>OY728140.1:1434010556-1435366435 GCA_963277665.1 Viscum album
TGGTTACATTAATGAGATATTTAAATTTTAATCCTTTATAATGATAGGTATAGAAAATGTGAACTATCATAAGAGTATCTACTAGGTGTGTAGTAAGGCCAATTTCTATGTACCCGGATATCCCATGTTAAGACCAGAACACCCTATCCGAGTTCTTACTTCATGGTAGATATGTGTCATTACCACATAAAAAAGTAATATCTAGATAAGCATGTATTTATAGGAATAGTCATATTTTATCTTCCCTACCAAAATTATAGGATGTTCTTCTATAATGTTTTTCAATGTATATGTTATGTTGTGATCCCTAATCAATGTTTTCTTAATACACTTTCTATGTCTTCTATTTAACTTCCTCTGATACCAACTATAATGCCTCGAACCTAGAAGCCCGAAGATGGTGCATTAATTTATTACATTGTAATGATTACCTACAGTCAAATCACTAAGGGCCATTTATTTTAGCAGTATTAGAAACCCAGATTACATACATGATATCCATAATACATTACGAAATAGGAATTTTAAACATGATACATAAAAATAAAATATATTTCATCCTTAAAATATTATTTATATACTTTTTATTCATAACCTACGTAAAGAAACATAATAATGTTGGGCTAAAATGCTTATTAAGGGTATGTAAGGGGGATGCAATAATGAAATAATAGGAATGAATTAACTTGGATTTCTAAATAACTAACAACACATTCCATTATAAGAACTACATAAGGGAATATGAATTTTGAAATGTAAGAAAATTACACTTATTCAATCAAAATCAATAAAAAGAGAACGAAATGTATCTAAAGATATGTTGATGAAAAATCTCATGGATGAATAATAACTGAATATAAATGAGGTAAATTCTTAAGTGTTGGATACCATATTTCCTAGGTACATGATACCATTAATATAAAGACGATTCATAAGATATTTCAAAAAATATTGTGGAAAACTCCCACTGATTTGGAAAAATAATTCATCTTAGGAGACTACCGATACATCGAGGTGCTATCAAGATTAGGGCCCCACCCAAGCCAAACCAATCCAAAACATTCCTCATATTTGTGAAAAATGTTCCTTATAAAAATATCTATATTTAATAAAGGATACTAATTTATCAATATTTCCCTATTTTAGGACAATTAAAAATAAGTTCTCTTTATATTTATTGATGGAAATACCATTGAATGATCATAAAATCAATCATGAGGTAAATGGCATTTTAAAGATTCCAATGAGTCCCATAGTACATTGAAACATTTAAATCAAAAACCCCATGAAGGAATAATATTAAATGAAACATATAATATCATAAGGGTAAATATATTTATGTAATAACATGTTTAGGTTTATTATATACATAAAATAAATGTGAATTGGTTCATAATAACAAATAATACTCAATGGAATTTAAACTCAGATGAAATCCCTTACCTTAAAAATCATTTTATTGTTTGGTATTTATCCTCATGTATAGTGATATAAGATATGTTAATAAATTATAAAAGTACCATAATAATATTTATAATATCATATATTAATTTTTTACAATATATTATTACCCAATTGTAAATAGTTTTTCATTATATTCATTATTTCAGATGTGAATTGCCTAGTTTTCTCAAATATGTATTCACTAGTTACTTGTTTTTATCATTAATTAGATCATAGTATCATCATATAAAAAATGTAAAACAGGACTTAAATATCATTTATAATCAATATATAGTATTTATAATAATCTATAATGTTTGGAGATATGAAATGAAATGTACAATTCATGGATGTGGTAGTCTATATGTACTTTTGAACGATGGTTTAATTTATTTGTCGTATTAAAATAATTAAAATTAAATGATATATGTAAATTATAATTGCATTATCATATCCATGTTATATATGTTACATTGGATTATTAACACCATATTTTATATATTTCATGTATGGCATGAACGAGTCATGTCGTTTTAAGGGGGAGGTAGTCCGCACAACCTCAAACCAAATTATAGTATTTACAAAAGATGGAAAGAATAAATTTATGACAAAAATAAAAATAAAGAAAAAATAAATATATTATAAATATCATATATTTAATATATGATTATAATTTTCATCATAATGACCACACTGGGAGGAATTAAAGGAATAATGAACCATCATTGTTTCCAAAGACGGCAGTTATATGTTCACATAAACAGTATGTTCGTTACCCGTTAAATGTGGTGTGTGTATAATTGTAGGTAAAAATTTTAAACTAAAAACATTATATTCTATTTAGGATACTGATTTTGTTATGTAACCATATAATAATACCATTATAGTGAGTTTCAATGGAAATGAAACTAAAAGCTAGAGAGAAGATGTTACCACTTGATCGGGTAACTTCTATTTGTTTATAATAAAAGGATTATTTGGAAGTATTTATTCCAAAATGGGGGCTTAAATTTATATTGTAGGTATATTGGGGAGATATTTGTGGATATAATGGCTGAACATAAGAGGTTTGAGAGCTTCAAAGATATTGGAGAGTTGGTTTTATTTTATATGGAAGGAAAAAGACTCATTTTGAATTTTTTGGAATAATGTTTGGTGTACACATGTTCATACATAAATAATGTCATAATAAGCCAACCCAAATCAATACTGGAAGTTTAATAGAAAATATATTTCCATAAAATTGGTTTTGGACAAGTGTATATGTCATTTGGGTACTTATGTTAAAGGATTATTCCGCTATTAAGCTTAATTTTTCATTAATAATTGCAAGTCATTTTAATTACAATCACTTATCATTTTGGAAAAAAACTGGGTTTAAAATATTATAATTAAAAAATTATTCTGCTTCAAAATAATAAATCAATTTTTCCACATTCTAATCACAAAAGTGAAAAAAAATTAATTTAAAATTCATCTCATAAACAGGACGACAATGCAGGTTTTTTAAATAAAAACGCCCAAAATGATGATATGTTTTTTACATTAAATTTAAAAGTTAAATTGATCCAAATTACCTAAATTTTATTAATTTATAAAAGGTTAATCTAACAGAACTTAAAGAATAAATTAAATTAAATTTTTACTATATAGATAAATTAGAAGAAAAAAGAATTTGAATTTAATTTTTGTATTCTTCACAATTCATTAAAAAACAAATATTCATAGATAAATACAAAAAAAATCATCCTAAGTTAAATATTATTTTTATCATAAAAATTTTAATTTTATATTGAAATATTAAATTTATAAAAATTTCTAAATTTGGATTTAAAATGGGCTCTCCATTAAATGAAGTTAAAAATAAAAATATCATATTTTATGTATAAAATTCAATTTGTTTTTAACATAAGATTGTAAAATATATTATTTGAATATCAAGAATATTTTATTGAATATATAAAATAAATATCTACATAAAATCTTCCAATAAATTTAATTAATTATCTTTATTAAGATAGTACTCCTTTGGAAGTCAGAAAATGTCACGACCCGCCTTCACCAAAAGGAGGGAAGAGTCAGCGGATTGCCAGGCCCTTCCTTCTTTAAGTTGAAGGAGAGATAATGACCCCCGAAACCCGCCTTCAATAGGTCCCGGAGTGGCGACTAGCACCAAGGGTATAGAAAATTTTCGCAAATGGAAGGCATTACCCTTTTTATTATTTAGGATCGGGAAAAAGGACAAGTCGACCTCCCAAAAAGGAAAAGAAACAAGTTTATATAAACGAACCCAAATAAAGTCCCCATGCATGTTTAAACAGTTTACAACAAGGTACAAGTACAAAAGAAAAAGAAAGCTCTCAAGTACAATACCAAAAGAAAACAAAGGTACGACAACAGCGACAACTCCAACTGTCCGACTAATAGGGTCCCGCGCAGCCCTGGTAGTCCTCCTGGAAACCTGAAAGTAAACGTAGGGTGAGCATACAAGTACACTCAGTAGGGAAAACCAAGACTCTCATGCACAAGTGGGGGAACATACTAAAGTCCCGTGAGAAAAGAGTGAACCAAAAATCTAACAAGGCAAACTATCCATCCCAGGCCTCACCAAGGCTCACTCCCCAAATAATGCAAGTCAAGTAATATATATAATAAGAGCACATCGATGTTTGGGTACCCCGCGCCACTTCCCCACTGGTTATTGAGACATCCTACGCATCGGACCAATCCCGCCATTCTCACCACAGTCCCACTGCCACACCCGCCCGCACACACCTGGGCCACCACCACACGCAGTCCCACTGCCAAATCCCGCCCACACACACCTGGGCCACAACCACACGCAGTCCCACTGCCAAATCCTGCCCGCACACACCTGGGCCTCAACTGTCACAAGTAACCATGCCTGCAAACACCTAGGCCAGAACAACCACCGCTACGCCCGAAGACACCTGGGCTAAAGGATCCACTGCCACGCCCGAAAACACCTGGGCCTCATCCCGAAGACACTTGGGAAACCACCTGCCGCACACACCTGGCCAACCACCACAACACCCTGCCCGATGGTTCTTGGGCTAATAATGGACTTCAGGCCATCCCAGCCTGCCCGAAGGTACTTGGGCTATCCGGGAAAGGGAGCAGAAAAGGAGCTAATAACCAGCCACTAAGTATAGTGTTGGGAAAAACACCCTCCCCCCATAAGTGGGGGTGTTCGGCACTAAGTGATCAACTTGGGTGGGGCGCGAATAAGAAACACAAAGCTACAAGTATAGATATAGGTAACAAACACTCACCCAAAACTTAGGTTTTCCTAGCCAACCTACAGAACACACTACCACAGCGTCCGAGTCACGATTCACGACCCTTGCCCACAAAACCATTTGTCCCATTATTGTTTCACGTTCAGCCAAAATGTTCAATTAATTTTAAGCACTACTGGGAAACTACCATAAGCATAACCAAGGAAAACTTCAAAGCATAGATCAACCAAAACACTCACACCCGGTTCTGCCAACAGAGGATCTCTCCCCAATTCGTGATAAAAACTCACAACCACTGATACCATGCCAACAGGAGATCCCATCCCCCAAATTCACACAGCCACCGAGAGTATAAAAAGAACAGGGGATCCCATCCCCTCCCACATTTCCAGCAAACGGCCCGAAGGGAAAACAACCACTAACCACTACCAACACAAGTCAGGGATTTTCAGATTTAAACGATTTAACACACTCCATGATTTCAAAATCCGTGTGTTCTAACCGGGAGTTATCACAGAAGGGCCGGTCCTGGTGCTTTCAATTATTTAGCCGGATATACGTGGTTAACCGATTTCACAGCAGGAGTTCACAATTTCAGCAACCCATTTAAAACATCATGAGGGGATTCAAGTGCACACACACGACCACCAACAGCCTCACTTTTCAGGAAACATAAACCAGTACAACAAAAGGGATGATCACAAGATAAAGCATAACAACGATCACAACCCCTTCCCCTTCTTCCTTTAGAACTTCGTTTATTATCTTCATTAGGGTTTGGTTCAACCAATTCCATAGGAACAAGGTAGCGCCCACCCTGCATGATAAACAAAAGTGAGAGACGAGAGAAATTCCCTACTTGTTGATAGATGATCGACGTTTAGGCCGGGGGCGCGGAACTTTACGGATAACGATGCGGCGGTCCCGATGCACCAGAAGAGCCACGATCGAAGAAGGGGGGAAACCACGGCCTAACCCTTAATTATAACAGTTGGGGACGGTTGAGATGAAACAAAAAAACCACGGAAGACGAAGGAGTCGTGGGTTGACCACGTGGCTTGACTCATCATTAATGGCACTGGGTGGTTTTAACCGACCCATGAATTAATGAAGCATTTAATTAAAACCTTTGTGCGCGTTTCGGATTCCCAAGACATTTTTAACAAGGCAGAATAGGGTTTAAAACCCTATTTGCGAAAAAGGAACGTTACTGGAACAACTTGGCAGGGCCGGCCGACGTCGGCCGGTCTCACCGATCGGTGTCACCGATCGGTCTCACCGATCGGTACCCCGCAAGGAAACCAGATTTTTTACAATGGAAGGGACCAAGGGGGGTCTGGGTCATCCCAGAAAATAATACTATTTCATCACATACCAAATTGATTCTTATTTATGTTTCACATTAATTGGTACCCAATTAATTCATTCTATTTTGGTGTGAAACATAATTGATGTAATTTATTTCGTACTATTCATAAACACTAATATAATTTCTAATTTATATCGTATTATATTAAATTATAATATTATACTACTACATTTATATTTTATGAAACCCAAGCTTGTGTGTAATGAAAGATGTCGAGGAAGGTTGCTCTTGCATTTGATGAAAGATGGATTAGTGTTTCATACATTACAAGATATAGAATATATCATATTTATTTAATACTCTAATTTAGTAAGTTAATATATTCCCTTTTTACACTTGGTTTTTTGTATCATAATCAAATATAGAATATATCAAATTTCATTAAAATAAAAAATACATTTTAATTTACTAGGTTATTATATTATCATATCATCTTGGTTTCATATTTCATACATTCGATAGAATGAAATATTCATACTCTATAATTTCTTGGTTTTTCACTAAGGTGAAGGTGGAAGAGGAAATCCTCAAGAAAGAAATATTTATTGATGAATGATGATTCTAAGAGATAAAATTTCGAATTGTAAAATTTTTTTTAACACCCATGATGTCACTATGTGGCTTATATTATATTATTTATTTTCGTAATTGGTGTGAAATCATTTACAAGTAGAGTTAATTTTCTACTTAAAAGGTTCATATGGTTGATGGTTACCCTGACTATGCATAATATAATTTTTAATCCAATGATGTTTTCATGGTTAGGTACATGTTTAAGGTAACTGTCTAACGTAACCATGTTTTTTCCTCTAATTTTATAATTGGAATTTCTATATAATTATCTTTATTTTGGTATCTAATTTAATTCCCCTTAATTAAATTATTTTTTTCTATAGGGTTCCAAATCAATCCCCACATTCTTATTCTATGGTCTATGATGATTTATTCTATAATCCTTATAGAAGACATTCAGTTCATCTTTTTTTTCTTTCATTATTTTATTCCCCCTCTCAAATTTTATACTTCTTCTTTCTCCCACTTTTTATTTATTTCATTAAATTATATTATTTATACTTTAGTATTAATCATTTCTCAAGAGTTTATATAATCCTATGGATTTTTGTTAATTATGTCAGGAAAACTACCTATACCATCTTTCTCTTATCCCATTTAAAGTGTCCATCTCATCTATATCGTATTGAGGTTGGTGTTTCCTTACAATTTCATATATTTGAGGAAACCTTGGGTTCTTTTTGTTAGAACATAATTTTATTATCTATTTGAATGTAATACATGTTGTCAATTTGTGAATTATAAAATAACATCTAATAATTTTATTTGAATTATATTTTATGGAAAAGTATAATTTCATAAAACAAATTTGTATTCAACCTAAAAACATTTTCATTGAACAATATATGTTTTAATCAATTATTGAGAATAGTTATTGAAAAATAAATGAGATATAGTAGAATTTTTTTAAATTTCATTTGTTACTAATTCAAGATATTTTATGATTTGAAATTTATTATTATATATAAGTGAATTCAGGACTTGTAAAATAATATTAGTGATTTTTATTATCCATTTTGAATTTGTGTTTCTATAGTTGATGTTTTTATAGTATTTTATGTTGATTTATATTCTATTTTAATTTGTGACTTCATTTTACACTTATGTTTCATGGAATCCTTATGGTTTATTTACATTCATAAAAACTCATGACTTATATAGAAATAAATAATGTGATTTAATTATATAAAGATACCCTTGATATTACTATCCATTCAGTCATGACATTTTTGGCTATGGAAATTATTATACAGAAATCAATTATTATTTTTTTCCTAAAAAAGGTGAGTTTCCTTTTATGGGTGTTTAGATGTGAGGTGTGGGTTTATTCATTAGAATATAACGATGTTATACTGTGATACCTTTATCTCTTACACACTTCCCTTTTAAAAACATCATTGTAGGCCTTGAGTAGCTTTGTTCAAAATCAATAGATGAGTGAAATGCTTATTTTTATTACCCATTAGCATGAATATCATAGTTTAGTTCATTATAAAAATATAGGTAGTTCTAACTAACATGGCTAGTTGAATGTATATATGGGGTTATTTTGATAGGATTATATCATAGGTCGACAGATTATTCCACTCAATCAAATCTTAAGTCATTTCAATTTTTCCTATGGTATTTCCACATGATGAATACTATGTAAAATTTCTTATATCATGTTTTTCTTGATATATTAGGAACTTATACCTTAAATGTGTTTTTTTATTACAAATTATATTTTTATGAATGAATTATAATGTTACATATTTTATACACTTTATTTATACTTTTTTTGTCATAGATATTTTGTTTATTTAGTTTTAGGCTGAAAACATATGATATTCTTATCTTGGTCTCACTGTGACTAAAAAATATAAATTCTATGATTGTAAACTGAAATGAGTAATTTATTCATATATATTATCTTTAAAAACTCAATGTGTCAAATTGATAAAAACTATTATATTGAATATTCATTATTCTTTTTGGATACCCTTTTTTCTAGAAGTTTATATCTCAAAAAAAGAGGACTTGTGTGTTTAGGATTCATTAACGAAAAGTTTATATATAATTTTCCTAAAATATCATGGATTATGTTATTTTTTCTATTATCTAGAAAATATAAATAATTCTATTTACTACATATATTAGAAACTAGATATTTATTGTTAGGAAAGTAAAAGTAATCATATAGATTTATTCTGGTATCCTACTATAAAGTCACTCATACAGTACATGAAAACATTCATGTGTTTGTAAACATTATTTCAATGATATATGATAAATAATCATTGAATTCAAATTTTTTAATAGATTTTTTCATTGGATACGTTTGGATTATTTAATGTGGTGGTGATCTCACTTGACATGGAGATAAGGTTTATAGTATTTGGAAATTTTAAATCATTTTGATGTATCATGTATAAATAATTCCTGTGATTACATTATTTGTAGTTTATTCATCTTTTCTACATCACCTATACATGATTACATTTTTTAATGTGTTTTTAGATATTTTTATGGTCATTCATTCTTTTACCTCATCATATCAGTATGATATTTTAATATTTATTTTATCTTGGATATTGGATAAATGGATACGTCATGAAGTATTATAGAAATGAATTTGATGTTTCCTATTTTTTTATTTAGAGTTTAATGTTTTTCCAAAATTGTAGGTTTGAAACACTCGATAATTCTGTGATTCCCATGACGACATTGAAGTTTGTTTTGGCCTTATGATGGGCCATCTCAGATAATGTTGATGTTTCAAATAGTATTGTTTATTGCAAGATGGTATTGAGGACCTCTATTTAAATGAGTAGTAATTGTAGAATAGAGATACAATTGTTGAAAATCAAGATGATGGTATGGGAAAATGTCCATCCAACATTTTTATTCTAAACCTTGATATTAATTGCATAGTGGGTATGTGTATTTTTAAATTCATGTTGATTATTTCATTATTTTTATTAATTATTTTAATTGTATTAACGATAAACTAAATTTAATTGATTTTATATAAAAAATTTATTTAATTTCTATGGTTTTAGATAAAAAATGGTATAATTATAACACCATATGGTTTGTTCTTATGTGATGTTGAAATTGTAAGGTAAATATGATTTTTTTTTTGAGAAATCCAGAAACTAGGTATAGTTAGATAGCCATGTAAGGGATTTAACCAAACCATTCCTCTTAATCTAACCTCTAGTATTCTGAAATTATTATTATATATGACATTAAATTTAATCTGATAATGTTTTGTTCATATATAAAGTAATTTTAAGTTTATTATAAAAGGTACTAATATTATTAAATTATATTTAGTCAATTATTCTATGGTGAGCCACTATTTTATTATTTAAAAAGAACAATTTTTTTTCTATAATGAGTTTTTTAAAATAAAATAAAATTTAATTATGAGAAAATTAAAATAAATTAAGGATTTAATTTTTGTTTTTTGATACAAATATTGGTTTTCTTTAGTTTTAAATCATTTTGATGAACTTTAAAAGTATTATGTAGTATTCAATAAAAATTAATTTCAGAATATTTTAGAAGATTACTTTTCTTCAAAAGTGGAGTTTTGGATAATGATTGATATCTAAAGTAGACTTAATTTATTTTTTAAATTATTTTTTAAAAAATATAACTAATTTCAAATGATATTATAAAATGGATTTTAATATCGTTTATAAATTTCTTTTAATATCCAAGGAGATTTTAAATATTATATATGAGGTTCACTTTTATTATTGTCTTTATATTTGTTGTGTTTGATATATGTTATTTGATGTTATGATCATCTAAAAAAATATATGTTGAGTTAAAAGGAATTTTCCAGATCCAAGTTCTTGATATCATAATACACTTGTTATTTATTTTGAGATTACTTATAGTTTTTGTATGTTTGGTTTTTTAATGTTTATAACATCCCATTCTCTCTGATTGGATGTGTTGAATGTTATTTATTTAATTTTTAAATCATGATGAATTCATTCTTAATATTTTATTGAATGATAATTTTTCTTTTGATGTTCTTATAAAAAATTCATATGATCTCAAATGTTACCATTGTATTTATTTCATGAAAACATATTTGAATTGAATTAATCATCAAGGAGTGGATTCGAAGGACACATAATTATAGTGTGAATTAAAAATTAATTACATTTTACTCCAAGTGATTCCATATATCAATTCTCTAGAACCTTTTGATTGCAATATTTTTTTATTTGATAACATAGAGCTTCTAATAATGTGATATTTTTATTACATGTTTCCAAGTTTAATTCATATAATTATATTTTTAAACCATTGTGGTCAATTAGATTCGGGGCCTCGATGCAACTTCTTCTGAATTATTATTTTTTAGAAATTCGTAGCGTGTTTTTACTACTATTATAACAAATAAAATAGGATATCAGGGATAGTGTTAACTGTAATTGATGAGTTTGTTGAAGAATTATCTTGTGTATAGAATGTATCTTTCCATGAGTTTATTAAATATGTTCCATTTGAAGAATCTATATCTCCTAATAGAGGGTATATTAAATAAGTAATCGGTGTAGAAATGTTATACCTTGGTTCTGGTCACCAAAACTCCTACCACATTGGGATAAAATGTAAGGTCTTTTTTCATTTCAAATATTAGTAATACTATCCTTTATAACTATGTTTGATTAATTATATATTACTAAATGTCTTATGTTTTTAATTTTAATTATTTTAATTTTTTTAACTAATATGCATCTTGTTTTATTTATTTAACTTCCATGAATTAATATACATTGTATAACATTATTATACTCTAATTTCTTTTTAGGTTATGGTATCTCAAGAAACCTACACTCTAGAGTGGGGAAATAATATGTTTAGTTTTTTTACATCAATACAACCCCTCTTTATGATGGCATAATTATGTAATCTTGGAAAACACATAGTGTTAAAAATATACTCTACACCTATTTTAAGTCATGACTAATTATTTATAAAATTATAAGTAATGCATCCTTACACAAACTATGTAGTAGATATGATTTTTTTATATGGAATGTGTTGTACCATTCATAATTTTATAAAATAAAAATCCATATCAATCAAAAGTATTTTATGGATCTAACTATGAGTATAGAAAAGTAAAATATAAAAAATTGTGATCAATACTAGTGTTGATAATTCCATCTTGCCTTCAAGAGAATACATGATTATGGATCAATAGGTTTTGAATTTGAATCACAATGAAAACAATAGTTTTAGTTTAACTGTAGAGTGTGTAAAACATTACTATATATAATCTAATGAAATATTTATAGTCAATTATATTCTTATAGGGATTCATGAATAATTTGAAAGAAATTTGAATCCATACATTTTGGAACATTAACATCATTGAAACTAAGATATCTTTATTAATAGAGGACTGTCGATAATTTATATTTCATCCATGTGAATATATAAGACAAATTCATCATAAATTCATTAATATTGGTAATATTTTTCAAACAATGAGAGAGAAATAAATTAATGATTATTAACATATATAAAATATATTTGAATTAACACTTAAGGAATGAGAATCCATGATAAATTGTATTGATATCTGTAATAATATTATTAATCATAGTCTATAGAGTTTAATTACAAAAATAATACTCGAAAATAATCATTACAAGGTGTATATTGAGAATTAAAAAATAAAATGTTGGGTTTAATTTTATATTGGTATAATAGCATTAGATTCTTCTAAAAATAATTTTATGCCATTAAAATCAAAATAATATCCAAAAAAATTCAGATAGTGGTGATGTAAAACATATCATGGAATGTTATGATAAAATAAATAGAAGGATGTTTGAAAAGGATAATTTGGGGAAATATTTCTACAATTACATGATAATATAAAATATAATCAAGGGAATAAATATTCATAAGACATTGTATATTATGAATGTATAAAATTTTGGCATATTTGACCTAACTGTAATAGTTTGAAGAAGAAAAAAAATCCAAAAGATTATCCAAAAGAAAATAATGGAGATATTTTAGAGATATAAATTAAACACATAGAATAAGTGAATATTTTTTCTATATCAGATTTTTCTTTTTATAATAGTGGTTAGAGTTAGATGATAATGAGTTTCTAATAAATTTTCATAAAAATGAATGGTTTCATATTAAAAATATGTTCCCACATGCATTATCACATATATCATTGAGAGAGGATTTTATATAATGATTGAATAATGAGATTTTTTTATTAATAACAGAAATATTATAAGAAAATAAGGTTAGTATTATATAATTAAAAGTAAAATACCAAAGACTCATTATGTTTTATATGGAACTTAATGATTATTTTAGTAACAAGAAAAAAATATGTTTATGAAAAGATGTTCAAGGTCATCACATTCACAAATGAATATTTAAAACATATATAAGAGTTGGATGAATTTAAAATTATGATTTGGAAGTAAATTACATACAAGAATACCAATACTCTTTCTATTTCATCTTAGGATGATAAAAGTAATTTTTCTAATTCCAAATTATAATTTTAATGTTTAGGGAAATATTGTTGTTGTTCTGCATTAAGAAATTTCGTTAATAATATATATATATAGTTTAAGAAAATGTGAGATACTTCCAGATATAGACCCAAATCTACAATAAGATCAAATTTTTATAATAAATACATATTTTATAAAGTTCATACATTTTAATATAAAATTCTATAGAGGTAGAAATCAGAGTGATATGTTATTTCTAAACATTTTTCAGCCCTTCATAAATTAAAAATCTTCTATCTTGAAAGAAATAATAATACTAAAACAAATTATATTTGAGGGTTCCATTATTTTTATTTAAAAAAATATAACAACCGAAGTTGGTCTAGACATTTAAAACATAATTTCCATTCAAATAAATAGTCTTCATACCAACAACTAAAATTTGAGATACTTGGCATAATTTAAATTCATTATTGACGTTTTTAGTTTTATTTATTCAAGCTATAATATGTAATTATACCTTCATGGACTGAATTATTACTTTTAAATATGATTCTTCATTTATAGATAATATTTATTTCATTACTAGTTTTTTATTTCATTTTGCTGAACTCATTTTCATTTTAATATTTTTTTTGTTTGGATGTCCTTAATATTTTTTCATAATAATTTTTTTAAATCCCTTAAAATGATAATTTTGTTTTGTAGATAAATTTTGTGTAGATTTTTTAATATTTATTTAAAATATTCATATAATATAAGAAAATATTATAGTATAAATTCCAAAATCATATTTTTCAGAAGGTGATAATTTGATAATTGAATGATACATTCTGGAATTATTACTTCATCTTTTTTACTTATCTTGAAAGACCATACAGAAGAATTTATTATCTGATTACCTTATTTATTTGTATTTTTTATAATTTTTAGTAGTTACCATCACTATTCTTGGAAAATGAAATTTGTTTGAGAGATTTTACATCATCACATTTTGAGGGAATCATTTTGGGCCATCTAATGAAAATGAGATAAATGTATGGATAACGTTTTAATATAAATTATGTGTACCCTCTGGTGAGTTTTTCATTATTATTTTACGGTAATAGATTTTTGGATTCATAATTTCATATTTACTAAATTCAAATATTTATACCAATTTGGTAACTTCTACAGAGAATTATTCTTTAGAAATGTTTATAGGAATACCAATATATGTAAGATTTATTGTCAATAAAGAGTAATTACTAAAATTTGTTATTCAAATGTAAGGTTGGGAGTCAAAAAAATTATTATTTAGTTTAGTTGCACTATACTATCATCATTCAGATGTTCTTCTCAACTGGTCTATTTAATGAATCTGGAAGAGTAAGGATGAAGTTCATAGTTTAGGAACATGAATTTTCTTTTGACACTAATAATGTTTGTAGAATATATTATATTACTTTTATAAGAATAATAGCTATTTTTCTAACAAAAAATTTCAAAATATCTAAAACCATTAATATGTATGATGAAATTGATAACTTATAACTTATTAATGAGAATGTGCATAAAATGTTTCATTTTCTTTTTGAAGCATGAATCATCCTTTTATGGATTCAAGGATTTATACTACCATGAAAAGGTGCTATGTATATTGTAAAAAGAAAATATATTTATATTTTTCATCTTTCTATATGGTATGTGTATGTTTAACATTATGAAGATTATATGTTAATATACTAAAAATTTATACACTAGTTTTTTTAAACTGGATATACTTTTGTATTCAATAAATTTGGGTCGTATTACCCTAAAAACATAAAATAAATTTAGTTTTAAAAACATTGTAACTATTGATATATAGAATGGGGTTAAATTAAATAATGAGACTATATCTAGGATGATATTGGTTTAAAAATATGATAAAAAGAAGTTTTTTTGAACAAATTAATGTATAAAATATCCTGAATGAGAAGAATACATAGAATAAATATACTTAGGAGTCATCTAAATAGAAGTCAGAACATCCAACTTTTGTAGAATCACACACAAAGAATAAATATAAACACTCTAAAACATTAGTTATGAAATAAAATATAATAATTAAAAATACAATAAAAATTAAGCATGAAATGATGATGATATTAGAGGGACCCAAGGGGAGTATGAATATAGGAAATTTACTTTCAGTTTCATGAAATGGAAGTCTACAAACATAAAGATAAAGAGATACACTTGACGTTACCTTATAAGATGATAGAGTTATCTATGAATTTGAATAAATAGATGGTTGTTCGACCAAATTTAAATATTAGTGAAAAGAACATAGAGTTTAAGAAGACGCCTATAATGGATTAAATTAATTTTAATCTTGGTATATTAAATTAAATTCTAAACTAATTATGCTTGAAGATAAATCTTTAATAAAATCCCTTTTAACTTTGAAAATATGCGATAAGGTGAGTAAATATATTGAAATATGGTAGAACCTATCAATTAATATATTTTGAAAGACTCTAAACCACAATAATATATTATATTAAAATATTACAATAATAAATATAGTTCCATTACATCAAATTAAAAAAAATATCAATAGATGATGACACTCAAGAAGAAAAATTCAACTACATTCAATGAATCTTGGAAACCAAAAGAGACATCTATGGAAGTATGTGAAGACTAGAAGAAGTGAATTTTGATGTTTGGAGTTCAAATATTAAAAAATATAGAAATTAACTATATGAATGGAAATAATGTTCAGAATTAAAAGTATGCTTAATTTAGTCATTATATTAATATATTGAACATACAAATTCAGGGGAAAGAAAAACAAAAATTTACACACAAAATTTAGGGAGATAAACATGAGGTTTAGACTAAAATATCACAATTGGAAGCTATCTAATGTATGCAAAGAGTTAGAAACCATTTAACATAGTATCAAAATAGTTTCATCTATTTTCTAAAATTTATTTAATTTTTCCAATGGTGAATTCATGAATGTGTCTTTATAGGATTGTTTTATAATTCCCACATTTCAATGTCTCAAAAAAGGATTCTAGATCAACATGTTTAATTTATTGTGGTTCTATTTAATTTAAAATATGATTTTAATACTCACATAATAAACATTAATATGGGTACAATGTTTTTAAAGTATTAAGATGTTTCCATTAATTAATTTAAAGACACAAATTCCACTTTGAAAAATGAGTTGAATGAGTTTCAAAAGCCATTGAATGGTTAAAACCAGAAATTAATAAATTATAAATTCATATTATAGAAATATAAAATGGATTAATAATATAAAATAAGAATATTTTTTTACTAGGAATATAGGATATATAATATTAAAAAAGGATTCACTAATTCTCATAAGAAATAATGTATTTAAAATTTCATTATATTTTCATGTATTATAAACACAATTTTTTTGGATGAATTATTAGGTTGTGAATGATTAATTTTTATTTTTTATGAATGTTTTAAAATTTTATAGTTTATAATCATATATCTATGATTCTAATTTTCTATTTTCTCCAAAATTGAGATAGTTTTTTTAAGATGATTAATTTAGTGCGAGAGAATTTTGAAGTTTATTAAGATTAAAATGGGAGTATTGAAACATAAATTAATGATTTATATACTTATCTTTTTTTACTATTGGGATACCTACTACTATAAAAACCCAAATAATCAAAAAAAAGTTCCCTTTTGAATTAATATGAGATTTAATTACTAAATCATGAGTGATACAGTTTACAACAAAAATTCAATATATTCGAGATCCTGACTTAAACCATGTTCTTGAAACCACTGCATTAACATCTCACCATCACAAACCATACCCCAAGGTTATTCTCTAGTGAAATAAAGGTATGTATTTATATAGAACCTAGTAGTATTATTTCATATAATTTATTTCCATGAAAATTATAATTATATTTATCACTTTTGAACATTACATTGTATAGGATTACATAATGAGTTTGCTAAAAAATATATTTTTATACAATGAAACACAAAACATCCTTTGGGAAAATATATGGTTTTAATCACGACACTTTTTTTTGAATTTAATAAATTTTCAAATACATTATATTCTAATTTCATGATGTGTAAAATAATTATTATAGGTGTCAAAAAATGTCTTTTAAAAAAAACAGTGTTTTTCAATAAATGCAGAAATTTGATTAAAATCTTTAAATTCTCATATTTAGTTATTTATTTTTATAAATTAAATATTATTTTTGATATAATCATTTAAATAGTTTATAATTGTTATTTTTTAATTTAGTTTTACAATAAAATTGTTTGGTAAATATTTAATACAATAAAAAATATTGTATGTATCATGACATCATAAAATCCAAAAAGTGATGTAATAAATAATATAAATAATATACCCCAAGAAAATTAGTTATACCCTTTAAAATAACAATTTTTTTATGTTATTTTATGAATTTAATAAACCCTTAATGTATCATCCAAATCATATATAACATTTAAATGTTTTAAAATAAAATCATTATAAATATTACTCAATTCTACATCACCAATGGAATTATTTTAATTATTTTAGTACATATCCTAATAAATAATCCTCTTTGGTAAATACCATGGAAAAAATCAATGGTATGGTTTCTTGTTTTCTTTACATTATTATATAGAATCAAAAACCTATGTTTGGGAATTAAAAAACAACTCTCCTATCTTTTTCTATATAAATAATACAATTTCCATTCCATCCTAAAAAACCACTTTCATCATTAATTTTCTCTTCCATTATTTCTCTAGATATTCCAATACGTTCATTGAATTTAATTAGTAGATCATGTCATTCTTTTAGATGCGTTATCTCAAGGTAAGATATCCTCTTCTTTTCCTATTTATTGAAGAACCTTATCTATTTCATGCCTTTTAATTTAAATATTTTCATGTTTGTATATGTTTTTACCCATACCTATTACAGATATTATGAATCTCATTTAATTATAGACCCCATTATCTATTAGTCACCTCTTTTATAAACCTATATGTACACATGTTATTCTGCCAAAATTATCCTATTATTTTCCATGTCAATCATTTTCGTAGTGAATACCCATATCCATTTCAACTAAATAGTATTCACCTAGTTTTACCTACCCTTAATTTATTGGGGATTTATATGTAATTTTCCCACAATCCTTAATCATGTTGTTAAATTTTATGAAACACGTCTTTATGTTGCATGATCTATGTTGAAAACATATATATCCACAAGATGTAAAGGTGATGAGATAGCCCAGAAATATATTGTTCTCTAATGCATTTGGTAAAGTTTTTATCCCGGTATATTTCATATATGGTTCATGGTATATTATCCAAATGATACTCTGATAGGTTTTCTTAACGTTTAATCATAAAATAAATTTTTTAGTTCTTTTTTTATATCATTCAAAATTTTTTATATTGCCATTATATTTCAATGTTATATAATGAATCAATGTTCAATGATATTATTATGAAAACTTGTTATGCCTGGGGGCTCACATGTATTATGTTAAATTATACGATGATTTTTTTTACTTACTAGGATTTATAACTCACCCTTTTCAAATATATTTTCCTAGGTTATTCCATGTAGTGTTAGAATTTCCATGGAATATAAGGTAAAATTTGACGGTTTTTAATTAATTATTCTAAAAACATGCACTACTATAAATTCGGCCTATACCCACGGTTTTGTGAAAACCCATCAGTATAGGTCCCCACTATACCCACGAATTTCCAGAACCGTGTGTATAAGATAGTATGGGAACCTATACCCAAGGTTTTTGACAAAACCGTGGGCATAGGTTTTTTTTGAAGACCTATACCCACAGTTTTTCCAAAACCGTGGGCATAGGTTTTTTTTGACAACCTATACCCACAGTTTTTAAAAACCATGGGTATTGGGGGTATTTTTTTAAAATACCTATACCCACAGTTTTTAAAAACCATGGGTATAGGTTTCCTGCTTTATGGTGGGGGGAAAATGGAAAAAAAATTGTGTGGGATAAAAGAAATTTTAAGTGGCAACAATGTCTTAAATAATATGATTATACGGATTCCAATATTTATTAATATAAATTATGTAGCTTCATTGGTTCAGTTCTCCATTCTGTTCTCTGAAGTGTGGTGTTCGAATCTCATTATGGGAAATTTTCAAATTTACCGACAATATTAATATAAGTATAAAATTGTATAATAATATAAACATAATCCTCATAGCATAGTTGGTTGGCCGCTCTACTCCATCCCTCTAGATAGGGTGTTCGAAACCCGCTGATCGTGTTTTTTAGATAACAACATTAGTATTAATATATTATAATTAAATAATATGTATATAAAAGTAAATACGTTGTCTCAGTTGGTCCGATGTTGTGTTGCAGCGCTGAGTCCATGCGTGTGGTGCGAGTTCAAAACCCACTGCCCGTTATTTTTTAAAAATTTAAATTTCCCACGGTTTGAAAACAGTGGGGTATGTTCTCTGCCACGATGTACAACAGTGTGTTTGTGTGTGAAACACATATACCCACAGTTCTAAAAAACCGTGGGTATAGGTCAAGACCCCTATCCCAACGTCGTTCCAGCCCACGGTTCCCAAAACCGTGGGTATAGCCTATACACATGGTTTTGGGGGCTATACCCATTGTTTTGAACCATGGGTATAGGTTGTTTTTCCAATAGAGATGTTTCAAGTTAATGTGTTTTGTACCTATTTTAATAAATACACTTGGTATTATGATATCCTAGGGTTGTATTATGTGTATCACTATGTAATTAATCATGAATTAATATGTAATTAAGTGTGTGTTTAATTGTTTGGAATCATATAAAAATATAGTTTTTTAGGATTTGGATTAGATGACTCTAGTGAAATACTTTGATATATGACCTAAAATTGGAAAAATAATCACTAAATTTTAGTATTGAGTGAATGATTTCAAAGATAATAAATCACTGTCAAGAAACTATAAGTGTATTTGTATTTAAAATATTGTATCTAGGGGTCATAGCCCTGAAAATGGTGCATTGATCCAGACTTTATCCTCACCCGGTAAAGGATAAAGAGGCTTGATACACACGTAGTTTGACACAACTAGGGTATATTCTTTATCAATTTCACTATCTCATTATGAAAATTTATTAGGGGCATATAAATACCTATAATATTTTATTTAAGAAATTGATCATGGATAACATAGATTAAAACCTTGCAATAAATACTATATATAATATATTTCATTTATGAGTTACCCATTCAATAGAAATGGTTTACCATTTATTTAATTAATAGTTAAAAAAATTGCACTGATAATTTTTCCCTTAAATCAAGTCAATGGATAAAAAATTATAGGAAACAAACCAACAACTATGATAATTGGTAATTTGGTGACAATGCGAATGAGATTTCCAATTTAAAGGGGGTAGGAATCATGAACTGTCATATAATAATTTCCGAATAGAATTAGGTTTGGAATAAAATACTAACTCAATTGGAACACCAAAATACCCATAATAAAGGGATATTTGAAATTGAGACCTTTATAAGACAAGGGAATCTAAATTTCAATGTGTCTTTTTAACTTCTATTGGTAATGAAATAGATCAACTCCATTGAAAATTTATCCTCTATCATTTAATACAGTGATAAGGAGAAGTGTACTATGATTTTTTTAGTTGGTGGGAGAAGTTGATCAATGGTTGATGATGCTCATAACTGTGAAGCTCAGGGAGGAGATAAATGAGAAAATTGGAAGGAATTTTGCAAAATAAATTTTAAAAACTATTTCCCACATAGTCTCCAAATAAAAAATAGAGAGTTATTTACATACCCTAAAGAAAAATAATGATAAATCCATTGACACATATGATTAAAACATTAAAAGACTTTCAAAATACACATTTAGAGTTTTAATTACCATTAAAAGTAAATATGTCTCTTTAATTGGTAGTATAAATTCAAATATATGAAAATAATTGGATATTTGAGATTTGTAAGCTTTGAGAAAATTTTCTAATGTTGCATAAATGATGAAATAAATATCGATGAATCACAATGTTCTATTGGGACTAGAGATGTGATGTGAAAAATATATTTTAATTCTAGTGGATAAATGGAGAAATATCATGGGTGTATGAATTTCTGTCATCCCACATGTAAAAATCATGGTAATAATAATCACTAGAGTTTCCAGACGTGGACAAGGAAATGATATTTTTTTATACGATAGAAGGGAACCAAGATAGAAATTTAAAATGACAGGAATCACCCAATGTGATGAATGTAATAAATTAAAATGTTAACCCTTAGCCTATTATCCAATATTTCAACTACATGGAACACATAAACTATGTGAATTAATACACCAAGATATGAGATATTAAGGATAACTAATGACTAAAACCTTTATGTACTAGAGAGAAATGAAGAGCATACTATATCACAACATTAAATGTAAATCCAAAAAATGAAGTGGTGATAGAAATTCTTGTTATTCATTCATGTATAGAGAACATAACATTATATTCTGGTTTTATAAATTCTTTAATATCACGCATGTTTAGTATAAATAGTCAAAACCACCCAAAAATATGGAAGTAAAGTTATTAGTGAAGATGGAAAATGGTTTAATTGTCACATCCCAAGAATATACCTCACCCCCATCAAAATTTATGAGATGATTTTCCTGAAAATAATTTCTATACTCACCTTATCAGAATTAAATGTTATTCGTGGCGTGCATTTGATTTCCATGTATAGAGACAATAAAAGTTGGTTAGAGAAGGAAAATACACTTTGTATCATAAATAACTTTATTATTCTACACAATATGAAAGAGGATAATGAATCATCTTTAGTGAAAAAATATCAAGCAGGGATATTATTTTTGTATGATAATGAATATGTATCATAAATGATTGATACAAATGAAAAGATCAACCTTGATCACATGACAACTGTAAAAGGAATTTGGTGATGTTTATTATAAACAATTTAATAGTATTTCTCCTATACATGAGTTTGAGTTAACAATTGATCTTATAACTATATCTTCTCCACTATAAAATATTCTATGTTTAATTGTCATTTATAAACCAGTGGAGATTAAAAAAATAATTGAAAAATATATATAATGTATTTTTATGCCCACATACTTCACTAAGAGGGTAGAACAGTCCCCTTCAACATGAATAAGGATGGGTCAATGTTATTCTTCAATTATAATCAGGATCAAAAGAAATCATGATAAAGAAAAAGTATTATCTTTTATAGATCTACTATTTCTTCGATTAGCTATATAGAGACCATTAATTCTCTAATGATAATCTTCTATTAGGATATTATCAAGTAAATATGAAGAAAGAGGATATTCCGAAGACATTTTCTTTGAGGAATAGAAATAATGTGTTCATTGTGATTCAATTTAGAATAACTAATATCTTATAAATCCTAATGGACATAATTAATAGATTTTTATGGGTTCATCACCAAAATATTTGAAAGTATAATAGTTGATATTTTTATCAACTCTAAAAGAAAAGAGGAACATGAAGATAATCTGAATACTATATTAAATAACTAATAGAAGGAAAAGTGATATAAAAGTATATTAAATGTTATTTCTTGTTGTTGAATGTTACATTCCTATAGAATATTATCACCAACAAATGTATATCCATGTATCCATATGAAAAGATGAAATCGAATGATGGCCTAGACCATAATCTATGATGAAAATACATCACTTATTAAGAGTAGTTGGGTAATGTAATTGATTTGTGAGAAAATTATAATAAATTTTAATCCCACTAACCAATGTTATTTTTAAGGTATTTATGTTTTTTGGACTAATAAATGTGATGAAAACATTAAAGAGATGATGAAAAGGCTAATCAATGCTCATGTACTCACATTACCCATCAGTGGGGAAGGATTTGTGATCTATAATGATGTTTTAAAAATTGTATTTGGATTTTTAATAATGATAACTGAAAAATATATAGCTTACAAATCATTTTAATTAATGAATAATTAGAAGAACTACCCACCACATTATCTTTATTTGGATGTAGCGATCTTTACGTTGAAAATTTGGTAAAATTTTCTCTATGGGGAGAAGTGTGACATATATATATATATATATCATAAAATACTCATGTATATATTCACACAAAGGGATCTCAATAAATTCCAATGAAGTTGGTTAGATCTAATCAGGGATTATTATTTTCAATCCATCCAAATCCTAGGAAGGAAAACAATGATGAAGATGGTTTGAGTAGAAAGGCTCCTGCAACACTAACCATGATTAGGACCGAGTGTGTTCCAATATTCATGGGCCATCAAAGAATGGAAATAATAATAATAAAAGTATTACTATCCTACCTTTATCAACTAACTACTCAACTATTAATCCTTGAGGGGATCAATGAGGACCACAGGGGTGATGAGTTTTTACATAAGTAGGTAAAGAATATTCTAGATTTTTAAATGGGTAAATATTGAGTTATATTTTTTGGAACCTCGACATATTTCCCATCAAATAGTCAAATTAAGAGGAAAAATTGGGTTGATTCACATAGTTCATCATTCACTATTAATCTAATAAGAACTAATATTTATAGATATTTGAAGAAAAACATTTGGTGGGATTATATGAAGAGAGATATTGATGAG
Organism: Viscum album; assembly: GCA_963277665.1. Classification (NCBI taxonomy): domain Eukaryota; kingdom Viridiplantae; phylum Streptophyta; class Magnoliopsida; order Santalales; family Viscaceae; genus Viscum; species Viscum album. The sequence goes on from OY728140.1 coordinate 1,434,034,398, forward strand.
TTTATATCTCAATTATTTACATGGAAAGAAGACTAAGAATAACGATAGAAGTGTAAGGGTATTATACAATCATTTCCCATAATATTTTTGAAATAGGAAAATATAGCCATGTATTTCTTCATACGACTCCCTAGGAACCTTAAAGGAAATAATTCCATTATTATTTTATTTTCTCTCCATACAAAGTCTGTGCAGGTCACTATTAGCAAGGATGATTTATCTCTTGAAAAAATATAAAAATATATAGCTAAGTGATTTGGTAAAAAATCATATATTTCCACATACTATTGTATCTGATCAATTTCTGAGGTTTACCTTGAGGTTCTAGGGAATCCTTTTGCATGATTCAGATATAGATATAAGATTAAACAGTGCTTATCACCCATATAAAGATGGTAATGAACCATTAAAACATTGTAGGATATTTTGAAATAATGATTAATGTTTTTATAATTATGTTGGAATTAACACATTACCCTGATAATGTTCTCATATTATAGAAGTTTCCATTATTACAGTGAAATGGAACCTTGTGAGGCTTTTTATGGGAATAGGTGTTAGAATACATTATTCTAGGATAAATCATATGAGTGGAAGGTGATGGGACATTTTATAATACATGAAATGGTAGGGAAGTATTAACTATTAAACAAGATCTGAAATAAAAAAAGATAGAAATTGTATAGGGAGATTTATTGATAAGACCAGATGTTTGAATTTAGAGATATGGTCTTCCTTATATATCACAATTCAATAATGTACAATGGTTTGGAAAGAAGGTAAATACTTTTCATAGATACATATTCCCCTCCAAGGTACTTGATCACATAGAGTGGTGGAATATCGACTAATACCCCCACCTAACTTATCTAATGTACATAATGTGTCCCACATATCCCTTTTAAAAATTTACATACCAAACCCATCACATGTACTAAATATAGAGGTGGCACTATTTCAAAATGGTATTTCATTCTTGGAGAAATCTAGGATGCTATTAGATCACAGAGACAATGTTCCATGAAACATGAGAACTCAATAGGTCAAAATGTTGTGGAAGAACAAAATGTCTCACATGGAGACATGTGAATTAGATGGGGTGATGAAATAAAAATACCCTTGTCTCATTTAATGTATGGAATATAAATTTTAATGGTGAAATTTATAAATGGGATATGAAGATATCTATATGAAAATTCATAAATTAAATTCCATTTTTGAATGAATAAATTTATTATTATGTAATCTATATACATATACATATATATAAATACATACACTACACTGGATATTTTGGTAAGTTACCATCTATAAGAATTAAATGACCATTAAGCATTATAAACATTGATAATATGTCCTTTTTCATTAACGAATAATAGTAGTACATTAAGGGCTATGATAAAGTATATTTAACAAATATGGGAGGAGAGATGATCTTAACTAGTAATTTGAGGCCCCAATAATCCCATTTATCAGAGATACTAAGGTAGATAATATAACTAGTATTTTCCTTTGAACAATCCCAATTAGTTATTAAATGACTAAGGTATCATAAAGATATTTTATGAGAGATATTCTAGCTTGTCGTGTTTATGGTAGAAATAATGTTCTTCGAACCATCCCATAAATATATCACCACCACACAACTTAACCATAGGAAATTCATTGGTGCAACAAATGGATAAGAATCTATACAAAAAATTATGGGTTTTTATATTTTTTTTAAATTAAAAAAATCAATATTTTTTCTCATTTTAATATAAATTTTAAAATGATTATAGATTGTGTTTGAAAATAAAAGAATTTTATATGATGATTTGTTTTTTTGGAAATATATAGTTTCAAACACGAAGATATTTTTGATGAATTTAATATTGAAAAATGAAATTCTAGTTAAATTATATTATAAAATAATATTTATCAAATATAAATGATAATATAATTTTATGAAGTCATATGTAATGGTTATAAGGTTATGAAATTTATTGTTGTAATAAGACTAGTATTTTAAAATAATGTTGTATATTTGATTTAAAAATACAATTTTCATATTTATAGAGACATTTTGGTAAAATTAATATTATATTTCAAATCAAAACATTGATGATATTCAATGGTGAATTTTTCATTAATTTCTGAGTGATTTTATTTTTTTAGAAAAATTAAAACGTATAACTATATGGTAGTTATTTTGACATCATGAAATCCAAAAAGTGATGTAATAAAAACTAAAAAGATTATGCATGAAAAACATACTTTTAACCATTAAAATAATTTATTTATGATATTATTTTATTAATTTTCTAAACACTTAATGAATCCTAAAAAACCAATATTATAATTAAAGGTTTTAAAATAAATTCTAAAGAATAATGACACATTGAAACATTCTAAATGGATTTATTTTAATGTTTCTAGATTATAAAATAGTATAAACTACTCCTCGTTTTCATATACCTTATTAAAAATCATGGGATGCTTTTTTTACTTAATTACTTTAACACATTGATCCCAAAACATTAGTTTTGAAATTAGTAATTAATTATCCTTTCACTTGCTACATAAACTAACCAAAACTCCATTCCTGCTTCACTGAAAGCACATTAAGATTGATTTTATGATGAATTTATATTTATATATTCCTCCCTTGGTTCCCTAATATCTTAATAATTTTATAACATTCCATTATAAGTATCATTTAATGTTAAAGTATTTTATCCTTCTCATCATTATTCAACCAATTTATTTATGTCAGACATTTTGATTTCTAATTTTTAATGTTTGGTTATGTTTTTGGAAATTCCATATTATTTTCATTGGGATTAATAATTAATTATCTCCACTTAATCTCTCATTAAACAATTCTACAATTCTTTATGTACAATCATTATGCTGCCAAAGGTATCTTACTATTTTCCATGACAAATAATTATATAATGATTACCTATCTCTATTTCCACTCAATTGTATAAATCTAGTGGTACGTACCATTAATTTATTGGGTATTTACATGTATGTATCCTATACTGATTAATATTGGAGTTATATTTTATGAAATACATCTTTATATTTTATGATCTATATAGAACAGTTATGCGTGTACCTATATAAAAGTTATGGGTGAGCTGAAAATTATGTATCCATTCAATGCATTGTGTTGTGTTTTTATCTCATGTAATTCCATGTATGAAGAATATGAGTTTATCATAATCACTCTATTTTATATTTTCACTGATTTTAACAATAATTTATGATTTCGAGGTCTTGTTTTATGTTTTATCCATATTCATATATTTCCTTATGTTGTTATGTTATATAATGACACATTTTTCAATATTCTGACACTCAACCAACATATGTTACCAGAATATTCATTATAACACGATTGTTTTTTATAAAATATTAATTTCTAAATAATATTTTTTATTGATAGTTTGTATTACACGGAACACATAGTTTTTATGATCTTTAATATACTATTAATATTATTATTTTAAAATTTTTGTTGTAACATAGTCATTAAATTTTGAAAAATGAATAGTAATAAACAATTTAAAATATTAAATACAATGTTTTTGTATAAAAATACTTATTGATGAAAAAGTAATTAATTTTTTGAAAACTATTTAAATTGTTAGAAAATATTAATTTCGCAAAAATGATCTTATTTATTCTTGTGAATAAATATTAAATTTTTTTTATTAATTTTAAAAAAATAATTTTAAAAAATAATCATTATTTATGAAATCTCAATATAACAATTATCTTTTATTGAATTCATAAAAGTTTTCAGAAAGAAATATTTTTTTATGAATGGTAAAAAATAATTATTTATATGAAACATATGATTTAGTTTTTTTAATTTACAAGATCCACGTTATTTGAAGATGGTTTTAAACGTAAATTATACTCAATTATATATTTATTAATCCAATATAGCTTATTGGTATCAATTTAATATTGTTATCTAATATTAAATCTTTTTAAACTTATGGAAATTTTTCTTAGGAATGCTGCATTTTCATAATTTTTATCATTTTATTAATTAAATTTTATAAATTTTATGAATTCAAATTTAAATAATAGATTGAAAATTTTGAATTACTATAATTTATATTCTATTATAAGGTCAGTCGAATATTTTAATAAGGATTATGAAAAATAATAAAAATTAATTATTGCAATTAATGATTAAGCTAGATTTTTCATACTATAAATGAATGTGTTAAAATTAATTTTAAAGACAAATATTATTATTATATAATAAATTTTATTTCATATTTGTAACAATTGGTTATTAATTATCCATTAAAAATCATTTTTTAATAAATAAGGGATAAATTAGATTGGTAAATAAATAAAAACCCAATTACCATAGTGAAATTTAAAATGGTAAAATAATGTAGATCTAATTTTTAATGGATAAAATGTTTTAAAATGTATTTTTGTGTTTTTTAGCAGTGTGTATAGATAATAGATTTTATAAATTAATTTACTTTTCAATATTGGAGAAAATTGGAATAACAAGACAGTCTTAACATATATAAACATTACATAAGATTTACGAAGTACTTAAAACATTACATGAATATATTTCCAAAGACCATATTAGTTTAAAGCCTTTGGAAACATGGAAATAAAAAAATGATACATGAGTGAGCTAAATTACCTCACATTAATTTCTACAAGACTAACACCCCTCTTAGACATATAATACATAAAATATATCATCATAACATGGGTAAGGAAACATAAAAAGGTGTTATATAAGATTATCAATAATGGAAAAAAAGGATGTTATGTAAGAATAATCATGATCATATGGGTATGATAACGTGATAATAACATTATATGATAATACTATTCATATTAAATAACATAAAAATTAATATTGAAAAAATAGTTAGTAGTTCAAAATACATGAAACATACATAAATAAAGAGTGTAATCCATGAAAGCATAACATATGAGTGAGACATGAAATTGAGGAATACACATAAACCTGTAATATATTTCCCTATAAGTAAATATTCATTACTAGAACTTATCATGGAACTTAATGGAGACTACACCTACAAGGCAGGATAGACCACAATCCCCAATCACTGTCCTTTCCTTTTATGGGATTGGGTTTCCCTATCTTCCCTTAATGGATTGAGTTTCCCCATATTTCCATAGTGTATTGAGTTTCCCCATATCCATATAGGGGACTGGGTTTTACCAACAACCCATAGTGGATCAGGTTTCCACATGATCCCATAGTGGATTGGGTTTCCCCATCCTCCAATAGTGGATCGAGTTTCCCAATCTTCACATAGTGTATTTGGTTTCTAAATCATCTAAAATGGATCAATATATTCAACTTGAATCTAATCATTATCTCATGATGTATAAATAATTAACTAATGCATTAGAGGGGTATATAGGTCCAACCTATCACATAATAAAACCATTCACAAATGTTGAAAAAATAATAAAATATTATTTATATCATGACCATTAAATGAGATGGGTTTCATTAACATCATATCATAACCCAAGCAATGATAAAGGTACCAAAAAAATTTCGTCACATCATAATCTGTATAAAAGAGATATCTTTCATAATCAGTTCATCAAATAATAACCTATGAAAAGAAGTGGGATTGAAAATAATATAAACCCTAGGACCGAAAAATGTGTCATAAACATAATGATATTAAGACATAAACAATTAAATAACGAATATGAATGGTATTTTGGATCATATACCTCATTAATCTTAAAATATAACAAAATATTGCATCTTAGATGGGGACAGATTTAGAAATATTTCTTAAAACATTTCATAAGTAAAATATTCATTCATTGAAAGTACATTAAAAAAACAATTTTAAAAACCTTTTCTTATAAAGAAAACATTATGATATTATTTTAAAAAAATTATTAAGGAAATTATATTTTCCTCTTTAAAAAATCATTTTTAAAAGATATATAATTTGGAAAATAGTTTTTTTATATTTTTTAAAACTTATAAAGGAGTCGTAAATATTTTTTCAAAAACTATATTTTTTATAAAATCCATGAGAAATCTAAATGATATCATGAAAATATATTTAAATCATTTTCCATTTAAAATAATTTTAAAACATAAAAATACGGCTTTAAATCATTATGAAATATAATTTCATTGAAAACATATAAAATAAGCTTGGAAGCATTTCAAAAAATTTTCAAATAATATTATAACCAATTTTTATTTGAAACAAGTTTTCAAATAAAAAAATTTCAATATTATTAGGGAAAAATTTTCATATTAAAAATATTCCTGTAATCATTCAAGGTAAGAATTTTTGAAATGACAGTCATTATGATGGTTAAGTATGTACATGTGGATCATTTCTTCTTCACCATAAAAGTTTAGAAATGTGCCTTGGTTAGAAAAAACGAAGAAGATTTATTTCAAAACCATGTTGTGAAAAGGTAATATATGGGTAAAAAATTTCTTTAAACATAATAAGATAATATTAAGAAAAATTAAAAAACCTTTTTAGAAAACATGGTTTTGAAAGAAAATAGGTTTATGTTTCAAAGGATAAATAATGTTTGATTTTTATAAAAACATTTTTAAAATTATCCTATGTTCTATCAAGTGAAAAAATGGTATTGTTACTTAAATATTACATGATAAACCACAGGGTAAAAAAATTATTGATATTTGTTGAGATATTGAACATAATATTTCATTAATGGGAATATAATCATAAATATTCTATGTAATGATGATATAGTAGTTATAAATTGTTACAACATTTATAACATTGAATCATACAAAAATTGAAATAATAAAATTAAATAAATCGTAAAATATCTTGAAAATAAAGATATTCATGTTATAACATTTCAAAGGAAGTATATACATCTCATAGAAAAATATAGATGCATAACATGGAAGGTGTCTTAATGAATGTAAATTTAGACAAAATTACATTATAGATTTTGTAACTTTTGAAACTTAAAACCCATGAAAGAATGATCATAAAATGGATATTTTAGTACCCATAAATTTATATATAATTATAATAAAATAAATCCGTGCACATTATACACACCACCCATAAGAAATGAGTGTTGAATAAGTCATGTATCTCACGTAAATAAAATGTGAGATGAAATTCCCTCCCCTTAAGTAATGAATTTATTTGTAAATGTTCAAAACTAATGTATAATAAATATAAGTTTATTATAATTCTACCAAAGAACCATGTTATTATATATAATACCATTTAATATTAACTTATGTCTTTACATTACCCATTTGTTAACAATTCAATGTTAAATTAATGTTTTAGGTAATAACGGTTGTGTTTATCGTACATGTTTTGATTGTTATTCTTGATCATATTATATAGATCATGATTTTTTTTCAGAACATAAAAATTATTTATATAACATATATATTCAGTATATTAATATTAATGGAAGTATATAAAATATGTAAAAATTAATCAAAATTCATCGTTCATTGAGACAGTAGGCCATACGTATGCATAAACGCTCCTTGTGTTTTATTATTATACTCGAATAATGATTGAAAATTGAATGTATGTATATATATGTATGATATAATTATAGTATAATTATTATTTAATATAAATCATATAATTTTACTAAATCCATCTTTAATACATTCCATGTAATGTGTGAAAAATTAAATTTCTTTGATGAGGCAGTAGTCCACACATCTGTAGATGAAGTCATTGTATTTACAAAAAATGGAGAGAATGAAGGTAGGAATTATATAATAACTAAATGAGTATAAATAAATAATAAATATCACATATATATTTTAAAAAATATATTTTTCATCATAATTCCCAACCATGAGAGGGTGTAAAGGAAAAAAAATGAACAATGTCATTTTGGGATGTGACAAATCGTCGTACACAAAAACATTAAGTTTGTTACCAATTAGATAGAACTATGCATAAGTTTGGGTCAAACAGTTATAATGAAAAAATATTCATATATTGAGGATAATGATTCTATTATATAACAATTTCAAAAAATATTATAGGTAATGGATAAAGAAAATATAAGAAAGGAGTTTGAGGAAGGATGTTACCTCTCTTTTAGGTAACTCCTTTTGTTTTTCACAAAAGGGATCTATTTTTTGGATGTATTCCTAAAATGAGGATCCAATGAGTAATTTATGGATTTTGGGAGATAATTTTTCTAGTTATTGGGTGAGCTAAATGGTTTGATATTGGCTGAAAATTGGGAGGGGTTGGTGCCTTATTATAGTGGAGAAGGATTAACATTCTTGTAAATTTTGGGAATAAGAATTCCTCCCTCTTTTTTTCTATTAAATGTGGCTCCAATATTATAAAAAATTATATAAAAGTGAGGATATATTCTAAATATGGCCATAAAATTTCTTCTTTACATATTTATAGGTTTTTTGGTCCTTATATTTGTGGTTTAGTCCTTTATTAAGATAATTTCCCCTTATTCATTGTAATTAATTTTAATTAATTTCTGTAATATGTATTTATCCAAACAAATTTAATTTTATTTGAAATTATAAATTATTAGTATTCAAAATATGGAATCTATTTTTTATAATTCCAATAATAGAAGTGACAAAAATTAATTTAAATTTAATCCTACAGATGTGATGACTCAGTCGGTTTTTAAAGTAAAAATGTTCAAAAGTTTGGTATGTTTTTATATGCAATTTCAATTTTATATTGATTAAAATTACCTAAATTGGATTAGTTTATGTATATATTGAGTAATATTAATTTAAAACAAGTATAAATATAATTTACCAATATAAATAAATTTTATGGAAAAGTAGTTTTGAATTCAAATTTAGTATTTAACTATTCATCAATAATTGAAGCTTCATAGAAAAATACAAAAAATAAAGCCTAACCTAATTTTTAAGTTTATATTTCAAAAATTAAATTTATTTTTATATATAAAATTTATAATTATGAAAAAAACTCATTTTTAAAATTGGATCTCCATTAAAAGGTGAGAATACAGCTTTATAAATATATAGGTTTTAATGAGTAGTATGAGGTTTATTCCTATCATATTCCTATTAAATATATTCTATTAATATAAATAAAATATTTTACTAATTATATAAAATATATAATTCATTTATATCATTCAAAAATAGTAATTAGTTTTATTTATTAGGAAGAAAATTATTTGGTGCATAGAAGAGGGTTTTTTATAAAAACATTCCCTTAATATTCAATGGGTTCTTATATTCATTTCTAATAAATTTTTATCCATAAAATTCAACAATGTACTTTTATGAGTTAGTTAATATTGTTTTTATCCTCATACATAATGGATAAGGCATGACATTTAATATTAAATAATTATATTTTTAGTAACATATTATTTTTTGTTAAAACTCAATCATGCATGTAACATAAGACATTGAGGAAAGTTAGTCTTTCTTGTCACATAAGCTAACCTTAGTGTTAAATGTTGATAAATATTGTGTCTATGTTGAATTTAGGGGATTATTAACTCTTTTTTTTCTTCATAATGCATTCCAGATATTGTTCTTTAATATAAAAAATAATTTTAAATGTTACGTGAAATGAAAAATATCTAAAAGAATAAATTAATTGAAAAATAAATATTTCACAAAATCTTAGGGTGTTTGATTATACACTAATCAAAATTAAATTATTCCTCAAAATTCATCTGGGTTATCTGAGGATTAATAGTTGAAATATCATTTTATAGAAACCAACATCATAAAAATGAATAGTAAATATTATTATAAAAAGAAAATGATAAAAATATAATTATTTCTAAATGTCACATATAACTGTGTTTCAACATTGGATAACATAGATGGAAAGAAAAAAAATATACATGTAAGATAAATATAACTATCATGTTCTGATAGAGAGTGATATAAAACAATGTTACGAAATGTTAATAATCATAAAACCGTAAATCTATTATGATCTAAGGGGCCTTGGATTCATCAGAAAAAAATTTACTAGGTTAAATTTTTTGGTTTGAAGATTATTTTTCATAAACTTGTATAATTTTTATGAGAATATTATTTACATGATTTAGTACTATCTCACCCTTGGTTGTGTCTTGATGAATTTTCACTCCATCTCTTATTCTGATAAATGAAGGGATATTTTCATTCCTCAAGCATTAGCAAATCATGAGATCCATAAATATAATGCTGGATCATTCCATCTATTAAAATTGTTTATCACATGTTATCCAACATTCATAAATACACATATGGTTATATAATACTTTAATATGTAAAACGTCATATGAATTTTAACATAAACCATTTCATAAAGGGTAAATCATAGTATCCTTTTGGAAGGTAAAAATCCAAAACATTAAAAATAATTCCACTAAATCTATTTATCATTGATCAATAATATATCATAATGTATCTCTTAGTTTTCACATTAAAAACTTGTGAACATGCTCATCATATATCTTTTGGAAACATGGTAATAACTTGGATTAACATAAACCCTATTAAAAAAAATGAGTGATTACTTATTAAAAAGATTACTGAATATATTCTTTAAAGCTAAGAAGTTTCAAACATCATCCTTTATAACATTTAATAAATTCTCAACAAATCCTTTATCAGTTTTGGCATAATAAATAACATCATATTTAGTTATTCATATCCAATAACTCTATCGAAAAAATATGAATAAATTAATGGTTACCTTCCCATAATCAATATATCACCATTCCATAAAATCACTATTATTTACCATTCAGCACATCATTTCAATTCTTTAATGTAAACTTATACTGAAATTACTAATATATTACATGATTCGTATAATTTTTTTTAAAATTTGAAATAATAAATACTTTATTCATCAAAATTTCTTCTAAAATAATTTACTATGATTAATAATCATATTCATTGATATAACATTCATAAGATAAAAAATATGAATCATGTATTGACATTTATCAAAATAAATTTAATCATTCCTATAAACAATATGGTTGGAAAAAAAATTCGGATTTCATATGTTGTTCTGGTCTCATCATCATAATTGGAAAAACTATTTATCGTTGCACCTTGACGATTATCTTCATGAGACTTTCACATAAGACATCATTTTTCATAATTATTATAATTTCTATATTTAAAGTAGTCATCTATTGATAATACCTTAGGGTGTCTGATATTCTCACCCATTGTGTTAACAGAACTTTTAATTTCCCTTTTTTGTTACTTACATTGTGTTCTCCGTTCCCATGGTAAAAACATCTTCATGTTCCACTAATATAATCACTTGGGTTCGTCCCCCCACATAACCGTCATATAAGATATTTAATCTTCTTTCTTCCATGATTTTGAATACCCTAATTCTACGAGAACTCCTCCCTCATCTTCTTTGGTGAGTCCGAGATTTGGTTAAGGGACACTTTATTAATCATGTTCCATGAAAACTAATTAGGTGTGATTAAAACATCCTTTACACTAGTTATCATCAAATTTGACTTCTCATCAGCATGTTTTCCATCACATTAATCATTATTGAAATTCCTTCTAGTTCATGCCATTGACATAAACAATAAATAATAGTGTAAGAAACAATTTTCATAGTGATCATGACAAACCACTTATAGAATCTCTAAATTTTGAAACATTAGGTAATAAATTTCATTATATGTTTATCAAAATTTATTCATAGCCCAAACAGTTTAAATATTTTATGATGGTTTGTTAAGAGTTTATGAATTCCCAAAGCATCTCCACTGGGAGTGTCAAACAAGGTTCATAGTAGGGCCAATTTTCATGTACTAGGTTACACTCAAGAATGAAAAAATACAAATTGGAAAAGTTATTACTCCAAGGTAAATTTATTCTAGAACCATTTCAACTTGTAGCATCCAGATTGGAATGAATTTCGTAGACACCACTCATACTATCATTAACCAAAATTCCAAGACATTTTTTTACTATTAATTATTTGTAATCTTATCCTTATTAACGTCCGTAGAGTTGTCACAATGGATTTCTAATCCTATTTTTTAAATGATGAATAATCAATTTATTAACTCCCACAATGAAAAAATAGTATTAACATACTTAGGATTTACTTCATTTTTTAATAATACTTAAAAAATTACATGAATAGACACCGAATGATTATAATAGATTATTTGATCTGGAAACATGGAAATGTAAACACTAGTACATGAGTATGATTCATTATCTCTAACTAGGTTATCTAAGTCTAGAAACACTATTAGATACATCATATATAAGATATATCTTCATGACATGGGGAAGAAAACATAAAATGGTGATCTTTGATTCTTATTGAGGGTATATAAGAAAGATTACTAAGAATAAACATGTTCATTAAATTTTGATAACATGATCATAACATAAGATTATTATACCGTGTATTATAAATATAAATCACAGTATAAAGGTTTGTAGTTGATAAGGAATGAATCATAAGAAAATGAAAACAATAAGCCATGAATTCATTATAAAGGAGTAAGGCATGGAATTTTTTGAGTCACATAAACATGCAATATCATTCCCAATAAGTCAAGACGCATCGATAGAACTTAATAGGGTGCTTCATGAGGACTACACCTTCTATATGATACATACCACCATCCCTAGTCGTGTTACTTTCCAAATAAGGGATCAGGTTTCCCCATCTTCTTATAGTGGATCAGATTTTCCCATCATCCCATAGTGGATCAAGTTTCCCCAAAATCACGTAGTGGATTGGAATTCCTTATATTACCAAAGTGGATAAGGGTTTTCCAATATTCTTAGACTGTATTGGGTTTCCCCATTTTCCCATAATGGATCGGGATTTCTTATTTTCCCATAATGGATCATGTTTGCCAGTCTTCTTATAGTGGAGTGGGTTTCCCCATCATCCAATATTGGATCAGGATTCCCCACCTTCCACAGTGGATCAATCCCATTGAATTGAAAACCATTATTAACATTTGAGATATAAATCAGTACCAAATGAATTAGTGGGAGAATATGCCCACCTATCAAATAATAAAACTATTCACACATGTTCCAAAATATAATAAATCATTAATAAAATAATGACAGATAAAAATAGATTCTTTTTATAAACAACATACAGAACCCATCAAATGAAATGGGAATAAAAAAAATTCATCACATTATAACATATAGAAATGATATGGATTTCATAATCATTTAATCAAGGCATAACTAATAATATTAGTGTGTTTCAAAATGATGTAACCTGTGGGAGGGAAAAATGCATCATAAACATCATGAAATTAATGCATAAAACATTTAAGAATGAATATGAATGGTATTAGTGGATCATGTCACAAATAAATCTCATACAACAACAAATTATGATATATTTTATGGAAAATTATTTTGAAATATCAAATGAAACATTTTATAATGTAAATACAATTACCTATAAAATCCTTTTAATACAACCATTTAAATAACCATTTTCTTATAAAGTGAGAATAATAATTTTATTTAAAATTTTTTTTGAGGAAAATATATTATCCTCTTCTAAAATTTCCTTTTAAAATATAAATCATTTTGAAAACCTTTTATTAAAAACATATTTGAAAACATATAATGGAAGTTTGAAAATATTTTAAAAACATTCTTATTTAAAAATACCTTGATAACTCATAATGAAATATTTTCAAACATTGAAAACAAAATTCACTAAGAATTCTTTGAAAAAATAGAAATAAGGATTGAGATCATTTTGAGAAAAAAAATCCTTGTATACTTATAAAAGAAGCTTGAAATCATTCAAAAAAATGTAAACATAAATTAATTTTTAAATACATATTTCATTGGAATGATATTTTATTAAAAAAATTAATTTTAAGAAAAATATTGTTTAAAAATATAAACTTAAAAATTTAAAAAGGAATCAGTAAAGAAAGGATGGTCATGAAGGCAGGTATGTCGATACATGTTGAACATTCCTTTTGAACCTTAAAAGTTTAGAAACGTTACTTAGTTGGAAAACAACAAGAAGATTTATTTTAAAACCATTTTTTAAAAAGAGAATATATATGGGAAAAAAATTCCCTTTAAACATATTTGAATATTACTAAAAAACATTAAATATTTCTAGAAAACTACATTTTGTGAGAACATATATTTATTAAAAAAAAATAAATAAAGTCATATTTTTATAAAACAAAATTCTTAATTATATTCAATAACAAATAGTGAAAAAATTGTACCATTACATGAATATAACATGAACAAAAGTGGGTAATGAAATTCATGAGAGATATTTAGGTATGAGGAATAAAATTTATTATGGGAAAATTAATCATAAACAAACCTGATAATGATGAGATTGTAGATATAAAGAGTTACAACTTCGGTAACATTGAATCATAATACAATGGAAAAAATAGAATTAAATGAAGCCTTAAATATCATCACACAATAAGATTAAGGATATAACCTGTAAAAGGTTTTATATACACATCATAGAGAATTACATGTGTATATATCAGGGCATGTGTCCCATAGAAGTAAAATTGAGGCAAAATTACATTACCAATTTGGTAAATTTTGAATCATAAATGTAATACCCCAAGCTTCCATGGTACGTATCCCTTTGAATAATACAAAAGTGTGTGATGTATGCAACTTCGAGTTCTAACACACACCACAACCAATAAAATTAGCCGTTATAAATAGTAATACCCACTTTTTCAAATTTTATAAATTTTATCATTCAAAATGGACTTCATTTTTGGATTCAGAATATCAAAATTAGCTTCGGGAGAATTTTTGGTATTTTTTTGAAAATATGTAATTTTTGATGAATAGTGAAAAAAACACTGAGTTATAGTTTAAAACAAAATTTTTATTTAAATAATTATTTATTATATTTAAATATAATTAAGGTCAAAATAGAAAAATAATACCTATATAAGTTTAATGTATTTCATTGGAGTTAGTTTAAAATAATTTTCGATATATAAAAAGTTTATTGAACTTTTCACCATCTCTTACCCACCTCCGACGAGAATTTGGAAATTCACATAAAACATAATTTTTCCACATCTGTGAGTGGAATTTCGAAAATCCAAGAGACACGGTTAATATCAAGGAGTAAAATGTGGTTCAATGACATGAAAATAATTTTTGGTCAATAGTATCTTTTTACTTTTATTTACCACTGTTAAAAGTAAATAGGGTAATTAAGGGTAAAAATGATATTAATATAATCCTAACACATGTCCTAATACTATTGGACAGTGTTTCTCGACCAAAGACAACTTTATAATAAAATATTATCATTTTGGTCCACTTGGATTAGATTAGAAAATTTATTATTATTTAATTCAAAGAAGAGTTAAAAGAGTTAAAATCAAAGCTTAATTACTAAAATATTTTTATTATAGAGTTATACCGAAGATAAATTCCATTGTAAATATTCATTATAAAGATAAAAATATTTCATAAATAATGGTGTTTTATTTATTATTTTTATATATTAAATAATCTAATATTTTTATGACTCAATAGTGATGCAGTAATTACTTAATTAATGAAATATTAAAATAATTGATATTATAAATATCAAAATAAATGTAATTTGATACATTTTATGAATTAAACTAATTTTATAGGTTGATATAACTTATTAGGATTCTTTATATGAATTGTTTTCGAAGTAATAATGCTGTTATAAAATTATCATAAACAAAATACCCAATAGTGTCAAAATTGTCATAAAAGAGTTTTTAAAATAATATTATATTATTAATTTATATTCTATTCCTAAAAATTTGAGGTTCAGACAAAGGACATATATCATGATATTTGTATCATTAATGTACCACTTGGGGGTCTCTTGGGTGTATATAATATGTTTATTAACTATATAATATAAAAATTCAAAGTGACATGGTAAATGTCAAAATAATTAACAAAGAGTTAAAATTAAAGGATAAGGTTATGATAATGACCCAAAACTATCTAAAATCTATTGTTGGAAAGGATTTCAACCCATAACCATATTAAAATTTAAATAATACACTTTTGAGCCATTAAAAATCGAATATGAATTTATTATAAAATAATATTTCTAGCTTTTCCAAAGGTGCCCCTCACCACTTTTATAAAAGGGTACTCCCCCATCTCACAAATTCACACATTCAAAGCTTTTTTCCTGGCCATCCCCTGCACAAATATTCTCTCAACTTCACTCAATTAAACCTGTAGGCCTTATTTTGATCAAAAAGCCAACTTAAGGAGCCCTTTTGATCAAATCAAAAGAAAGAACCTGAAGAGGAGGTAATGTCTTCGCCACCCTCTTTCACGTTTCTTTCCTCTTCAACTTCTTCTTTCATTGTTATTACCATTATAAAATAATAACTCCAGTATCTTATATATACTGTGATGTTATTATAAATATGGTACAACAATATTCAGTATTCTATTCATCATTTGAATGACATTTCACCATACGTGCGTACGTACGGCTTACCATCTCCACGTTGTGGTGTAATTGTTATTCAATATATTATTATTTGGATGGTTATAATAATTAGGTGTAATTATTTTAAATAATAAATATAACATGATTATGACTTTTTATATATGATATACTATCCAATTATATATTATTTAAATATCAAAAGAATGATATTGTCACTCGTGCGTACGTACGGATTACCGTCTCCACGACGAGATGAGATTCATTTCCAAGTACACCATTCATCGACGATTATAAAAATATATATTACTAATAAGTATGTAATATATGACATAATAATGCTACTAAAGATATATATATTTATATATATAGGTATTTATTTACTTACATATATCTTATTCACTTACATCTGTTCAATACAATATGAAAACCGAAACAATGTTTATGCGTACGTACGGACTACCATCTCCATAAATGGTGTATTCCATTTCATATATATATCAATTATAAATTTTTATATTCTAATATATATGATAAATAAATCATGTTTTATATTCTGGAACTATTTAAATCATGATCTAAGTGATAAAATCCAGAGTAACAAGTTAAAACACGTACAATAAAGAAAGTGATTATTACCCGAAATATTAATATAACATGGAAATTATTATTAAATGGGTAACATAAAGTCATTAATTAATAAAGTATGATATCATATATATTTATATGGTTCTGGTATAATTTAATAACATGCTATAGACTTCATACAGGAGGATAAACGTTCCCTCAACTAAAGGAAAGTGCATGGTAAAGGGTTTTCATCTCACTCCTTATTCTCGTGAGATTCATACCATATTGCCACTATTACTTTTTGTTTGGTTTATGTGCTACCCATAATTGTATTCTTTGTGTAATAAACTTTAATTTATATGTATCTACATATTTATTGTATGATACCTCATTCATGGGTTGTATGTTTCATATGTTACCAAATTGGTGAGGGTTTATTTAATAATATATTCATTATCCGAGGTTGTTTATACGTAATTATCTACTAAGACCTATTTATCATCCACATCCATGTTTCTTAAAAATGTATTTCAAAACATTCTTACTATTTTACAGAATATGGGTTAATTTCATTTATACCCTTGTTTTACTTTTTATAAGAAGTTTATAAAGGAATCATTCCATCGTTTCCTGAACAAGGTCCTTTTTAATCATTTCGACGGAATTAAGGTAAGAATGTCTGTTTTTAACTGGTATGGCGGGTGCAGATATTTTCCACCATTATAAAATCTTTGAAGAATCCCCTAAAAGCATATAAAAATATTTTAAAAGTAAATTTTTTCTTTTATAATTATGTGCCTTTTAAATTATTAAAAAAAAGAGATATTTCTCTCAAATAGTTTTGATTTCATCTATGTCGACATCCTTTGATAAATTTTACACTTGTTTGAAGTTGATTTATTGTGATACAAATATTACATATTGTATTTAAGGTTTTGTGATATGTTTCACTATGGATGAGTCATTTTTATGCCAGTAAAAACCTATGATTAATTTTTTTGGCATTTTGTATTCTAGTTTTAATACGAATTTTTATGTTATATTTCATCCTTTTCTTAAGATTAATGTGTTGGACTAGTATGTTATGGGTTGGGTCCTGGTTACAGCAGACCCTCCGGGTTGGTGTCTTGTTATTATAGGCACTCTGGGTTGGTGTCCGGTTATTAGAGGCACCCCGAGTTGGTGTCCGGTTATTAGAGCCACTCCGAGTTGGTGTCCAGTTATTAGAGGCAATCCAGGTTGGAGTCTAGTTATAGAGGCTCTCTAGGTTGTGTTCCGGTTACAGTTATCCATTAGGTCTTGGCATGAGGCCTTGACATAGAAATTAAAGTTCGGCATTATGAATTCCATCATTATGCAAGTGGTTATTGATATTGCATTTTATTATTTGATTAGTAGAATATCCATGTGATTAATTAAATGGCATCATTTAATTTTATTTCTGTCATATTAGGCTGAAGTTAATGTTTAAAAGGCTTTTGTATTAGTTTTATACATTTCCTTAAATTTTTATGCTTATTTTTGAAAGTTTCCGCTGTATTTCTTACCCTTATTGAGCATTTAAGCTCACCCCTTTCTATGTTTTATTTCCCAGGATTCCAAGAAGTGCATTGTGATTGATATAAATGGTTAAGACAAGGGAATAATGGTGTTCATAAAGGATTATTTATGTTGTTTTGTAAGTAATGTAGCATTCATGTATGTAATCTATTTTCCAAGACTTCTAAACTGATCGGTCCTTCAGGACATGATTCCTTGTAATCATGCCAATGTAATAAAATAATGCACCGACTATGGGTAACTAGGGTCGGGGTGTTAAAGTTGGTATCAAAGGATGTTTAGCAATAAAAATGGAAACTAGATTTAGATAAACTCTGATTAGAGCACATAGACCTAAGATGGACTTTGAGGATTAGTATAGAAGAACTTCCTAGAATTCTGGTATTATAAATATTTTGTGAGTTTTCCGAGCAATACATCCCTGTCTGGATACGAGCAGGTAGAGGCAGCTCTAACACAGATGTACCGAGGGGTAAAACCTGAAAACACCGCTTTGAGCTGGACTTGGATAGGAACTGGTGCACGACAATGGGCCCTGCATCACTCTTGGTTACGACACTCCCGGGGGATATGCTTAGGATAATTCTCAACTTCTTTACAACCCATTATGAAGAGTTTATGAGTATATACTTCTTCAAAGAAAATATTTTTATGATTATGGATTATATCCATAAATAGTTCAATTTATGTTATGTGTTTTACAATTATGGAATTATGTATTTTGATTCATAAACTGATCTAGTTTACGACATTGTATCGAAATGGTGCCTAGTGGATGGAATGGAAACTGTATCAATTCACGCACTCCATGTATGGATTTCCGTCATACTCGAGATAATTATAGTGGAGCTGGTGATGCAGCTGTTGCTGATCAGCTAATCACCATACTAGGACAACTTACTCAGGTTATGAATAATAACCTTACCTGTAAGGAGCACCCTGATCCGTAGCGTAGAAGATCAATGTTAGATCTCTTTCTGAGGCAACAACCACCAACATTCAATGTTGTACAAATACATTAGTAGTTGAGCAATGGATAAGTTCTCTAGAGAAGATATTTCAGGCTTTGGGGATTAGTGAAAGGGAAAAAGTTGTCATGGTATTTTATCGCCTCACTGGAGATGCTAATAAATGGTGGTCATTGATAAAAAACACAAAGGAAGATGATGAAGTATCAAATATGGAATGGAGGGAGTTCAAAGAAATTTTCTTAGAAAAATAATTTCCTCATTACCATTGAGTAGATATGGAAAGGCAATTTCTGTGTCTGAGGAAAAAGGAGGATGAGAATGTCGCAAAGTATGAGGATTACATTACAAGGTTAACAAGGTATGTTAGAGATTATAGATGTAACCCAAGAAGTATGATTGATCATTTATTTTATTGGTTAAAACCGTTCTCCGTCGAGCTTTAGTACTGAAATCCTTTCATCGTATGAATATATTGTCTTGGGTGCTATCAAGATAGAAAAGGAATTCTCTAAGTCCTATGACAACAAAGTAAACCAAGAGAAGAGGATAACGGTGGAGTAAGATAAGAATAAAGGGAAAAAGGGAAAGAAATATTTTCCACTATGTGATAATTGAGGGAAGAAACCCCTCGGTACTTGCCTAAAAGGAATGGGAGTTTGTAACAAATGTGGAGAAAAAGTTCACCAGACTCGTGATTGCAAGGGAAAGAAAGAGGTTGTCAATGTTGAATGCTACAATTATAGAGAATTGGGGAATTATGAAAATGAATGCCATAAGATCCAATGAAACTTACATCAGAAAAGGACAAGGGAGTAAGGCTAAGCTTATGCTGTTACTATATATGAAGTTGAATAATTATTGTATTTGTGTTTTTGGACTCAAGAACTATATTATTGTTATAAGAATAATGTGATATATATAAGGATTGTACTCTAGTACTTATTGTTTTCATTGAGGTTTTATAATGATTAAGGTAATCATATTTTTAGTATGTGACAATAAGAGAAATATTTTTTTGTTTAATGAATCTGATGTTACAATTAATTTTGATATTTAGAGACCTTTTATAGAAAGTCAAGAGAGAGGTATTTTGGATAACTATAAATGTTCGAATGGATTTAGTTCAACTTTGGATAGTATTGTTTAAGGCTAAAAAAATTTGAAGATTATTCCTGGAATATTATAATACTATAGTTTTAGGAAAAGTTCAACTGGCAGGTCGGGGGATAACCCGTCGCGTCAGACAAACAGCAGGAATCAACCCCACAACCATAGTGCGACATAACTTTATTACCTACCACTAGCCTACAGAATGTCCCTGGTTATTACAAAATAGTTTTCCTAATCTAAATGGAATGTGTTAATATTATTAACCTTGTATGATTAGGATAAATATAATATTTTTGAGTTCTATTATCTTTTTGAGTTAAAGATAAGTTTGTGGTAAAAATTAGTTGAGGGTTGAAACTATACTTTTCAAGTATATATATATACCTCTCTCTTATTCTACGAATAAATTAATTGTTAAACTTTAGTAAAGGGATATTAAACCAAAAAATGTGTTATCCTAATACCTTATGTTTTGTTGAAATGATGATATTTTAAATCACCATAGATTGAAGGCTTTGATGCCAACAATTTTACATTTGTTTGTGATGGATGAACTCATTCACTCCCTACAAATATTTACGTTTTCCTCTAATTATGTGTCTCTAATTTCCACTAATGTTTTTCTTATCGAGATCATAATCTGGTGGTGACGTTTTCATTTCCCTTTGCCTCTTATTAAGGCTAAATTTTATTAACCTTATTTCCGATGTGGGTTTTCCACAAAGGTATTTTCTATATTCAACCTTTTATTTTCGAAGAAAAATTTCAAATTTTGAGGATGCAATTTATTGAAGGTGGGGAGAATGTAACACCCCAAGCTTCCGCGGTACGTTTCCCTTTAAATTATATAGTAGCATGTGATGTATGCAACTTCGAGTTCTAACACACACCACAACCAATCAAACTAGTCGTTATGAATAGTAATATCCACTTTTTGAAATTTTATAAATTTTATCTTTCAAAATGGACTTCATTTTTCAATTCGAAATATCTAAATTACCTTAGGGTGAATTTTTTGTATTGTTCTAAAAACATTCAATTTTTTATGAATAGTGAAAAAACACTAAGTTATAGTTTAAATATGAATTTTATTAAAAAAATTATTTATTTTATTTAAATTTAATTAAGGTCAAAATATATAAATAAAACCTATATATGTTCAATGTAATTCATTGGAGTTAGTTTACAATAATTTTAGATATATAAAAAGATTATTTAACTTTTCACCGTCTTTTACCCACCTCCTAGGAGAATTTGGAAATTCACATAAAACATACTTTTACCGGTTCAATGAGCGGAATATAGAAAATTCTAGAGACATGGTTAATATCAAGGAGTAAAATTTTGTTCAATGAGATGAAAATAATTTTTGGTGAATAGTAACTTTTTACTTTTATTTACCACGGTTAAAAGTAAATAGGGTAATTAAGGGTAAAAATGATATTAATATTACCCTAATACATGTCTTAATTCTATTGGACATGTGTATCTCGACCAAAAACAACATTAGGAAAAAACTATTATCAGTTAGGTCCACTTGGATTAGATTAGGACATTTATTATTGTTTAATTCAAATAAGAGTTAAAATAGTTAAAATCAATGTTTAATTACTAAAAAATTTTAATATAGGGTTACACATAAGATGAATTCGATTTTAAATATTAATAAGAAAGATAAACAGACTTCCTAAATAATGGTATTTTATTTATAATTTTTAGACATTGAATAATTTAATTTATTTATGACATAATGGTGATGTAGTAATTACCTAATTAATGAAATATTAATATAATTGATATTATAAATATAAAAATAAATGTAATTTGAGACTTTATATGAATTAAACTAATTTTATAGGTTAATATGACATATTAGGGTTGGTTATATAAATTATTTTTAAAGTAATAATGTTGTTATAAAATTATCAAAAACAAAATACCCAATAGTGTCAAAATTGACACAATAGAGTCTTTAAAAAATATTATATTATTAATTGATATTATATTCCTAAAAATCTAAGGCTCATACAAAGGTCTTATATCACGATAGTTGTATCATTAATGGACCACTTTGGGGGTCTCATGGATGTATATAGTATGTTTATTAACTTTATAATATAAAAATACAAAGTGACAAGGTAAATGTCAAACTAATTAACTAAAAGTTAAAACTAAAAGATAAGGTTAATATAATGATCCAATCCTGTATAAAATTTATTGGTTGAAAGTATTTCTACCCATCCCCATATTAACATTTAAATAATACACTTTTAAGCCATTAGAAACTGAATATGAATTTATTATAAAAAATATTTATAGCTTTTCCAATGCTCCCCTCACCCCTCTTATAAAAGGGCACTCCCCCTTCTCCCTAATTCACACATTAAAAGCCTTTTGGCATTGCCAACCCCTGAACAAATACTCTCTAAACTTCCCTCACATCAACCTAGAGTCCTTATTTTGATCATAAAGCCTACATAAGGAGCCCTTTTGATCAAATCAATAGGAAGAACCCGAAGAAGAGGTAACGTTTTCACCAACCACTTTCAAGTTCGTTTCTTCTTCAAGTTCTTCATTATTTGTTATTCCCATTCTAAAATAATAACTCCAATATATTATATATACTATGATGTTGTTATAAATATGGTACAACCATATTCAGTATTCTATAAATCCTTTGAATGACATGTCACTATACGTTCGTACGTACGACTTACTGTGTCCACGTCGTGGTGTAATTGTTATTAAATATATTATTATTTGGACGGGTAAATTAATGATGTGTAATTCATGTAAATAATAAATATAAAATTATAATGATTCTTTATATATGATATAACATCCAATTATATATTATTTTAATATCAAAATAATGATATTGTCGCTCGTGCGTATGTACAGATTACCGTCTCCACGACACGATGAGATTCATTTCCAAGTTCACCAATCATCGACGATTATAAAAAGATATATTACTAATAAGTTTGTAATATATTACATAATAATGCTACTAGAGAAATATATATTTATATATGTAAGTATTTATGTACTTACATATATCTTATTCACTTACTTCCGTTCAATACTATATGAAAACGGAAACAGCGTTTATGAATATGGATGGACTACCGTCTCCAAAAACGGTGTTTTCCATTTCATATATACTTATACTATAATGTTATGAATTCTAATATATATGATAAATAAATCATGTTTTATATTCTGGAAGTATTTAAATCATGATCTAAGTGATAAAATCACGAGTAACAAGTTAAAACACGTACGATAAAGAAATCGATTATTATCCGAAATATTAATATAACAGGTAAGTTATTATTAAATGTGTAGTATAAAGTCATAAATGAATAATGTATGATATCATAAATATTAATATGGTTCTGGTATAATTTAAGAACATACTCTAGTATTTATACAGGAGGCTAAACATACCCTTGACTAAAGGAAAGTGCAAGGTAAGTTGTTTTCATCTCAATCCATATTCCCATGAGATTCCTACTATATTGCCACTATTACCTTTTTTGTGGTGTATGTACTGCCCATAATTGTATTATTTGTGTAATACACTTTAATTTATGTGAATCTACATATTCATTGTATGATACCTCTTTCATGGGTTGTATTTTTTATAAGTTACCAAATTGGCAAGGGTTTATTTCACAATCTATTCATTATCCGAGGTGATTTATACGTAATTATCTGTTGGGACCTCCTTATCATCCACATCCATGTTTCATAAAAATGTATTTCAAAAAATGCTTAATATTATACAGAATATGGGTTAAATTCATTTATACCCTTGTTTAAATTTTTATAAGAAGTTTATAAAGGAATCTTTCTATCATTTTCCAAACAAGGCCCTTTTTAACCTTTTCAACAGAATTAATGTAAGAATGTCTTTTTTTAACTTATACGGAGGCTATGGATATTTTTCACCTTTATAAAATCTTTGAAGCTTCCCTTACAATCTTATAAGAATATTTTCAAAGTAAATTTATTCTTATATAATTATGTGCCTTTTAAATGATTTCAAAAAAGAGATATTTCTCTCAAATAGTTTTGATTTCATCTATGTAAACATCCTTTGATAAATTATACACTTGTTTGAAGTTGATTTATAATTATACAAATCTTCCATATTGTATTTAAGGTTTTCAGATATGTTTGAATATGGATGAGTCATTTTTATTCCATTTATGGCTTATGATTATTGATTTGGCATTTCGTATTCTAGTATTAATGTGGAATTTTATGTTATATTTTATCCTCTTCTTAAGATGAATTTGTTGGAATAGTATGTTACTGGATAGGGTTCAGTTACAGAAGACCCTCCGGGTTGGTGTCTGGTTATTAGAGGCACTTCGGGTTGGTGTCCAGTTATTAGAGGCACTCTGGGTTGGTGTCCGGTTGTTAGAAGCACTCTGGGTTAGTGTCCAATTATTAGAGGCACTCTAGGTTGGAGTCTGGTTATAGAGGCTCTCTGGGTTGGGTTCTGGTTACAGTAATCCCTCCGGTCTTGGCACGAGGCCTTGACACATAAATTAATGTTCGGAATTATCCATTCCATCATTATGAAAGTGGTTATTCATATTTCATGTGATTATTTGATTAGTAAAATATCCATGTGAATAATTAGATGTAATTATTTCATTTTGTTTCTACCATATTATGCTGAAGTTCATATTTAAAAGGCTTTTGTTTTAGTTTCATACATTGCCTTAAATTTTTATACTTATTTTTGAATGTTTCTGTTGTATTGCTTACCCTTATTGAGTGTTTGAGCTCACCCCTTTCTATGTTTTATTTTCCCAGGATTCAAAGAAGTGTATTTTGATTGACATGTAGGGTTAAGCCAAGGGAATAATGGCATTCATAAATGATTATTTATGTTTTTTTTGTATGTAATGTAGAATTCATGTATGTAATCTATTTTACAAGACTGCTAAACCGATCAGTTCTTCAGGAATTGATTCCATGTAGTCATGCCAATGTATTAAAATAATGCATTGACTCTGGGTAACTGGGGTCGGGGTGTTACAATAAATCCCATGAAATAAAGATCATCAAATGGATTTTTGAATAACAATAAATATAGGTATAACAATAAAATAATATATCCATGGGTAGTTTACACACTATATAAAATAAATGAGTTGTTAACAATACATGTATCTCATATAAATAAAAAGTGAGATGTAATTCCCTTTCCTTAAGTATTGAATTTATTTGTACACGTTCAAACCTCCTATATAATAAATTTATTTTTATTATAAATCTACCACTAATTAATATTATTATATATAATTCCATATAATATTCATTTATGACTTTATATAACCCTTTATTAACAATTCCATTATAAAGTAATGTTTCAAGCAATAACCACAATGTTTATCATGCATATTCTGACATGTTATTAATGATAATCTTAAATAGATCATGATTTAATTATTTCTAGAATGTAAAAATGATTTAAATATCATATATATTTAGTATATCAATATTTATACTAATCTATAAATGATATAAATTTTAAATTACATACCTCATTCTTGGATAGGGTAGGTCATACAAACGAATGAATGATGCTTTCATTTTATTCTCGTATTGTAAGAAAGAA
This sequence comes from Viscum album, assembly GCA_963277665.1. NCBI lineage: Eukaryota > Viridiplantae > Streptophyta > Magnoliopsida > Santalales > Viscaceae > Viscum > Viscum album. The sequence goes on from OY728140.1 coordinate 1,434,060,722, forward strand.
AGAAAATAGTATATATATATATATTCTAGTATAATTAATTTTCATATTTCCTATATGTTTACTAAAACCATCCTTAATACATTCCATTTAATTTTTGAAGGAATAACATCGCTTTTGAGGAGGTGTTAGTTCACACATCCACAAACAATGTTATCACATTTACACAAAAATGGAATGCTTGAAGGTAGGATTTATATAAGAAAAAAAAAGTGTAAATAAATAATAAATATAAAATTTATATTATAAAAAAAATATTATATATCATTATTACCAACCATGATAGGAGGTAAATAAAAAATGAAAAACAACATTTTGTGAGGTAGAAGATCGTTGTACACAAAAACATAATTTCATTACCATTATATAGAAGTGTGTGTGAGTTCATGTAGAATCCTTAGAATAAAAAATAATAATATTTTTATTATAATATTTTTTTTAAATTATGTAATGATAATAGTGTAGGAAATGGATAATGAAAATAAAATCAATGATCTTGAGGAAAGAAGTTATTTCTTATTTGGGTAACTTCTTTTTCTTTTCACAAAGGGCTTTCATGGTTGGATTTCATCCAAAATAGTAGCTTCTCAGAAGATATGTGGGATATTTGAATAATAATTTATTATTTTATTTGATAGTTAAAGGTACTAAGAGATGTGAATAATTGGGAGGGATGAGTGAATTTTTATAGTGGAGAAGGAGTGACATTCTTATAAATTTTTGGAATGGGAATTCTTCCAACCTTTTTTATGAATAGTTTATCCAATAAGGAACCATATTATAGTAAAGGGATTATACTATAAAAATATGGTCATCTAATGTATTTTGGAAATGTTTCTAGGTTTTTTTATCCTTAAGATTTTTTTTTACTCCTTTATTAAGCTAATTTTCCCCTTAATTGTTGTAATTAATTTTAATTACCTTTTCAAATTGTTTTTGTCAAAAAAAAGTTGAAAATATTAGAAATTATAAAATATTATAACTAAAAATATTGAATCCATTTTCTAAAATTCTAATCATAGAGGATGAGGAAATTAATTAATATTTCATCCCATAAATGGGATGACAAAGTGAGTTTTTTGAAGTAAAAATGCTCAAATGTTTGGTAGGTTTTTATATCCAATATCAAATTAAAATTGATTCTAATGAACTAAATTGGATTAATTGATGTATATTTGAGAAAAATATACTTTAAAATAAATTATAAATATAATTTATCTTTATAAATAAATTATATGAAAAATAAATTTTGAATTAATAGTAAATATTGTTCACTATTCATCAACAAATGATTCTTCATAAAAAATTCCAAAAATTCACCCCAACTTAATTTTTATGTTATAATTTTAAAAAATTTGTTTATATTGACATTTAAAAGTTTTAAAATTTTTAATTTTAATATTTAATATTGGTTCTACATTAAAATACGGTAATACTACTTTTATAGAAAATATTTTTTTTGTAATAATGGGATTATTCACATCTAACGTCAATAAAATATATTATATAACTGTTAAAATATATTTTAATGAATATATAAAATATATATTTCATTAAAATTATTCACCAATAGTATTTAATATAATTAATTAGGGAAAGGTTTCTTTGTGAGCCTAAAAGTTCTTTTTATTAAAATATTCCCTTTATATTCAATTCATTCCTATATTAATTTGTAAATAATTTTTCGTTAATTAATTCAAACATGTATTTTCATATGTTAGTTAATACTATTCACAATCACCAATTTAAAAACTATGTAATAGATTATTGTGTAAATAATAATATTTTCAATAATATAGTATTTTTTAGTAAAACTTGGTATTTCGTGCTATGCAAGCTTTAAGGAACGTTAGACATGAGTGTAACATTAGAAAACCTCTATGTTCTATTTAGGGAAATATAAAAATTTTGTCACATGTATATCATGATTAACTTGGGGTTGCATATAATGCAATCCAAATTAAGTTCATTAATAAAAAAACTATTTTTAGTGTTTTATGAAAAGAAAAATAACAAAAAGATTAAATTAGATCAAAAATATATATTCCACCTAATTAGAGGGATGTTACACTAGAAGTGAAATGTACATCCCATAGTTGAATTGTTTTGGGTATTTAAAAAAATTACACTCCTTAATTACAAAAATGAACTTCTTCCCCTCACTTCATCGAACCCAATTATCCCATTTTCTTTAAATATACCTAAAACATTCATCCCCAACATCATTACAAAATTAATAGAATATATATTCATCCAAAGATACCAATCCTATGGTCAACAATAATATTCCCAAAGGGTTTTTTACTACGACAAGGTAATTCTCATCATTATGTTTATTTTTCTGACTTCTTCTCTTACCACCATCAATTAGGCCTCTATAATACCAATATAATTATAAAAGTGTATGAAATATAATGATATGTTATAATGATAACTTCATGAAATACATCCATTTCCTATTCCATCACCTGTAATAATAAACTATCAATATTTTGTTGGTGGACTACCACCACGTGATCCGATATTATTTTTTTCCAATGAACACCTCTCAAAGATGAATATAATGTTGTATTTTACAAATTTATATGATATTTATGAAGTAATTTTAATTTTCTAACTATAATATCACTTATAATTTATTAACTTCCATTTTGTGGGAATACATTAATGTCGCTCGTCTGTATGGAGGACTACCGCCTCACAAAGCAATGTGATTCGTTCATCACTAACACATTATATGGAATGTAACATGTATATTTTTAATGAAAATATGGGATATATATGACTTAAAAATTAATCTATAAAGTTAATATGTTATTTATATTTATCAATTTTCATCTTTCGAGAGAAATGGAAACACTATTCTCGTGTACATAAAACTTACTGTCTTCATTAATAGTAATATTTATTTTATATCTCTATCTATTGTGGATTACTGTAAATATATTATGAATATATTATAAATATCATTGTTAAAATTTTGGTGATTATGGATCCATGATTAATATATAATAACCAAAAATACCATACATAAACATACATGAAAAACACAGTTGTTATTACGCGAAACATGATTTTGACAACAAATTGATAATAAACAAAGTAATAAAAATTTGATGGTATAGTATATGTTTTATTATGGGTTTTTAATTTATATATAAAAAACAATATTTATAATTAATGAGTATTAATCATGTATAATGTTTGTTGAGAATTAATATAATCGAATTCTGTGTCAAATGGTATTCTTTGAGATATATGATATGTTATGCATTGATCTTTTTTATGAGTTGTATATATATATCCACAGTAATATTTTATAATGTGAATACAATAATTTTAATGATATTTAGTGTATTCATTTGTCTTATTCCTTAATGGGACATACGATTCAAATTTTTTCTAAAATGGTAAGTGATTTTTGTATCACTTTTATTTATGTGGGACACATGCCTTATACACAACGTATTTGTTTTGTGAGGTGCATATACTTCCCATGAATGTATTTTTTTATCAATGTCATGATATTTATAGGATATAAATATAAATATAATGTGATTTAATTCATGGGGAACATATTTCTAAATATTACCATTTGGTAAATTCTTAATGCTACAATGTCAATATTTTATAGTATTGCATATGGTATGATTCCAAAGATGATACCTTATGATATGACTCTAAAAAAACTCATATAGTTTCTTATTTTCATTTTATTTCCATAATAACATTTTTTCCTTTAATTTTCCTCTCTTATAAGATTATATAAACCAAAATAAATTTTTTAGTCAAATCATATTTACTTATCTCATTGATAGAAATCCATTTCTCTGCTACACCAAAGTAATGTAAATTTGTTTTAAAGAATTATTTTACAATTATACATTAATATATAATGAATTTTTAAAATATCTTATATTTTTTTAAAACAAATAAATGGAATCTTCATGTCCTTTTCCTAATAAGTCCCTTTAGGATTTTACCAAAATGTGAGAAAAAATTGTTTTAATGTATATAGAAAAAACCAAATTTTATGCCACCACGAATAATAAATGATAAATAGATTACATTATATTCTTTCAAGATTATTTTCAACGAAATTATTTTCACTATTTTAATGTAAAAGTCATTTTAAAAAGTTATTTTAAAATTGGAAGTTTATTTTTCTCATAAAATGTTCCAATTGATCTCTAAAAATCATTTTCAATCAAAGAAGATATCCTTTGATTTTACTTATGCATTACTAGGGATATAATCTAATTTTTATTTATTTAGATAGATTATTATTAAGTTAAAGAAATGTTTATAAAACCAATTCCTATTCAAATGGGGTATGATATGATGAAATGACGAGATGAAATGACACACATTTACTTTAAATTGGTTATGTTATTGTGAAATGATAATGAGACCCTTTTCTTTTCCGGGGGTATGATATAATGAATTTTTTATGATATTGTGGAAAACATACACATTATTTTCATTATGTAGCTATTTTTTTAATTGTTGGGACTAAAGCCTCATTTTCTTATAAAATAAAGAACCTATTTTTTGTATCGATATAGGGAGACCCATTACATAGCACGAAGGCCCAAGGCCACATGGCCTGAATACAAGGCTTGAAACCCCTTTTTTGTCCCGAAGAGGCCTTTAGTGAATAGTACTACTACAGTGCCCTGGATGCTACAACACCTACTACAATACCACATCTGCTATATTTCCCACTATAGTACTACAGCCGCTATAGTTCCACTACTTATGCAATTCCACTATTTCTACAATATTATTATAGTAGCTATTATAGTTCTATTACAGCACTCTGGAATTCCACCCCTACCCGGATTTTATCCTAGGTCATTTTGTAGATGTGTTTGTATAATAATAAGGGATTCTTATTTTGTTATAATTTGGGATTATGGTTACATTATAACCATAAATGGTGGTCATGTTATAACCATGAATGTGTTAGGCCAATATCTTTGTCTAATTGTTTAAGAAATGGTTTATATCTCTTAGAATAATCATAGAAAAAAAGATGATGATGTTGATCTTCTATGGGAAACAAGATTATGAGCTTGATCCACTATAGGAAATAAGTGATGATGTCTGATCCATTAGGAAATGGAAAATAAGTGATGATGTGTGATATATTATGTAATTGGAAATATGTGATGATTTCAAACACATTATTATTTTATTGTATCATATTTTAACCTTGATATACTAAATTCTTTCTATACTTAGGATGGTTCCAAAATAATATGATATGAACTAATAGTTCAAGATTTATTAATTATTATTCTTCACTCTTATGATTTTGGTATTTTGAGATCATAATTTCTATTCCACGGCTCATAATTATGATCCATGATAGATTGGGTATGAAAATTTTAAGTTACATTCAATATCTCTTACCCTTATACTTATCATATTATTTCAAATGACCATTTGGTTGACATCTACAATATTTAAACATAATAAGAATCTAAGCTAAAAAATTATCTTATTTCAATTTCCCAAGATATGAATAATCTATTCTATGTGGGTTATTATTATAAAGAGTAATAAATTAAGAAATATTTAATGGATATGTTAACAATTTTTCATGAAATCAGCTGACAATATGCCTAGTCTCTAAATAAACTAATCCATTATATTTCACAAGATTGTATTTTTGAAATTAATTTATTATTATTCCAAAAAGATGTGACATTTATATATGAAAATATTAGATCATTGTATTTAGTTTCAGAGTTAAGGTTATGTTATTCTTCAAAATATAGGCTGAGAAATATTTAGTGAGAATATTTGGGATAATCTTATGTATAAAATAACATAATTAAATTTCAATAAGGAAGACATTATTTTCTTTTATTAGAAATATATCCCATTATTAATAATAACATATGACATGATTCTTGAATAGAGGTACCATGTGGAAATAACTACAAAAATTATGTCTTGGGATTGAATCTAAGGTTACTTTGAACATGATAAAGGAAGATGATGCACACCTAGATTGACAATCATAAGGGATATTCTTTGGATATCCCAAATTTTCATCAAAAAAATTATAAAGGAAATTAAAGGGTGATAATCATAGATGAAGTTGGATAAAACAATGGTTCCCAAGATTTAAAAGATGGTTTCATAATTTAGACATACTATATATAATTTTTTATTACTATGTGTTTTCCAATTATGATTATAGTTTATCAAAATATTATTTTTTGTTTCAGCCAATGTATAAATCCACAATAAGTCATACTAATGCTGAATGTAATGGAAAATGAAATGAAATTCTTCTTCAGAGACCAATTGTGATGGGATATGTAATGTAAAATATCATTCCTAATATCCCACAACATTATCAAGCATCAAATAATATAGAAATTATAAATGATCAAAGGAGGGAATGATGTTTTAATAATTCCATCATGAGAAAAAACCCACATTTTTTTAGTGGGACTTCAAACCTAATTTTCACTAAGAAATGTATCAGTGTCACTAGAGATATAATTTTAATTATATAGTGTTTAGAGAAAGAAAAATTAAATTTTGGATGTCTATAATTTTGAAGGTGAAACAGATCAATGATGAAATAATATTAAAAATACAATCCATAACGAATAAATTAAATCCATTAAAAGTGATGAGTTTAAAAAGATATTTTTTAGTAACTATATACCTCATATTCTATTAACAAGTATGGAGAAGGATTTTCTTGAGCCCAAATAGAATGATGGTGAATTTATTTGTACTTATAAATAAAATTTTAAAATAATTTCAAGGTATGATTTTAGATTTAATAATTATCTATGAAAGAATTTTTTTAAATATCATAGGGGCCTAAAACCAAGTTTTAAAAAGGTGTTATCTATAATAAACTTAAGATTCAACAAATAATTTGTCTGATGTTCACTAAAGGTAGAAAAGAAAGTGTGAGTTTCCAACAATTCCTTATGGTTTTATAAAAAAATTAAGATCAAGTCTAATGGAAACACAAAAAATCACATGGTGGAAAGAAATTTCAATCATATTGTATCAATAAATGTTGAGAAAATACTCAGGTGATTTTTTAAATGGAACAAGAGATTGTTATAAGTTTTGAAATATTGTATAATGAGGAAATGAAAATATAAGTCATAAGGATATGACAGTCAATGAAATTAATTGAGAGAGAGATCAACAGAATATATCAACAAAACACTATTGTTTTAGATTAAAAGAGTTTGGTAATTAAGAAAATTAATTATATAATCCAAGAGATAATGAGTGTGATAAGTGGGATAAACCATTCAAGTCAACGGACAAAGGGAAATATTATTAAATCACAACAACTAAAGTGAAAAATAATTAATAGGGAACTCTATAGTGGGAAATTTCATATTGGATTTTTAGAATATGATATATAAAAATGTTATTATGCATTACATAGTGTAATTTTATGTGATTTTAAGAATTTATTTTATCTCTATACACATATTATTGATTAATGAAATCACATTTCAAATTATTAATCAATTTATAATCATCTATTGTTTCAATTTTGAACTCAAATTCCAGATATAATTTCTATTATCTAGGACATGATATTCATTAAAGAATTTGTTTTATCTTTTGGAAGAACATATGGTATTATTTTATCTTTTTGGATGGGATTTAGGATTATATATTTTTTATAAGGCAGCATTACTATAATGATGATCATTAAAGGATTTGAGATAAATTCATTCCAATAATTGGGATTCAATTTTTTATATAATTATTTTCAGAAACCCTTATGTTTTCCAATTTATAGAATAGATAAAATAAATACTTGGATTTTATTGGTTAAATTATGATAGTTTTTGGCTTTTGTTAATATTTAGGGGTTGAAGGAATATGTTAAGGATCTTATGATGATTTTGATGCTTTAGAAATGAAACAACCATCATGAATATTTATTTCCATGAGGTTGATACAAAGTGAAAATTGATCAAGGAATAAAAATTTGATGAAAATGATATTATTATATAAGGTAATGTTGAGACAACGATATTTGGATCCCATTTAATTTATTTTTTATACTAGGATAGTATATTAGAATTCAAAACTTCTACATAATCTCAATAAAGTGAATATTATATTCCATTAATCTATCCTAAAGAAGTACCTACCGGATCAATCACATGTATAGAACTCATACATTATACCAATGGATAATGATATTTATTTTGAAAAAATGGTAGAGATTCGGGATCATTCATATAATGTCATATGAAGTAAGACCATCCACTTGGTCAATGTATTGTAGGGAAAACACTTGCTTGAGGAAGCCACATGGGAAATGAGGATTTTTTGAGGAATCATTATCCATAGTTGTTTTTACCAAACTTATAGAATTTAAATGTATAAATTTATTTAAAGAAAGGGGTAATGTAAGACCTTATTTTTATGATATTTTTGAATAATTAAATTTTTTTTATAGCTTGTATTACAATCAACAACAAGTTTTTTCGAACTATTATTACTAATATTATTATTATTATTTATACATACCTATTATAAACTACCCATTAATATTGGAACTATAAATAAGAATAAACACATTTCAAATATTATGTATAGTGGTTTTATATAAAAACATTTTGATGAGAAAGTATATAACTTTTAGTGCAGTTATTATATGTTTCAAAAATTATATTTTGTTAAAAAATATTCTTGTTTTTTTTATGAAAAAAATAAATAATAAATTTTTCACTTTTTATGAATCTATTTGAAAAAATAATTTCCATTGTTTAAATAAACATATTAATTTTTTTGAGTTAATATTTGATAATTTTCTAAAATGATTATTTTTTCGATGAATAATAAAAAATTATAATTTCTATTAAAATCTATCATTTCGATTAATTAAATTTCAAAATAGGTGTTATATTTAGATTGTTTTAACAGATAAATTAGTTAAATTATATATTTATTAATCAAATATAGTTCATGGTAATCAATTTAATTTCAATTCTTGATATTAAAACTCTATATACTTTGGAAAATATTCCCTTTGGAAAAATGTTCTTTCAGTGTGTCTACATGTTTAATTTGAAATTAAATTTTACACTTCTATGAATTAAAATATCAAAATCTATTACATATACGGAATAATAATACTTTATTTTATATAAAATGGTCAAATTTTATTTTGGTCATAAATATTAGTAAAAATAATAAAAATTAATTAATGTAGTTAATGTTAAAATGTGATTTTTTCACTACAGATGCACGTGTTAAAATAAATTTTCAGCACATATAACTAATTTAATTAATAAATTTTATTTTATATTTATAATTAAAGGTTATAAAATTTCTAATAATAAACATTTTATATTTATACATAACGGATGAATCACATCAGTAAATTAATAAAAAAACTGTGTACCATGGTGAAAACTAAAATAATAAAATTAAGTAGACGTGAAGGAAAAGTTATAACATGTTTTTTTGTGTGTGTTTTTGATGTTATTATTTACCATATATTACCTAAACTCATCTATTTAACAATTTTTGAGGTCCATGGGGGATATTGACTTCCAATTATTGAATTGTATTCTTCTATTTACAAAAGAATTACACTCCTCTCCAATTATAAATGGGGAATTTCTTCACTAACTTATTCACACATATTATTTCATTTTTATGAAACCAAAAATATAAACAATTCTCAAAAAATCATTTTACACGTTCTATCTCTTATATTAATCCCAAAAGACAAACTATTGGGTCTTTAATAAGAGTTACAAAGGTGGTTGTTTTATTCAAATGTAATTATATTCAGTATACTTTTTGTTTTAACTTCTTCTCTTACAAAATTAAATTCGGAATTCATAATTATAATATAATTACACTAGTATCTAACATATAATTAGATTTTACTATTTTAATGTAATGATCTACATCCATCACCTCTTCCACCATGTTGGAAATGAAACTGCCAATCATGTGTGTGGTGGTATACTGCCTTACGGACAGAAGTAGTTCATTTTCCATCGCCACCTCTCAAGGATATATATATGAATTATATAAAATATTTATATGATATTTATGAAGTAATTTTACTTAATTAATTATAATTGCACATAAAATATCTTTATTTTTATTTGGTGGGAAAATGGTTACATCGCTCGTGTGTACGGAGGACTACAACCTCACAATGCAATGTGATTCATTCTTCACATACACATTACATGGAAAATATAAGGATAGGTTTAATGAAAATATTTGATATATTTGAATACAAAGTTATAATTTAAAGTTAATATATTAATTACCTTTACTTTATTTCATCTTTTGAGAAAAATGAATCTACATTCATGTGTACATATGACAAAAAATGTCCATGAACGATGTAATTAATTTTTAATATCCACTTTTTTGGGTTTTTATAAATAAATATATATTGAATATTTTTTATATTAATTTATTTTTTAAATTAACTGAAATTATATAACCATGATTTAAATTTTAGTACCAAATATATGAAACCATGTTCTATGTAAAAAATTATGTAGTTATTACCTGATAGATTATTTAAACAAGTAATTCTTAAGTAATAGGTGGTAAATGGTCATAAATAAATCATATATTGTATTATATTTATGATTATAGTTCTGTAATGTATTTAAAATTAAGATAAATTTATTATACATGACATTTTAACATGTGTGAAGGACGTCAAGACTAAAGGTAAGGGAATTTTGTGTCAAACTATATTCGTTAGGACATATGTTAGGTTATAGCTATCTTCTTTAATTTTGTTTATATAATGAACAAGTCTAATGTTTTATGATGAATATAATTATTTTCATGATATCTAATGTTTCATTTTATGTTTTTCTTTAAATTGTATTACAATTGAAAATCTCCCAAATTGGTAAGGGATTTTTGTCTCATATTTATTACTGTGGGAAAGATGCCTTATACACCAATTATTTCATTTTTGTGGTGTATATAATATCCATGAATGTATTATATTATCCAATTAATGATATATTTTTTATGTAAATATCCATATAATTTTGTTATTTCATGGGCTTTATGATTCAAAAGATACCATAGTGGTAATGACATAATTTTACAATCTCATTCTTTATTGTGAATCATTAAAATATGATTACAATGATGAGTCAATATGATCTACCTCCCTAGAAAAAAATTTACTTTATTCCCATTTTTTTTCTTGAATTTTTTTTCTATTAATCTTCTTCTATTAAAGGATTAATGATACCAAAATAATATTTTTAATAAAAAACCAATTAATATATCTCTTTGGTTGAATAGCATTTTCAACAATATCCATGTTTTTTTAAAAAATTATAAAGGCTGTTTTAAAAATTAACTAATGTTTATTTCAATAATTTTCTACCCATATTTTACTTTTTATTTTGGAAATATATTCTTTATATCGATTTCCAAACAAGATCCTATATTATTTTACTAAAACATGAAATTAAACATTTTCTAAAGTTGTATAACATGTATAGAATTTTCCACCATGGTGACCAATAAACGATTTCATGATTCCATTATATGTTTCTATGTATACATTCAAATTTTATTATATTTATATTTTTTTAAAAAAATTAGTTTTAAAAATTGATTTTCAATGTGGAAGGATAATTTATATAGGAAATATTCCATGTCATCTTTCAAAATAATTTTCTTTGATGTTTCATTTTATATAGTAAGTATATGATAAGATTATTCCATTCCTATTATTTTTCTATATGGGTAATGATTATCATGATGATATTTTTATGAAATTCATTCCTTAATTATGTCTTTTTCAATGATTAAATTATTTATTGATTTTGATAACCATTTCATTTATATTGCTTATACTATGATGAAATGATTATGAAACCCTATTACTTTCATGATTTATGGTATGATAAATGTTGCATGATATATTGGAACACTTGTGCATGGATTTCATTATGTGATGTTGTTTACATTATATCCAATGCTAGTGGTATCATTATAACCTAAGATGGTGGTAATGTTTTAATGAAGGATGGTGGTCATGTTATAAACTGGGTTGGGTGTGAAATTTTATCACTCCAACACATTAGATAAAGCTTTATGTGTCACTTGATAATAATGGAAAAAACTCCAATGTTCTTGATCCACTATTATAAATAGGACAATGTGATTTATCTACTATTGGAAATAGGTGATGATGTTTAATCTGTTATTAAATGGGAAACATGTGATAATGCATGATTTGATATGAAAAAGGGAAACAAGAGATAATGTATAATATTTTATGATTTTTTGGTTTCAGATATTAAACATGACATGTGAACTAATTTCTATACATATGATTGTTCCACACATATATTACATGAACATCTATTTCATGATTTATTTATAATGTTTTTTTTATGCTTATGCTTCATATCATTAAAAATGGTAATGTTTTATGCCATGACTCGTGTTTAGGATCAATTACCAATTGGGTATGAAATGTTTGAGTTAAATTGATTATATAATACACTTATATTTATCTTATGACTTTAAAAGAACTTTTATTTATATCTCCCATGTTTAACCATTCTATGAATTTGAGATCACTATTTCTTATGTTTTCTTTCCCCTGGTTATGAATAATGGCTTTTAAGTAGGTAATTCTTATTAAGATAACTAAATTGGAAACTCATAATTCGAGATATGTAATATCTTTAGGAAAATATTAAAACTGTGTGCATATTCTCCAAAATAGTAAACCATTATGATCATCAAGCATGTATTTGAGAAATTTATTAAATATTATTTTAAAAATATGTGATATTCATGTATAAAAATATTTTGTCATTATGTACCTATTGGCCCACATCTAATGATTTAGCTTATTCTATAATTTGTTTGTTCCCATAATATAAGGTTTTAACCAAGGAATTTCTGCAATGACTTAATATTTATGAAAGAAACACTATGTTTAATAGCATACACGGTAGACTACATCGAGCTTAAATAAACAAATAAATATTATTATCTAAATGTTACCATTATAAATTATCCATTGGAATAACAGAAATTAATATTATCAATTGAATTATTAAAATATGGATTACACATGTTTAAATATTGATTCATTAGTTACCATTTTTTTATAAATTGAAGGAAAAACTAATTGAATATAAAGGATGTGTTTTTTGAGAACCTATTCAAAAAAAGAGAATAATTGTGTTTATAAAATTATATCAATAATTATTTTTTTAATGAAAAATATATGTTATGTATTAATTTTATTGTTTTAAATTCATCTTATATGTTTTCTAGATATGATATAAGAGCAACTGTATATTTTTATAAAAGAAATATCTTTCTAAAAATACTGTTTTATCTCCTTTTGATGGATACCTCTTTTTAAATATATATTTTGAAACCATTTTATGTTCTATCTGATAAAATAAAATTATTATTTATAAGTGAGATATAATGATTTACTTTGGATTAATTATTTTATATTTTTCTAATAACTATCATGTTTTGATGAATAGTGAAAATACGCTAAATTTTATTTGAAAACAAATTTTTCTATCGGGATACATTATTTGGTTAAATAATATTATTTTATGGTTTTTAATTATAAAAGGAATATATTTTTATAATTTAATTTAATTTTTTCATTAAAAATAATTTCACATTCAAATTGGACATAAACATATGTTAATTTTTTGGTTATTTTTACTTCTAAAAAAACTGCATTCTGGTTTTAAAAACGAGAATTAATTTCAAATAAATTAATATAATTCCTATGTTTTGAAATTGGAAAAATGGATTATATATTAGGAATCATAAGGTACAAATTTTTTAAATATGTGCCTTTTAATTTTAGAAATTATGAATAGTAACTTCACAAATTATTTTTATTTACCATGGTTAGAGGATAAATTCGGTAAATAAGGGTAAAAAAATAATATTAAATAAACTAAAACAACCCAAAATGTTTAATAATACTATAGGATGAAATATTTCTGACCATGATCATCCTAAGGAAGAAATTTTGGCATTTGGGAGCAACTTGGGTGTGAAAATGACATTTTATAATATTTAATTTAATGAAAAGGGAAATATAACATAAACATGTATCTTTTTCTAAATAAATTGTAATATAAGGTTATATAATTGAAATATATGGATATAAATATTCATTAGATGTATAAAATATTTCATATATAATGATATTTATTTTTTAATTTTTACACATTGAATAAATAAATTTATGTATGACACAATTATGATGTAGTGATTACAATATTAATGAAAGATTCAAATAAATGATATTATATTTTTTAAAATAAATTTAAATTTGAATATTTTGATTGAATCCATAAATTTTATGAATGATTATGACATATTAGATTTCATTTAATGAATTTTATCAAAATAATCATGCTTTCATGATTTTAACAAGAATAAATTACTAAATAGTGTCAAAATTGCCAAAAAAATGATTTTTTAAAATAAATACTATTTTATTAAATGATATAAAAGTCCTAAAAATACAAGTTTGGTCAAATGACTTATATAATGTCAATAATAACATTAATGATTCACATTTTGTTCCATTAGCATTTTATAGTGACTATATTAACCATAAATTATGAAAATACAAGAAGACATTATAAGAGATAATGTTTTTATCTAAGGGATAATGATAAAATATAGTGTTAATTTTATATCATAAACATGTATAAATCCAATTTTTTGAGAGGATTTTACCCATCCTCATATTATATTCAAAATATATCACTTTTTAACTTTTACAATTTGGAAATCATTTTATAAAAAAAATAACATTTCAAGGCTTTCATAAAGTGCCCCTCTAACCTTTTATAAATGGATGCCACCTCAACCAACATACTCGCACCTCTAAATCAATTTATATTTTCCAAATTAAGCTCATATAATCTCACAACATCCATCCATTCCTCATATATTCCTTAACATGGTCAGAAGTTAATTTAAGAAAACCTTTTATCTCAAATCAAAAGGAGTTACCCGTTTTTGAGGTAGCGTCTTTTATAAAGTTTCATTCCATTATTTTCCTTCATAACACACTATTATATTATAAATATATTATTAAATAACCAAAAAGTATAATAAATATAATAATATATTGTTATGAAAAGTATTCGAACTACACTTACACACATCTCTATCTAATGGATACAAACATATAGTTTCTGTATACAATGAACTACTGCTTCACAAAATGATGATTGTTCATTTTTTTCCTACCACATCTCATGCAAGCTATTCTTATTGAACTATATTTATATATTATACATTTTATATTTATTTTGTCTATATTATTCTTTAATATTTATCTAAAATACACATTTATCTTTATGAAATTGTGTAAATACGATAATTTCATTTGATGATGTGTGGACTACCACCCCTCAATGTTATATGACTTGTTAATACCATACATGGAACATATAAAGGATTTAATATATGAAATTATGTAACATATATAACAAATATATTATAATATAGTTATAATAAAACTATGAATCATTTAGTTATTATTCTTTTAATATGACAAATAAATTAATGTAGTGTTTATGTGTACGTACGGCCTACCATCTCCATGAATGGTGAATTTAATTTCTTACATCCAAATATTATGAACTATAATAAATAAATACATATGGTATATATATAATATTTAAATAATTATTAATAATTGGGATATAATGGAATTACGGCCACATGGATTATTTGCATCAAAAAAATATTATTTTTTACTCTAGTACATAACATCAAGAAAATGATTGATATGAACTCAAATAATTAAATAATTAAAATAACATGGTAATAAGTGATATGAAATGAATAATAAACTTTAAAAGGTTATAAAGAAAGTATAAATTAACCTATATTTATTATTGTGTATTTTAAAGAATGAATGGGACTAGTCGAATTCAAGGTAAGGGAACTTCTTAACCCAATTCTCGTTCTTTGGTTTGATTATGTCATTCTATGATTATGTGAGAAATGAATTTTGATATCTTATATATTATTTATAATTTATTTATTTGGATTTATTTTATATAAAAACAATAAATCTATTTTATGAACAAAAATATTTTTGTAAGGGAATTTCTAAACTCATTTTCAACACTTTGGGATTTATGCATACTTTGTAGATTATATCATGACAAGATTATGTGTGGAATCACTTTTTATTTATTAATATTTTAATTTCCACTTCACTTTGTGTGGATATCTAGTTTCTACACATAATCACCCCATTGGTAAATTTTTACATCATTTATATTAACATTGTAAGAGAAATCATAACTCAATCTCCATTCATTGAGTTAAATATCAATCTCATTGGTTTTGTTTTTATATAAATATGCGTGAACAAACAAAGATTATTTTACACTTAATATCCACTTATATTTGGTTTATTTATATTTTTCAAGAATAATTATGTCTTTAATTTATCTTTAATCTAAAGATACAGTCATTGTATGGGATTTCATCTCGATTAAATTTCAATTGTGACTTATTTTTTTATTCACAAATTCAATTTAAAATGGTGTATATACGGCCTTTGATATATTATATCATGAATATATTTATTCTCATGATATTATATGTAATATCTCGAATCATGTTAAGGTATTTTGTTTATTATGTTTTGGGTTGGCCTCTTTTTTATGGTTAAAATATTGGTCACAAGGTTCATGTGAAGACTTAGGGGTGTTCTGGGGGTTCGGGACACAAAAGGGGAAAAAAGTGGGTGTTCCTGGGAATATTGCACGATTTGTACATTGTTAGTGCAAACCGTGTGGGGAATCCAAAGTAATATTACAACTATTGAAAGTGTATTAAGCATGGTTTGCACATTGTTTGGAAAAATGTTGAATATTTACATGAAACCATGTGCATGGATGATTTTCAGGTAGTAGCTTTCACATGGTTTGCATACGGTTTGGAAAACTGTGTGGGTAAACCGTGTGGCCCAGAAAAGTTGGAATATTAACAAAATTTCCACCTCAGGATTTGAAGCCCCAACTCAGGTATCTCGCCCCCACTCCCCCTAGAGCCCTAAGAATGAACCAATGCTCCCAAGATCTATCAAGGAGTGATATCCATTGATTCTTGGTAATTTGGAGTGTTTTCATGTGCAGATTTAAGATTCGAGCAATCCTAATCCTCCTCTTACTTCTCATTGTTGTTTAGGGCTTGTGTCTTTTTTTATTCTCCATCTAAACCCTAAAACTGACATTTTCAGATGAGATTTTGGTTTAGGATTTAAAGAAAGATTGAATCCAGATTTGAGGACATGTTTAAGAGCATGTTCATTAACAGATACGAGGTAGGTGGTCTATATGTATTATCCCATATTTTTATTTTGAATTTTTGCATGGAAGTTGGTGTTCTTGTTTTCCCTTTTCTTGTTCTTTCTTCCATTGAAGTGTGTCATAAAATTAGGTGTCTATGTGACCAATTTAAACCCTCAATTTCCCTGTGGAATTAGTTGAGGATGACTTGACCATTTTTGGGCCACCCATGGGGTGCGTTGGAAATCTTGAACCTAAAGAATAGTAGGGTTAAGTGAATGATTTTCGAGTAATGTGTAAAGTCATGTAGAAGATGCTAAATGGTTGATTATGTTGTAAATGGAATAATGATAAATGTTTCTAGGGGGATAAATGCATAAGGTTTTTGTTGGACTAACATGAAAATGGGTAATTTGGTTTATATAAATTATGTCGATTGATTCATGAATTTTGGTTAAAAATGACTAAGGGGATTAGGGAATATTAAATGGTGAGTGAGAAATTGGGTAATGGAATGGGGAATAAGAAATATGTTAACGAGACATAACAAGTGAATAGATAAATTGCGGAATGGGTTAATACATGAGAATTAAGTAGTGCAGTTAAATGATTAAATGTAATGAATGGATTGTGCTATGTGATATGAGAATTGTGTTTGAAATGGATAACTAGGTAAATGCTTGTTGAATGATAAATGGGCTAAATGGGCTAATGAATGGTCAATGATGAATTTGTATAAGGCATAGGGTTTTTTTGAATAGACTTAATGGGTTAAGGAAAAAGAATAATAATTTCAATAGATGGATTTGAATTGTAATTGGAAAACATGTCAATGGGTTACGTAATAGTATTAATTCTTGTATTGTGGGATAGGCATTGTGAATTATTATTTCAATTGACATTATTTATATTATGTTGTGATATGGTATGGCTGTGATGATTGATAAATAAGAATTTTTACATGACTTGGAAGAGTGGGGTTTTGACATGAGGTTCTACACCCATGGGTTGAGTTAGACTGAGTCCCTAAACTCCTCCCAAAATGCACAGGTTATGGATGGGGACAGAGGCCCTATTCCCCTAATGGTTTCATTCCTCCAAGAAAGAGGACTCTGCATGAGGATAATGTTTTGATCATTTCACCTAGACTGAGGCTTCGATGTGGGGATAATGTGTTGATGTGATATGTATATTCCTAGTGGCATAGGGACATGATTTATTTCCCCTATTCATTGTAATTTATTTCCACACACCCATTTATTGATGATGTATATGCCTAACAGAAATAAATTTTGTTGAAAATGGATAGGTGGTAAAAAATTTATATGAAATGAAATTGGGTTAAATGCTAGTCATGAATTAAATGAACCTTGTTAACTAATGGGACCTGAATTGTTCCTTTCTTACGTACCATTTATTTTGTACTTTCATGAACTACTTGTTAGACTGGATATTTTTTAGACACCATTGGTGGTGGCCTACTGTGTTTTGTACTGACACCCAACTTGGCCCACCTTAGGGTACCAGAGGAGATTACTTGGTTGTATGTATGGACAAGGGAAATGTCCCTACACAAAGATGTTGTGTTGGGCTTGGGATGTATATAGAGAAGCACCCAGACGTAGAGTCGTGACCCATTTTGATTTCTAAATATTTGTTTTATTTTGGATTTCTTCATATTACACTACTAGTATGACAAGACATTATTGTATTTTATTTGTGGTTTGTACCATTTTTGTGAAATAATATGGGTATGCATGTTTATTGGTTGTTAATAATGTTTTTTCTATTTATATTATGTTATGTTTTGGTTTTCTCGGATACAAAGGGTATATTATTCCCACATGACCTATTAGACCCTCATCGCTAGTCAGTAACCTCTTTTGTACAGGGAGGTGTGCTTGAGGTAATGTGGCAACATAGCTTAGAGAACAGGTTTAGTGCCTTCAGTGTTAAGGATGTTACAAATTGGTATCAGAGGAGTCATTTTATCTTCTTACTATTTTGGGATGGTAGAGGGTATATTAGGATGTGTCAGGCCTTTCCAATGAGATCATGCTTGGGAGTAGCTAACCCATGTATGAGGGAAAACCCAAGTTACCCTGGGTGGGAATCGTTGTTCTAGATATGTGTTGTTATAGATGTATGATATTTCACAACTAGGTGATGCACATGTTGTGTGATTTGATTGATTTATGAAATTTTTCTCATTCTTAGAATAAAATGTGGTTGTGAATTCATGCATCATCTTAGGAAAATCAGGATATAGGTGGCATGCATCAGTATAGGTACACACACAGGATGGGTGTGCAGGGCATAAAAGGTAAAATTCATTTTACTTCCTTCAAAAATATAGATAATATGATGCTTGATAATTGTAATAGAAGCATATGATTGAAAATAACAGAAATCAATAGTTAAATAATATCATATATAAGGAAACGTGGGACCATGTTGAAATTTTTGGGTTGTGATAAATTCTAAAGGTTGTTTTGGTGTCTAAATGAAAAAATGGTTCAATAATTATGGTAAAATTGTTGATGAATTTTTCCTAATGAAAGTTTTAAGTGAGTTAAAATGATGATTTTAACATGTTTTGAAATTCAAAATGATCCCAAGAGGAAAGGGGAATGTTGTAAATGAAAACAAAATTGGTTTAAAGATGAGCTAATAGAAGACTTATGATTAAGTAAATTATCTACACTCATGTTGACCATAACCCACAGTAGGAATGGTAGAGGGTGGTGTACTAAGATTTATTTTGACTGTTGGAATTGAGTATGAATAATGAGTTGTTTATGGGTGATATCATGAGACCCTTTTCCATCTATAGTTAAATCCTGTGGGCCAATCATTAAAGTATTGGAAGAACGATAACTTAAAAATGATTATTTTTGGGTCAAAATGTGGGTATCCTTTGTGTTATCGGGTTGACCCTTGTATGTGTGGGTTGGGGTAGTGAGAGTGCCCTATATTAGACTTTGTGATTAGATTATGAGGCCATTCATTTTATTATATGGTCTAGGTAGTGTGTTTAGGGAAACCTTGTTAGGGTTGTGGCCTTTGGATTGCCAAGAATTGTCCAGTTATGTGGGTGAGGAAACTCTCATGGTTCGTGACAGTACGGAATTCATGCTGGACCCTAAGGATATTTCCTGGGTCTTGGTAAATTTTTGAGTTGAGCACTTGCGAGTTGGGTCTTGAATCCAATAATGGTTTTTTTTCTCATTACATCGATGAATGTCTACACATTTGGTGTCAAACCAAATGTAGATTGTTTTTTAGTGTACTAGGTATAGTGTGCATCAAAATGGGTGTGAGAGTTCCATTAAGGAGAATTTCTTTGTTCATGTCATGATAAGTATGGTTTGGAGAGAGGACCAATGGTTTATCCTAGTTATGACTCCATTTTAGGGATTTTTTATCATCCAACCTTCAAGGTGACCTATGAGAGAGGTCAGATATGTGTTCTAGTGATTTTGGTTGTGTGTTGCACATGTGTTTGTTTTGGACTTTGGTAGTGGGACTCAGAGTGTTCCATGGTATAGGATTTTCCTTAAGGGATAAGTAGGATGGTTGATGGTATAGTTGTGTTCGGATCCTTCATAACGGCACCCATGTGCTTGTGATGGGATGTAATGTTTTTTAAAGGTTTGAATCGTATAGATTCATGAATAACCCTTTTTGTATGATGATTAATGGGGTTCTTGAAGATGTTTCTTAGTAGAAAGGAAATAGACCCGTGTGTGTTTCTATATGCCTTACCTGATGGTCAAACCCGAGGTGATGGTGGTCACATGGATGAACATGTTTTATGAATGGTTTGATTGGTTTGGTAGACCGTTGTGCTTCAGTTGTTGGTCATCATGGATGCATTAGATGAACTTCATTAGTGTGGTGGAAGTATTGACACATGAAATGTTGGTCTACAACTACATAGTGATTTGGTCATTGAGCGATGGTTGAATATGGTTAGCAATAACACCCGAGTGGTGGTGGTAAATTATTGATGAGACACATTTGGAACGGAAGCCAGAGATCCCTAGCAGGTCACGATGTCCCATAGCTTGACATCATAAATGGATTAGTTGGTTTTGGTGTTCTTTGAAAACTTCTTATCATACTTCAGATAGTGACAAGCATGCCCAACATCATAACATCTTCTTAGGTGCGCTGAGAAGCTTTGGATCATGCGAAGTGACATGAGGGTGTTTGGTAGGATTAGGGAAAACATGGAGTATACACACATGGGAGTGGTATGTGTGGAGCCTGATGATGGGATGTACACCCTTAATAGCTTTAGGTGAGGTCCTCAAAATGGACTAGATGTCAACAAATGTCATGGGTATAATGAACAGAAGCTGGTAACGGGCTCTAGGTGATGTTCATTTATGTGTTTTGGGAAATGCTGGTTGGCCATGTATATGTTTGGGGTTCAGTTGTGTCTGGGTATAAGATGTGTTGGTCGAAATTCCACTTTATATTAGTGGTGAAAACACTGCTAAGGTGGGGAGTAATGTGTCAGTCCAAGATGTGGAGAGGAGAACATTGAGCTGATGTGGTGGAACAATAATTCCATTGAGGAACTTTTATGTTTTATGATAAATCCCTCTGGGAGGTAGTTTGGGACTTGGAGTTGGTGACTGATTAGCCATGTGTTGGCTCCAAGCTCAGGATGGTCCCATGTGAAGCTTATGATGTCTTTGATGATGTCGTATAATAGTGTGGTAGGTTATGAATATTAGTTTTGCAAAGAGTAGTTGGGGTCCTATAAGTCCAACAAAGATTGAGGTTATACTTGGGTAATTTTTACTTGAGTGGTTTTGAAACATTTTTAAGTTGAGTGATCATTGACCATGTGATGCGGTGTGATGCAACGTGGGAATATCGATGATGGTATGGAGGTTGGTAATGCTTTGATGATGGAATTCTACTAAAATTCAAGAAATGACATCAGTGGGTGCGTGGGATGATAATGACAGGATTCAATTCAATAAGTATCATGGGAAGGTGAGAAAGGGGTAGTGTACCATTAGTGGATTATGGGTGTTTTGGGAAAATCCAGTCGGATGTGGTCTAGCCAGAGATAGTAAAATTGAATTTTTGTGGTGGGTGTGACCCCCCTTTGGGTTAATTTTTGTGGTGGGTGTGACCCCCCTTTGGGTTAATTTTGTGGCAGAAAGTGCATTTTTGAAATGAAGTTGTACCAATGTGTGTTAATGATGATCATAGTCCCCGAATGCATAGTGTTGGGATGCCTTTCCAAGTGGTTATATTGGTACTTCTATATGACAAGGCAGAGTAATTCTCCTACAGATGTTAGGGCATAGTTAGTTGGAACATGTTAGTTGATGTGAAAGTCGGGTTGAGGTTCGAGTGGGATTTTGTTGAATGTGGAGGTTCCATGTAACCAACTATGGTGGAGTGAACCATAATAGATTAATAATTGATTGATGACATGAACATAGCTTCAGGTTGGAATGAATCGATTGGTCACTGTTCGAGTGATTTATCCCTGATAGAGAGCTTTGGAATGGGATTAGTTGGTTGAGTACCCGATATTTTTGGGATGAATTTGTTTGTAATGTTTTAGAGTGGAATAGTTAGGAAATGTGGTTTGGAGGATCATGTGTTTTCATTCATGTGATATCAGGTTTAGTCACATTAGAGTTTGGGGAATAGGAAGATGACACCAAGTGATTTGGGTCATGATTTGTGGGGAGGATTGAGCCGATGAGGTTCCAAATGGTTCTTAAATGATGATTTGATGATGTGTGTTAATATTACATGTGTTTTGTGTTAGGTTTTCCCTCTAATTTGTCCCCATGAAGTTCATGTGGTGAGAATGGTTTAAGTGGATTCACCCTTGAGATGTTTTCTGGTTCGTGTTGGGGTTGTTGTGAGGATGCCTTAAAGTGAATGTATGTGCCCTTGGCTCATGTTCGGTGGCCTAATGATGTTCAACCTGAAACATGGAAGGTGGGAATAGATAGTCAGGCCATGTGGTATGAACCCATGTTATGGAAGTTAGTGATGCTCAGAGGAGAGGCTCAAGGAATATCCGTTATATGGTGTAGAGGATGTAAGATCCATGATCTTCTTAATGTATATTTTTGTTTATGTTTTGGTTTCACATATTCTTTTTTAATAAATGAGTGTTCCAAATGTTTAAGTGATGAATTTTGGGTGTTCTGGTGGTTCATGACATGAAAGAGGATGAAGGGTGTCCTAGTCATGGTTTAAGGTTTGTGCATAGTTAGTGCAATTTGTGAAAGCCTCTCAGGTAACTGGGAAACCACAGACATAGGCTTATGCACGATTTGTGCATGGTTTTGAAAATTGTGCTGAATATCAAGGAAATTTTGTAAAGGGGGTGATTTTTGGGTAGTAGCTTCTACACAGTTAGGAATACCATGCGGGTTAACCGTGCATCTTAGAAAAGTTGGAAATTTTCCAAAAAATACACCGAGGATTTTAAGACCCAACTCAGATTTTTCCTCCTCCCTCTACCTTGGAACCCTTGGAACAAACCAAAGCTCCCATGAACACTCAATTATATATCTATCACTATTATGGGATGTTTTTAGTGTCATCAAGTGTGTATTGAAGATCCGAGTATGCTTAATTATCCCCTTGCTTTTCTTTTGAGTTTATGGATTGTATTTTCTTCTCTTCTCTATCTGAAACACTAAAACCCTCATTTTCATATGAGATCTAGGTTGAGGATTAAATTATTGGTTGAATCTTGATCTGAGGCCATTATTAATATTTTGTTTATCAATGGATACAAGGTTGTTGGTCTACAAGTATTATCCCAGAGTTTTATTTTAGTTTTTTTATGGAAGTTGGAGTTCTTGCTTTCCCCTTTATTTATTCATGGTTCTGTTTATGTGTGTGTGTGCTAAAAATGGGTGTCTAAGTGTCCAATTGAAACCCTCATGATCCCCATGGGATTCATTGAGGACTACTTGACAATTTTAGGGCCACCCATGGGGTGCACCGGAAATCCCGAACCAATATAATGGTAGGGTTAAGTGAAGGACTACCGAGTGAAGTGTGATGCAATGTAGAACTTTATTAATGGTTGATTAAGTTGTAAATAGAATTATGATAAATATTCATATGGCGATGAAGGAATAAGTTGTTGGTTTGAATAACATGAAATTGGGTAATTTTCTTGAAAGATATTATGTTGATTGTTTCTTGAATTTTGGTTTGAAATGCCTAAGGGGATTAGGGTATATTAAATGGTGAACGTGAAATTGGGTAATGGAATGGGAAATGGGGAATATGTTAATGATACATAACATGGGAATGTATAAATTTTGGATTGGGTTAATACATGGGAATTAGGAGGTGAACCTAAATGATTTAATGTAATGAAGGGATTGTGTTATGCAATATGGGAATTGTGTTTGAAATTCATAAGTGGGTAAATTTTTGTCAAATAATAAATGGGATAAATAGGTTAATGAATGGTCAATGATGAATTTGGATAAGGCATAGGGGTTTTTGAAAAAACCAAATTGGTTAAGGCATGAGAAAGTGTATTGTTATAGATAGATTTGAATTATAATTAGAAAACGTGTTAATGGTTTATGGAATATAATTAATTCCCATGTTGTTTGATAGTAATTGTGAATTAGATTTCCAATAACATGGATTATTTTATGTTGTGTTATGGTATGGTTTTAGTTATTGACAAATATTCATGTACACATGGCTCAGTAGATTGGGGTATTGACTTGAGATTCTACGTCCATGGGTCGAGTTAGACTGAGGCTTTAAAATACAACCCAAAATTCAAAGGTTAGGGAAAGTGATGGAGGATCTATTCCCCAAACCGTTGCATTCCACCCGGACCAAGGCTTCGAGGTGAGGATAAAGTGTTGATCATTCCACCCAGATTGAGGCTTCTTGGTGAGGATAAAGTGTTTATCATTCCTCCCAAACTGAGGATTCGAGGTGAGGATAATGTATTTATTTGATATGTGTATCCCTATTAAGATAAAGACTTGATTTATTTCCCCTATTAATTATTATTGATTTCCATAGACCCATTTATCAATTATTTATATGCCTAACCCAAATATAAATTGTTTAAAATGGATTATTTGGTAAACATGATATAATAAATATAATTGGGATAAAAGCTATTCATGAATTAAATTAACCTTATTAACCAATGGAACCTGAACTATAACATTCATACTTACCAATTATTTGGTTCTTGCATGCACTATCTATTAGACTTGATATTTTTTAGACACTTCTAGTGGTGGCCTACTAATTTTTGTACTCACACCCTACTCAGGCCATCGTTGGGTACCCGAGAATATCTCTTGGAAGAATGTCTGGACAAGGGAAGAGGCCCTACCCTAAAATATTGATTTGGGCTCGGGGAGTACATGAAGAAGGACCTTAAATTGAAGTCAGGTCGCATTTTATGTTTTGGCCATTTGTTTTAATTTGGGTTTCATTCACTTTTCAATACTAGTATGACATGAAATTATTGTATTTGATTTTCATTTTGTACTCTTTTTTCGGAAATTCTTGGTTATGAATGTGTATTGGTTATTAATATTTTTTCAACTATTTATATTGTGTTCTATTGTGTCTTGCTCTAATAAATAGGGTATAGTCTACCCATGTGACTTATTAGACCCTCACTGCTAGTTAGAATCCTCTGGCATATGGGGAGGTGTGCTTGTGGTCATGTGATGACTCGGCTTGTAACACCGGTTTAGTGGCTTCCAGGTCAGGGCCATTACGTTATAATTTTTCTTAAATGTTATTCATTAATTTTCTTATTCATGTATTTTCTCAATTGGAATGGGGATACTTAACAAAAACATTATTTTTAATGGTTGAATTATTTATTCTTCTAAATATTTCTCATTAATGTCCTTGTTTTTAAAATGGTTTTAAAGATTTATTATTTGGACATGAGTGTTTTAATGTGTATCTTACCTTTAAATGTTTCAAGATGATATGAGACACTTTTATTCAAAAATCTTTTTTTTGAATGTTTCAAATGAATTGATTATATCAATATCTTGAAATGATATCTTTTGATTGCAATGTGGAAATGTTATTTTTTATTTAATGCTTGTTTTATGTGTGATGATTATGTTATGGCTCTTGGGAATTGTATATGTATATGGGTGGTACCATGATAAACTGAGGGCAAGTGAGCCCATGAAAGCACTCCAATGCACCATGTAATGTGATGGATGTAAATGATAAAGTTTCTCCTAAGAGATTTAGGGGATCTACTGTCATGGGTCATCCATATGTAACCATGAATTTTATTCCGAATGTAGCTATGAAAGGTACAATGTATGTATGATATGGATGACATATTTTTTAGGATTGCTATATTTTTTGTTGGAATCACATGATTACATGATATAAGCTAAGCTGTTTATCTTTTATTGGTGAAAAGTATGGTTTTTTGAAAATGTTTTCATGTGTTTAAAATATTCATGGACAAATAGTTTTATTCCTTATTTTATATTCCTTGTTGAGATTTCATCACTCATCCCATGTTTTCGAAATTTTTTCACAATATATAAGGAAGGATAACAGAAAGAAAGAATTAAACAAGATATTTATCCTATGAATAATAATTATTTTTTAAGGAGAATTATTATTGTGAAAAAATTGGATAGAGTAGAAGTTTATACTATGTAATTTTTGAGATGGAATGTAATAGTTATGGACTAATTCTATAAAACTCTCAAACTGAATATATCCTATAAGTGAATTAAATTCTAATTATCAACATAACAAAAGATTATGTAATTATAAAAGTTAGGGCCTTATAGTTGGTATCATAGGATGGTTTAGACAACTTTAGGGATTATGGTTTTTTGATAAAAACATGTTATGTATCTATGTCTGTTATTTCAGTTAAATCCTTGTTATATAACTTTTTTAGATCGATAAAAGTTGGTTTAAATGGAATGAGGAAGATCTAAACCAAAATTCATATCTCTTCCTAATGACTTTCTTGCAATAATTTTTGAAAAGTCATGTTCGGATGATTGTGAACCATTTTTTAATATAAAAAAATCTTGCAAGTAGTTGTTTGAGATATCAAACACCTCCACTATACCTCTATATCATCGTAGATCCGGGGTTGTTTTTAATCAAATATTAATTGGTCAATATTCTCATATTTTTAAGAATGGTAAATATTATCAAGGAATTTTTAGATATGTTACCTTATCATTTGATTTTAAAGAATATTATGATTTTGAAAAGGGTGATGAAGAAGGAGACCCTTGCGCAACCTATTTATATTTTCTATTAAAATATAATCTTTCAGAACATACTTATTTTATTCTAAAATGACCATTTATTTAATATTTCATCTAAAAATTGGTTTGAATATTTTATAAAAACCATGTTTTACCTAATGTCTTGAAATAATATTCCATACAGGATTATTTTCCGAATTTATTTTCCTATGAACACCCATATGAGCAATGTTTTACTATGTGTATTTGGATAAATGAAGAAAATGATTTTGAAGGATCTATAAATAATTATGGTAATTCATGGGCCTTCTAGCTACATGAACAAGATGACGATGAACCTAGGGGGACACCATGATCAATTTATGATGTTCATTATATTGTTAATAGTTATTGTGTGGAAATAAAAAAATTAAATATATATAAGACTTATTAAATTATGATTTTATGGTATTTAAGTGTAGGGATGAAAATGAGAGGTATAAGACAACCTTTGAGGATAAAACATGTTAGAGTTATTTTTTAGATTTATAAACATGAAAACATATAAGATGGATAAAAACCCATCACGTCAGGAAAGGCCACAGTAATCAAACCCACAACTGAAGGGTGATAAGGGAACACTTCCTACCATAAGCCAACGTGAAGTCCCTAGTTATTATGACTTATTAATTTTACATAAATGATTTAATAGATCAAGAATAAGTTTATATTGGAAAATTATGTTTTATATAATTAATATCTTTAGTATAGGAAAATGATTAGGTGATTAAGTGATAAATGTTATTTTTGAAGACATTCATTTTTTTGGAAACACTATATTCCTCCAAAAAATAGAATACTATGGAATTTAATTTGAGGAGTAATGGTGTAATTTTATTTTGGAAGAATATTTTTTTATTGTGTAAATATAGAGATTTGGTTTATTTATGAAAATGATTAAACCATCATGGAGAACACATGATAACGTTAATTACTTTTATGTTTGAGACTTTAAGAGTTGTCACTGTTATTTTGGAGATATATATTGAGATTTAACATGGATGACTATGTGATCAAACCCTTTTAAATTTTATGTTTCAATTATTGATTGGTTTATTATGTAAAATTGTAACGAAATTATTTTATTTAATGGTCTATGATTAACATTGGGTATTGTTTTTTGAATTTTTTAGATTAAGAGTAGTATTTATTTTTATAAAGGATTATTATTTTTGGGGATATATGGTCTTTCACTTACCATTTTTTGTTGGTTAATTTATAAATGGTTGGGGAAATATATAATTCATCTTTTGTGGATTATGTGATTTTCTAGAAGTTGGTACTAGTGCATCACATGTGACCAAGTAATCATGAATACTCTCCATTTAGAGAAAAGATGAGGCTGTGGTAGATATTTATTAATGGATGAAACTCTATGAGAAAAGTAAGTATGGTTCCTTATGTAATTAGTCAAGCTCAAAAATAAATTCCTCAACTTTATGAAAAGGACCGAAAAACAAAAATTTTGTCCATTTACTTTTCCTACTGGGGAATAAAATACCATTTAACCCATCAAATGTTTATGGTTTTCTAGTTGTTAAATTTCTTCTAATATTGTTTTCTGTCACTCTCCATCAGAAAAAGTTGGTCAGTTTCTCTTACATATCCATGTTTTCCTTCATTGAATCCTAGTATGTGTTATGTCAGGAGACCTTTGTACTTCTCTTTATTTATTTTAATGTGATAGTTTTACAGACAGTTTTTCTGATGTTGGATTTTCAATGAACACACCATAAAAAATTCTAAAAATGAGAGGATCCAATTTCCAAAAGTGGGGAATGATGCAACATTGAGAGTTTTAAGAAAGAAAAATTGTGTTCAATATCATACATTATGTACTACATCGGGATTAAAAAAACAAAATGTTATTATTTAAATGTTATCATTATAACCTATCTATTGGAATGTAAGGAATGAATCGAATCAGTGAAATTATAAAAATATGATTTACACATGTTTAAATAATTATTCATTGGTTACGAAATTTATTAGAAATGGAAATAAAACCCAATTGAATATAAAGGATTTGTTTTTATGAAAACCAATTTTAAAATAGAATAATTGATTTTATAAATTCATATCACACATTATTGATTTTTATTTAATAAATAATATATTTTATGTATTCAATTCAGTATTTTAAATCCATATTTTATTTTTTCTAGATATGATTCAAGAAAAAAGTCAATTTTTCAGATATAAAATGCATTTTTCTAGAAATGAATTATTACTGCATTTTGATGAAGAACTGTTTTTAAATTTACATTATAACACATTTATATAATTTATTTTTCAAAATAAACTTTTTCTTTATGAGTAAGACTTTAAAATTTACTCTAGATTAATTTTTGAAATTTTTCTAATTACTATCATGTTTGAATGAACAATAAAAAGAAGCTAAATTTTAATTGAAAACCAATTTTCTTATCAAGATAATTTATATAGTTAAATAATATTATTTAATGGTTTTAAAGTATAAATTGAATATATTTTTATTATTTAATCAAATTTTTGTCATTGGACATAATTTAACATTTAAATTGGGCAGAAAAATTGATAGTCTTTTCAGATTTTTTACTTCTTAAAAACCCACTATCTGGTTTTAACAACATGGAATAATTTCAAATTAATTACAAAAATTTCTTTATTTTGAATTTTGAAAAATTGATTCCATATTTGAAATCATAGGGTCCAAATTCTTTAAATAGGTACATTTTATTTTAGGGAATTATGTATTGTAACTTAAGTAATTATTTTTATTTAACATTGATAAAGGGTAAATCGGGTAAATAAGGGAAAAAAATAAAATTATAATAATATACAACTACACTAAATATGTCATAATACTAAAAGATGAATGTTTTTTGAGCATGATATTCCTTATGCCTATCTTTTGGAATTTTGGATCTACTTGGGTGGGAAATGTCATTTTATTATATTTAATTTAATAAATTTGGAAATATAATATAAACATGTGTCTTTTACTAAATCAATTTTAATATAGTATTATATAAATAATCTCTATGACTATAAATAATAATTAGAAATTTAAAAGTAAAAATTACATAATGGTATTTTATTTATAAATTTAGATATTAAATAAATTAATTTATTAATGACACAATGATGAGACAATAATTACCTTATTAATGAAAGATTCCAATAAATGAAATTTTTTATATTAAAATAAATATAATTTGAATATTTTGATTACATAAATTAATTTTATGGGTGACTTGTAAATATTATATTTTATTTAATGTCTTTTGTTTGATGTAATCAAGTTATTATGACTTTAACAAAAATCAATTAATAAATTTTGTCAAATTTGACATAAATGTGTTTTTAAAACAAATACTATTTTATCAAATGATATAATAGTCCTAAAAATATACGATTGAAAAAAACTGACTTATATAATGTTATAAATGACATTAATTATCCAATTTTGGTTATATTGTCATTTTATAGTGAATATATGAAACATATATTATTAAAATACAAGAAGACATGGTAAGAGTTAATGTTTTAATCTAAGGGTTAAACCTAAAGGATAAGGTCAAAATTTTGAACTAAACCTGTATAAAGATTATTTTATGGAGTATTTATCCCCATACTCATATTATAATCGAAATATATACCTTTTTTGATAGTTATTATTTGAAAACCATTTTATAATAAAATAATATTTCAAGGCTTTCCTAAAGTGTCCCTCCTCCCTCTTATAATAGGCCACCACCTCTACGCACATAATAATATCTCTCAAGCACCTTGGATTGTCCAAATTCTTATAAAAAAATCATCCAAAATCCCTCCCTTACTCCTACAATCCTTAACTTGGGAATGAGGAATTTCTGGAAATCCTTCTAGATCAAATCATAAGGAGTTACCCATTTTAGAGGTAGCGTCTTCTCTATTGTTAATTTCTTATATTTACCTTCTTCACACCAAAAGATCTTATAAATATATGATTACATAAAAACATCACTATCCTCAATGTACTAGGATATGTAAATGATTATAACTACACTTACACAGCTCTCCATCTAATGGATACGATCATACTATTTTTTTTACGGTGAACTACTGCCACACGAAACGATGATTGTTAAATTTTCTCCTACCACTGCTCATGGTGGCCATTATGATGGAAATTTATTTATATATTATATATATTAAATTTAATTATCTATATTCTTCTATAATTTTTATTTACAACAAATTATTATTGTTTCCAACATTTGTAAATATGATAATTTCATTTGAAATGTGATATGAATCATTCATTCCATACAGGGAACATATAACGGATGGAGTAAATGAAATTATGTAACATATATAACATATATATTTGGATTTAAGTATAATATACCTATGTATAATTTAGTTTTCATTCCGTTAATACGACAATGAAATGAATGTATCATCCATGCGTACGTACGACATACTCTCTCCATGAATGGTGTATTTTATTTCTTATCTCCAAATGTTATAGATTTGTAGAAATAAATATATTCCGGATATATATGATATTTAAATCATGAATAATATTCTGGGTATAACGGGCTTATGACCACATGGATAATTTGAATCCAAATTAGATCATTTTTTACTCAAGTACCGATCATCGACAAAACGTCTGATAAAAACTCAAATAATTAACTAATTACTATAAACAGGAAATAAGTTATATAAAATGAAAAATAAAATTGAAAAAGGTTATAAATAAAGTTTAATTTTACCTACTTTTATTATTTAAGAAATTAAATAACAAACAGAACAAGTCAGATTCAAGGAAAGGAAACTTCTTTACCAAATTCTTATTCTTGGGGGTTGATCTTATACTTCATGATTATGTCATTCTATGATTATGTGGGAAATTACATTTGATATCTAATAGAGTAT
This sequence comes from Viscum album, assembly GCA_963277665.1. Classification (NCBI taxonomy): domain Eukaryota; kingdom Viridiplantae; phylum Streptophyta; class Magnoliopsida; order Santalales; family Viscaceae; genus Viscum; species Viscum album. The sequence continues at coordinate 1,434,093,267 of OY728140.1, forward strand.
TTATACTTGATTTATTTGGATTTATAGTGAATACAAATAATCAATCTATTTTATTAACAAAACGATATTTTTATGGGAATTTCTATAATCAATTTATACTCGTTGTGTTTTATGCATACTTCATTGATTATATTATTCCAAGATTATTCATGGAATCTATTTTTATTTATTTATATTTTAATTTCCACTTATTTTTATGTGGATATGCTGTTGGTACACATAATCAACCCATTGATAAATTCCAACATCATTTATACTACTATTATAAGTGATATCTTAATTCAATATCTATTCATTTAGTTAAATATACATGTCATTGGTTTTTTTTCTATGAATATGGATGAATGACCTATCATTTTTTAAACATTATATCAATTTATATTTGGTGTATTTATATTTTTCTTAAAGAATTATATCGTTGATTTATGCTTAATCTAAGGATACTATCTTTGTAATGGATTTCATCCCAATTTTCATTCCATTGATACTTATTTGTTAGTATACACCAATTGAATTTTATATGGTGAATATAATTCCCTCTGGTATATTATAACATGAATCTCCTTATTCTCATCATTTTATAATTGTTTTTACTTTTGTTTTTTTTATTTTCATCTAACTATTTTATCAAGAGGTAAGGGGCTATTTAACTAAAACATCATTTTAAATGTCTTAAATATTTAGTCTTACAAATATTTATCATTAATTTCTATGTTTTAAAAATGTTTTTAAGGATTTATTTACAAATAAAAAAGTGTTTTATAGTGTAAATTCATTTAAAAAGCTTCCAAATTTTATGGAAAACATTGACTCAAAACTCTTCTTTTTGAATGTTTTAGATGAATTGATTATATCAATATCATGAAAACATATCTTGTGATTTCCAATGAGCCTGTACCCAAGTGGTAAAGAATCATAATTCGAATCCAAGAGACCCATGATCAAATCCAGGTGAGGGAAAAAATTTGGGGTACTGTAGGAGAACTATAGCAGATACTAAAGCATGTACTGTTTGGTACTATATTAGTTGACACTATCCATATGATTTGGGCCTTCGGGCCTCCAGTTTGGGCCTACGAGTCTTAGGGACTTGTGCCACCAAAGGCCTTTGCGGCATAGAGATTTTGGGCCACAGAAAAGACCAAAAAGAGCATAGATCACACGAGGGGTAAGCCTAGATGGGGATTCAAAGAAAAAAATAGCAACTACCAGAGCAGTCTTAATCAGATTGAAATAATGGGACTATTTGGAAACTGACATCAAGAATATACATTATGCTTCTCTTCACAGGATAATTCTATAAATTCATCCATACGAGATGGGGAGCTAAAATATTTTATGATATTGTTGTTGGGGAGGGGATGTTTCAAGTGTGTCAGGTCTTTGGCCTTTGAGGTCTTATATTGGGTCTTGTATGGGCCTTGTGACCTGGTCCTACAGGCCATGTAAGGGTTCCCCTTCAACCATTAAAAGGGGGATAAAAAAATCAAATAAAAGGAAGTCCTTCAGGCCATTCGAGATATATATTTTGATTTTAATATGGATATGTTATTTTTCATTTTTTTAGTTGTTATGATTTTGATATGGTTCTTGGGAATTGTTTATGTATACAGTTTACCATTAATTAATCAATGGAAGGTGAGCCCGTGACAGCTCAGAAATGAATTAGGTATTGTGATAGGGGTAAATGATAATAGTTCTCCTATGATATTTAGATAATATATTGTGTTTGGTATTTCAGACATAACCATTAAGGTTACTCCATATGTTGTTCTGAATGATATAATGTATGTATGATATGGATTCAATAAGACATGTGATTTCTATGATGTTTTGTATGAATATTATGATTACATGATTTAAGATAAGTAGTTTTGGTTTTATGGGTGAAAAATATGATTTTGTGAAAATGTTTTTGTGGGTTATAGATATTTATAGACTAACAGATTTATTCATTATTTTATATTTGTATTGAGATTTTGATTCTAATACCCTATTTTTAAAAAAAATTAGAGGGTATAAGGAAGGATAAGAGAAAGGAAGAATTCAATAAGATTAATATTATGAAAATAATTCTTATTTTATTTATATAGTTGTATAGTTATAAAAAAAATTGGATAATGTAAAAGTGTCTAATTTTTAATTTTTGAGATGTAATGTAATAGTTATGCCATAATTCCCCTAAAAACCAAATCCAAAAAGATCCTCGATGTGAGTTAAATTCAAATCATAGAATTAACACAATATTATGCAATGTTTAAGGATGGGGCCTTATATTTTCATAACTAGAAATGGATTATTGTTTGTGTTTGATGTCATTCCATAGTGGTTTGATCATGGAGTTTTCAATCAAAACGATCTTATAATAAGAGATGACTATAGTGCTGAAGGTAGTGTTGTTTTATAGGGACATCCAATATTTGGGTCCAAAATTTAGAGAATGGAGAATTGTGTTTTTGGAAAAGTAATTTTCATGCAAATTTTAAGGGGACTATGAATGTTAAGTGAAAGTTATGTTTCATAATAGTCACATAAAAATACAACAATGGAAATAGTGATGCATAAGATGTTTTTTGTGTTGAAGAATCATACAAGAAAGACACGGTGTAGAAATTGACATTCAGATAAGTGATGTTTTAATATCACAACATCAAAATTTTGAAAGGGAATGAGATGTGTGGAAGGAAATTACTCTACAAATATGACTTTATTTTTATGATTACACTTGAGGGGGAGACATGCAAGGAACCTACGCATGAAGTTGTCCAAATCTATAAATATGCATTTAACCTTATTCAATACGATGATCTTTTTACAATGAAGATGTTATTTATCTTATGTTTGAAGGGGTTTCACGAAAAAGACATTGGCCCAGAAAATATTATTAAAAAATGTTCCTTGTATCTATTAAGACATTGTTCATCTTATGGTGTGGTTGCGAGAAAGAAAACGGTTGTGTGAAAGACATCTTGGAAGAAAAAACTAAAGGTTGTGTAAAAGATCAGGTGTTTCACACATGAGATGAGTTGTGCTTCATTTTAGATTTTAATATCTAATTTTTTGAAATAGTGCTTCCAAGGGAATCATCTTAGGAATATGGTGCAAGCCTAGTTTCACGTTATTCAATGAAAAAGACTTAAATTAGAATCTACTAAAGATACCATTATGTTATTAAATTGATTAAGTTATCATTAAAAGTAGTGGGATTTTGGGAGTCGATGTAAGTGTTATGATGGAGGAAGTGTTCTATCCCTAATGTCTTGTACAGTCAGTGTGCCTAGAATAGAATTTCTGTCAAAACTATTTTATTTTATAACTACTTAAGATTAACCTATTTAGGTGGGACTTATACAATGTTGGTGTATGCTCCATGGACAAGACCTCAGTTGTAAAAAAAGTAAAATTGGTGTGGTGTCTCTCTTTATATGAATGTTTAATTTTCTTCACATTACCTTTTTATTAGTTTAAAACGTTATTAACACAAGGATAAATATATGTCGCATTAGAGGAAAAAGATGACTCCATAATTCACTCCTCCCATCTCATGCAATTTTGGGGTTCATCATGTGGTATCAAATCAAACATGTTACTGATGTTAAATATTTCATATTTAGCTATAATGGTTAATTAATTAAATTTAATGGTATTAACCTTTATGGATAGATGAGACAATCAAATTTTGATGAATAGTATCAGATCTCATCTAATATTTATTGGCATTGAAGTATTTTTTTCCTCTGCAGAAGGGATTCAGGTCACTAACGTACCATGACTGTCTATGAATAAAACATCTAGGAAAATATGGGATGTACATTCTAAAGAAAATAATTCTCTTACTATAACTTTATATGATCAAATATATCTGATGGAGGTGGGTATCACTTCAACCACTTCTTGTGGTTAAAGTAGAATATTTATATGATGGTGAAAATAATGTGAAGAATATGAAAATCTCAGAGATTCAAATTAGGATTGATGATATGAAAATGCACCAAGATAAATATGAAGATCCCTTTTTAATCTAATTATTGAAAACTTTGGAATAATATGAGGTATTGGTGAAGAAATGAACGACACTGAAATTGTTATAAAAACATGAGAAAGATTCCACCTCTCTATAATATAAAAGTTTCATCCCTTTATGAAATGGATTGGTCTAAGATTTCTCAGGAAAATATGTTTTGTATTATTGTGGCATATGAAATATGAGTTAAACTAAAAGACACAACAAACTGAGTAATAAAGGAATTGGATTTTGAATCCATGGAAAAACATGATATTTACAGAGATAGTATTGATGAAGATAATGAGTAAGATGAACTTATTTAAAAATTTTATAAGAAATTGATGATATGACTAATGATATTTAAAGTAACTCTTCCTCTAGAAATATTTTGATGAAGTAGAGTTGATCACATTTTCCCTTGATGTTTAAATATTTTTTATTATGAATAAAGTAAAGATTAAAACAAGAACAATCCTCCAAAAAGGATTCACCAAAAGGGAGACTTCACATCCGTAAAGAAATTATAGAAAAAGATTTTATTTTATAAATAAGAACAATATGATAATTAATTTTTTGAAGATGAAGAACCAAAGTTAAATCATGAAACCAAGAATCCATGGTGAATATATTTCAAAAGTCAAAAACCTCAAATGGAAAAAATAATTAGATTATTAGTGATGTTGATATCAGGATGGGAATTGAGGACTCTTTTGGTGATCTTGAAAATTAAGGAAATTGAAATTGAATAATGGGAGTCATTCAGTAATATTTATAAAAGTATGTTTATTAGTATGAATCCTAAATTCAATTACTATAATAAGGGGGAAAATATCTACAAATACTATTGAATAATAGGAAGATATTGTTGAATTTGAGATCATGATTAAAGATCAGGAAAAGGTCATCAATGATCTTCCATAAAGCTTGTATGAGATATCTATGATATTTAAGGGATTGAAGAACAATTTATTACTCTAGGAAGTAAACTAGAGACTGAATCAAATCTAAAGCAATTAATGAATAAATTTCATTTTATAAGATTTATATATTTAGAGTTCTTATAGGGAGCTGAGAGTGGATAACAAAGAGTAGAGAGGGATTTTAATGATAAGAGATCTACATCAATGGGAAAAATTGGAATCGTTTGTGATGATGAAACATCAAATGATGAATACAATATGAGACAAAATAAAATAATGCATAAAGATGGACATATCATAAAGGCACAAGGTTTCCTATCAAATATAACCATAAATTAAAAAGAAAATATATCTAAAAATTATCCTCGAGTATCCAAGTATTGTCTCCATTTAGATACTTTTCTTAAAGAAGGGGATATGGGGAGGAATTATAGTTATAAGTGATTTTATATAATGAAATTTAAATTCTATTTCAATATAGGCCATACCATGTTATACAGTGAATAATAATGGAGGTATCTAAATGAGAAAGCACTTGAAATTAAAAAATTGAGAATGATTACACATCCTTCATCATATAGATAAAGTAGTTCCTATATATATTTTTTAATTATTCTCAATATTTATATATATTTTTTCATTGTTGGAAGTGTAAAGGAAGGAACAATACCTATAGAACTCAGAGGTAATTCAATAATCTCTAATCAAGTTTGTTTTCTCTTGTAAATATGTATTCTCGTCTCGAAGAAGAATATCAATATAATCAACTCATGTACATTGAAAAGATATTGTAAAGTCCATATTTAGCCTCCACTAAATCCAATATATCATGGAAGGAATAGATAAGAATTTGGAGATCCAACATTACAGAAATATCTCTAAATTCTATAAAGAACAGTAGCACCAGGATTCCTTATAGCGGATTCTGATCCCATATGATATAAAATGATGATTTATTGAAGAATGTGATGAAAAGGGTTGATGAAATAAGGAGTTTTATTAACTATAGATCTTTAATATTCAATTCCAATGGTAGTATATATTGGGAAATTGATGATCTTAAGAAAACTAAAGTTCACAATATAGATAGTTTGTGACCCAATATCATAAATGTGATTCAACTTTAAGAACCAAGACTAATGTTGACATTTAATAAAAATGGGTAAATTATTAGAGCTGTATAGGTAATTTTCTTATCAAATGATGTTTCATAGATAGAAATTTATACCAGTTCAACAATAAAGAGGACGTTTATTAATTAAGAGTTGAAGAGGAAAACAACTCGCACCACTGGTGGTTGGGTCACATTAATCAATAATGAGTGGAAACAATTTTTAACCCAATGATATTTATTGTTATACCCAATCCAAAGCATTAATGGGAAAATATATGTAATTATTGAATTCTATGAATGTTTTTCTTCAATTTATATCATCCAAAGAATAAAAGGTCAACAAATCTTCGTGATCACATCCACATAGACATATATGGTCTAATAAATTAATTGAATCACGTATGGAGAGAGGTAATGCATTCCTTTTACTAATTATTATAGTATAATGGTTAGAGTAATGATTATAAATGGTAAATAAAATTTACTGATTCCATGAAAATTTATCATTGAATAGGTGAGAGTGAGACATGGAATGTAATCAATGTTCTATGATAAAATATTAGAGGGGGATACACATCCATTGAATTTGAAAATTACCGGAAACATGGAATAAACATTGAGGTGGCTGTACTGAAAACCCCGTATGAAAATAAATTTATTGAACTAGGAAATCAACAAGTAGATGACATGGCCATGACAATTATTATTGGGAGTCAAATCTATAGTCATTACTGGAAAGTTGTAGATTTAGAAATAGTCTTCATTAAAAATAAAATAAGTATGTACATGGGAGGAACTAAGAAAATATATGATATGTGTTATTAAATGAATCCCTCAATGAATTATTTTTGTATTTTCATAAGTAAATGTTTCATCGAAAACAAAGTGGGAAATAAATGAATGTATGATGACACTGTGGATGAGGGAATATTCCTTGGATATTCAATGAATAGTAAAGTTTAAAAATGTTTCAATAATCTCCTTGTATTTATTTAGAAATAAGTGATGTCTACATCATTTAATTTGAAACTATAAATACCCCTAAGGATTATATATTCTTATATGATAGAATATGAAGGCGAAAGTTTATAGGGAACAGATTCAAATTCATAAATATAGTAAGGCATGAAAAACATTCAGGGGGTTATAAATATTATTATTCATAAGAATAATAGTAAGAGTAATTTATGGCTGATGAATCTTTATCTGAACATCATATGGGAAATAAAAGAGAAAAAATTCACTGATACAACATCAGTGGGGATTGGACCTCACCCACACAGGCAAGAAGAATGAGGAATGATTCACATTATTATTTTATATGAATTGTGTAACCAACCTCATTTATCAATCATCAAAGGATGAATCATGGTTTAAATACATAAATGAAGAAAAAGATATTTATGAAAAGAACCCAACATGGAATCGTATTAAGAGACATTAAAATCACAATGTGATTGGAACAATTTGAATGTTTCAAAAAATCTATGAGTGTGGAATTGTGATCATAAACAAGGCACACTTAGTATGCAATTTCTTTTCACTGATTTAAGGAATTATGGTTAAAGAATCATTTTATCTAGTATCTAGAAGAGATTCAATCAACTTTTTTCATTATATGTCAGTTCGATATGGATAAAATGTTTATGAGATATATGTCAACACCTAATTCTTTAATGGAGTTATTGAAAAACAAGTCTACACTGAACAACTAGTTTGATTTTTTATTGGAAATGATGAAAAAAGGATAGTAGATTAGAGAAGGGCCTCTATGACCTAATGTAGGAACTGAATGAAAGGTAATCTTGAGTATATGGTTATCTATAAAAGATTAAATTCCATAGTTGAGGTATCAATCAAAACACTTATGTGAATAATTCAAAATAATATCAATTTATGGTTCTTGTGTATGGAGATGGTATTATATTTTGCAGAAGAAAGATGGTATTAGGGGATGATTTTTATAATCACAAAAAATCAAAACTTTAATATCTATGATTATTTAAGTCACTTACCTATTTGGGATGTCTTTGATTTAGATGATGGATTTCACATTTATTTCTTAGAAAAAATATTCTTGAGATTTGCTGAAAAAATCAACATGCATGACTCTATGCCAATGTCAACAATGATTGTGGTTGGGACAAAACCTGGAAATCACAAGGTTGGGACTTCTATGAATCCCAAAATATTTATGAGAATCATTTGAATACTAATATACTTGAACTAAACATGGAAAGATATCATATTTCCATCATTCTTAGTGGTTCACTTTCAAAGTACTCTTAAAAGAATAGAATTAAAAAGTAGTTAAAATAATCATGATGTACATTCAAGGTTATATCAATTTTTTATTATACTTTATAGAATAAAGAGATGATAAATTTACATTATTTTATGATGCTAACTATGCTGGAGTCATGGTGGATAAAATATCCACTAGTAGTGGTACATTTTTCTTTAGAAATAAATGTATTGGTTGGTTGAGCTAGAAAAATTAAGGCACTTCTCTTAGAATGTATGATGAAAATTATATATCTACTATAAAGTATTTGACTTAGATATTATAGATTAAGAATCAATTGAAAAATATTGGTGATAAGGTAAAATATCCAATGGTGATCCACTATTACAAAAAGAGTGTGATTGATCTTACAAAAAAATCATGTTCAGCACACTCTTAAATAACATATTTATATAAGATATCACAAAATTGAGGAAAATTTGAAAAATGTGTGATTAAAATTGATAATATTGTAATTGATAACAAAGTGTCTAACAATATGAATAATCCAATGTCCACACATGTGTTTAAGAAACATGAGTTTAACTTCTGTGTTCAACCACATCATAGTGCATGAGGTGGTTATGGATTATCCACTCCCCCCATTTTGTAATTATATTAATATATTTGTAGAAATGATTCAGGTTTATTAGGACAATACAATAGAGTGGGAGTTTTTTTGTGGTCCACATGAAAAAATACACGAGCTTTTGGTTTAGTAACAAAGGTGGAAAATAGAGAAATAAAATGTGGTTTATTGAATTCAGGGTTTTCTGGTTGTAGTTTTTCGTTGAACCATGTAGTGGTTCAATGACATGATGAGAATTTGGTGTTATGAGGAAATAGTATACAATTATTCTATGACACGATGGTATTTCGATGTAATGATAAAATAGAGGGAGAATATCTTTTAGATCTTTTTGAATTCAGAATCATTAGAACCTAATTCATGCTTCCACTCTTGATTTCGACACCACGTTTTCTCTAACAGAGTTAGAGTCTTGGATGAATTTCCTCTCACATTTTAGGTTATTATAGGGGCTGGTGAATTAATTAATTTTTCATAAGATTGAAAATAAACAAAAAAGGGTATATTATTTGAACAAATTATTTTATTTTTTTTGGAAATATAGTACTTTTTGTGTTTGTTTTGAATCTACATGGGGTTGATCAATGTTTTTTCATAGAATGTGATATTATAGTAAAATGTAAATATAGTGTTCAAGGGGACTTTGTTTCCCAGCGTTCACCATAATTTTGGGTACAAAATTTAGAGAATAGAGAAAGGTATTTTTTAAATGTCTATTTCACACAATTTTTAATGTGAATTTGAATGTTGTGCACATTTTATGATTCATAATATTTGCATCAAAATATGATAATGGAAATTTCCACATGCAATATTTGTTTTTGTTCGGAATAATTTTACGTGCCAAATATGAAATCAAAATGGATTGGTGCTCAAGTGATGTTTAATGTTTTCCATATAAAAATACGAAAAAAGAATGATATTCACAAAAGAAACTTACACAAAAAATATGATGTCATTTTTAGGCTTACACATAATGTGCATATTTGAAATGGACATTCCCAAAAGGATGTCTATGTTTATAATTTTTTAGCATTCCCCATTCATTAATAAGATTTTTTTCCAATAAAGATTTTGTGTCTCTTCCAAGTGAAAGAGTTGAATGTATAATACTTATGCATAATAAATCATATAAAAAGAATGTTCTTTGTCTCTATCAAGAACAATTGAAAATTATAGTCTGGTTGCGTGAAAGAAAAATGTCTTGCTAAAGACATCATGCTAGATAATCCTAAATTTTTAATGCAATATCATGTTTTCTGTGAAAGTGTTGGGTTACACTTTTTTGAAGTTTTGAATATACATTTTTTATCAGTTCTTTCAATTGCATCAATTTAGTTCTACGGTTCCAGAAGAGTCTCATGTTAGTCAATTATAAAGACTTAAATTCCAATAAACTTAAGTGACCTTCATGTTGATTAATTACGTGAGACATCACCCAAAGTAGCAAGCTAGGTGGAGTGAATGAAGTGTTCTGAGGAAACAAGTATTTTATCCATAAAAGCATTTAAATGAATTATTCCTAGAGTAGATAGACTATTTATAAACTATTGTATTACACAAATATTGAAGATTAGTGGACTTATGAATCATAGACACACTTTTTGTGTTTTTTATGTGGAATAGAATTTAGTACTGATCCATTTTAAAAAATTGAGTTATATATATGCATATTATTGTTTAATTTACTAAACATTACCATAAGTAGGGTTTCACAGGTTCCTACAAATGTGGGAACAAGATTCTTCACATTATATGAAAAAGTTGACACCCTGATTCACCTCACCACTCTCATGGCATTCAATGATCCTTCATATTCTTTATAAATAATGTATTTCTTATGTTTTTTGCAAGGTTAACCCATGAATTTCTATAATCTACATGAAATATAAGGGAAAATTTAATAGTTTTTCAAATAATGAAGTTGTTCCCATGTTTCCTATTAATCTTATAAGTACCTCATTTACCAAATATAATGGGCCTAAAGATCATCTAGGGTTATTTTATGACTATGTTTTTATTAATAATTCAGGAATTAAGATGTAATAAAATATGGGTTTTTATAAATACTAATATAATTTTTCTAATCATTAATTACATATATTATGATATTTTTACATTAACATAAGTTATATACAGATTACAAAATTTCATAATTTGATGAAAAATTATTTGTTATCTTCTAATGATTGACATGAATACCATTCTTATTATAATATAATTTCACTCTATGTTATTTTGTTTATATATCTGATGGTTTTCTCATTAAAAATCACCAAGGGGGAGAGATGTTAAGGGATATTGAAGAAACATTTTTTTATTGTTTTAAAGGAATTATTTTTTCTATCAAAGTTATTTTAATCTTTATCTTAAAGAGACATATTATTATGTTTTTATGAATGTTAAACTTTTTTTGAGTGAGTATTGTAAAAAGATACATGGTGTTTTTCTTTATATAGTTAATCAATTATACCTTTTCATTTGTGCCTTGTGTTTTTGAAGGGGGGATAAATTTTTACACACTACAGTGTATGCTGACTAGAATTTACATCCTCCAAAAAATAAGTGTAACGATGTAAAGATGAAAAAATAAATAATAATGTTTGTTGCTTAGAATTTACATTTTTTGATCTCATTGATCATTAGAAATGGATAAATGAAAAAACATATGTTTTACAATGAAATATATAACATCCTAAACCTAGAATCCTAGACTCATTGTATTAGTTTAATACGTTGGCTTTATTACAAGGAATCAGATCTTGAAGGACAGATCTGTTTCGATTTCTTGAAAATATATGTTACATACATGATACCCATATTAAATTAGGAAATATATATTAAAAACATGATACATAGAAAATGAAATAATCTATATCCTTTATAACTTAATCAATTTTCCTTCTTCAAAACCTGCGGAAATGAATCATAATAAGGGTAAGATAAAATGATCAGTAAGGGAATGTGAAGTGAAAGAAATAATGAATCAATAAGAATAAACTTACATGTTAAGGTAAATATATGATAACACATCCCATTCAAATAACCTGATAAGGAATAATCAATATAGTAGGGTAAGAAACTGAAACTCATGCTATTTAATGAATTAATTGAAAATTAACATATATATAGATACGTCCATGAACAAAATCATGGAAAATAATAACTGGAACCAAATTATGGAAATTATTTCTTAATGGATGTCATGAATGAGGCACATGAAATCCTATTACCATCAAGAACATTCAAAATATGGTTGAAAACTATGGATATGAAACCATTGAATTTGGCCATCTTATTTTCCTCATGAGAACATGTCGATGTACTGAGGAACTAAATAAAGCCTATGATCCAACCATCATTTAATTTAAAATTGATTCATCATATCTAAAAATAAAAATAAATAATATTCCTTATAGAATATCTTTATTTCATAAGGAATAAATAATTATCAATATTTCCCCAAATCAATCAAATAAATAAAAAAGTAGACACCATATTTAAAATAGATTATGTTTTTTGTAATAATAATATCCATTTTAGATGAATATGGATATTCATGTAAACTTCCAATAAAATGTGATAAAAATATTTTTATTGTATCAATATAAGGTTTATAATCAAAAAAAGAAGTGTGATTTAGAATATAATCACTAAGAACAAACTTGAGAAGAATTATCATTAAAAATTCCAGTGTTTCCCATACCACATTGATAAACTGGAATAAAAATGCCTAGAAAAGTATAAATTTAAATGAAAAATAAAATATCATGATAATAATTTAATTAATTATATAACATGAAAATTAAATTATATACATTGAGTAAAGTTAAATTTCTTTTTAATAACATATAAGTCTCAATGAAATGCAAATTGAGTTGAAATTCTATTTCCATAACCATCCTTTGGTTCTATTGCCTCTATAATCGTATATAGTGGTTTGAAATATGTCATTATGTTATAAAATAACCATAATAATGTTTTAATATCATATATTAATTCTTTATAATATTTTTATTACCCAATTGTGAACACTCATTCATAAATATCACTATTTAATGGGTTAATTGCATAGTTTTCAGGAGTATGTTTTAACATTATATTTTTTGTATTCAATAATTAGGTCATGGTTTCATCATCTCTAGATTTTAAAACATGGATTATTTATCATATATAATCAGTACAGATGTGTGTATAATAGTTTATAATATAGTACATTATAAATGACGTGCACCGTTCATAGAGATGGTAGGCTGTGTATAGGCATGAACACCACATTTATTTCATAATTCTATTAAAAGAATGAAAAATAAAAGATAAATAAGTATATTATAATAACACTATAATATATTTTCTATATATTTTACATATTTCTATTAAAAAAATCATTTTTAAATTCCATGTATGGCATGAACGAGTCATATCACTTTGAGGGGGCAGTAGTCCACATATCCTCAAAAAAATCTTATTTTCACAAGATGGAAGAAAAAATAGAATGTTATGAATAAAAATTACATAACAATAGAGATATTATATATATCATATATATCATATATAAACATTGTTTCCACCATAATTTCCACTATGTTAGGTGGTAGTGGAATAATTAACAATCATCATTTTGTGAGGCAGTAGTTTTCCATACACAGAAACAAAATGTTTGTTACCCATTAGATGGATGTTTATGTAATTTTAGGTCATATTCAGAGTAGAAAAACATACCGTTATTTTTAGGATACATTTTTTATTAAATCACAGAATAATAAGAGTATATATAGTGTGTACTAGAAATGAATCTAAATTGATTGAGAGAATACATTACCTCATAACCATGTAACATCTCTTGGTTTATACCAAAAGTTGTTCTTGGAAGGATTTATGACTAAATTGGGGTGTCAAGGTCTAGTAGAGGGATTTTGGGAAGATATTTGGAAACAAATACCTATCCTAAGAGGTTTGAGAGGTGTAAAGAAGTGGGAGAGGTTGCGACCATTTATAGGCAACAAAATGGACTCACTTGGTATTGTTTAAACGAAGTGAGGTAAACACATGTTCTTACATAAAAAAGTCAAAAAAACCCAAAAAAATCAATAATGTAAGGTTTATGACTGATATATGTCCATACAATAGGTTTTGGATATTTGTCTAGTCCACTTGGTCCCATAAGTTAATGGCTTAGCCCTTTATTAAGATTAATTTTTTCTTTATAATTATAATTAATTTCAATTAAATCCACTAATATTTTTGGAAAAAATAATGTTTAACTTATTATACATTATAAATTATGTTGATTCCAAATATTGAATCCATTATCACATATTTCAGCAATATAAGTGGCTGAAATTAATTTAAAATCCATCACGCAGGTGGGACGATAATGCAGGTTATTAAAGTAAAAAATACCAAAAAGACTAACATGTTTTTACATTAAATTTCAATGTAACATTGATCTCAATGACCTAAATTGTAATTTGTAAAAATATGATCTACTAAACTTTAAAACCAGTTAAATGTCTTATTTACCCTTAAAATAAATTAGTTGAAAAAGAATTTTTGATCCAACTCTAGTATTTTCAATAATTCATTAGCAATGAAATGTTTAAGAAAAACATAAAATATTCATCATAAACTAATTATAATGTTTATATTTAAAATTTGAAGTTTAATTTGACATATAAAATAAATTAAAGTGTCAAAATCGAGAATTAAAATGGGTTCTCCATTAAAAGTTGGTAAAAACACCTTAATAAAAATCGGACATTTTATGAATAAAATTGGGTTTCATGTGATTTTATTCTTATCAAATCTATGGGATTAACATCAAAATTGGTATATTTAATATAAAAAATATTTATTTCATTAAAATAATTCACCAATTATTATTACATTAATTTATTAGGACAAAATAGCATTGTGAGCATACAAAAGATTTTATATAAAAATAGTTCGTTTATATTCAATTGGTTGTTATATTCATTTAAACATAATTATTAACCTATGAATTAATATTTATTTATTATAAACAATATATATCATTATTTGTGTAATGATATTCATAAAAACTAATATAATGTCTAGGATAAATATTATTATATTAAATAATAATATTTTAATAATGTATGGTTCAAACTCTGTCTTCTATGTAATGAAACCTTTCTAAGAAAGTCACAGTTGTGTGTAAGCCAAGGTAAATTAGTGTTGAGTGCATTAAAAAATATATAATATATAAAATATTTTTAAAATAGTAAATATATTTTAAAGTATCATGGTATTATATCCCCTTAAATTCTTGGTGTCGTGTGGCATGCACACTATAAAATATGAGGTTCTTATTTATAATTTAGGGTGTTACATTCTCCCCACCTTAATTAAATTGTGTCCTTAAAAATTAAAAATGTTCTTGGTGATAGAGGGATTGAAAATAAACTAAATTTTTGAGTCCCTCGTCATAAAAAGTGTTAATATCACATATCTTTAATAAAAAAGAATGGAATGTGAAACTATCACGTAACAAGGTTCCCTGGTAGGAGAACATAAGTGGGAAATAGAATCATAGATATGGAATAAATTATACCAAAAACCAGTTATAATGGAGAGTGGTGGAGAAAATTTTTAGATGAAATTATTTGACCACAAAACCTTAAACCATAGGTGTGAAAAAAGATCATTTATATGATCAAAAATGATGATAATATGAAAAAATTACCATTTCAAGACTATTTTATTTATACTGAAAATGAATTCCTTCACTCTATAATAATATATATATATATATATATATTTCGATTTTAAAAACACAAAATTATCCTTTGGCTATGCCTTGAACTTTTTTGACCTTGCATTAGATGCTTCATACAGTTATGTAATACATTAACTTATAAAATCTTATCCAATGATCATATTAAACCATTATTGAATTGTATAAAATTTCCAAAAGATTATGATCCATTCACTTTGTAAGGGGAGTAACTGAATTTACAGAATTATCTTATCATTATCCATTAATCAAAATGTATCAAAATTAAATATCGACATACCAAATATGTGAAAAAAAAAATTCATGCACCCTCTTGAAATATGATGATGACTCAAATTACCCTAAATCCTTATTAGAAACATGAATTCTGAAATATTTATCAAGTAAAATACATTTTATTTGATATATTTCATAAATCAAAAAGTTTATTAAACTCTATCAATGATATTATTGAAAACCTATCAAAAAAATTCAATGATAGTAAGATCTTTTCTAAATCAATCATTTATTCATCATTATCACAACATCAGGAACATATTAAGGGTTTTCTTCCCGTCAATCATGTGTTTTAAAGAATGTCTAAATTTCTACATAATAATTATTCTTGGTACCATTCAACATAAATCTAAAATCTTTAATAGAATGTATTGATGTACAATAAATACATATTTAAAAAATCATATGATGAGAATATCATAAATAAGAATCTTTTACAATATATTTGATAGATCAATTTTCCACTGTACATTAATCATTTCACTTCAATTGCGTCAATAATATATGCTTGTCCTTGATGCCTTATCTTTTTTAGAGGTAAATTCCCTTGAAATTTACGATACTTGTTTGAGAAGTGCCCCGTCTCCTTGTAGTTGTAACATTTAATAATAGTGTTTTCTTTCTTTCCTTTACATTATATTTTCTAGTGACCTTTTTCACCACACATATAAGAAACTTCAAATCCATTCAATCATTTACCTAGGTTATTCTTTCCACAATTATCAATAGTGGAAAAAATCATTCTTTCCCTTCATCTTTTATGAGTCATTAACTTTTTCACATTGTTTAAAATACATCTTGTTCTACTGGTTTCCCTTGAATCCATAAGACTTGGATAATTCATTACCTTTTTGGATATCATAAAAACTATTTCATCATATGAAGATGTTTTTTGAGAAACTGGTTCCTTTGAGATATTTGGTGTAAGTACTTCAAATAAATGATCATTCTTTCTTTCTATGTTGCATAGTAAATCTATAGGATACCTTTCTAACCTGGTAAATGTTCATTCATACTCCATAAAAAAAATTTTACTTATTTTTAATTAATTAATGAAACTTAATCTTTATGTTGTTGGGACCACTTTTTGTATAAGGTTGTAATTTTTTTCAATAGTTGTTAATGAAGTTCAAAATGGAGAATGAGATGAAGAACTCCAAAGTTAATGAGAGTGGTAATTAAGAGGATTGTTAAACTGATCTTATGTTCAATGAACATGTTTCAAAGGTGATATATAGTCTATATGAATGAAATAATATTAGTTATTGTTGAAGTTATTGAAGTTTTAATATTATCATGCAAGATCTCACTGTTCAAGGAGAACGTGCAAGGGACTACCTGGAAAGACATGCATTATAGCATGAGGGATCATTTGATGATTTAATGATTTAAGAATGATCATAAAAAATTGGGAAGATGATTATTTTTATATTCAGTGTTGACTAGAAAACTATTGTTTCTGGAAGATATGGATGTTTTAGTAATTTTTCTTGAGAATCTGATGATACTAAAATTGATCATTCAAAGAGTATATATCTTGGTGGAAAGAGTTCATGATTAATTCTGTTGACTGTTGAAGAAGCTATATGATATTGAATAAGCATGGGTGTTCTTGTCTATGTAGATATTTATGGTGGTTCCACTTCCTAGCATTGGCCAAATTTTTTCAACCTCCAAATTGAGATTTTATTTTTGGAAATGGAAGTATTTTTTCAGAGTTAACAAGATGAGGAAGAGTAGAGTAAATCAGCAAAGGAAGTAAAATACGAACCTAGGATCATAGAACACGTACTATGTCTGGAAATAGTTCCCCAACGTGTACCATGTAGCAGTAAAATTAGGCAGAACAGTTCATGGAATGGGTCGCGATACCAAAAATGGTTCATGGTGGAGGGGGTTGCAGTACATGGGATGGATCATCATTGTTTGGAGGGATGTAGTAAGCAAACCCACTGGATTACAGTTTGCGGAAGGTTAACTGTACGTCGTAAAAGATCACAGTATGTGATGGAGGCTTACAATATGTGGATGGATTTTAGTATGCAGAGATGTTTTTCTATCATTTAAATTTATAGTAAATAGATTAGAAAAATATCCAGAGTTATTTTCTAATATAAGGAGTTCTAATGTCAACATTATGAGAGTGATATATGGATAAGAAAACATCAACCGGTGGAAGAATACATCTTTATCCTAAAGTGGTATACGGGAGAGATTCTCCAAAGGATGAAGTGGTCCATGAATGAGTAAATAGTTCAAGAAATTGAAAGGATAAATCCATGGAAGAGATTATATGTAGGAAAAATTAGTATATGGGAGACAAGATAATTCACATAATTTGAAAAAGAAGTATATGGGAGGAAGAAATAGAAAGCCTAGGTGATACAAAGAGGTGGTATGTAGAGGTAGTATACTGATGCATTACGTGGAGGTGGTATATAAAGGCAGTACATGAAGAATGAGAGGTACACAGAGCAGTCACGATATGAGAAGAAGGATTGGTACGCCGAGCATGAACGATATGCAGAGGAGGTGTGGTATATAGAGTATGCATGGTATGCAGAGCTGGCATGGTACAAGGATCATGCACATTATGCAGAGTAGGTGCAGTACGTAGAGCATGCATGGTAGTAAGAGCAAGAATGGTAGAGAGAGAAGAACTGATATGCAGAGTAGGGCCGGTAGGCGGAGTATATGTGGTACATAGAGTAGACGATGTATGTGAAGTAGGTGCGGTACATGGAGCAAGTGTGGTGCCCAAATCATGATTGGTATGTAGATTAGGCCCGGTATGCTGAGCAAATACGGTACACGGAGCAGAAGCGATACATAGAGGAGGTGTGATATTCCAATCAGATAAAGTTTATAGAATTACGGACAATTCACTGAAGAATAAACATTTTAAAGGGATTTTGTGACTCTAGATTAAAGCATATGATGATTTTTTACATTTAGTAATTGCACTAAATGAGAAAACTGAATATAAAAGATCATCATTATTGGATTCGATGCAAGTAGTGTCTTGTGCTGAATAGAGACAAGTGACCTTCAAATCATTAAACTATGTGAAGAACTATCCAAGGAAGATATATAGGGGGAGAATATAGAAGTGATCTTAGGTATGTAGTGAGATATCAATGAAACTTTAGGTAGTTCTCATAGGACATAGTGGCTATGCCCGAAAATTTTTAATCCAAATAATTTGAAGATTATTGGAATTAGGTACACCAGACAACATGTTGAAGTATGCTCCAGGGATGTATGTCTTAGTGGTGAACCATGTAAAACCAACATCGTATCCTTCTACATTTCAATGTTTTAAATACTACACATATTCATAATAAGATCAAGTAAAGAAAAGAAAAACCTAGGGTCCTTCAATTTATATCAGAGGCTAATGGTTTACATATGCTTGATACTCATCTTGAATTCTATTCAGAAGAAGATTTTAGTTATTCGTTTCTGAAACAACAATGAAGAGAAGTCGTGAAGAAATTCCAGTTATCATTGAGCAGAAGTTTATTCCTAAGAATACTAGGATAAACAAAAAAAATAAAGAGAATAGATAGTTGAAGAAGTACCTCTTATTTAAAGAATAGGTGGTATCAGGTTCTCCATGCCATTCGAAAAATGATGAAGTTGATGACCTGGAAAAAATATCAAGGAGATCATGAGGTATTTTTTTCACCCTTAATCAATCTTCAACCTCAAATGAAATTAATAGACTGCGAAAATAAATTTTTGATATCTCTGAATATTGATTCATTGGTAACTGTAGAATATTTAGATGTATGAATGAGGACATAATTAATATAAGAAATAAATCAGATTATATGGAGGAAGGATTGGTAAATATAATGTCCTGATTTTATAATCTCTCTAGACATATTGTATCCATTGAAGGAACAAAGAGGAAACTTGAAATAAATACATCAAAATGGTTCAAAGAAGTTGAAGAGGGAGAGAGAGTCAGAAAGGAATTTGAATAAAAGATCCATGTGGTTGAAGGGAAACAATAAAATTTCCCTGATCTCATAGAATAACAATTAAAAGGAATATCCAAGAAGATCAAGGAACATGGGTCTTTGATTTAGAATAAAATGATATTGTAAAATGAAGAAGTTATTAGTATGAAGATGGAATGGGAAGAGAAGATTACTATGATTGAATATTAGAAGGTCATTATCAATAGTAAATGTCTATAATTGGATCCTCAGTTGTCAAATATTGAGAAGACAAATATTGAGACTTCAGAAAATAATGAAACAATTTCTAATGGTACTCAATTCTCACTGGAGGATTATAAAGCTGAAATAACTCCAACACGTGACAATAATATAATGAAAACTCTTGATCATCCATCTTAAGAAATAGTTTTTATTTCTAGTCAATTCCCACTGGGGGATTTTACTATAAAAAGACCTCCAACATGTGATAAAAAATCATGGCTTCACTCATTGATATATCACATGTAGAAGAGATAAATAAGGTACCCTCCAAACCATTCTTTACTAGATGTTTTTAAATATTTTTCCATAAGGAGTGCAGTATGGAATAGAAATTCAAAACAAATATGGATGAGTAATGTCGAGGAGTCAACTACCACCATGTTTTGGGTGAATAGGAAGAAGAATTTAGATGGTGGTTCTCTACAAAGATCACAAACATGTCAAGAAGATGGCCCATCAACATAATACAAAGAAATAAATATTTGTGGGTCAATGTTGGTGCTACAATAGATTTTGTCACTCTGAAATAAAGTGTTGGTAAAATCCTCATAATGTAAAAGAACAAAGGAAGACTATGTCCTGGGAAAGAAATCTATAGAAGAATAAGAAACATCTGCAGGTCCAAAAGTTTTTTTTACCACATACAAATTTATAATTCTTGATACAATCTGTGATATATGCAATGGTAGTGGTCAAAAGGTAGGTATATGCCAATCTCAACCTTCATTCATCAGAGATAAGAAAAGAAGACCTCCAACACGTGATAGGTATGAAGCACCTTATTTGGGAAAAAGACAAAAGAATATTGTGAATATATATTTCCCCAAGAAGATCTCATGTAGGGATTCTATGAATACTCTAGATTTTAAATCCATAAAATTGAATGTATATTCATCAAAATGATAAACTAAGAAGAATGACACTATGATATGGTCATGTCGAAGACCCAAACCTACTGTAATAGTACTAAATTACATGTTCAGCATCTGAATAGAATATTTAGAAATAATAAAGAAACATGAAGATAAAAAGGCCAAGATTGGTGCTAAAGGAAAATGAAAACATTCACTTGATAAAGATAAAGTTCATGAGATGGTGAAAATAAAAGGAAACACACATGTAAAAGAATTTTTATGTGAATGATGTAAGAAATATGATCACATTGAAAAAGGTTGTCTAAACATAATACCGGAGCAATAAGAAAATCTTAAATGGATTAAGAATGTATCATTCAGAATAGATATTAAGATGAATAACTCTCCATGAAAACCTAGATAGAACGTAAAGAAACCCATGTCACATTAACATAGATCAGAAAAGATGTTCAAATAAGAGAGCATGAAGACTAGTGAAAATGGAGAATCTTGGTTGAGGAATTCATCTCTGCCTTCCTACTCACATTGAAGAAGAAACTAGGAAGCACCTTATTCCATTAATCATTTGTGAACTATGTTTGGGCTGACAATATAGGGAATTTATTGTGAAACATGCTCTCAAGTGTAGAATCTGAGAAGTACTGAATTCTTCCAACTCTTGATATGTAAGATGAAGAAGTTTCCATCCAAGAAATATTATTCAATCAATATTCATAGATTAAAATGATTAATTATCACCCTTGATGAAGATGATGATGACTTTTTCCCTTGAGGGGAGAAAAATGAGGATGCTTCAAAAATTATTTTTTCAATTAGTATCAAATTCATTTGATATTAAATTTAATTACACATGAAATTTCATGAAAAACATTTCATTGGAAAACTTATGTCATTTCTCAGTCTCTCATTCTTAGATTCTTTGATTGAGGATATTTTTACAAAGGTGGAGTAACTGAATCAAACAGTGACATAAGAAGAATTGAAGTGACCCGAGACCACTTATCATGCCAATTGAACATGAATGATTTTGATCTATTTGTTGAATTTGGTGCAAGAGTATCAGGTGGATTATTCCCTATCAAATTTAAATTCATCATCCTGGAAGGAATGTGGAAAACCCTTAAAGACAAAGTACATGAGTTCTCATCTCATGATGTATCTTGATCAGTGGATAAGGGATAAATTTGTTGTCTAAATAAAATCCTCATGTTTTCTACATTGATCATTTATCAAGTTGACTTAGAGAGAAAAAATTTGGCATATAGATCATGTTTTGATTTTTACCCTTTTCCCATGAACCATGTATTTATTGTCAATAATGGGGAGAGAAGTGAAATAAATGTTTGGGGGATAGAACAAAGTAAGGGGAGATAGAAGATTCTCATTTTTATATTGACTCATTCATTTTAAGAGATCATTAATGCATTGACAACAAAATACAAGGGGGGAGTTTGTTGGGACCACATTTTGTATAAGGTTGTATTTTTTCTAAACAGTTTTCAATGAAGATTAAAATGAAGAATAAGATAAAAAAACACCAATGTTATTGTGGGATGTAATTTAGATTATTGTGGAACTGATTATAAGTTCAAATTACATGTATCAAAGGTTATTCATTGTTTACAATAATGAAAACACCTCAAAGAGTGTTGAAGCGATTGAAGTTATAATGTTACCATGAAACATCTTACTATTCAAATATACCATGAAAGAGCCTACATAAAGAGACATGAATTATAGAATGTGGGGTAATTTGAAGAGTTGATGATTTAAGAACGATCATACATAACTGAAAAGATGATGCCAGTCAAATTCAGTGTTGACTGTAAAGACTAATGTTACTGGAAGATAGGGATGTTGTAGTACACTCCATGGATAATATGATGATGTTGAAACAGATCGTTCAAAGAGTATAAATCACAGTGGAAGGATTTCTTAATGAAAGTCACTTACTGTGGAAGAATTCAGATTATAGTGAAGATGCATGGGTTTTATTACTGAAGTAGATATTTATGGTGGCGTTATTTCCCTATGTTTGCCAATTTTTTTGTACCTCCAAATTGCAATTTTGTTTTTGGAAATTGAAGTCTTTTTACATAAGAGTGAACGAGATATGAAATGATGAATGAAATTTTAAAAAGAAGATAATAGCGTACCATGGGACATGGACGACATACCATGTTCAGGAACAGATCGCGGCCGTGTACCATGTAGCGAGAAAGGAATGCGGAAAGGTTTGTGAAATGGGTTGTGGTACAGAAAATGGTTTGCAGAGGAGGGAGTGGTTTTATGTTGGATGTATCATCGTTGGTGGAAATATGCATTATGCTGATTAATAAAAAGTATTCATTTTAAATAAAATATATTATATTTTTTCATAGATTTTTTGTATCATAATAACAATATGTATGATAATTTAGTATGAATAAAATAGAAATTTTCATTAATCACTTGAATAAAATAATATAAATGTTGTAATCAAAAGAAAGTCACACCAAAATTTCACATATTTAAATATAGTATGAATATTGAAGAAACAAAATCATCCAATAGAATAAAAACAATTTTTAGGGAGTTCTTTTGGTCATATATCAATGGTTTAACCCTATTTTATCCATTTTTTCCTACCATTGTGACAAATATATAACACGATTACTATTCTTGATAACAAAAAATAAATGTAACTATCTAAAATATTTAGACTTCATGATTCTAGTTATTGAATAAATTTTTTATTTATAAATTTTTAGAAGTGGATGAAATCAATTTTATTAGAAATATATAAATCATAATGAAATCATTTTTTATAAAATTACATTATTAAGTATAAAAATTAACTTATAAAAAATTAAAATATTCTCTTAATTCCTATGGAATTATTAATATAATATTTAATGAATTTGACCCTTTGATAATTGAAATAAATCTATAAAATAATTGGAATTTAAAATTATTTATTTAAATACAATAAAAGATAGTTTTATAAAATTCTATATTTTTTACTTTTCATTAAAATCCAATCATTTCATGAAAAATAAAAAACAATCATCTTAAAGCTATAGTGATATTATTATTTAAAAAATGATATTAAAATTATCCAATTAAATTTATAAAATTGTTAGAACTTCATTAGTATATATGCACAAAATATTCCCTAAAAACATTTTTCATGAAAATATTTTATAGAGGCATAAAATTACATTAATAAAAAATCAGTACATAATTATTATTAATTAAAACACATATTTTATTTTTATAAAAAATTTATGAAATTTTTTAATAATGTGGATATTCATATTCATACATCCAATTTTGATGCTAGGTTATAATGGTCACATATAAATAATAATATTTTATAGAATATAATAGTTCAGTAAAGATCGGTATTGAGTGTTAAAAAATCTCTCGAGCATCATATTATTTTTATATAGAATTTAAATTCACTAAAGTCCCTGTTAAAAATAATTATTTCTCAAATTTTTTATATCATTAATAAAAATATCAATATTTGAAAATAGCTTTGTTTAAAACCCATATTCTGCAAATGAGAAAAAAAATTAAAGAGGGGAATTGTGAAACTTAATTATTACCTAGAATAATAAGTAATAGGTTTATATATGAGGAGAAAACTATTTGGAAGTGAGAATATATACATATAGAAGAAGAATAATGTTCTCAGAATAATATAGTGTGATAGTGAACATGATTATGAGAATGACAATGTCCAAAAAAACATAAATTAGTATGTGATAAAGAAGACATTAAATTAATCTGAAATAAAGGTATAATGATGATTTTTTTTTCAAAATACATTTTCTAGTGTAAATAGATTATTTTAACAAAAAAATAAAGTACATAATAAAATGTATATAATCGATTTCATTCCAATTAAAATGAAAAATTTCATACTTTTATTGTTCTTTTATCATCTATGACTTTTTTGATGTATTCTATTGTCTAAATTAAGTCCTATTCAAAATTATCAGTTTACCAAAGTGTATATAGATGAAAACTTGGAAAAAATCGTTATTAAATAGGTGGCACATAGATGGATGATGTTTATGGGAATCGGTGTTCCTTTCACAGGAAACTATGTGGCTATGTGCCATTTTTCGATAGTGGTTAATCCTGTGGTTTTTTTTATGTTTTGTGTATCCATGTTGGATAACCATGCAGTGTTTACCTCATAGATAGTTAGGGGTTCATGGTTACTGCATAGTTTGGAAAACCATGTGGGAAAACTGTGTGACTTGTACATGTCCTTAGAAATTGGATTATTTCCTTTATTTCCACTTGATATTTGACCCCAACCCCTACTTTACTCATCCCATTAGAGGTATTGATCCCTAAGTGCCTCCATATCTCCCTCTTGTATCCTTTAGTCTCAGTTCCTTTGGTATATTTTGTGTGGGAACTTCAAGTATTCATCAAGTAAGTAGTTTCTCCGTTTATCCCCCCCCCCTTTGGGGTTTTCCTTCACCCTTTCTTGAATTCTCACATTATTATGGGATATTGAATCAAGTGAGGGTAAAATCTTGTGATATTGGGGGAGAAATTGATGATTTTTATCTATTAAATATTTAATTCGGTCTTTTGGTGGTGTTGTTTTTGTTTCACACTGATTCAGATAAAATTCTAAGTTTCAAGTAGGTGGTTGTATGTTTATACATTATGAAATGAATTTGAATAACTTGATTGATTTCATAATAGTTTACTAGGTTTTAATTATGTGGTTAAAAATATATTTTTTAATTTTTTTTCATTACTATACGACGAAAGTATATTTTAAAAAGGAAAATGGTTATATTTTGTGTATTTGTGATTGTGATGTTACATAAATAGGGTTTTATGCGTCATTTAGAAGGATCAAAATGGGATTTCAGAGGGATTTGAAGGTTAAAATTAGATTTCATAATTAAATGAGAATTATTGAATTTTAGATTCCCTACATATCTCCATTAATATGAATTGTGAGTTGTGTAAATGATGGGATAACTGTTTTAACAAGGAGTTGGGTTCATGTGTGGATTAAAAAAAGGGGATTTTCCATGGAAATTATTGAATTTCAAATGATCTCTTTTTTTTGTATATCTAAATGGGGTTCATAAATTGTGCCAGTGGTAAAAATTTATTTCTAAATTCATTTACCATGCGTTTGAAAATTTGGAATGTTTTTGGTTAGGTGCAAGTGGTGATTTCCTCGTGTTATTAGGAAGTTTGTATTATGTTGTGAAAGAGTTAATATATGTTATATGTGAATGTGAAACTAAGAAAAAAAGGAATCCCTGGTGCCTAGGAGTGCAAACTAAAACAAGTATAATATTGATTAGAAAATGGAAATCCAAGGCCATTTTAGCGAATTGATGCCAGAATATTCAGATGTGGAATGGCCCAGATTCATGTAAAAGGATTTCTTATTGCAACACTAAATAATATATTATGATTATTAGAGACCGCTAGAGTTTTTGATATATTAAACTTTAATGTCTCATGAATTTGGATGTTGTGGTTTTTGTTTCGAATCAGGTTTCATAGAGGTATGAGGGTTATACTGTTCCACATGTGATGGTAACCCTTAGAGATTTTCCCATGGTTATCTATTGTGACATGATACTTATGTGATGTGGTTTGATCTGTCGATATACCAAAGAGATTCTGTATACATTTTTTTGAAGAATGTTTATATAGAAATGGTTTTCAATGAATGTGTTTCCTTGAAAATATATTTTCATACAATGTTCTCTTGAAATGATTTAAAAGGTTTTTTTATAAATTTTCATGTTAATTTTTATTCTAATGTTTTAGTATGGAATATTTTTTTTGTAGGAATACTACTAGGATTTTAATCACACCCTATATATGCCTTTGGTTTTATGTATACTTAGTTATGTGTGATCTAGTTAAAGGAATTATTTTTCCTTGGGATGATGGTGGATTTGGTTTTTAGTGTTCCACTTGCTGTAGGTGTTAGTGGTGGTGGATTGAGGGTGATTCCCCTCATGATGCACATATTGTTTTGGGAATTTTTGGTTCCCCATCAATTATATTATATTGGTATTTGGTTATAGTTGTAAAAAATATATTCTAAAAATTATTTTACCATGTATTGTTATATTATGTTTTAAGGAATGTTGTTCTATTTTGTTGATTGATTTTGGTTGTACTCATGGGTGAAATCATTCCCAAATTGTATTTTTTATACCAAGACACTAGTTGCTTCCCTATGGGGATCAAGAACACCCTTCAGACAATGTCATGTATAAGGATGGGTGTTAGTTTATATGGCATACCCTATTGGTTCTTAGTAGTTAATTTTTCAATTTAAACTTCTATCTCATCTTTTACTACATGAAATTTCTCTTCAAGATGAATTTTTTAAGCATGATGCACTGAAACAAACATTTTATTGTTAATAAGAACTATAAGTTAATTTTATTCTATTCAATTATATTTATATATTTTATAAAAACTCACTAACATAAGTTATCTATTATTGGTAAATATTCATCTTATATATAGTTCTCTGATATAGGTGAGATGACTGAGAGGGTGAGGGTTAAATCATTGATACCTTTCACTTTTATGGTTTATTATTCTAAAATCAACCTATAGAACATGTAAGAGTTGTGATACACTAAAATATACCTCTCTATATCACCTCATATGAATTAAATATAATTTGAGAGATCAACACATGACATTTAAAAGGGTTGACATTAATTTAAGATCTTAATACATGTTATGAAGGTAAAAAAATTATGGATTTATTAATAACATAAATAGTATTAAGAAGGGAATGGAAACATATTTTTATACCACCGAGTAAATGTTTCTATTGTTAACCCTATTTTTACCCCCCAACGACCAGCTCTTGTACCACATTTGCTTATAAACCCAACCTTAAATCTACTCTCCTCTAATTCACCTATTGGGTATACCCCAATAGCCATAACCCATTGATAAATTTGTTATACCCCCCAACTATATTTTCTCCATTATTATTTTTAGATCCAGTATAGAATGATATGATTTTTCTAGTAGTCATCCTCCATAAGAACGTTATATATCCTTTGGATATGTACAACATCATTACGTTCTTTAATAGATCTTTGAAATTTTATCCTATATTGAATCATCCTAATGATATTCAAATACCTAGATATACTCAAACACTCCTTTCCAATTTTCATCCCAAAAAATATTCTTCAGTAATAGTTCTTCTAATAATACTCAATCTGAAAATATTTTTTTGATTCTCCTTAGTTTAGTGTCCAATGTCTAACACACATACATATTTTACTCATCGATCTGATGTACTATGTCTGATACAACTCCATCTAATAAAACTAAATATTTTACTCCATTATCTAGTTCACTTCAGTATGATTCTCCTTCATTTTCACATACGTGTTTTAGTGAACCTTAGTAATATTTTCCTCTATCAAATTCTCCTCAGTCTAATTCATCTTCTTCATCTAGTGCTCTATCCATTATGTACATCTATATTTGACGAACCTCTATATAGATATATTCTTTTCGATTCAACTATTATTTATGCAGGTAGACTCTTGGTCAAAATATAGATATTTTATTCTTAAAAAAATTCATCACTTTTTCAATTTACCAACAAAACAAATATAACACTTATCGAGATCTCATTTTCTAGGATCCGAATATGACAATAAGTAATGATAAAATACATGATCAAAATTTAAACATCCTACATATCTTAATTTTTTTAAACTCGCATAGATTATTTTGTAAATTTGGATTTATCACACCCCAAAAGAACATCTTGAAATTTTATCATTAATGAAATCCTTCAAATATTCCTCAAGTCTCTTCTTGAATTATAATTTGTTATAAAAAACATAGAATAATAAAAAAAATTGACTATATATTGTTTTTTTAATTTTCAAACATTCTCAATCCATTGTATAAAATCTCTCACATTCCCATCCAATAATATTTATAGGATTTAATTTATTTACAAATTTTCAGAACACCCAATCTTTTCCTCTTTATCATATAGTCTTAGCATGGTAAACCCAAGGATTCTCCATATGTTGTCCTTCACATGTTTTATTCATGGAATTGACTCTATATTTTTTCTATGTCTAGTACTACATAAAAAATATTTTTCCCATTGATATTTAAAGATTCTATTTGATATTATTCATCTAATAATCATTTAGTATTTTTTTAACTAAACAACATATTCTGATCATTATCCCTATGTTTTATTGAGTTCAGCTAGTTCTCTTTATAAATATTCTTGTCTAGTTTAACATTATACTTAGTAGTCCTCATGTACTCATCTGTTAGATGGTATTTTATTATTTTGTCCAATGGATCATTTTTTGGTGATCATCATATATTTTCATTGGGCTAAAAATTAATTTTTTCTATCATGATAGTTTCAAAAAAAAAATCGGTATAAGTGAATTACTCTATCCTGTAAAAAGTTTGTGACTCCTCCATATAATTTTCTTTATCTGGTGCTTCTATATTTCTTGTACTTATGAACTCTTCTTCTTCTATATTTAAAAATTCACTCTCTATCCCATTTGTGTTTGATCATGACATCTGAGATCAACCTTTATACAATATCAACTCTATGTCTTAAAAATATGAAACCTAATATAATATATAGAATAAAAAAATTATACTCTAATATTTTTATAATATGTCTATGTCTTTATATTTCATTTTCTGAACAATATCTTGAATTGTGAGAACAATTTTTTGTGATGATTTTCTAAATGTAAGTGATCAAAAAAACATTATCTAAATTAATAATGTATATCTAAACATGGAAAAAACTATTCTATAAATGTTCGCAAAATTCTTTTATAAACTTGTAAAATCATATTTACTATAAGTAAAACTAACATAATCTTGACTAAAATATCTAGATTTTTATTTCTAATAATATACTCACACATCTTCAGTTTAAATATGTATGATATATAATTTTTTCTCTATATATATTTTCATTTTACTTCTCCTGATTATTTGAAATCAAACACATAGGGAAACAAAGGGGTTATCCAAAATTAAATTATTCCATATCAAAATCGTAAATTTATTTTGTAAAGAGAATAAAATTATCACAAGAATATGAAAATAATAATCCTTTAATAATAAAAAATATTAGTCTTTGTGCATGAACATATTTATGAAATATGGAGTGTATAATCAATGTTATTAATGTTATCCATAATCATTGATTTATTGAATAATTTCATAATTATAATTCCACCATCATTATATCAAGGGATATATGATTATGTTTGTTAAGAGAAAACCTACAACAATATCAATCAACACATCAATAAAGTATAACTATATACATAGTATCATCCTTCATCCCAGCTTTCTCAGCAATCATCCCACTTCTATAAATATCAATTATATACGACCATGGAATGTCTGGTACTCATACCTAAACATCAAATTTTATCCCCTAAAGGTAGCACAATATCTTATATAAATGTGATAGTAAAATTACTAAGGGATATAACCTATTACTGTTAAAACAATACATCACTTTATCATGATCATCTATCTATTCTCCTTCAACTACCTGTAAGTTAGTGAAAATAAATAATAATAATGGAAATATGGGTGAATATCAATGTTCCTTTAAAGAAATCGACCAAACGATATAATTTTATAGTTCTAGAATTATTCTTCCAATATAAAATAGTACGGGATGTGACTTATTCCATCTGATTGGCCATCAATGATTTTGTAGTGTACTTATTTTCACCTTTTGAGATTTTAGATAAATATTTCATCTCCACTTTTTTTTTTAAATATCATCATTCAATTTATATTAAAACATCATTTTAATACATTCCTCTCCAGTCGGTAATAATATGAAGTGGTTTTTATTGACATGAAAAAATCTCTCATAACCCCAACATATCTTCTAAATATTCAAACCACCATTTATAGGGAGATTATCATAAACGTTATTGCAATCTTCTGTATCCTATTTTCTTTTATTATATCCAATAGAATTTAGTGATTCCCCAATCTTATTTTCCTTGTTTAGTTCATCCTGGAAATTAATTAATTAATACTTCTTTACTTTCTAATCCTTCTTGAGATTCTCATAATAATAAATTGAAACATTATCATTTTTATCCTCTAATGATTATTTTATTCTTCATCATTATTTCATGAAATGTTTTTTCTTATAAAATTACAATAACACCACATTTATTCATACTGCTTTCTGGTTTGAGACATATTATATGAGTATAAATTTTTTTTATTCTAAAATACTCTACAATACTAGGAATGACAATAAAATATTATTCTTTCAGAATAATAGTATCTTTGCTATGAATTTTCTTATTTTTTCAGTTTACAAACTATTAGCATATTTTTTCACGGTGAAGTATTATCTAAATATTTTAAAAATTCATTAAATACAACGATTTTTCAATAATCTTATTTAACCTGGTTAAAATAATATTATATTTTGAATCTACACTATTTGTATAGTTGATTCATACCATGAATTTTTAGGGATAAAATAAACATTCATGTATAGACACTTCTTTTCATCAACTTGGGATGATTCAACAATAACCTTAATTTATTTGGTGAATTATTTTATAATATTACTCAACTCACTTATGTGGTATGAAACAATCATTTTTTCATAAAACATCACCATCTTTCTTATCAAATACTTCCTAAATATCGTTTACTATATTCTAAAATTCATCAATATTTAGTTTTTTAACATTCATAATAAATTTTTCCTATTATTTATTTGTATTATCCAACTCTGTTGGTGTAGAATAATTTAAATTCATATTCTTTTCTATATTATCCAATTTCATTTTACATAATAAAATTTAATTAAGGTGTGTCTTTTCTATTTTTAATGGTCACCATATTCAAAAATTATCTCCTTAGTTCTATTTGTGAACCTTTACTTTTACATCTTGATCTATGTAATTTTATCAAGTGCCATCTCCAAATTTTATGTTTGAATATATTCTCATTATATTCTTTTTTCTTCATGATCATCTCTTTTGGGTGAGGAAACAAAATTTTTTAACATAAATTGATAAGTTTATTTCAATATTAGATACATTACTGGATGGTGCATAATTATTTTCTCTCTTAGACACAAAAATAATATTATACATGATATAAACTTTTTTTATGTTTCTTAAAATTTTATGTTTATTAAATATTATCTTCTTCTTATAATTCAGAATCATCTATCTTATTCTAATGATAGATTCTAGAAAAATGGGAATTATCAATAGACTTCCAACAAAAAATATATTTTTTACCTTTTCCTTTCCAATTTCAGTATTTGTATTGGTATGAAAGAAGATATATGACTTTGTTGAATTTTTCGTAATCCTATTTAAAATATCATTAACTTTATTCTTCTTATATTTCATTATATATTAACATTAATTTCAATAAAAATTAAAAAACAATTTTTTCATTATACTTTTTAATGATTTTTTATTTTATCATTTCAAAATCTATATGAATATTTTTAAATTCATCCAAATGTAGATCATCTTGATATTCAAGAGCTAACACATTAAGATCAATCCACTATAGATAGTTTTGAATTATATTATTAAAAATAGTATGATCTTCAAGATTCTAAAAAACCTCAAATATTATAGAAAATTTCATTGAACCGTATAAAGTATTCAAAATTCAATTCATCACAAACCTTATTAATATCTTCAAATATGTTCTGCCGGATATATAACATAGTGTCATTGACATTCAAATTTACTTCATAACTAATTTTGATCATATCCCATATCTCTTGAGTAGTTGGAACCCTAATATTTGTTTGTATAAAATATCTTATAGAGAGCCACCAAAATGAAATTTTGAGACTTTATAACAATATGTTGACTTCTTTAATCGACAACTATCATAGAAACAATATTAATCATAATAATTACACTATATAATCATCTATAACCTCTATATAAATAGATAAAGGGGTAGGTAACATCATATTCTACAAATGTGGTAGTTGTGTCCATAGAATACATTGACTCCCTTATTTTTTCTCTATATGAACCTCCTCAACTGAAATTATCATCCTGATAAACTCATGAGTTATCCATATGACATTATTCACATGTTTTCTCCTTCTGATAGAATCCAATATCGACAATATCTGGTATAACTTCATACATCTTTTATGGTCTATCTTTTTAGATTCTATCTAATATGATATATATGATAATCTTCTAAGATTTTTTCAGAAAGAACATTGTTTTGTGATTATAAAATCCTTTTTTTATGGAGTTTATCTAGTTATCTTTATATATTTTTCTATTTTGTACAAAATTATAATTATTTTTCATCTAGTTTTTTTAATCTAATTATATTTTATGAGTTCTTATGATGTAACTTCAGTTAGTGACCATTATCTATCATTAATAGATTAGACATCATCATTTTTTATATAATAAGCTTCAAAATAGTTGTTTTATTGAAATATATTTCTTTATATAATACAAAAAATGATATTTAACTATTCATCATCATTCTATAGTGAAACTCTATCTAGTGTACTGATAGATTATTCTTCTTCAAGATTTAGAAATTCCAAAAAAATCACTTTTTTTGTTAATGACTTTAGAGAGTAACCATTGAAAATAATAAACACTATGATTATTTAACATAACACATTGTATAGTTTCAAACATTCTCATTTTATACTTTTATCTTCTTACTAATTATCTATGCCTAGAAACTTCATGAGTTAACTTTACCTTAAACCATGAGATCCTTTTAGTAATCCAGATTTTAGAAACATTGAGGATTATCAAATCATTTCCTGACATAATAATGATTCTATAGACTATGGAACATCACTTCTTCATAGTCCCCTCAAAGTAACTTCTTATAAAAAATCAAAAATAATTTAATAATAAATTAAACCAACATATTTAGAAGCACCATGATGAAATGTTACATTAAAATGTAAAAACTCACTAATAACACCCAAAGTTGAACAAAACCCATTTCAAAAATAGTTATCCTTAAGATTACTCTAAAATAATCCTCATGAAATTCAAAATAGAAAATATAAAACTTTTGACCAGATATTTGTTTCCAATACAATATTAATCATTAATCCCTAAAAAATATCATAGCTCATAATGGCACATACGAAACACATGAGTACCATGATCATATATTCAATAAAACCCTGACAATCCTTTCTCAAAATATATTAATTCCCTATAAACTACATTAATTTAATATATGCATCATTAAATTAACATTGTCTTCTTTAATAAAATTATGTTTACCATAGAAAAATAATATTCTCAATATATTATACTTCAAATAAAATAACATTAATCACTTCGTCCCAAAATCACATTTTAATTCAATGGATATCTATATGATAAAACTTATGTTCCAAAACTATAATCAAATGTTTGACATAATTAACAATATTAACCAAAAAGATAATATTAAACCTAACGGTTATCAATAAATTTTTTACTTATGTACAAAATATTTAAAAACATTCTTCAACAAATAACATTTTCACTAAAATACATAGTTAACCAAAGGGTTATATTGTCTAAACTTTTTCTTAAAATATTATTAATCATATTAAACTATTATCACAAAAAAACTTCAATGGGGTGTCTATTCCCTTAATAATATCTTCATCATTAGTCTTATCAACCAAAGAAACTCTAGGTCTATAGAAAATCACTATGAAATATTATAGGTTTCTATAGCTTCAATCCTTACATTCATTATAATTATATATAAATAAAATGTGAATTAATAAAATTATATCCTCTTGGAGTGTATATCTAGGTGAAATGTCTTATGCCCACCCATAATACACCATAGATGATCATGATAATATCCAATCCTCCCATACAAGAGTTCTTACACCTGTGAACATCTATTTCATAGCTTCATCCCCTTTCATGTATCCACTTAATGAATTATTTTCTAGGAAAAACACACAATATCTACTTTAAAAAAAATCATTATGTTACCCTATTCTCATAATTATTCATAGAATGTATCATAGGATTACATTCTCAAATCCATGTTTTTGAAATAAAATTCCAAAATATAATACTAATCGTCATCTAAAACCAAATATAACTCCTCAACTCTAGTAACCTGTATATGATAGTACTATTTCTACATTGGAAAATGATATAGGAGATAATTTTTTATGGGATTTAATAGTTTCGTATTCTTGGGAGACTATAATCATACATGATTCTCAAATTAAAATTTAAAATTTTGAATATAGTTTTACATTCTATTGGGAATATTATTATTTCATCAATTATATCCTTGAAATCATTCATAGATCCCTTCTTGGTATCTTAGAGGAATGTAATGATAAAAAAGTTTGAGCTAAAATACACAATAATAGAATCAATGCAATAGAATCAAGCATATAATAAATAATGTATGAGATATTATTCAGAGATAAAAACAATCAAATATTCTAAATAACTAATATCATAAAGTGGGAATATTTCAATGGATGAAAATATTACATAAATTATCACATATAAAATAATAAATAGAATTATAATAATAAAATTAATTAGTCCAAAAATAATAACCATATTATCCAGACCATGTTCAAATGCATCATATTCATATCATCAAGGCCTCATACCAAGGCATCATAAATAACTGGACATACATAAACCAAATACCCATTATATTTTGCCTCATGAGACTTATAGATGAATTGTGGGGAAACAAAGAGACTCATCTATAACATAAAAAGACCAATTCATTCATAATATCAAATAATTGTTATATAATTTAGAAAATAATGAAAATAAACATTTGTATTGAAAAACAAGATAATATAATTTTAATATTTTATCTAGTAAATCACTAGAGAATCAGTATAAAAAGCCATCTCATATAGTATTTTGGATGATTTAAATATATTATATGCCAAATAAATTATAGGATTCATCAATGGATGTAAACATATATGAAAATAATTTTAAAATATCAACCAAACAATTCTTAAAGAAAATATCCTTTTCACATTAGAGATACTAATTTAAAATAAATACAAGTTATGGAATATTTGAAAAATATTATTTGGGAATAACCATGGAAAATTTTAAAGGAATATCCAAGGAAAAGAATATTGATGAAATTAGGAATAAATATATCTACCATAGTCATTAAAGTAATGTTTCCATTCAAACCTTTAGTAAAAAGTTCTTTATTTGGAAAACAATAAGAACATTCCTTTTATAACATTTTATTAAAATTCAAACATGGGTAAAAAAAATTATTAATGATTAGAGAATATTAGACCCATGATTGAAAACATTTTTAAAAAATATCATTATCGGAGAAAATAGTTTCAAACCGAATAAAAAAATAAAGTTGGTTTTCATTAAATAAATTCTTTCAAACATATGAGTGCATAATGATAGGAAAATTAGAGAAAACACTGTAATTTTAAGAAAATAATAATGGGGAAAAATATATGGGGTCTACGATATTAATATCATATAATTTGTATAAGGAAAATTTTAACATAAAAAATCATGAATAAGGATGAGATTGTGAAATAAATCTGTAAAACATTGGTATAATTCAATTCAAAACCATTTTTTGAAATAATATTGATTGTAACATTAAATACTTTAAATGAAGAATGATACCTGATATTGTAATGACCCAGAACTTCCATGTGATTTTTTTAAATAAATGGGAATTTTACGAGTTTGTGAAAATTGATGGCATTTGATTCTGAGACCTATAGTTCCCATAATGAATTTATGAACATTGTTTCTAGTACGTTCAATAAACGTGTGAGTGGGTTTTTTTAAATTTTGATCCGGTACACAGAATTGAAATCTGATGGCCCCGTTGAACTCGCAGCACTGATAATCGCTTAAAGAGACAGTCACCTCAACAACAGTTGGTTGAGGGTGGACGTTATTTTTTTTGGGTATTTCATGAATGAATAAAATAAATATAATGCTATGTAGATTTCAATTTCAATATATTTGTTAAAATGTCTTTTTGGAAGTTGAGAAGTGGGGACCACAAGACCTTAACCTTTCATGAGAGGTTTTGTTTCTAGGGACCACCGGAGGCCTAATCCTCTCAACTCCCTCATTAAATGTGGGAGAGAGTGTTCAAATCATATAATATTAATTTTATAAACCCTCCTCTATAATAATTAATCCAACACACCACTTTAATTGTTCCAACATATGAGATTAACTAACCCAATTTGAATTATATGCCAACAAACATAATAGATCACATAATCTATTATTATGGGGCTACATTTTCATTTTGGTGGATTTGGGAGACAATGATATTTAGGATAAAATCTCTCCAACAACGAACGCCAATGAAGAAAACCTCTCATTTGAAATTTTCATCTCCAAACTCCCTCAATATATCTCCAACGATTCACAAACCGACAATCGATTAAAACACCAATGATATCGATGTTCATCATTTCCCAACGATTTGTCTTCTTCCCTTAGACCTCATCGACGTCATCAAGTGAATGAGGTAGGGGTTTATTTTTTTCACATCCCATGTACACCACTTCTATTTCTTTTACAGGTTTGGGACAATCATTGCGGGAGGATTGAATTTCATGTTTATGTTCATGTTCTTGATGAGCCATATGCTACCACCCTAATGCGGAGGGTACGGGCCAAACCAACATGGCCCGACCCTTGGTGTTCTTTGTGATGGAGGAGGGCATGAAAAATCCATGGTTAGGGCGCGATAACGACATTTGGTACCGCTGCCAGCCGTGACGAAGGCACCGGCGCAATAGCGCAGCCCCTCGGACACCGCCACCACCCCACGGCCTCCTCACTGACCGTGGCCACCTCCGTCGTCCGCAGCTCCACACTGCCAAGCAGCCGAGGTGCTGCCCTGCTGCCAGGCCCCCACCCCGTGACCGGGCCACCTCCCTGCATCCAGTCCGCCACTCCTCCATGAGGTCCACCCTGACCGTAGGAAGCATGTTGACAGGCTACACGAAGTTGAGACCTATGATCCTGGAACTCCGAATATGATACAAGGTATGATCTGTGTCTACTCCACCATAGCTATAGTACTTATAATCACAGGTTCTAGTCATTATTTTATTTCCACTGTCCTCGTTCGGAGCTCATGGATTTTGACGGAGTTGTTTTCTCGATCCTTACAGCTATAGACTCATATTGTAACAGATTTGACGATTACGCACTGCTGACAGCAGTGTTATCTTACTCTAGGAGGTGTGAGATTCGGCTGGGATATACTAGTAGAAGTGTCGAGGCCTTATGAAGCCATATTGGGAATGGACTGGTTATCTATAGTACATGATAAGATAGATATTTTTAGGCTCAAGGTGTGGTGTGTCCACATGGATTGGAGCAAGTTAACCTTCACCAGCAAGAAGGGAGTCTTTGCAGTGCAGAATAGACTTACCAGGAAGAGAGTCTAGCCGATCACTCATCAGTTGGCTAGCCTTACCCTCGGAGTTGCTGATGTGGAGAGTCCAAGTTGTCCTGTAGTGGTGGACCAGTACGCAAATGATTTCCCTGATGATGTTTCGGGTCTACCTCCTCGTATAGAGGTGGACTTTAACATTGAATTGTACACTGAGACTGC
Source organism: Viscum album (assembly GCA_963277665.1). NCBI lineage: Eukaryota > Viridiplantae > Streptophyta > Magnoliopsida > Santalales > Viscaceae > Viscum > Viscum album. Next base: position 1,434,131,987 of record OY728140.1, read on the forward strand.
CCCGACATCTACACCCTCATATTGGATGGCTCCCACAGAGCTTTCTGTGTTACGGGTACATTTAGAGGACTTTCAGGGGAAGGGATTCATTCGGCCTTGTGTTTCACCTTTGGCAACCCCGATTCTATTCTCCATGATGTTGGATGGGAACTTGAGGATTTTGGTTGACTATTGGAACCTGAACGAGGTGACCGTGAAGAACAAGTACCCACTCCCACGGATTGCCGACCTCTTTGATCAGCTGAAGGGAGAACGGTGGTTCTTGAAGATAGAACCTAGATCAAGCCATCACCAGCTCATAGCACGAGATGAGGATATGAAGAAGACATCCTTCAGGTATCGGTACATCCATTACGAGTTCTTGGTTATGCCATTCGGCATGACCAACACTCCAGCAGTGTTCATGGGACTCATGAAAAAGATCTTTCTTCCATAACTTGATCACTTTGTAGTGGTCTTCATCAAGAACATTCTGATCTACAAGACTACTAAGGAGGAGCATGCCTATCATTAGCAGGTAGTATGGGACATAGTCTAAGGGCACTAAATTTATGGTAAGCTCTCGAAGTGCCATTCTGGATCTGAGAGGTACACATTCTAGGAAATGCCATATCATAGTCTAGATTTACAGTACATCCAGTGAAGATTGAGTCCGTACATGTTTTGGAGCCGCCCAAGAGTGTGACATAGGTACAGAGTTTCCGAGGTTTGGTCGGATATTACAGAAGGTTTGTTCTAGAATTCTCCAGAATTGCAGCCCCACTAACAGCCTTCGTGAAGAAGGGGCAACCCTTCATTTGGTCGGAGAGATGCCAATAGTGTTTTCAAGAGCTAAGGTAGAGGCTGACTAGTGCCCCATATTGAGGCTACCATAGGAGGGAATATGGTATGTATTCTACTATTATGCATCAGAGACCAGAATTGGATGTGTTCTGATCTAGGAGCAAGAAATTATCACATATGGTTCTCGAATGCTGATAAAACACGAGTAGAACTACGCTACCCATGACTTAGAGTTAGTAGTAGTGGTCTTCGCCTTGAAGATGTGGCGACACTATATTATGGGTGAGTGTTTTACAATGTAATCTGATCACAAGAGTCTCAGGTATATCTTTTCTCAGAAGGACCTGAACCTGATACAATGATGTTGGCTTGAGTTCCTCTAGGACTATGAAATCGAGATAGTCTATACTCTTGGGAAGGGGAACGTTGTAGAAAATTCACTCCGCAGGAGGTCTTGTAAATAGGTGCTGGGTGAGGGGATGGAGCAGTTGGCCTATTTATAGATATCCTTTGTTGATAGAGATGGAGTAGCTTTTATATAGTGTCTTACAGTCACTCACCCAGTTCTTCAGTGAATAAGGGAGGTGCAACGTGTGGACACTGACTGCGAGGAACGACGTGCTCAGATATACACAGGATAGGCACCAGATGGATTTCCTAATTGTGGGGAGCATGTCATCCTCTTCAGAGGATGTACCATGGTACTAGTGTCACTTCAGGAGGAAGTGTTGAGGGAGTTCCACCCAACCCTTTTAGTGGTACATCCATGAGTGGAGAATATGTACCAGGATCTCCGATGACAACCCTGGTGGCAGGGAATGAAGAAAGTAGTTGCAGAGTTTGTCTTCCAATGCCTCACATGTCTATATGTGAAGGCGGAGCATCAGGTACCAGTAGGCTTGGTTCATCCTTTAAAGGTCCCAGAGTTGAAGTAGGATAGGATATCCAAGGACTTCATGACAGGACATCCATGTACATTCTGGGGAAATGACTTGATTTGGGTGATCATTGAATGACTCACCAATTTATCCCACTACCTACCGATCATAGAGTAGGGTTCATTAGATATCTTGAGACTCCACTATGTGTAGTAGATTGTGCGGTTACATGGAGAACCCTCAATGAATGTCTCCGATCGTGATACGCATTTTACTTCTTGGCTATGGAAGGGGTTGCCGGAGGCTTTCGGGACGCCGCTTCATTTGAGCACCGCCTTCCATCTTCAGACGGATGGTCAGATTGAGCGGACCATTCAGACCATCAAGGACATTCCGCATGCATGTGTCCCCGACTTCGGTCGTGACTAGGAGGATCACATGCCATTGGTGGAGTTTTCATTTAACAATAACTATCACACCACCATTAGGATGGAACCTTTTGAGGCATTGTATGAGCAACCTTTCAGATCACTTTTGTGCTAGAATGACCCATGGGAGTCAGCACTAGTGGGACCAAAGATGGTACGGGCCACCACAGAGAAGGTGCAGGTCATCTAGGAGTAGATGAAGACTTCACAAAGTAGGTAGAATTCGTATGCCGACAGGAGACGAAGACCTCTGGAGTATGAGGTTTGTGACCATGCCTTTCAGTGGGTCTCACCCCGACAAGGTTTACAGAGATTTGGATGAGGTGGAAAGTTATCTCTATGTATCATCATACCTTTTCAGATCCACAATAGAGTTGGTGAGGTGGCATACCGCTTAGGTCTTCCACCTCAATTGCATCGGGTGCATGACGTCTTCCACATGTCCCAGTTGAGGTGATACCTGCATGACCCTTCTAACATCATCAACCATAGAGATCTATACATCAATGATGTGGACACTTTTACAGAGGTTCCAGTAAAGATTGAGGATCGATAAAAGTAGGTCCTTCATGGATGTTTGATACCTCTGGTGCGTGTACGCAGGCAGTACGAGAACCTCTATGGGAGCACATGGGAGCAGGAGGCTCCAATGCGTGCTTAGTACCCCTAACTATTTAATTAGTTTGAGTTGTGTCTTACAAGGAAGTAGAGCCCTGAGGTGGGGAGAATGTAAATACCAGAAATTTCAAGGCTATTTTTTCTTAAATAAATGTGAATTTTATGAGTACGCGAAAATTGATGGTACATGATTCTGAGGCCCAGAGCACCCAGAATGAATTTCTGAACTTTTGTATGGGTATGTTCAGTAAAAGAGTGAGCGGGTTTTTCTATCATTTAAACTGGTGCTCGGAATTTAAATATGAGGGCACCGTTGAACTCGTAGCACCGGTATTCTCTTAAAGAGACATTCACCTTGACGACAGTTGGTCGAGGGTGGAAGTTAGTTTTTGAGTTTTTCGTGAATGAATAAAATAAAAATAAAGCTGTTTAGATTTTATTTTTATTTTATTTGTCAAAACCAACATGTGGAAGTTGAGAAGTGGGTACCACCAGACCTTAACCTCCCACGAGAGGTTATGGTGGTAGGGACCACCCGAGGCCTAAAGCTCTCAAACCCCTCATTAAATGTGGGAGAGCCTCTTCAAATCCTCCAATATTATTTGTTCCTACCCTCCACAATAATTAAGCCAACACACCACGTTAATTTTACTAAACTATGAGATTAATTAACCCAATTTGAATTATATTCCAATAAACATAATAGATCACATAATCTATTATTTTGGGGCAACCATTTCATTTTGGTGGATTTTGGAGAGGAGGATCTTTGGGAGAAAAGCTTTCCAATTAAGAACGCCAATGAATAATGCCTCTCCATAGACATTTTCTTCTCCAAAATCCATCAAAGGATCTTCAACGACACATGAACTTACAATCTCGGATAACCCCGACTACACCAACGACCATCTTTTCCCAACAATTCTTCTTCTTCCTTACGACCTTATCGATGTCATCAAGTGAATGAGGTGGGTATTTATTTTTATTTTTTTATCACTTTACATGTACACCTCTTCTATTTCTTTCAAGGGTTGGGAACAATCATTTTGTGAGGATAGGATTTGGTGTTCATCTTCAGGTTCTTGATGAGCCATATGCTACAACCTGAACGCAGAGGGTATGGGCCAAACCAACATGGCCCAACCCATCCACAAATAATGCGGTGTTTTTTGCGATGGAGGAGGATAGAAACCATCCATGATTGGGGCACAAGAATGGAAGCTAACACCACTACCTGTCATGACGAAGGCGACGACGCAACTGCACCACCCCACGGCCTCCGCACCAACCTCGACCACCGCCACCATCCGCGGCTTCGCACCACCCCGTAGCCGAGGCATCGCCCCACGGCTGGGTCGCCGCCCCGCTGCCGAGCAACCTCCTCGCCTGGCCAGACCACCACCCTGTGGCCAGACCACCACCTAGCGGACAGAATGCCAACCCGTGGAGGGACCGACGCCTCGTGGCCGGACCGCTGCCCCGCAGCTGGACCATCGTCCCACAGCCTAACTGTAGTCCCTAGCTGAGCTGCCCTGTGGCCGCGTGCTCTCGCAGCACCCTCCTCGGCCTCGCGGCCAACCGCAGCCATCCACGACACCTCGCGTCCTTCCAGGCAGGAGCCAGTAGGTCAGGCCGCCCAGTGGGCTAGGATGAACCCAATTACATTCTTTTGGCCAAAACATTGGCACAAGATGTCCATTATAAGAACCCTCAGAGAGGTTGGAACCCTTGGAGCGAGTCTGTCCCATTGAGTGATACCCCACTATGTTTTGGATTAATAAAGGCAATGGTCAGGTTGGATCGAGCATGAATCCAACTGGGCCACCGTGACTAAAAGTCTAAAAACTCACAGACTGGGTTTTCAATTTACATGCCTTCTATTATGTTGTGACCCCTATGACGTGGCATACCTTTGAGATACTTCTTCTTGGGACTTCGTGGAAGTTGGAGTATCGACCAGTATCTTATGAAGCAGATCCTCTCGGAGAAAAGAAAGCATTTTGTGGGAACCTTGTGGCTGGATGAGACTGGACTACTGTTGACCATTCCGACTCAGAGCGACTTGACATGCCTAATGGGGAGGTTCTTGGTGACGCGGAAAACCCACGGTGGGAAGTGCCATGGTGACGTAGTAGACCCATGATACTCGACAGAATAAGTACCTCAGTAGGCCACGAGGGGGAGCTCTTTGGTGACGCGGCAGACCCATGGTGGAGAGTGCCTTGGTAACATGGTAGACCCATGGTACTCGACAAGAGGAGTACCTCAGTAGTCCAAGGTTAGAGGGAAGGTCTTATGTGTGACGTGGCCGACCCACTGTACTCGATTGAGGAGGATTTCGCCACTAGATGAGGTATTCGATGTTGTGACTATGAATGTTATTGATACTACCACTAGAATAAGTCCTCGTGTGAACTGAGTTTGTACCTTTGTGTTTTCCTCATGGTTGAGATGGATTACTTGTCAACTTAGATATATGTATGGTCATATACCTATGTAAGGTTATCTGTTGATTTCATAATTTATGATTTATCCTTGATATATTTTTTGAGACCTAGAGGGTCTTGGGGTCCCTACTGAGTATAATTATTCTCACCCCTATACGGGCTATGCCTGTACCTTGTTGTGTTGGATGCAGACGACGGGCAGTGCAGACTAAGGCTGAGAGTACCAAAACTGGATGGTACATGGAGGTAGTCCATACGACATGTCGGTACGCAGAGGAGATAGGTGGACTCAAGGTGATGAGGAGGTGATCTGTACCTACCCTTTAGGTAGGAACCTCTAAGGACGACCCTACAACTGACATTCCCTTTTCATCAGTTGTATTGTATCATAGTTGTACTTGTACTTACCAGTTGGGCTTGTATTCTGGACCCTTTTACTTACTGCACTCACTCTGTTTACAGTTCAGTTTATTTGTGTTCCTATCTTTTTGGGTTCATGGTTACAAGTGCATATAGGTTATAAAGGCAATGCCTTCCCAGTTTTTGGGAATACGCCTTGGAAGCTAGTCGCTAGCCCCGGTCCTATAGATGGAGGGATTTGGGTAGTCACGGCACGTGCCATGGGGGACGGGTCGTGACATATATAAAATATCAAACTGGAATTCTATACCCCTCATAAACATAAATAAGTTAATAACAATTGACATGTCTCCGAAAAATAATACTAACATGGATAATATATTGATGATGGTAATGTAAAATAAAATTCATTGTTCTTGTTGGACGTAGTCCTCAAAGAATAGGATTGAATGAATGTATATGATAAATTTTTAATTTTTAATTATAATTTAGAAATATTCAACATATTCTTTCTTAAAATCTATACGTTTTACCAAACATGAGATTATTTGATGAAAATAATCTATATCACTTTATGAGGGTGATTGTCTATATGTATGCATCTTAAATATTTTTTTCATATTGGATATAATGGTTTTAATAATGGATGTTTCACTAATATAATAAAAAATATCTATATTCATATTATATATTTTTAAGGTGGCTAGAAATGTGAAAGATTAAAAAGAAAATACTAAATAGTATGAAATAAAGGTCCAACACAATTTTAACCATGTTTGGGGCTGAAGTTGTCACTTATAGTGTAGCTTGGGTTTCTGAATCCTAAGAGGCCTAAGAAAAATCATGTAGTCACATACATTCCATGGAGTAGTTTGTAGTTATGAAGTAGAAAATATTGGGGTTGATTTTAATTGGATTATTATTAAACAAAAATGACTAAGTGTATTTAGTTTGGTAGAATATGTTTATCCATGGCTAATTATAGTGTTATACTAGTTGGAATTTTTTTTATAAAAGTTTAACTTCACTAACTGAAGAGTGATTCATTCAATGCTATCAATATACCCTTATCAATTATAAGTATAACACCATCACATACTCATTTTAATAACCTATAGCCTAGTATTATCATATCCATGATCACTCAAAATTAATATACTTAATTAGAATGTGAACAAATGTGGTGATAAAACTAAGTAAGGAAGTGGAAGAAAGAAAGTTATAAAATAAAAATATAAAATAAAAAAAATGATTATATATTTAGAGGATAATAAGAAATATCCAATCCATTCCATTTCAAATCCCATAGATAAACACATAAAAGGGGTATCCCTCCATTTATGAAAATATTCTAAGGGAATATAAATTTTGATTCATAAGGGTTGAATTGAATCGAAGAAAATAACAGAAAACCCGTCACTCCACTCTTGTGTAAATAATTTCACAAATTTTGTTCTAAATGAATTCAAACCATATGATAATAGTATCAATATAATATAAATATTAATATAATTATATTTTATTACTATCTTTTACGAAGAAATTATAATGAAATACAATAACTTATAGTTGAATAAATGTGATTATAATGTCTAACTTGTAACATAACATTAAAATGACAACATAAAAAACATACTCCAAATATTTAAAAAAACATTATTAAATTGGAATTCATTAGAACTTGGGTCGATCACCCCAAACTCCATATAGTGCCAATTGATCATGGTGGGCATAGAGTGGGGGAATGTATGTGGAATGCAGATATTTCTACCCTTGAGCCGAAATAGGATCCAGTTAGCATGCCTACTACAATGGCACCAAAGAAGGTTATATATGGATAAATTTAGGTGGTCCATAATATAGGTTACAAAATAATTGGATAAATTGTAATATTATGTTAGACTTTAGCACAATTTAATCTGTGGATTCCGATATATTATGAAAATAGTGGGATGTTATTCTATGAAATAATATATGGGCTAGAATTTTAACTTCATCATTATCCACAAGGGACTCCATATAAATCCATGAATTAGTTATGGAATATATTTTATAAAATTATCCAATTGATTTTCACTAAATAATATGACTGTTTTTCTTCATTGGGAATATATCACGGCCAATACAGTGGATATAATGGACTAGTGTCCAGTTCACTTCAACCATAATTTTCGAGATTCAAGGCCATCATTTATCACCACCCCAACTATATATTTTATTTCCCAATAATAAAATAATTTGACCCAACATATGATTGAAATATTACAAAAATATCAAAGTGAATTTATGAACATGATTTGTTAAATGAAAAAATGAATAATGTGCCAATTGTTAGTGAAATTGAAGAAATAAATAAAATAATGAGGCAAAATTGAGTTAAAATCATAAAATAAAGTAATTAAATTATTTTATTTTCATTTAATAACATTAATATTGTAATATAAAAAATAAATATTATCCTGTTTCAGTGGATAATGAACCCCCTAAAAAGATTTTTACATGTCCCAAGAAAACAATTATCTCAAAAAAATGAAACTTGAATTACTTTTTCGAAAAATAAATTAACAAACAATGCTAACCATTTATACCTAAGATAAAATATTCAAAAAATGAATTCAAATATTTTAAAAAAATTTAGTTTCAACAATATATATGAATCCCAATCCCATTCATTCGTTCAAATTGATCATAACATTTAGTCATGATTCAATTAAGAATTATGATTTTTGGTTCACCAAAATAGACAAGGTGATTCATTTTTATTAAAATAAAAAATTATTGAAGATATAGGTATAGTAAGATTTTATTATTAATATAAATAATTATTTTTTTATTTTTTTATTTTAATTTTTTTCTATTGTAATTGAAATTTCACTAAATAGATTCATCCAATATAGTAAGATTTTATGGATAACTCCAAAGCATAAATACCACAGGGAACATAGTAAATATCATATAGTTGGACATCATATTATGGTTCAATGAATAAATTGTAAAATAAAACAAAAAAATAGTGATTTACTAGCTGACCAAAGGAAAGAAAATTCTGCAGTCCGGAACCAGAAGTGCAAAGGGAAAATCAATAGGTTGACACATTTCACTTCAAAAAAAATTATTGTGATTTTATTTTCATTTTTTTGGTTTTTTGTTTTATTTGGTAACTCAAGATAAATTTAAATTATCACCAAAACTAGCCCATTTAGTGAGGGCCCTCAAGAACATAAACCAATACATCATAATCCTAAGCACATGCATAATGAAATTTTGATTATATATAATGAAAATTTCAATAATGAAAAAAACTAATCAAACAAATTTACATTCCAAATTCCATTATCATGAACATAGAATTTCATTAAAATTATAATCATGTCATGAATTATTTTCTTTGATGACAAAAACATATATTATCTCTTAAGTGGTTCATTAAATTATTTTCCCTTGATGTAATTTTTTTTCTTGTAAAATTTCCCACAAAAATTGTTGTTATTATTAATAATTCAAAAATCCACCCCAAATCACAATTAAAAACTCCCTTGTTCTTATTTAAAAGAAAGATTTATAGGGGGAGGAATTTGAGGAGTGGAGTTTAAAAATTTTAATTAGACCTTAAAATTTTTAACATAAACCTAGTATCTCAAAGAGTAATTTAATGTCAAAACCAATGGATCCTTTGATTTCAAGGTCCCTCATACTATACAAATAGTGGAGGATGGAATGTGGTATAATTTAGGGATTTTGGTGATTTACATTAAGAAACATTTAACCTAAACAACCCCTACTTCTTAAACAAAAAGCTTATTTTAAACCTTGGAAACCCCAAGGGGTCCCCTAAATTAAATTTTTTTTGGAAAAATAAAATAAATAATTGAACCTATTTGTTTTGTCACATAAAATATCAAAATAATGTAAAAGTGAAAAAATATTTGTAAAAATATAATAACTAATAAATATAATAATAAATTTAAATCAATAGAAGATAGAATAACTACAGATCATATTTCAAAGGTATGTTCACTCCCTTGTATCCCTTTTGTCACTTCTAAAATCCTTGCCACATTTCTAGATGTGACGATGTTTTTCCCATGACCTATAGTGTTCCTTTTTTCTCATATATATTATATTAACCTTATATTTATTATTTAATTTATTATTATTTTATATTTTATTAATATAATATATTTATAGTAAGAGGGAAAAGTATATTATATAGGTTAGTGGATGGTTCTTGTGACACGCTTTCAATGTTTACAAGTTTGAGTCCCACCGTCAACACCTTTCACATTTGTGCTGCAAATTTTGTGCAAAAATATAAATATATATTTCTTTTTATTTATTTTATTTTTATGATTTTATCATTACTATATATTTAAAATTAAAATAAATTGAATAAATAAATTAAATTTTATTACATAATGAATGAAAATTTGAAAAAAAAACTAACAAGAAAAAAATTGAATAAAAGACAAAATATTTTCTCTGAATTGGTTTTTTAGCATAAAAATACATCAAAATAAAAAGAACTAAAATTCATGTTAAAGACAGGTTGTGTCCTAGAATGTTCCATATATAATGTCAAGATATCAACTTGGACCTCTCAGTATACCAAACACCATCATCAATTTCACAATGATTTTATATTTCACCACTCTCCTACGATTGTAAGTGATTCCCCACTATAGTTTGTAACATGGTTTAGATTTGGTTTCATGAATAGTCCTATGTGTACAGATGAGTGTGATAATTGTAGAATTTTTAAATAAGGTCCATCCAATTTATTTATTATACTCATTCATAACATCTAGAATATTTTTCTCTCAGGAGACCTTAATAGGAGATGAGATGATAGTAGAGAAGGTTAGATTATCCACAAATAATGCATACATATGTGAGGAAGGAAGGGCCATGAATTTATGACTAGTTTGGTTAGCACATCTAGAATAATTTTGGGACTTTTAATAGAAATTCTGTTCATTTTCAGGAATTTTAGACATAATTTGTTCTTTTATAGAATATGTTTCAGTCCCTAAATTGGCTATATCAGTTCCTAGAATTGGTATGAAGTCAAATTTTTTCGTTTCTCTAAAGGTTCTATTGAGTGGTGATCTTTAAGAAATTATTATTGTAGCCATCTAAAATTGATTCAAGAAATGGATTCAAGTTTCCATCTTGTTAATATAGAAAATTTATTTACTCATGACATAGATATACATCAACAATTCCTTGATCATCCATGGGTTCCTTTCGACATCATGTAACCGATCCACCTTTTAAAAATCCTTAACATCACTAAATTGATTGATTGTGTAATAAATGTTGAGATTAATAATTTGGTATCCAATGTTTAATGTCATGTACCCATTCATAACATGGATTGATGAGTTTATTTTTCACAATAATGGAGAACATAGTGTGATAGAGGTTTTCACCTGAGGACGTAATCTTTAGTGATTATTATGGAAAATAAAATCATAAGGGAAAATGAAATTTTAAATTATCACTAGAATATCCTTCAGGATACCCTTAAAACCCCAAACACTATGATCATTGTTTTTGATATCCATAGTTGTGTGTAATATTCCTTGATCCCTAAATGACAACAAGCTACATATGGAGGAAGGTTAACACTAGATCCTAGATGGAAGAATGCATTTCCAACATTTTATTCTATATGATTAATATTGATATAAGGACAACCTAGGTCCCTTAACATAGGTGGAATGGTTATTTGGATGGTTATGGATATATTATTTCCCAAAAGTAATTTTTATATGAATTTTCTTTTTACTGTAAGATATACGTGACATACATAGAGTATGAAGGTTTGGTTTTGATTTCATAGATAAGAGGTTTATTCAAATTAACATGTGAGGAGAATTCCCCCATTATTTCATTAGGTTCAATATTGAATAATTTTCCTATGAATTTTTTGAAGGGAGTTAGTTGGTGTATTTTTTATGTTGGTGTAGGTTATATCACATTATCATTTGATCATTCATTTTCAATAGGTACTTACTTATAATTATCCATATTTTTAAGGCTTATAATATTTCTATGATGGTTGGATCATTTTTTTCATTGATTTTCCAACTCATTAAAATAGTTATATAATTAATTAGTTCATCATTGGCTAGTGAATAACTAGGTTTTCCATTTATTGTTAAGGAAATATTTTTTGAAGTAGAAATGTGTCAATTTCTTGTTTTAATAATTTTTAATTGATGTTTTAGAGATGAAATATCACAATTTCATCTGCCATTTTTAATAATTTTTATAAGGATTAGTAGAGGTAAATACATGGAATGGGATTGAACTTGTTGGTATATATTAAAAGGATACATAGGATGTTATATTGGATATTGAATGGGTTATTGGAATTAGTCTTAGGGACATTGGTATTGGGCCAGTTATGATTAGAACTAATTATGATTTGGAAAATTTTATGGAAGTTAGGGTTTTTTTACTTATAGTTGATTGGGATAATAGATACATTATTGGTTAAATTTATAATGAAATATTGAATTGTTAATATTCTTTGTATTAATTTTTTTGGTTCCATGTATTCTAAAGGATCAATGAATTTACACTCATTTGTGGTCCTCGTAAAATAACAGAATTTAAAATTGTAATGGTTATACATTTGTCAATATTGTGATCATGTTTTAAATAAATTGTTAAAATAGGGTCAATAATTGGGATTTCTTGGACTATCCAAATATTTATCTACTCTAAATTCATAGTGATTTAAATAAGTTTTTTCCTAACACTATATTCATCCCTAATAATTTTTATTCCAACAGATTTTGTTAGATTCTATTAGTAAGGTGTTGTTCCTCATTCATGGATTTTCAGAATTAATTTTTAATAATATCATAACACTACAAGAATAATTCATAATTGTGATGATATATTTTCAATAGATGATATACATGTCACAAATAGTCTAGAAGAAGGGGTTATTTGTAAAACATATTTACTTTAATCACAAATAATTCTTTAATTTTTACTAGATTTAAAGTCATGTTGGACATTATTTTTGTGCACATGTGTGCCATTACAATGGATTATAATTTGTGAAGAATCAATTTTGATGGAATTTTATATCCACTACAACTAAGATTTCACATAGTCTTTTTGTGATGGTTAATGTAATCCATTGAAGAAGGTTATTACACAACCCTTTTATAATGGGATAAATTCCATTTCTACTATCCCATCACAAAAAAAATCTAGAAAATCATGCTATATGGTATTTTCTTCCTCCCCATTATTTACCAAACACAATACCCTAATGGAAAAGTCATCCTTAAACTACCATGCCCCCAAATCACTCAAAACTTCCAATTTCACTTGATTTATTGCTTCTTTAGGGTCATATCTCTCATGTACAGACTCCGCTTCTGTCCTCCTTCATCAAGTTTTTGACTTATCATTCAAACTTGCAATAATTGGTTTGATCTGAAGCTAGGATAGAAAAATTACAAGATTTTTTTTGTTTATTTTATTTTTTGGGTTACTATGAATTTATTTTCCCATATTTGGATATTCATTGGCTTGAATCATATTGATTTCAGTTGATGATATATATTCTTATCATTATTTGACCTTGCGATATAATTGATTTTTATTTGGGTTTTAGGTTTACTGCACGTTTATTATTTTACAATATTTTTATTTTTAATATTTTTATTATGGAAATTTTTTATATAGATATTTGATATTTATAGAGTTTATATAAATATTTTTAATTGGTCAATTTTATATAATGGTTATGGGGATATAATTTTTTATGAAATATGATAATTCTTGGAGAGTGAAATTGATGTTAAACAATGTTTTTTGTTATATTATGATCGGTATTTATTTATTTAAAAAAATTTAATATATTTTTGTAAATGTTTGGATATATATATATTACCATGTGGATGTAAATGTATAAAAATATTAAAAATAATATGTTAGGTTATATATATATATATATCTGTGTGTGTGTGGGCATGTTTACATAAGTATGTATGTATGTATGTATGTATGATTTTATTATATATAAATTTTTAAAAAGACATATAAAAATATATTTGACTAGAAAATCATGTAGTATATATATATATTATGAAATAAATTGAAAAATGGTTGTTTTATAAAAATTTGGAGGAATCTAATTGTAATGCTAAGGAATTTTTGGATAATTTTTTTTAATTAATAAATTTTAATTATTATATAATTCAATTTAAAAATATAAAAAATAGGAACATTTTCAAATATTTAAAAATAATTAATCAAATTTTAGTAATCATTAAAACATTGTATTAATTAAGAAATTATTTTACTAAATAAAAAAATTAATAAAAATTTATTTATAGTTAGTAAATATTAATAAATTATGATATTGTTTATTATTTATATATTATTATTATTAAACAATTAAAATATTTACCCTCATGTGTGATTATATCAAACACCTAACATATTGAAATGTTATATCACACATAGGGTAAACCCCACACCCCTGACCTAGCGGTGGTCTCATATTTTCAATACAATACATCATTATGGTCATACATAATTTTTTCAAAAATTCATTATAAAAATATAAAATAAATTACCATTAAAAGTGATGTTACTAAACACCCAAAACACACAAATGTTATAGTGCATCTAGGGTCAAAACCATATCCCCTTTCTAATGGTGGTATCAAATTATTATATGACACACTATTCATGAGATACGTAATTTTTTCTCAATACATATAAAAATATATAATATGAAATAACCTCACATGCGATGCCACCATAAACATGATGCACAAAAATGTTATGTCACACATATGGTAACCCATTCATCCTAGACCAAATAGTTGTCATGAACCAACAAAAATACATTGGTACCATGATACCTAAGCCATCACTAACAATACTTGAATGGAATTCCCGATCCCCAGTGGTCGGTGACTAGCACCTGATATCATAAAAGATAAAATAGGGAATTAATTTTACCCAAAATACTAGATGATAAATATAAATTTTAGCATGATCAACTCTCCAAAAAGTATAAGGTACCAAAACCAAATAGGTATATAAAAAATAAAAAATTGTACATCACCAATGTACTCATAATATGACATCTTAAACCCAACATCTCAAAGGAAACATCACTCCAATTCCAAAGGATCAAGAACTTACACCCCCTATTGGTTGTGCTTTCGCATTATTTAGACTTGGAAGAATGAAATATACAAACGCACAAAGGAAAAGGTTGGGTGTGATCTATAAATCCTAGTAGGGTTTCACTAAGTCTTCCATAACATATTCCATAATAATACACAAAATCATTCATTCTATTTGAATAGAAAATGGCATGGAGATATATTTTCAAATTTAAAACAAAACATGATTTTATTTCAAAATAATAGAAAACATTTCAAATAGTGGTTTAAAGAAACATTTTATATAAATTAGTTTATATAAATTAGTTGGCAAGAAGAAAATTGTTCTATAATTAATGGAATATATAATAAAAAAAATCGTAAAAATTACCATGGTCATCATCCCAAAGATAAAATAGTTTCTAGTTTTAGGATCCTCACACTTCTTTATTAGTGACCACGGATAATATGTGTACACAAATATTTAATTCTTAGGCCGAATAAGAGTCTTTAATATCCCATCAGGGATATGATCTACTGA
Organism: Viscum album; assembly: GCA_963277665.1. Lineage (NCBI taxonomy): Eukaryota > Viridiplantae > Streptophyta > Magnoliopsida > Santalales > Viscaceae > Viscum > Viscum album. Next base: position 1,434,147,188 of record OY728140.1, read on the forward strand.
TCATGGTTTTTTTGTTTTTTCACTATCAATAAATTACTATGGAATAATCATCCTTTCATTCTTATCCCAATTAACCCACTATATGAAAAAGATCCCATGTTCCCAATCAATCAATACAAAAGATAAAATCATCTCCTTTTAAATCAATAATTACTTACAATTCAATTATCTAATTTTTCATTTCAAAATTCCAATTCATTTTTAAAAATAAAACATGGTTTTTTCAAATATTCGTTAATTTTCAATATAAAAACAATTATAGGTTTTCTTCATTTAAAATTAATCTGTCATTTCTCAAAACAACTCTTAAATAAAAATATCAATTGCACTAATTTCAAAATATTCTTGAAATACCAATTCAATTGGAATTGTAGGTTTTACCCAAAAATACAGATAATCCAAAATTAACTTTATATTTCATATAAATTTTTGTTTTCATGAATCTATTGTATTTTAATTAAACCAATGTCATGAAAATCGGCGTTTAATCATATGGACAATATCAAATAGAACAACCTACCATTAATCATAGAATAACAATTCATGACACTTTTGACAGGATTTACCAATGAAGAATAATTGTGAAAGGGATAATAAAATAAAATATCGATTCAAGATTTAATTAAATATATTTTTGACCTGTAAAAAAATGATAATCTGAAACTTTTTAAGGAGGAGAGAAGATGAGAGTGGGATGGAGCACACGATAGGTGATTAACCAATCATAGAGGGACTATATCTTCCATCGACATTTCGATTAACAAAATAATTTGTTATGAGGGTTGATATTTAGTTTTTGAGATCCTTGAAAGACTATGACCTCATATTTGGTAAATTTTGGTAGGTTAGGAATAATAAAAGGGAGCTCGAGAATTATTTTTATCAATTTTCAGAATTAATAAAGTCCACACATACAATTAGATGAGCAGGGCAACTTGGTTAGAAAAAATATTAGTCCTATCCTTCCACCCTTACATTGGGGTGTATATTTTCTACTTGGTGGGATAATGGTTCGTCAAATAGTATTCCCAAATTATAAAGCCCCAATATCTAGGGTTGTATATTTTTCAATGTAGGGGTGCATAGTTTGGGAAAACATTATACTAACTACGCATATCCAAAAAAACCTCAATTATTTTTCAAAATATGACCTAAATCACCCCTAAATAAGATCTAAAAAAGGATTCAAACATGGTTCAAGGAATATCTAAAAGATATTAATAGGATGTTACAACCTCCCCACCATGATAACATGATATCACAAAAAAACCATGTCAGGCTCTTTCCATATATAAAATATTAGGAAACTTATATCTCATATGTGTCTCCATCTCCAAAGTCTCATGTGAATCAGAACCATGCTTCCATAGGACACAATCCAAAGGAGTTTTCTAGAAATAAAGTACCTTTATCCCAGAATAATCTATCATAACTTGATTCTTAGTCATGGATAAATCAGGCTCCATATTAAGGTCCTCCCTGCTCAATACATGAGATGGGCATGAAATATATTTCTAAATATGACATACATGAAACACATTATGTATCAATTTAAACTATGGTGTAAGTTGTAAATGATAATACCCATCACCAACATAATCAACAATGTCAAAAGGTCCAAATAATAAGGATCAATCTACCCTTTCATCCAAAGAAATGTATGACCAAAATGAGGTGGAAATATAAAAAACAAATGTTCCTCAATTGAAAACTCCCACATTCTATAACTACGGTGATCGTATGATTTATAGCGTCTACATACTATCTGCATTTTTAGCGAATCAACTGAATCTTTTCAAATGTCTCTAGAACCATACTTTGTCTAACCATGTAACATTACCAAATCTCATAAAATATCTATGTAGATTTAAAATGATGGACATATAAGGCCTCAAAAGTAACCATTATAATCATGCATTGGTAACTATTATTATAAGTGAACTCAACCTATCCCAAATTTTCATCCCATGCTCCACGAAAATAACCAACATAGGGCTGAATTATATACTCAATAATATATACATCCCTCTTTGTCTATACATCCATCCTTGGATGGTATGTCATATATAAATGAACATGAGATCTCAGTGCCTCTTAGAGGCCTCTCTAATATAGGGAAGTAAAATAGGGATATTTATTAGAGAAAATATTAAATGTATCTCCATGAAAACAAAAATATTTTTCACATAGATATTTCCCAGCTCATAAAAATTATTTATATCACAAATGGGTATAAGTTCATTAGATTTTTAAACACCCCAAGATTTCATGGTACGTTATTTCTTCAAAGTAATTCGATAACTTGCACTACACACAACACTGAGTTCAAACACACCATTACATACCAAACTAGTCGTTTAAAAGTGAATATGAATAGTATTAACTGAATTTTGAACTTTATATAATACTTATTATTTTAGAATCCATATTTTGATTTTTTAGACATGATGTAAGAAAAAATTCATTTTTTCAGATAAAAGAATTAATTTTTAAAAAATGCAATTTTAACTCCTTTTAATAGAGAACCCTTTTTAAATCCAATATTTGAAACTTTTATATATTAAATTTGAAAAAATAAACTTCTTATTTATTATCAGGACAAAAGAATTTAGTTTTGATAAATTTTTGGTATTCTTCTAATATCTTTCATATTTCGGTGAATAGTGAAAATACTAAATTTTAATTAAAAACAACTATTTTAATAGAAATAATTTATAGTGTTAAATTATACATTTTAATGGTTTTTAAGTATAAATAGATTATATTTTTACCATTTATTCCAATGCTGGTCATTATAAGTAATTTTACATTAAAATTGGACATAAACAAGTGTCAATCATTTGATAGTTATTGTTTCTTAAAAACATCTAATTATTTTAACAAAGGGAATAAATTTAGAATTAATTAATGAAACTTCTATTTTTAAAATTTTGTAAAATCGAAATCATTTTTGAATTTGGAATAACAAAAATAGCTTTGGTTGTTTTTTTTATTTTTCTGAAAAACATCAATTTTATATAAATAGGGAAACCACTTAGTAGTAGTTAAAAAAACTGAATTTTTCATTAAAATGAATTTTAAAACATCTGTGAATTTAATTTCAAAAATCTGACATATATAGTTTTTATTAGTTAGTAAACTGTGGTTCAATAAGATGAAATTAATTTTTGGTGAATAGTAACTTTTGACTTTTATTTACTGCAGTTAAAGGTAAATAAGGTAATTCAAGGTAAAAATAATATTATAATAATTCAAAATTACCATAACACTTGTCCAAAACTTATTGGTTGAGTTATTAACGACCATGGGAATCTTTGGGTCTATTTTTGGACCCCATTGAGCTACGTGGGAGTGATAATGACAATTTAGATTAATTAACTTAAAGTAAAGGTAAAAATGACATAAACAAAACTCTTTTAGTTAATTAACTTTTATATGGTGTTATATAAGTCATTTGTTTTACTATAAGAATTATTTATAAATATAAAACGATTTCCTAAATGTATGTATTTTTATTATAATTTTTAGATATTAAATAATTAAATTTATTTATGACACAATGATGATGTAGTAATTACCATATTAATGAAGGAATCAAATAAATGGTATTATAAATATTAGAATAAATATATTTTCAATGTTTTTATGACATGCATGAATTTTCTCGATGAATGGGACATGTTAGGTATGATTCAATGTATATTGTTAAAAGTAATCAAGTTGTGATGACTTTCAAAAAAACAAAATACCAAATAGTATCAAAATTGACATAAATCAATGTTTAAAACATATACAATATTATTGGTTGACATAAAATTCCTAAAAATGTAAGTTTCGACCAAAGAGCTTAAATTATATTATCTATGTCATAAATGATCCACTTGAGGTTCTCTTGGACGTTTAGAGTATGTTTATTAACCATATAGAGTAAGAATACAAGAAGACACAGTAAAAGTTGAACTATTTAACTAAGAGTAAAATAAAAATGTTAAGGATAAATTGGTAACATAAACTTTTCTAAATCCTATTGGTTGAGATTATTTCGACACAAAAACACCTAATTCTGGATATAAATTCATTTGGAGCCATTATAAACCGAATATTAATTTATTATAAAATAATACTTTGTGTTTTTTCTAAAGAGCCCCTCCTCCCCCTTATAAAAGGACACCACTTATAACCAATTATTCATACCTTAAAATCCTTTGGTTTTGGCCAAACCCTGCCAAAATCTCCTATTAACTTCCCTCACTTTAACTTAGAGGCATTATTTTGGTCAGAAATCCAGCTTATGAAGCCATTTTGATCAAATGAATAGGAATAACCCGAAGAAGAGGTAATGATTTCACAACCCTCTTTCAAGTTACATTCTTCTTCCACTTCTTCTTTACATGTTATTTCTATTATAAAATAATAAATCCAGTATCTTATATACACTGTGATGTTATTATAAATATTTCACCACTATACTCATTATTCTATCCATCTAATGAATGATAATGTCACCATACGTGCGTACGTATGGCTTACCGTCTCCACGCCAAGGTGTAATTTTTTATTCAACCCTATGTTATTTGGATAGATATAATGATGAGTAATATATATATAAATAATGAAAATAACTTGATAATGTCCCTGTAAAATTAATATACCATCCAATTCCATACCTTTAAGGAAATGATATTGTCGCTCGTGCGTACATACGGATTACCGTCTCAATGATACGATGAGATTCATTTCCACATTCACCAATCATCGATGATTATAAAAATATATATTAATAATATATTTGTAATATATTACATAATAATGACACTTGAGATATATATATATATATAATTAAAAATATTTTACTCACTTAGTTCTGTTCAATATTTTATGAAAATAGAAACATCGTTTATGCGTACGTACGGACTACCGACTCAATAAAAGGTGTTTTCCATTTCATATATATGTCTATTATAAATATTTATATTCTCAATCTATATGATATATAAATCATTTTTTATATTCTGGAAGTATTTAAATCATGATCTAAGTGAAACAATCAAGAGTAACAAGTTAAAACATGTCCGATAAAGAAAGCAATTATTACCCGAAATGTTAATTTAACATGGAAATTATTATAAAATCGGTAGTATAAAGTCATAAATTAATAATTTATGATATCATAAATATTAATATGGTTATGTTATAATATAATAAAATACTATAGTATTCATATAGGAGGTTAAACGTACCCTCTACTAAAGGAAAGTGCAAGGTAAGGGGTTTTCATCTAACTCCTTATTCCTGTGTGATTCGTGCCATATTTCCACTAATACATTTTGTGTGGTGTGTGTACTGCCCATAATTGTATTATTTGTGTAATAAACATTAATTTATGTGTATATACATATTCATTGTATGATTCCTCTTTCATAGGGTGTATGTTTCGTATGTTACCAAACTGGTAAGGGTTAATTTCACAATCACTTTATTATCCGAGGTTGTTTTTATGTAATTATCTAATCGTAAATATTTATTATCCATGTCCATGTTTCATGAAAGAGTTTTCAAATGGATTATTTTAAGGTAATTTTTACTAAAACACGATTTTAAATGTTTTAATGATTTATTCTTTAAACCATTCTCTTTAATGTCCATGTTTTCAAAATTGTTTTAAGGATTTATTTAAATGGACATGAATGTATTAAAATATTAATTACTTTCAAAAGTTTCAAAGTGGTATGGGACACTTTGATTCAAAAATGTATTTAAATGTCTTCATTTCTAAAATGTGTGACTTTTAAATGTTTTCAAAAAAGAGATATTTCTCTCAAATATCTCTGATTTCATATATGTCAACATCCTTTGATGAATTTCAACCTTATTTTATGTTTATTTATTATGATACAAAACTTTTATATTGTATTGCAGGTTTTGTGATATGTTTGACTGTGGATGTGTTATTTTTATACCATTCATGGTTTATGGAGAAAGTATTTACATTTTGTATGCTAGTTTTAATAAAAATGTTTATGTTTTGTTTAAACCTATTTGTATGAGGAATGCATTGGACTTAGTAACTGATGGGTGGAGCCTACTATAGATCCTTGATGCATTGGTAGATCTCATGAGACAAACTGGTGTCTTGGCACAAGGCCTTGAAAAAATGTTATTTGTAGTCTTGTCATGAGGCATTTGGCTATGTGGTTATGATAGTTTGGCATTATGCATTACATCATTATGAAAGTGGTTATTGATATTGCATGTGATTATTCGACTAGTATAATATCCATGTTAATAATTAAATGGAATTATTTCATTTTTTCCATATTCTACTTAAGTTCATGTTTTGAAGGCTTTTGTTTTAGTTATTCATTTCCTTAAATGTTTAGGCTTATTTATGAAAGTTTATGTTGTATGGATTACCCTTACTGAGCATTTGAGCTCACCCCATTCTATGTTTTATTTTTATTTCCTAGGATTCCAAGAAGTGTATTGTGATTAATATGTAGGGTTAATCCAATGAAATAATGGCATACAGAAAGGATTATTTATGTTGTTTTGTATGTTATAAAGTGTAATGTAACATTCATGTATTTAATATATTTTCCAAGACTGCTAAACCGATCGGTTTTTCGGGACTTGATTCCTTGTAATTATGCCAATGTATTAAAATAATGCATCGACTCTGGGTAACTGGGGTCAGGGTGTTACAGTTGGTATCAGAGGAAGTTTAGAAATAACCTTGGAAACTAGATTTAGATAAACTCTTATTAGATCACATTTCTCTAAGATAGAATTTGAGGATAAGTATAGAAGAACTTCCTAGAATTTTGGTAATGTAGAGATTTTGTGAGTTTTCCAAGAAATTTCATCCATGTCTGGATACGAGCAGGTAGAGTCGGCTCTAGCACATATGTACCTAGGGGTAAAACCCAAAACACCATTTCGATCTAGACTCGAATGGGAACTGGTGCACGACAATGGGCCTTGCCGCACTCTTGGTTATGTCACTCCTGGGGGATATGCTTTGGATAATTCACATTTTCTTTACAAATCACTATGAAGGGTTTATGAGTATGTACCTCATGAAAGAAAACATTTTTGTGATTTTGGATTATATCCATAAACTGTTCAATTTATGTTTGGTATTTTACATGTTTGGAATTATGAATTGCAATTCATAAACTGACCTAGTGTATTCCATTGTATAAAAATGGCGCTCAATAGAAGCAATGTGAACTCTAGCAATACGTATGATCCAAAGAGTTAGAAGGATCATATCTTTCATAGTATTAAGACAAGAATTTATAAGGGAAATAGTCTCCCATGTCTTCTCAACATATGATTAAATATTATCATGTGTTAATAAGATATGTAATTATTTCTATCATTCCTATGTCGTTGAAGGGATGCAAGACAAGAAAAGTATGGAATAGAAAAATATGGATAATGGGAAGAGGGAAAAGAAGGATTTTCCGTATGTGATAGCTGTGGAAAGAATCACCTTTGTAAATTATTGATGTTAATGAGAGTTTCTTATAAGTGTGGAGAAAAAGGACACCAAGTATGTGATTTCAATGGTATGAAAAAGTTTTCAAATATAAAATGATTCATCTTCAAGGCATTGAGACACTACAAGAATCAATGTCCCATTCATAAGATTATACCGCAAATGATGTTGTTGGATAATAATCACGTTATGATACTACCTCAGTTGAGGAGGAATGATTAGAGTTCTTATGTTGTTATTAGAGAATTAAGTCATTTGAGTGTTGTATCAACAATGTACTGGTTATAATAATTATGGAGTATATAAGGATTGTACTGCAATAATATTTTATTGAGCATTTGAGATTATATGATTCTATGAAAAGTGACTTAATAGTAAGCTACACTTTTTGGAAAATAAATGGTTAAAGGAAAGGTAATCCTTAATATGGTCTTGATAATGAGGCAGTGATTTGGGAATAAGAGATGGTTCATTTCGGTAATTCCGGATATTGCGGTGTTGTAATGGAATACACAATGAAGGCATTCACATGTTATTACATGAAAAAAAGGATCCTCATTATGTTTAACTTCCTTATAAACATTCGGTTGAATGTTTGGATATAATTATTTTATATAATTCTAAAGTTTCAAATGGATTATGTTTGAAATTGGTTACTATTGTTAAGGTTATTTTTTGATTTCCATAAAAAGGATAACCCGGTAGTCGGGCGACAACCCGTTACGTCCGGTAAGACCGCGAGACATGAACTCGCAACCAAAGGGAGTCAAGGATGTATCACCTATCACTGACCCATGTGATGTCTTGGATTGAATAATTTAGTTTTTTAAATGGTCTAAGATATGAATTATAAATTCATTATTTTTGGAATCCTATACGATTAGGATAAATAGAATATATATTTTTTGAAACCTTTTAGAGTGAATGATGAGTTTGTGGGAGAAATTAGTTGAAGGATGGAACTCTACTTGTCAAGTATATTTAATTTCTTCTCTTATTCTATGAATAAATTAATTCTTAATCTTTAGTTAAGGGATCTTAAAAATAAAAATGTGTTATCCTAATACCTTATGTTTTCTTGAACCGATGATATTTTAAATCACCAAAGATTGGTGGCTTTGAGGCCCACCAATCTAAAATTATTTGTGATTGATGTCCTCAATCACTCCCTATAAATATTTAAGTTTTTCCTCCAATTATGTGTCTCTTATTTTCACCAATGTTCTAATAATCAAGGTCATAATTTGGTGGTCACTTTTTCATTCCCCTTTTCCTCGTATTAAGATAAATTTTTATTAACCCAATTTCCGATGTGGGTTTTCCCACAAATATATTTTCTATTTTCAACCTTTGATTTTCGAAGAACAATTTTAAATTTCGAGGATGAAATTTATTGATGTAGGGAAGAATGTAACACCCCAAGATTTCATAGAACGTTATTTCTTCAAAGTAATTCGATAACTTGCACTACACGCAACACTGAGTTCAAACACACCATGACTTAACAAACTAGCTGTTCAAAAGTGGTTATGAATAGTATTAATTGAATTTTGAACTTTATATAATCCTTATAATTTTAAAATCCATATTATGTGTTTCTTAGACATTATTTAAGATCATATTCAATTTTTTCGGATAAATGAATTATTTTTCGAAAAATGCAATTTTACTGCCTTTTGATGGAGAACCCTTTTTAAATCCAATTTTTGAAGCTTTTATATATTCAATTTCAAAAAAAATCTTCTTATTTATAATCGCGACATAAGAATTTAGTTTTGATAAACTTTTGGTATTATTCTGATAACTTTCATATTTTGGTGAATAGTGAAAAATAATAAATTTTAATTAAAAAAAAAATTAATAGAAAACATTTATAGTGTTAAATTATAAATTTTAATGGTTTGGATGTATAAATAGATTATATTTTTTCCATTTAATCTAATGATAGTCATTATAATTAATTTTACATTGAAATTGGACATAAACAAGTGTCAATCTTTTGATAATTATTGTTTCTTAAAAACACGCAATTTGTTTTAACAATGGGAATTAATTTTAAATTAACAAATGAAACCTCTATGTTTATAATTTGGTAAAATAGACATCATTTTTTAATTTATAATATCAAATATATCTTAAGCTGATTTTTTGTATTTTTCTGAAAAACATCAATTTTTGATGAATAGTGAAACCACTTAGTAGTAGTTAAAAAAAACTGAATTTTTCATTAAATTGAACTTTACCACTTATGTGAATTGAGTTTCAAAAATCTTACATACATGGTTTTTATTAGTTAGTAAAATGTTTTTCAATAAGATGAAAATAATTTTTGGTGAATAGTAACTTTTTACTTTTATTTACCGCGGTTAAAGGTAAATAAGGTAATTCAAGTTAAAAAGAATATTATAATAATTCCAAATTTCCATAACACTTTTCCAAAACTTATTGGTTGAGTCATTAACGACCATATAATTCTTTGGGTCGGTTTTCGGACCCCATTGATCCACTTGGGAGTGATAATGACAATTGAGTTTAATTAACTTAATGTAAAGGCAAAAATGACATAAAGAAAACTGTTTTAGTAAATTAATTTTTATATGGTGTTATATAAGTCATTTATTTGACTATAAATATTATTTAGAAAGATAAAAATATTTCCTACATGATCTTATTTTTTTATAATTATTAGATATTAAATAATTAAATTTATTTACGACACAATGATGATGCAGTAATTACCTTATTAATGAAATCATCAAATAAATGGTATTATAAATATTAAAATAAATATAATATCGATGTTTTTATGACAGCCATGAATTTTATAGGTGAATAAGAAATGTTAGGTATTATTAAATGTATATTTTTTGAAGTAATCAAGTTGTTATGAATTTCACAAAAACCAAATACCAAATATTGTCAAAATTGACATAAATCAATGTTTAAAACAAATACTATATTATTGGTTGATATAATATTCCTAAAAATGTAAGGTTTGGACAATGAGATTAAATAATATTATATATTTCATTAATTATCCACTTGAGGTTCTCTTGGAATTTTAGAGTAATTTTATTAACCATATAGTGTAACAATACAAGAAGACATGGTAAAAGTTAAACTATTTAACTAAGAGTTAAATCTAAAAGTTAAGGGTAAAATGGAAACCAAAACCTGTCTAAAACCTATTATTTGAGAGGCTTTAGACCCATAACCACCTAAGTCTCTAAATAAATTCATTTGGAGCCATTATAAACCAAATATCAATTTATTATAAAATAATACTTTATGTTTTTTCAAAAGAGCCCCTCCTCCCCCTAATAAAAGGACACCACTTCTTACCATTTACTCATACCTTAAAATCCTTTTTGATCGGCCAAAACTAGAAAAAATATCCTCTAAACGTCCCTCAATTCAACCTAGAGGCCTTAGTTTGATTCCATAAAGTCAACTTATGAATCCCTTTTCATCAAATCATTCGAAAGAACCCAAAGAAGAGGCAATGATTTCACCACCCTCTTTCAAGTTCCTTTCTTCTTCCACTTCTTCATTATTTGTTATTTACATTCTAAAATAATAAATCCATAATATTATATATACTATTATGTTATTATAAATATTTCTCAACTATATTCATTATTATATCCATCTAATGAATGATAATGTCACCATTCATGCGTACGTATGACTTACCGTCCCCACGCCGAGGTGTAATTTGTTATTCAACACTATGTTATTTGGATAGATATAATGATGAGTAATATGTATATAAATAATGAAAATAACATGATAATGTCTCTATAAAGTTAATTTAACATCCAATTCTATACCTTTGAGGAAATTATATTTTCGCTCGTGCGTACGTACAGATTACCATCTCCACGATGTGATGAGACTCATTTCAACATTCACTACTCATCGGTGATTATAAAAATATATATTACTAATATGTTTGTAATATATTACATAATAATGTTACTGGATATATATATATTTATATATATATATATACTTACATATATTTTATTCACGTATTTCCGTTCAATACATTATGAAAATAGAAACAGTGTTTATGCGTACGTACGGACTACCGTCTCCATAAACAGTGTTTTCCATTTCATATATATGTCTATTATATATATTTATATTCTAAATATGTATGATATATAATTCATTCTATATATTCTGGATGTATTTAAATCATGATCTAAGTGATACAATCAAGAGTAACAAGTTAAAACACGTACGATACAAAAAGTAATTATTACCCAAAATGTTAATTTAACATGGAAATTATTATAAAATGGGCAGTATAAAGTCATAAATGGATAATGTATGATATAATGAATATTAATATGGTTCTAATATAATTTAATAACATACTATGGTCTTTATAAATGATGTTTTAAGTACCCTCGACTAAAGGAAAGTGCAAGGTATGTGGTTTTCATCTCACTCCTTATTCTTGTGAGAATCATGCTATATTTCTATTGTTACCTTTTGTGTGGTGTATGTACTACCCATAATTTTATTATTTGTATAATACAATTTAATTTATGTGTATTTACATATTCATTTTATGATACATATTTCATAGGTTGTATGTTTCATAATTTACCAAACATGTAAGGGTTTATTTCACAATCTCTTTATTGTCCTAGGTTGTTTTTATGTAATTATCTAATGGGACATATTTATTATCCATGTGCATGTTTCATGAAAGAGTTTTCAAAGATATTTTTTGAAGGTACTTTTTACTAAAACATCATTTTAAATGTTTTAATGATTTATTCTTCTAATCCATTCTCATTAATGTCCATGTTTTCGAAATGGTTTTAAGGATTTATTTAACAGGACATGAATGTTTTATAATATTAATTACTTTCAAAAGTTTCAAAGTGTTATGGGACACTTTGATTCAAAAATGTATTTAAATTTCTTCCTTTCTAAATTTTGTTACTTTTGAATGTTTTCAAAAAAATAGATAATTCTCTCAAATAGTTTTGATTTCATCTATGTCAACATCCTTTGATGAATTTTATGCTTATTTGAAGTTTATTTATTGTGATACAAAACATCCATATTGTATTGAAGGTTTTGTGATATGTCTGACTATGGATGTGTTATTTTTATACCATTCATGGTTTATGGATAAAGTATTGATATTTCGTATACTAGTTTTAATATGAATGTTTATGTTTTGTTTAAATCTGTTCATATGAGGAATGTATTGGAATTAGTAAGTGATGGGTGGATCCCGCTATAGCTCCTCGATGAATCGGTAGGTCTCCTGAGACAAACTAGCGTCTTGGCACAAGGCCTTGAAAAAATATTATTGGTAGTCTATCCATGAGGCCATTTATATGTGGTTATGGTATTATGGAATTATGCATTCCATCATTATGAAAGGGGTTATTGATATTGCATGTGATTATTCAACTAGTATAATATCCATGTGAATAAGTAAATGGCATTATTTTATTTTATTTTTTCCATATTCTACTGAAGTTCATGTTTAAAAGGATTTTTTAGTTATACATTGCCTTAAATGTTTATGCTTATTTATGAATGTTTTCGCTGTATTGCTTACCCTTACCGAGCGTTTGAGCTCACCCCTTTCTATGTTTTGTTTTTTTCCCAGGATTCTGAGAAGTGTATTGTGATTGATATACAGGGTTAAGCCAAAGGAATAATGTCATTAATAAAGTATTATTAATGTTGTTTTGTATGTTATAAAGATTAATGTAACATTCATGTATGTAATCAATTTTCCAAGACTGCTAAACTGATCGGTTTTTCGGGACATGATTCCTTGTAATTATGAAAATGTATTAAAAAAATGCACCGACTCTGGGTAACTGGGGTCAGGGCGTTATAGATTTGGTATGGCTGATGATAAGAAATAATATTGAATTTTTCTTCCAAGGGGTAGATAGTGACCCAAGAGAAAGATATATAAAAATATCATCCCACTTCTATTTCGTCACTCTAATTAGATGAAAAAACCCCAATGGTCTTTGGTGCTCAACATTGACTGGTAGGAAAGTATACCTGCACAAAACAATATCAGTTATGTATCATCTCATACCTAGCCTCCAAAATCATCTCAGCATATTATAGAACATCACTTCGGTTCTTAGTTTCACAAACCATTGTGAATTATGGAAATACCTCATTGGCACTTTCTTTATAGATAATGACAAAACAAGTGATTCTAGAAAATCATAGAATACACTTTGTAGAGAACTAACACTCATTAATTGTATCCCCACTGAAAAGAGACTCTAAAATTCTATTGAATTCATCATAAAAACGCTACTCCCAAAGAATAATATATGGAATAGTATAAATTATATAAACACTTACCAAGAAAATGTCAGCCTTCTCCTCTAGGAATCCTAAATGAAACTGTGGAAAAATATCCATCAAATTCATCAATTCCATTAATTCTTTCATAACATGGGTTATGAAGATTCTAGATCGAAGAATGTATAGTAACATTCACTTTCCCTGGGGGAGAAATAAATATCAGAATCAAAATATTACGGGTACTCCACTAAATGATTATAGTAGAGATTTATATATTTTTAAGCGAAGAAATAAATCAAGATATTGTGGTTAGTGTACATGTTAATACATTCTCCAAAAAGAAAAATTCCCTAAAAACATAAGAGCATGTGTCATGGGTGTGAGTTCAAGGTCATGGATCATATAATTATTCTTTTATGGGTCACCACATGATCACCATACATAATAACATATCGCAAAACCAAACATGATGTGTCACAAAAGACCTAATAGCCTTTTTCGTCTTATTGAAGAGTCAACACAGGCACATAAGTTAAAATAAAATTCTATCTAAAAAAATAACCCTAAATGTTTTCATCCCAAATTATCTTTACCCAATTATGAGGGACTATTATCACTGGAGAATTCAACATAAATAAATACTTATACAAACCAGAGATAATACCATACTAATCCGAAGATGATATGAAGCTAAAAAACGTTTTCTTATTTCTCCATTGTCATAACAACATTAATCATTCAAGATCAATTGTGATACCATGTTCCAAAAAGATGTGTCCCATGAACATTTATTGATAAATCCATATATCTCATTTTTATATCTTTTAATTAAGTTGATGATATATAAAAAATTCAAGAACATCTCTTGGATAATGCACATGATCATCCTTTGATTGAGAGTAAACCAAGATTTCATCAACCAATACTACCGCAAATGTATTACGATAATGTTTGAATATCATCTTCATAAAATCCATATATAATACATGAAAATTGGTTTGTCCAAATAAAATAAAAAGGTACTTATATAGAATACACCTTCAGTGGAAGGAAGGTTTGTAAATATTATATTATTATATTCTGAACTTGTGAGGACAATATCAAATATATATCATCTAAAAACAATTTTCCCCAATAAAAATGTAAAATATATCATCTATATAATGAAAAAAAAATACTTTTTTCTATGCTATAACTCTATTGTGTTTCCTATATTCTACATAGAGAGAAGTGTTCCTTTTGCTTTTTATTGAAAAGAGAACATGTGTTTCACAAGGTGACACACATGGGAATAAAAATAAATTCTCTAAAATTTCATCCCACAAAGTCCGAACATCTTTTAGTCTAACCTGTACCATATAGTATGAAGGTATAGATATCTACTATGTAATATGCACTATATTGATAGTAAAATTTCCCTTATTGCCTGTGGAAAACTAGAGAATTCATATATAAACACACTAGGAAACTTTATGAAATTAGAGGGAGATCATCACTCAAAATTTATTTATCTAGATCTTATCTGAATACTCATATTACTTTCCAACTCATTGTAAAAGAAGGTATGAATCTACTCGACCATGGGTCCATTCTCCTTGAATGATACAAGACACCCCGTCGGGTATAATAAAGGAGACCCATAGAAGATAACAGTTTATTTAGTACTTATTTTCAATAAGACAATCCATCCCAAAAATCACATCACGAGGTTTCATATCGAGAACAAAAAGATATCGTGTAAGATCAATATTTAGTAAAAAGAAAACCCAAGTAGCACAATATAATCCCTACCCTTTCTTCATTTATAGGGGAGTAGTAATATCAATCTCATAAGACAAAATATACATAGGATGGTTTAGAAGGTTCAAAATATGAGTTTATAAAAATGAATTAGATACATCAATTTCAAATGAAGCAGTCAAAAAATATGAATATATAGTGATGGGGTTCATCATAGTTACTAGACTGGTATCATTATTTTCTAAAGACTCTTCAAATATGTGAAGAATATTATTTCCATATTCCTATGGTTTCAACCCCATTGATCGTATAGCATATAAATGAACCATAATACATTTTGGTTCTGATAATCCCATTCCATTATATAGGGTAGGAATAATATAAAATAATTATGTATGTTTCTGGAACATTAGCAGTAATTCAAAATATTGGGTACCTAAGTGCAAACCCGTTTAGAATGATGAGGTACAACACTGGAAGGATGTCAGGGAGAATCTACAAGGAACTACATAAGTTCTTGAATAAACTCGCTATTACGAAGATCCATGATAATCACCACACATTATATTTAATCTAATGTTACTCATAGGACTACCACTTAGGATAAAATAAACTCTTGTAAACATTAACATACCATATAGTTCAATCTTAACCATCATCATCATATGAAACACATCATCATAAGAAGTGATATTTAGAAAAAAAACCTTTGAAAAAATATTAGTTTGAAGAGACATCTCTAACCATCAAGTCTTTTTCTTCCCATTAAATATAATATCGGGTTAAAACTACACACGATCGTAAAGAGATTTTCATACTCATTCATAGTTGTATCATCCAATTAGTGTTTTAAAAACTCTAGAGCCTCAGCCATCAACAAATAATGTAAATATACATTTATTGTTGAATGAAATTTTTGGTCCTAATGATCCAAAACCTCATGCTTATTTTCTATCACATTTGGTTTCCAACATCTCTAAATAGGTCCCTTTTTCTTGAAGGTGTCATATTACAACTTAATTGAATCAAGCATTTACAATAACTACAATAGAAGCTCTAAATTTCCCAACCAATCATCATCCACTTTGGGGGTCATTAATATCTTTGAATTATAGTCACCTCATGATAAAAAACACATATGAATGATTCCATGATTCATACCTATAAGGTTCCAAAACAAGACCATGAATAATAATATGTTAATGTTGTTGTCCTAGAGCATCAAAAATAAGCTCAATAATCCATATAAGGCTCTGTTTATTGGGGGGATTTTACCTTTGTGAATCACTAATAGAATCCTCCTGTGGCCAATTTACACATCTTTCCAGAGGCGTTATGCCACACAACATCAAAAATTTTGATGAAATCATAATGTTACTCATATAAAAAACTCAAATATGGGAAACATGAAAATTAATCCCAATAGATAAGATATCAAGATTTTGATTTCAACATATTCAAATGAAAATAAAGGAGAATACTATAATTAGACGAAATTATTCAGCAATATTCCTTTACTAAACCAAAATTAATTAACTAAGTCTTATTATGGTGAGAAATGGATATGAACTTACTCAAAGTATCCTCTTAGGTTCTGAAAAGATATTCAAAAATTCATAACAACGTTAACGAAGGATTTTTAACCAAAAAATGTGATGAAAATATTTCAAAAACCATCCATGATACCGTAGTTCCCTAATAACCATTCATTAACTGACATAGCCCAAGGTGAATTCCTAATCCCCACAGTTTGGAGACTAGCACCAAGAATCATACATGAAGAATTAGTGAACAAAATTTCCACAAACAATAATAAGATAATGACACATGTCAGCTTGAACAAAACTACAAAATGGATAACGTCCTATAAAGCATGTAGGATTATCAAAAACCCAAAATAGTACACCATCAAATTAGACATATTCTGAAAATATAAACTCAACATCTTAAATGAAACATCACTCTAATCCCAAAGGATCAATAAAATTGACCACCTCTAAGTGGAACATTCCATTTTTTATACCTAATAGAAGTAAATATGAAAATTCCCTACCGCAAAGGTAGGTTGTGAGCTATAATGCCTATTAGGGTCTCACCAAGTGTTCTATAAGATATGCCATAATAATAAACCAATTCATTCTATTAATTTAAATAAAACAGTGAATGGAAATAAATTTTCATATTTAAAAAATATGATTTTTTTTAAAAATTATGGGAATCATATCAAACAATTTAATAATTAAATAGATTATATAAAATAAATTATACAAATTAGCTGGAATGAAGCAAAATTTACTATAATAATTGGAATATATAATCCAAACAACCATAATAAGAACAACGGTCATCTTTCAAGTGTCACAATGGTTTATGTTTATAGGATCCTCACACATCTCATGTCAATGGTAAAAATTAATTTGTTTACACACATCCCCCATGTATAGGATGAATAAGACACATCAACATCCCATGAGGGAAAATATCTACCAAACAAGTTTATTTTAGGGTTTTCATCTTCAATAAATTTATAGGTAATAATCATCCTAGAATTCTTGTCCCAAATAACCAACTAAATAACTTGCATCACATGTGATTAATTAATATGTATAATGATTTAAATCCATATCATTTAAAATAATTTATCATTTCCAATTCAATTTACAAATTTTTATATTTCAAAATTACATTTCAATATGAAATCAAATACTTGTTTTTTTAATCAATTAATGATTTTTTCAATAAAAAACCAATAATATGTTTTAAAATATTCAAATGGAATAATTTTATATGATAAAACTCCCAAATAAATTTATCAATTCCATAAAATTCAAAATGCGCTCCCTAATTCTATTATCATTGGAATTGCAGTTTTTCCCCAAAATCTATACCATCAAAAATTCAAATTCAAATTTATATCAAATTTTTATTTAATGATTTAATTGAGATATAGTTCAATAAAATCAAGAAAATTAAGGTTTAATCATACGTCCAATCTCAAATATAAGAACCCACCATTAATCATGGAATCCCTACGCACAACACCCACAAGTTAACTTTCCAACAAAGAACAATGATGATGGAGATTAAACAATATATCAAAGATTCAAGCTTAAATTTAATGAAGTTTACATAAATCAACAACATAATGATCTAACACATTTTCTATTATAGAGAAGAATTTTTTTGATCGAATAGATGAGGAAAGATTCTCTTACCAGAGAGGAATCTGAACTTCCACTGATGCATCGATTCTTTGACGAAGGATTTTGGTGGGAAAAAAACTAGTTATCCATAGCCTAAAAATTTGAGGAAATAGATTATTGATGACTGATACATGTTAGGAATCTTAATCATTGGAATGAGATTTTTTTTAACGAAAAATCATAATTAAAAAACTCTCTGTGCAGGGTTAGTTGGGTAGGGCAACACAATTAGAAAAATCATTCACCATTACTGTGCAAATCTACGATGGGGTGCATAGTTTCTACTAGGAGGTAAAAGAATATTTAAAACGGGGAACCAACTCTGTAAAACCCCATGTCCATGGGTTCAAAAATTTTACTAGAGGGGTGAACGATTTTGTATAACTGTACGCCAATAGTGGAGAGCCAATAAATCCTTGGTTTTTTTTCAAAATTTCACCAAATGAACCCATAAACAATATCCAACTGACAAAAATAAATGTTCATAGAATACATGAATGGAAATAACCATATGTTACAATGGTTGTATTTTATTTCTCATATGATACACAATATGAGTGAAAGATCAATTTTTTATAATAAATTTTAAAAATAATATTTAATCAATTACCCTCTTCTGTAATGTCAGAAAACACCCAACACACAAAATTATAAATTCACATCTAGGGTAATCCTGATATTCTAGACTAATTTAGGTTATAATATTTCTTTTTTATATAAAACTTATTTGATATTCAATTATTTCATAAAATAGAGTGCATGTGATTGAATATATTTAATAATTTTATTCAATCTGCATCGAACATCTATGTGCCCCAAAATCTAGTTCTAACTCAATGTCTCACTCTGACTATATTCTATAGAATATTCCAAGGTGTTAAACCACTATAACAATTTTTAATTTGTCACAATTTGTAAAAATAATTATTATTTATATTTTTTTAGATAAATATGAACTCAGTAAGTGGACATTAATTTTTATTACGTGATCATGACTGGATAAATAATTTTAAAAAACCAATGGATATGGTATAAAATTTTTCAATGTTGAGGGTGTTGAAAAATTGATATTATTTTCATAATCTAATTTAAAATTTGATTATAATAAATAATTAAATGTCCACATATACAATGTTATCTTTCAATATTCCAAACATTTGATAATGTTTTACTTTATCTATTTCATTTAGGTGTTCAAAAAGATTATATTTTTCGGTATCAACATGGTGAATAGAGATTAGTAGAAAATAAATTTATTAGTTCTAGATCATAATTTCATAATTTAATACATGAGGCTTATAGTCTTTATACTTAATAAAAAAAATTCTGAATCATATTCCAAATCCTGATTTACAACATTATTAATTTTAATTTTTATTAAATCTAAAGTGAAAGCCATATATCTAGTATATCAGATGAGAAAATATGATGTTGTTAGAAAATTTTTATATATTAAATAAAATTTTGGAATTTAAAATAGTATTTTGATCAGATATTATTTTTGGCTAAATGCTTGTTTCTTGGAAGAAATAAATATTATGAAAATTTCTATGAATGTAAGAGGATAGTCCATAATTTGGGTCTTTGTTAAAAAAAATATTCATGCATGTTCAAATGAATTCATCTTATATTATAGTTATTATAAATCATTAGATAATTATCCAATATGTAGAGAATCTATGTATATATAGTTGCAACTAGGAAATTCCATATTTATAGTGAAAGAGTTTATATATCAATCACACCCCATTTATAGAATATATTTAGGTCTTGAAACACAGTTGCCTTGCTGAAATGGAATAAATAAAATATTTTCTTTTTTTAAAAGCATAAATCATCCATGTGACAGTGATTCATTAAAAAATAATATTCAGATGAATCCTTATTTTCATTCAAAACCTCAAAACATGTGGTTGGGTATTTCTCCGAATAGTTTTTTCCATTTTAGAAGTTTTGAATCTCAACATTCTTGTTGACCAATATTCATTACTCTATACAATATACCTCCATTTAACTAATTAATGGTCATATATATATATATATATATATATATATTTGTCAATATAAATTCCAGGACTTCTGAGGAAGAATATTTTTATTTATTTGAAGATACTAATTGATGAATTAATTTAATTATGGAACATTTCTATTATTACATTTGTTATAGTTGAATATAATAATTTTATACTGAATATTGTGAAAACGTGGATTATTAGTGAATTAATGAAATTTTATTAATCATATTGAAGGAGTACAAATGTAATAAAGTAATTTTTTACTTCATCAATGAGAATAAAAAATTTAATCCTTATAATGGGAGAAAGAATGGTTATTTTGAATGTCATCATATATTTCTTCCCATGTATCACCCTTTTTAAGGGATATAAACAATTTTAAAAATGGTATAATTGAAAGGGTTGAAACTTTAATAGTTCTCTTAGGTATTTAGGTAAAATATTTCATCTCTAAATTACCTCATGTCACCTTTTGACCTACCATAAATGAAAAAAATACTTTTTGGAGAGATCGTTATTGGATAAAGCGGAGTATTTTTTGGGACCTTTAATATTGTTCTAATTTTTTGGTTCATCAAATGTCATATATAACACATATTTAGAAGAAATTTTTTAATATCATATTTTATTCCTTTTTTTACACACCTTGTAAGTCTAATGATAATTTCAATCCACGGTTAGATCTTTCTATGATTTGAAAATGTTCTAAAAATGAGTTATTTAATGATGAAGGATCACAAAATTTAATGAACCCAGAAGTATCATACACATTTTTTAAAGGAATTTGTTTTTTATTCAATCTATGGTTTATATATTTGAGGTTTATAATTGTTTATGATTGTAATTTTCTTCATTTTAGTATAAATTGAAAAATTACCGGGTTAAAATGTCATGACCAAAAAGTCCTAATGGAATGATTACTGTATGTTAGTATTATAGGGATTCTAAATTCATAAATCTAGTATATGTTCAATGAAATATCAAATATCTAATGATATATTTGTGAGAAAATTTCATACTATAAAGAATTTAGTATTCTATAAAATAATTTTTTTATATAATGAAAAATAGTGAAAATATATCCACTTACCTTCTTTTACTCAATGGAAAATTTAATATTTAATTTTTTGTATGAAGCTTAATTTGGAGGGATAGTATAACTATAATTGATATAGTTGTTTTATGGATGTATGAAAAAATTAAGGTAGAAATAATGAAAAAAATAATCAATTTAAGGGTCTATTGTAGAACCATACTTTTAAGAGAAAATTTAAATTTTCTACTCTTATTATTTTAAATCAGAATATCATTAAAAATACACCTAAATCGGCCAAAATGAGAAAACATATGTTGAATTCATATTCCATTAGTTTTTATTTTTGAATCATATCATTTTTTTTTGTGTTTATCATGAACGATGAATTTCAGATGGGGAATATCACATAGATAATATATATGTTCTACTGAAATGTAATGAAATGAAATTTTTTTTGCAGTAAGTACTAATTTATATTATTTTATTAAAATATTCATTATAGTTTCCTTTATTAACATTATTTTTTGGAAATATATAAATAAAATATAAAAATAAATTTATATATATTATGTATACTACTCTTGAATAACATCGTCAATTAAAAATAACATATTTGTTTCAAATACCGATAACATAAGTTTCTTTCGATGGAACATAAAATGAATTCTATAATGATATATATTATTAATAATTTTAATTTTTTATAAGACAACAAAAATTAAAATAATATTTATATTTAATTATCTGTGCTCAGAATCCCCCCTTCGAAATTGGTAAAGTCTTATAATGGGTATGTGTTTAATAGATTTTGATTCCATGTATATAAAAACCCTTCTATTTCATTCACCTTAATACATGATTTATTACATAATATTACACTTAATACACCACATATTATTGATATTACTATTATATTTTGGAATAGGTACATTACATAACAATTTAAAAAGTAAAAAAATATCTTTATTACAAAATTCATTAACATGATCACACTTAAAATTGAATGGGATAAGCTGGGGATGCACATAAGAAATGGGTGAAATATAATGGGCAATAATGGAATAAAATAATAATAACATTATTAATATAATACATGTTAGATAAAAACACAATGGTGTAAAACATGATCAAGAATTACAAGGCATACTATAGCATGATAATCATTAAGGAAACATGGTAAATGTGGAAACATCTTAAAACACTTCATCATAAACATAGGTCAAGGATAAATACCAATACATCATAATGGAAAGAGTACCATAATGGAATCAGTTTCACCCCCTCTCACAACATGACGTATCATGATACTAAACATTTCCAAATACATGTGAGTGCTATATAATTTTGGGTGGACCCATCACTTTCAATTAATTTTCATACATAAGTGTTCCACATAAATCATAAAACATGGATAAATTCATAAAAATAATTTATTCCATGATAAATAAGTGTTGAATAAATACCATTATGTCCAATGTAAAAGTTTTATATGTTTGTAAAGATTAATACCCTTAATAGAAAATGGGTATGGTATTCAATACATAATTTCTTTGGCATGAATAATCGTAGCGAAATTTTGGCTGCATAACAGTGTCACATTAAAATTAATAAAAGGGGTTGATGAGAGATAAAGGAGTCTATAATAATTTTATCATAAACTATAAAGTAATATGGTAATGTAAATACATACCAAAACAATTTTAATTGGAAATATATGGTGTAACATCATAAGTAAACTTGAATAAAGAGGATAAATGAAAGAACCCTTACCTTGAGAGTAAGACACCAAAAGATTGAAAAGAGATACCTATGAGATTGGGTGCAGCTTAAGAGAATTATAGGGGTTAGGGAAAATTAAGTATGTGATATAATAATTTTAGTGAAGTGAAATGGGATATTGGGTTTTTTTATGTAGGAAAATAGTAGGGAATTATTTAATATTTCAAAAACTTATGTTTTGGACTCTATATAATAAAATATCTAGAAAAACAAACCATAAAAATTACATTCCACTAGTTTCTTAAAAAGGTAGTGTTTTTAATAATTTTATTATTAAAAGGACTTATCATCTTAAAATGATTCCCTTTATTATTAGGAGGTGAGTCACACTCTTAAAGAAATGAATTTGGAATCATAAAATATGTTCTACGTTTTGGAGGATACATAACTGATTTATAAAATTAATAAAATGAAATGAATAATTACATTATTTTTAGGGGATGACATGTATTTTTCCTAGGATACCCAATATAGAATTTATTACATCATTTTTGGTTCATTATATTGTCATAATTCACACCGTATATTCTTATAGTAATTGTTTTTTAACTGAATATTCAATGGTCATAGAAAATAATGAAAAAATCACCATTGGATTATTTTGATGTTATGATTCCCAAAATAATATTCATTTTATCAAAATAAATTTCAAAATATCTGTATCATCACTTTTATAAATAATAATAGAAATTTGTTGAGGACTTTTTGGATGTATGTCAATAATAGTTTTTTAACCCATAAAATGTATTGTTGACTTCATAAAGATTATATAATCATTTATATTTAATAAAAAAATTATTAATAAAATTTTGGTTTTGTATTAATTATTTTAAAATACATCAATTCATAAAAATAAATTACTTAATTGAATTTTAATGTTACCCAAAAATATTATTTGTGTTATTTAGTATCAAAATAAAAAACCTTTTATAATGTTATTATTCAATATTAATTATTATATAAAAAATAACGTACATAATTAACATTAATTGGTATTCATACATATTTATTTATTAAGCTATCAAATTCCCTATGAGTAAAGTGCATGATAGTGAGACATTCATAGGTTAGTTCAGTGAATATGGTTTGTTTTGTGATTTCAATGAGCTGCAACTCCTCCCATAAATGGTTGCACTCATGCTTAAGATGTTAGATTTCTAGTTGGGATTGGTAATGGTCAAATCCTAGAGATTCAACCTCCCTTATAAGCTCCAATAATTCAGCTTTATAGGGTATGATCCAACTGTTTGAGGTTATCAATTATGATTTCTATGTTAATTGGACATGTAAAACCCCTAAATAAAAAATAATAATATGATCATTGTTCAATGACTATATTATCAACATCACTGAAAAATAAATGTTTATTAAATCCTCTAGGTTAGAAAAATATATGTGAATGTGTTTTCTATAACCATATTACATGATAATCCATTTAATTTAATTGCAATGGGAATTCTATTTATAACTTTTTGAGTCATTATAATATTCTAGCCTTTAGAAATTTTACCATCGATATTCTACTTCGTCATAGTAAAACAGATGAGGGTAACTCTATTTCATAATCTCCTCTAATTACCACACTTCTTCTTCAAACATTTGGTTTATCTATAACAATTTTATAACGTTCATTGTTCTATTCTATAGAACATTTTCTCTAATATCTAATATCTTCAACAGATTCAACTCATAGGAAATCCATTTTCCAATGGTATATCCTCTGGATTGCGTAAATATGAGTGGTTTGGTATGTATATTCTCAAGAGTGAAACATGGAATACATCATTTTCATGGGATAGGTTAGGTGGGTGTGAAATTCCATAATCCACTACTCTGATGCAACCACATATCTCAAAGGGTCTAATGTATCATGAACTAATATTTCCTTATAACATACCGTGTTTTTTAAAGGAAACACTATTCTTAATAGTGTACATGATACACCAACTCAAGATTAAGAGAAATAAAAATAAATATTTAGATGTTACCATTAAAATCTAGGTGTTAGAATGATTGGAATGAATATATTAACTGAATAATAAAAATACGACCTATAAATGAAATTTTACAAATAAAAGATGTATTTTTCAAAAAAAGGTAGTTTTTTTTGGAATTTGATAGTGCACTTATTTTGAATAATATTTTTTTCAATTTTATAAGTTCCATTTGAACGAACTAAACTTCTTCATTATAATAGGTACATCTATTTATACTATGGTTAATTTTTTGGTATTTTTCTCATCAGATTCATTTTTTGTTGAATAGTGTAAAAATAATGCATTTTAATTGAAAACTACTTTTTAATAAACATTATCTATTGTATTAAATAATATTTATAAAAGTTTTTAATGTATAATTAGATCAATTTTATATTATTTAATCTAATATATGACATTGGAATCACTTTATCATTGGAATTGGATGTAAAACCAATGTGAATTTTTGAACATTTTACATTAAAAACAAATTTTCTTATTCTACCAACGGGTTTAATTTTCAATTAATTTCGTCCAATTATGTGTCTTGAATTTAGAAAATTTGATTTAAAATTTTGAATCAAAAGTTCCACATTTTTTAAATTAGTTAATTTTATTTTTGAACGTTATGAATAATAACATTAGAAATAAATTTTTTATCATGATGGAAGATAAATCAGTTAATTAAAGGTAAACATTATATTATCAAAACATAAAATTATTCTTACACTTTTTTTATTTTAATGGTATGACTGTGTTCCGTCCAATATCATCCTTGGGTCGATTTTAAGACCACTTGGAGAAATTTGGGTCACTATAATTCATTTATAATTTTATATTCATTGAAACATCATTTTTACACTTTTTTATTTAAATAGTATCTTTAATATGGGGTTATACAGAAAATATCATCAACTATAAATAAATATGGATGATGAAACACCCCAGTTAAGGGTCGATGGTATTGATAATTTAGATTATGTAATAAGGGATTATTAAATTAAAATTATTATGGAAGTTGAAAATGATGAAGATAATGATGAATACATTCTCCATGATGTAGATGATGAAGAAGATGAGGATGGATTTATTATATTCATGTAATCACTAGTGTTTGAATATTTTTTTTATTAATTTTATTTATTATATATTTTTTTTGATGGAATGAGCTAATGATTTATTTTGTTCATTTACTAATGCTAAAAATTATTATATTATTATATTTTATATTTGTATTAACAATTATGGACATCTAAAAATATTATAATCCTCATGGTATTATTATATATCTTTTTTATATCAATATAAACAAATATTCAAAGGTTAAAATTATTATGTTATTTTACTTATTTATGGTTAATTATTATATTATGGTATTTATTAGTTTTTATATTTAATATATGTATTAAAATATTATTCCAGGTTAGATTATTTATTTCAAATTCCTAGAGATGCTCTGAATGATCTATTTCATTCCTTCATTAATTAAAAAAATCAAACTAATTATTCTAAGTCATCTGATCTAGATGATGATACCTGTATAAGGAGGAGGAATGGACATTCATGATTGATGAGTATATTCATTTTCCCGAGAAATGTCTGTATATTAATTTTTATCCTTATTTATAAAGGCGTGTTTATTTTTTTATGATATTTATTTTATATTATTTTTTATAGAACATTATTTTGTGCTTATTATGTCCCTTTTAGAATGTGTTTTTCCAGTGAACTTCATAGATTTCTCTATTCGGTAAACATTATAAATATATTTCATATGGATCTCCTATATTTTATAATTATACAAAAGTTTTTCTAATGGAACTTTATTTCTTGATCATCATGTATATCCATCTATTTTGACCCCATCCTTTTCTATTAAACTAGGATGAAAAAGGTATTTCTTGAAAGAAATTAAATACTCTTACGGGTACAACATCAAATATTTCTCTATACAATCATATTTTTCTTGTGCTAATTTACCCAGAGTACTAATGAAAACATTTTCTTTTATTGTAGAAATGTATAAATTTGATCACATTGGGTCTGATAAATACTTCATAGATAATCCTTTATAAATTAGTAGAATCATCACATCCTACTATCAAACATTGTAGAGTTTCAAATATCATCCTATTATACTTTTATCTTTTCAAAAACATTATCTATTTGGAAAAATCACAAGTGATGATCATATTAATCGATGAAATGCTTTTATTAATCAAGGTGTTTGTAACAATTAGGATCAACAAATAATCATTTGACTCAATAATGATTCTCTAAACTACAAACTAAACATTGTCTCAATCATCTCAATGTAACATAGTTTGAAAACACATATTTATATATTGAGAAAAAATGAAACTAACATACCTTAGAAAAATATTATTAAATTGTACATTAATATCAAAAACTAAAAAAACAACACGAAAAGTTTAATTTAAACCATACCATAAAAAGGTAAAATTAAGAATCATATATAACATTCTTTACTAAATTAAAACCAAATAATATGAATGATTTGATCACGTAACTACCCATTGAAAAATAGAAACATATTGTGTTTTAAGTTGAGAATCCATTTTGTCATATTCATAGGGATATTTATGGTTTATAGTTTTGGAGAATTAAGTCCTAACAGATACATAATAACCTAATAAATTATAAGTAAAAACACCTTCTATATAAACCCTTTTCCCAAAAGTATTACCCATCTAAAATGAAACATGTTTTCATTTAATAGGAAATTTTTAGGGACTTCAACAGGACTTCTTATTTGTCATATACATACTTGATCTCTATAAAAAACATTATAAAATTGTGGGATGATCATTAAAATCTAATTAAGAATCATAATAGATAAAATTTGTTAGTTCTGTGAAAAAATATGAAAACCTATAAAATACATACCACTATACAATTTTATTTTGATAAAGTGAAATTAATGATTTAAATATGAAAAAACAATTCTCTAAGAAAACATAAAAACTCAAAGAAAGAAAATAGAAACCCACTTTATGAAACATAGAGAATCGTAATCATAACCCATTTTGAATCTATGATAGAAATAATAAGATCCTAGATTATTCCCTAGGAGAAACTACATTATTTTACTCTCTCCTTCTTGACTTTAAAGATAATGAACATTACCCAATGCATTAGAGAGCTATAATGGATCTCACCCTTTATAAAATCTCTATTAGGCTCACCCATATTCATGATAAATAATGGGGTATAACCCATCATATATGCTATATGTTGTTTTCTCATTCCTCATATATAATTCACATGTACCATATTATTAATAATTGTTTTTACAAATTCCATTTTACATTTTAAAAATATTGAAAAATATTTTAAACCCACCTGAAAATAACTTTTATAAATTTAAATTCCCATTTATTTTCAAAATCATGTATCAATAATTAAATACCAAAATAAAGGTAAATGTATTTTTTTATGAAAACTTCGAATCTTGTAATGTCTTCTAATTTTCAAATAATTTTTATAGTTGACAGAAAACTATTTCCTGCTTTATACATTTGAATTGATCATTAATTTTGTCTTAGGTATGGAAATTCAAAACATTACATAAAATATTCCTTTTGAAAACCATTTAAATAAAATATAAAGTGAAATATTATATACTTTATAATTATTTCATATAAACATAAGTACATTAATAAAATATGTTTTTATAAAATATGGACATGGGAGTAATTTTTTTACGTGATGCTTTAAAATAGGATTATAAAACTAAATTTCATTACCTTTTGTTTGAATCATCATATACATACTCAATATTCCAAATCAAAATATGTTTATTATTTACATTATTTAGAACCTTTTTCATGTTTATTATTCATTTATTTTATTTATTATCATGTTGTATTCAATTACAAAATCAATTATGTTCACATCAATTTCTTTGCTGATATTTGGAAAATATGTCCAAAATGTCTTCAGTAGGTTAACTATGGTAAAATATGGCAGTATTAAATCATATCCAAAATCATAATAATTAAATAATTAACATTTTTATAAATTAATTATACTTTTAAAACAATCATTAATGATGTTTATGAAAAACTAACTACTTTATAATCATGGAGATGGTAGGTCGTACATACACATGAGCAATGTTTCCATTAAAAAAACCATTAGTAAAAGAAGGAAGGTATTATATTATATTTAAAAAATGAAAATTAAATCATATATACGATATTATTGTGTTATATATAATTATATATATCATCTATGTGATGTTGCGATAAAAAATGGATCACATCCCTACATTGAGGTTGTAGTCCACACGTATGCACAAACAATGATATCATTTACCAGTGAATGGAACATTAAGAAAGTAAATGATAAATCATCTTTTATGAATGAAACATTTTTCATGAATATAATATATAATCATTAAATCCATCATTAAAACCATATATAAGAGGAGGTGATGGAAATGTAATTTTATCAGGTTGCTAGGTGATTGTTTGTCTTACGCATGAATGATAGTTTGGTTCTGTATCTGATAGAAGATAATATATATATCAGTTACTTCATTAACATAATAAAATATTAGTATATAGAATATAGTTGTGTTATTATTTCCTCTTGGTTGACTAAGATTTTATAGAGGTATAAAAAGAAACAAAATATAATTTTTTTAAAACTATACCTCTTCTTTAGAACATCTTAAAGCCTACACTGAATACATTCCTAGGATGGGATTATGTTTATAAACTGACCACTATATCTTGAAGTAAGTGGTTACATTATTAAATTGGGACCAGATACATGTTATTTCCTCCAAAGGGGATGTGTATTATATTAGTCTTAGTAAACAAGATACATACTTAAATTTCGCACACATTAGAAAACATAAAATACATCAATATATGTCCTTGTATATCATCTTTATTCACTATAGAATTTTCCTCCATATAAATCATAAATTCATTCCTTGAATCCTAGGTGATGGAAATATAATAAAGTATCGATCTATAATTCTCAATAATGGTACGACTTCTATTGAACCAATCATGAATATATAATAAATAATCGATATGAAAATTTAAATGATTAAATCAATTTCCATTTTAACTAAACAATTAACATAAAGAGTAATATTTCATGAAAGAATAATGGTCAAATAACACCATATAAATAATATCATAATCTAGAAACACATCCATGGATATAATAATAAATAAAATAATCAAATAGAAATCAATAATTGAATTTATAATGATGGAATGCATAATGTTAGACATCTAAATCTAATGATACATGCATTATGCCAATACATCTGAAATACCACAGAGGCATTATTCCAAAACAGCTATTTTAAATTTCAAGAAAAAAACAGTTTCATTTTTTCATGTTACCTACTGATTAATCAAAGTGATATATAGGGCCCCATAAATAACATACTATTACAAATGTATTACTCATATGAAAGGGGTGAAACAAAATCAACATAAACATTCATATTAAGAAACTATCATATGAAATGTCAATTTTTTCCCAAATCATTAAATATAATCATAAAAAATTTCATTGTAATTTGAAGAATGGTATCAAAATATTGCATTCCTAGTCAAATTGTTCATAAACCATCAAGATAAATAATATGGATTGTATCATTATAGAAAATTACCAATGGTGAAAAAGTGAATTAAGTATTCTTTATATTGATGTATAGAAATAAAATAAAAATTCCATAAATTTTTTTTTAGGAAAACAACCTTTTCATATTTCAAATCACATTCAACAACAACAAAATTAAAGAATATAAAAAAAAAATTTTAAAAATATATTTTTAATCATTTATCATAATATTAAATTTAATGAGTGGTCATTATGGTGGGTAATTATGTGCATGTCGTATAAATAAATAGAACATTCATTTCATGTGATAGTAAAAGGTCAAATGTATCTCATTTGAAAATGATAAGAATAATATATTTAAAAGATTTTTTTAAAATTAAAACACGGCTAAAAATTTCATCCATAAATCATTTTTATGATGGTAAAAAAAACTTTTGAGAACATTACTATAAAATTTCAATTTGGATGAGAAATTATTTTTGATCAAAAATAGAAATAACATCAATATTCTACAATAAATTATCAAAAATGTTTTTGTACCATTGAGAGGAAAATAGAACAATTATTTGAAATTTTCATGAATAACCAAAGGATAGTGGTTCCCAAAACTCCAAATATTGGGGTATGAAATCTATCAGATTCCAGATTAGATTGGGTGGTTTTCTTGATCCTATTCATGCACTATATTTTTCTTTCACCGATTTCAACTATAATTTGATAAAAATTCTAATGGTATTGATTTGGAATGTGTAATCAGAAATGTGGCCCAAATTTTGGACTGAGTATTTTCATTGGGATAATGTGACCCTGTTATACTACCTTATAAGTTATCTAGTCATTTTTTATTCACTCAAACTATTTTGGAACTTCATTCCAATAATTTTTTTCTTCTGGTTGGGTAGTGGAAACATAAAACACTATTAAAGGATATTTACCCTATGTCACCTATCCCAAAATTGAACATTTTTCTGGAAACTTAATATTATAAAATAATTAATGTCGAATGTTTTGGACTCTTATAAATGGGGAAGGATGGTAGTACGGATGATCATTATGGATAAATTTATTAGGTTTTGTATCCACAAAAAACATATGGAGATTATTTTCCATTATTATAGTGATTTTTATAAGAACCACTCTTTTGGGAATGTTTTGGTTCCATTTCATCAATCATCGTAATATGAGCATACTCCCTCCTTTTGGATGAGGGATTTTTTTTCTTCTATTATCCATATGTAAGTGGAATCATGTCTTATTTATCTCATCTAGGAACTATTTCATTCATCAAGTCTAGTTTAAATGATACATTAATAGTATAAACTTTTGAAAAATATACCCCATTATAATTACAGTTCATTCTAGATTTGTCCTTGGATCAAAGAATGACAACATTTAGATGCTTTTTCATAGATTCAAACTCCCAGAATCTTCTGGGTACTTCATGTGTATTAGTGGTGGCTCTAAATAATTATAGAGTCTCTCTATAAATTTTTTTATAGTATCTCTTGTGGGATATTGATATTGAGAGATAATGTTTATGTTTTTTCTTCTTGAAATAATGTGGGGGACCATATATGTTAAAAAATTCATTCAATTTGATTGAGAAACCATTATTATATTCTAAAAGATAAACTACAATTGATAAAGGAATTTAAAATGAAGGTATTACAAGCCTCTACTAGTCATAACTGAAAAATTAATGTACCAAAGGAATGACGGTCCCTCTAAAGATTACATAAATTATCTAAGTATTTTAACCCCCTGTTGATCAAGTTCCTGTATCACAGGTAATCAAAATAATAAATAAAATTATATTAGTATGCTGGATATACTATTCCATTGATGTTCTAGAATATAAGATTATCAAAGTTAGATGGAAGAAAATCTATATCCCAAAAATTAGAGTATAGTTTCCTCTTTTCATGCACTAGGGATGTACATAATTCCATGGATTATATTGCGTTTTCAAGAGACTCAATAGTGATAAGAAGTCCGAGAGGAAATATTTTGTATGAAAAATCATGAATATAGGTAGTAGTCAATTATTGATGTGGTCACCCCACATATAGTTGTATTTAACTCCTTGTTTGGGGTGTTCTTGTTTCACATTTTCATAGTTTGGGAATCTCCTACAGTAATGGAAGAATATCTTTGACTACCCCACCCATGTGGTTTAAATATACAATTTTTATGTATCTTATTCTAACCTATATATGAGAATCTTATCTTATAAAATAAGGAATCTCGTCCTAGTCATTTAGTGGGGAAAAAATGTAGTTACTAGGGTGTTTACCTATTAGACATTGGAATATTCTTAAGAATATTTCTAAAGCCATGTGATGATTTTGCATAGGAATATGAGGGCTGGGTTGCCTCAACATGGTGATATTAAATATATTTTATCTTCAGTGCGAATTTTTCTTTGAATCATTGTTAAATCTTGATCGAAGTCTCATATGGTATTTTTTTAGACCACTGTTGATTCTACAATATCACATTTACCCTAGGCATGTCACATAGATTGTTGGCGTCGGGTTGTGGGTCGGAGGAGACTCATGGCCAGGATGTTAAGAGGAAGATATGATTTAATTAAAAAAACCTCATCTTCCTTCTCCCCTTGTGCACATGGTTGATAAAGCCACAACCCCATACCTATCCCACTTTTTCGATGAACCACTCGAAGGCCGAATTGAGAAAAAGGAGCTCATTCGTTCTCAGATATAGAAAACGGACAATAACAGATCGAACATCAACAGATTCTGAGCTTCAATTCGACCCCAAAGCTTTAGAATTTCTCTTTGAGGCAGGTAGTTTGAGATATAAGTCATGATACCATTTTTTATGAATTTTTATGGTTTGAGATCCCATAGAAAATCTACAGGGACCCCTTAAGGGTGGATCTGTGTGTTTCAAGGTGAACAGGTGTGATCTGGCCTCTTTGCTGGTAAATACAATATGAATTTTTTATCCACCCATCATGTAAACGAATCCTACACACCATATGTTCTTTCGATTCTGGGGAGATGATTTTCAAGGTCTAAATTTCCGGAATGTGGGGTTACACACCATATTGGGATCCTTGTCATGTATCTTGGGGAAATGGTCAACTTATCTATGTGACAGAACATGACTATGCTAGAGAACATGACCAAAGTACAAAGGAATGGAGTTCGGTACACAAGATCGGGTAAACCACACTACCACATAAATGTGTAACCTAAACACTCCATGTAGTATGGGAAACACGATGTGTAAGGGACACAGATTGTTGTGTCATGGGACGAAGAAACATGGCCAGGGGCTAGGTGAAGTGGTACATGACATGAACTATTTCTACATGTTGTGTATGACTACATGGGTCATAAAACCATGTAGGAAGGATACATGGGTGATTGTTTAGGTGGGTTCAAACACAGTGTGTCCCATTTACATTTTGGGTATTCCTTGAGGATATTTGAGTGATTTTATTCCTATTATATCTCCTTCTTCGTAACTTAGTTCCAGGTTCATGATTAGCCTATCTGGAGTAGTTTTCCATGTAGAATGTGATGGGGTCCTCAGTTTGGGCCTAGGAGTTGGGTTGTAAAGGTAGCGTTTTCTATTTCTCTTGGATTAGTGACACTAAATATATGGGTTTCTTGGTTCCCCCTAGACTATAGCGATGTCTTTAGGAATTGATTGGTTGAGTGGGCCCTGGTCCTTTTGCTATGAGGGTTTTTATATCACTTCCCCTTCACTAGATTGTGACCCCTTCATCTGCTTTTCATACTTGCAATGTAGTTATACACAACTACCATGTTAGGAAGTGGGTTCATGTTTATTAGAGTTGTACTCCCCTATAATGTTATGTAGCGGGTTCACATTTTCATTTCTGGAGTGAGTTTCTGTAATTCTATTCAACTATATACTTAGCGGATAATGAACAAGTATCACCTAGAAAGGCCTGACATAATATTCACATCCATATATTTTCCCCAGTAGGGTTGGTAACTATGGGACCAATATTTACCTAGATTTGATACTCTACCCATTATGTAGTTGTTCCAATAAGGTATAGAGACCCATGTGATCCATGGGTGTAGACTCCCTATCTGAGTATCAAGATGTGTTTCTTCCTTCTTGGATATACTGTGATGTTTTGACAAGAATAGTTGAGTGAGTCACCCTAGTCCTTCATTTCGATGTTTCTATGGTAGGTTTGGAATCAGTATAACCAACTCTATATAAGCATTGATTTTCTTCTAGGAAGGTTGTCCCAAATTCTGGTTATTGTGCGGTAAAAATTTATATAATTGGTGCTTCTTAGCTAGGGTGACCCATAGTAGATCATGAGTGGAATCCCCTAATCGGGGATTTAGGGTTAGTTTAATCACTAGGTTACTTCTTCCATGACTCTTTTCATCGAGCGTTCACTCATAGATATGTATCATAAAGTTTGGTCCGGCTATTCCATTTGTACATTTTACCAATAGTGTGGCATCTCTCTATAGAGTTCTGTTTTGGATGGCGAGGCTGGCTCATCGACTAAGAGATGTTGATTCTTGTCCCCTATAATTCTTTATGACATCAAGGATTCATGGGTTATTTTGTAGGCTTTGAGGCGGGATTCCACCTTCGAGCCTCGAGTAAGAGCATGCCGATTTCTATGAGGCAGTACCTCATGATTCCGTTGCGAGTGTTGTGTGGGACCTCAATTTGGATACCGTGATTATTATATATTCAAGACCATGATACTTGGTGTGGAGTATAACTAGGTATTTTATGGGATTACACATGGTATGTGTCACTTCTTGACATGCTAGGGATATTTAGTTAACGAGTCATGTTTATCTGAGGATGATCTTGAGATGGAACATCTCTCTCATTGGGTTCTCTCAAGTTGGGTTGAGCTAACTAATTCATATCAGCTCTTCCATGTTTAGTTTGGGGTTTTTTGTTCCTATTGAGCATTATTATACTCATCAATTTATGGGATTTACTCGTACATGATGTGTATTGTGCAGACCATAGGTCCTTCTACGGTGTCCCGGTTGGACCCAGAGTAGGGAGAGCGTAGTAGTTGGACTAACTGGTGTTTTCAACAAAGCCATACCATAGATCATACCAGTGGGAGCATGAAATAAATACCCTCTATCTGTGTAGTTAGGATGGTTATATAGTTTTCTTTTAGAGGGACCTATATTTTACCTTTTTGTAGTCCTACTGTACTCAGGTTGGGATAGATGTATGAATGCATTTATTTTTATTTTTTATATATATCTGTAATATTTCAGGGAGATGTATGAGAGTGCGAGTGTATAGGTACGAAAAGTAAAGGTCTCCCATGTGTGTGACATCCTACTTTAAGATAGTCTCTATCCATTGGCTTATTAGAAGCATGATTTTGGAGTTGTGACTCAAGCCCCATTGGGTCAGGTCGTGATAGAGTGTTTTTGGTGGAGGTTCCACTATTGGTACCTCAAAGTGTAGTTGGTCTATTTTTGATCTTGGTTTTGTTTTCGTGGTGTTAGTTTTAGGATGTTTTGAGTTCGGCTTTAAGGCTAGGGACTCCATTTTTAGTATGGGGGGACCGACATATCCATTCACAGTGACCGTGATAACCTGAATTTCAATGTTGTATATTAGGGAACTAGTCATAGGGAAATAATGGTACATTCTTCAAATAGGAATATGTTCTGGGTTTTTTCCATTCATATTTGAGCCATCTCCCCTGATATTATCTATGACTATGGTGCGTCGTGGAAATTGTTTTTAAGATGTTTACATGAAGATATCCTTCACGTATTTCAAAAACAGGTTTGGTGTACAACCTGATGAGTGATGAGGTCACCTTGCTAGTGCCTGGTCACAAGGTAGGTTCTTATTCAGTTTTATAACTCGTGGAGCCACCACCTGTTGAGCAGTTTTTAATCCCAACTGCAAGGGTTCATGTGGATGAAGCATGTCAAAATAATCTATGAATAGCTCTATTGGTGTTGGAAGATGATGTGTTGGGGTCACAGACGTATCGTAAGCTTTAGATACAGTGTTTTCCAGAGTTTCAGGTTGAGAACGACCAATAGTTAGCATGCATGAATCACATGAGGCACCATTATCGGAGGAATACCCTTTCCTAGACTCAGGTTCTGCACCAAGGTTTTGATTATAAGTGGGAGATACACTGCTACACCTATGTTAGCCAAGGATAAATATTGATATACTATTGGTCATGCCATTATGCTAAGGGAGGGTTCGTCATTGGAAAGTCTTGATTGTGCTAGCAGCTTCTGTAAGGTTCGTTGAGTAGAAGATGAATAAATGATTGCAATATTTCCTTTATAATTTCTATAGTAAGATTCAAATACACTTCTAGGGTTTACTCTTTCTTTTTTTTATTTCATGGGTTTTATTTCAGGAATTTCTAAGACTATGTGTTGGTGTTTTTTGATATAGCTTCGAGTACATGAGGAAGATGGATCCTTCCCCACTGAGACACCTTTTTACGACTCAACATAAACCGTACGAGTGAGGTAGTGCCACCCAAACTATAAACTACTGAGTTATGGGGGTTCATTCACATTCAATCATGTGCGTGAGGGATGGAAGTATTTTTGTAGTCGAAAGGGATCAGTAATACCCAATGTGATAATCTAACCAAGCCTTTTTTCGTTATTTCCCTTATGTGCTCAGCATCAGCTTGTATGAAAGATGCTCAAAGTGGTTGTTTGGTGGGAGATTGTGGCTTCGAAATATTAGGAAAGATGGAAAATTCACCCCCTCGGATGCATCCTCGAGGTATGATATAATATTTTTTGGCTATGTCAATTCCTTATCTATGCATATAGTGTTTAATTGTGGTGGATGAGTTCCTTCGACTTATGTGTTAGAGGTCGGTTTCATGTGTTTTTTTGGTTTTTAAGGTCTTGTATGACTTAGTTTGTAAACTTTTGAGACCCAATTTTCTCTCCTAGTTGTGGAGACATTTTTAATGAGGTGTTGGGTTTTTTTGTGAGCCCTCATGTGACGAGATATCCATATAAAATGCTGTTGATTTATTTATCGTTAAAGCGGGGAGTGTGTAAACATTTTGAGGTTTTTCATCGACTTCGGTCAAATGAAGAGATGGGTTGATGATGTGGTTTCTTTCCATTATCATCATTTTTATGTTTGAATAGATTTTTTGGAGTTTTATTCATATATTTTGGGGATCATTTGGGGTAGTTATAGATTGGAAAATTTGACCATTGGGATTTGGTGGTGAGTTATTGTGTTCGATTGGATCTCGTCATGGGTTCAGCTTGTTAGTTGGGGTGTTAGGATAACTATATAGTTTCTAAACCCTCTATTTTATTGTATGTGTTTTGGTTCTTCTTATTTTGTGTTTGTTACAGCACATGAAAATCTATTGACCTTGTTTGTGTGCGAGTCCTAGTGGGGATATCAGGTCATTTTGCATTCCCCAAAGATTATTCATTTAGGGATGAAAATCCTTAAAGTGGGAAGAATTAGAGACTCATGTTTTTTCCTATAAGAATTTGGAATATTCATAAGAATATTTCAAAATCCAGGTGCTGAGTCGGTGCATGAATTTAAGGTCTGGAGATCCATAGTGTGTTGATATTAAATAAATTATATATATTTTATCACATGTGTTCAGTTTTGTTTGAAACATCATTGACATTTTAGCAGAGTCTTGGATGGTATTTATTACGAAAAATTTGAGTCTAGAACATATTTTTTATCCTAGGACCAACATAAACAATGTTAGTTCCCAGTGTTAGGTCAGAGGAGACTCGAGTCTAGGATGTTAAGCGGAAAAGATGATTGAATTAAAATTTTAACCCCCCTTCTCCCCTTGTGCGCGTATAAGAAGGGGAAACAACCCCCCTACCCTCCCCATTTTTGTAGATGAACAAAATGATTGGTTAATCAAGAAAATGAAGAACCATTGATCTCATATCTTGATATTAGATTCCTCGAGATATAGCATTAGCAGCTTCTGAGTTCTGATTTGACCCCGAAGCTCCGTCCTTTCACCTTGTGGTTAGATTTTGTAGTTTTATCACTTTATCCCCATTTTGATTGATTTTTTAAGGTTTTATAGCCCATATACAATCACTAGGTACCCCTTGCGGTTCGATATGTGTGTTTTAGTGTGAATGGGGGTGATATAGGTTGTTTTCAGGGAAATCTGGTAGGAGTTTTTAGTAAACACTATGTGTAAACAAGTCCCTCATACAGTGTGCTGTTCCCATTTTGGGGAGATGATGTTTGGGGTATACACACCATGTATGTGAGGTTATAAGACTTATAGGGACCCTAGTCCTATGCAGAGGGTAAATGGGTAGATTATCTACTTGACGGTACACAATAGTGTAAGAGAACATGGCCAAAGTACATGGACACGGGATCCGGTAATTGGGATCGGGTAAACCACACGGCTAGGTGATAGTGAAACCTAAACATGCCATGTATTATGGGATTCATTATGTGTACGGGACACAACTTGGTGTGCCACGTGATGTAGTAAAATAGCCATGGGCCTTTTGAATTAGGACACGACAAGTACTATTTCTACAAGCCATGTAAGACCACATGGGTTAGAAAACAATGTAGGAAGGATACATGATGGGTGTTTGGGTGGGATCACACATCATGTGTCCCCCTTACATGATGTGTGATTTTATAGGATATTTTTTTTATCTTATACCTCTTGTATCCTCTCATTAGGGATTGGTTTTAGGCTGGTGAGTAGCCTATCCTGAGTAGTTTTCCTCATAGAATGCGATGGTGGACTCCATTTGGGACTAGGAGCTACAGTGTGTAGGTGATATTTTTTTTTGTCTCATGGATTTTTGGTACTAAGAATTTGGATTGAGTAGGACCGCTAGTCTCTGGTGATGGTGTTACGACTAGCTGGGTTGAGTGGATCCCCCCTAGTCCATTCGCTTGGAGGGTTTTGGGAACCATGCCCTTATTGATTGACTATGGCCCCTCTTCGCATTTTTTTCATCCATGCAACATTGTGGTACTCCCCTACCATATTAGGGAGCATGTTCATGTTTCTCAAAGTGCTACTCCCATACCATGTTAGGGAGCTAGTTCACATTTCTATTATCTGGAGTGTTTTTCCCCAGTTCTCTTCAACAAAAGACTTAGTGGACTTGTATTATGTATCACCTTGAGAGGCCTGATATGATCCTCATATCGTTATTTTTTTCTGGTTGGGTTGGTATCAGTGGAACAAATATCTACACAGGCATTGATCTTCTACCTAGAATGTGGTTGTTCTAGTAGGGTATAAAGCCCCCAGTAATCCCTAGGAAAAGACCCTCTATATATGTATCAAGATGTCTTTCTTCTTTTTGTGATCTACCATGACGTTTCGACCAGTAGGGTTGAGTGAGTACTCTTGGTTATTCTTCATGATTCTTCCTCAACAAAGTTAAAATTAGAGTAACCAACACAATACGGGTGTGAATCCTCTCTTAGGAAGGTTGTCCCAGATTTAGGTTATTTCCTAATACCCCATTCTATGATCGGTTTTTCGGGCTAGGGTTACCCCCAGTGGATCCTGGGTGGATTGCCCAACTAATGGATTTTGTGTTAGAATAGTCAATGGGTGTATTCTTATGTGACTCTAACTATTGAGATTTTCCTTGTGGATAGGTATCATGAGGGATGTATGAGTTGTTTCATTTATATGTTTTACTAATAGTTTGGCATATCTCATGGAGTTCCATATGGGATTGCTAGGCTAGCTCATCAAGTGCTTGATATTGATGCTTGTACCCTCTGGTTCTGTGTACCATCAGGGATGGCTGGGTTCTTTGTGTGTGCTCTGAGGAATTATTTTACCTTTGAGCATCAAGTATGAGCTTGCAAATTATTATGAGGTCGGTACCTCCTGAGAACATTGCGAGTGTTGCATTGGACCCGGAGTTGGATACCATGGACAATATATGGTCGGAACCATGATAAATGGACATGAGGATATCTAGGTATGTTCTATGAGTAATCATGGTATGTGTCACTTCTTGAAATACCAGGTACGTTGATTTGACTAGTCATATTTAATCGAGGATGGTATCGATATGGAGCTTCTCCCTTGTTTGTGTTTCCTCAGATTGTGATGATCAAATTGATTCTCAAATCTTTATCCTTTTTGGGTTTGGGTTTTTTAGTGAATACTGATTATTCTTATACTTACACTTACTAGGGATTTTCTCACAAATGTAGTGTCTTGTGCAGACCACAAGTCCTTCGACGGAGGCCCTGTTGGATCAAGAGAAGGCGAAGCATAGTAGTTGAACTAACTATTGGATTTTTATGGAATTATAATGCAAATATTAATGGTTGGAGTTTGACAGTGACCCCCTCCATTTATGAAAGATGTATGCTTTTACATTTTTCTTTTGGTGGGCAATGTATTTACCTTTTTGTACTTTTTCCATACTTTGGCTGGGATAGATATATTCATACATTTGTTTTTAGTTTTTATTTATCTCTACACTATTGTATGGATGTGTATGTGGGTGTGTGTGTGTATATGTATGGTAGGATAAGGCCTCCCATGTGTGTTATATCCTAC
Organism: Viscum album; assembly: GCA_963277665.1. Classification (NCBI taxonomy): domain Eukaryota; kingdom Viridiplantae; phylum Streptophyta; class Magnoliopsida; order Santalales; family Viscaceae; genus Viscum; species Viscum album. Next base: position 1,434,188,927 of record OY728140.1, read on the forward strand.
TCGATACTAGTCTACAGCACTTCGCCTATTGGAGGTGGAATTGGGGAGTAGTGTATCAAGCCCCTTTGGACTGGTTTGTGAAATAAAATCACTTCTTCTAGACTGTTTTACTTAGTGAGAATAATTCTACAGATTATTTCAATATTGGGTTATTTTTTATAATCCATATCAATCTTGTACTATGGAAAAATCTATTTATTTGTGACGAATTTAACCTTTACATGTGATGACTTGGATATAACCATTCCTTTCACTTTAACATTATTTGTAGTCATTTAAGGGTGTCATAAATAAATAATTATATATATATACATAAATTATTGAGTTTTCCTTTCATGTTATTTGTACATTAAATACTCATGTCATTTGGTGGGAACCGTATTTTAGGAAAATAATTCATCATTTCACACCTTAGAGTATGTGTCTTTGCTGCAATCCTTATCTAGATTAGCATGGAATTTTTTTAACAATTTATACTAGGTATTTTGAATCACTTCATTATCATTTAATTAATATAGTGAATATTCATACCATATACCTTCCTAGAGAATCACATCAGAATCCTACCTTATGGAAATAATGGGTGTTTGCTAATTAATAGATGTGTTCCACATCATGGAAATAAAGTTGGGGATTATGGATATATGTGTTCACCATCCAACCTCAAAAATACCAAATTTTTTAAGGGAGGTGTTAAAAATTCTCCTTACCTTTAGGTATAGGGCTTCCTCAATCCTTCACTTGTTAATAGACTAATTTGTCAAGGATTTTATGATTCAGAGGGTGGAAAAAATGGAAAAAATCTACAAGACTTATGGGATGTGGTTTCTTGAGGATTATTACCCTAGTAACTTCTAATGTGGTCTTCCTAACCTGGAATTCATTCACCATGTGTTAGACAAGTGTAATCCCTATTCATAATGTGATATACATTCCACTATAGGTTTCCCCATATTTAACGATTTCACCATTACCAATTTAAATTCATATATAACATTTTTATAGTCTTCATAAAGGAGTATATATGTGTTCCCTTCCCTTTGTTTAAACTGATTTTTTTTTCATAGTGGAAGTATAATTTTTTTTATTCAACCAACTCTCATATTCATCAATTGGACCATAAACTTCTCCATTAAAAATATCCTTAGCGTATTCTCTATTTAGGGGAATCATCTATCCCGGGGAAATGGTAAAGTGAAATTCTCAATAACCACTCTTTAGTGTGTATACACATTGAATGGGGAATCAATGGTTATAAACAAAAGTACCTTCAAAATATGAATAAAATCATTCCATAGGTTTTTATTGTGTTTATCCAATATCATATTTTATGAAACTGAGAAAGTTAAAAAAAAATTTATGGTATAGATAGGTTTTAATGTTGATAGTGTTTCCATAATCTTAATAAGGAATATTTTTTTCCTATAGATACTGTAGAGTAAACAGAAAATTATGGCACATGAAAGGACTAACCTCATCTTTAAATTCTTCTAGCATGTCTTAACATGGAGTGCAAATGGTCTGGAACATAATTTGTATGTTATTCAAAAATGATTTATTCAAAATATCCATGCTTTCAATGTTATTTTTTGCAGAACATTATTAGATTTGATCTAACCACTGTTCTTGTTTTCCACATGATATATAAAAAAGGGGAGGTTTTATTGACATATAATTAAATAATGCATATTATTCATTGGTTTCATGAGTTTTAGCTCACGATTATAACCCCAACTCATCAATTTTTTTATTATAAAATAGTTAAATTCGGAGTTGATCCCATGCGTGTTGAAAACCTCAATCAATCTAGAATATAATTATAGAAGGAAACTTTCGATGATTCATTGATATGAAGAGGAAATTCTTACCCTGATGAATTATCATTTTTTGGGAGGACCATTTCAGTGTCATCCATTAGGATTTCTTCTAATGTGATAGCTATGAATACCATAAGGAGGACCTTCATTGTAAACAATCAGGGATCTAATAAGGGGTGTAACTTATTTCTTGTTTATATTTGCACTATAAGTATGAATTTAATAGATTACATCATGCGACAAGTTCTCATTATCAATGTTTTTTTGACATAGAGAGGATATTCTTCAATGGTTTTTTAGGAGGGAATATAGAACTAGAAATCATAATATAATGAGGAGGAAACTATTGGCTAATGAAACTGTCAATTTTTCTGGGATTCTTTTGTAGAATATCATGAAATAATAAAAATGTTTATAAAGGATTTTAGAACATAAAAATTGATAAACACATGGATATGTGACTGCTCATGTGTCATTGACTATAGTTGGAGATGTCTTATTTTATTTAAAATTATAATGGTAGATTGATCTATTTATTTAATATTGTTATTTTAGGGTGGCTTTTATTTCACAAACAGAGATTGAAGATAGGATCCTTGATGTAATATAATAAAATTTTCCTTTAATTTATTTTCCATTAAAATATGAAGATTAATTACATTAGACCATATATGGATTGGGGCTCAACTTTTAGTAGCCACTAAGATGTGATGATGGTATTCTATAGACTCAAAGAGATTAGTAAGGGTTCCCTCATTATATCCAATACCATAATATACTAACAAACTTCTTGGATAAATTTGGAATAACAGTCCACCCCTATATCTCTATCAGAATATGTTAATGATCATCTGAAGGGGGAGTGAGGATATAATCCCACTTCTTTGTATCTGATAGTATATGATGAAAAATTCATCAACATTATAGAGATAATGGAAAAGGGAATACATATATGTTATAGATAAAATATACTAAAAATATATATTAATTACTATTGTTATGATATTTAGACAAATCTTTATGATTATGGTAGGGATATAGGCATTTTAAATTATTTTGTCTAATATTTATTGATGAGATGTTGTAAAATATATGAAAATATAAACACATTATTGAAATAGAATTTGGATATAGGCTCACTCATGTACTATAGTTAGCATGGATATTTATATTTTTTAACATCAGACATATGTTTTGGAATATTGGTCTTTTCACTGGTCTCTATTGGGATATACCAGTATGCTTTTCACACCACCAAGGTGAACTGAATGTCTTTGATTGTATGAGTAGGGAAATGATACATCTATTCCACTAAGTTGAGATTATGTATACCATCATTAGAAACAGTAAAATGGGAATGTTATTGGTGTCCTCTAGTCTATTTTCTTCTATTATAACTTCTTTATGGTGCCCATGCCTGAGTGGTCGGTGTTAAGATTTTAGGGGAATCCCCCATATTAAATATCTAATGGTCTAGGTTCACATACCATTTTTTAGGGTTATTGTGGTCGATAGTAACCCAAGATAAATCCTAAATAAGGATTGTTTCCTATATAAATGGGGATGACCTTGTTTGCTTAAGGTTCAAACATTGCAATCGGGTTCTAATGGTTTTGTTCGTAGAACCAGAAACATCCAATGATTCTATATCAATTTGGACCTAATTTCGAAAGTTAGGTGCTCATTAGTTTTGGACCGATGAGGCATAAAAATTTTCATTGGTCAAGAGGATGGGATTTCGGACTCGTCCCACCTTTTTGGGGGGGATTATTGTTTTATCCGGGACTGTATTTATAGATTTATGTTATGTTCGTGAATTCTTATTACACTACCAAGTATGAAAATGAGCTTTCTTTAAGATCTGACAATCAATGATTAATATGTATGAGATTTAGAGGATCTTTTATATGTATTTGAGGTTCTTCATCAATAGAGAACCATCTGTATTTGTTAGATATTCTTAGTCAATGGTATTATTTAACACATAATATAAAGATCTCTTGGACATTATGATAACCATACTAGTTTTAAAGCCACTCAGTGGGGCACTTGAAGTTTATTGTCATTCAGAAGAACATGGAGTATTTCAGAGTTGGGATTGTACCCACAGATGGTCTACCTACGTATCCTTGTTAGAAAAGGAATCATAACCCACATAGTTCGAGAATTAAGATATTGTTTAACGTCATATGGGATGAATGATAACTAATGAGTGATGGGCTTGAACCTCAGAAAGGCTTCCAATGTACTCAACTTTTAAGGTAGAGATCAAAGTCCATGTAGTTCAATTGGAAATTGTGGGGATTACGTATGATTAACGGCCCAAAGAAAAGTGTCATGATTACTTTTACACTCTAAGCTCACGTGATTCATGCTCGGTGTGAGAAACAAGAGGTTTCAATAAACCTATCAATGTGTGCCACGAAAGACGCGGTCACAAGGAATGATATGGGGATTATGTTTTATGATTTCCCAAATAGATAAAGATCGGGAATTACTTTATAGAAGAATCCCAAGAACAATGTACATAAAGGTATATGTTCTTTATAGATATTTGGATACTCTAACTTGGGGTTTACTCCAGAGGAATATGCCCAAATCATGAGGGGACTTGTGATTAGGTTTTATTACTGAGAAGGAAGCCCAAATAAAAAGATGTTATGACTGGTTAAGAAAAATTATAACTGGGGCTTATTCTTGAGGAGGAGGCCCAGGTGAAAGGGACTTGAGAATTGGGGCTTACCCCTGAGAAGGAGGCCCATGTTAAGGGATTTTGGGATTTTGGGCTTAATAATAAAGAGGATGCCCATATTTTTGAACTTTGGGCTTACTCCTATGGAGGATGCCCAAATTAGGGAACTTGGACTGGGGCATACTCATGAAAAGGAGGCCCAGGTTAAGAGAACATGAACTGGGACTTATTCCGAGAAAGAATGCCCAAGTTAAATATCTTATCATCTTAAAGGATGAGGTTGAATGAATGAAATATCTCACCTTAGTGACATAAAGATGTGTAAATCATTGGGTTTTGAGAGATGTTCCATAGAATTCCTTTCACATAAGTAAGCCAACCAAGGAATCATGCCATAAATGGCTATGAAGAGGATTCTAAAGGCTAAATCATGAAGAAGAGAGGTGGATTTGAAGAAAAGATTTGAATAGATAGAAAAGGTACCCAAAAAAGGGTAGGCACACAAGTCATATTGGGGTGCGCAAGTACTGGTCGCGCAAGTATAATTGCACGAAACATGTGTATTTGTGCGACGGTCAACCCATAGGGTAATACTTTGGCGAGGTTTGGCTTGAGCCCTTAGTATAATCTCTAGAGGTTTCCAAAAGAGTGGCATGAAAGTTTTGTTGAAGGGATAAGGTAGCACGCAAGTGTGGCCATTTTCCCTTAAGGGTTAGACCCTTAGGCGCGCAAGTGTTGACGAATTCCAACACTTAGGACTTTTTTACCTCTTTAGATCTTCCATTATAGGTAAGAAAATACCTTAGAAGTGTTCGGAACACTTCAAGAGAAGGCTAGGGTGTCGAGAGTTTAAATTTGACTTTTGGAATTTTCCGTCCTCAAAATGGGAGGCCCACCAGGGGTATTTATAGGTTGTTGAAGACCTTGGGAAAAAATGAAATAGGGTGCCCAAGTCACATGCGTGCCCAATATGTGGCATGCAAGTATAATTTCACGACCATGATGAAAATTGTGTGGCCCTTACTTAATGGAATATTTGTTCATGCCTTTGTCAATTTTTGATGTTTCTTCAAGGGATGAATCACTTTGTGTTAAGTTATTTCCCTTTTTCAGTTGATAGACTCTGTGACGGAAATAAGGATCAACAAAATTCCCCCCTCATAGTTGGATCTGAAAGGAATGAGGATGTGACTATACGGTAAAGAATAAAACCAAGGAAGGGCGGCACACAGGTTTTGAGCGCACAGATAGTATCGCGCAGGTGTGAGCCTCACAGGCTTCATCTCACAGGGGTGTGGCCTTGGATATAAATATGCGTCCATTCCTCGTGCAAAGAACCCAGATGTCAAACATTTCCTCTCTCACTGCACAGGTTTCTATCGTCGTGCTGGTTGCTGATTTTCTGCGGTTTCATTTCTTTTGTTCGTTGTCGCACTACTACAGTGGTATTTTGACCTACGCAGTGATACCAGGGTGCCAAAAACCTATGCGACACAGTTACACTTGCACACCAAAATTGGACTTGTGTTCCATAATTCCTTAGCCATTTTTCCACTTTTCTTCAAAAAAAATTATGAAAAATCAACTCACATAAGATTTAATTATTCGACCTTTGTACAGATTCAATAGATCCTAGAAGAATTGGAACGACTGATGAATTGGATAGCAAGCAGATTGATGACATGATGAACGTTTTTGGCCATTCTCTGTATTCCCATGGTCATCTGCAAGGAGTGTATGCTCCAGATGCAAAGAACTATCTACCCGAGATGCAATTGCACTGCTATTCCTCTATTTTGGATATGCATGGGATGATATGTTTTCATCTACCAGTTGATGGAGAGAAGACTATCATGACATTAGAAACAATATTTAAAAAGATTAATCTCTCCAAATGGATCTTTACTTCCAATGATCCATTCTCGAATCCATGTATCCATCTTCCAAGTCTCTTGGACAGAAACAGAGTCACTGTTTGGTCAGTAAATGTTTTTCTCAAACTGCACTCAAGAACATTATTTTACAATTGTTCCAATAAAAGCTGTTATCACTGCATCTCTTATTGTATCCAGTTAAATGAATTAATTCCACGTGTTTTCTGATGAATCTCGGGATGTCATAAATCAAATGAAGAGTTATGTTGAAAGCCTTTTGTAATTCCTAAAAAAGAGAAGAGACTCCAGTCTATGGATGTCCTTCTAACTCTTGTGCATCAATGAAAAATAGTTACATCTTCAATCATTTGTGCATGCATTATTTTTCCACCTGATTTAAATTTTTACCTAATACAATGGTCCTAGTAAGCATAGTTTTATTTTTTTGCTAGGATTATAAAAATAACCCTACAAACTTTGAATCTTTTTAATTTCTCAATATTACCTAAATCATACAATGTATATGTTTAGTGAGCTGGGACATGACTTTTATTCATAGTTCCCTTTGTCTTTTGTGGGCAGTGTAATTTCATGCATGTCAGACATAAAAAGGCTAATGTTTATGGTTGAAATAGCTTTGATCGAATGGATTAAAATTGACTCAATTCCTTGATAATTTATCTAAAAACATATTACCATATTCAAGTATGGGGGAAAATGAAAACTATAACTTAAGAAATTTTGAATCTAAATAATGATATGAAAAATGGATAAAAGGAATTAGAAGAAGAATTTCCCAAGAATAAAGTTACCACTATTTAACAACCCCGTTAGGGGGTTGAATTATGCAGGGCCACTTAAGGCCATTGGCTGCATAGTCAAATAATAGCATCTTTTGGCTGATAGGTCTATTATGTAGAATATTTATGTAAGGCCGCCTAAGGGAATGTGCTGCATAGTCAAGAAAAAGAACTCTTAGAAATTTATTTTTTTACTACTAAAAATCTAGTGGATGTTTATGGGGATTCTAATTTTCCAAAGCATAGAGTTTTCTGTATAGAGAAAGGTAATTGGAATATGGAGAAGATATTTCTAATCAAGATTGTCTAAGAACTAGATAAATGTCACTTTTGTGAAGGTCTGACGAAAATGTACGGAAGGAAAATATAACCCATAGACTTGAATACATTGAGATCATGAAAAATAGTATGGGACAAATATGATTGGGATGGATATTTTTTTCAGATCCTTACATATTGTCGATAAGATCAGTAAGGATAAAAAGTTGGTTTTATCCCATGAATGGAGTTACCTCTACTTATTAAACCTGTTAGAGGGTTGAATTATGTAGGGACACCTAAGGGAATTGGCTGCATAGTCAAATAATAGAATCTTTTGGCTGACAGGTCCATTATGTAGACTGTTTATGCATTACCGCCTAAGGGCACGTGCTGCATAGTCAGGCAAAAGAACTCTAATGTATTAGACATTTTGTTACCAGAAGTCAAGAAAAGGGTTCTGGAGATCTTGAAGAATTTAAGGTTAGGATTATGACACATGGAAATGAATATTTTCCAATGCATGAAGTAAATACACAAACCAATGATACCCATAATCATGTTATGGCTGGGTCTGGAATTGAGGTGTTGGACTTCACTATGTATCCCATATGGATGGGAATCAAGCCATACGTAGTTCTTGAAATATAGTTTAACATAATGTGGGACGAGAGTGTAGGAGATCTTAGTTTAGGGTCATAGAGATTGGACCATAATAATGAATACACAATGTGTGTTTTATAAACCTGATGTGAATGAAGACCAGGGATTCTAAATCACATTCATGTTTTTATAGGGGGTTATCCTGCTAAAGGACTGAAAGTGGAATTTGTGGTTAGGCCCAAAGAAATGGGGCTGGATTCGAGGGACACTCGAATGTTCCTACTTATCCCATAAGGATGGGAATCAAGCCGCACATAGTTCATGAAATACCCTTTGTACAGATTTGGTTCGTACATATGAAGGGTGAAAGGGGACTTTAGTGCAATGATAGTTTGACCCAAGATTAATGGTTTGGGCACCACCATGTATGCACGTAGTCCTTGGAATATAACTTGATTGAAGATCAATGTAAATAATGGTTCCCTCTCAGGTGAGGGTTTCAAATAATGTTGCAGTTTATGGTCGTACAGGACAAAAAGTGAGAATAGTTTAACGTCATATAGTAAGGACGATGGTGAACCAATGTAAAACATATTGGTTCTGGGGACGACATCATGAATCAAAATCATATGAGATGAAGGTGAACCGATGTGAAGAGATTGATTTTGGTCTTGAACCTTAGGAGACTACTTACATACCCAGCCTAGAAGGCAAGGATCAAAGTTCGCATAGTTCAATTAAAGAATGAATTGGTGATCAAGTTGTTCTTGATGACAATGAACTAAAAAATGGCGTCGAGACTTACACATGGTTAGCGGCTCAGATAGGGTGTTATGGTTGATGTTTACTCTATGCTCTCGTGATTCATACTCTTTGTGAGAAACAAAGGGTAGAAACAACCTTAACGATGCATAGTTTAATGTCATGTAGGACAAATAAAGGGACTATGTAGTTTAATGTCTTGTAGTGAGGACTATTTGTACTGCACAGTGTAGTGTCATGTAGCAGGGATAAAACACAGTTTAACATCATGTAGGATGTATTAAGGGACTTTGTTCAGTTTTACATCATGTAGAACGAATGAGAAGTACAGTTTAATGTCATATAGAACAAATATAGGACATAGTTTAACATCATGTTGGACGTGGACGCAGTTTTGCATCATGTTGGACAATAAGGGTACTATACAGTTTAGCGTCATGTAGTTAAGACGATGGGGACAATACAGTTTATCATAATTTTGGTTGAAAGGGGAATGTGCAGTTTAATTTCATGCAGTAAGGACAAAAGAGGACACAGTTTATTGTCATGTTGGACGTGTTAGGGACTTTTTCACAGTTTAACATCTTGCTGCTGGAAATCCTTTTTTTATTTTCAATAGCCGGTTTAATGGGTTCCGGTGCCCAACCATACAACCACAACATAAACCCATAAACAGCAATCAACAAAATAAAAACACCAGTAAAAATCATCAAATGTGTACTCCTCTCCGCATCCTCTGCTAGACTCATCTTCTCCAGTGGCCGAGGCTGTTTCCCAACCTGGTGTCCTCCAATACTGAGGGCTTTGCACCCGATTCCTGAGAAGTTCCAGAACAGGGTCTGGTGAAATCCTCTCAGTCACAATGTTGTTCGCAAAAGACACAGCGACCATGCCTTTCTTCCTAGATGCTGAACGAGTCTGCATAGGCTATGGGAGACAGGAGTAATCCTTCCTTCACTGACGTCTTACTGTGGGTGAACCAGGCCCTCCGACTAGAAAAGAGGTTTCCTCACTCTGTACCACCTCACTGAACAAGCGGTCACCTGTTCCGCTCACCTTCTCTGTCCCTCCCAAAGGGAACTCCCTTCGTTTATCATCCTGACCCGTAGTAGGGTTTTCCATCACCGGCAGAAGCACCCCCACTGAAACACCTTCATCCACTATTGGACGTAAGGGACTATGCAGTTTAAAGACTTGCAGCAAGGATAATACAGTTGAACTTCATGGTGGATTAAAGGGTATTTGTATTACACAAAATAATTCCTCAGAAATATAGCATTGGTTGGAGTCGTTATGAGTTCTCCATCCATTGAGGTTAAAGAATAATCAACATTGTAGTAGACCTTATGTATTGAGTATGGTCCTTCCCACTTTAGCTCAAGCTTAGGAGGTTTCTTTCATGGTATCATTGGAGTTCTGAGAACCAATACCAATTTTCCTTGAATGAATGAACAAAGATGAACTTTTTTTTTGGATGCTCGTGCTATTCGATTTTGATAAACTTCCAAGTGGTACATGGTTCACAATCATTTCTCATATAATCATTCTAATTCATCCAATCGCTTTTGAAATTGATCATATGTAAAAGACTAATCACAAATGGCTACTCTAGGGAAGGGTAGTTGAACTTCAATGGGATAGACTGCTTCTGTTTCATATACCAATGAATATAGAGTTGACTGCGTTGTAGTGTGGGTGGTGGTCTGATAAGCCCATAAAGCATGAAAGAGTTTATCAGGCCATGAATTATCTTTGTCCACCATCTTTTGCAGTATATTTGAAAGAGTCTTATTGAAGGCATCTATTTAGCCATTGGCCGCTGCATGATACCAAGATGAATGATTGGATTTGATGTTGTATTCTTAATACAACATCATCACCTCGGATGAATAAAAGTTGGTACCATTGTCTGTCAATATGGTATGAGGGACACCAAATCTGGTAATGAAGTTAGACTTGATGAATCAAACAATGCTTTGGGAACTAACTTCTTTGAGAAGTATTGCCTTTTCCCATTTGTAAAAGAAATCAGTATCAGTCATAATGTACTTAAACTGCCTAGATGTAGCTGAAGGTTAAGGTCCTACTACATCCATTCCCCATGTGGCAATAGCCTTGAGTATTTAGCTGTATGAAGTAACCCTGGGGGTCGATGAATGAAGCTATCATGTACTTGGAAATAATAAAACATCTTTATGAAATCAACAAAATCTTTTATCATTGAAGGAAAAATGTATCCAAGCCTTCAAATTTGATCAGATAGTCTATATTCGTACTAATGGGAACCACAGACTCCTACATGCACTTCTTTTATGAAAACCATTGTCTCTTCACCGTCAATAAATCTGAAGATAATTCCATTAAAACCTTTTTTGTAGAGAATTTTCCCTAGGTGATCTGGGTATCATAAAGAGTAAAATTTACCACACGTCGCTGGATTTGTTCCTTCCTGGCTCTATTATGTAGATGTGTTCCATTATGAAGGTATTTCCTAATAGATGTCATTCATCCTATAGTATGACCATATGGTTCCGAAATGGGACTAATTTCATTGATTTCCTCTGTTCTAGTTTGAACATAAGGTGAAATTATACGATGGTGGTCAATACTAATGATTGTCTCATCTCGATTTGGATATGCCAGAGTTGTGGCTATATTAGCCAATGCATCATCTTGAGAATTTTGTGATCGCGAGATATAAGAAAATGTCAGTTCCAATGGAAATTACGCCATTAAATATCTGGAATAATCATACAATGGGATTAACTCTTATTTTTTAATTGCATAATCCCCATTGACATTTTTGATTACCAGGTCAGAATCCCCTTTCACCTTTAAGTTATCCACTTGTGCTTGAAGTGCCAACTCTAATCCTACAATAAGATCTTGATATTCTGCATCATTATTTGTACCGCCTTCCCATAATAAGAAGGAATAAATTAGAAATTCCTTTTCTTGGGAAATAAGTAAAATTCAAAATCCAACTTTGTTGAATTTAGGATCTTCCATTTTCTTCCCTATTGGACTTCTGTAAGCACCATCAAAGTACATTTCCCATGTTTGAAGATTATCTTGAATAGAAAAGACTTATTCATCAATAAGTTCAATATCTAAAGATGTATCTTCCACTAAAGGGTGTTCATCAAGGAAATCAACCAGATATTGGAACTTATTGCATTTTGAGAAACATACTGGATATCAGATTGCTGAAAAATAACTTCCCACCTTGCCAGACGTCCTGTAAGAATTGGATGACTAAGGATGAATTTGAGAAGGTTGTTGCGAGATACCAATTGGACATCATGATGTTTCAGGTAGTGTCTCAACTTCTGAACTGCAAAGATTAATGCTAGGCAGCACTTTTCAATACTTGAATATCAGGTTTCTGCTTCAATCATAGCCCAACTGAGATAGTAAAAGTTGTTTTCATTCCCAGCATCATTCTTTTGGGAAATAAAGGCACCCAATGATCGCTATAAGGATGTCACATAAAGAATAAGTGGTCTTCCTTCAACAGGTGGCATTAATATCAGTGGAATCAAGAGATATTTCCTCATAATATTGAATTCTTTTTGATATTCTTTAGTCCACTGGTAAGTGACTCCCTTCTTCATCAATTTGGTGAAGGGTAAACTTTTACCTTCGAAATTTCCAATGAAACACTGAATATAGGCCATGTGTCCTTGAAGTCCTCTCAAATAATTCATATTTCGAGGAGGTGACATACCATGAATTTATTTGTTCTTCTAAGGATCGACTTCGATACCACGATGGCATACAACAATGTAGAGAAATTTTCATGAGGTTACCCCAAAAGCACATTTCAAGGGGTTCATCTTTAAATTATGTTGTTGAAGTTTGTGGAATATGAATTCCATATCAGCCAAGTGATTAGAACGTTGTTTGGATTTACCCACATAATTTTCCACATAACATTCAAGAAATTTCACTAAAAATGGTTTGATGATATGGTGCATGGCAAGTTGATATGTTGTGCCAGCATTCTTTTGTCCAAAGGGCATTACCCGATATAAAAACACACCCTGAAGGGATCTGAAGGATTTATATTCTTCATCTTCTTGAGCCATTCAAATTTGATTATATCCAGAATATCCATCCATGAAAGAAAGTGCTTAATAGCTAGCTGTTGCATAAATCAAATGTTCTGTAATCAGAACTGGAAAATCATCCTTAGGACAATGCCGATTAAGATCTCTGAAATCAATGCAATCCCTAATTTGTCCATTATTCTTTTTCACAGGGTAAATATTAGCCAACCATTTGAGATGTTGAACTTCACTGATGAAGTTAGATTTGATAAGCTTATCCACTTCAGCTTCAATTTTGGAAGCATAACATGGGTGTGTTCTTCTTGTGGCTTTATTAAATCCTCGATGTTCTTCTGGAAAACCCAAAAAATGAGTATAAACATCAAGATCAAGCCCTAGCATCTCTGTATAGTTCCAAGCAAATATATCTCTATTTTTCTTTAAAAATGAAATATACATTTCTTGCTCCTCAAGAGTCATGGCCCCAGTAATTAAAGTGGTGCGTGTATATTCTTTTGTACCTAGATTTATTTCTCTGAGTTCATCTATAGTGGTAGAGACACCCTCTTCATATTCTGTAGGAGCATCCCTGAGATCTTGCTCTTCTTCTTTAACATGTGTTACTTCTTCCGTTTCTACTTGGATTGTATATGATGAAACATAATTTCCATGATCATGAGAGATGTTAAAATTTGAACATCTTGAAGGAGAGGCGTCCATTTATGACCTTATTGTTGATGAAGGGTCTTCCTTGGGTAATAAAGAGGAGATGTTGGATTGAGAATCGACATAATTGTTCACCTCTACCATTTCTATAACTTCTTATTGCCTGGTTGGTGAAGTATAGAATTTTTAGATTTCAGCAGATGAAATGAAGACATCTTCATTTGAGATTTCATCATTTCATAGTGAATCAACACTTTCTCCCATCCTGTCTAGCTTGATTGTCGTAATTGACATTATGGAAGTTTCCATAATAGTATTTGGATTTAGGTCTATCCTGTCAATTTGACTGATAGGCAACACATTATCTATACTCACACGTGTAAATGGGTTTACTGAAATCTTTTCCAAACTATATGGAGCATTAACCCTGGTAACCTCCTTTGTCTTGGACTTATCCTTCCCTTCCCTGTGATATAATTCCGCCTCAATGTATTGAGACTCAAATGTTTTGAATGGGGATTTATCACCATACAATGTCCCAATATGACCATTAAAACAATATTTGAGGCATTGATGGTATGATGAAGGGATAGCCGCATGTTGATGTAGCCAAGGTCTTCCAAGAAAAACATTGAAGGCTGTATCTTGATCAAAAACCATGAAATTTGAATTGGATACTAGGTCTCCAAACTGAGTTCTGAGTATGATCTCGCCCAGAGGTTCTTGTTCACTTTTATCATATCCTTGCAACATCAGAGTAGAAGGAGATCAATCAGATTCTGTGAGGCCTAATAGATGAAGTGTTTGAATGGGGATGAGGTTGACTCCTGATACATTATCAATGAAAGCACTTCAGATGTCCACACCATTGACCTTTCCAAGTAAATAAAATGTTCTAATATTTATATGTGCAACATTATCCTCAGCTTCATCTGTAAAATATATCACCGCATGGAATTCTACAGGATTATTCTCTACATGGTAGACTTCAGGCTGAACAATTTCAGTTTCAAACTCCTGAGGATTTGAAAACCCCTCAATGAGTGCCTCCCAAAGATCATTGGATAGATTCAAGGCATCTAGAATTGATAACGTGGCTGGTACATGGGCCAATTACTTCTAGAAATCATATTTTTGATCCAAAGGTCTGTGTTTCTCAACAGGATCAAGTTGTTTCACATGTTCCTTAGATGTTGATGCTTTGGAAGTATATACATCTTGAATCGGAGTAGGAGTTTGAAATTCTCTTTCTATATTTGGAATATTAGACCGAATAGGTCTACTTACTTGCTGAGAGGAAGAAGGTGGAACCTCTAACCGATCCTCTAGATTAATTGTGCTACTACTAAATCCTCTATTGGGGGAAGAATTTTCATGTTCTTGTTGAGCCCGATGAAGGTTTCTACCATGAGTTTCTGCTGCATACATAGTCCTAGAAGGGGTAGAATTGGAATAGTGGTTTCTGGGATATCCATGTCTTCCTATGTATCCTAGACCTTTGGAACTCCATCTAATTCATCTGTTTGATACAGGGAACTCAGGCTCGTCAAGATTGAAGTTGTAAATGTCATAATGATCTGTTAAATGAATCATGTTAACAAAACCAAATATCAACTCTTCAACTGATGTAGATTATCCCTGATTATCCAATTTAGGTTGTGCCATTTGGCGTGGCAGTGCCCGTGGCTTTGATGTAGATGGCATAAAATCTACAAGAGTCAAAGACAACTTGGTATTTGACACAATATCATCTTCTTTCTGATTGTTCCTCTTTATTTGAATTATGTCATTTGTTCTAGGATTTTCTATCTGATGAAGAGGGTTTCTATATGGCATTCATAGCAGAAGAAACAATTGGTATCTTCAATTGCATTCTCAAAATTCCATGAGTTCAGTTGATCATTTTCCTCACCATCCAATCATCATATTTCTACACATTTTTGCTTTTGACTTCTTGTCACTCGCCTTCTTCCTCTGGATTTATAGTGGTAACACATGCTACCTGAGCTGAAGAACCTTTCTATTTTACCTGTACTGAGTCTACCATCTTTTGTATGAGGTATTTGAAGACAAAACATACCTGAATGGGATGCCCTGACATCTGATGAAATGGGCAATAGTTGATATGGTCTTCATCTCCTTCCTTGTTCAGCCTTTTGGGACATGGAAATTGAACTAAATTATTTTCCAGAGTAGAAATGAAGTATCCAGGAACTTGTTCATTTCAGAAAGAGTAAACTTCAATCTTCAAATCCTCAAATTGTTCCTGTAATTGATAACTTTGATCATCTTGATGAAACGGCCTCTGTTGTTGATGCTCAGGAGGTGTATCCCTTCAATAACATGAATGTTTTGAAGTAGAAGTAGGTATATGTGCTTGTTTAAGTGTAAATGTAGTAGTCTCTCCTTTACACATTCTCTTTCCTGGAGCTGATGGAATTATATGAGTTTTATCCTCAGTCTTCATAAGAGAGTCTTAAATCTGCTGAGAGAATTATGTAAGGTCTCAAAACCCTATTGTGTATTTCACATGGATCAATGGTGTGCATAATTCATCATGAAGATTTTCCACACAGATTAGAAACACCTCTTCTTGAGGGAGTGCTAGGCTTTGGGAATATGTTAATCCCTTCCAGTGAGCAATGAAATTTGAAACCCTTTCATTTTCCCTTTGTGTAAAATTTTTAAGATTAAAAATGGTTGCCTTTGGAAAAGTAGAGTGAATTGAAGAAGGAATCGTTTACGGAGATCCTCCCACCCGATAATTGACTGGGATTGCAATCTTGTATACCAGAAAAAACAGGTCCTTGTAATGACTGTACAAAACACCTGATCTTAACTTCTTCTTGTTACTGAGGGGTTCCCATCATAGGATCGCAATGAGAAACAAAATGTGTTAACTTTTGCTCTGGGTCTCCCAAACCATTAAAGATTGGGAATGTGGTACTTTCAAAATTTGATGTGGTAGGAATTGCATTAACCCATTCAGGGTAAGATCTCTTTTCTAGTTGAACTGGTTTATGTCTTCCATCCATTGCTTCCAACCGAGTTTTTAATGCCTCAATAGTAGTCATTAATTTCTGAGAAACATTTGGTTGAGCTTGGACCTGTGTCGGTGCAATAACTAGAGCATGGACATGTGTGGTGGCTGGTAGTGCAACTGATGGTAGCACCACCGATTATTGTTGCGCATGACCCATAGGACTAGACCTGTGAGTGTGTACTGGTAAAGGAGGATACTCTTGATCCATCTTAGTAGCTGCAAAAATTTCCCTTAGCTGACTGACACCAGCACACATAGGAGGAAGACTAATTTGAAGTAGTTTTGCATTCAACCTCCTTAATTCCTTCATTTCTTCCTCCAATTGTTCAAATATTTTCTCTAGTGAGAGTGATTGTCCTTTTCCAGAGGAAGGGTGGAATGTAGCCTAGGTTTTTTTCCTTTACCATTGTTGGATGCCTTTCAGAGAGGGGGGAGTTGATTATTTGAAGGAATACCTAGATTCTGAGTAATCCTTTGATTTCATGTATGCCCACCTTCTTCATTTGTGTCTGTGTGCATAGACACTCGAGCAGGAACTTCTTCATCTGATCCCTCTGAGTGAGCCTCATCTGGGGGATCAGCAACAATGACATTGATGGAATTTATTGATGTGTAACACATTTCATCTCTTCTATCGGCATTTCTATGATATTGTCTTCTTCCATGTCACTGATGAGACACTGCCTTCTGTTGAGTTGATTCCTCAGGAACTTCTTGACGAACCATAATTTAGTGGGAATCTTTTGATAATTTGGATCTTTGTTCTTCTTGTGGATTCTTCCCTAATCAAGAGAATACTGACTTCTTCTGAGGAAGGGATTGAGGATATCAAAAAGTCCCCAGTCCAGTGGAGTGGGGCTATTCCTACTATTCCTGTTCAACTCCTCAAATCCTATTTGTTGATTATAAGGGTTGGGTTAATAGAGTCCCTAGTCTAGTAAGCTGGGGTGGTTCTTGAGATGATATATCTAAGACTTTCATAAAATCTCTTTTGATCTTGCGGACTTTAGTCTAGAAATTGGATGGATTCATCAACTGAAATCCACTCAAATAACCTAGCTCAAATGACCGTTGGATGATTTCCGAAACATCTGTCACTTGATGACATGCATAATCTAAACGAGAATCCTGTTCGATATTCTCGTTTTCCTGATGCATGAGTAATTCAACAAAATTTTCTCTGTATGCCTGATTTTGAGAAGAACTAGTTGAGGCCTGTTCTAGATCAAGAATTTGATTACATACCAAGCCAATTGGATGTGGTCGGCCATGGGAAATAACATTTCATGAGACCATTTTTGGCGGGCATTGTTGGCTGGAGAGTATAGTGAAATGTAGTTCTCCATGAACACTCTATCCCCTGAAATGAATACCAGATTGGGAATTGACAATTAGCGGGTGTAATCTTTTTAGTGCGCTACGTCATGAACGCTGAAGGGCTCTCTACTACTTTTCAGCCGTCAGATATCGAGTAACTAATAGAGATGCCAATTTAATTTGGTATTTTAACCCTTCTATTATCTTAACATGATTTTCATATTCATCATAAGATAATATTTTATTTTTCAATTGGAAATGAGTTTTCAACATGTTGAGTCAAATATCTTTAATATAATCGTCCGTCAACATCTCTGGAATGTCATACTGAGAGTTAGCCAAAGGCCAAAACATAACTGGCACTTCACCTTTTGCCAGTTGTTTTCTCATATTCAGCACTTCCTCTTTATCATTCAATGAATATTCTTCTACCTGATTAGACCAGAGCTGGTTCTTCCTTGTTACTTCATCAGATTCAAAAAGATTATTAGAGAATTCATTTATAAAACTAGAAGAGGAATGACCATGTGGTGGTTAGGATAATGACCTACACCCCGGACTATCTTCTGATTGAGAAATTATTTCACCTTCTAGAGTTAAATCATCCGACATGACTGGCTTCACATTTTCAAGTGCCTCAGGATAAGAGGACGTTCTCATTACTACATTGTCCACTGGATAATTTTCCAGGCATTGTGAATTACTACTACAGAGAGGACTTTCGTAGGTAAATTCATCATCATGGGGAGGACCACCATTGTGGGTTACAGCAAAAGATGAAACCTCTTGCTCCTTAGTCTTCTGGCCATGCAAAGGGTTATCATGACTCTCATCTAAAGATGATAATTCGAGATCGACCAAACTGTCATGAAGAAAGCCTTTATGAGGAAGTGCCTGATACAGACTTTCGGGATTAATGTTCCCACTATTGAGAACTGAGACATTAGAATATTTAGTTGCAATAGATAATTGTTTGAGTGCATCAAGAACTCCAGCATCGAGCAAGGCCTTATTATAGATTGGATCATGATTTCATGGATGTGTTGGACGAGTATTTTTCTTAGATGCCTTATATCTCACATTGGGAACCAATTGTTTACGAAAGTGGTTATTTTAGGCAGGTGTATGTGCCTGATCAGGAGAAATAGTCAGGTTAGGATGACTATCTCCACCCAAATCAGGTGTATGTTCCTGACTTGGTTGTCCCTATGACACAGGAGAGTATGCCCCACAACCTTCTTGGACTGGAACAAAGGTGTGTATCTGTTCTGGAGTGATCTGTTGATGTGTCACTCCACTGGTAGGGATAGATTTTCATTTCCTTCCCTATGATGCTGCTGAAGCTGTAATAATATTCTGACAGGCATCTAGAATATGAGCAGGGATTTGCTTTTTCTCTTTCACCATCATCAGAATGTGCTTGGTGAATTCAGTTGCTGGAATGGGAATATACATACATTCAGTGCTTGGAGTAGGTGTGTGTTCCTACTCCTTTCCTCCTTTTCCTGTCAGTGAGTTCTGACAGTACTTATGTGTGGGGGGAAGAGAGTTGAGTTTGCTCCAATGTTGTCGTTGGGGCTTTCTGACTGACTTCTCCAAGTGCTACCAAACGAGACTGTAGGTAGGCTTGATCAATACTTGCAGGTGTATGTGGCTGCTGATTGCACTCCACTGAATGTGGTTGATGAACATCCTTCAATACCGGCAGTCGAGACTGCTGGTAGGATTGATGAGTGTAAGGAAGTGTATGTGCTTATTTACCAGTTTTCAACACATTGGGTTGGAGAGCTTCATCGTATATGGCCAGATGAGCCTTCTGACTAGCTGATAATTTATAAACAGCTGTATGTTCCTGTTTATAGTTCTCATCCGGAATTGCCTGGCGGTAATGGCATGTTGCATCAAGATGAGTCTGGTAGATAACGGAATTAAAACGGAAGGGTGTGTGTGCCCCCTCGTTGCTTTCCACCAAGTTTTGTTGGTAGACTTCTCCAAAAATGGAAGAGATAAAATCCTTCTCGCTGTTGACCGGTCATCTCCTCTGGTGGTTCGTCTTGCCGGCTCGTTTTCGAGGAACCTGAGCCAAACACCGGGAGATGACACCCACATCATGTTGAGGGCGCACTACCACATGAGTCTTGCGGTGACTATTGGAGGGAGCCTTCGGGATGGACTTATGTATCCTTTAATTAAGGCCTTCAGTGACCTCATTCACCTCTGCATAATATGGGAGGGACTGATGATTTCGTTCTGAGGATAATGACCCGAAATGGTTGGAGATGGTGGTTGGCACCACCTGTTTCTTGACTACTGGTTGTTGCTGTCTAGACAAAAAGGATGAGTTATTGACTTGGAGGGCTTGTAAAGTAGACTCCAGAGCCAGAATGGTATCGTGTCGATGGTATTACTTAACCAGTGCATTTGATACCTAGCGTTGAAGATGATGAGTAGGTGATGTCTTCCTCAGAGCAGACGACAATCCAGTAGGAGTAACAGTAGAGGTATTCATAGAATATGAATTCACAGGTGTGAAATTTAGAGAATCCATTTCTGTAACTCAGAATATCTTGGAAAAGAGTGCCTGTTTGATATAACAAACATAATGAAGATAAGTTTGGCCACTACATATTTTGGTTGAGAACATATGTTATTGATTGTTTTGTTGGCCCTCCCATTGAGTTTAAATAGGGGCCTAACAAATAAGTAAAACATCATTTTAACTTTGTTAAGGATTCACGTCGGGTTCACCATTTTTTGTTTCCTATGAAAATGGGGATGACCTTCTTTGCTTAAGGTTCAAACATTCAAATCGTTTTATAACGGGTTTGTTGGTAGAACTGGAAACATCCAATGATTCAATATCCATTTGTACATACTTTCGAAAGGTAGGTTCTCATTAGTTGTGGACTGACGAGGCTTATTAATTTTCATTGGTAGAGAGGATGGGAGTTTGGACTCATCACACCTTTCTGGGGGAAATTATTTTCTACTGCAGGTCTCTTTTTATAGACTTATGTTATGTTCGTGAATCCTTATTAAACTACCAAGTATGAAAATAATATTTCCTTAAGATTTGACAATCAATGATTAATATGTATGAGATTTAGAGAATCTTTTATATGTATTTGAGGTTCTTCATTGATAGATAATCATCTGTATTTGTTAGAGATTCTTAGTCAACGGTATCCTTCAACACATTATATAAATATCTCTTGGTCATTATGATAACTATGATTTTTTTAAATCCACTCAGTGAGGCACTTGATGTTTATTGTCGTTCAAAAGGACATGGAGTATTTCAGAGTTGGGATCGTACCCGCATATGGGTACCTGCGTATCATTGTTAGAAAAGGAATCAGAACCCACACAGTTCAAAAATTAAGATATAGTTTAACGTCTTGTGGGATGAATTATAATTAATGGGTGATGGGCTTGAGCCTCAGAAAGGCTACCTACGTACTCCACTTTTAAGGTAGAGATCAAATTCCACGTAGTTCGGTTGGTAATTGTGGGGCTCACGTATGATTAAAGGCCCAAAGAGATGTGTCATGGTTACTTTTACACTCTAAGCTCACGAGAGTCTTGCTCGGTGTGAAAAAAATAGGTATCAATAAACCTGACAATTTGTTCCATGAAATATGCAGTCACAAGGAATGATATGAGGCTTATATATGTATGATTTCCTAAATAGATAAATATTAGGACATACTTTAGAGAAGAAGCATGGGAACAAAATCCATAAAGGTTTATGTGCTTTATGGATATTTGGATACTCTTTCTTGGGGCTTACTCCTGAGGAAGATGCCCAAATCAGGAGGGGACTTGTGATTGGGTTTTATTATTGAGAAGGAAGCCCAAATAAATGAAATTTAAGACTGGTTAAGAGAAATTATAATGGGGGCTTATTCTTGAGAAGGAGGCATAGGTTAAAGGGACTTGAGAACTGGGGCTTACTCCTGAGAAGGAAGCCTAATTAAAGGAAATTTTGGATTTGGGGCTTACACTTAAGGAGGATGCCCATATTTGGGAACTTTGGGCTTACTCTTAAGAAGGATGCCCAAATTAGGAATCTTGGATTGGGGATTACTCCTGAAAAGGAGGCCCATGATAAGATAACATGAACTGGGGCTTACTCTTGAAAAGAAGGCCCAAGTTAAATATCTTCTCATCTTAGAGGATGAGGTTGAATGAATGAAATATCTCACCTTAGTTCCATGATGATATGTAAATCAATCGGTTTTGAGAGACGTTCCACAAAATTATTTTCAGATAAGGATGCCAACAAAGGAATCATGCCATAAATGGTGTAGAAGAGGATTATGAAGGCTACATTTGGAAGAGGAGATGTCGATCTGAAGAGAATAATTGAATGGACAGGAGAGGCACCCAAAAAATTATAGGTGTGCAAGTCCTGTTGGGGCACGCAAGTACTGGTCGCACAAGTATACTTTCACAACACATGTGAACTTGTGTGACGGTCAACCCATAGGGCAATACGTGGGCGAGCCTTGGCTCAAGCCCTCTGTATTATCTGTAGAGGTTTCCAAAAGAGTGGAGCGCAAGTTTTGTTGAAGGGATAAGGTGGCGCACATGTGTGGCGATTTTCCCTTAAGGGTTAGACCGTTAGGCATGCAAGTATTGATGAATTCCAACACTTAAGTGTTGTATCCCCTCTTTAGATCTTCCATTCTAGGTATGAAAATACCTTAAAAGTGTCTGGAAGACTTCAAACAAAGACTAGGGCACCGAGAGCTTAAATTTGACTTTTGGAATTTTCCATCTTCGAAATGGGGGGCCCACTAGGGGTATTTATTTATTGTTGAAGACCCTGGGTGGAAATCAAATAGGGTTCTCAAGTCAGCTATGCACCCAATATGTGGTGTGCATGTATACTTGTACGACCATGATGAAACTTGTGAGGCCCTTACTTAATCGAATCTTTGTTCATTTCATTGTCAATTTTTTATGTTTATTGAAAGGTTGATTACCTTTGTTTTAAGTCATATCCCTTCTTCAATAGTTAGAATTTGTAACGGAAAGGAGCGTCAACAAGGTTATAGATATGATTTTCTTAAACACCAGCATGGGGAATACCCTATGTCACTATATAAATGGATCAAAATAGATTCTTATCCTTAGAAAAAGAGGGGATAAGAAATGGGTTTATTTTACCCAATATATGGTTAAGTAATTGGATTTGATTTCCCTATGTAGGGATAAAAATTATTCTCCATCAACCAATGTAATTCTAAAAAGACTTGTTTGATTCACTCAATGTTTGTCTATGAAGATGATTCCACTTCACATAATGAAATTAAAGGAAGAAGAGTCTACTTCAATAAACATTATAGAAGGATACATTTTTGTGAAATTTAATACCTATGTTTAGGGGACACCATGGGTGTTTTTAGGTTTATGGAAACCAAATATGTCACTGAATTATGGTTATATAACCTGTTAATGATAAACTAATTAAAATGTGAACTTCCTCAAAGTGTTATTCAATTTTTTATCTTTTATGTTTCATTATTAATCTCATTAGTTGATTAATTATATTAATATTTGGTTTAAGAGGATAATACAGGGTACGCATAGACTTGGGTGAAGGTATCTTCAAGTACCTCTTCATATTATCCAAAAAAATCCAAATAATGACCACAAGAGACCTATCTATATGAAAATATAAAGAAATGGGTGCATGCGATATTGTGTGTGCATATAGCTAAGTGGATTCATTTACATGGGGTTTTATGGGTATTAATGGAAGTGTAAAAGTGTAAGTCTGGGAATGCATGTAAAGTGGACCATAGTGGTTTTGACATACTCTTGGATAATTAAGTGAACTAGATGGTAATCGTATGATAATTTAGTATGGAATTATAAAAAATGTTGTCAGTTCAATGTTAAGATATGACTTTTAGTTTTTCATGAAACACCCCTAATATCAACCAACCAAAAAATTTGATCCCTATGTCTGTTTTAGAACTACGCATAGAGAAATTGAAGATTAAATATAAAACTAAACATTTATCTAATTTTTATGAGGTTTAATGGGTTTAATATGTATAACAAGTTCTGATAAGTCACTCCAAATTTTTTTTAAGGCATTGAAATATATTTTCACCAAAATTTTCGAAAATCCACAGATTACATCCATTAAGAGGTTCACACCACTATTCCACTAGGGAATCAATTTTTTTTGTTATCTCTATAATTTGGTGTGTGTGAGGTCAGGTGTAACATGTATATCCCTTTTCCACTATAAACTAAATTATTCCATCTCAGTGAGGAATTGGTTATGGATTCTACAATGATTTTAGTAGCACATATTTCTCTATGCCAAAATAGATGTATCATGTATCGAACATATCATTCATTACTTCCATATATGTTTATTTATCTTTATTTAATTACATATACATGGTTATGTTTTATTGAAAATTTATTTGAGATATTTTTTATTTAATTTATTATTATGCCTCATTTAATAGGGAATTTATTCGAAAAAATATTTTCTATTTACCGTAGATGTATATAATTTGGATACATCATGGTGGATTGTTGATAAGAATATGATGTTCAATTTCATGGAATTAATAATTGATATAACACCAAAAGATTAAATTTTATACCACTGGTGTTTATCAAAAGCTCATAGAGTTTAATATTATTATATGGGTCATATGATGGACTGAATAATGTGATGTCATAGGTTTACCTATGTTGGTTCATTTTAATTATATTTCAATATATTGAGATATCAAAATTTCAAAAATATTCCTAAACCTAATTATTAATTATTAAAATATTCTTGAGACTATGAATTTCCCAATATTTTATATTTATGACCATGTAGTGTACCTTGAATAGCCTTTGAGACTATCCATTTTTGGAAATAATAAATAAAATTTCACTTGTACACCATAACCTTAGGAAAATCAAAGATATAAATAAAAACAAATATAAATACATACTTATTAAATCATTAGTGTCTAAATTGTCCCTACCAAAGAACTTTCTACATAAAAATATTCATCCAAATTCCTCATAGAAAAGTGATGATTCAAGGACTGCTCATCCTAGATCCAGATTCCCATGTTTCATTACAGTTATTTATATGCAAAAAAACACATGAATAAGGTGAATTTATTGACACCATGAAACATTATTATAAAAATTAAAAAACCTAATATGTTTCTCAAAAAAAAGAATAATCATGTTTCATATCTAGATATATACATTCAATAATATGAGGATCATTAGGATAATTCTTCTTAACTAGAATATATATATAAAACTATAAGTATATGTCAACTTAGTATGTAGAGTTATGTGACATGAAAACATACAAATTGATTAAATGAGATAAAATAGATTGATATATCTCAAAATAATTTTAACATATTTCCATAATCTTCTTGGTTCTATTCAAAGTGATAATGTGAAAAATACCTTATAACCCACCATGAATTCCAATGAGCATTGACAATGATACAAATACTATTTCCAATGAAATTGATCCATTATCAACTATTTCCTAATTAGTTTAAACTTATTAGTTGTATCTTATATAAATCGTGGTCTGAGTAGAGAAAATTATAGTAATTAATCCAATCATAAAGGGGAAAATTTATAACTAAAAATGATTCAAAATGATCCATATTGATCAAAGGCCGATAAATTATATTAATATATAACAAAATTAATGTCAAATGGTTCTCTCATGAACCTCCAAAATAAAAAACACATGAATGTGGAATATTTTAAATAATATAAAATTTTCACTATGTTAAAAATTGTTTTGAGGATGATATACAATTAAAATTTTAAAAGATAATATACTCTTGATTGGAGAAAATGATAGATGGGAATTTATGAAATTTCACAATATCTTACAAATAAATATTTCAAATATCATAAGGTATCTTCTTAATGGGATGAAAATAATTAATTGTTTTTATCTGATTGAAAATTACCCATATCCCAATCTTACAATGACGAGTTCAATGTAATGAAATTTGAATGTCTATAAAAATAACATCCCTCTTCAATGTTATATTATGTATTTGTTATAATAGGTTCAAAATGATTTAATGTGAATAATTCATTTAACAACAAGTGATGAAATGATAGAAGGACTCAATAATTCAAAAACTCATATCAAACAAAAATTATTGAAATTTTAATTCATAATATAGCTTGATAAATTATGGATGTATGTCTTCAAAAAATGTGGATCTATAAGACTCTTATTGAAATAAATAGTTCCATAATTAGATTGTGACTATTCACCATTGTAAACCAACCATGATAAATTCTTATAATGTGTGGATATTTTGGAAATGTAAATCATTCCGAAAAAATATTCTAGATCATATATTTCATGACTTGAATACTCCAAAAGAGAACTCAATTATTTTATTCTTTCATATGAATGTGTAGTTGCAAAAAAAGACTCATTAATTTTCATGCACCTTAATTTTCTTTTACATATTAGAATGTATGTTTTCTAATAACATTATTAATGATAACATTCCATATATTATGAGGGAATGATATAAGAAAATAAAAAGGCTCTAAGTATTTTACATAGATATTTTAATAAAACTAAATTTTTGTAAAACAGTATACATCAGTATTTTATAGAGTTATATGTAATGAAATTGTCATTAGATAAATAATTCCCTTTAATATCACAAATAATGCATCACAACTTCGAATTCAATTTCTTTTGTGGGTTAATTATTTTTTTGTGGTCATAACTAATAATCTCTATATGAAACCTCAGGATCATTTTTCATTCGTATAAAACGCTTACCCATTCCCAGTATATTTTTGTAAATTATCTAACCATAAATTAGATCCGAGTGATTAAACATTGGAGCTTATGTAAATATCATTTAAATTTCATAAAAATATTTCTTAATTTATTTATCTATTCAAACATGACTCTTTTTGATGTAATCGTAATGAAGGGAGAAGAATGTTGACGGATTTCATGATTAATCTATAAAAAATGTATTAATCCCAAGAATCATATAATTTCAAAAAAACATTGGTTTTTCTAAGACATAATAAATTTAATATTCTCAATGTCAATTGATATGCCTTCTTTAGATGCCACATGACCTATGAATTTGAATTCTTGGTATTAAAATTTTTATTTTCATTATTTTACATACAAGACATGTTCCTTGGGGGTCTATAATATTATCTCAATGTAATTTTAGGATCTTCCTTTAACTTCTAATAAATTAAAATTTAATCCAAAAATAATGTGAAAAAGGTGTTTTAGTAGTTATATTATATAAATATCATAAAATACATAAAAACAAAAGGCAACATTTACATCTAAAAGGAGTCCTAAGATATTCATAATATCCATACAATATTTTGAAGGAATCATTAGGAATATCATACTCATCCGGCCTAAATTAGGGATATACTGATTTGAGTACAATTTTGGAAAACCAACATTCAACTCTAAGATGATCCAAATGATCATTGACTCATGTAATGAGATATTTATACTTTAGATTCTCGTTGTTGATATTCTAATAATCAGTTAATAGTTTAAGACTTAGATATGAATATTTAGTGAAGATAACCCTGGATCCCATGCTAACAAACTTTCCTGAATGAAGCCCATTACGTTGTGATATTATATTAGTATTTTCAATTAATTCAATGTATAAATATCCATATGATATGTGAGTAAAGAGATCATAAATATACCCAAAAGTAATAAAATGATAACTAAACTTCTCTCTTTAGTAATATTCCATTATATTTATTTCATCAATTGTTAGAGTTTACCCTTAGTTTCCATTCTATAGAATCCTATAAAATGTTTTTTGTTGAAAATAAATGGATCCAATATCCAAAATAATTGGTCAGGAACTACTGTATCTAGGATTCCACTTACTGTGAATGTCATGGTTATTTTCTTTCGGTGAGAGAAATACCAACATCAATCCATTAAAATCGATGTAATATTTATATCTAAACATATTAATCCTAAATTGAATAAGTTAAAAAACATATATATTAAGTTCATGTAGTTCCCACACAATTTCAAATTTTTTAGTTATACAAATACAGGAAAAAAATTACAACTACGGTCCTTATACATTCCAACGGTGTATAAATATCCATTATATAAAGAATACATTTAAATTTTTATATCAAATCATTAATAATTTTAGACAACAAAAAATAAATGGAATAACCTATATCAAATAATATAAGGATATTATAATATAAAACAAACATAATAACATAATCTATCATTATCATTTCCCATCCCCATTAGGACTCCTAGAGAGATGATAATGAGATCAAGAGTGACCCAAAAATCTCTCTTCTAATAGGACGTGATGGGGAAACAAACACTAGGTTTATAAAATGTAGTTTATGAGAGCCATTTTTAATTTAAATATATGATAACAACCAAATCGTTAAATACAACTAAAATTATGATGACCAATTCTTTCCTAAAATATAATACATATGGATTACTATACTAATTTGAAATACCAAACCAACACACTATACATAAACAAAAAAGTATATAAACTTTTATATAATCACACATAGTCTATGATAGTTTAACTCATTCTTAATAGAACATGGTCTGGACACTCTCTCAACATAATAGTACATGTCTAAAAACTGACAATAATATTGTGATCATTAAAGTATAAACATTTCGTTTCACCTAAGAACTATTATATTTCAAGTGAAAAATATATATAAATACCTCAGGAAATGAATTATATAAGAATAAATAAATTATGAATTAAAATATAAGAAGCAAATAATTCAGTAAAACATATATTTCATGTCATCCATGTCCTCGTAGAAGTTACTATAATCACAGTACCATAGAGAGAATTTATATAATCACCTAAAAATCTACACCTATAATGTTAATATATTTATAATCATTAAATACATATCTCTATAATGAGGACTATATGATTAAAAATTTAAAAATTTATATTTACAACAAAAACTATTTAATCTACAACGGGACTACCAAATCCCCTAAAAAATGTTACAAAATGGATAAACACATCCTTATATCTACTATATCATAAATATTCCAACAAAAGATAACACAATATGAAAACATTACACCAACATCAAAAAAATCTAATAGGCATATCTAACAAACATATAATACATAACACAAAACTATAGTTCATGGCATAATTATAATTAACTTTAAAAATGAAATAAATTCCCATAACCTTTAATTACAACTACAAATTTCTATTATAATATCTATATTTTTAGGGGGTATGATTTTAATGTATCCAATGTCAATCCCAAAAACAAAACATCTACAAAATAAAATTCTAAAATCTCAAAATCAATTTTATCCCAACTTAATTGAATTTAAATAAAAAATATCATGCTTTGAAATATTAATCGGTCACCATTAGGATCAAAATAAATAGAATATAATTCAAAGTGACTAAAAATAGATTTTTAATATTATTAATTTCCACATTATCAACCCTCATTCATCTTCTATATTTATATTCCAAATCATATTGAATCTAATTAATTTTCTTTCCATAATTAACACCCTTTAATTATTTAAATAATCAATATAAATTCAATTCTCACTCCCACACAAACTTTCCATCCATGTTGTATTTGATTCAGTTATTTTCAAATAATTAAAATATTTAAAATAATTTACCAATCACAACATCATCCAAATTAAAAAAATCTTTATCTCACTAAAAATATATATGAAAAACCTCTATAAATAAATAAATCATCAATGAATGAATCAGGTAAATGAAATATATTTTATCACAAAAATAATACTTAATGGATAAGAATATCCAAAATCCAAATTTCAATCATACATCAACCATGGTCATAGAAGTCCTAAAATGTATAATTTAAAATGATCTCTATTCAGATAGTTGTAGAATCATGAAAAGGAGAAATAAAAAATTTATTAGAGGAGAACTCAAAATTAAAATAAAAAGTATTTATATTTCCAAAATACATACCGAGGAAGGAAAATGTAGCTTGGTTTATAAAAACCAATCAAATTTAAAAACAAAAAAATTTCATAAAATATCACATAATAATAAAAATTATTATGATGTTGTGGGGGTGGACAATAACACACGAGACTTTTATGTTATATAAATCATCAAAGGAATCTTTTTCTACACAACACTTTCTTGGCTTGCTTTACACGAAATCGCGACCTTCCTTGATAGCTTGCGTCGTACGCACTACCGAGTTTCACTAAACAATGATATGCTATTAAAATATTGATAAAACTAGCCGTTATGAATAGTAATAACCACTTTTTGAAATTTTATATATTTTATTTTTTTAAATGGACTTCATTTTTGGATTCGGAATATCGAAATTAGCCTAGGGTGAAATTTTGGTATTTTTCTGAAAACATTCAATTTTTGATGAATAGTGAAACCACTAAGTGGTAGTTAAAAAAACTGAATTTTTCATAAAACATAATTTTACCGCTTCTGTGAGTGGAATTTCGAAAATCCGAGAGACACAGTTGATGTCAGTAAGTAAAATGTGGTTCAATAAGATGAAAATAATTTTTTGATGAATAGTAACATTTTACCTTTTTTTACCACGGTTAAAAGTAAATAGGGTAATTAAGGGTAAAAATGATATTATTATTACCCTAACACATGTTTTAATTCTATCGGACAAGTTTAATTCGACCAAAAACAATCTTAGGAATAAAATATGACCATTTAGGCCCATTTGGATTAGATTAGGACATTTATTATTAATTTATTTATAGAAGGGTTAAAATAGTTAAAATCAATGTTTAATAAGTAAATCATTTTTAATATAGGGTTATACATAAGATAAATTCGACTATAAATATTCATTAGAAATATATAATGATTTCCTAAATAATGGAATTTTATTTGTAATTTTTAGACATTAAATAATTTAATTTATTTATGACACAATGATGATGCAGTAATTATCCTATTAATGAAATATTGACATAATTGATGTTATAAACACCGAAATAAATGTAATTTGAGACTTCTCATGAATTCCACAAATTTTCTAGATTAATATGACATGTTAGTATTGATTTAATTATCTTTTTTCGAACTAATCATTCTTTTATGATTTTCAAAAAAAAAATAATTACTAAATAGTGTCAAAATTGACATAAAATAGTTTTAAAAACAAATATTATATTAGTAATTGTTATTTTATTCCTAAAAATCTACGGTTCGGCCAAATGACTTATATAAGGTTATATATATTAATAATAAACAAATCGGGGTTCGTTTGGCTTCTAATAGTATGTTTATTAACCTTATAGTATAAGAACACAAGAAGACACGGCAAAAGTAAAATTATTTAACTTAATGTTAAATCTAAATGATAAGGTTAATATAGGGACCTAAACTTGTCTAAATTCTTTTAGATGAGAGGATTTCGAGCCCTTCCCACCTTAGCTTCGAAATAAATCAATTTGGAGCTATTTAAAACCGAAATTGACTTTATAATAAAATAATATTTTTAGTTTTTCCAAAGGAGCCCCTCTCCTCCCTTATAGAAGGGCACCTCTTCCCCCCTTCCTCACACCACTTTGATCCTTCACCCTCATCCAAGCCCTGCCAATTTCTTCTCTCCACTTCCCTAGAAACATCTTAGAGGTTCTGGTCTTCTTCAAAGACCTATTTTAGTACCCTAAAAGGAGGTCTCAAAGAAGCACTTCAAAGAAGAGGTAATGTCTGTTACCGATTCTTTCATCTTTATTTCTTCTTCCACTTATTCTTCTTTAGTTGTTTCATTATGAAGTAATATCATCAGTATCAATAATATAATTATATGTCAATATAAATATGAAACAACCCTATTTCACCATCTATCCATCCTACGGAAAAAGAAATCACTGCGCATGCGTACGTACGGAATACCGTCTCCACGCCGTGGTGTAATCTATTTTCCACCACCACCTTACTTGGGTGGGTATAATGGTGTAAATAAGGACTATATATTACTATTATAGAGTGATACTGATTCTGAAATAGTATACATACACTCCAATACAATTCCATGATCATATGAACGATATCATCACTCGTGCGTACGTACGGAATACCATCTCCACGATGTGATGCGACTCATTCTACATGATCTTCATTTCATAATGATTATATAAATGAATTTAATGAATGAATATGATATATATTACACTAATACCATTCTGGAAATGAGGTATCTATTACCTAAAGAGAAGAATAAGAATTTATTCAACAAAACACGCATAAGAACAAAAAGTAATAAACCCCCGAATAACAAGTAGCAATGAAATATTACTACTAAGAAGCTAAGAATATGACCATATATGATATCATAAAAATAAGTATGATTTTGTAATAAGTCAATAACTTTTTTAAATCATTATACATGAGGTTCAGAAACGTACAAATCATATCAGACCTAAGGTAAGGTAAATATCGCAATCTCATTTTTATCCGAGATTGTTTATACTTTAGTATTTATTGGGGTGTATTTTATCATCCACATCCATTTTTCCTCAATATGTAACATTATTTACATCCAAATACAATTTTTTAAATCCAATTTTACCCTTCGGTGAGTTTTTAGTAAAGGATATGAAAGGAATCTTTTGTCATTGTTCGTACGAGGTACTTTTTGACTTTTCTGAAAAAAGTACGTGAAGAATGTTTTTCTTCACTTATACGGCATGAATGGATTTTAAAAACATTATTTCCAAGTAGCTTCCATTATAATTTTTCAAGTTTATTTTTAATCAACTTATTTTAATTTATAATTGTATGACCTGTTAAGAAAGGAAAAGTGTTTTTGAAGTAGAAAGGATATTTTACTCAAGAATGGAGTTCAAGTGTTTTATCAAAATTATTTTCCATCTAAGATAATAAAGGGTTCTATTTTTTTCCCTATTATTACATTAATATGATTATGTTGTGATGGAAATATTTTTATGAATTCCTTTATCTTATATTAATTTTTTGATGATGTCACGATGTTTAAGATTCTCATTTTTATTACATGGGTTATGCAATGATGTATGATTTTGTGGCACACATAAGAATGGTATCATTATGAGATGGGTTGGACCTATATCTTTCTCCAATGAATTGGGTAAAGATTTTATATCTCATGAGATAGACATGGCTGGAATTGTAGGTTATACAAGTTCAGTGAAACAGGACTGAAACGAGGATTGACCTCGGTTCAGAAATGGACTTTATCCACTAAGATAGTCTTGGAAATGAGTCTTGACTAATAAGAAATGATTCTATATGATTATGTGTGTATTCCACAAAGTTTCATGTTTTAAGTTATGATTATTGGGATTACATTTCACTACTATGATTTATCCCATGTTATGAAATTATGATCTATTTTGCAAGCTATGATTTCCAAAAGTTATGTGCTTATGCATATGATGTGATTGATATTTCTTTTGTTTACCCTTACTGAGAATTTGAGCTCACCCTTTTGTATGTTTTCTTTCCCCAGGTAAGGAAGATGGTTATTAAGTAAGATATGACAAAAGGGACTATATATATGATGAAATAAATGGGAGATAGTGTAGAAGCTTTATGAACCAGTTGTTTATGTTTCCCAATTTCTAAAGACACTATACCTATATGGTCCTTTTGTGGTTTTGTTATATGTTGTAATAAGTATGTTACAATTTTGAAGTATTAATAATGTATTTAAAGTATGGGTCGTTATAGTTGGTATCAGAGGAAAGGTATAGTCAACCTTTGGAAACTAGGATGTGAAAGCCTTAGTAAAAACCCTAAGGATAAGTCTAAGCATAGAACACAATATTAGTGTTTTTGAAATGGACATGAATAAACTAGGATATGACCTTAAGTGTGAAATTTTATTCTTGATTATGTGGTTTTCCTATTATAATTAGTTTTTATCACACTATTATTCTGGGTTTTTGTCAATGGCTGGAACCCGAAGGAACCGTGTTAATGCGGAATGCGACGGGCAATGCAATGATTGTCCCCCTGAGCAACCAAACGTTATGGGAGCTGGAATGAAAAATATTGTAGCCATGATCACACAACTTTCTCAAGCTATGAATCATGCAGGTCTTCCAAACGAGCAAAGGAAGGAGCAACTTTCTATTGAATCCTTCATGATATAGCGTCCACCTTCATTCAGCGGGTCTACTGATCCATTAGTTGCTGAACAATGGATTAGTACTACGGAAAAGATATTTTCAGTTCTTTAATGTTCTGAGCGTGATAAAGTCATCTTAGCAGTGTATCGTTTGGAAGGTGATGCTTATCAATTGTGGAATCTTGTTAAGAATACAAGGCAAAGGGATGAAATTGAGTCCATGGAATGGGACGAGTTCAAGAACTTATTTTTCAATAAGTATTTCCCTCGTATTCTCCGAAAAAAGATGGAGAAATAGTTTCTTGAACTGAAGCAAAAGGATGATGAATCTATTGGTACCTATGAAGAAAATATTACAAGACTTGCAAGGTACGCTTCTCGTATTATTATCCAACCTAAGAGTAAGATCGATCGATTCTTTAGTGTCTTAAAACCAAGTCATCGAAGGGCCTTATCCATAAGGGACTTCAATATCTATGAGGAAATTGTTCGATGTGCTCACAAAGTTGAGATGGAGATTGGAGTAACCCATCAGTCAAATGGGTTTGATAAGAAGAGGAAAATGAAATTCAAAGGAAAATATAAAGAGCACACTGAAAGGAAGATGAGATTTCCCTTAAGCTCAAAGTGTGGAATGAAACATGGAGGGAGTTGTCTTAAAGGGACAAGTAAATGTTTCAAATGTGGAAAGGAAGGTCATCAGGAATTTGAATGCCGCGATGATGGGAAGAGGATGTCTAATGATGAAAACAAAGGAAGGGATACATAGAATGACCCTACTACACTTCAATTTTTCACGTGCAAGGAGATGGGACATTATGCCAATAAATCCCCTAATCCAAGGGTTGATGATGGTGGTCGATGTCAAAAAAATATTAAGGCTAAAGACAAAGGAAAGTCACATGCACTTTTTATCAGCGATGTGGAGTACGATAACGATGTGGTGAAAGTTACACTTACCATCCACTATAAAGTAGAAAATGTTTTATTTGATTCTGGATCCACCCACTCCTTTATTACTGAATAATTTTCTAAGGGTATCACCGTATTACCTCAACAATTAGATGTTGAGTTAGCTGTGACAACACCTAATGGCACAACAGTCGCATCAAAAGTTTATAATTATTCTCCGATTGAAGTTTGTGGGAAAGTGCATCCTGAAAATATTGTGATCCTTCCTATAGTGGAATTTGATGTGATTCATGGCATGGATTGGCTTTCTCTACATGGATCTCATATCAATTGCCAAACAAGGGAAGTCACATTTCATATTCCAGATCAATCTATGATCGTCTATCGATGCAAGGATGAACATAACCTTCCAGTGGAAAATTCTTCCATTTTATGGGTATTGATTCCACTAAATGAAGTTTATTTATCTCAAATGGTTGGTGAGAAACTCATGATTAAGAATATGCCCATTGTACGGGAGTTTGATGATGTCTTTCTGGAGGAATTACCGGGTCTTCTACCGAATCGTGAAGTTGAGTTTGCAATAGAACTCGTACCGGGTGCTTTGCCTATTTCCAAGACACCTTATAGAATGGCCCCAATTGAGTTGCATGAATTGAAGAAGAAACTCCAAGAGAATCTTGATAAGGGGTTCATACGCCCTAGTGTGTCACCTTGGGGAGGACCTGTTCTGTTTGTTAGGAAGAAATATGGATCAATGAGACTCTTTATTGATTATCGAGAACTTAACAAGACCACTATCAAGATCAAATATCCTCTCCCTCGTATTGATGACTTATTTGACCAACTACGCGGAGCTCAATACTTTTCCAAGATTGAACATCGTTCAGGTTATCATCAATTAAGGGTCAAAAGGGAGGATATACCAAAGATGACTTTCCGTACAAGGTATGGACACTATGAATTTATATTGATGCTATTTGGTCTTACTAATGCCCCTGCTATATTCATGGATCTAATGAATAGAATCTTTAAAGACTATCTAGATCAGTTTGTGGTAGTCTTTATAGACAATATTCTTTTCTATTCAAAGAGCAAGGAATAACATGAAGATCACTTGAGAATTATATTGAAGACCCTAAGAAAGGAGAAGCTTTATGCCAAATTTACCAGGTGTGAATTTTGGCTTTAAAAAGTTGCATTTTTGGGTCACATAATCTCAAAAGAGGAGATATCTATGGATCCAGCAAAAACAGAGGTTATCGAAAGATGTTCGAAACCAACAATAGTAACTGAGATCCGATGTTTTCATGGTTTGGCTGGATATTATCGATGTTTTGTGAAATATTTTTCATGATTATCTAATCCACTCACCAAGTTGACTCGGAAAGGAGTTAAGTTTGTTTGGACGGAGGAATGTGAAGAGAATTTCAAGGAGTTGAAAAGAAGGTTATCCAGAGCACCTGTACTCACACTGCCTTGTAGTGGAGAAAGGGCTTTGATCTACAGTAATGCATCCAAGAAGGGATTGGGGTGTCTTCTTATGAAAAATGATATGGTTATAGCTTATGCCTCACGACAGTTGAAAATCCATGAGAAAAATTACCCAACACATGATTTGGAGTTAGCTACAGTAATCTTTGAATTAAAGATTTGGAGGCATTACCTTTATGGTGAAAGGTGTGATATTTATACTGATCAAAAAAGTGTAAAGTATATTTTCACACAAAAGGAGTTGAATATGCTCCAAAGAAGATGGTTGGAGCTGATTAAGGATTACGACTGCTCAATCCATTACCACCCTAGGAAAGCAAACAAGGTGGCAGATGCATTAAGTCGACGAGACCATGCTAGTTTATCAATGATGAGGATCACAAAAGATCCAATATTTATGAATTTACAAAGGATGGATCTTGGAATTATAATGAAAGGGGAAAATCGTATCTTTATAAAATGAATGTTCAACCATCTATACATGTGAAGATTAAAGAGGCACAGAGAGATGATGTCGAGTTACAAAAGAAGGTGAGAAATGTTCCTGAATTCAACCTTGATTGTGATGGGATAATAAAGTTCAGGAATCGGGTTTGTGTTCCTCCCATCCCCGAATTAAAGGAGCTGCTGGATGAGGCTGATAGTTCTTCATTCTCTATTCATCCTGGAAGCACAAAGATGTATATGGACCTAAAAGAGTAATTCTGGTGGTATGGCATGAAAAGAGATGTTGCTGAATATGTCTCTCGATGCTTGGTTTGTCAGCAAGTTAAAGCTGAGAGACAAAAGTCTAAGGGGATGTTACAACCATTACCCATACCGAATGGAAATGGGAAAACATCACTATGGACTTTGTCACAGGACTTACTAAAACATCTAAAGGCAATAATGCTATTTGGGTCATAGTTGATCGTCTTACAAAGTCTGCACACTTCATTGCTATTAGAGTAGATTTTTCTCTGGATCAGCTTGCCAAGATATATGTAAAGGAAGTGGTAAGATTGCATGGAGTACCACTTTCTATTATATCTGATCGGGATCCAAGATTTACCTTGACGTTCTGGCGAAGTCTCCAGTATACTCTAGATATAGAGTTGAGTTTCAGCATTGCTTATCATCCTCAAACAGATGGTCAGTCCAAGAGAACAATTCAAACTCTAGAAGATATGTTGAGAGCTTGCTCTATGGATTTCAAAGGTGGTTGAGATCAACACCTACCTTTGGTGGAATTTTCTTATAATAATAGCTTTCACTCCAGTATTCAGATGGCTCCTTATGAAGCTCTCTATGGAAAGAAATGCAGGACTCCAACTTGCTAGGATGATGTTGAGGAAAGAAAGCTATTAGGACCCGATCTCGTTGATGAAATGGCAGAAAAGGTCAGATCTATTCAACAACACATAAGAGAAGCTCAGAGTCTACATAAAATTTATGCTGACAACCGAAGAAAAGACCTAGAGTTTGGAGTGGGTGATAAAGTGTTCTTACGAATATCTCCCTAGAAGTGGGTTATGGGATTTTGAAATAAAGGGAAGTTGATCCATAGATATATCAGTCCTTTTGAAATACTGGATCGTGTTGGGAAGGTAGCTTACCGATTGGCGCTTCCACCGAATCTCTCTCAAGTTCACGATGTGTTCCATGTATCTCTCCGGAGAAAGTACAAACCTGATCCTTCACATGTACTCAACTCAGAAGTTGTACCACTGGAGCAAGATCTTTCTTATGAAGAAGAACCGATAGTGATTCTAGATCATAGAGAAAAAGTCTTACGAAACAAGACCACTCGATTGGTGAATGTTTTATGGAGGAACCACCAATTAGAAGAAGCTGCATGGGAGCTTGAGGATATGATGAGGGAGAGGTATCCTCATCTGTTTGTTACAAAGTGACAAATTTCGAGGGAGAAATTCATTTTAAGGGGGGTAGAATGTAACACCTGAGACTTTTATGTTATATAAATCATAAAAGGAATCTTTTTCTACACAACACTTGCTTGGATTTCTTTACATGAAATCATGACCTTCCTCGATAGCTTGCGTCGTAAACAATACCGAGTTTCACAAAACAATGATATGCTATTAAAATATTATTAAAACTAGCCGTTATGAATAGTAATAACCACTTTTTGAAATTTTATAAATTTTATTTTTCAAAATGGACTTCATTTTTGGATTCGGAATATCGAAATTATCCTAGGGTGAAATTTTGGTATTTTTCTGAAAACATTCAATTTTTGATGAATATTGAAACCACTAAGTGGTAGTTAAAAAAACTGAATTTTTCATAAAACTTAATTTTACCGCTTCTGTGAGTGGAATTTCGAAAATCCGAGAGACACGGTTGATGTCAGTAAGTAAAATGTGGTCCAATAAGATGAAAATAATTTTTTGGTGAATAGTAACTTTTTACTTTTTTTTACCACGGTTAAAAGTAAATAGGGTAATTAAGGGTAAAAATGATATTATTATTACCCTAACACATGTCCTAATTCTATTGGAAAAGTTTAATTCGACCAAAAAAAACCTTAGAAATAAAATATGACCATTTAGGCCTACTTGGATTAGATTAGGAGATTTATTATTAATTTATTTAAAGAAGGGTTAAAATAGTTAAAATCAATGTTTAATAAGTAAATCATTTTTAATATGGGTTTATACATAAGATAAATTCGACTATAAATATTCATTAGGCAGCTAAAAAGATTTCCTACATAATGGTATTTTATTTGTAATTTTTAGACATTAAATAATTTAATTTATTTATGACACAAAGATGATGCAGTAATGATCTTATTAATGAATTATTGACATAATTGATGGTATAAACACCAAATTAAATGTAATTTGAGACATTTCATGAATTCCACAAATTTTCTAGATTAATATGACATGTTAGTATTGATTTAATTAACTTTTTTCGAACTAATAATTCTGTTATGATTTTCAAAAAAAATAATTACTAAATAGTGTCGAAATTAAAATAAAATAGTTTTTAAAACAAATATTATATTAGTAATTGTTATTTTATTCCTGAAAACCTAAGGTTTGGAAAAATGACTTATATAAGGTTATATATATTAATAATAAACAACTTGGGGTTTCGTTTGGATACTTATTGTAAGTTTATTAACCTTATAGTATAAGAACACAAGAAGACACAACAAAAGTAAAATTATTTAACTTAATGTTAAATCTAAATGATAAGGTTAAAATAGGAACCTAAACTTGTCTAAATTCTATTGGATGAGAGAATTTCGACCCATCCCAACCTTATCTTCGAAATAAATCAATTTGGAGCTATCTAAAACCGAAATTGACTTTATAATAAAATAATATGTTTAGTTTTTCCAAAGGAGCCCCTCTCCTCCCTTATAAAAAGGAACCTCCTCCCCCCTTCCTCACACCACATTGAGCCTTCAAGCTCGGCCAAACCCTGCCAATTTCTTCTCTCCACTTCCCTAGAAAAATCCTAGATGTTCTGGTCTTCTTCAAAGACCTATTTTAGTAACCTAAAAGGAGGTCTCAAAGAAGCACTTCAAAGAAGAGGTAATGTCTGTTACCGATTCTTTCATCTTTACTTCTTCTTCCACTTCTTCTTCTTTAGTTGTTTCATTATGAAGTAATAACATCAGTATCACTAATATACTGATATGTTATTATAAGTATGAAACAACCCTATTTCACCATCTATCCATCCTACAGAAAAAGAAATCACCGCGCGTGCGTAGGTACCGAATACCGCCTCCACGCCATGGTGTAATCAATTTTCCACCACCACATTACTTGGATTGGTATAATGGTTTAAATAATGACTTTATATGACTATTATAAAGTCATCCGGATTCTGAAATAGTATACATACACTCCAATTAAATTCCATGATCATAGAAACCATATTATCACTCGTGCGTTCGTACGGAATACCGTCTCCACGATGTGATGCGACTCGTTCTACATGATCTTCATTTCATAATGTTTATATAAATGAATTGAATGAATGAATATGATATATATTACACTAATACAATTCTGGAAATGAGGTATCTATAACCTAAAGAGAAGAATAAGAATTTATTCGACAAAACACGCATAAGTACAAAAAGTTATAAACACCTGAATAACAAGTAGAAATGAAATATTACTACTAAGAAGCTAAGAATATGACCATATATGATATCATAAAAATAAGTATGATTCTGGAATAATTCAATAACATTATTTGAATCATTATACAAGAGTTTCGGACACGTACAAAGCATATCGGACCTAAGGTAAGGGAAATATCACAATCTCATTTTTATCCGAGATTTTTTATACTTTAGTATTTACTGGGGTGTATTTTATCATCCACATCCATGTTTTCTCAATATCTAATATTAATTCCATCCACCTACAATTTTTTACATCCATTTTTACCCTTTGGTGATTTTTTTGTATAAGATATGATAGGAATCTTTTTCGTTTTTCGTACGAGGTAGTTTTTGAATTATCTGACAAAAGTACGAGAAGAATGTTTTTCGTAACTTATACGGCATGAATGGATTTTAAAAAAAAAATTCCCAAGAAGCTTCCTTTACAAGTTTTCAAGTTTATTTTTAATCAACTTCTTTTAATTTAAAATTGTATGACATCTTAAGAACGGAAAGTGTTTTTGAAGTAGAAATGATATTTTTTTCAAGAATGGAGTTCAAGTGTTTTATCAAAATTATTTTCCATCTAAGATAATAAAGGGTTCTATTTTTATCCCTATTATTACATTGATATGATTATGTTGTGATGAAAATATTTTTATGAATTCCTTTATCTTATATGAATTGTTTGATGATGTCACAATGTTTAAGATTCCCATTTTTATTACATGGGTTATGTAATGATGTATGATTTATGATTTTGTGGCACACATAAGAATGGTATCATTATGAGATGGGCGGGACCTATATCTCCCTCCAATGCATTGGGTAAATATTTTATATCTCATGAGATAGACATGGCAGGAATGGTAGGTTATACCTGTTCAGTGAAACAGGACTGAAACGGGGATTGAACTCGGTTCAGAAATGGGCATTGTCCACTAAGATAGTTTTGGCAATGAGTCTTGAATAATAAGAAATGATTCTCTATGATTATGTGTGTATGTCACAAAGTTTCATGTTTTATGTTATGATTATTAGGATTACATTTCACTACTATGATTTATCCCATGTTATGAAATTATGAGCTCTTTTGTAGGCTAAGATTTCCAAAAGTTATGTGCTTATGTATATGATGTGATTGATATTTCTTTTGTTTACCCTTACTGAGCATTTGAGCTCACCCTTTTGTATGTTTTCTTTCCCCAGGTCAGGAAGAAGGTTATTAAGTAAGATATGCCAAAAGGGACTATAGATATGATGAAATAAATGGGAGACAGTGTAGACGCTTTATGAACCAGTTGTTTATGTTTCCCAGTTTCTAAAGACACTATACCTATACGGTCCTTTCGTGGTTTTGTTATATGTTGTAATAAGTATGCTTCAATTTTGAAGTATTAACAATGTATGTAAAGTATGGGTCGTTATATAGACCAACTGGGAAATAAAAAATCACAGGTGAAATAAATTAATATCCCTCAATATCTCATGGGAATCCACACATCTGATGATAAAATTTTCTATCTAATTCCATGAACATCATTTTGTTTCAATATATTTGGGACTTTAATGTTCACGATGCAAACAACATTTTAATTCAATTATAACTAACTTATTCACCCTTAAACTCATGGCCAAAAAAATTAAATACATAAAAATGATAATAATTATTTTATGATATAAAAAAATATTACAAATCCCAACCATTATCTATTTACTAATCATTGTTCTACAAAAACCAACTACAACACAAAAATTATCCCTATATAGAATTGTAAATATAATTTAATTCCCCATCTCACAATGATAAAATTTGTGGTGAAATGAACAGGTCGTAATGTATAGTCTTGAAAATACATATCATCTCCAATACTTGAGAAAATTATTCAACTTGGAAATAAATCATGGAACTATCTAAGGCACTACTGTATATAGTTTTTCATAAGAAATAAATTCCCCCAAACAAAAAATACACATCTCTTTAAATATTATCTAAGTTATATATCATATAAATCAAGGAATTAATTTAAAATATAAGTGTATATATTACATAAAAATCAATATATTATCATAACTAATAATATAATAAAATAGGAGTGAAAAAACATAAAATTGCAATCATAATAACTATTTAGGATACCTATAAAATAATACTATCACCCTCAAATATACCCAAAAAAAAGTAAACAAAAAAGATAAAATAGGAGATTAATTAATTCATATTTGGACAAAAAATCAACATTTATACTATTATCAATTTTTAAATAGATTCGGTTACTGAACTATATTCTTTTACTCCCACTTTGGTGTAAAATCCACTAAATCATCAAACCACTACAAGA
The DNA here is from genome assembly GCA_963277665.1 of Viscum album. Lineage (NCBI taxonomy): Eukaryota > Viridiplantae > Streptophyta > Magnoliopsida > Santalales > Viscaceae > Viscum > Viscum album. Next base: position 1,434,231,858 of record OY728140.1, read on the forward strand.
TGCGTAAAATACAAATAAATATCCTATAAAATACCATTTATTTATGGTATTACATATATATTGGTTAGTATACAATGGCCACATACTTCTCAATTTCTAACTCACCCTAGTTAGTGACATGAGAGTTATAGTTAGGATGTTTCGGAAGATGTAACACGTGAAAGATGTTTTGAATATAATATATTTTTGATATAAGTTCCAAAATATATTAAATTATAAAATATTTTCTATCTAAAAAAAGGCCTATAAAATAAATTAGAGAGATTACCACCTCTTGAAAATATCATTAACACCTAAATAGGAAAAACTATAAAAAATTTAAGATCGCCAATGACAAATGAAAATGATATGCTCCTATAATGTGAAGAATATATATGTTGGTATTTAATATCCTAAATTCATCTTTGAACCACTTAAGACTACTTTTTCATACTATTAACAGAATTTTGTCTAATGATTTCTGAATATCAGACTATAGTCCATAATATTAATAATATGTATGGTTTCCTGAATAATATACATGTGATTACATGATAAATGGAGTTTGATATAAATTATTATAAGAAAATATAGACAAATAAAAATGATTCACATATAATACTCCATAATTAATAAATTCAGAAAATTATAATGTCCTCCAATGTATAGATAACCCATTGAATATGTCCATATTCTTGTGGTGGAAATGTTGTGCTAATAAATAAAGGGAATCTAAATGAACAAAAAATTCCACTCCACACCTACAATGTAAAATGAAGATCACAATATAAAATTATTATCTTTATAAAGTTATATATTCTCCCACTTCCTCAACATAGATTACCAAAAATACATATGAAGTACTCAAATCGTTAATATTAATGAAATGAAATAACTATTTAGTTAGTACATACTAATGGAAATGTAATTATATCCACTAACCAATTGAAGAGAACACAACACAAAATCAAGGAATATGCTCTCTCATTTCCAAAATCAAATATTTAGTGGATCTAATTGAATATGAAGGACCAGATTCTTGTATTTTACTATGGAAATGAATCAAGACACATACACTACCATTGAAATTGTCACATGAAACCGTTAAAAATGTTCCATAAATTCCTAATAAAGTTTTGAAATATAAATATTTACTACTAATTGTGAGATTCATAACTCAAAGTAATCACATATTATATAACCCAAGGAATAAAGATATTCTTATAAAATAAAGTTATACTCCACCAACCAACCAAAATTAGCATAATGAATAATGTGATATTTCCATACCTTCATTACTAGTTATCATAGTGGATATTCATCAATCCATTAAGACAATAGAGTATTCACCATCATCAAATTTATAAATTATCCCCCCCTAACTTCATCAATATCTAATTCATTGATCAACCACTCATCACAAAACTTAGTTGAAACAAAACTACACATATTTATATTCAGTAAATTAACTACAAAAATAATTTTTTACACAGTGTAAGAGATCTAAAATTCATAATCCTTCTATAGATCCGTACATCTTCCCAATATGAGAAGAAAAAAATACCATATCCTCTTGTGATTTTTGAATAATAAAATGTGATCTATAAAAAAGTAATTATTCTAAAAAATATAAGACACATACCATAATTAGAAGTTCAACATCATAAGTGTAATAGTTATTCTCATGAGGATGTATCTTCCTAGATTCATAAAATATCGCTAGTTTATTTTTCATCATCACACAACCTAAAAAAATGGTGGAATCATAGTAAACCAAATAAAAGACTTCTTCCTCAAGTAATTGAATGATCCAATCAATGAAATATTTCTATTTTAGATAATCAAATTCCGTTTGACATTGATTAATCCATAGAAATCCATGATTCGTATTAGTTAAATAAGTCCAATGTTTTTTTCCAAGAGAAGGTGAATATAAACCCCAAATAAAATCCTAAAAACACCAAAATAGTATAAATCTATATTTTTCATAATTTCTTCCCAAGAGGTGACATTATCGACATTTGGATGATTGAAACCCTCACCCCACAGAGATATGACAATACAATATATATACACCTCACAAGTCTAGAACTTGTACGCAAAAAACATCATATACAACCAACATCAACAAAGGATCTATAAGAGAGTCCCCAGGTGTTCATCATTATCTTCTTCTATAATTGGATATGAAAAGTTTCCATGAATAAAATCATATATGAATTGATATAAGTGCCCATGGAATATGAATCTCACTAATCCCATTAAATCATATGGGAGATTTGTAACTCTTAATTGCATTTAAAAACCTTGAACACCAATAAAAATACATGGAAGTGGTCTTGTGAATATTATATTACTTATCCAACTTTTTATTGTATATTTACATCCTATTAATCATTAATAACCCTTCATACACATTAATGTGATTTAATAATATATTAATCATTGAGAGTGAATAAGTATTCTCTATTATTCATTAGTTCAACCACTAAAAATTTAATAAAGAAATAGATTTATAGTTTTCCTATTTTTAAAAAATAATAAAACTCCCCATGGAGTCACATTATGTTAAATAAAAAACTTCTATAATAGATCAAAAATTTGAATCTACTACAATGAAAACTCCTAAAACACCATCTAATAATAATTCAAAAAATTAGACACGACACTCTGATATAACTATATCCCAACCATGAATTTATATTTAGGGGGTAGATTTTATACATATTTGAGTAAAAAATAGAATAAATCTCAAAAAATGGTAAATAACATTCACATATGTGACTATATAGAGTCATTCATTAATTCTTCCAACCATGATGAAATATTCCAAAAATATATGAAATTCACGTGGTAGTTTATCCAACCAAGTAACACCACATGATCTACATCCACAATGGCGTGCTTCACTAACCTTTTATCATAATATATAAAGGATCACATAAGATGAAACCAACCAATTATAGGTATGACATCATATGGATGAATATGAAATATTATTAGGCTCTATCACATATAATTTCCTCTTATATCCAATTTATACCAATCAGTCACCCCAACAAATATTAACTTTCCCCACAAGCATAGATAACACAATTGGTTAATTAACCCTTTCTATGGAAACCCTTCGAAAAATTATTATTTTAGGAATGAAGAATTAATATGACACTAAATAATCATTCAGAAAATAGATTGAGTGACGGTTTTATATATTATATGTACTAACACATTAGGTCCTCCCATCTCATTAGATTCTACAGTATAAACTTAACAATGACCACCACCTTTACCATGATTATTATTTACTAATTTCTATTAAATTATAATCATTTCCACATATTGAATGTAGAAAAATATTTTATGGCTGACCTATACAACAAACCTATTCTTAAGAACTATCTTGGTGTTGAGGACAGTATTACAGAAACAATCATAGTAGACAATGTGGTTATCAATATAGTTGATTTAACATAACCCTATACTATATCCAACATTGGAATCTTTGATAATATAGACACATAAATTATATATGTGTTCTACCTATATATAAATTATATGTCACATCTCTATGAAATAGGAGAAGAAACTATTAGCTCTTGGAATCCATAAATAAGGGATTCAACAATGAATACTCAACAGCCCTAAGAATGATAGACCTCATATTTATAGAAATGATATGTACCACACTCTTTAATCAAACACCACACGAGACATTAAAATTCTATTGAAAATAATTATCAAAATAAAACTCAATCAAGATAAATTTATAATATATCTTAATGTAAAAATACAAACTTTTTACTGAATATCACATCATAATACCAATTATACTAGAGAGTTATCAACTCATATTTACCAAATATATCTAGATAGAATTACAAAAAATATCATGATTATCACATTGTAATATCTCTCAATAGAGATAAATTGATAGAATAATGATATCCTGTTATATAATTTTGACTGAAGGTTCCAAATAATGAACTCCTTCCAAAACTAATGATATAACTAGTACTAATCTAACATAGATAAATATTGTTATCAAAATATAGGGCCCCGACATTAAATTTGATCCATGTAAAAAAGTCACTAGTAATGAAATAATATTATTCTTAAGAACCCGAATATATATAATTGTGATCTCTAATTACTCCAGACACTAATCGATTTCACTTCAGAAAATGTATTCCATATACATTGGTAGGGTTTTTTGGATATTTTATTATGGTTAATCAATACACATTTTCCACTAATATTGTTTCCACCTAAAACATTCCAAGGGTGACCATTGTTCCATTTCTCCCTCAAACATGTTTTTTTTCAAATAAATGGTTACATAACTACAAGAAAATATACATCCTATCTGAAGGTCAATATGAATGTTTATACTAAAACAAAACAACTTGAATCTTGATAAACAATCCAATTAACAATATGTATATTATTTATGATCCAAGTCAATATGATACAAAATCCAACATATATATACTAACCCGTAGAAAATATTACATTCCTCTATAAAGGATTCATAAATTATTGGGGTTCATACATGGGATTACAATGGACCTCTAATTTCTAGTTGGTTTTATTGATATGTTTTACTTAGTAGGATAAAGTGATATGGAAAACATTACAACCCATGTTGTCCTAATTAGTACCCACTCTAAAAAACATAATAGAATACTCACCCTAATTTATATATTTCATGACCCATCCACATTAAGACACATGTAATACTGAAAATGAGATAGAGAGTTACTCCCATAGACCACATATAATTGGTCATGGTGTAAAGACTAACACTAAGGTCATATAAATGTATTTAATGGAGACATTTAACTTTTATATATAAGATAAAAAATCATGCAGTATATATAAAGAAATGTATAGGAATACATTTCCACATAAATGAGTGAACAAATGAATGAATGTTTAAATGTGAAAATAATATCAAATCCCAATATATATTCTACAAAAAAGATTACACTATATGAATACACACACTCCTAGAAATATTTACTCATTATATGAAAATTCCACTAGACACCACCATAAATAGGGTCTAGAATGTAACACCCCATTATTTTTGAAATGTTTTTTTTTGAATTGATTGTATCTTGTTTAGGTTAGGAATTTCACACAGCACTAAAAATTGTTTTTTATGAAATCAATAAAATTGGATTGAGTTATACGCAACACCAAGCTATTCTTCCACTATAAGAAACATAATGTTTAGCTTTCTGTACATAGAACATTGAATATATCTTAGGCTACTTGAAAGACTAACATTCCTTGATGTATTATAGAACATAAAAGATCTAGTTTGAGATAAAAAATTATATATTTTTATAATTATTATTAATAAATATAATAAAATATAAATTATCCATTTAAAGAGACGTTATGAATTGGATTAAGTAACTTATTAAAATACATTGTTAAATGAATTGGTTAAAAATAAATAGAAATTAATATAACAACGAATTGAATATATTGTGAATGCTTTTATAAAACAACATTTAATCTCATAATGTAATTTTAACTTAATCAAAAAAAATAATTACTATTAGTGAATGAATTTAATGAAATACATATTTTATAAATTCAATAAAATAATTTTTTACATTCACTTAATATATTTTATATGCATAAGATAGGAACAAATTGAATATTACACAAAAACTCTATATTTTAATAAAATAAGTTTTACCACCTTTTAATGGATAAAAAATATTTAATCTAAATTTTGGAATCATTATGAATTTTATATGAAAAAATAAACTTAATTATTAAAAGTTAAACATAAAAATTATGTTATAGTGATTTTTTCGTCTTTTTCTGTGAAGTTTCATTTTTTGATGGATAGTGAAAATTGATGAATTTTAATTCCAAAGTGATTTTTCCGAAATTTATTTATATTATTAAATTATTATATTTTTCTAATGGTATAATTATAGAAATTATATATCAATTAATCTAATTTTGGTTATTATGATCAACTTCACTTTGAATTTATATATAAAAAGGATCAATCATTTGAACATTTTTAACTTTAAAAAAAGAATTTTATTCTCATCCACATGAAAATTTTTAAATTAATATATACTAATTATAATATCTAATATTTTAAATATTGTTTTTCACAAATAAATAGTGACAGTGGTGAAAATTAATTACCAATATTAAGAGAAAAAATATCATATCATGGGAATAGATTATAAACATAAGGCACCAAATGAACTAAAAACTTGTCCAAATGAAATTTTCTAGAAATATTTAGAACCTATAAACCCTTTTATAAAATATTATCTTTTATTAGATCAATTATAATTAAAATCATATGTGGAATTAAGTTTTCCAAATTTTAAAATAATTTCAATCCTCCTCAACTATAAAAGGGAAATCACCCCTCCCACTTCGTCACACCTCTCAAGACATTGTAGTTCGAAAATGATATTCAAAAATAGCTCATAAAAATACCTATACTAATAATAGGATAATAACCTTGAGAATAAATCGGTCCAAGAAATCTGTTTTCTGAAAAAAAAATGGATTTACCCGAATAAAAGGTAACAACCTTCCTCAAGTTACAGTGTTTTATTTTAATTCTTCATCACTCAAATGTTATTATTCCATGATTATAAAATAACAAATACATCCAAAATATAATAATATATTGTTATTATAAATGTTCTACCCATACTTGTACACACTTCCATCTAATGGGTAATGAATGTTCCATTCTTGTGTTTGACAAACTACATCATCACAATACGATATTGTTAATTTTTCCATTACCACCCCTCATTGATGGAAATTATGATGAAAATTATATTTTTATATGGTGTATATGATATTTAGAATGTATTTATCCCTATTGAATTTTTATATAACACATACCATTATTATTTACATTTTTTATGTGCGATAATTGTGTTTGGGGAAGTGTGAACTACCGCCTCCTCATAGGGATGTGACTCATTCACACCTTACATAGAATGTATGAAGGATGAATATATTAAAAATATATGATATATATGATATTTAAAATTCAAAAGGAATTATTATATTTAAATATATTCATATATATCATTTATACTCTTTTATTAATAAGATAATTAAACTAAAACTTTGTTCATGTGTACACGGTCTCCATGAATGGTGTATTCCATTTCATATTTCTATATTTAATAGATTATTATAAATACAGATATATTGAAAATAAATGATATTTATCTCATGGTTTACCATCAGTAAATCATGATATAATTATTAGGAAAAATATAATAAATTGAGACACATGCGAAAAACAAGGGGCATATTACCTGAATCGTAACCTCAACATGGTTGTATTAATAATTGGGTAGTATATTTATGATTTCCTTACGAGAAGGTTGGGAATTATATCTCCCTCCAATTAATTGGGTAATTATTTAAAGTACATGATATAATTATGAGGTTCATGATTATGGGAATGATCCATTATGAAATATGGGGAAACCGAATCCACTGTGGAAGAATGGGGAAACCTGATCCCTTATAATGAAAGGAATATGACTGGGTATATCTGTTTGTCCTGCCAATTAGGTTTAGTCCCCATGTAAATGTGATGATGGGAAACCATATCTCTTATAAGGAAAGGACTGTAACTGGGGATGGTGGTGTGTCTCACCCAGTTGGTATAGTCCCCATGAAGTGACCTGATAAGTTTTAGAATTTCATCTTGACTTATTGGGAATGAAATTAAATAATTATGTGTATTCAACAATTCCACATCTTATTCATATGTTATGTTTCATGTCCTATGAATTTTATTCCTTTATAATTCATTCCTCATTAACTGCTAATATTTGTGTTGTGATTCATGTTTATGATCTTTGATATGTACGATATGATATTATAATGTTATGATCAAGTTATCATACCATTAATCTCATGTGTATTCTTATATTACTCTTTCATATACCCTTTATATACATCTTTTCTCACCAATTTTTATATTTCCTATCCTATGGTATGATGATATTTTTTATGTAAGATATGTATAATAGGGGCTATTATCTTAGATATCCTAGTATGAGATAATATAACTCCCTCATATACCAGTGTTTACAATTCTATTTTCCCTAAGTTAATAAATTAATATGGTTTTGGGGAATCTGTTTGTGTATATTTTTTACTATTATTCAAAAAAAATATTTAATATCCATGTATTTTATGACGTAGTTATTATAGTTGGTATCAAAGAGAATGTTTTTTCAACTGTTGTAAACATGGAGGAAATAATATTAGTGATACCCTTGGGTATATTTGTAAATATATATATATATGGGTATATATCTAAGGATACGTATAAAGATGAGTTATTGTTTAGGAAAATGTTCTTGAATTCTGGTAAACGATAGAGTGATTGGCTTCCATGAAATAAATACATGTCGTGATACTAAAGGTGGACATGGTTTTAGCATAGATATACCTAGGTGTAAAGACTATAACAAGCTGTATAAATTCCAACTCAAGCGTAACGTATTACACGACAACAAGCCTTATTTCACACCTTGTTTGACACTCCCAAGGGATAAGAATTGGGAATTCAAAAAATATTTATGATCCATCCTGAAGGATTTATATATAAGTTATATATGAATAACCTAGTATATACAAGGGTTTTATAGATTAAGGAAGGTGTAATGATTTAGATATCTTATAGGTAATTCATCATCAGGATTATGTGGTATAACTCTATTGTAAGTAATGTTGACACAAATTTTTTTTTGTTTAAGCCAATGGTGGGAGCCTGAAGGAATTATATTAATGTTGTATGTGAAGGAAAATTATTTAATGAACAATAAAATGGTTTGATCACTAGAGTAAAGGATGTTGTGATCATTACTAATAAGTATTCATTGATTATGATTAAATACATGTATGTTATCCAAATCTCAAACATGTCATGGAAAATAATGAATGAGTTCACATAAATTTAGAGTAATAGATACAATAGTGGAGAGCATATTAATTTTCATTTTTATAAATAATGTGGAAATAATCTCCTTAGTGAATGTCTTAGTGTCACCAGAATATGTTTTTACTATATAAAATATGGACCCAAATTAAGTATCATGAAAGTAAAAAATTAATGTTTTGGATAACACAACAAATTTAAATTTTTTCCCCTCTTATACATTATCCAAGGATAAATTATTTATGTTTTGATTGAATGTTCATTATGAAAATCTATGTCCCAAGTTAAAATATCAAGAAGAGAATTAACACTGTGGTACGAGTAATGGTCATATAGTTGATTATGATGATACTATAGATGAAACAAGAAACAAAATTAGTATTAAGTATAGGGATGTGGTAGAATTATTATGTTTTAAGGATGAAGTAGAATAATTAAAGTGTTTATGTCTTTGGATTCAATATTTACTTTATATGAATGGTGATATAGATAAGGATTAATAATTTTTGTTGTGTATTCAAAAGAATACATTGTATGTTTTAGATGGAATAGAAATGTGATTTCATGGAAAATTGTTGTTCATGAAAAACACCTTATTAAGGGAATAATAAACCTTAATATGTTATTTATGTAATGATAATTTTTCTTGGATAAATATATGTTGGATATGAATAAGTAGATTTGTCTGCACTGATTACCCAAAAAAGTATTATTGATTTTTTGAAAAATTGGTTTTTGTTATCATAGTTGAAGTTTAAAACTTCTTGGATTTAAGTAATATATCCAGTATTCATTGAAAAAAAGAATAATGCATGTTTTTCAAAAGGATTTATGGAAATTATGGTTTTTTCTATCTTTTAACATAATATAAGATGAGGGTATTCACTTGTTTGGAATCTAAAAACAAAGTGAAACTTTGTGATATATAGTGATAAATTATCAGATGATTTTGTGACCTTATTTATGATGTTTTGGTTTTTCATAATTTATAAGGGATTTATTTTTGATCATTTATAGTATGTTTGAGTTAAACATTAGATGCAGCTTGTGAGATAAAAGTTTTATCTCACCACATGAGGATTTATGTTTATTAGATAACTTATAATAACATTTTTGTGTGATATATACAAATGGAATATCATGTAATTCTATTAATGGATATCAGGATCTGTTAGTTCTTTAGGAATTACATATTCACCCTCATTCCATAGAGTAAGAGATAAAATGGTAATTAGTCACAGAAAAAATTATGGATGAGATTGTTCATATGGAACGAAATGAAATAAAGTAGCTATATCTTATTGTGAAATTTATTAAAATTTTGGAAAAAAGATCCAGAAATCAATAATGTTGTCCCTTTTATTTTTCCCGATGAATTAATGTCCCCATAGATCATCGAAAATTTATAGATTTCTGACAGTTAATTTTATCCAAACCATGGTTTCTATCACTCTTCATTAGAACATGATTGTTTTATGTACTTTCCATTGCTATTTTTTCACTTCACATATATGATATCGTATATGGAATCCTAGTTATATGTTACTTTCGGTAACTGTTGTGTTTCCAACATTCCATTTTTAAATGAAGTTCAAACATTTATTTTTACGATATTGGATTTAATGAAAAGAACATACAATTATTAATACATTAATAACCTAGATTAATTTAGATTTAGAAATTAATTTTTAGGTGGTAGAATGTAACACCCTGAGAATTTTTGAAACAATTTTTTTGAATTAATTTAATCTATTTGATATTCTGTATTCCAGGCAACACTAATGATAATTTTTATTTAAAGAATAATGTTTGAAATTTGTTATATGAAATAGTAAGTTAATAATTCACTAATCACAAAAGAATGTTTATTATTATCAATAAAGAACCGTGAGTTAACATTACACGCAAGAAGTAATTTCCTAAAAGGCTTTCATAATGTGCAAGATCAAGTTTTATAGAACAATTATATATTATTAAAAATGTTATTATTTAATATAATAAGATATAGACTAGATGTTATGTTGGTTTTCATCTATAGGATTAAATAAATTATTAATATAATTTTTTTAATTCGTTTGTTAAAAATCAATTTTAAATGAATATAAGATCCACTTGAATATAAATGCAATGTTTTTATAAAAAAACTAATATTATGATATCAAATGAATTTTATCCTAATAAATTAAAATAATTACTACTAGTGAATGATATTAACTGAATATATATTTTATATATTCAAAAATATTTTTACATTCATTTAATGTATTTGATATGTAAAAGATTGAAATAAAGCCAATATTACAAATTAAAACCTAAATTTTTTTATAAAATAGTTTTTGCACATCTTAATAGAGAACCTACATTAAATATAAAATTTAGAAATTTTTTAAAATTATATCTAAAAATATAATTAGATTTTAATAAAAAAATATAAAATTTTTTTAAGGAGAATATTTTGTATTTTTACCTGAATCTTCATTTTTATGAATAATTAAAAAACGTTAATTTAAATTCAAATTTTCTTTTTTTTGTATAAATTTTTTATAATATTAATTAAAATTTATAATTGGTTTAAATGTAATATTATATCAGCTATACATAATTGAATACTATTTAGTTCATTGGGATCTATTTCTCTTTGAAATTATATATAGAAACATAGCAATTTTTTGAAAATCACATCTTTAAAAACGTACATTATCATCACTTATAAATGATTAAATTTAAATTAAATTCTTCCACTTATGTGATTTTAATTTGAAAATATGGATTCCATTTTTTAAATATTAATAATTTATAATGTTTAATATTTTGAAATTAAATTTTTACAAAAAATATTATGGAATGTAATTAAAATTAATTGCAACAATTAGGAGGATAATGAGCTGAACAAGGGACTAAACCTTAAACATAAGGTGCTAAATGACCTAGGAACATTTAAAAAAAGGAATTTAATAACCCAATTTATACCATAAACTCCATTTTATCTAATTTTATGAATTATTTTTTTTAAAATTCCATTGAAAATATATGGGTGAAATTCAATTTTCAAAACATTACACGAATGCCACTCCCCCTCTACTAGAAAATGGAACCTAGACCTACCATTTACTCACACCACTCAAGGAATATTTTCATGTATAATATATACCCAAATAAATCCACTAAATACCTAAACTAAATCATTAATACTCTTCATCTGAATGAATCCATCTAATGAAGTGCTTTGGAGCTAACCAAATAGAGTTTCCGGAATAAGAGGTAGCATCTGTCCTCAATCTGTTTTTTTTGTATTCATTTTCCACCAACTAAAATATTATTATTGAAAGGTAATATAACAATAAAAGTATCTGAAAAATATTGGGTTGGTTTTATTCTAATGGTTTTACCTAAAATTAAAAACAATTACATCTTATGGGTTATGAACATACCGTAATTGTGTACAGGGATCTACCGCCTCATGAAATGATGTTGTTCATTTTTACTATACCACACATCAAGTTATATATAATATTTTTGTTTTATTTATTATTATTTAATTATTGTACAATATATATCTTCATTCTATTCATTTTTTTATGTACGATAATTTCGATTGGGAAAGATTGGACTATAGCCTATTCAAAGCATTGTGATTTCTTAACACCTTAAAAGGAATGTATTAAGGATGTGTGTAGTGAAATTATTTGATATATATGAAATAATAATTCTACTATAATTATATTACATATATATATACATATATTTCATATAATTTGATTCATTCAATATGAAAATTAAACAGAAACAATGTCCATGCATATGTATGGCCTAAAGTCAAATAAACAGTGTATTCCATTTAATATTTCGATATTTCATATATTATAATAAATAAATATATAGGGAATATAAATTATATTAATATCATTTTTAAATTGAAGAAATCATAATATCATTATGTAGAAAAAAAATATAATAAATTAAGACTCATGCAAAAAACAAATAGGATATTACGTGAAAAGTAAGATTAAAATCGACTTGTTTGTAAGAGGGTAACATAAACCCATATATGGAATTAGATAAAAAATTGGTCATTTGGTAGATTTATAATAAACATTTAATTATTATGTAAGAGGTTTTAATTAGTACAATTTGAGTCAAGATATAAGGTATGGTTATTTCTCATCTAACATTTATTTCTGTGAGATTTATTACTTATTCTCCACTCTATTATATTTTGGGGTATATATACTATCCATGAATATATTATATTATTATTATCCTTAAATATATGGGTATTTAAAAAACCATTTTATGATATCTATTTCATGGGCTTTATTTTTCAAACATTACCAAATCTGTAAAGTAGTTTTGTCTACATTTTCTATCATTGAGACACACTCCATCAATTACAAAAACCATGTTTTAAAAAATGTTTTCAATTTTTTTCAAATAACTTTAAAAACATTTTCCTGGAAAAAATATTTTAATTTTTTTGGTTATCATATAATTCTTTAATAATTTTGAATGTGTTTTTAAATAAATGGTTTTTAAAACGTTTTTAGGATTTTATTATATTATTTAAAAGTGTTTTCAATGAAATGGTTTTCAAAATGTTTTCAAGATTTAATTATAATTTTTAGATGGGTCTTCAAATAAATTAGCATCGAAAATTTTTCAATCATTGTTTATATTGTTTAAAAATGTTTTCAAAGAAATGGGTATCAAAAAATCATTATAATTTCTTTGTAAATTTTTGAAGTATATTCATCGAAATTATTTTCAAAACATTTTCAAGCATCAGAATTATGTTTTTAAAGTGTTTTCAGTGAAATAGTTTTCAAATTCTTTTCCATATTTCGTTATATTTTTTCAATGTGTTTTTAAATAAATGTTTTCAATCATTCTTGATATGTTTTTATTTTTTTAAAAAAATAAAATGTGTTTCAAAAGATTTTCTATTTAAAAAATATTTTTTCAAATAAAAAAAGTATATTTTCCTCAAGAAATGTTTCTAAAGGATATTTTACAATTACTTTCTATCTATGAGTAAACTTGTCTATATTTCTCAGTCCTTTATATGGAAATGATCCACATGTTACATTCATATTATTTCTCTAAATGGATTACATTTTGATGGAAATGTGTTTCTGAATATCTTTTCTCTTTTATGGGTAACATGTTTATAAAATTCATTTATTCTTCATGGGTCATAGATATATAAAACAAACTTTTTATGGGTTATGATTTTGATGAAATGATATGAAAGCAGACTATTTTTTCCTAGGTTATGATATGAATATATTACTATGATACCCATTTCATTTCAAAGGTTTTGATATGATTTTTTATAATTTTCTTCACATGAGTTTATGATTTCATTATGAGATGGTTGTGACCAATATCTCCCTATAATGAATTGGGTAATGATTTTTAAACCATGATATAATGTTGGGATTCAAGTCTATGGGAATAATCCACAATAGAAGATAGGGAATCCATATCCACAATGGGTAGATGAGGAATCTTGATCCCTTACAAGGAAAGTAGTATGACTAGGTATAGTGGTGTGTCCCACAAAGTAGTTACATCCACCATGATGATGGGAATTTGGGGAATTCGGATCCACTCTGGGATGATGGAGAAACCTAATCCATTGAAAGAAAATAATGTTATGGGGGATGGTGGATTGTCCAGTCCAAGAGGTGTAGTCCCCATAATGGGCCCTTTTATGTTATAAAATTGTGTATCGACTTATCATTAATGATATTTCATGTTTATGTGTTTGCAACAATTCAATGTTAAATAAATATATTTTGATTTTATGGTTTTTCTGTTGATTTCCTTATGACTATTTCTATATGAACTGCTAATATTTATTCCCTAATTCATGTTTATGATCTTTGATATGAAATTTATGTTTATCTAATGTTATTATCATGTTATCATACCCTTATACTCATCGTTATACTTACATATCTCTCTTTTTTTTCTAACTGAGCATCTCAGCACACCACTTTTTACATTTTTTCCCCAGGTTGTGAAGATAGATTTTAAGTATGTTGTTTTTAATAGGGGTGATAGTATTTGAGAACCTAGTGGTAGATAATTTCCTCACTCATTTTCCAACTTTTACATTTCCATTTTTCCAAAGGGACTAAAGTAATATGGTGTTTGGGTATCTATTTTTTAATTATTTTTGTATCCCAAAGAAATGATGTAATATCTTTTTACATTTATTTTGGGAATATATACTCAATGTCTAAAAAAACAAATAATAATAGAGTGATACATCAATACCCATTAAACTAGGTCACTGATACTCATTAATCTAGGGAACCATAAAAACAATCATTTGACCTAGAAATAATATCATTTGGGAATTATTATGTTAACCCTATGTTATCCCAATCATTATGGTCATATAGTATTATAGATTCATAATAATAATAATAATTATCATATGTTAACATAATATAATAAATATTTAATAAAAAAATTCCCGCAATATCAAAATAATATATGAATAATAACTACCTACAGAATAATATGTTTTATTTGTTTATAAAAATTTTAATAGTCATCCTTAACATTAAATACTACCCATATAATTAAAATAAATACATTTAAAATAATTTATTCAATCCATATACAATACCAAAAACGATATTAACTAATAAAATCATGCCAAGTGGTATAATAATAGAATAATCCTAATAGAAAAGGTTCATATGATCAAAAAAATAATTTTTTCATCCTATAAGTAAAATAAATAATTTATAGCATCCTAAATAATTGATAAATCAACACAATTTTGATGGTACTAGAATAATTACTCAATATTAAATTTCCATTCACTAATGTAGCATAAAAAATAAACACATTTATCCCCAACTAGTGACATATATCCATCATATAATCAATTTCTATAAGAATAGATTGATTTAACTATTTAATATTCAAATCAAACAGTAAATACCTCCAAGAAAATCCAAAGATGAATAGCTAGAATTAGATAAATAAAGGGATGAATAAGAGGTATCATTACCTATAATCCAATACAATGATACCCTTATAACCTTCTATAAGTTCGGAAGGGTAAAATGGAAAAAGGGAAAATAGAGGAGAAATAGTTAGTCAAAAGTAGCCCCCAATATACTCTTCACACCAAATAAGGAATAATGAAATATTCATTATTAACAGATAATAAAATCATCCATGATAATAATAATAAATATAGTGTCTTCTATTGACCACTTAGTGGAAATGATTAACATCTAACACTATAAGTTTACCATTTACATTTCAATGGAATGATATTGTTTTCCAATTTTCTACTTATAATCAAATTTTATATCCTTTTTAAAATTAAATCTCTAAAAACAATAATATAAAATTTAACTACCATATTAACATATTATAAAACATAATTTAAGTTCAGACTAATAAGAAAACTAGATCCCCTTATTTATCAAAATTAAAATTTTCATACTCTAATTTATTTCCCACCTCTATAATCTATCATTTTCTTAATTACACTACTACATGATAATACAACTATTTGAAAACTCCCAACCATAATGGTTTCCATTACCAACAATTAAAAATTATATCTTACCTAAATATCATGAGCTTCCCTATCTAACTATTTAGCATCGACATACTATATTCTATCATAAAATTATCAATTACCAAAAACAAATATCTTCATGTTCCATATTTTGAAATCCACACAAAATCTGTTCATATACCAAAAATATAAATCTTTTTTTGAAAAAATACATTAATTATAAAATAATTTTAATCAAAACCATAAAATATCAAATACCTGATTTCATTTTCCATTTCACTAAAAATAATGTTTTCCTAATAACACCCATTTCACTATTATTTCAATAAAATTTCAAAAAGATTCCTAGGTTTTATGAATAATAGAATATCCTAATGTCTCAAGTCATAGAAATCATTCCTCAAAAGATTAATTTCCATTAATTTTCAATATCCTTACAGTTTAAAAATCCATTTCATTTACATATCATTATTTTTATAACTATGTCAATAAAGTCACTTAATGGGCCTCATTCCCATGTGACATCCAAAATTTATGATTCTAGTCAATCAAAAAAAAACTATATTTTTATAGGGCTTAACTAGAATAAGGAAAAATTATATGCTATTATTTAGACTAACATAAAAATATACAGGTTATCCTACCATCCAATAATTTTTTTAAAAGAAAATAATTTTATTTCATTTTAATCTTGAATTTTTTTATCCAAATATATATTTTTTTATTCATGTGATTGATATATCTAAATTTACTTTATATGATAACTATTACATGTTTAATAGTTTAAATTATTTATTAGTTAATTATTTTATTTAATTATTTTAAAATATTAAAGTAAAATTTAGTTCAGATCATAGAGAAATCCAATAAAATGTTGATAATAATTAATTTATTTTAATTATTACAATTTTGAAATCTACTATAAAAGAACCATGAATTTTGAATAATCATCTACAGGGATTAATATCCTCCACCCATGTCCTATGTGTTAATAACCTATACTAATCATGTTAAACTAACATATAAATTATTATTTTTGTACACAATATGAATCTTAAAAAACATATTTTAAAAAAACTATGTTTTATTTAAAAAATAACTTAACCCATTTTCCAATTTTATCTAAAAAATCACAAATAAAGAATTAGTTAGATGCTTCAAGTAACTCATCTAATCCAAATAAATAAATTCACCACTAATAGTTAGTTGTGAACTCATAGAATAAATTATAATTGGTTCCTTATTAATTTCTTTTCTTAACAAGAGATTATATTAGTCAAAAAAATCATAGGTTCATTTACTATTCATTATTAAATATTTATTTTAATGAAATAAGTTTTATTTTAATAACTAATTATTCTATCAAAAGGAAAATATAGAATTAGGCACATTTTATATTCCATAATTATTTTTAAAAGAAATATTGATTTTCAATTTGATGAAATGATCTTCTTTTTTGAATTCACTGTTTAAAAAATTCAATATGGTTGTTTTTGGGGTTTTTTGTAATGGTTATTTTTTAGTTGAATATTAAAAATAACATATTCACAAGTACTATAACTACAATAACATCATTATGATATAATAATGAATTAAAAATATATGATTTGTTTTTCAAAATAATTTGTTCTTAAGTAAAATAATTTATTCAGAATTAATATGTAGAATTTTATTATCTATACTTGAATTCCTTCGACCAATGTTAACTTTTATTCATTTAAAAAAACCATTTCTTATTTATTTCATTTAATTGAGTTGTTATAATGTTCTATTTTCATTTATATTGATCTAAATTTAAAATAAATCTTATTTTTATAACAATAATTCAATAATTATCCTGGGAATAAATTATATTTATTATTTTAGGGTAAATTCAATTTATACAAATATATGATTCTTTCAAAAACCATTTTTATTGTGTTAAGTGTACATTTATTAAAAATAATTTTTATCACCTTCTTAATATTAATATATAAAATATATTTCAAATTTTGAAACAATATATCATAATTTTTAATAATTTTATTTACATCTTTTTCATAATAAGGGGGTACCATGATAAATTCTTTTGCACAGGTAAAGGTCAAGAAGGATAAAAATGGAGTTAAAACAATGGATGAGAACACAAATATCACAAAATATTTTCTTCAATCGATTGTTCAATTGGATTATAGAACTACTTTATCCTATCAAAAACGTTCTATAATTTAGATCTAATATACATTAAAAATGACATTTATTTATTTTAAAATTATAAATATTTACAACAGTTCCACCCATCTCCCTTATCAAAGGAGACCTTCACCAACTCACATATACACATTTTTTTAGCACCTTAAATTGACCAATCTTGGAATATATCCTATCCCAACTCTATTTATCATGACATAGAGGTTTATTTCTACCTAAACAACCAATCTATAAAGGCATATGTATAGATTCTAATGCGGATTACCCAAGAGGATGTAATTGAATTACCTAGTTATTTCTTGTTTCATTCATCTTAAACTTACTACAAGTATTCTATAAAAATCAATATATAAATAAATTAGTATTATTATTTAACAAAAAAATATTATAAATATTTAATAACCATTATATACCTCTCTCTCATAAATTTTAAAAAGATAACATATCCAATATTACAAATGAACTACCACCTCCATAGACAATTACTTAATTATTTTTCCTAGAAATACAAAGATGGTAACAAAAAAAATTAATGAATGAATTTTATATGTATTACTTTATTACGATTCTATCAAGATACATTACTAATTCTATTTTAAATATTAAAAACAAATGATTGATGTAGATTTAAATAACTAAAACGATCATACTGATACAATTATCTTAATGTTAATATATTTTTAAAAATTTATTTAATTGTGAAATTTTATTTCTCTAGAATGACAAAGAAAAATCATGTCTTTAATATTTTACATGGTGGAATTATTTTTAAAACCTTTTAAAATTTTCAATATATAGAATATATGTTCATGAAATTTGCCAAAAAATATCAAGGTGTCGATGTAAGAAAAAACAACTCATTAAATTAATATCATATGATATAAATAGGCCAAAAATGATATGTTGATGAAAAATTTTATAAAGATATTATTTAAAAAATATAAAGTTATTATAATGAGTATAGAAAGGAAACACCCAATATTTATTATAGGGTAAGGACATCTTTAACAAAATAAATTTTATCAAGATTTTTTAGTTTTCAATTTCCATTAGAGAAAATGTATATTTTTATACCCAAAATCCAATATTATTTTCACCTATGGTTATTTATGGGGTTATTAAATATTATTTCCATTTTTCGTCTCTTTGTTACTCAAATTAAAATAATGTATGTTTATAAGAAAATGGGATATTATTTCTCAATTTTATTGAGGATAGATTTTCATCTGTATCCATATTAATTATTGATATCAATAATAATCATTTATGTAAATCAATTATATCTTATAGTTAATATATATTGACATTGACATAGATGAGAAATATCCTTTTATCATTTTACGTGTGAAAGGATTTTCCTATTTTCATTACCATTTTCATTATTTAGATTCTATTAAAAAATTTATTGTTTCTAAATGTAATATATAATCTCATTAATCAATTAATATTTCTATTTTTTACCCTAATGAAAATGATTTAATTTTCTTTAATTATTTTTTAAAAGGATTTCATTTCATTAATCTATATATATATATTCAAATAAAACATCTCAACCCCTAAACATTATTTCTTTTAAATATTATATTATTGTATATTATTTTTTAGATAATGTTTTAATTGTGTCTAAGAAAACTTGTAAATATTATTTTTGAAGTAAAATTTAATGTCTTTTACAACTATGTTATAAAACATATAAGATAATTCTTTTAAAAAATTTCCTTTAATTTTTCCCTGAAAATTTAAAAATAGTGGAATTTATTAAAAATAATATTTCTTTATGAACTTACTATCTCATTTCTTCCCTTGAAAATTAATGGTTTATACCACAAATTTCTCAGTTCGTATGCACTCAGTTCATTCACATCCTTCATGTTATGTCCTCCATCACTATCCATATACCATTTGACTTTATTTTTATCATTCATGTCGATGTTATCTAGTAGTATGTATTTATTCACTAACATATCTATATTTTCATAATAGTATAATAATTTATATATATGTTTTTAGTTTACGGAATTTTGTTATGAAATTTTTTCTATATACTAGGGACTATTAAAATTTTGTATACTTGATTCAATACAGATATTTATTAATTACTAATTAATATTAATTTTGTATTTTATTTTTAATTCAACTTATATGGAATGTATTGGATTTTTTTATTGATGAGTGGAGAATATAATTATATATCCCCTTCATGCATCAGGTAAGGCTCATGAGACAAACTAGTTGGAATTCAATAATTATTTTTTGGGTATTTAATATCTTCTTTATTATCTATGATAAATATTCATGTTGAGGCCATGATGGTTAGATTAAGATATATGGTATTATGAATTTCACCAGTTCAAAATTAGTTATTATTATCCTTGTGAATACTATATATTTATTTTCCATGGATATATCTCGTTATCATGTTTTGGATTATATAACACATTTGGCTATTATTTACTATGCCGTATTTTTAATAAAATATTTATTAACGACACATTCTACTATTCACAAACACTGAAAAATCATATGGGTTTATAATTTATTTTTTTTCTATCCCTATAGTACCACGAAAATATCTTTTAATGAATTCAAGGATGTACAAAATGCAATAAGAAAATTTCCTATAATTTTAATCATATGTTTTAATTTTACCACAAAATGTGACATTGTTGCATATATCTAGTCTCCTAATACTACCAAACTATATGATATAATGTGATGAGATATATTATAAGATAAACCAATGTAATGTTGTGAAAGAAAACTCTGGAATACTAAAGTCAAGGTCATTGAAGTTGGTATTAGAGTAAGTTTACTAAGAACCTTGAGAACTAGATTTTTGAGGAACATAGACTTCTTGAGATTTATTTTCAAACATTAGAATACTCCTAGAAATTTATATGGATTTGAATATTTATGATACAGATCAAAATTAATAATATTATAAGATTACTACAAGTATGCATATTTTTAGATATTGATCCTACTAGAAGAACTAAAAATTTATTAAAAACCCATAATCAATGTAGGAATTTATATCCTAAGAAAGATTACATGACATGTGTTCTAGAAGAGAATTTTAAAAACAATGTTAGAGTAGTTTAATCAGGTTATGGCCAATATCATTGGAAATATACAAAATAAAATTCCTTTATATCTTGATTTAATGAAATTGTAACTCTCCAAGAAGTACAAACCTACTCCATTTAATGGAATTACTAATTTATTGGTAACTAAGAAGTGGATCAAGACCCTCAAAATGATATTTACATTATTTCATTGTAATAAAATGGTATATGTTATTAAAAAAATGTTTATATGATTGTATATGTTGAGAAATAGTGGTAATTATTTCAAAATAATAAATTGGAGGAGGATATAAAGAGAATACAATATAATACTTTTAATGTGATCTTCTATGATAAATATTTTCCTTGAGAGAAACAATCTCATATGGAATAGAAATTTCTTAATATAATGTATATATATGTGGAATATTTTGATGAGTTAGTGGATTAATTAATAAGAATAGAAAAGAATTATATAGACTATTTACATAATCCAGAAAGGTAGTTTTATTTTTTTATGGTTATAATCTAATTATTTAAAGGTAACAATATCTAATTTATATTCATGATATGATGAGAGGGTAATAAGATCCTTCAAGATTAATAAATAACTATCCAGGTGTCATATTTTCAATGGAAATTAATAGAATAAGATGATGACCAAGAACCAAGGAAAAAATAAATGTGGTGAAAAAGAAAAAAGGAACGGGTGGAACTTCCATTATATGATAATTTCATATGGAAACACCACAGTACATACTAAAAAGGATTCGTTATCTTTTTTAAATGTTGACATAATGTCCATAATATTAAATAATTAAATGGAATAAAAGACACCAATATCTAATGGTTCACCTATAAGGAAATTGGGTGATATTTGAATAAATTTTACAAGCATCAATGGGAATATACCCTAGTTGTTTTCAAGGGGTAGATGATACGATTATATTTTTACTATAGTTGAAGTTAATGTTTATAAATATATTATATAAAGTTACGTTGATCATAAACTCATATCTATTCAATAATATATAAGATTATTCATCTATGTACTATTTTATATCTTTAGTACTGTCCAAGAATATTATATCATACTATAATATCTGGAAAATGGAGTTTTCTATCATGTCACCCTGTAGAAATATTATCAAATATTGGATAATCCAGTCAGTACTGATTCTGTGGAATAAACAAGACATTTTAGAAAAAAACATTATTGCAACTATGGTTAACATTGATATAATTGTTCATATTGATTAAATATTATTGTACAATGAAAAAATTTATCACTAAGACGATGATATTATGATTCATAAAGGTGTCATTCAATTCCTTAGGCAAGACATCATTATCCGAGTCATGTATTGATAAACCACCAATAGCCCTTAATAATGATATTCATAGAGAAAAGAGAAGAGAAAATCTATATAGAGGAAAGGAAATTTAACAATGGTTTATATACATACTATGGAATAATAAATTAATATATATTCTAATGAATTAACTAGAAATATACTTGATAATGAAGTGATGTTTTCAATTGAAATCATCTATAAAGAAAAAACCTATATATAAAATACCCTATAGAATATCTTCAGTATAATTGGTGGAGTTGAATAAACAACCCCAAGAGTTCAGTGGTAAAGGACTCATTCACCCTATTGTTTCACCTTGATTATGCCCTATTATTTTTAATAAGAATAATTATATTAATATTATATTTGGTTTTGATAATAGGTATATATAACCCACTACTATAAAAATATGTATCCTTTGTTATACATAGATATCTCATTTATAAAAATTAGGTATGCCCATATTTTTATATATTGATCTTAATCTTGGTATCATCAATTATGATTAATGACTGATGGTATAATGAAGGTAACATTCTATAAGAAGTATGAACATTATGAGTTTATAGTAAATATCATTGGATAGAATAATGAATCACCTATGTTATGGATATGGTGAGTTGAGTATTAAAGTATTATCTTGATAATGTCCTTATTTTATTTATTGATAATATCATTATATACAATAAAATCTATGAATTGAATAGAAATAAATTTTGAATCATTCTTGAGACTCTCATAGGAAAAGTGTTCTATATGATATTTAAAAATTTCAAATTTTTTGTTCCTTCATGTTATTTTTTATATAAATTTTGTCCTCATAGATGTGATATTTTTTGAACATTCTATGACAAAAATTCATTGAACAGAACACAAAAACACATTTAATTAAGATACATAGTTTCCCTAGATTAACAGGTTACTATCATAAGTTTTATGAAAAATTTCCCAATTTGGATGGCATATTAAAAAGTAGACACATACATTTGTATGTTCATACTATTAATGGAATTTCATGTTTTATTGAGGTGTTAATTAAATATTTGTCAATACATTGATGTTAACATTTCCATTGAGAAATGAGAGTTTGTGATATAATGTGATTCTTCGATGAAATGAATAGGATATTTTACTACAAAAAATGAAATAGTATTTACTTATGAATCATGGTAGTCAAGGATCCATGAGTCACATTATAGTAACCATGGTCTTGATTTGGTAGCTATACTAATTTATTTGATTTCATTTTAGTACAATATCTAGGGTGAGATGTGTGTGATTTATATAGGTTACATGTTTTTTAAATACATTTCCTTATAAAAAAATAACTCAACATGATACAAAGGTTATATAAAAAATTAATCAAGGACTATGATTGATAAATACACTACCATCATAAGGAAGAAAACAATTTTTCTAATAAGAAAGATCATAGAGTTATAACCAATATGTGGATAAAAAAGAAACTTACTTTCATTGATTTACTAACGTTTCATATGAAAATTAATATATGCGGGGAGATATCATTAATTTTCAAGATTATTTCAAAACAATATCTACTAGAGAAGATAAAAATGTCCTAGCTTGATAAAAATATTACAATATAAAATTAATTCAATCAATAATGAAAAGATGGTATACTGCATCTATGAAGATGGTATTTTGATATTTATAATGATAAAATGTGGTCTATCGATACCTAAGATAATGAGGGAATGAAAATAAGAATCCCATAACTCAAATTTCCTTATACATCCAAAGATAATCCTGATGTATTGATGTTTAAGATAATATATTTTTTTGACAGTATGAAGTAGAAAATTGAGGAATATGCATCAATTGTATTTGTTTCACAAAAGAAAAATATGCATCAATTTTATTTTAAAGGATTATTTTCAATTTCCCCCACTATTTATAAAACAAATTCCATTATTATAAAATAAGTTTCTATTGAATTTATATTCCCCTTTGTCCCCGTAGTAAATTATGTTTTATATCATATTTTTTATATAAGTATTGTTCTTTGTTCTTTCACTTTCATGAATTTATGTTCTCTATCACCCTCTATTGTTCTTTTTTAATTTTTTTAACCAAAATATAAATGTTCTCTAGTATAGTGGATATAATCAGTAACATATATATAATTTCATTATGATACATCAATTTCTATATTTAGTGTTAATTTAGGTAATATTTCAACAAATTTTATTATATTTTCATGGTAATATTGACATTTTTTATATTTAAATGAATATAAATATTTATTGAATACAAAGTCATGTTTATAATTTATTCAATTATTCATTAATTAAAAAAGGAATAAATTTGAAATATTTATTATAAGGTGTAGATCAAAATAATATATCTCATTGATACATTAGTTAGGTCTCATGAGATAAACCAGTTGGCATGCACTGATTATTAATATTTGTATATGGTATATTCCATCCCATTTATTGAAAATTCCATGGACAAGGCCACCATGGTAATATTATGATGTCAGTAAATTTTCATTTTATTAATTAGAAAAAAATAATTATCATTATTGATATTAAAAGATTATTAATATATATATATATATTTTTAATGTTATTGATTATATATAACATTTTGTGATTATTCATTATGAAATATAGTTTAAGTATTGTGTAATCATGATATATTTTACTGTAAATTTTTTTATACTTGCCATATAAGCTCACCCTTTATTTTTTCCCTTTGTGAAAGGCACCCTAAAGGTATATTTATATGAAATCACGGATGTACTAAAATTAATAATAATATTTTTATTAATATTATTAGATATGTTTTATAGTTAAATTTTAATATAGAAATCATGTTTGTGTCTAATATAAAGAGGATAAATACTATTATATCTAGTGAAATGTGATCACAATTATTTTGTGCAATTTTATTGTATTAAACTAAACTATGGGTTACTGTAATCATGGTTGTTACATGTATGTTGATACATAAACCCATATTGAAACTAGTTCCTCATTAAGTATTAGAAATGATTCTAAGTCCCATCCAATCCATAGATAGAATGATCAAATCTAAAACAGACTCACAATAAGAGTTTCAACTCACATCATAAGGAATCCTATAATGAAATGGGAATTTATCATAACTATTACAGATATAAATTCCTATAGTATGCCTCCCAAGTCATGATTTCATATCTTCCCCTCTAACTAATTATTTCCCAATACCAAAACAAATTTTATTGCCATTTTGTAATGTCCCCACCTTGTTTCCCACATAATTGGTATTTCTATAATCCCACTGAAACATAGGTTTTCCTCCCCACACACAATAGCTTTCGGCCTAGTGATGAAGAAATTTGTCAAATATGACGTGACTATGTATTGAGGTAACAAAAATGAGTCATGTGTCGAGATATTGAAAATTTGGCATAACCAATCCACAAATCACACACACCATATTGTGACAAAATAAAATAGGAAACCAATAATATTGTCTCAAAGTATAGTTTATAAAATAAGATAGTATAAATAATTTATCCAAGAAACAAAATATTAGTACACCAATATAAATAGTTATGTTTCACTAAATAAATAAATAGACGATCTATATAATTAAAACTTGATATGAGAAAAAACTAAAATAGAATTCCATTTCCATCTATAACACCATAATTGATATATTATAATAACACATTAGAATCTATTATAATACTCAATCCAGAACCATGATCTCACTCTATGATGGTACATAAACCAACAATGAGACATATGGGTTTACTAATGTGTATTGAAACAAACATCATATATATATGTAGGGGTCTGTCTAATGATTTAGTATGTTTTACCCACACCCCTGAACTCACTTAGTGTTTGTCATCAAGTTGATGAATGAAACAATATATGGTGAGTTCTAGATAACAAACCCAAAACATATATCTCATTAATTTTCATCAAATACCATCGTACACGTATTCCATCATTTTTTAAAATACACATTCACACCCAGAGATACAAAATCATTCTACCTAATCTAAGGTAAATTATGACATACCCATGATAGATAAATAATACCCTTATATTGATAATAATAGATACATTATACCCACTGTTATGTGTTCAAACAATATCATCATGAGTTTTTTGGTAACATCAAAAAAAATAATCTCTCATCCCATCATAAAAAATGAACTATTATCCATATTTGTGCCTCTAAAAATTGAAACAAATACCATGATAAATAACAAGTTCAATAAGAAATAAAATAATAAACAATAAAATATAGTCTAAATGTCCCATTGATATTATTAAAATATAACAACACTAATGTTGATAGTCAAATAGATCCAAGTGAAATAAATATTAAGGGAAAATTTATGAAAATTTATCATACAAAAGATGTGTCCCAAACATCATGAAATAATAGTGACCAAATCTATCATTCCCTCATCTATCTCACCTAATATATCCTTTCTAAATAATATATTATAAAGTACCCATATAATTCCTCCTTCTCTTCCCATTCACTTTATTTTATCATAGGGATTGTCTCCCACTATATGGTAATATAAATCCCTCAAAACCTAACATCCTGAGTTATCACCATCATCCCAATTTCTTTTGATTCATTTTAATGGTTTCATAGTTGACATATCCCTGTGTACGGTAAAATTTATAGTGACCCATAATTTTTATATATGGATATTACATCATATGAAAATAATATTAATTATAAAACATTAAGAACCATTCTAGAATCATAAAGGTTTAGTGTCTTTTGATACCAGACACATAATTGTATTATTTTATTAAAGTTCCTCAATATCTCTCCAAAAATGTAGTCCCACATATTACGTCTCTAAGATATACACTACTTAAAAACATTCATAATAAACTAGGGAAAGAGAATGTAATAATGTTTTTGTTTTAATGCTTAATAAGGGTATATAAGGGAGATATGAATGATAACTTAATTATAACATGACCATAAGTGTTTGATAAAATTTTGATTAACAATTTAAAACCATAAAATTTATAACATATATCATAATCATGATTCACAGGATAAATATTGATAGTTCAAAAGACACGAATCATAAAATAATAAAAAAACATGAGACATGAGAGCATAATTTTTTAAGAGGTATAATTTTATGGAACACACATAATCATAGTAAATATGATCCATAGATATGGATCATTTACAAAACTATCATATTTTATTGGTTTCACTACCCATCCATTTGTATCCTTAATCAATGTTAACTACCATGACTATTATAGTAGACATGGTCTCTTACTAAACTCTATTCAAAACTCATTCCAATCATTATTATCTCATTGGATATATTTATTTATCCAATTATTTATAGGTTTATTTAATATTATGACCACCCATCACACATTAATAATAATCCATCATTATTTTTATAATAAGACCATAAATTAATCTTTATATCATCATACAATAACCCATGTAAGGGAGAAATGTTTTATGAACATTTCATAGTGTCACCAAATCATTACCCATGGAAGTTAAATTGGTTTTATTAACATCAGAACATCATAATAATGAAACATCTAGAGAATGAATAAGGATGATATCATTGGATAATGTTCTTATCAAAGAATAAGAATCATTAATGGATTTCATTTTGTCATGACCCCCTCCAACCAAGGATGTCCCATTTGAGATGGAAATGGTGAAAGAGAGATAATATCCCCCAAGTCCCGCCTCCAATAGTCCCCAGAGTGGTGACTAGCACCAAGGGTATGAGTTTTCACAAATACGGGAGGCATTACCCTTTTTATTATTTATGATCGGGAAATAGGATGAGTCAAACACCAGAAGAAAAAAGGAACAAGTAAATGAAAATAAACCCAAACCAATCTGACATGCATGTTTAAACAATTCTGAACAAGGTACAAGTACAAGAAAACTCAAAATAATGTGTAATAAAAAAAGAAACAAGAGTACAACAACTCCAACAACTCCAACTATCCTGACTAGTGTGGTCCTACATGGCCCTGGTAGTCCTCCTGGAAACCTGAAAGTAAACATAGGGTGAGGATAAAAGTATACTCAGTAGTGAAACCTAAAGCTCTCATGCACAAGTGGGGAGACATCCTAATGTCCTATGAGAACAACTTAAGAATCCAAAAACCAGCAAGAAATTCGATCCACCCAACCTCACCATCCATGCTCACCAAAATCACAAAAAACAACAGGTAGTAGTATATAAGAACAAGAGTATTGGGTACCCCGCACCATTTCCCCCTACTAGTTAGCTGCTCTTACTAATGGATAACATCCTGAAACTACCACACTCTTCCTTCCTGCACACACCTAGGCCTCAAAATCCACACATCCCACCCGCACACACTTGGGCCTCACAAACTACATATCCCGCCTACAAACACATGGGCCGCACAAACCACATATCCCGCCCGCACACACCTAGGCACCACAAACCCCATATACCACCCACACACACCAGGGCCCCATAAACCACATACCCACCTGAACACACCTGGGCCTCCTCCCGAAGATTCTTGGGAACAGTAAACTTGCTCGAAGAGTCTTGGGCTAAAAAATCACACCAATCGAAACCTACCCGAAGAGTCTTGGGTGTAAAGTCGCATCAGGCCACCATAGCCTATGGAAGAAGGAGCAGGAAGGAGTTATTAACTAAGGGGAAAACACCCTGTCCCATGAAATTGGAGTGTTCGGCACTAAGTGCTCAACATGGGCAGGGTGCGACAAAAGACAAAGATACAGATACATATATGTATACCAAAACACAACCCAACCTATGGCTTCTAAATAGAGAAACTGAGCACGTGCCTCGGCACTGCTACTATGAATCATGCATACAAAAAACAAACCCAACTCCATTTAGGTTTTCATGTTTCATCAGTATTTTTTTATTAGTTCCTTAACTATAGGGCAATTATTAAACCAGATGAACTGTTTCGTAGAAAAACCCTGCCAACCAAAAATCATGTTAGATAGAACACAAGCAACACAACACCAACCGTTTTATCATCAATCAATCCCCATTGATTGTTCTTAAGTTTATTTCTGTATCGTTTCACCATAGTTCATTTATCAACTTTCCACTTTCTATTAATATCACAACCCATTACTGAAACCATGCTTCCAATATAACCACATCTCCACAACTGTCCCAAAACAAGTCTCGTGACATAACATTGCCCCTTTTACAAAATTTACTATAGCCCTAGTGCCCATCATATTCGTAACAACCTTGGATTCACCCCCTCCCCCTTTTCACAGACCACATAACCAAACCAACACCCACATGTTCATTATTGCATTTTTTTCAACCGGGGTGATCACACAAAGGTTCCAGATATTCATTTAATCAGCCAACATTATGAGATTAACCAATTTCCATATTCCACAATGTTTCCATCCACAAAACGGTCTAGAATGATAGGTAAACATTTAATTTCCCAAGAAATACCCCCAACGACCGTGATTTTCTATATGCATAATCCTATTCAATTAACAACATAACAATAGGATAAAGAAAGATAAACATAACAAATTTCCCATCCCCGTTCTTTATACCAGTTATTATCTTAATTAAACATGTTCAACTATGTCTTGTGAAAGCAAGAGAACACCCATACCACATGATGAACAAATTAGAGAGACGAAGGTAAAATCCCAACCTCATCGGGTTCTGATTACAATGCTCAACTAGATCAACATTAGAGGACTTTCGTCTGCATTCGTCGCTTCTGTCAAAACCC
Source organism: Viscum album (assembly GCA_963277665.1). Classification (NCBI taxonomy): domain Eukaryota; kingdom Viridiplantae; phylum Streptophyta; class Magnoliopsida; order Santalales; family Viscaceae; genus Viscum; species Viscum album. The sequence continues at coordinate 1,434,262,724 of OY728140.1, forward strand.
GGAAAAAACCTCCTCGGGTGGAAGTTGGGAAGGAAAGCCTGAAGGGGAAAAAACTGATCCAAGCTCATATGTTCTGCCTCATCGTTACGATCTGGTGGATGCTAACAGATCGTAAATCAGAGCACGGACGAAGAAGTTATGGAAGAAAGGAGCTTTGGAGTCTCTCAGGAGGGCTTTGATGGAAGGAATGGTGAGGAGAGTAATGATTTGAAAAAGGAAGAGATCCCCCGTCCTTTTATAGATGAAAAAAAACTAATGTACACGGCGTGTACTTCCTAGTACATGGCATGTACTCGGAAATTTCACACGGTCTCCACGTGACTTCCAACATGACATTCAACGCGGCACACTTCCATTGAGTGGTCAACACACGGTTTGAGGGTAACACGTATGCGGGGAGAAACTACACAGCCTATAGGATGGGCTACACAGCGTGTACTTATTTATTTCATGATTCATGGACATGAATTCAACATAGAACATGGTCTTTGACTGGTCAACACACGGTTTGAGGGTAATGCGTACACGGGGAGAAACTAGACGGTGTTCAGGATGGGCTACACGACGTGTACTTATTTATTTCACGTGGAAAGGAAACAGATTCAACACGAGGTATACTCGGAAAGGTGGTACATGGTGTGTACTCACAATACACGACGTGTAGTAACAAAATTTTGAAAAGTGTGGGAAAAGTCCATTCTACCATCCAGAACACTTCATGACCTTTTTCGACAAAGGAATGGGCCGGAGAGGTCCAGGCCATTACACCAGATACCTCTTAAAACATTCTCATCCCCGAGAATTCAAAAACCATCCTAAAGTAACCCAACAAGATACTTCTTAAGGATCTCATTATAACAGGTACCCAACCAACAACCCTAAGCATAGGTTTTAGGAATTCCTTCTCCTATGTCGAGATATTATCTTATTTAGGCGGCACTGACTCGCCTACACGGGTTTAATCGCTTCCGCCTTAATGTGTCTAGATTAATAATTTGGTCTTCCCACTTTTATATGATAGGATTTTACTAACTTACACTGCCCCCAACACCGTACAACCAACACACTTCCCAAACAGATGGTGTGGGGAATTCCTTCTCCCATGTCGAGATATTATCCCCTTCAGGTGGCACTGACTCTCCCACATGGGTTCAATCGCATTCTCATTTATGCGTCTTGATTAACGATCAGGTTTTTCCCTTTCCCCACACATCCAGACATGTTACACACTTCCATAGAACAAGGAAACCAAACGTCTCACAACCGACAAGCCAAGAATTTGATATATCAAAGGTACAGAGTAACACATCAAAACAAAGATTAGAAGAACAAAGCAAAAAACAAGTCAAAACAACTCTGGGTACTGAGCGTGCATCTGATCCTCCCAATCCCAAGTGCTCTCCCTGAGCCCGCCATGCCTCCACAACACACTAACCAAAGTGATGGTTCATCCATGGTGCACCTTCTATTCACTATCCTTGATTCTGACTGGTCGTTCCTCAAAGGTCGCATCATCACCTATATCTAACTCTCCCTAGCCGATAACGTGAGAGTCATCGTGTAGGTGCCGATGAAGTTGAGAGATGTGGAGGACATCATGAACCTTCTCCTACTAAGATGGAAGGGCATGCTGATATGTCACCTCGCTGACTCGACTCAGCACCTTGAAAGGTCCGATGAACCTAGGGTAGAGCATACTCCCCTTCCCAAACCTCTTTTTAACCCATCGAGGGGAAACCATCAAGAACAAATGATCTCCCACCTCGAACTCCAAGGGCCTCCTTCAATAATCAGCATAAGACTTCTGTCGGTCCTGAGCCGCTTTTATCCTCTCACGCACAAGCTAGACTTTCTTTATGGTGCTCTGTACTACCTATGGCCCAAGAGCACCTGTCTTACCAACCTCTGCCTAGAAAAAGGGTAAACGACATGTTCTTCCATAAAAAGACTCAAACGGTGCAATTCCAATAGTAGAGTGGAAGCTGTTTTTGTTGGAAAACTCTACTAAAGGAAAGTGTCTCACCCATGATCCTCCGAAATCCAGAACGCATGCTTGTAGCATGTCCTCCAACGTATGGATAGTCTGCTCTGTTTTTCCATCGGTCTGGGGTTGGAAAGTAGTGCTAAGGCGTAGCTGGGTGCCAAATATTTGGGTGGTTTGCCACTGGGAATCATATCACACCCTATTTGGGTCAGGATTTGGACCCAAACAAATTATATTTTTGCAAGGTACTTGATTTTTGTGGAGGTGGAGAGAATGTGACCTAGCTTAGGCTTGCGATGCTGCTGGACCTTCTTTGTTTTTCTTGTAATTTGGTTTAGTACAATATTCCAGTATTGTGACTTGTTTGGATGCTTTATCACACAAATTTGAAAAAAATCATTTATATATGTGCTCTAGTTGTTTATTTAAATTCAGTCTTCCACTATTAGTAATTGTATGGTATTACTATTTCCACTACATTTATCTATTTGTTTCCACTGTGTTAGTCTACCAATGATGGCATAGTTTCCCCAAAATCAAACTAAAGGCTCTCGCTCCTAGTCAGTAGCGTCGGGATTTCAGGGAAATGTGCTTGAGGCCATGTGAAAAATTGGGTATGGGGAACCTTTTGGTGGAACCTGAAACTAAGACATTACAAAGTGGAATTAGAGGAATAGTTTTTTTCTTCTTGACTTATTGTTTGGATCCTATAGATAGGGATAGTAAAAATTAGTCTTTTGGTAATATCTTGTTCCCAGGAGTAGCTAGGTTGCTTATAGGGAAAAGCCAATATGCCTCGAATATTACGATTTTTCTGGTTTTTCTGTTATTATAGTAGGCTTGATTTCACCGTTGGTAGATTCACGTGTATTTCTCTATTATCATTGGTTTTATTGATGTTCAATATATGTTTCAACCTTGATGAGATGAGGGTAATCTATCTCATGCATCATATAAGCACATTCTAGAGATCACAAGTCAAAATTCTTTCCATTCCATTTAGGGTAAATTATCAATTGCATGTTGTTGTGATAGATGTTGTGCTATATATGCTTGTTGTTACGATTGATTCCTTTATAGAATACCTGATATTTGATAGCTTATTGAATTTTTTAAGGGTTCATTTTAATGAGCACAAAACTTTGGTCCCTAAGGTGTTATGGTCCCTCATGGATCGAAATTTGGTGGATCATGTGATTGATTGAACTGTTATGCCTCATGATATATATATATGTATAAGATTTCATGCTTTGATTCACGGGGATTATGAACCCTCATAGATTAGAATTAAGCCATTTAAACTTCTGTTTCAATGATTCATGGGCTTCTAGAGTATTTTCTATGGATTAATATCTAGAAAAAACTAGAATACATAGCATGTAATAAATAATACACTCCACGTATCCATCTAATCAGGGAGGAACTATTTTTCATAAGTAAATGTCATGTATTATATGTAAATTTCATGTAATCCTTGACTGTGTTACTGCATGTGTGGGTAGGGACACATGGTCCGGAAATATTTGGTGTGACACGCCGTGTACCAGACATACACGCCGTGTTGTAGAGACCATGAATCTGGTCATGTGACTTATGATACGAGTACACACCGTTTCAAGGGAGAAAAAACCATGTTTATGGGGTGTTACACGAAAAGAGTTGGCTGAAGTACACACCCATGTAAAGGAAAAAAGAGATCATTCCATGTAGGGTTAATAAACGTTTTGTATCCATGTTTTGATGAACTAGAATTTTTTCTTTATCATATCCCTCTCTTGTGCTTCTAGGTTTTAGTCCAGGAAAATCATGAACTATGGTGTGCACTTGGCCTTATAGTGTTATTCCACTGAGATGGATTCCAGTTGTACGCCAGATGTAGGGAAACTATCTGACACCAGACAAAGTAGATCAAGAACTACCAGCTGATTCTCTTATTGTGCCTATCATGGAACCAACCATCATTCTAGATACAGGTTCTAGTGCCTAGCTCCGAGAAGGATTCATGAGGTTTATGGAGAATTTCAAGGGAGCATCGCCTTCAGCCCTGTTTATGGAATAATTGACATGGGTTTTTTAGTAGCAGCATCCCCCCAAATTCTTAGGGGATGGAGGACCTCAAGCTGCAATGTCATGTTTAGAATCTATTCTAAATATCTTATAAATATATGAAGTCACCACTAGAGAGGAGGGGGAATCTCACTACATATATTCTTTGAGATTCTGTAAAGAGATGGATCCATGTGATATCACAGGAAAAATACTTGTAGGTTATGGCTTGGGATGAGTTACATTATAACTTCTATGACTACTTCTACTCAGATAATTTGAGGGCTGATCATGTCTGAGAGTTCATGATTTTGGGATAGGTTACTCTTTCGATCATGGAGTGTTCTTCTCGCTTCCCAAAGATGAAACGCCTTCCAGTCATTCTAGGGGTGATGACTTATTCATAATGAGGATGTTTGAGTATGGTCCCAGGAATGAAATCTGATCTCTTGTAAAAAAAATCAGGTTGAAAACCATATCTTCCATAGTTAACTAGGAACTGATCACAGAACACAAACTGAGGGATACTGATGATGGGGGACAAGGCGGTTCATCTTGCAGAGATTGTGCTCCTCAAACTGATAGTAGGAAGCACCAAAAGGAGTCTACATGTGGAGTTCCAAGTAGGTGGGATACACAGTCATGTATCCAGATGGTATGCTATAGTGTAGGAAGGGTAGTTATTAGAGGCCACATTGCCCAAAAGACCAAGTAAAGTGCCAATATGGCGGCAAGATGGGCCATCGTTAGGGTTTCGATCAAATTTTCTCACAAGTAGCTGATGAAATAGATTCTTCTCTGACTCCTCGTTCAGGTGCAGGACCGCCTATTTCTCATCAGTCTAGGAACTTCAGTTTCTATGGTAATTTAGAGATAGGTGGAGGTCATTGCTGTGGTAGCCAATTTCTAGGATTTCAATGACAATAGGGTGGATCAGCTCAAGGTGGTCTGGTAGGGTCACAGGGTCATGGTAGAGGTCATACTTTTTTAGTGGAGTAGACCCAACAAGAGTAGGATCACGTACCCTCTATAGTTAGAGGTAAAATTTTGGTTTCCTCGCTTTCATCTTCTTCTCTTTTTGATAAAGGGGCTTCCCATAGTTTCATATATGTTGTTGTTAAGGAGAGTCTTGGGCTCTGTTTCATTACTTCTCTTGATATATTGATGCTAGACACTCTATTGGGGATTAGAACGACTAGTTTACATTAGTTCAATGGTTCCCTCTTGAGGTCGGTGAGTGTCACATCATATGGGACCCCAATGCCTTAGTGATAACTGGCTATGATGTCATTCTCAGAATGGACTTGTTTGTTCCCTACCCGAATTTTGTGGATTTATATTTCGGTAGGGTGAGTTTCACATCACTAATTGGTATGTCGTTTCTATATAATGGAGAATGGATGTCTAGATGACCAGAGCATGACATGAGCATCTTGGGTTGAGAGGAGTTACAACCCATTTTTCAATCCATAACTAGATGACCAGGGGACTTCATAGATGGACATTCCTCTAGTGTTGGATCGTTATTGGGATGTTTTTTCAGAGGAATATTAATCTTTTATTTTGAAGTGAGAGGTAGACTTTTATATTGATCTTGTTATAGGAGCGACACCTGTGCCCATTCCTACTTATAAGATACCTAAACAAGAGTTATAGGAACTCAAGAAGTAGTTAGTAGTGTTATTGGAAAAGAGTTTCATCCTACCCAGTACTTTACAATGGGGTTCTCTAATAATGTTTGCCAAGAAGGGGTATGGTTCCCTTAGACATTGTGTAGATTATTAGAAGATGAACCAGTTTATGATCAAGAACGGATATCCCTTAATGAATATTGATGATATCTTTGATAATATTTGAGGAGCCTGAGTGTTCTTGAAGTTCGAATTGAGATCCAGTTATCATCAGTTGCACGTTAGACCATATGATATAACTTTTACAATGTTTCGAAGTAGGTATGGTCTATATAAGTATGTGATTATTCCATTAGGTCTCACTAATGTGCATATAGTTTTTATGGAAATGATGAACCAAGTGTTCCATCAATACATGGATTCCTTCATTGTGGTTTTCGTGGACGATATCATGGTGTACTTGTAACGACCCCATTCTTTTTGAGTAGTATATTAACTTACTCTTAATGATTTAATAAGATGTTAGTGGTTAATGCAGAAAGAGGAGTCGATGGCTTCATCCAGTAGACTCGAACCTTATGAAGCCCACTTATCAGAGCTTGGGAAGGAGGTAGCATCAGTAGGTTTCTCTTTGGACCAAGCCCAAGTGAACTCCAGCATGTCAAGCTTGAACGGAAACACCTGCGGGAGAAGTTCAAGTTAGTAGAGATTACTACTAGGGCAACGTTATCTGAGCCTCCCTCAGATTCTCTCACCATAGCACACCTTACACTTAGGTCTTATGTCGGTGTTATAAGGGGCAATGTGACGAGACCCTAGCTTCCTTGTGTAATCCTTTCGGGTGAATAAATTGAGATCTCTTCCTTTAGTGATGTTTGTGGATTTTCTTTTGTCCGAATAATTTTTAGGATATATTTTATTGATGAATTTTTGAAAAAGGGATATTTTAAAAATATTTATACAAACCCTAAGTAATTAATGATGTGTAATGAATTTCAAAAAATTGTCTTTTACAAAAGTGTTCAGTAAGGAATTTCGAGTCTAATAAGATCAACTTAATTTTTGATGAATAGTAAATTATGAATAGTGATTTTACGCTTAGGATTAGTAATGTGACCAAATGTATTAGTAATTTCACTCAAAGAAAGATTTAATATAATTTAGACACCTAGATTATGTAATGTGATTCAATAAAATGGGTAAATAACGGTTTCGTAAATTATTAGTCAAGTATTAGTTTTTTTGGATGAAACATGTTTTTTAATTAAAAATTTAATTAAAAATTATTAGAAAATTATTTTTATAAAAAGGACTTTATTTTCGAACTCAGATCATCGATATTATGTTAAGGTAATTTTTGGGGATTTTTCTGATAAAAATGAATTTTCCGTGAATAATGTTTTTTTTAATTAATTAAAATTTTTCATTTATTAAAAATTTTAATTAAAAATATTTAGAAAATTATTTTTATAAAACGGATTTCATTTTTGAAATCAAAGCATTGATATTTGGGTAAGGTGAAATTTTGGGATTTTTCTGAGAAAGTTGAGTTTTTGATGAATAGTGAAAGTATAGTTTTTAAGTTACGGGTGTTTAATGACATCATTAAATGATGTATTAAGTATGTAATCAATATGGTCGAATTATAAATAGTAATATATGTTATGAGGTGTCCCAAGTGGCCAATACCATGGGCAAATACCATGGGCAAGGCCATGGTTTTTCCAAAACCACTAATGAGGTGTCCCTTGGCCATTAATGCCTTGTCCCCTCACCTTCCCTATAAATACCCACCCTTTACTCCTTTAGTTTTCACTCCCAACTCTCCCCCAACTAAGTTCTGGTCTCCTTACCTCCCAATAAGTCCTCCCAAGGTGCCCCAAGCCCTCAAGGTCCAAAATAGTGAGTTTTAAGAGTCACGTTTTAAGGTAAGGGATCTGACTCCTCTCTTTCTTTTCAAGTGATCTCTTTTATGTCAATTCTTTTATACTCCCTGTTCTTATGTGGGATGATGTTCTTTTATATTAATTATACTCTCCATTTCATGTTTATATGATGAGAGATCCCCTCTTACTCTCATCATTTCATTTTATGAAGTTTTAAGTGGCGTCGTTAGGCTGCTGAATTTTTAAGGAATTCTTTCACCCTCCTCATTCTTTTCAAAGTTCTACTTTCATGTCAAGTCTTTCAAGTTCCTTTTTATTATGTTGGGGTATGATCTCTATATTTATCATACTGATATTTTATGATATAATGATGAGAGACCCCCTTTTATCTCTTCAATTAAGTATTTTGAATTTTTGAGGGACGTCGTTAGGCTGCCGAATTTTCATAAGAGAAATCTAATTTTTGTCTTCCTTCCATATTTTTCATTTGAAATGGTATGTCCTTGAAATTGCATCACCATGTACTTATAACCTTCTTATTCTATCCCTCTACTTTTTTATGGGTCAATTATGATTGTTCGACCCATGTCCCCTCTCTTTTCAATGTTTTCTAAAACCCCGAAATATAACCATTATGCTGCAGAATTTTCGTCTCAAAGTACCTCTCCCTTTTCTCAAAATTATTTTATGTTATAAAGTGAATAATCAAAGCACTTATTTCTACATGGATATTCACACATATATCAAAATGTTCTATTTTAAATTTTGGGATTTACATACATGAAACCCTCTTTCCCTTTCTGTGGGTTTAAAGTGACATAAAGATCATGTCTCTAAAGCAGTTTTTAAAACGTTATGATTATGAAATGATACCCATTTCTTTTATGCTATATGGGTTGTTTACGAAATGATTGATGATGATATATGTGGCTCACATTATAATATAGGCAAATTTAAGGGTGTGCCCTGATAGAGCTCCAATGCATTGGGTAAAGACTTAATCTCTAGAGATGACCAATTTAACGACGCCTTGGTGAATAACCTTGGTAATTTTTAACGACACCTTGGGGATGGACCTTTGTGAAACGAAACGATTATCAATATTAAATGTTGCAGCCACATCTTCAATTTATGAAAAATTTTATTTTTATTATGATGTATCTCATGATTTCTTTCTCATGCCTTAAATTTCTTTTCATGTCCTTATTGAAGTATCTCAAGTTCACATGTAAAATGTTTCTCTTGTTTCCCTTACTGGGCCTTCTGCTCACCCTTTCTTTTGATGTATGTCCCCAGGTTATGAGATGAAGTAATGAACCTAGTAGGAACTAAAGTAGAAGCATTTCAAGTGTATAAGAATAATGTTTAATGTTTTTTTCATGTTTTATGTTCCTGGTTTCCAAGACACTAAACCTTAACAATCCTCAGTTACATGTAATGAAATGAAAGTTATGTTATAAAAAGACGGGATTTTATAGTTGGTATCAAAGGATGGTTTAGTTATTTGTGGAAATTAGGATATAAAAACTTTAGGAAGAACCCTATTGAAAATTTTAAATATAGGAAAACTTCCTGGTATTTTGGTAAGTATTGAGTAAGTGGTTTATCAATCAAATACATCCCTGTCTGGATACGAGCAGGTAGAGGCGGCTCTGGCACAGATGTACATAGGGGTAAAATCCGAAAACACCGCTTTGAGCTAGACTCGAATGGGAAGTGGTGCACGATAACAGGCCTTGCTGCACTCTTGGTTACGACACTCCCGGGGGATATGTTTGGTTAATCACAATATTTTTATGAATCATTATGAAGGAATTATAGAAAAGTGTAATTGTCTAAGAATGAAGTCTTTGTTAAAAGATTCATAAATGAAATAAGTTTCTTACTAAGGTTTTATTCTTTTAGAAAATGGCGGGAAATAGGAGGAACTGTGCCGATGGTGACCGCAATGCACCATGTGCTGACGGCCCTCCGATGGAAGCCAGAATGGAAACATTCATGCGAATGATGAACCAACTGACTCAAGTTATGAGTAATAACTTGAATCAAGCTGAGAGGCCGACCTCACCACGAAGGGAACAATAATCTATTGAGTCCTTCATGCGTCAATGATAGACAACATTTAGTGGATCTACTGACCCATTGGTTGTGGAACAATGGATAAGATCCATTGAAAAGATCTTTTCTGTACTTAATTGTTCGGAACAAAAAAAGTCACCCTTGCTGTTTACCGCCTAGAGGGAGAAGCTGATCAGTGGTGGTCACTGATCAAAAACACGAAGCCACGAGGAGATATAGAAGCTATGGAGTGGGAATAATTTCGGGGAATTTTCCTTATCAAGTATTTCCCTCGTTCCACGAGAACGAGAATGGAGAAAGAGTTTCTCAAGCTGAAGCAGAAGGATAACGAATCTGTCAGAAGATATGAGATGAACTTCACAAGGCTTTCCCGTTATACCTCAAGCTTTGTCATGGACCCTAATGGGAAGGTTGATAGATTTTTCGGTGGAGTACGACCTCATCTGCAGAAGAATCTAGCCAACAGGGACTGTGATAGCAATGAAGAAATAGTTCTAAGTGCTATGAAAGTCGAACTGGAGTTTGGTGAGACACAGTGGTCTCATAAACCAAATGAAAAGAAGAGATTGTTGGAGCCCAGTTTAGGGAAGTCTTTTGATCAGGGAAGAGGTGGAAAGCAAATGCAACTTACCACATGCAATAAATGTGGGAAGAATCATCGAGGGAACTGCTTGAACGAAAGTGGCAAGTGCTACAAGTGTGGAAGAGGAGGCCATATTGCTCGGAATTGTCATAGTGAGGTGAAGCCTCAACTTCCCAACACTAACGATAGAGGAAAGATGGTTATGGCCCTACCCGAAGTCACATGCTTCAAGTGTGGACAGCTTGGGCACTTTTCTAACCAATGTCCAAACCCAAGGGCGGTGGATGGGAATCACCATCAACCTTAGCAGAGGGCAAGGGAGCAAGGTCGTGCTTTTGCTATCACAATAGCTAAAGTTGAAGTCCCGAACGATGTGGTAGCTGGTACTCTTGTAATCCTCTCAAAACTAGCATGTACTTTATCTGATTCTGGTTCTACGCATTCCTTTATTTCCTCCATGTTTGAAAGGAATATAGAATCAATCCCTGAACTGCTAGAGGTAGAGTTGTCAGTCAAGACTCCAAGTGGGATTATCCTTGCATCAAAATTATTTAGAGACTCTAGTGTTTACTTTGGTGAGCACAATCATATCGCAAATATAGTAGTCATTCCCATGATGGAATTCGACATTATACTAGGGATGGACTGGCTCTCAAAGTATAATGCTAAGATCAAATGCAGAAGTAAGGAAATCTCAGTTGTCTTGAATGATCGTCCTATAGTTATCTTCCGAGAAGAGATATCCCGAACTGATCCCTATATAGAAGCACCTCTTATAGCTTTATTTATGGAGTTAATTAGTGATGATGAAGAAGGAAAAGGGAGCATACAAATAGAAGATGTTCCAATTGTTTAGGAATACATGGTTGTATTTCCTGAGGAGTTACCTGGACCTCCCCCAGAAAAAGAGGTCGAGTTCTCCATTGAACTTGTACCTGGGTCTCAACCGATATCAAAGACTCTGTATAGAATGAAAAATGTGGAGCTATAAGAGTTAAAGAAATAACTCCAAGACTTATTGGACAAGGTGTTTATCTGACCTAGTGTGTCTCCTTGGGGAGCACCAGTTCTCTTTGTGGAGAAGAAGGATGGATCAATGCGGCTATGCATTGACTATAGAGAACTGAACGGGATCACAGTGAAGAACAGATACCCTCTTCCAAGAATTGATGATTTATTTGACCAACTTCGCGGGGCTCAATTCTTCTCTAAGATTTACCTTCGATCTGGTTATCATCAACTAAGGGTGAAGAAGGAAGATATTCCAAAGACTGCCTTCCGATCAAGATATGGGCATTATGAGTTTACTGTTATGCCCTTCGGCTTGACTAATGCTCCTGCTATTTTCATGGATTTGATGAATAGAGTCTTTAAGGACTACCTTGATAACTTTGTGGTAGTTTTTATTGATGATATTTTGATATATTCAAAAAGTCGTGAGGAGCATGAAGATCATCTAAGGGTTATATTGAAAAATCTGCGGAAGGAGAGGCTCTTTTGGATGTTCAGCAAGTGTGAGTTTTGTTTACAATAAGTGTCTTTCTTGGGGCACATCGTAACCAATGAAAGAATCTCGGTTGACCCTGTAAAGACAATGGTTGTGGAGGAGTGGCCTCAACCCACAATAGTAATTGAGATTCGTAGTTCCCTTGGTATAGCAGGATATTATAGGAGGTTTCTGAAAAACTTTTCACGGCTTTCTAATCCACTAACCAAGTTGACTCGAAAAGGGGTTATGTTCATCTGGATAAAGGAATGCGAGGAAAGTTTCCAAGAGCTGAAGAAGAGATTGGTTACTGCACCTGTGCTAACACTACCCTCTATCGGAGAAGGATTTGTTATTTTTAGTGATGCATCTATGAAAGGGGTTGGGTGCGTCCTCATGCAAAATGAAAAGGTAATTGCTTATGCAGCTCGACAGTTGAAGATTCATGAGCAGAATTATCCTACGCATGATCTAGAGCTGGCGACAGTTGTTTTTGCTCTAAAGATATGGAGTCACTATCTTTATGGGGAGAAATGAGATATATACACTGACCACCAAAGTCTAAATTATATTTTCACTCAGAAAGAATAGAACATGATACAAAGGAGATGGTTGGAGCTTATTAAAGACTATGATTGTTCAATTCATTATCACCCTGGAAGAGCAAATAATGTCACGGATGTGTTAAGCAGGAAAGATCATGTTGTTCTGGCAACAATGAGGATCCTAGGAGATCCCTTGATTAAAGATCTAGTAAAACTGGACATGGGAATTATAAGGAATGGGACATCATCAACCCTATTCCAAATGATTTTTCAACCTTCATTACTAGAGAAGATCAAGAAGGCTCAAAAATAAGATCCTTTGCTGCAGGAGAAGTTTGAGGCTGTAAAGGATGGGAAGTTCCCCGACCTCAATATTGATCAAGAAGGTGTATTGAAATTTTATACAAGACTATGTGTTCCATCTATTCCGGAGATAAAGAAAGAACTGATGGATGAAGCTCATAGCTCTATTTTCTCTATACATCCAGGAAGCACTAATATGTATAGAGACCTTCGTGATCATTATTGGTGGGATAACATGAAGAGGGAGATTGCTAATTACACTACAAGGTGCCTGGTGTGTCAACAAGTAAAGGCAGAACGACAACTTCCAAAGGGGGTATTACAACCGCAACCCATGCCAGTATGGAAGTGGGATAATATCACTATGGACTTTGTAACTGGTCTCCCGAAAACATCCAAAAGAAACAATGCGATATGGGTTATTGTGGACTGTATCACCGAGACAGCCCATTTTATCTCTATTAGGGAATATTTTTCTCTGGATCACCTTTCCAAGATATACGTGAAGGAAGTGGTAAGGCTGCATGGGGTACCACTATCCATCGTGTCTGATCGTGACACAAGATTCACATCAAAATTCTGGAGAAGTCTTCAACATGCTCTGATTACTGAATTGAATTTTAGTACGGCCTATCATCCTCAAACCGATGGCCAATCTGAAAGGACTATTCAGACACTCAAATACATGCTGAGATTATGCTCAATGGAATTTAAAGGTGGATGGGATCAACACCTCCCATTAGTTGAGTTCTCCTATAACAACAGCTTCCATCTGAGTATTCAGATGGCACCCTATGATGCTCTGTATGTAAAGTGGTGTAGAAATCCTACTTGTTGGGATGAAACTGGTGAGTGGAAGCTTCTTGGGCCTGAACTTGTGCAAGAGATGATGGAACAGGTTCATGCCATCCAACAACACATAAAGGATACTCAAAGTCGGCAGAAGAGATATGCTGACAATCGTCAAAGGGACTTGGAGTTTGGTGTTGGCGACAAAGTCTTCCTCTGAATTTCTCCATGGAAGAGAGTCATGCGGTTTGGGAAGAAAGGGAAGCTCAGCCCTAGCTACATTGGCCCCTATGAAATCCTTGATCGCATAGGAGCAGTGGTCTATCGTCTATCACTTCCACCGAACCTAGCGCAAGTTCATGATGTCTTCCATGTATCTCTCTTCAGGAAGTACATACCCGACCCTTCGCATGTACTGAACCCAGAGGTAGTACAACTGGAACATGACCTATCTTATGAGGAGCAGCTAGTGGAGATCTTGAACTGTAGAGACAAGGTCCTACGAAACAAGAATACCCACCTTGTGAAAGTGTTGTGGAGGAATCATAAATATAAAGAAGCGACTTGGGAGCCTGAGGAAACGATGAAGCAAAAGTACCATCACCTTTTCGGCTAGGCCTCAAGTATAAATTTCGGGGACGAAATTTCTTAAGGGGGGAAGAATGTAACGACCCCATTCTTTTTGAGTAGTATATTGACTTACTCTTAATGATTTAATAAGATATTAATGGTTAATGTAGAAAGAGGAGTCGATGGCTTCATCCTGTAGACTCGAACCTTATGAAGCCCACTTATCAGAGCTTGGGATGGAGGTAGCATCAGTGGGTTTCGCTTTGGACCAAGCCCAAGCCGAACTCCAGCGTGTCAAGCTTGAACAGAAACACCTGCGGGAGAAGTTCAAGTTAATAGAGATTACTACTAGGGCAATGTTATCTGAGCCTCCCTCAGATTCTCTCACCATAGCACACCTTACACTTAGGTCTTATGCCGGTGTTATAAGGGGCTATGTGACGAGACCCTAGCATCCTTGTGTAATCCTTTCAGGTGAATAAATTGAGATCTCTTCCTTTAGTGATGTTTGTGGATTTTCTTTTGTCCGGATAATTTTTAGGATATATTTTATTGATAAATTTTTGAAAAAGGGATATTTTAAAAACATTTATGTAAACCCTAAATAATTAATGATGTGTAATGATTTTCAAAAAATGGTCTTCTACAAAAGTGTTCAGTAAGGAGTTTGGAGTCTAATAAGATCAACTTAATTTTTGATGAATAGTAAATTATGAATAGTGATTTTACGCTTATGATTAGTAATGTGACCAAATGGATTAGTAATTTCACTCAAAGAAAGTTTTAATATAATTTAGACAGCTAGATTAAGTAATGTGATTCAATAAAATGGGTAAATAACGGTTTCATAAATTATTAGTCAAGTATTAGTTTTTTCAGATGAATAGGGTTTTTTAATTAAAAATTTAATTAAAAAAAATTAGAAAATTATTTCTATGAAAAGGACTTTATTTTCGAACTCAGAGCATCGATATTATGTTAAGGTAATTTTTGGGGATTTTTCTGAAAAAATTGAATTTTCCGTGAATAGTGTTTTTTTAATTAGAAATTTTAATTAAAAATATTTAGAAAATTATTTTTATAAAACAGATTTCATTTTTGAAATCAAAGCATTGATATTTGGTTAACGTGAAATTTTGGGATTTTTTTGAGAAAGTTGAGTTTTCGATGAATAGTGAAAGTATAGTTTTTAAGTTACGGGTGTTTAATGACATCATTAAATGATGTATTAAGTATGTAATCAATATGGTCGACTTATGAATAGTAATATAAGGTATGAGGTGTCCGAAGTGTCCAATACCATGGTCAAATACCATGGGCAAGCCCATGGTTTTTCCCAAACCACTAATGAGGTGTCCCTTGGCCATTAATGCATTGTCCCCTCACTTCCCCTATAAATACCCACCCTTTCCTCCTTTAGTTTTCACTCCCAACTCTCCCCCAACGATGTTCTGGTCTCCTTACCTCCCAAGGAGTCCTCCCAAGGTGCCCCCAAGCCCTCAAGGTCGAAAACATTCAGTTTCAAGAGTCACGTTTTAAGGTAAGGGATCTGAC
Source organism: Viscum album (assembly GCA_963277665.1). Lineage (NCBI taxonomy): Eukaryota > Viridiplantae > Streptophyta > Magnoliopsida > Santalales > Viscaceae > Viscum > Viscum album. The sequence goes on from OY728140.1 coordinate 1,434,278,180, forward strand.
TCCTCTCTTTCTTTTCAAGTGATCTCTTTTATGTCAATTCTTTTATACTCCATGTTCTTATGTGGGTGGATGCTCTTTTATATTACTTATACTTCCCATTTCATGTTTATATGATGATAGATCCCCTCTTACTCTCATCATTTCATTTTATGATGTTTTAAGTGGCGTCGTTAGGCTGCCAAATTTTTAAGGGATTCTTTCACCCTCCTCATTCTTTTCAAAGTTCTACTTTCATGTCAAGTCTTTCAAGTTCCTTTTTATTATGTTTGGGTATGATCTCTATATTTATCATACTGAAAATTTATTATCTAATGATGAGAGACCCCATTTTATCTCTTCAATTCAGTATTTTGAAGTTTTAAGTGACGCCGTTAGGCTGCAGAATTTTCTTAAGAGAAATCTAATTTTTGTCTTCCTTCCAAGTATTTCATTTCAAATGGTATGTCCTTGAAATTGCATCACCATGTCCATATATCCTTCTTATTCTGTCCCTCTACTATTTTATGGGTTGATTATGATTGTTCGACCCATTTCCCCTCTCTTTTCAAAGTTTTCTAAAACCCCGAAATATAGCCGTTATGCTGCAGAATTTTCGTCTCAAAGTACCTCTCTCTTTTCTCAAAATTATTTAATGTTATAAAGTGAATACTAAAAGCTCTTATTTATACAGGGGTATTCATACATATATCAAAATGTTCTATTTTAAATTCTAGGATTTACATACATAAATCTCTCTTTCCCTTTTCGTGGGTTTAAAGTGACAAAAAGATCATGTCTTTAAAGCAGTTTTTAAAACGTTATGATTATGAAATGAAACCCATTTCTTTTATGATATATGGGTTGTTTATGAAATTATTGATGATGATATATGTGGATCACATGATAATAAAGGCAAATTTAAGGGTGTTCCCTGATAGCGCTCCAATGCATTGGGTAAATACTTAATCTCTAGAGATGACCATTTTAACGACGCCTTGGTGAATAACCTTTGTAATTTTTACGGACACCTTGGGGATGGACCTTGGTGAAACGAAATGATTGTCAATATTAAATGTTGCAACCACATCTTCAAGTTATGAAAATTGTTATTTTTATTATGATGTATCTCATGATTTCATTATCATGCCTTAAAGTTCTTTTCATGTCCTTATTGAAGTATCTCAAGTTCACATGTAAAATGTTTCTCTTGTTTCCCTTACTAGGCCTTCTGCTCACCCTTTCTTTTGATGTATGTCACCAGGTTATGAGTTGCAGTAATTAACCTAGGATGAACTAAAGGAGAATCCTTTCAAGTGTTTAAGAAAATTTTTTTTATGTTTTTTCATGTTTTATGTTCCTTGTTTCCAAGACACTAAACCTTAACGATCCTCAGTTCTATGTAATGAAATTAAAGTTATGTTATAAAAAGACGGGATGTTATAGTACTCTCACTAGATTGGACCATGTTTCCCATCATGAGATTGTTTTGAGTATTCTTAGAGAGAATCATATATATCTTATGATCTCAAAATGCCACATTAGGATGCACAATGTTCACTTAATGGGTAATGTTATCTTAGAGATATGAGTGTTAGTAGACCCATAGAAAGTGAGGAAAGTAGTTTCCTTGGAGCATCCAAAGAATGTCTTTGAGGTACATAATTTTCTCCGTACGAATGGTTACTATAGATATTTATACATGATTTTTATCACTTATCAGTGCCACTGACAAGCCTGACTAAGAAGGGTGAGAAGTACTTACGGAAAAATTCTAGTGGGTCAGCCTTTCAAGAGCTGAAATGGAGGTTGACTTCAACACCAATACATGTTTTCCCTATGCCAAGTAAGAATTATGTAGTTTTCTGGGATGAATCAGGTATCTTGCTGGGAGTAGTGCTTAGGCATGGGGAAGGATTTGTTGCATATGAGTCTTGGCAGTTGAGGCCACATGAGAGGAATTACCCTATATATGATCATGAGTTGGCTGTTTTTGTTCATGCTTTACACTATTAGAGACATTATCTTTTGGGAGAGCATTTATTGGTTTTACCAGACCAAAAAACTCTCAAGTATATATTCACTAAATGTGATCTGAACATGAGATAGTGAATGTGCGTTGAATTACTTCTGCCCATTGACTTTGAACTTCCCTACACACTAGGTAAAGGCAACACAGTGGCCGATGCATTGAGTAGGAGGACTCAGATATAAGAAGTTCAGGGGGCCAACAGTGTGGGGAAACTTATGGCTCTATTCTCTGTGATGCATTTGGAGGTGCACATGAACCTCATCCCAGTTGGTGATGTATCCTTAAGTGCATCCAATACGCCCATATTTAAAACCAGGAAGAGGAATATTTATGGGTTACTGTATCATTACAGTAGTAGGTGTTGTAGTAGCCATAACTATTCACATTGGGCCACCGGATTAGCCATGGAGTCCTTAAGGCCTTCAGTCCACCCTAAAAAACAGGTCTGTAGGGCTTGCAGACCACATTTAAGGCCATCGGGCCACCTCAAGGCCTTGGGGCCACCAATAGTTTCTCTAGATAGAATCTACAACAAAGGAGCATCCCAAGAGGTGGATTTATAGCAAGGTTCACTCACTAGAGTAGAACCAATGGATTTGGAAGAATGAGAAGGTATGGCTATGCTAATGGAACCATCTTGTACTTGGACGAGAAGCTTAGCCAGATGTCCATGTGAAGGTGGAGAGCTACCATCATGATGCTTATGCTGGGGAGGGTCAGTTCCATGTAGTTATAGTCTGGATGAGTTACCTAATAACTTATAGTCATGTAATGTCTCTTAATCCTATGGTCTACATAATCTCTAAGATTATGGACCTTTTAATAATTCTCAATCATCCCTTTATTGGATGGTTATCAAAAAATAAAAAAAAATAAGGCCTTTAGGCTATTCAAGAATTATGAGGTGCACAACAGATAGGGGAAGACGTTTCGTTCTTCTATAGATATTACCTCTACTCTGCTTGAGTGAGTACAAATGAGGTAGCTATCAGATGCTGAAGGACTAATACTACAAGAGATTATGTCATAAGAGGACCCTATTCCTAGATGGACCATGTGAAATGATGAGATCTTGCGCTTCCATGGATTCATATCGGTGTCACCAGACATAAACGAGGATCTGATGTGGGATTTTCATTCATTAGTTTGGGTGGTTAATCTTGGTGTCACCAAGATGTATTGAGATCTACACCATCAATATTGGTGGCCAGGAATGAAGAGAGGTGCCATTGGTTTTGTCATAAGGCGTTCTGCCTGTGATCAGGTGAAGGCGGAGCATCAGTGAACTGTATTGTTTTTGTAGCAGTTACCCATTCTCGAGTGGATGTGGAATGATGTCATAATGGACATCTTGATATGTTTTCCCAGGTCTCTTTGAGATATTGATGCATTTTGGGTTGTCATTGATAGACTCAAAAAGAATTAAAACTTCTTACCGATTAAGGAGACATTCAGTGTTGATGTTCGTGGAAGGTTGTACATAAAATAGATTTTACGTTTTCATGGGGTTCCGCACTCCATCATTTTAAACAGGGATTCCTGTTTTATTTCTTGGGTCTAGTGGGGAAGACATATGGAATTGGGTTCAAAAGTACTTCTGAGTAAAGCTGACCATCACTAGACAGATGGCTAGTATGAGTGCATGATTCAACTGCTAAGGGACATTTTTCTAGCATGCGTCTTGTATTTCGGAGGTTCTTGGGAGAAGCGCATACCTCTGGTAGAGTTTCCATGAAATAATAGTATTAAATCAACAATTTAGATGGCACCTTATAATGAATTTTATGGTAGGCCATGCCGATGACCCCTATATTGGATGGAGACAGGAGAGACAACTATGTGGGGACTTCATCTAGTCGAAGTGGCAATAGAGCATATATAGTTGATTTATAAGAGCATGGATGTTGTACAGTCACGAAATAAGTATTATGCTGATACATGGAAATGAACAATGGAGTTCAATGATAGAGATCAGTTTTTTCTATGTGTCACACTGAATTTGGGACATAATATTATAAGGATATAGGTTAAGATTCCACCGAGATACATCAGTCCATTTGGGGTTTTGGAGAGAGTTGGCTCGATTTCCTATCTTTTGTAGTTACCTTAGAGGTACCAAGCTATGAACGGCATCTTCCACGCATCCTATCTATGATTTTACTTCTCAGAACCATCTCATTTTTTTATCCCTAGGAGGTTGAGTTGGAGGTGGACACATCGTTCAAGGAGAATCTGATCCAGATTATTGATCATAACACGACGGTTCACTATAGTCGGTATATTCCACTGGTACTGGTGCTATAGAAGAACATTCGAGTATATGACGAGACTTGGGAGATGTAGGCCGATTTTCAATCATAGTGTCCCAAGATATTTGAGTAATACTCTTCATCCCCACCTTATTAATTAAAATTCTAGAATGAATTTATTTAGGGGGAAAGTTTGTAAGAACATGGGTCTTCTTTTCAGGTATGAATCTTTTTTCTTTTTTTCTTTTGATGACAAAGGGAAGAATGAAAATTTTAGAAGTACAGACCATGTACTTCCTTGTACAAACTATGTACTATTGCATCCAGTCAAGGCCATGTTTTTTCATGTCACAGATTTGTACATGACCGTGTGATGACGTGACAGGGCCGCTTAATGGAGGACCCAAAAAAGGAATATACAAACCTTATATCTTTAAAAAACAAACTGTGTATTTTTATTTTTATATGATATATAAGGCCGAGGTCATGTATAATTTCCAGTAACGACATCTTCTAGTTTTTTCTTATCCAATAGAGACTGAAGATCTATAATCCTTCCTTGAGCCCCCATTTAGATGACTGTGCTCCAAATCAAACACTATCAAGTGCATTGGAATCAAATCAGTGAGTTATTCCTTCTTCTAAAGCATCATCTCTTGATTTCTCCTTTTTCATGAGATATACATGATTGAATGTTCTATATGTTTTTGTATATCAACGGTGTTCTGGGTTAAATTAATTGTTGGGATTCAGCTATATCGATCATACAAATTTGTAGTTGGAGGATTGTTCCTTTTCGTAGATTTTATTTGAATTATATGTGAAAAAAGTGCCCAATATACTTGTTTTAGGTATTGTGTGGTTAAGGAATTTAATAATGTTAATGTCTTCCATGTATTCTTTTATTGTGTATGGTTTTTTATTGTAAAGAGGGTTATTTACCTTGGTATGGATGTGTTTTCCCATATTTGATCTGATATTGGACATTGGGTCTAGAATTTCATATTATGCTGCAATGTGTTCCATTCCTAGTGCTGTTAGGATGGATTGATATTATTTTAATTTCTTGTGTTATGCTTTTTAGTAGTTTATCCAAGTATTATTTGTTATTGACATTGGCTTATGGATATTGTTTGTGCATGATTGCTTTACACTGGACTGTGGGAACCTGGAGTAGTGAGACTTGAGGGGGAATTGATGTTGAGGGCTTCCCCAGAGCGTCCGATGTAATTTTCAAGGTGAAAGACCATAAGGGGGTTGACATTGAGTGATCCCTCATAGTGTCTATAGTTATTGATATGAGATCAAAGGGGGAATTGATGTTGAATGCATCCTCAGAGTGTCTATAGTATATTATTAAATTATTATATAGGGAATTGATGGTGATTGCTTCCTCATAGAGTCATTGTTTATATGAGACCAAAAGGGTTGGACTGTCTGAGCTATCCCAGGGGGTGGATATATCTTTATTGATAAGTTATAAGTTGAAACATATGGGTTAGACTGTGATAACCCTACCAAATTTTTACTTGTGAATGATTGGTTGAATAATTAATAAATGTAAATTAATATAGTTGAATCTATATGACTGTTTACTTTTGAGTAGTTTCTTGTTTATTACGACATTTTTCATATATTCTTGTTATATATATATATATTGACTAATAGTTAGGCACATATATTTGGGTTGTTTTCTATTGGGATTTGTCCCACACCCTGTTTGGGCCATGCTTTTGGGCCTAAACTGATTACATTGTTGCAATTATAGATAATGGAAATAAAACTTCAACTTCAGGTACTTGATTGATGTGGAGCTGGAGAGCATGGGACCAAGCTGAGGCTTGTGATGCTGCTAGAGTTTTTTTTCTTCTTATACATTGGTTTAGTACTATATTCCATCACTTTGAATTGTCTGTCAATTGTCCTAGACATATGTGACATGCATCATTTAAATATGTTCTCTAGTTGTTTATTTACTTTCATTCTTCTACTATTACTTGTTGTATGGTATTAGTGATTCCACTACGGTTATCTATTTGTTTATATTGTGTTTCTCTGCCAAGGATGGAATAGTTTCCCCTCTATCGCACCCATGGACCTTGCTTATAGTCGGATGGTTTTGGAGTTGGGGGAAATGTGCTTGAGGCCATATGACTAACTGAGTACATGAAACCTTTGCAAGACACCTAGAACCGAGACGTTACATAATCTATTAGTGGGTCAGTATGATGATATTTATTTCCATACATCCTACTATGCATTTTCTTTGAAAATTAATTGATATATGCCCTTATTTTCCAATCATAACCCATTTTCCCTTTCCATAGAGAAATTAACTATGGTGTCTCTTTCAAAATTTCTTGACACGAATGAAATTGATACATCTTTCCTCTATAATATCCACCACATGATATCTCAGTGAACAATATCATTATATTTATTGGTGATTCTAGGATATGGTTAAGGTGAATGTTTTTATACGTATATTACTATAAATAATTTCTAATAATTACTATACCTTCCACTAAAGGACTATTCCCATTTTTTTTTCTTAATAATCACATTTTCCACAACATTAAATTTTAACAATGTTCTTTGTGGTTACATGCGTTGAATAAAATAAAAAATCATAGTATTATAAAAAATAATTATATCCAAAAATAAAATTATGATAAATATAATGTATAAGATTTAGAAAACATGAAACATTGTTGTCAATCAACTTCTCCATAGTTTTAACCAAGGCCAATAATGTACAAAATCAATTCAAATACATCATAATGGTACATAAAAATGTGATTTAAACCAAGAATACACCCCAGAAGATTGAAATTAGGTGTGTAGTAAGGGAAAACTCTCCATGCACCAGAATTATAGTCAATATATATTCAACCAAATTTTATTGGTGTTGTCACCAATAGATGAATCTATTCCAAAACAACATCCACTTGTAGTATCTAGTCTCAGATGTATTTCAAGGAACACTGCATAATATCTTTCTTTATAAAATCATTAGGATGTTGATGTGGCTTTATTTTTTCATAGTTTTTCCACATATTTTATTTAATTTTCAACAATTTAATTACTTATTTTTAAAGTATTTAATAAATAATAGCTCTATTTTATTTATTATACTAAATCCATTAATAAATCATTTTTATAATTAAATATTTGTTTTTAGTCTTTTTATATAGTAATTTTAAAAATTCTAATTATATTAATTTTCTTCCAAGTTTAATAATCTCAATCTGGTTAAATTTTTAATGTTTATTAAATAATTAATTGTTCATTATTATTTGCATTAATCTAATTTTATTTTTTACTTTAAAAAATTAGTCTTTAAATAAGATTTATTAAAATAAAATAACATTATTTATTAACTAGTTTTATTATTCTGTTTATTAAATAAGTTAACAATCTAAGTTAATGTTTAAAAAAATAATGTTTTTTTAATCATAAGTTTTCATTTTTTTCATTTAATTAATCTATTTAGTTATTAAAATCTTTAGTTAATTTCAAATATTTTATTATCATGTTTTTAGATAATTATTTGTAAGTGTTTTTCATTTATTTTGTGATATATTTACTTAATATTAATATTATAATTATTTGTTAATAATTCAGTCGCTTCTATTTTTAGTTTGTTTTATAATTTAGTTAGTTTATAATAAATTTAATTATTACGTCTTAAATAGTTTACTTAATTTCCCTTTATGTTTTAATTAATAATTGTTTTATTCATTTTATAATCTATTTAAAATTTATTTTTTATTGTTAACATTTTAATTTGTTTAATCAGTGATTTGACGCACCGATGTCGCGACACACCGATGTCGCGACTCACTAATGTCGCGACTCACCGATCCTTTGTCACATTGACGTTTTTTAAAACTATCGTTGAGTTGTGACTCACCGATCACTTCGCATCGGTTTTAGTCTCTCATTTCATAGCGTATTATTAATATTATTATTGTAACACCCCGATATTTTATGAAAAATATTATTTTTAATTTCATTAATGTCTTGTGTTGTATGCTACACCAAAAGGATCTTTCACAACACGCATCCCTGACTTGGCTTGCAATACATGCAATCACGACCTTCCACGATAGCGTGTGTTGTATGCAATTCCGAGTTTCGCTAAACAACGATATGTTATATAAACTAGCCGTTATGAATAGTAATACCCAATCTTTGAAATTTTATAAAATTTATCTTTCAAAATGGACTTCATTTTTGTATTTATAATAACTAAATTATCCTAGGGTGAATTTTTGGTATTTTTCTGAAAACATTCAATTTTTGATGAATAGTGAAAACATTGGGTTACTATTTAAAAATTGACTTTTTTGAAATAATTATTTATTTTATTTAAATTTATTTTAGGTAAAAATTGATACATAATACCTATATAAGTTCAAAGCAATTCATTGGAGTCATTTTATAATAATTTTAGATATATAAAATTTTTATTGAACTTTTGACCGTCTTTTACCCAACTCCTAGGAGAATTTGCAAATTTACATAAAACATAATTTTACTACATTTGTGAATGGAATTTCAAAACTCTGAGAGACGCGGTTGATTTAAGTATGTAAAATGTGGTTCAATGAGATGAAAATAATTTTTGGTGAATGGTAACTTTTTACTTTTATTTACCACAGTTAAAAGTAAATAGGGTAATTAAGGTTAGAAATGATATTATTATTACCCTAACAAAGGTCCTAATTCTATTGGATAAGTGTAATTCGACCAAAAACAACTTTAGGAATCAAATATGACCATTTAGGCCCACTTGGATTAGATTAGGACATTTAATAATAATTTATTTAAAGAAGGGTTAAAATAGTTAAAATCAATGTTTAATAACTAAATCATTTTTAATATAGGGTTATACATAAGATAAATTAGACTGTAATTATTCATTATAAATATTAAAATATTTCCTACATAATGATATTTTATTTTTAATTTTTAGACATTAAATAATTTAATTTATTTATGACACAATGATGATGGAGTAATTATCTTATTAATGAAATATTGACATAATTGATGTTATAAATACCCAAATAAATGTCATTTGAGACTTTTTATAAATTCCAATAATTTTTTATGTTAATATGAAAAGTTATTATTGATTTAATTATGTTTTTTCGAAATAAGCTTTTTGTTATGATTTTCACAAAAATCAATTACCAAATAGTGTCAAAATTGACATAAAATAGTTTTTAAAAAACAATATTATATTATTAATTTATAATTTATTCCTAAAAATATAAGGTTCGTCCAAATGACATATATAAGTTTATATATATTAATAATAAACAAATTGGGGTTCGTTTGGATTGTTATAGAATGTTTATTAACCTTATAGTATAAGAAAACAAAAAGACACGGTAAAAGTAAAATTATTTAACTTAAAGTTAAATCTAAATGATAATGTTAAAATAGAACCCTAAACTTGTCTAAATTATATTGGATGAGATTATTTCGACCCATCCCTACATTATCTTTTAAATAAATCAATTTTTATCTATTAAAACCGAATATGACTTTATAATAAAATAATATTTTTAGTTTTTCCAAAGGTTCCCCTCCCCTCCCTTATAAAAGGGAACCTCCTCCCTCTCTTCCTCGCACCACTTTGAGCCTTAAAGCTCGGACATCCCCTGCCAAAATATCTTCTCCACTTCACTAGAAACGTCCTAGAGGTTCTGGTATTCTTCAAAGACCAATTTTAGTTCCCTAAGTGGAGGTCTCAAAGAGGCTCTTCAAAGAAGAGGTAATGTCGGTTACCGATTCTTTCAACTTTATTTCTTCTTCCACTTCTTCTTCTTTAGTTGTTTCATTATGAATTAATAACATCAATATCACTAATATACAGATATGTTATTATAAGTACGAAACAAACCTATTTCACTATCTATCCATCCTACGGAAAACAAAATCACTGCGCGTGCATACGTACGGAATACCGTCTCCACGCCGTGGTGTAATCAATTTTCCACCACCACCTTACATGGATGGGTATAATGGTGTAAATAAAAACTATATATGATTATTGTAAAGTGATATTGATTCTGAAATAGTATACATACACTCCAAAACAATTCCACGATGATGGGAATGATATCATCGCTCATGCGTACATACAGAATACCGTCTCCATGACGCGATGAGATTCATTCTCAATGTTAACCATTCATTAATGATTATAAAGTATATATAAAAAGTAATCATGAAATATATGAAATAATAATGATACTGGATTTATGTATATATATATGTATTTCATCTACTTAATTTCATTTAATTCAATAAGGAAACGAAAAATGTGTTCATGCGTACGTACGGCCTACCGTCTCCATGAACGATGTATTTCATTTCATTTAATCAATCTATCATATATATATATATGTATATACTGAAATTTATATTATCTATAAATCATGTTTTAAATTCTGGAATTTAGTAAATCAAGATATAATTAATAATATCAAGAATAACAAGTCCAATCAAATACGATAAATAAAATGATTTAAAACAAAATGCTGCTTTAACATGGAACATACAAAAGAACGGGTAATATAAAGTCATAAGTGAACCATATATGATTTCATAACAATGAATATGATTCTGTAATAATTCAGTGACATTATTTAAATCATTATACAGGAGTTTCAGAAATGTACGAAGCATATCAGACCTAAGTTAAGTGATAATGTTCCAATCTCAATTGCTTTCTATCCGAGATTGCTTATACGTAAGTATTTACTGGGGCTATTTCTATCATCCATGTCCTTATTTTATAAAAGTGTTTTCATGTATGTTTAAAGTCCTTTTTACCCATTTTTGACTTTTACTACATGGTATGTAAGGAATCTTTCTTTTGTTTTCATTACGAGGTACTTTATGACTTTTCTGACAAAATTACAAGGAGAATGTTTTTTAACTTATACGGCATGAAAGGATTTTCACGGTTTTATAAAGCCTTATTTTCATGACGCTTCCTCCAAAATATTTCATGACTATATCCAACAAAATCTATTTCTTTTAAAATTTCATGTCGTTTTGTGAAAACAAATTGTTTTTGAAGAAGAAAGGTTATTTTCCTCACGAATTCATTTCAAATGTTTTATCAAAACCATTTTCCATCTAAGATGAAATTATTTCATATTTGTATGTTTCATGTTTAATATCTCTATGATTTACATGGTTTCAATTTTCTTATAATTAAATCTCTATTTGTTTTATATGGATTATGAGATGATGGGATGATGTTTATGAAACCCATTTTATTCTTTGGTTTATGATGAATGTTTTAAGTTTATTTTGTGGCACAAGTAAGAATGATTTCAGTATGAGATGGGTGGGACCTATCTCTCCATCTAATGCATTGGGTAAGTATTTATATCTCATGATATAGACATGGATGGAACAGTATGTTAATCCAGTTTCGTGTTACAGGACTAAAACAAGGAGTGAACTCGATTCAGAAAGGGACTTTGTCCACTAAGATGGTCTTGGCAGCAATGCCTTGGCTACTATGGAAATCATAACATGTGCTTAATGGTTACCACAATTTCATGCTTTATTTTCCATTCTATGTTATCATGATTGATGTTCCGTTATGATATATGCCTTACGTACTTCTATGATTCATGTCTTTGCTCAAGATTTTGATGTTTAGATTTTATGTTCACGTTTTTGAATTCAAATGTTTATGGATTGTTTTATGCTCTCTATGTTTACCCTTACTGGGAATTTGAGCTCACACCTTTTATGTTTACTTTTCCCCAGGATATAAAGAATGGTTTTAGGTAAGAAAAAAAAGAGAAGATATTTATGGGAGATGTTGAAGATCTTTCACCACGATTAGAAGATTATATTCCGAGTTTCCAAAGACACTAAACTATTACGGTCCTTATGTGTCTATTTTTGTTATGTACTAAGTATTTTGCAAAAGTAATTTAATTTCCATGTACGTCAGGATTTGGGTCTCTACAATTATTATTATTATTATTATTATTATTATTATTATTATTTTTAACTATCATTGAGTCGACTCACTGATACGTTCTTATTTTGACCCACAATCTTCTCACATTGTCAATGAATCGCATAAAATTTCACACAAACTCAAACTAGTTCATGGATCATTCAACACATTTAACCAAAGATTAAATATATATATATATATATATATCATTATAAAACAAGATCAATTTAAACCCAAATAATACCGAATATTCTATACCTGTTCATGCTCATTACCTTTTTCATATCGAATCCTCACCGCTCAGAGTCGTGCCGTCATTAACAAGGAAATTTGCAGGCCTACGCTGCCACTGTGACGAAAAACCGAAGCTGAATCAAGCTGAATCATTCTTGGAATTAGAATTTCAGACAATAGCTGAGCTGAAGTTGCTGCTACATAGAGGAATAGAGATCTGAGTCGAGGACAGTGCGACACCGCTTGGTGATGAACCGAGTTGGTACTTGGGAAGGCCACTTGTAGCCTACGTGTGAAGAGGGGGAGGCTGAACCGAGTCATGATTTCCACCATTAATGTGCCATGATGAATAGTAGATTTGCCTTGAGGAGTCCACTACATATTACACTACAAGTAAAATCAGGTGAAATCTGCACTACAAGGAGAATGCGTGCCTCACCACCAACTAGAGCCGAGGTCAACGCCGCTAGACCTGATCGTACTGCTGCTATATTATAGGAGAAGGAAGTCGAACCCTACCCCACATGAGGTGCCAATTTGGGGGGGGATAAGATTAGTTTAATTGAAAATAAATAAAAGAACAAACAAACAAATAAATAATAAAATAATAAAAATGCATATAAAAATTTAATGTTTAATAATAAATTAACAAAAATATTAAACTAATAAAATTAACTAATTAAACTAAATTTTAATTTAATTTAACTTTTTTATTTAAAAGTAATTTATAAACAAATATAAGAATATAATTTAGTTATATTGAATAATTTAATTAATAATTATAAATTTAGGACATAATAACATTATTGAAGATTTTATAATCAATTAGTAAACATAAAATTTATAAATAAAATTATATTAAGCTATTTATTAACTAAATTTAATTACTATTTAAGACATATTATAATAATAAACTAAAAATTAATAAAAATATTAATTAACTTACTTCATTTTTTAGTTATTTTATTTTGGTTATAACATGTGCAGGTCAATGCCAAAGTTTGAGAAGCCTCTAGATTAACTTTTCTAACTTAATGGGAGTTAGTTACATTAGAAAAGCTAGTGTGACATTCCAGTCGCGAAAAAACCCACGTGTGCGGTGCACAAGTTAGGGACTTTTGAAGTTGGTGGAGATGTGTAGTGAAATGCAGTAGATGAGAGAGGATTAAAAAAAGGATACATTCATTTTTTGAGAGAGAGGACCATCGGAGATTCGAGAGCTTCACTCTCACTAGGTGCAGTGAGGTCCTATGAACATCCTAGGAGTTAAAGGAGCATAGGAGCAGAGTATCTTTTAGGGAGTTTTTGTTCTGTTGTGTATGAATTATTATAATCTGATTTAGCAGGTTTTCAATATCTTTTATGATAATAAACATGTTTTCTAGCTAAATATTTTATTTTAAGGATAAATTTATGTTCTACTAGTTATATTTTAATTCTATTTTTCACTTTATCATTTCAATGAATTCAATAAGGATCAACGAGATCAATACTGAATTTATTCAGTTACTTGTGCCACTGGAACATAAACTCATAATTTCGTATTCAGTTGGTGAGATTGATTATGGAAACACATTCAAAAAGATAATAAATTCAAAAGACTTCATGACGTGCAGTGAGTTCATCTTGTTGTCATTTTTCAAACGGTTCAAAGATGATTAATTTTGTAGTGGCGAACACTTAAATTTATTGAATAGTGTGACTTAACTCCACAAGCGGGAGGTGAGTCATTCTTTTTTAAGGTGTTACTTTGAAATAACCTTTATGTGAAACAAAATACCTTTAAAACCATAAAAATGGAGATTTTACCCTGAGAGTTTTCTTTGATTGTTCATTTATCAGCATACTATATCTCTATTCCTCTATGTTTTCAATTGTTTCTAGCTTCAATAATGTTTAAATACAAGTTGTGAGAATTTATGTCACATTACATCTTATAAAAAAAATAATAAATAGTAACAATAAATAGAAAATATACTCCACTACTGACAATAGTGGAGTTTTTGAACGTTTTTTAGAAGAATTGTGGTAAAAAATTTCCTTCCCGAAGGGTTTGACCCTAGTTACCTCATTTACTGTAGTTAGTTGGAATGAAAATTTTAAAATTTGACCAGCTAAAATGATGGTTTAGGTCATGTTTTTTGAACCAAATCTAGGGAAGGCACGAGCCATTATTTTTCTAAATAAACTGAAAAAATCACATATATAAAAATCTAAAAAAATTTATAAAAATTGAAAACAGTAAAAATATACATCGTTCCTTACTGAGATGTTAATGTTTTCTTTACTATTGAATATTGTTTACTATTTTTGCATGAGAACAAGAACATCTGAAGTTAGATTAAAGCCTCTGAACCCTGAATTAGACAAACACTTAGCTGCTATAAGAAGGGAAAAAATATGAAATTGAAAAGAAAGATAATAGAGTTCCTAATAATGACATTAAAAATAATCAACCAGAACTCTTAGTTGGAAATAAAAGGCTTATAATGAAGGAATTCAAATTCCCTCATGTTTCAAGAAATCCATCATCCATTATGTTATCTTCTAGAGCCAGAAACTATGAATTGAAACAATCAGACATTTCACTATTTCCTTCTTTTAATGAACTTTTTAATGAGGAATCTATTGCCTTAATTAGAGATTTCTATAATACCATACAGTATTACTTCTTCTAGGACTCAATGAAAATGAGTTAAGAATGAGAGTATTTATCTTTTACCTTAAGGGTAATTCCAGGAATTGGTTTTTTCACCTAGATGAGAACATATTTGAAAACATAGATCATGTGTACTATTCTTTCATAATGAAAATTTATCCCCAAAGACTTTTATAAGAACCTAAAACAAAAATAAATTGTTTTTATAAAGAGGGTGGTGAATCTTATCATGAAATTTGGGATAGATTTAGGGATATTATTAGGTAGTGTCCCCATCACCAACATCCATATGACCTGCTTATGGACACATTCTATGATGGGTTTTCATCCATTGGACAGAATCAAGTTGATCAAGCTGTTGTGGGAAATTACAATGTTATGGTAGATGAATCACTTAGAAAAATTTTTAATAATCATTCACTTAACTCACAACTTAAAATTTCTAGTAGAAAGAAAATTTAATAAAAAGGTTAATTCAAAAATTAGTTTAATGGATGAATCTCAAGCCCAACTTGCTGAAATCACCAAACAATTGAAATATTAAATGTATCAGAACACTAAACTATTAATAAACTTGGCCGTAAAAACAATAACCAATCATTAAAAGAATAATGTTTTCAGGGTGGTATGTTTGGGCGTAATTAAAACTTTTTTCATAATTTTGTTATGCTATCCCAAATACATGAGAACTGAATCATTGTTAACTATGGTCCTAGGATGCCTCCTAAAGAAGATCCATTTTAAAACCATTTCAAACAAGCCTATAAGAACCATTAAAATTTATCCTGTAAAGATCAAGGCCTAATTAAACAAACCACTACCCCTAATTTCTCTATCCAACAGAGACCAAAATTTCCGAATCAACAAAGGGGTGAGTCCTTAAATTTAACAGGAAATAATGATAATAAAAGTTCTTCTAATAATGATCTAATCATGAACAATATTAACTCTCAAGTATAAAGACACATGAATCAGCTAACCAAACATCAAAATCAATATGAGTCAGATAGAATAAAAATTAATGAGAGAATGTAGAACATAGAAAAATAAACATAGACAAATTGCTAGAGATTTTTCATCTAGGAAAGAAGGTAGACTTCCTAGTAAAACTGAGCATAACCCTAGAGAGAATTCCATTTCTTTTTTCATTATAATTGGTCTAAATACTGAAAATGTTACTGAAAAAGACCCATAAATTCCCAAAATGAAAATCTACTTCAATCTGGTAATAAAAATTTGTCTTATTCACATGCTGGAAATTCACAAAAAATTCATAAATATGATCAAAATTTGAATTTTTCATCTGAAACCCAAGATGAAAATTCATCTAAAAATCAAAATAAAAAATGAAATGAAAATTTCGAGGAAGAGGTGAGGGATATACCTACTGTCCTTAAAAATTTTCCCCCACCCCTCCATTTCCCTAAAAAGCTGAAACCACAAAGTAACACCAGGGATGAACTTCTTTAGTTCCTTGGTCTCCTTTCCAAACATCATGTAAATATTTCTTTCATTGAAGACTTAATTCAAATCCCATCTTATTTGAAATATCTTAAGAATATTGTTTCAAACAAAAAAAACCTGGAAGAATTTTCTACATACAGTCTCACTAAAGAGTGCAGTGCTATGCTTAAAAAGAAAATACTATCTAAATTGAAAGACCCATGTAGTTTATTCATTCCTTGTTCCTTAGGAAATTCCGATCAGCTTAAATGTTTGTGAGATTTAGGTTCTGGTATTAATATTCTCCCTTACTCACTATTTCGACTATTGAGGTTGGGTGACCTTCAACCCACCTCATTCATATTGCAATTGGTAGATAGATCATTTAATTATCCTATGGGTAGGATAGATGACTTTCTAGTTAGGGTTGGGAATCCGTTTCTTCCTACAGAAATTCTAGTCTTAGACAAAGAGTGTGATCAAGTGGTGCCCATTATTTTGGGTAGTCCCTTCTTGGGCACAATTGGTGCTATTATTTATGTGTCAAAGGGTCAGCATATTTTCATAATTGGGGAACAAGAAGAAGAGTTCAATGTGTTTAAGAACATTAAAGGACCAAAGTTTTCTGAAAACTGTTCAATAATCGTGTTCCTTGAAGATGATAGTTTTTTTAAAAATCAAATTGAATACGTTGAAGAATCTAAAAAACAATAATCTATAAAGAAATTTGTCATGAAACTAAAAAGCCGATTGAATCTGTCATAGAATATGAAAATTCTACTCGAACACTAAATATAGAAAATGTTCCAGAACTGGACAACTTTTTAATTTCTTGCTTTAGATGAGACCTCTATTTCTGAACTTTTGAGATTTTGAGTTAATATGAGGGTGTTTCTATTAACACCTACCCTGATGAACACTTTGATGATATTGAGGGAGAGTTTTTGAGACAACTTGATTATTCTACTTTGGTAAACATGTTAAACTATGATATGGAATGTCTGGATAGTATGCTTCCTACTTTCGATAGTATCGCTGTAAATTCTAAATTAGTACATGAAATTGAAAATCATTCATCATTCAACACACCCTACAAGAGATATCTTTAAGATCATGAACCTCCCATGGCTATGAGTCATCCTTATAGTGTAGAAACACCCACTATGGAACATAAAAGAATCCTTGTTCATTTAAAATATTCATTCCTTGGTGAGAATTATACATCTCCTGTCATTATTTCTACTGAACATAATGAAAATCAAGAAGAAAGAATGTTGAGTGTGTTGAAAAAGATTAAATCTTCCATAGACTGGAAAATAGATGATATCAAAGGTATTAGTCCTTCATTCTATATGAATAAAATACCTATGGATCCTAATCATAAGCCTAGTGTAGAGTATCAACAAAGATTGAATCCTAACATGAAAGAAGTTGTGAGAGTGGATGTAATCAAACTCTTAGACACTAGAATGATTTTTCCCATTTCTGATTGTCTTTGGGTTAGCCTTATTGAAGTTGTTCCCAAGAAGGGAGGTTTCACTGTAGTAAAAATGAGAAAAATTGAAGAAAACCAAGTTAGAAAAGCCACAAAATGGAGAGTGTGTATAGATTATAGGAAGCTAAATTCAGCCACTAAGAAGGACCATATTCCAATGCCCTTACTTGATCACATTCTTGAGAGGATTATTGGAAATGAATTTTTCTATTTTTGGTATGGGTATTCTAGTTACAACCATATTATTGTTGATCTATAGGATCAGGAAAAGACCACTTTCACATGCCCCGTAGGGACATTTGCCTACAGGCATATGCCCTTTGGGTTGTGTGGATCTCCAACCACCTTTCAAAGGTGAATGATGTCTCTTTATTCAGATATGATTGAAAGAATCAATGAAGTCTTCCTGAATGATTTCTTCATTGTGTGTAGTAACTTCGATACTAGTCTTGGAAATCATAGTTTTTTTCTAGAAAGATTAATTGAATCCAACATTGTTCTTAATTTAGAGAAGTGTCAATTTATGGTCCCTAAAGGTATAGTTCTTGGTCATAAGTTTTCCAAAATAGGTCTAAAAGTTGATACTGCTATGATATAATTCATTGAAAAACTACCACCTCCTGAAAATATAAAACGTATTAGATGTTTCTTAGGTAATGCCAGTTTCTAGTAGAGATTAATAAAATAATTTTCCAAAATAATTAATCCATTGTGTTCTTTGTTGGTCAAGGATTCACCTTCCAATTTTGGTGAAAACTATTTTAAATCAATTAATATTCTTAAAGAGAAAATCATGACATTGCCCATTATAACTACACCTGAATGGAAACAACCTTTTGAAATTATGTGTGATGCTAGTGACTTGGTTTTGGGTGATGTCCTTGGACAGAAGAGAGATAGGAAGTTACATGTGGAATATTATGCTAGTAGACTATTAGATTATGCCCAAAATAATTATACCACTACTAAAAAATAATTGTTAGTTGTTGTGTTTGCTCATGAGAAGTATAGAAAATATCTATTAGGGTCAAAAGTCATTGTTTTCACTGATAATTCTGATATAATGTTCTTTTTGTATAAGAAAGAAACTAATCCAATGCTGATTAGTTGGATTCCGTTACTACAAGAGTTTGATTTAGAGATTTGGGATAAGCAGTGAGTTAAAAACATAGTTGCTTACCACTTTTCTAGGATTCCTATTACTCAATCGGAATTTAAAGATCCTAGGGAGATAAACTCTTCCTTCCCTAATGAGAATCTGCTCACTATTCCTATTAGTAAATCCACATAGTTTTCATATTTTTCAAAATTTCTGGCAATAGGTGTCTCTCTTAAAAATCTGTCAAATAACCAGAGAATGAAATTTATTTCTCAACATAAACACTACCATTGGGATGATCTTGTATTGTTTAAGAGATGTGCTAATGATACCCTTAAGAGATGTGTACTTGAGGAAGAGATGATTTATGTCTTAGAGAGTTTAAATTCCTCAACTTGTGTATGTCACCATTGTTGTGAGAGGACTACATAGAAAGTCATATGATCTGGTTTCTATTGGCACACTCTTTTTAAGGATTCTAGAATATTTTTGGTTAGCTTTGATAGATGTAAGAGGCTAGGAAATGAAGGTAGTAAGAAAGAGTTACCCCCAAAAGGAATTCTAGAAGTTGAAATTTTTGATGTCCGGGATTTAGATTTTATGGATCCATTTCCATCATCTCAGGAGAATGAGTACATACTTGTTGTTGTAGACTATGATTCAAAGTGGGTTAATGCAGTTTCACTACCCAAGAATCAAGCCAACTCTGTAATACAGTTTTTCAAAAAGAACATATTTTCTTGATATATAGTTCTCAAATCTTCTATAACCGATAATAGAACACATTTTAATAACTATAAATTTAAAGCATTGTTGGTGAAATATGGTTGTGTTCCTAAAATTATTACTCCGTATCATCCACAGCCCAGTGGAAATGTGGAAATTTTATATAGGTAACTGAAACAAATACTTTAGAAAACTATGCCAACCTTTAGAAAAGACTGGTCTCTAAAATTGGATAGAAGATTTATGGGAAAATAGAACTACTTTCAGGACCCCAATCGGTATGTATCCTTATAGATTATTGTTTGGGAGATACTGTCATTTACCTGTGGAGTTGTAACATAAGTCTAATTGGGCATTTATGGCTCTAAACATTGATTTTAGAAGTTCTTGTGAGAGGATATTACGTGATTTAAGTAAACTTGATGAGATTAAGAGAAAGAGTTATGATAATTTGAGAATTTATAAAGAGAGTATGAAACTCATTCATGATTATATCATGAAAACTAAGAAGTTTAAACCTAGAAAATGGTCTTTATAATTAACTCTTGACTTAATCCTTTTCCTGGAAAGCTAAATTCCATGTTTTCTATATCTTTTACTCTAGAAAGAATGATTAAGAATGGAGATGTTGAAATTATAGGTGAAGAAAATAAACCCATGTTGGTTAATCGGAAAAGAGTGAATTTGTATTTTGAGGCACATCCAAAGGGCTTGGATTCATTCATTATGATGGAAAACAGAGCTTGAATAATGCCTAGATGAAAACCATAAAAATTATCACTACAAGGGATAGAACCCATGGTTCTTTTTGTCTTTACTTGGTTTCTTTTTAACCATGAATAATGTGTTTCTTTTGTGCACTAGTTTTGTGAAATTCTAGTTGCTGGTTGTTATGGGTCTCATGGTTTTGTTTCATGTTTATAAATTCCTGGTATTGTTTCGTTAAGGGAGTGCAATCCCCAAGCTGAGGAAAAATGATAAACTTATTCTGAGAAGTGTCCTAACTCCTCTATTCATTTTTTTGATCCATTTTTACTTTAATAAAATTCACTACTAATTCTTAGTTGATACTATTTCGAAGATAGTGATTGTTACCTTTAAAAATATGCTTGTTTTAGAAAATATGCTGCATATTCATTTGAAAAATCCACTACAAGTCTTGCTACTGAAATAAAAAAATTGAATATGTTTAAAAATTCTGCTCATTTTGGAATCAAAGTCTTCTGTATGTAACTGTGTAAATAAAATTATTATGTGTCCCTCATTATAAAAAAACTGAATTTCATTATTATTAAAATCATCCACTGCATGAACTTAAGTGTGGGCGGTACATGCTGGCTGATAACTTTTGTATTGGAACTGCTTTAGGTTGGGGTGTTTTAGTATTTATACTTATATTTTATTGAACATATTAATGAACTCAATCTATTAAAATGCTTATAACTAGAACATTGTTCACTTACAACTTTGATGCCATTTTCATACATTAATGAAAATATGTGTCATTGGAATTAATTTTTTATGCATGTACTTTCTTGTGAACCTGATCTAAGTTATTTTTAATGGAAATAAATTCTTTTTTAATATCAAAGAGTCACTTTATACATGTCATCCATATACTAAATCGAAAAAAAAATTTGAACATAAACTATCGAATTGTTCTTCTCCACTTTGGAAGTCAAATTTGGGGAAAATTTTGGGTTTTAAGTGTGGGGGAGGGGGTCAATTCTTGACTGTGTTAAATTGTTCTAAATTATAATCCCATAAATTCCTATATTAATTTAAATATTTTTTAAAAAAATGGGTAAATATTTTCAAAATTATTGCACAATTTTAGACTTTACATTGTTGTTCATATGGTTGTTGCCTATGGACAATATTTTTTTGGTAGTTAAGTTGTACATTGAGTCTGAAATTAATGATAATGGATGATTTCTGAGTGGGATTATATAGTGATTAAATGGATATCTTGGTTTGGAGTCTCTTTTTTAGAGTGATATGGGTGTTATATTAGTAGATTTATGATTATAAACATTGGAACTAAAAAGTTTGATCATGATTCTAGGGAACTCATTTCCTTTTATTATTAAAGTTGCCACATTAATGAGGCAATGTAAATGGTTTTCATAAAAAAGCTTATGGAACTGGAGTAGTCTGGGCAACTAGGATCCAACGGTGAGTCTCTGTGACCCTAGATGTTGGGTGTGTTTTTTTTACGATAAGCCCTCTATACACCTACAATAAGCGCATTTCACAGTTCTTAGCACATGATACATGGCCTGGGAATAAATAAATAATGTGTCTAGGGTCAAAAATTAGTTCATTAAGGTAAGGGGATGATGAACACCAAATGAAGAAGGGGAAAATTGGTTTATATGGAAATCATTTAGTTTGTATCAATGAGGTGATTCGAAAAAATATTTATATTTAGAACCTAGATGAAAAATCATAGTACAAAGTTCATTGGTTAAGATCATAATCCCATTGATATTCTACCTCATGTCATTCTTGGATTTCAAACCTGATCTTGGATTGAAACAAGTCATTATGTAGTATCACTTATGTGGCAAGACACCATTTTTTGTGGATGGTATTTTTTTCCTTGATTAATCTTTGGGTATTTGTTCTAGGAACAACATCATTTGAACATATTTTTCATAAACAAACATTATGTTTTTTCCTCTATTTTTAAAAGTGGTGAAAATTTTACTTTTTAAGAAAAGTAATAAAAACTTTACTATTTTTCAAAGATGAAAAATCATGGGATAGTTTGAAGACAAAAAATGCTTTAGTGTGGGGGAATTTTATGTAGCTTTATTTTTACATAGTTTTTCAACATCTTTTATTTAATTTTTAACAATTTAATTAATTATTTTTACACTTTTTAATAAATAATGACACTTTTGTATTTCTTATACTAAATATATTAATTAATCATTTTTTATAATTATATATTTATTTTTATTCTTTTTATACAGTCATTATAAAAATTATAATTATATTAAATTACTTTTTAGTTTAATAATCATAATCTAGTTAACTTTTTAATGCTTATTAATTAATTAATTCTTCATTGTTATTTTCATTAATATAATTTAGTTTTTACATTAAAACATTGATCTTTAAATAATATTTATAAAATAAATTAAAATTATTTATTAACTAGTTTAATTATTATGTTAAATAAATAAGTTAACAATCTATGTTTAAGTTTTAAAAAATAATTTGTTTTCAATATTATGTTCTCATTTTTTCATCTAATTAATTAATTTAGTTGTTTAAAATCTTTAGTTAATTTTAATTATTTTATATTCATGTTTGTGGATTGTTCTTTGTATGTGTTTTGCATTTATTAAGACATATATTTAATAAATCATAATATTTTTATTTTTAGATATTAATTCAGTCACTTCTATTTTTAGTTTGTTGAATAATTTAGTTACTTTTTGATAAAGTTAATTATTAAGACTTTAACAGTTTAGTTAATTTCTATTTATGTTTTAATTTATTATGTTTTTTTGTTTTTTTATCTATTTAAAATTTATTTTATATTGATAACATTTTAACTCGTTCTATAGGTGATTCGACACACCGATGTTGCAACACTCCGATGTCATGATGCACCAATGTCGCGATGCACCGATGTCATGGCTCACCAATCCTTTGTCACACTGATTTTTTTATAACTATTGCTGATTCGTGACTCACCGATCACTTCATATCAGTTTTGGTATCTCGTTTCATCGGCATCTTATTATTATTATTATCTTACTATCAGTGAGTTGACTCACTAATACTTTCTTATTTTGACCCACCAATTTGTCAAACTATTAATAAATCACATCAAAATGTGCACGCACTCAAACCATTTCACGAATCATACCACACCTTCAACTAAAGATTCAATTTATATATATAACATTCTAAAAATAGATCAATTTAATCTCTAATAATAACAGATCTTCTATACATGTACATGCTCTTCACCTTTTTCATATAGGATCCTCACCACTCGGAGTCGTGCCTATGTCAACAGAGAAATTTTGGTGCTTGTGCTGCCACTTTGAGGAAAAACTGAAGCTGAATTGAGCTGAATCTTGCTCAGATTGAGAGTTGCAGGCTATAGCTGAGCTGAAGCCATGACAGCATAGAGGAACTGAGATCCCAATAGAGGCCAGTATAGAAACGCTTTGTGTTTAACAGATCCTGTACTTAGGGGGACCACCTGTTGCCTACGTGAGGGGAGGAGGAGGAGGCCGAACTTAGTCTCGTTATCTGCCATTGATACATCGTGATGAAGAATAAATCCGCCTTGAGAATTCCACTTCCTTGTCTGGTACAAGTCAAATTAGGTGGAATCTCCACTCTAAAGAGGATGCGTGGCTCACCACCCGCTGGAGCTAATTTCGACGCCGCTAGACCTTATCGCACCGATACTAGATTAGAGGAGTAGGAAGCCAAACCATACCCCCCATGTAGTGCCTATTTGGGGGGGGGGGGAATGAGATTAGTTTAATTAAAAATAAATAAAAGAACAAAAAAACAAAAAAACAAATAATAAAATAATAAAAAAAAGTATAACAAATTAATGTTTAATGAAAAATTAAATGAAATATTAAACTAAATAAATTAAATAATTAAACTAAATTGTAATTCAATTTAACATTTTTTTAAAGTAATTTATAAATCTAATTTATAAATTTAATTTAGTTATACAAACACATTTAATTAATAATTGTAAATTAAGTACTTAATAACGTTAGTAATGATTTTATAATAAATTAATAATCATAAATTTATTAATAATTATCAGTTAAGATATTAATTAAGAAACATTAATTACTTTTTAATTAGTCTTATAAATGAAATCTTAAAATAACAATAAAATATTAATTAAATTTCATCAAGTTTTTGTTGTTTTATTTTGTTTATAACATGTTCATGTTCACAACAATGTTTTTAAAGCGTCCATATTCACTTAACTAACTCACATAGAGTTAGTTAGGTGAGAAAATATAGTGTGACGTTCCAATTGTGAAAAAACACATCTGTACGGTGCACAAGTGAGGGAATATTGATGTCAGTGGAGATGTGTGGTGGCATGCAGCTGATGATGGATGATACAAAAATAGAGGAGACATTCATTATTTGAGAGAGATCGCCATTAGAGATTCGAGAGCTTCTCTCTATCACTAGGAGCAGTGAGGTCCTGTAAACACCCCATTTTTTGAAGGAGTGTATGAGCATATTATCATTCTGGGAGTTTGTATTCCATTGTGTATGAATTATAATACTCTACTTTAGTATGTTTTCAATTACTGTTATGATAATAAACATGTTTTCTAGCTTAATTTTTTAGTTTGGCGATAAATTGAGGTTCTACTGGTTATCTTTTAATTTTATTTTTCACTTTATCATTTCAAAGTATTTAGTAATGATCGGCGAGATCAATAGTGATTTTTTTTAGTTTCTTGTAAGACTAGAATTTACATTCAAAATTTCACAGTCATTATATTAGATTTATTGTGGAAACACTTTTAAAAAAGATAATAAATTCAAAAGACTTCCAGACATATGGTGAGTTCGTATTGTGTCATTTTTCAAACAATTCACAATTGATTAATTTTGGAGTGGAAAACTCTTAAATTGATTGTCTTGTGTGACATAACTCCTGGTGAGGGAAGTGAGTCATTCTTTTTTAATGTGGTACTTTGTAACAACCTTTAAGTGAATCATAATACCTTTAAAACTAAAATAATGGATATTTTACCTTAAACATTTTCATAGACCGTTCATTTATCATCATACTATATCTATGCTCTTATATGTAATAAATTGTTTATAGCTTCATTAATGTTTACATGAAAGTTGTGAGAAGTTTTTTCACATTACAACATATAAATAAATAAAATATATAAATAGAAAAAACAATTAGAAAATATACTCCACGGCTGACAACAATTTAGTTTTTGAAAGTTTTTTTAAAAAAATAGTGGTAAAACATTTCCTCTCTGATGGTTCTCCCTTACTTGCCACATTTACTATAGTTAATAGGAATATAAATTTTAAACATTGACCGACTTAAATGATGGTTTAGGACCAATGTAATCCTAGAAATATCATTATCCCTATGTTTTTTAAAAAGTTATTTAATAATATTCTTTAATGAATAACTAATCCCAACATTGATACAAACTATAGTGACCCATACTTTTCTTACAGAGACATTTAATCTTATTAAATGAATAAAAATTGAATAAAAATACAATCCATGATATATACATAATGAATTTCTGTCTTTTAGTGAATATATATGTAATTTTTTATTTTCAATAATTCTATTCAACATATTTCAAAATAATTTTCCCTTATAGTACTCTTCCTAGACATATAATAATTATATCCCTTATTCCAAACCTAGGGAATGGAAACATATAAAAGGTTGAGATCAAATGCTTAGTAAGGGTATATAATGTTGATATCAATTATCTATTAATCATAACACAATAATATGGGTATGAAAACATGATCTTAAAATTTTAAAACTATACACATCATATCATTGTTCATAATGAAAATTCATGGCATAAAGCATGATAGTTCATTAAAATAAATCATAAAGGATTCAAATAACATGATGCATGGGTGAATAAATTTCTTATAAGACATAAGTTTTTGGAATAAACATAATCATAGAAAATGATTCTCATAATTAAGAGTAATTTGCATGAATATAATAGTGGATTGAGTTAATTCCCCATTCTATCAAATTCTTAGTCCGGGTTCTTTCCCAAATCTATCATACCAGATCGATTCGCTTATTAAATTTGGGTTTCCCTCCATTCTAGTCATTATTTCTTAATGAGATATCTATCTTTACCCATTCCATTAGAGAAAATTTTATTCCTATAAAAACCATCACATAATCATAATACATTAAATTTTTATCCTCAAGTTTATAAATCATTCATCAAATATTATATCATGTTTAAAAGAAATGAGTTTCACAAACATTTCAATACTTCATAACAAAATAACCAGTGTAAGATAAAAAAAGTATGATAAACAACTCTTCATCATAATCACAAGAAAATAATATAAATAATAAGGTTGGTATCATTGTCCAATATTCCTATTAAATAACATGTAACTGTAAATGATGTTATCTTATATAAAATTTAATTTAAAATAATACATGGAATTTTTTTATGAAAAATCTATTTCTATTTTGAAATAACATCCGTAAAATCAAAAATTTTAAAAAAATTATTAAATACCAAAATTTCATTGAAAATAACTTTTGAATAATTAAAATTATTCTTTAAATCATTTTGTTTCTAGGGTGGTAAGATATTCCATTAATTTTATGTACATTAAAAATAATTTCTTTCATGTTTTTGGTAATAATACAAAAAGTATATGTTCTGAAAAAAGAAAAGAAGTTTCCATTGATTTTTTTATAAAATGTAAAATATGAGTAAAAATGGCTTATAAATTAATATAACAATAAGGAAAATATTGTTGAAAAAATTTCAAAAAAATAGGGATGTAGAATAAAAATTTTCCCGAACAAAGTTGAAATAAAGTACGTTTTTTAAATACATCTACCTATTCATTTTAGGTATAAATGACTAAAAAAATGTAACATTACTTGAATATTTTATTAATAACATGAGAATATTAAAATATTATTTATTTACTATAAAGGGATCATATAATATCCTTAAAATTAAATTGAATCATAAAATATATGAATAAAAATTTGATTGAAATATAAATCTCTTACCTCATGTCCGGCTTTCATCCAAAGAGATTTATCATCCAGTATAATAAATTTTAATTTATTTTAAATCTAATAAAAATATTTTAATTACTTATAATATCATATATAATCTACTAAAACCATTTGAATAATAATTTATAAATAAATCAATATTAAAATCAACATTTCCAAGTGTCAACTGTTTTATTTTTCAACGAAATTTCACTTCAAAAATTTTGGCCCTTTAACATTAAATCTTGGATAAATAATATCTAAAAAAATACTTATGATATTAATTTCATATATATTCATTATTTATAGATTTATAATCATCCATAAATTTTGGAGATAAAAAAATGATTTACACAATTAATTCATATAAAATGTCGTACATATGCTTGAACTATGTTTTGTTTTCTATCAAAAATATAGAAAGATATATAAATAGTAGTTTGTCATTAAAATTTCATTGTTATACCATAAAAAAAATATTCATAAAATATATCATTATTATCATCCACGTAAAAATTATATGAAAAATAAATCTCAACACTTCATGGAGGTGGTAGTCTACACGTATCCATGAGTAACATTATCATTTTTCAGGATATTGGAATGTAATAAGGTTGACATGATAATATAGTTATAGAAGAATAATTATATCATAAATATCATATATAATCATTAAAACAATAATAATAATAATAATACTTGATAAATGGTGGTGGAAAATAATTATATTGCTATTCGAAGGGAGTAGTCCACACATGTACAAGAGTGATACTTTAATATCCCATTTGATGGAAAATATGCTTAATAAAGGTGGTTCCATAATAATAACAAAGGTGGTGAATAAATATTTTATGAAAATTCATAAAAAATTTATCTATTTTAATTATGACTTACTGATTCCATAAACGAAGTTCATTTTTTCAAATAAACTATCTAAAAGAAGTATAAAATGATTATATTATTCTGTCACATTAAAAAAATACTTTTATGAGAAATGAATTTCTCAAAAAAATAATGTATTTACTAAAAAAATTAGTCCAATTTATAAATATTTTTTTTATGTGAGACATAATATATAATTTTTAAAATGTGGTTATTCCTATTCATATCCCAAAGTTAATGGTTATTTTATAATGGAATACTATTTTATGTATCCTTTACAATCAGGTCTTCCTGAATTAGAAGATACGAAATAAATTAAATTTATTTGAAGGGAAATGTATAATAAAATTTTACGGTGTTAAAAACCTTCTCTATGGTGGGTATTTTCTTGACCATCCATTGGTTTCACCCTCTCCCCCTGGAGAACAATCCATTGTTGTGCTATATGTGATTCCATATAGAGGTGGGAATTGATAAGGATGCAATATTATAAATTTGGTATACTATAATCTTTCATGTTTAAAATAAACAATATGTCAAAATCTAGTATAAAAAGAACCTGAATCCTAATATTTTCTCCATGATTTACCCCATTTTGGTTCATATCATAACCTCATGGTTGTCATAGAATTATCTATTGTATCTAAATCCCATCACAAAATAAATCATACATAGAAAGATACGTGACTGATATCAATACCCAAGTAAAGTTAAACATAAATATAAATAATGATGGATCCTACTATATTTATCTCCCAAAATCCCAACAATTTCCAATGATCATTATTACACTTTGATAGTAACAATAAAAATGGAATCTTTCATAAGTATAAAAAAACACAGGTTCTAACCCCCAACTAAAAAAATACCAAACATTTTATAGTGAACTACCTCTTGCATCACATGTCCAAAAAATTGTTTCTCAGAATGTCCCATGGATTAGAAGATACATTGCTCACCACCCAGGTATAATCACTTGTTTAATTGTATTTAATATTCCATAACTATACACTAAAGACTTTAGTAACCTATGGTGTGTGACACATATCAAAATACAAATGGGAATCTTTAATGGTCCAAAATAATAAAATCCTTAATAATGATCTTATTATACATTCCAAACTATTTTAATCAACCCATAACATAGTAGAAGGTTTCACATGTATTAGAGTAAAAATTATTTTGAAACACATCAATTCCCACAAGAAGTCAATTAGAAATAATTTTTTTACCCAAAATAAACTATTTTACATTACATTAAAACACAAGTAAAAGATAGTTTTTATAAAAAAAATAAAAAATCCTCCCATTTTATTCATTTAATATCTAAGGAACTTTTCCAATATTTTTTAAAACTCCTTACAAACAAATCCTTTAAAACCTCTAATTTTCCTTTTGAAATAAAATTTTAATGTACTTAAAGACCAACTTCCCATTTTAATATAAATTTTCAATTCCTATTATTTCCTATAAAATATAAATATAATGGTTTATTAATTAAATTCCATAAAACCTACCAAAGTAACAACTGACACCACCTATGACAGTCATAACATAGTCCATTGACACATTTTCAACAGGCATGATATCAAATGTATCATTAACACATTCTATGAGACTGTTTGTGTAATATTAAACTAATTATAGGATACCCCACTTTCTAGGCCCACATTATTTTCCAAAATTATTTTTATTATAATAATAGTTTCATAATAACAGAATATAACCAGCATGTATTCTAACATATCACACAATATAAAAATAAATATTTAGTAAAGGAATTATTATCCATTTATTTCTTCAATATTATGTTATCTATACTCATCTATAAAGATTAACTTAAACATAAAAACTTCTATAATTTCTATAAACCATTCAATCTATATAAAATATGAAAATATACATAAATTGAGAATAACTCACAATAAGTGTAAAAAGGGGATTCAGATGTAATAAAGTTCAAAATGTTCATAAATCTCTTATTTACATCCTCTATAAATCATATAAAACATAAAAATTAAAATATAGTGATTTCGCTATGATCTATTTAAATTACTTATAACATCTCCACATTGGTTCTATCGATTGTCACTCGGCATGGCCACTTGATGGTCTTGTGTGTGCCTTATTATATACTAAAGGATACCAACAAGATGTTGGGTCCCAATGTAATACTATGGGTTAACTATACACTTGTATCATTGAAATAAATTAATTATAAATCACTATATGACAAAAAAAATAATAAAGTATTTGTTATATTATGTAGACTGGTAATGAAATGAAAAAAAATGATATATTAAATTTTATAAATCATAAATTAGTCACAAAAAGACA
Organism: Viscum album; assembly: GCA_963277665.1. Taxonomy (NCBI): domain Eukaryota; kingdom Viridiplantae; phylum Streptophyta; class Magnoliopsida; order Santalales; family Viscaceae; genus Viscum; species Viscum album. Next base: position 1,434,309,088 of record OY728140.1, read on the forward strand.
TAGTTATTTCATTTAACAATTACTGAGCACCCACAAGTCCAATAATAATTTAAAATAAACTATTTATTAAAAGAAATTTGGCCTATATTTTTATCCTTGAGTCTCAACACATCCAAGACACTAATAAAATTCAATCAAGTCTAGTAGAATAATCCAATAAAGGGATTTTCCCTTCCAAAATAAATGATCAAAGAATGGTACTTACGAACACAGGTTCCTTGTTAAATCAAGTGGGGTTTGTTTATTACTCAGTATAGAACCACCAACAATGTCATGTACATAACTAGTAAATACATAGGATGAGAACTGGTGATATACCCAAAAGCATAAATATATGATAGCATTAGAATAAATGAAAAACAACTATCGATCCCTAGGATCTAACGTAACATCCAGGATAACCCAGAAATTCTTTAGCCTGTGTTAGAGTTTCTTACGAACATTAAATATTCATAAAAAACTTCTATTAGCAGAATGTACCAACACTAAAGATGTAATAATATGGGGTTAATAATAATCAAGCATAGATTTGATCTCGAGAATGTAATCCTCTAGGATCTTGTAATCACCATATATGTTATAAAACCATATTCGAAAATATAATCTAATATATGGTTTAATTATAACATATTATCACTCGTTCATCAAGGAGCATTCATTATCATCATCTATTTTTGTGTTAGTTGCCTCATTTTTATGAATGTTTCGGTTCATAAGTTATATTAAATTCACATTGAGCATGGATACGTCATTTCAAAAAAAAAATTAATCATATTGTAGGAATCATATATCACAATTATAAACACTTTTAAAAAAATTATTATAAAGAGGTTATGAAAAGAAAATTAGAACACATTTTGGATATAGTACTCCATATGTACAGAGGAGGGATGTTTAAACTTTTCAACGGAAAAAAAATAAAGTAAATTATAAATGAAATTTCTATAATAATTTTAATATCATAAATATAATATATATTCATTAAATCAATCATTACATACATCCATCTAAATAAAAAATTACAAAAAAATCACACCACTTTGTTTACGTGGTAGTCCACATGTATGCACGATCGATGTTATCATTATCATACAAATGGGAAGGTAATAAGTCAGATAAGATATAATGATAACTGAATAGTAATTATGCTAATAATATCATATATATACATTCAAATCCTCATCATAATCACACATGAATGACATTGAATAATCATATCATTATGTATAGGTGTTTTTTCACATGTAATCATGTGAGATACATTCATATCCCTTTTTTTAGAAATAATGAGGAAATATATTGTAACATAATAATAATAATAACACCGCAACCAATTTATGAAATGTTATTTTTAATATTTATATCGATAAAATATATTTAGGGGATGTATAATAATAGATAATCATTGAAATAGACGTGTAAGATGATTACATCATCTTTGAGATGCCACTTTTTTCTTACACATCAAGGTATATTAGGATGATCATAGTGGATGAAAAGAATATCTTGAATGTGGGGAAGGAATATATCATGCTACACAACTACAAAAATGGGTAAGGGAAGTGCTACCCTTTTATCAGTGCTAAAAAAAGTGCTGACAAAATGAAATTTTTTACAGCGCTAAAAAAAGCACTGTTAAAGGCCCCCCTTGACAAACGCTTTTTTTAGCACTGTTAAAGGAGACGCCTTTATCAGCGCTTCTTTTAGTAATACTACTAAAGGGGGGAATTATCAATGATTTTTCCTACTGGTGATAAATTTTATGATTCATAAAAAATCATGAAAAATAAAATATTGTTATATAAGTATATTTATATTGATATAAATATAATATATATTTTTGAAATATGTTTTAGATATGTATAAATAGAATATAACATTGAATATATAAGAAATTTAGTGAAAATGTATTTAAAATATTTAAAAAATATAATTAATTAATAATTTTCTAATTAATATTGATTAAAAATCATGTAATAACAAATTGAAGACACAAAAAATCCAAAAAATTAATAACAGATTTTACATAAGTTGAAAATGTATCTCAAATTTCAAACGGCCATAACTTTTGATCTGGGTGTCCGTTTGAGATCTACAACCTATCAAATCAAATCCTTCGATGACATTTATGTTCTAGTTACCCAAGAAAATATTTTGTCACATTTCTTTGAGGGAAAAAAAGGCTCAGAAGCCCTCCAAAACTGAGTTTTTAGGCGGGATTCCCTGATTTGTTAACCATCAATCAAGTATAACTTCTAGTATGGATGTCAGTTAGGCCTATACCACATATCATATCGAATTTTGATTAATTTTATTCAATTTGTTTTTGTTTTGGAGTTGAAACAGGCTTTTGGATTATATGTTATGGTCGTTTTAACATTCTATAGCTTTTCAAATACACACATATATGTATTTTTTCGTAAATATATACGTGTATCTGTGTGTGTGTGTGTGCGTGTGCGTGTGTGTGTGTGTGTTTGTTGTATATATGCATGTATTTTTTTATTTTTTTATTTTTAAACACACATAAAAAAATTCATAAATTTATTTAAAATTAATTTTAGGTATATACTAATATACAAATTAATATATTGGGAAAAAAATTATAACAAAAAATATATATATATATTAACATACGAATGAATATATATATAATAATATTTGAATAAATATAATTATATTAATATGAATCTATATAAATATAAAAATAAATAAAACTATATATATATATATATATGAATAGATATATCATTAAATAGAGAAAAAATAAAATGGTTTAGTGGTAAAGGTGCAGCTGTGAAAGGGGGGAGGTCGCGGGTTCGAGTTTGGGTGGAAGCAAAGGGGTGCACACATGTGCGGATGCGCATGAAGGGCAATGCGTGGGAGAATGTGAGGGCGGAGGTCCTCCTAGTGCTGATAAAGGGGGGTTCAAGCACTATTAAAAGCTCCCCCCGCATTATATTATTCATTGTCAAATTTTTTTTATTTTTTTGATTTTTATCAGTACTTTTTAAAAGCACTGATAATGGTCCCCTTTTTCAATTCTAAAAAAAGTATTGATAAAGGGGTCATTTATCAGTACTTTTCTTAGGGCTGATAAATGGGGCCTTTATAAGCGCTTTTTAGAGTGCGGGTAAAAGGGACTCCCTTATATCAGTGTGGAGATTGACATTGATTTTTAAGCACTATTAAAACCTGTTTTGTGTGATGATAAACCCCATTTTTTAGTAGTGCTACAAGAATTGGTATTAGATGATCTAGAGTTCTTTATCTATTTAAATAAACAATATGAAGTGGTTCCCTTTCACATGTAAGGGAAATGACACACTTGGTATTACATAATTGATTTAAGTATTAAATATATAATAATCCTGTAATGTAAAACTATATAACCCCATAATAATATAAAATATGTTAAAGGGTAGAATGAATATTGGACAATCACATTTAGACACATTTAGGAGTCATTTTAAGCCTTATATACTAGTTAAACCAATTTAAACCCATTTTGACTATAAATGTGATAACATACATTTATAGTATGATAATATAATTATGTGATTAAAAATAAAAGGGTCTTATAATACAATTTTAAAATCAAAATTCCATGTTTTAATCCAATTTATTTGGATAAAACACATTAGGTGTAAGATATTAAATGTAATATAATCATGCAAAACTACTAAAGACATTTAATTTGGAAATACCATATTTTACAATAAAAACCATTTAACTATGAAACCAACTAATGAGATGATTTATAATATTTTTTTGTTATAAAAGGTGTTATTTTTTTTAAATTTGGGATAAATCCAAATTTTTATGTTAGCTTCCAACCATAAAATTACATGAAAATACCAAAAATTATTTATTAATGAATATATGATATTTATGATAATAAAAAAGAACCAAAATACTCAAAACCTAAGAAGAAATAACTTATAAAAATATTTAATAAACTTTTAGACTATTTTTAGTTCCAATGACAAATGGTACTAAAACCCATATAGATAATTTCATGGGAAATACTATATTTAAGCTGAAAAACCCATTTCATCGTAAAAGTGACTAATAATATTATTTATAATATTTTTTAGGTTATATTATAGGGTTAGTTATTTGAATTTGGTATAAATCCAAATTTGAATGTCATCTTCCAACCATAATATTAAATGAAAATACCAAAAGGTAGGTTTTAATTTTGAGAAAATATAATTCATGTCACCACACAATTGGTAGATGGGTGGTAAGGGATGGGTGGGCATTAAGGGAATATTGTGAGGATAAGTGAGTATATTATCCTCTTTAATATTTTTTCCATGTGTCTTGTTCTATGGTGGACGATGTAATAAGCCATAAATAAAACATAATTCATGTTTATAAAACTAAATAATTTGTTAAAAAATTTAAAATAATGTTTTATTATACAATATTTAACTACATAAACATGTATTTGGTTGAAAAACAATAGCGAACAAGGGTAAACACACATGAATATGACATTATTTCATATGAATATTCAGAACAATAAAAAATACATGTCCAAGGACTATTATAATATGGTTTCTTTGGAAAATAGGAATACATTATTCTAATTTGGTGAAATTTCTACAGAAAATATCTAGATATATTCCCATTTTAATATGACTAATTAATACCTTTCATCATAACCTATGGAATGGGAACCAAAAAAAGGGGAGATAAAATGCTTAGTATGGATAATCAAGGAAAGTGTGTAAGAATAATCCTCAGAATAAGGACATGAAAACATTACAAAACACTAGAATATCATACCCTATATATAAAATATCATAATCATGGGTCATGTTATAAGGATTAGAAGAACATAAGACATGAATAATATGGGAACCAAGAGCATAATCTATTAAACATTAACATATGAATAATTCAAATGAATCATTTTAAACACATAATCATATTATATGATTTCAATAGTAGTCAAGGATTACATCCAAGGAAATATTAGTATAGTGGGTTCACTCAAAAAATATTTGTAGTAGTCCATGTTCACTCCTAAGACAATCATTATTCACAATGTCTGTTATTGAACCAGGTTTACTATCAAATTCCATCCATGTATTACTAAAAAGATTTCACTTCTCATTTTATCCTTGTATTAACAAATTGATTTCACTCCACATTCTATCCATGTATTATTGAACCAGGTTCACTTTCCATTCCATCCCTATATTACTAAACCAAGATCAATTCATGTTCCAGCCTTGTATTACTAAATCAATTTCACTTCTAATTCCATCACTATATTACTGAATATAGGTTATTCCTTATACAGAGCATATTTATATCATGAGTTATATAAATATTTACCCAATTTATTAGAAGGAGATATAGATTTCACTTGTCACATAATGAAATAAGGTATATGTGTGCCATAATATAATAAAAACATTCATCATATAATGAAACATAAAAAAGTTATGGGTTTGAATATTCTTAAAATCTATTTCTTGATTATCATAACTAAAAATGTGTGTGAAATGGTAAAATTACATTATTATATCATTAATATACTTATTATAATAAATATAATGTGTTTTATTCAAATATCAATCATAATATTTCATCAATGAATGAGAAATAATAAACAATATCGACGAATGATTAGATTAGAGCAATAAACTCTCACTGATTTGATAATAATGAATCAGTATCCCAATGAATTAATAACATAACATGAGGCTTAAAATATGAAACAATGATGATATCTATGATATAATATGTCAATTTTCATTATATATATCTCATGAAGGAATATAGGTTCATAATATAACATGTGTCTCAAAGATAGAAAATTGAGACAAAATTACCTTACCAATTTGGTAACATTTGAACCGTAAAACCAATTAAAGAGATATCATAAAATGGATTTGTAAATACGTACAAAAATTAAGGATAATAATCATAGAATAATTTCATGGGTGGTATATATAGGACACAAATTGAACAATGGGTGAATATGGAATTTGTCTCGCAGAAGTAAAACTAAGACTATAAATACCTTTACTACTTAAGTAACATTTGTATCATGAGATCCATGAAAAAAAATTGAAAGGTATAATATCATTAAAAAAATTAATTACTTTATAGAACATTTCATATTTCAGTATATACACCATAGAATATGAATAATTTTGGAATATAACATATATCTCACAGAAGTAAAATTGATAAAAGACAACCCATACCTTAAGAATTGAAATTAATATTTCACATGAAAACCTCCTTTATAATAAATATAATTTTATTATAAATAAACTATAGAATCATATTATTATATATATTATTATATATGGTTTCATTATGACTTTATATTAACCATTTACTAACAATTTCATGTTAATGTTACGTATGAAGTGATAACCTCTTTGTTTTATGTACATGTTTTAACATGTTTTTTGGTACTCTTACATATATCATGAATTAAAAACATAAATAACCTAAAACATGATATTAATATCATATATATTCATTATATAATAATTTATAAAAATCAATAAAATATCGATATCTGACATGAAATACATCGTTCATGTAGTTGTTGGACGTATGTCCACATAAATGTTGTTTCAATTATCTTATCATATTTTTAAATAAAGAAAATTAAATTATATATATATATTATCATTAAATTATAATTATTATTTCATATATATCACATATTTTTATTAATGCCATCCTTAATAAATACATGTAAACCATGAACGAATCACATCACTTTGTGGAGGTGGTTGACTACACATCCACAAACAATGTTATCAAATTTCACAAAATAGAAATCATGTAGGTATGTGTTATATAATAATTAAAAAATCATAATGAAATTACAAATATCAAATATATCATATAAAAAATATGTACATCATTATTTCCAACCATGATAGGTGGTAATGGAATAACAAATTACATCGGTTTACGAGGTAGTAATCTGCCATACACATGAATGATGAGTGTGTATCAAATTTGATGTAAGTGTTTGAAGGTTTTGGTTATACCCATAACAAAAAAACTCATTATATATTTTATACTTTGGTTTTCATATAATCTTAATATAATAATAAATTATATGGTGGAGAAAAAGATAAAACAAACGTTCTTATGGAAGAACGTTCCTGTTTTTCATGAAACTCCTTTTAGTTTTTTACCAGAAGGATTCCATGGATAGATTTATATGATAATTGATTAATATAATTTTATAGAAGTGTTTTTGGAGTTCATTTTCATGGATTCTTTTCTAAGAAAAATGGATTTATATTTGTGTATGTGTGAGGGGGTGACTTATCTTTTATAGTGGAGGAATATCATTCTTGTAAATATAAAAAGGTAAGAAATATTGATATGTCTCCCATAAATTATATGCCTACTATAATTAAATATTTTTTATATATTAGGTTAATTTGTCTAAATATATCCATTCAATGGGTTTTGGACATGTTTATTTTTCATTTGGGCGCTTAACAGTAATGTGTAATCACTAAGTAAACTCGTTTTTACCATAATCGCTGTAATTATGTTTAATTACTCCCAATAATATTTTTTTGTAAAAAAATCTTTTGACCATACTATAAATTATTAATTATTAGTCTTACTAACATGGAATACATTTTTCAAAATTTTAACTACATAATTTTTTGATATTAATTTTAAAATAATCAGGCAGATGGGACGAAATAAGTGGCTTTTAAAGTGAAAATGTTTAAAAGATCGAAATTTTTTTATATCCAATTTCAATATTAAACTAATTAAAATTACTTAAATTTAATTAATATAAGTGTTAATTTTCCAAAAAAATATTGAATAATAATTTAAAACTTAATTTTACTATATAAATAAATTAGATGAAAATGAATTTTTCAATTAAAATTTACTGTTTTCACATTTCATCAAAAAATGATATTTCTCATAAAAATACAAAAAATTAATGAAAAGTTAATTTTTATATCAATATTTAAAAAATGAAGTTACTTTTTTTATACAATCATAAAAAACTGTAAAAAATAGTTTTAATATAATAATTTCATTAAATGGTGGTAAAACTACATTCTAGCCTAATTCTGCTTTTTATACCTGAAACTAGATTTGTTCTTTTTTTATGACTATCATCCTTATTGGATGAATGTAAAAAATAGTTTAATTTATAATATATAAATTTTATTAATATCTCTATATAATAGTTATTAGTTAAATTTTTTATGTTAAAACTCTATTTTGGGCATAAAAGTTTACATTCTTGAATCACATCCTTTATGCTCAATTGTTATTTATTTTAATTTATAAAAAATATTTTATTTTATAAACATGAGTAAACCATATTGTAATTTTTTTAATCTTATTAATATCTAAAATTCCAACAAATAAGTGATAAGTATAAAATAATTTACAATATTATTAATAGTAAGTCGTTTTTCAGTAAAACACGGTCTTGCACGCAAATCAAGCTACTGATGGAACTCATAATTGTGTTTAATACAAAATATAGTGTTATTTTTACCAAAAATATAATATATTATTTTCATTTAGTGAAATCATAACTTCTTAGTTTGTATACAGAAATAATAACTTAGGGTAGTTTTCAATTAAATCCATCAACAAAATTTAATTCTTTCGAAAAAGAATTAATTCATAATACTCCAGGTGTAAAATTATATACCTATAAAATGAATTTATCCCTAAAAATTTATCTATTTTATATATTTTTTAATTGTTTAAAGACATTTTATTGAAACCCACTTTATAAAAATGAATAATACAACATCCTTTAAAAAAAGAGATTTGGAAACATAATAGTTACTCATTATAACTAATAATTAGGTTTCCCCATTAGTGAACATAGGATGAAAGTGAATGCATGGAAATTGAAGAGAAATCTAAATATAAAATTATATTAGAGAGTGATACAAAAAATGGTAAAAACGGTTAGCAATCATAATGGCATAAACCAATGATGCCTGAAAAAAGGACACTTATTTCATAAAAATGATGATAATGGGATAAAAATTTATTACAATATCCTATTAGAAAAGTTGTATAATTATAATGATAATATATATATACATGATTTCAATCACATTAATATTAAAATTCTCACACTTTGGTTGTGTCCTGACTGATTTACAATTAATCTCTTACTTCAAAAAATAAAGGTAAAAATGTTATTCCTCAAGCACTAACGGATTATAAGATCGAAATATAGAATGATAATTCATTCCATCTATCTTTAGTTATCGTCACAAAAAAATGGTTAGAATAGGTTATCAATTATTAATTAATCCTTATATGGTGATATTATAATTAAATATCTAAAACTAATCCAAAAATTATCTTAAACTAGTCCATAAATATTCAACCTTGTAACCCTTATAAAAGGTTAAAAACAAAAACATTAAAAATAAGGTTATTTAATTACTCAAAATAATATTAAAACTGATCCTCCATATATAATAATTTACCTCTAGTTTATCACATACCAAATATGTGAATAAATACATCATTTAATTTCAAGAAACATGGTAATAACATAAATTACTATAAATCCCTTTTGAAACCATGTAATCTTTCTAATTCATAAGATATTTGATACATTCATTAAATCAATAAAAAAATTTAATCATCACCAGGTATTTTAAGGAACACTTTTCAATAAATGAATTACCATTTTTGGTGTCATAAATACTATCCAATATACAGTATACATATCATTATCTATTAACCAATAACAAATATCATTTTATCAATCTCCAGAACTTGTTAACGATTACATTACCTTAATATAATGTAAAAATTTAATCACTTTTCTATTTCATAAGTATCATTTATCATATTTTTGAAAATACTTAACGAAAAAAACCTAAAAATAATCTTTATATACTTTATGATTCATATAACATCATCCATGAATTAAAATACATTGATACATCAACATATGTTGAGTGTAATATGATATCATCGATGAAGAATACAATAAAGCAGTATAATAAAGGCTACATGATATTATTCATGATTTCCATGAAAACTGAGGCAGTGTTCATCACACTAAAAGGAATGAACCCGAACTCATTGTGACCTTAAAAACATCATAATGAAATCATCGGTATATCCTCATCTTATACTCATTGATGGAGATAACCAAATCTGATATAAATATTCAAGAACCATTGTTCCCATATCAACATGTTCAAGTGGTCATCGATCATCGGTAGTGGATACATGATCATCATGTTCCTATTATTTATGTTATGGTTTCCAAATAGAACCTCATGCTTTGGTCCACCTTCATGGAAAACTGCATATAAATTCCAAGGGTAAAACACTATTTTGGGAAAAGTCCTTCCTTTGTAGAACCTCTAACTGCACACTCACCTCTAGAATCTCTAAAAGATTCATCCAATATTATGGTGTAGATATTAGGGTCATTCTATTTTATAGATCAATATAGATGTCTATCTCTCAGTGGGGTGAAGATATTAGAACATCCTCTTGAAATACATCATCATACTATTCCACTACTACTAGAAACCAAAAACTCATAGAATCCATGACACCAAGGATAATTATATCTAACAAGTTTGTAATATATTGTTCCCTACTATTTATGAATCAATCTAACTCATCACGATCTTCTTTTTCACCTACAACAGAAAACCTCATCCCATTACTGTGGACACGCCACATCATTAATATGAAATAGTATATCTAGGAAAGAACTATATATGACCATTACACACCTAAGATGATATCGTAAGGCCTTATCATGGATTTAAAATGATCCCTAAAAAATATGGTGCCTCCAACATTAAGGGGGCCCCATTTAAAGATGTGTGTGATTGTTGAGTTTCCTCTTATATATGTCTCCAATCACAAGGGTCGAGTAGAAGGCTCGTATAGTATATCTATCTCGGACCAGAAAAGTGGCATTAAAGGTGTTGCTCACACCCATTTCTATCAATAATTTATCTAATGTGGATAAGACATACATTGTACCTCGTACCCTCCATGTATCATCTAGTTCATAATCCTTTACCACCAGAAGCTTCACTTTAGTCTATACCCTAGCTTCCAATGCCTAGTTCGGCCCACCTTAGTATAGTTTCTGTAAGAAGGAAAAATATTTTCCACATACATTAGATATCTAAACTACTATTCTGCTTCTATGTCTTTTCAAACCTACTTTCTCTGGCCACTTTCATTTCTTAGATTTTCCATCCACTACCTCTCTATTAGTCGAATGTTGGGTTAGCTAATCTCATGTAAGATAGTCTGAAACGTTACAAGAGCTACACGACCAATCTCTTGGATAACTAGATCCATCTAGTGAGGCCTGTCCAAAATATGTTATATCATTGTATTGACTCCTAAACCTTCCCACAAGTCTAGGTCAATGGATTTTCATTGGATGCCATCTTCTGAAGTCATAGATCCCATGTTTTCACATCTGTCTCCATCTATATATGTCTTCTCAGTGAGGAAATAGTTAACCACCAATTCATACTTTAACACCCCATTATATGTAGAAATGTACATATTTATCATCATGGATCATATGTCTCTATATAGACCTCACTCGATGTTCTGGGCGCAAAAGAACTTATGGCTCACGATATCCATCAAGTATCGAGAGAGGTTTCTGAACCTCGATGAATAATAATAAATAATTATACTTCCCTAATGAAGTTATAGAATCTAATTGATCTGTAAAATTCTCAAAAAAATAGGTGAAAATCTACTAAAAAGTTCTAAAACATGGACTATAAAAGTGTAACCTCATCTTACAACTGATTAAATATATCCCACCGTAATTATACAAATCAATAGGGGAGGCTTGTATCTTGGACCACCATAGCGGGTGTAAGTTTGTTAATGAGATAAAAGACTCACATTAGTACCTCAATCCCATCCTCATATACCTATGGGACTTTATCACAATTGATCCTTATGGGTCACTGAAGATCAAACCCAGGAATCACACACACCCTGTGCACCTCATCTACATGTACTTTCTGTACCATTTACTGCTTGATAGGACATATTAGGATTGATGCACCACCAAGATGTACCATATCCAGAAAAAAGAATCTATATTGAAGCTTCATCTCATATGGGATCATCCTCAGGATCATGATAATTAATCTTAGATAGAAAAAATCATAAATACATCCAAAACTAGGCAATATGTAGCATGGTCAATTAGTATACCAAGAGTGCTAACTCAAAGAATGATATAGAAACCACAACCTATTAATACATGATCCATTTGACAATTTTTCCCCCAAAAACATTTACTACATGTATCGAGTTAATAATAAGTGAGTAAGAGTCTTGGTGAAAGGATATGTCAACATCTATAACATTGTTGGAGTCTCTTTCCTAACACCCAATCTCGAAGTAGATAACACCATTACCATAAAATCTAAACCAATATCAATGATATAAAAAATTCAAAAACTATTTCCCTATGGTTGAACACTCATCTAACACCACTATTCGATGACCAGAACCACTAAGGCTTACCTTTCCAGTAATAAATTGATTGTGACTACCCTAAGCCCACCTACAATAGGACAGGGGATGACGACCAATGCGGAGTAGGTATAACACTCACAATAGAGGTTAGGGACTAAGGTACCTATATAGAAACATACATCTCTAATAGGATACAATATAATTTTTTTAAAAAACTTATAATCATTCATGGATACTTCTATAAACCCACCATTAGTGCATGAAAAAAACTGTGAGAAATAAAAAGACCAAATAATATCCCTCCAAAAGAAACTAAAAATAAATTCAACCTATTATTTAATAGAGGAATAAAATTTGTGAAACCACAAAATATTGTTTGGTTTGTTTGGATCCTTATGCTTCGACAAATCCTAGTCTCTCTAGGCCTCCATCAGAAGAACAATCATATGCATAATTCATGACATGTGCATGAAAATACCATGTTGGGTTGAGAATAATAATACCTAGTAGGGAAACACAAAATTACTAAGAAATAAAAATCATGAATATTAGTCTACTTATCACATGGATATATCTACAACATATAGAGAATGAATAACCAGAGACTCTTATAGTACATAAAATGTCTCAAAGTAAGTTCAAAACATAATTTCATCCTAGGATTCTTATCTAATGGATCCATGTAACCTTAATTTGGGAGAACACACTACATGATTCATATATAACTAATGGCATCCATTTGATATTTCATGAATGTCTTCTATTACCATAAGAAGTATGTGCTAGAGTGTAAAGGGAATGATACATAAATAGGGATCACACCCACGACCACGGGGTATACCAAAATCCCAATCTAGATTAACCGGTGAAGTAGGGGATTGATGTTTGAGTAGTGTTGGTCATGATGATTCTGAGATCCCACCTAGGTTAAATGATGACGATAGAGGATCTCACTTAAATCATCATGGATGGATTCTAAAAAATCTATCCAGAATTGATGTTCCTCACAGGGAATCACCATCCAATACACATGATTTAATTTATTAATAATTATATAGGGAAAGGATGAAGGGAAATCACTCTAATGAAAATTTTCAATGATAAATGTAAGAATGGGTCCAATCCATCATTGGAAAAGTACACGACGTGTAATTTTATTACACGACATGTCTCTTCAGCATCGGTTCAGCCTTTATATTATGGATTGCGCCCATGTACATGTCTAATTACATAGTTTTACCTTGGAAATAATATACAAGTTGTGTTATGCGTAGTTTGTCGAGCTGAGTGCCTAGTCATGTGATCCCAAATCACATGAAAAAAATTTTGGTTTGGTCACATGGAATGGGATTCATGTAATATGCCATGTGATATTTATCTTCCCTGAGGAAACCCTAGAACCACATAGATGGTCCCACATGGAATGTGATCCTAGATAACATAGAGTGTGATGTGGGAGTTCTTGAAACACATTGTTCCTACTCAATGTATGCCCACACCACCTACACATCTAGTTCTCACACCAATATCTTCCAAAAATTGCAGATTGAGTCTGACTAATCCTCAATGATTCTATCTCCCTAATAACCATACATCGATCTTCTTGTTAGACATAATAATTTTATTTTAGAAGTATAGATTAAGATATATAATATAATCAACAATAGAAGTCCCCAATATCGAATAAATAATACCCATTCTCATATTATGATTGATCCTAGAATTAATTACATAGCTTATTCATTCATTTCCATCATAGGTAAAATAAAATGGGGTTAAATATCAATAAAAAAACATCTTACCTCAATGTGGATTAATCACTAGTGAATAAAAAAAATCTACGTCGTATTGGTTGGTGATATCCTCTAAATTCACTACACATTGATCGGTGATTTACGATCACGTTATTGTTCCTTTGAGAACGATCATTTAATGCTCTCTCTCATATCGTAAGGGTTATGCAGATAACCATAGTATTTGTCTATAAAACATCTTTTTATACCAAATAAGTCCAGTAAAATTTATCTAAATAAATTATTTTAATTTAAATATTTATTTAATTATTCATCCACGGCCTTGCCTAACCTGAACATCTACTATTATCAATGGTTATGTGGGGTGTTTTGGATCAGTTAATCCATTATATTGATTAGGATAATAATAATTATATTACGTTGTAAATATTATAATAGGTGGTGAATTTTTTATTAAAATCATCATTTAAAAAAATAAACTAACCATTACATGAAGTTTCCTCATATAGGTGATCAGACACTAACTCAGTACGATTATTAATGTCACAAAATCTAATTTCCAGTATGTCCAGTTATATCAGAGTAAAAATAAAAATCACTATGTATATATTTTATCATATAATATATGTTATCTAAATCATAATCGTATCAATAAAACAAAACAATGTTAATGTTTAATATGATGGTCCACTTACTATTACATGAATCATAATTATTGTTTCAAAAAACATGTAATAACAATCTATAGTATTAATTACTTACAATATATTAAAAAGGTAACTCTTTTAAACATAATAGAAAGGTAGGCGATAAACCTGAATAGAGGTATCCTATTATTTATACATACAGTACTGTCTACCTTTCCACATTAGGAAATCCATTGATATGAAAATTAGCTCTATCATCCAATCCTCAGAATCCCTCAATATAATGATTGGATCTGTCTTACTACCCACCTAATCCTAGGATCTAATTGATTGGATTCTATATTTTCTTACCCTAGAATAACTCAATCATAAAAATTATTGTTCATAATTAAAATTTAAAAATGATCAAAGAGACAACCATACAAGGTTTCATTAATAGTAATCTCTCTAAATAATTATAAAAAAGGAATAAAACAAGATGTTCGCACTAAGTAAACATCATAAAATTCAAGAGACAATTTAATCAACAAAATAATAACTCATTCTATTAATTGGTATTTATGTGTGTGATCTATATAGTCATATTGGGATCATTATACGATCACATTTCAATGTTTGATGAACAACTTTGGAAACTAGAACATGACAACTCATAACAATATGGCATAACTAAAGTGTGAGGAAATATTGGAAACAACCATTATAGTGTTAAATGTTTTAATTACATAATAATAATTCTTCCAAATAGTATAATAAACTTATTTTATTCAGATGTAGTTCTTATGTAATTCCAATATAATAATCATTATGAGTGGTAGTCTGATTTTATTTATAATAGTTTCCGTCTGATTGTTAAGACATTATAAATATGGTAGACATAACAAAATTCAAATTTGTGGTTTGATAAAGATGAGTCAAATTTATTATACACACAAACATTTTGATATTAGTAATGAATAAATTATAGTTTATTTTTATAATATATAATTCATTTTTCTAGGTATGAAAAATTGTAATGTTTTCTAGAAAACAATCTAAAACAGTTGGAATATAAAAATTTAGTAATCATGTTTTAAGAAAGTGTTTTTTATTTCCACAAATAATATAATGGAAAATTAAGAAGTAGAAATTATGTCTGAGTCATATCCCTCTTTTTGGAAATAAAAAAAAACATAAAAGAAAAATAACATTATAAATTTATAACACATTACTTTAATGTACATCATATTCAAATTTATTATTTAATCAGTAACTTCCAATGAGTCTATAACTCATCTAAATGTGATGGAGAGTATGATGTTGATATTATAGACTATTCCTTAATATAATATCATCTTTTTTTTTATAATAAATTATTTCCAGTGAAATATATTTTCCCCTTAATAAAACAACTCACCATTTATTAAGAAAAACTATTCACCATTTATGAAATTATTCCCCTTTCTATAAAATTATCCCCCTTTTATAAAAGAATAGATAATCTATATGACTATAAATGAAATATTATAGAAGGAAAAAGATATGAAACAACACAATTAATTAAATTATTATCCACACAAAAACTATGAAAAAAACATTAACCAAATCAAATATAGAAAACTTTTAGAAAAATAATATTTGGATTCCGATAAAAAATCTATCACAAAAATATTTCAAATTTTTTTAAAAACAAGTAAAATGATATTTCAAAATAAAGAATAAATATTTCATAATTAGAGTCTTTGTAAAATCAATCATTTTTCTAACACTTTTGATTATTTCTCAGGCCTTTCAAAATTCTCTTCAAATGTTTTTATCTTTTTGACTTCCTATGAAATCTTGTTTTTTTATCCCTTGAAAAATAAATGTTTGGATTCAATAGATCGTAGTCCAGTCATCTCAAAATCTATTTCATATATCTTTTTTTAAGCATTAACTTATTCTTTTCTTTTATCGATGTTGTTTTTAATCTCCTCCAAAAACATTACTCTTTATGCCATGTGTGAAGACAATAATTTAAAATAACATACTCATCCTACCAAAATCATAATGAATTCATTGAATTATTCATAATGAAATTTCATATCTGCATCAACTTGATGAGACTATTTATCCATCTAATAGAATCCCTTCTTATAATTCTGCAAATTTCTTGATTATCCATTAAATATGCCTTAGTTTAAATTAGTTTATCTATTAAAATATTTATGGAATGTTATTTATAATATATAATTTCATTATTTAGTTATCCCCTAGCCTCATGTCAGTAAAAAAATGAATTGATCCTTATAGTATCTTTAGTACAAGAAAAATATAATCAATTACACCTAGATTAATGGTTGTAGCTGAATCTGACTGATCTTGTTGAAAATCTAGAGGTTTTATTTGTCTTGTTACAACCCCTTATAAACATTTAATAAAATCTCAACATCCTTAGACAATTAATAAATTTTTGATAATTCTGTAATTTTTGGAATTGTATCAGTTTTCAATCAATCACCATATTTTTTCATAGAATTTCGAACTTCATCATCTTTTTTATAAGGATTGTCTGTCTACATCAGATGAATAATCTTCTTTATAAAAAATTAGATTTACTTTCCTTATTAGTAATGGAATGTAAATTCGATGGTTATTATGATGAATCTGATGAATTATTATCTAAAAAGGTTTTCCATGATCATCTACTTCTTCATTCTCATCATCTTCATCATCTTTATATCCCTCTTCTTTGACGAATTCTTTAATCTCAATATATTCTTCTTATTATCCATCATTTACTTCTCATAATTTTCTATAAGTATATTCATTCACGTACTTATCAAGCTCCTCCTTAATATGTTTTGAGTTTTTGGGAGCACCTTTACTGGATGGGTCTATTTCAGATTGGTTTTTAGGATGGACCGGGATAGATTCCTCATCAACAGCTCTATCTTTTCCATTGTCAGTGATATAAGTAATATCAACATGTAAAATAGTTGTTTCTTCAAAAGATAACCTAGCTTATGAATTCATCTGATTAGTCTGAGAAAATGGTAGAACAACCTTCTCATATTCCCTCTCAACTCCTTCCAAAATATTGTCAATCAACTATACTTCTTTCAAATTTTTTATATTCTTTTTCTCCTTGGAATATTTTTCTATGTTTTCATCAGTATTTATTTTCATTGAATTTTCTCCTATAGTAAGAAGTGTGAAGTCCAGATTCCATGACATCTTATCATATTTATTTCTCATCCAATATTCCAAAACATCACCAAGAACATTATTTTTCTTATTTTTAAATTTTTTTTGTGGGCATGTCCCAACCATTCTTTTTATTATTTTTATTATTTTTATTAGGATTTTTTTGACTTTCTTAATGGATCAACATCTGATGCAGTACCACCAACTTTTTTAACAAATTTATTTGATTTTTCCTAAAAAATATAATTTGTTTCATTATACATAAATTATAAAAAAACATTCTCTCTCATCGGAGGCTATTTATTGGAAACATTAAAACATTCATACATTAAATAAAAAATTTTCTTATAAATTTTGAAAACATAATAACCATGGATTTGTTGGAGTTGTTTTTTATTTTTTCCACCATAATAAGAAAAGAAGATGAAGAGACCATTGTTTCTCATATTCACTATAATGTATGATATGAAAAAATTTGATACATTTAATGTATCTCTATCTAATTTCCATGGTATTAAAAACCATTTCATCCATAATGAAACAACCCAATTTTCCAAGGTGAGATGGGAAACATTATTAATATTTTCATATTTCTAAAACAAAAAATCATAATATTTTGTCCTATAAAATGAACCAATATTATCTAGAAGCTTGTGTGAAGGAAAATACACTTCACCTTTAGAAAGAATTCCAACCAAATCTGAAAGATTCATATATGACAACTTATATATCATTCTAATCATCTTGATTGAAATTTTATTAGTACCATGATCCTTGAAAAACTTAATAGATGCATAAATTTCATGTACAACATCTTGGTAAAATAAATCAAAGTTCTTTCCTAGCTTCTCAGCACCTATAGAATCACATCCTTGATAATATGTAATATTATTTATCATTTAATAAAGAATATTAGATAATTATCTATCAATTAATCATTCTACGAGGATATAAAACTAAATAAAATACACTTTTCCAACCATTATATTCTAAACTAAAAATAGAAAATTGGACAAAAATATGATCTTTAAGACTTGGAACATGATGTGATCAACAACTCGGGAGAAAAAACCTGAAATAGAAGATGTGGAAAATAGGGGGTTCCCTATATATATAGGTTCCGAGTGTGAAGGTTCAAATTATTAACCAAAATAAATTGTTGAGATGAATGTAAAATGATATTATGGTTGATATTGATCCAATGAAATATTTACATAAATTTTTAAACTCGATGACTAAAAACATTTACTATATTGAATATCAATGTGGTTAGGAATATGTTTAAAATACATTGAAGAAAACATAATTTCAATGTATAATAACAAATATTATAGAGAAATAATAATGGAAAAATTAAAAAATTAAAATAGTAGAAGTGTAATATTATAATTAAAAAAAGTATCATTGGTATGATAACATGTTCTTATTGATTTTTAAAAACTAAACTAGATTACGATATTTTTGATTATAGAAATCTATTTCCAAAAAATTAATTACAATCTCTATGTTTCGAGATTTTAAAATATTTTATGTGTATTATAATCATTTTGAGTATTTTAAATCGAAAACTATTTAGAAAATGGTTGATTCTAGAAAACTCAATATGTTTAAGGTTTTTGGAAAATTAATTTTTTTAGGAAAATAAATGTTTTTTAAAAACAACATATGCCATACCTATATGGAAATTAGTAAATTACTGTATGTATATGTGGGAATAAGAATTAGATATGAATAATACCTTTCATCGATCATTGTTATACTCTGCTTAATGTATTCAAATCTATGGAAAGGAAGTGGATTTTTAAAAAAATTAACAAGTTGATCATGAGTTCCAATTAATTAGATAATAATATCTCATTTAAGTGTGTGATCCCAAATTAAATGGTTTCAAAAATCTATATTCTTATCACGTGAGTGGTGTGATTGGTTTTTAATTAATCTAATGACACTTGTATTATCACAAAGTATTTTAGTTTTAGTAAAGCTCATGCAATTGTTCGTGAGTGTATGTCCATCTGGAACACTTGAGAATAACATCTTCCAACTTCCAAATATTTACCTCTTATAATAGAATTTTATATTGAGTGTTGATTCATAAAATAACAAGAAACTAATTAATCTCCTCAGAAATGAAATATCCCACGATTACATTTCCTTTATATTCCACATCCACCAAATTCATCATCTGACGAATATTTTAACATAAAAACATTTCCAAATGAATAGAAAAGTCCTATGTCTATAGTTTCTTTATGATAATGAATTATTAATTTTACAAATTTAAGATGAAACACTTTCGGATTTTCTTGATATCTCGCACATTAGAATAATGAAAAAAATTAAATCTTGATGACTAGTAGTTAAGTAATGTAAACATCATATCATACCACAATCAATATTTTGAACATTTTTCTATCTAGAATAATCCTCATATAATTTATTTTAGGCACCAATGGGCATACTAATAATTTTATTATTATCATTTCAAAATTTCTTAAGAATAACTTTTATATACATATGTTGATATATAAAATTACGTTCTCATTTTTTAAATTTTAAAACCACCAAAATATATTCACTCACCCATAATGTTCATTTCAAACTCCTATTTCATAAGATCAAAAAAGGAATATATTAAATATTTTTGATTTGATCTAAATATAATCCCATCAACATAAATTCGTACAATTATAACAATTTTTTTATCTTATTTTATAAAATGGGAATGATGCGCATCTCCCTAAAAAAATTGTATCAAAAATACAATTAACCTATCATACCGGGCTCTAGGATATTTTTTATGTCTGTATAAATAATTTGAATGCTTTCAAACATATTTAGTATGTTTTTATTTTCAAAACCAAGTGGGGTTTCAACACAAACATGCTTATAAAAATATCATTTAAGAAAACCATGCTTAAAATACTTCTTGGAAAAGATTGAAATTAATTAATTCTACAAATTATTTAAGTATAAAAATTTATTAAAGTCATGCTATATGTGCATATGATTTTTTTATAATCAATAAACTCTTGTTGATTATGTCCCTTAGTAATAAGTATTTCATTATTTCTATCAATTATTCCATTTTCATTGTACTTATTCATAAAACCCCATTTTACTCTAATTAAAGAAGTTTCCTTATTCCATTGAACAAAAGTCTAGAAATTTTCCATATCAATTTTTTTGGGATCTTTTGGTATTGACTTCATCCAATCCTTATCATCTAAGGCCTCATTATTATTCATATGTTTAAATTATTATAATAAAGCTAGATGTTCAATTTAATTTCATAAATATTTTCTTGTCATAACTAGTTAGTCTAAGAATTAAATGATACATTCACTAGGATGATTTCTAAGAAACAAATGAATTATTTGGTTTTTAAAAGTCTATTCTTCAACATTAGGCAGAAAAAATTCCTGAAAAATCACGTCAGAAACTAAATCTTGAGATATATCTTTATAATAATAAATTTTTAACAATGGTTCAAAACCATTATTTAAAATAACATCGGAGGAGGTTATAGGTTGTGAGTGTTTAAAAACATATGGATTAGTTTAATCATACAAAACATTGAATATATCCTCAATAGTGTATGAATTTTTATTACAAAACCTATATTCATTAGAATTAGGGAAAAACTAAAAAATATTCCTTCATTGTATTTGGGAGAAATTTTATATAAGTTATATTTATTATTCAAGATAGATACATGGAAAAAAGCCTTAATGTTAGAAAAATTGGGTTTTATTCCTATAAATATCTTATAAAGAGTCCTATTAAGAAATGTTCTAGTTAAAAGTTGATGTATAGTATAGTAGGATGTACTATCCACTTCATCCCAAAACTGTTAAGCATCTAATTATTCATTCAGAATTATTCTATTTATTTATAGATTCATTCTCTTTCTTTTTTCAACTACACTTTTTTTATGGGGTTTCCATGTATGAAAATTTTATGTTTAATTCCATTATTACTATAAAAAGTTTCAAAATTAGAATTTAAAATTTATCTTCCATGATCAATGTTAATAGTTTTAAAGGGATGTTTTTGCTAATTTTTTACTTCATCTAAAAATGTTTTAAAATAAAATAAGGTTTTACATTAATTTGTGAGAAAATAAACCCAAGTATATCTGGTGTAATAATCATATATGACATAAATATTGTATTTTACACCAATACATCCAATTTTTATTGGACTAAATAAGCCCATGTGTACTGAATATAAGGAATTAGAAGTTGATACTTCACTGGTTGATTTAAAACATGACTTATGTTTCATATCATTTTGTTAGGGGTCCCAGAATTTCTAAGTATCAAACATATGTTCTCATAGATCCTTAAAAATTTATTTCTAGTCAACTATTATATTCATATTAGGTCTTTTTTTTATAACCATCTATTCCATAATAATGATTGACCATCTATTTCACAGATTTAGGGTATATCTTATCTCGTATTGTCTTCTATTTTTTGTATATAAACATTATCATTCCATTTTATAGAATGAATGTATTCAATTTCTAGAAATATGTACTAAATATTTATCACTTATAATGTTTACAATGTTTAATTTATCACATAATTGACTTATGATTATTAGACAGTTCAAAATACCTTTAACAAATAAATCATTTTAGATAATAGCTTTACGAAGAAGAAGAATGTCACTTATTCTGATAATCTCACCTTTAAAATTATCTATGAATATCATGTTCCCATCATTCATCTAGATATTATCCTTGAAAATTTCTTTTTTACCATTCCTATTCCTAGAAGATTCATTATCCATCAAGTAGTTATTTTTTATTATCAGTACTTTCATTATTTTCCTGAAAATAAAAATATTTTCCTTTCATCACCAAAGCATTCTTGCATTAGATAATTTTATAAAAAAATCTAATAAATGCACATTTATTTAAAAATTTAATTTTTTTGATAATATAATGAATATATATTATTTAATGAACAATTATTATTAAAATGGCCACCACTTTTACACTTGGTTTAAAAGGGACCACTCTTGAAAATAAAGAAATTGTATTAAAAATACGGTTGTAATATGAAAACCCTATTCCAAAATTATTCCCATGAGGAAGAATTTGGATATCAATTTTAACAATTTTTTATTTACTTATAGAAATTCTTGATAATTTATATTAAATAATAAGTTTCAAATTTTAGTTTTATAGCTAATATCTTACACTCACTAGTAAATGTTTTCAAACAAATCTTATCAAAACCTTTCATTAGACTATTTTTCTCAAAAACAAGTATCTCAAAAACATTAGAAATTTATTTGTTTCATAATTTTTTTGTCAAGATATTTTGAATGATCAAATATTTCATTTAATAAAAAATATATTATTGAATAATCCTTATAATTATTTGGTATATCATTATCATGATTTTTCTTAAAAAAAGTAAATTTTTATTATCTAAAATATTATAAAAATAGGAAACTCCATCATAAGATGGATGAAAATTATCATCACTAGATGAGGATGATTATTCATTGGAATATGTATAATTATTCTCATGAAGATATTTTTCACCTACAGACATATGTACAAATCCTTTAGTGGTCCATACATTTTCCATTAAACATTGACTAACCAAGTGTACATTAGAAAAAATACTTATGGTGTTTTGTCCTAATATCTCATTATCATAAAGAATATCTGAAAAATACCCTCCATTGTCACTACAAGTGTCACCAGCATTCAAATAATTCTTGCCTTTAGATTTGTAATATCTCTTGGAATTCTATTTTGAATTTTTTTCTTTTCTATCATTCATCTTCATCCATGTACAATCTGGTTTGATATTTCAAAATTTGATACATTCATATGTGAATTCATCTTTCTTGTCAACTTTATATGTATGTACTTTTTTGTAAAGATTTTGAAAATAATTCTTCCCTACAATCTTATTCATTCTTCATGAATGGTAATATAATTAAATATTTTAAATATCATAAGTATTATAATCAGATTGAATAAAAAATTATTTTTCCTTGAATATTTAAAAACATTCTATGAAGTTTCAACTATAGAATGAACAGTAGAAGTGGTAGAAAAATCAAGAACACCATTATTCATCATTTATTTTTCATTATCTCTTATGAGTTCTCACTAATATTACATAATTGTTCCAATATAATCAACCATTATTTGATTATATAATTTTATTATCTCATTAACTACAATCTTCTTTGATTCACACTCATTGGGAATAATATGAATTGTCTTTTCTATTAGGATTTCATCTTCAATTCTTCTCTTACCAATGGATTTTAAGATATTAATAATTCCCTTTAACCTCTCCTATATCTTTAAAACATATTCTCTAATAATGAAATCAAATTCCTGATAATTAACTCTTAACATAGCTCTCCGATTATCAAAAACCATAGATGTTCCGAAATGTGTAACTTCAATATTTTTCCAAATACAGTTTGAAATCTCATATGATCATATTTTACTATATATAAATCTTTTCAAAGAACAAA
Organism: Viscum album; assembly: GCA_963277665.1. NCBI lineage: Eukaryota > Viridiplantae > Streptophyta > Magnoliopsida > Santalales > Viscaceae > Viscum > Viscum album. Next base: position 1,434,333,668 of record OY728140.1, read on the forward strand.
ACAAATTATTTCTTACAATTTATTTTAAATGATATTCATGGTTTAATTTATGGGTAAAAGTTATAAATTCTTTATGAGGAATCTTATAATCACAGGTCAAAATGAAAAAATTATCAATCAATGTGTTGATACAAAAATTATTCATCATATATATCTAGTACTCATAATAAACACAACCATTGATATGTGATCTATTAGGATTCATATTTACAATTGAAACAACATTAAAAACTATAATATTAAGTCAGAAAATATATATCATCTATAGATACATGTATGTATAATAAAACATTATCAGTTATAGAAGTAAAATCTCAGAAAATATGTAAGAATTAGAAACCTACTATGATACTAATTATTGGATAATTATATCTATAATACTGATTAGAATCGAAATAATTCTCTTATGATGGAAATATTACAAGAGGGGTGAATTTTGGATTAAAAATTAGTTTAAAATAATTAAACTAATCAATAAACAAATCTTATTCTATTAGTTTATCTAAATCTGACTCGATATGATTAACAAAGTAATAGAATCAAAATCACATTATTTATAATTAAAAAATTGTAAAAATCATAATCATTAAGGGTATTATTTATCATTGTATGATTGTTATCATAATTATAATTTTAATGATAAAAGAAATCAAAGTAGAATGTTTAATATGATTATCTACATCCAATTTCATAAAACATAATTTCATCTTGCGAAAATAAGTAATATAAATCAATATTAATAATTACTTACATGAAAATAAAAAGATTACTCTTTTAACATTAAAAAAATAGTAGTCAATAAACCTAACTAAAGGTATCCCATATTTAATACTTATAGTAAATTATATCTTTCTATACCACAAAATCCATCAATATGAAAATTGGATCTGTATTCCTATCCTTAGAATCCATCGATATGAGGATCATCTTTTTATTACTATCCAGGTAATCCCTTATCCAGTGGATGATATTTTTCATCGTCCTAACCCTAAAATCCCTTGATCGTGACAATGATTATACGCAATTACAATTACAGAAGTTTTTATGGATTCAACCTGACATGGTTTCTTTATAATTATTTTTTATAAAAAATTAAAACAAACTATGAACGATATTTTAATTTTATGTAATCTTAATAAAATTTGATAGTGAATTTAATCAACTATCTCAGACTCTTAGAATGACATTATATTTATATATGAGTTCCCTATGGTAATATTTTGATCAACCAATGGTCATATTTTCTTATTTGTTTTGCATCGACTTCAGACACCTAGGAGTTGACAACTCATAGCAATCCAGTTTAACCAAATGTATGATGTCTTATATGTTAACATTGTTACAATGATAAAAGTTTCCATTAAATTAGAAAAAATGTCTTCTAGATATGATTATAAACATAATTCAGTCTGATGGACTTTCTAAACAATGTCAACTTGATAATCATTAGGAGTGTTAGTCTAATTATATCTGTACCAATATTAGTCCAATTATTATGATTTTTTCTGTATGGTATATATAACTAAAGTTTAACATATGGTCTCATAAAGATGATTTTTATTTATGAGACACATACTTATTACAATAATTGTGCGATGAATGTGATGTTTATTTTTATAATAAATTATATCTTTTAATAATTTTTTTAAAATGTACTATTTTCAACCAATACAATATAAATCACATTGTAAATAAAAATATAGTAAAATTTGTTTATGTGTGTGTTAAATATTTCCAATTCTAATGGAATGAAAAATTATGAAGTAAAACAATCGACTCAACAACTTGTAGGGTGAAACGAACACTCTAAACTCAATGGATGCCTCATATTTATGATCTAAGTCCACAATTTATATTTTTTCCACATTGTTTTTTGAATAATGTGAATTCAAGATATATATATATATATATATTGCATTTCAAAGAATTAATTTGGGATTAGTAGGCCTCTGACCCTATTGTTGTATCTTCACCTGGTCTAAGAAATATATCTCAATATATTCAATGGATTTAAATTTTAAAAAATAGAGATATTATACTTAATGATAAAATCTTTATAATTTATTCATATATATACTACATCCAGTAGAAATAAAACTGAAATATTTAGTCAAATCGAAAAATAATAACCTCAGTTTCTTTGTTTCCACTTGATTTTTTTGGTGATACAACCTTAAAATAATGATATATTTGTTTTTGATGCTTTCTCTGGGGCGTGCTACCTGATAATTTTTGGCATTCTCTTGATGGTCATTGTACACCACATTATCATTTTCGAAAGGCAAGCATCAATTGTCACCTCTACGACAATTTCTACTCCTTGGTTGAAATGGGATGATGGGATGTTAGTCTATAATTTTGTGGAATCATCCTTATAATTCGTCACCTAGTCTGATTATCACTTAAAAATTAATACATTTTTCATGAAACCCTTCTTGATTCCATCTTGTTGTGAACAATGGTTAAATACACTACTTCTGACTGGACATTGTAAAGTGTCAGGTCAGAGTGGTAACCTTCATTCTGGTAAGTACTCATGTTGATTATCATTAGCATGTTTGGACGCTGAAACTTTGGTACACCTAAATTCCCCCTTATTTTAAGGATTCTAAATAAAAATAAATCATGAGTCATCCCATAGTGAATGCATGTAATTTTAGGTCAGAGGAATGTCATTGAGGTTTTCCGGAGCATCGCATGTATAATATAGGGTATTCCTCAAGATTAACATCTAGTAGAGGTAGGTCAGACTAATCAAAACACTAACAATATTAGATCATATGGATAAATACATAGTAGAGAGAACTAGTATGGTTTACCTAGTGGATGGGTCAAAATTTCTATGTGGATGGACCTTGGATGGGTTGTACCACAAAGGGGAAGGATTCACAACATGAAAGATGATCTAAACACCAAAAAGGGAGGATCAGAGAAGGTGGGTCCCAGAAAATGGGACAGCAAGGCTTACCATTGGCTGGTATTGAACCACAAGTAGGCTTCTTATGTACCAGTTGTATAATATAGGTATCAAACCAATGTATTTAAAGTAGTGATTAAGGGATTACACACATCTAGCGTCCCAAAAACTGTAAAAAAGAAGCATAGATTAAACCTTAATATGATAAGGGTAAGGTAGTAGAGTAGAAGGTTGAGTCTTATGAATAGTTAGCAACATGAATGAATTGAATGAATTTAAAATGATGTGGAGACATAGTTAAAACAGAATTGATATGGAATAAGTTTTAAAGGGTGAGGATAAATGAGACAAACCAACGTGAAGATGTCGATGCTGGGCATCAACCTCAAGGAGGGTTCCTATAAAACCTACATCAAAATAAGGGGTCAAAGTCCACATAGTCTTTTTTGGGTGATGAGACACTAAATGAGGTGACTCGTGAGAATTTAGTGTAGGAATAGGGGACCTGAAAAAGTAGAACCACTGAGATGGGGTGTTATCTTCTTGAGTCAGAAATAGCTCGTATGAAAGGCTGGGATGGATCCTGGATGATGGGATGAAACCTTAAAAAAGATCCCTTTATATCCTACTGGCTAGGAATCATATTTCACATTGATTAGGAATGGGGAATAGAATTGGGAGGTACACAAAGGACAAGGACCTGATGACAGGCTCAGGGCTTATGCATGGTAAGGCTAAATTGCAAGAGGGAAACTCTTAGTTGGAGGAGCATGTGTTGTGTTGGGATTATGCATGGTTATCAACCATTAGGGATCAGAACACCTCTGGGATGTGTATCTGAAAGATGCATTCAAAAAAGAGAGAGTATCACGTCCGGATGGTACATCCCTCAGAGGAACTACCAGAGTTTACCATTGGTTGGGGTTGGACCTCAAAGAGACTTCATATGTATACCGATGGCTGGGAATCAAAACTGGTGTTGTTCATAGGATAATAAAATTTAACATAATGTAGGATGAGGGTGAACCAACATGAAATGCATAAAATAGATGGATTGTGTAGAGTGAAGGGATATAACCCTGAAGAGTCTTCCTACATACCATATTTTGAAGATAAGGATCAAATCCCATTTAGGTAAGGATTATGTAGTTTAATGTCATCTGAGATGAGGGGAGTCATAAATTTACATGGTTATTGGACCATAATGAATTTTTTTGTCACTGTTAAACTCTAATCCCATGTGTGTATTTCATAGTGTGATAAATTAGAGATAGTAGTATACCAGACGAACATGCCACTAAGGGTGTCGCCATAAAGGATGGTGTATGGATTATTCCTAGTTAGCGAACTAGATAGGTGGATATTGGGACATAATCTAGGATGGATGAAATTGGAGGGTGCCTAAATTTACAAGGTAGATATGGTTATCATATAGGTAACATCCCATCACGGTTTTCTTGGGATTACATGGAGGCTTCCCAAGGCAGACAAGTAGACAATGAAAAAAATGGAGAGGAGCATGAAAGTGTTGATGCACATTTTCTATAGAGTCCACCCAGGTTTTCCAAACATGACACCCATCATCATTTAATGTTGTGAGTTGGGGATGAGGGTGTTTTTCAGTTTGACATCCTGTAGCTCAGAAGGTGAGGACTCACTTATAATCCCTTTGACTTACATAACTTGTACCAACCCTCTCTTGGGAAAGGGAAGGAACAAGAAATTATTAACAGGAGTGAGTTATATGGGTGGTCATATATGGGGCTCACATTATCATGGATATGTGAGAAGAAATAGTCATTAATGTACGTCTAAAAAAAGCATGAGGTAGGGAAATGCAACATGACACGCCACTTGATGGAACATGCCATTACTCTATACGATCCTAGAGGGCCACATGAGTGAGGAGATCGCAAAGCAGAAGGACACTATATGAATGGATTTGCGAATATTTAGTGCTTCACATAGACAAGTATCTTCAAAAATTAGGGTGCATCCTGAAGCATGGTAAAAGGGGTCTTCGTGATGGGAGGAACATGGAAAAGCATGTTGACCAAGATAATTCATGGAGTCTACATGTTTTTGGAGGGTGGTTCATGAAGGTTGAATGCTTCATTATGTCCCAAGTGACCAAAAGGAACTCCTACCTTCATGATGACTGTGGGACATTATGAAGGGAACCCCCACATGAATTTGAGGTAAATTGAAAAAATGGAAAATTTGGTTTTTGATGCTCAAATACCTTGGGTGATGCATTTTTTCTCTGGTCCATGGAGAAAGGGGTGCTTCATAAAATGGGAGCTTGGATGGTTAATGGTCAGGGTAGTTATCCTTTGGGGTGGTAGAGACTTATATATTTATTGGAAAAGGGGGATGTGATGCTCAACGGTGCACCACAAAGGAGATGGTAATTTTCTATAGAAGGTGGATCCATCAGAATCACAAAGGCTTCTATCAAAACAATGTGGTAGTTTCGGTGCTCATCAGACTTGTGGAGGTGATCGTCACTACTTCCTGGTGGTCACAGAGTGATTCATCTACCAGTTTTTTGTCGTTCACGGTGATGAAGGTCTTCATGAAGCGGATTAGCGAGGCAGGCCCTTTAACAATTTTGTGATTTTTATATGGATGGAATGTTGTACGAAATAGTTTTTTCAACCATTGTCAATCTTGTGCATGGATTTTATCCCCAAAAGTTCCCCAAATCAAAATAGGATCTGAGAGAAAATGATTTTTATATTCTGAGGGTAGATCTCGAAAAACATTTGAACTATAAAGTAGTTTCTCGATAAAGGTGCATAGATCATGTGGTGTGGTAGCTTTGAATCTCAGGGAAGCTGGATGAACTGCAAATCATGCAAGTCTTCCACCTATATATTCAGTACATGGCCCTATTTTTATTCATCCTATATCCATGAACCATGTCCTTGGTATCTCTAAACGTGAAGCTTCAGCACCCCCACGAACATCCTTTTCTATATGAGTTCCTTGAATAGGTGATTCGCGAATGATGTCTAGTGAACTGGTACATCCCAATTCCTTATTACTCTATGAAGCATGATGAGTCTTTTGAGGATCTAAAAACATACTCCATGAATAGAGAAGAAAAAATTCTAATGTCATAGAACAAATGGACAATCCAGAAGCTTATCATGAGGTTCTTGTGGATGATACTGAAAAAGAGGGAATGTTGAACAATACCAAGCTCATGGAATGTGTGCAAAGAAAATCCAGGCACAATTCCTTGATAGAGTTGTCGATGGTAGTGAAAAAGGATCACCTCCTCTATAATAGATTTTTTATATCTTTTGTTTGAGGGATGATGTGTCTATCCCTGAAAGAAGTAAGGATGAACAGGCATACCAGTTCATGGGAACACTATATCAATATTAGTGGTTTATAGCTATTAATGTCCATACCCAGAAGGATCATACATCTGCCACTATCAACTTCCTTTACAACCTTGTTAATTATGTTGATGGGAAGGCCTTGAAACCTAGTGTATCTCCACTAAAATAACTCACTATCATTAAGAAGGGACTAGGGAACCCATATTAATGGTAGGCCGATAATTGGGACCTTCTCCAAGGTGAAAATTTATTGATAAAGGGGAATGGGCTACTGGGTATGGGGATATAGAGATTAATTCAGAGAAGAGTTGATGTGGGTGGGCCTATATGATGCTACATGGGCTTCACAATTCCACATCTACAAACCTAATGAAATAATTCCAAATTTTATGAGTAGGTGGTCTTTGAGTATAAAGACATTACATATTCATTAAAGGTAGGTTGGAATCAGCCTCTAGGTACTCCACCTTATTTTAGCGATTTCTATTCTGGGGGAATTATATGAGGATTTCCTCCCCATAGAGAATATATGGGAAAATCTGGAGTATATGTCACTATTTTAAAATGCACTGATAGGATTGGTGATGGGTGAATATATGAACTGAGGGAAATCCATTTGATGTGTTGGTTCAAACGTGTAAGAAATTCCCCACTAGAGCATCCTACTGAGGAAGAAAAGGCACCTAATAAGATACTTGGTAGGTATTATACCTACTTAAGTGGGGCTCAACGCAGCAAAGAAGGATCTTACTGGAAAATTATGGAGTAAATACAATAGAATTCATGGGGGTAATGTTTCAACACCGACTAGAAACTAGTGGTTAGGATGGCTAGGATTACTTCCACACTCTTTTTCATATTGATGTTTCTAGTCAAGGATGCACACATGAGTTCACAATCAAGAAAACTCACTATGGTAGCCATGATTTCTATAGAGAAACATGACAATCCTGGGCCCCTAGTGTTTTAAAATAAATATATGGTGCTTTTCCACATCAGTGAGGGAAAGAAGACCCAACATGTATGTAGAATATTTCACTTTTTTGTATGGATTGATAGCAACACAAATGAGGGGCTATGAATATCTGGACCCCATTTTCCCTCCTGAGTCAAACATTCAACTAGTAATTCTGAACATAGTGGGGAGTTTCCCAGTCAGGTTGACTATGTCGACTGTGTTGTACACAGTTTTGAGAGTGGATGAATTCAATTTGCATATGTTCTCTCTACCTATTAGAGTGTTTACTAATAATGGAAGAGGGACTGGGGACCATCAATCATATCTCCTAAAGATTCGAGGTGGAGTTCTAGTGTCCTGGGTAGATTTCCATCCTCTCTACAATCCATGTACTCTTCATGGCCTAGTGAGTCAATTCTGGTGTCTTTAGAGGATAACTCTGAGAGTTTACCAAAGGGTACACCAGGAGGATCACCCATGTGTGATGAGGCATCTCTGGCTCTTGTTTTCATGAGAGACGGGAAGATGTCGAATGACCTGCCTCAACCTACTGCCTCTTATGGAAATATTGAGGATTATGCAAAAAATTTGGGAGGAAGTCTACCTAGGAGGGATTTTGAATCAAAAGACCACCCATTTGGATGATGGGGTGCGCCCTCAACAGCAAGGCTAGGGTCAGACAAGGAAAATATCGTGTGGTGGTAGGTTGTATGAGTATTAGTAAAAATAATCCTAAGGCCTTCTCCAACTGGAAACAAAAAAGGAATAGAAAAATTAGACCTAGTGGATCCAACTAGGATGAACTAGGAGGAAGGGGGGCCATCAAAGAGATTTTATTGGTTATCTACCCAAGTTCTTGGGAAGCAACTGCACTATGTGGACATTCTTCAAGATTCAGTTTTCCAAAAGTTTTTGAAATCTTGGTTTGTAAAAAAAAAATCCTCAATTATTTTTAAATGGGGGACCATATCAAAAATTTAATAATGGATATTTCCTGGATTTTTTACGTTGGGGCTATCTTTCTAGTGTCACAAGAAGACGGTGAGCATTATGTAGTAGATCTGGAGGACTTGGTGCACTCCCGATGCACCCCACATCAAACGGTGAATTCAGTGAAGGTATTTTATAACCTAAATTCTCACTGAAACTGAATACTGCTAATCTGGGGTAGCGCATTCTTCTTCATGAGGAATAGGAAGGGTCCTTGGGAGAAGATTCTGACAAAGGGATCCCCTTGTTGTAGGGTGAGGCCAAGGCCTTGGAGCTGGGAGAATTAACCAAAACATTTTAGGTAATCTATAATTCATTCCTTTACGATACAATTTTACTCGTGTTATCCATGTTTCTCAAATTTATTTTTTTTTCATAGGAGTTACTCATACAAAAGACCCATTCCCATGGAACAATAAACATAGAGGGGAAAATCAGGGACCTGTATCTAGAAAGATAGTGGGTAAAAGGTCCAGCTGGGTTGGGACAACTAATGTGGCTCCTCCATAATATTCAGAGCTCCCAACCGTATATGTGGGGTCTTGTCATGGTATCATGATAGAAAAAAACCAAGGGAGTGAGAAACTATCTGATCGTTCTAAGTCTCCTTTCTCATAGATTCATAACAATAGTCCACCCACATGGTCAATTGGCATAATCCTTGTCTTACAAGTCCTTCTATTAGAAGGTGTACTATTTGGGAGGATGGATGGGGGTCCAAAAGCTCTTTTACATAGGGGAAAGTCATTCAATATGGAATCAGATGCCTAAGATGATAAGACAACAATGATCATGGTTGAGGCTAGAACCACTGGTATGGAGGAACCTAAACTTATTGTAGTAGAATCCAATGATGAAGATCGACAACAAGATATGGAACCCAGCCCATCTGATAGATTAACATAGGAAGATCCCTCTTCTGAACTCCTAGATGTGTTTCTAGAGTATGAAGCCTCTAATCCGTAGGACCTAGATAAGTTATCCTCAATTGTGGAGGGGAGTTGATTTGTCCATCACTGGTCATGGTAACTGATCAAACGATTCATCAACAACTTCCCAAAATCATATTGGATATGCCAAATGGTATCAATTCAACTCTTGATGCATGGGCTCTATGATGCAGGGTTATATGAATGAGGTCTGCATATGCTCATCCAGGATTACCTTGTTGAGAATGTATGGGAGAGTGATCACAACATCACTGTTTTCTGGTTTTAGAAGAAGTATTTCAACATTCAAAAGATTCATAAGGATGAACAAGAGATCCAATACTTTGAAACAATGATTAATGAGTTATCCTCTTTCACAAACAAGAAATCAGAACTCATACCATGACTATGGGTCTAGTTAGAAGAAGCCAAATAGAAACTGAGGAAATCATCTCACAAATTTCCAGATATCGAGTCGGAGAAGGATAGAGTATAGATTAGGGATAATGAACTCTTCCCCTTGGGAAATGAGGAAGGAAGGGAGATCAGGAAATGACAATAAATCTTGGATTCCACATGCCAAAGAGTGGCAGATGTGAGATGCTCCATTGAAGGGGCCAAACCATAGGTACTATCTTTTACCGAACTCATGAAATTATTTCATTCATGAATAATTATTTATAATATGTGCATGTAAATAATTTCTTCTTTGATGATTTTACCTAAATTATATTCACAAAAAAAATAATAATAAATCCATAAGATCACATGGGTCAGACCCATTATGAGTAACAATGGATTGACACATAATAGTTCACTTCAGATATGACAGTGCCAACCAATCATCAAATACTCAAGGTATTTTTTTTAGGGATCACCTGATGTATCCATGTTGAGGGAGGGGTATGTGACTAGAGAATAATCTTCACAAAGTAGCTAAAATTCCTTTCCCATTGTGTTTTTAGTACATGAGTGGGATAACGCTAGGGGAGTTAGAACGAATCCAGAAAAGGGTAAATGAGAAATGTAAATCCCGAAACCCAAAATTAGGAAAACAATGATGGTGGAATAACGATGCAAGATAACTACTAAATGTATTTGAATCACATTCTCTATATCATGTTACCATGAAATGGTGACATATAAATGTGGGCTAACCACTAACTGAGTTCAAAAACACAGATCCTGACATCAAATGTCATTTTATATCATCTAAAACATTGTACAAGGATGGTAGTTGGGCCAAAATGGCATGGGACTAGGATTTAGGGGGTTGAATATGACCTAAAAGGGGATGAGGATAAAAATGGTCACACATATCATGTGGATGGAGTGATAAGCTGTTTAAATGGATTCCAACACTCCTAAAATTATGCCAATATGACTAAAACACAATGGTTCAGTGTACCAGTCCGAATAAATATCAGACCATATTCATGACAGGACCTCCCTTGTAAGGAACTATAATTCCTTTCAGTTTCACACTATTCAAATGAAGATCATAGGTACACAGTTTAGCATCATACAACCCAAAAAATTTCACATAGTTTAAGGTCACGTCTCCTAGTCGCTAACTCTTAGATTTAATTCATGGTTCATTTAATATGATGTATATAGTTGGAATTATTTAATGTAATATTGGGAATACACCTAATGTGAATGATCCAAATGTGGCATGTGCACCATTCAAATTTTGAGAAGTAGATGGGAAAGGGTTATATCTGATATGGTAGGGGAAAACCCCAATAAGAATGAAAGACAAAGAGACTCATCGACAAACATCAAACCACATATTTCTATGATGATCCTAGTTTTTGGTAGTATGATTTAGAACATAATTTGAGCTAAAGGGCCAGGGAGGTCACTATACCTAGGGCTGGACCCGAAGACAGAATTTCTTGGTGTTTCTATGCATCCTGTTAAGCCAAGAATCAAGCCACACATAGTTCTTGAAGTACATCATGGTTAGAGACGAACACTGGTGGGAGAAATCATCTATATAAAGGAAGATGATCTGTCTCATAATTTTCATGGGTCTTCCAAAACTTGTTCATGGTAGGGTCACATTTTAATTTTGTGCATCGAGGTAAATGACTTTCATTTTAAATTTATATAATATAGACCATATAGTTTGTGGATGGGCCCAAATACAAAGTGTTTGTGTGTTAGTAATTATCCTATAATGAATGGAAAATAACCACATTTAGTTCTTATATCCTGTTCAGCTTAACATCATTCAGTGAGGATGGGGGTTACGACATAATTTTTGTCAAAAGACATGGACATTCAAATCCCATAGGAGAAATTTTTTGTGTAGTACATAACATGAAGTGAATGAGGACAATATAATTCCACACTATATTACCCATTCTTAAAGGGTAACCCATGCAAAAAAGGGAAAAATGGGAAATAATGGTGAGGATGGTCCTGAGATCAATGATTTGGGAATCACTATGTATCCCAAAAGTATATGAATCAAGCCACATTTAGTTCTTGGGGGGGAAAAGGTCTTATAACGACCCACACTTTACATACATTGTTAATACTTCAAAATTGAATCACACTTATTACAACATATGACAAAACCACAAAGGACCGTATAGGTATAGTGTCTTTAGAAACTGGGAAACATAAACAACTGGTTCATAAATCTTCTACAGTGTCTCCCATTTATTTCATCATATCTAGGGTCCCTTTTAGCATATTCTACTTAATATCCATCTTCCTGACCTGGGGAAAAGAAAACATAAAAGAGTGAGCTCAAATGCTCAGCAAGGGCAAATAAAGGAAATAAAAATCATATCATATCTTTTTGAAAATCAAAACCTGCAAAAGAGATCATAATATCTTAACATGGAATAAATCATAGAAGTGAAAATGAGATCCCCATAATCATAACATAAAACTTGAATCTTTGTGGCATGCACACATAATCAGGAAAATCATTTCTTGTTAGTCATGACTCATTGCCAAGACTATCTTAGTGGACAAAGTCCCTTTCCGAACCGAGTTCACTCCTCGTTTCAGTCCTGTATCACTGAACCGAAATAACCTTCCGTTCCGGCCATGTCTATCTCATGAGATATAAAATCATTACCCAATGCATTGGAGGGAGATATAGGTCCCACCCATCTTATAATGAAATTTTTCTTATGTGTGCCACATAATCACAAAACATACATCATCGCATAACAAAAATGGGATTCTTGAAACATCATGACATCATAAATCAATTCATATATGATAAAGGAATTCATAAACATAATTCCATCACAACATAGTCAATCCAATGTAAAAATATGGATAGAAACAGAACCCTTTATTATCTTAGATGGAAAATAATTTTGATAAAACACTTGAATTGAATTCTTGAGGAAAATATCCTTTCTTCTTCAAAAACATTTTTCCTTTCATAACATGTCATACAACTTTAAAATAAAAGAAGTTGATTAAAAATAAACTTGAAAACTTGTAAAGGAAGCTTCTTTGAAGTAATGTTTTAAAAATCCATTCATGCCGTATAAGTTAAAAAAAACATTCTTCGTACTTTTGTCGGAAAAGTCAAAAATTACCTCGTATGAAAAATGACAAAAGATTCCTTTCATATCTTTTACTAAAAACTCATCGAAGGGTAAAAATGGATTTAAACAATTGTAGGTGGATGCAAATAATATTACATATTGATGAAACATGGATGTGGATGATAAAATACACCCCAGTAAATACTTACGAATAAACAATCTCGGATAAAAATGAGATTGTGATATTTCCCTTACCTTAGGTCCGATTTGCTTTGTTCGTGTCCGAAGCTCCTGTATAATGGTTTAAATAATGTTATTTACTTATTCCAGAATCATACATATTGATATGAGATCATATATGGTCATATTATTAGCTTCTTGTTAGTAATATTTCATTGTTACTTGTTACTCGGGTCTTTATAACTTTTTGTTCTTATGCGTGTTTTGTCGAATAAATTCTTATTCTTATCTTTAGGTTATAGATAATTCATGTCCAGAATGGTATTAGTGTAGTATATACCATATTCATTCATTCAATTCATTTATATAATCATTATGAAATGAAGATCATGTAGAACGAGTCGCATCACATCGTGGAGACGGTATTCCGTACGTACGCACGAGTGATGATATCGTTCCTATGATCGTGGAATTGTATTGGAATATATATATATATTATTTCAGTATCAATATTACTTAATAATAATCATATATAGTTAATGATTACACCATTATACCCATCCTTGTAAGGTGATGGTGGAAAATAGATTACACCACGGCGTGGAGACGGTATTCCGTACGTACGCACGCGCGGTGATTTCATTTTTCCTTAGGATGGATAGAAGGTGAATTAGGGTTGTTTCATATTTATAATAACATATCAGTATGTAAGTAATACTGATGTTATTACTTTATCATGAAACAACTAAAGAAGAAGAAGTTGAAGAAGAAAGAAATTGAAAAGATCGGTAATGGATATTACCTCTTCTTTGGAACGCCTTTTTGAATCCTCCACTTAAGGAACTAAGATTGGTCTTTGGAGAAGACCAGGACATCTAGGATTATTCTAGGGAAGTGGAGAAGGGAAAATGGCAGGGGTTGGCCGAGTTTGAGTGCTCAAATTGGTGTGAGGAGGAGGGGGAGGAGGTGCCCTTTTATAAGGGAGGAGAGGGGCACCTTAGGAATATCTCAAAATATTATTTTATATTAAAGTCAAAATCGGTTTATAATGGTTCCAAAGGGTCTTATTTCGAAGTTAAAGTGGGGATGGGTCGAAATCCTATCAACCAATATGATTTAGACAAGTTTAGGGTATTATTTTAACCTTATCAATTAGATTTAACTCTAAGTTAATTAATTTAACTTTTATCGTGTCTTTTTGTTTTCTTTCACTATATGGTTAATAAACTTACTATAACATGCCAAACGAACCCCAAATTGTTTATTATTAATATATATATCCTTATCTAAGTCATTTGGCCGAACCTTAGATTTTTAGGAATAAAATAACAATTAATAATATAATATTTGATTTAAAAACTATTTTGTGTCAATTTTGACACTATTTGATATATGATTTTTGTCAAAGTCATAACAGAATTATATGTTCGAACCAAGTTGATTAAATCAATACTAATATATCATAGTAACCTAGAAAATTAGTGGAATTCATAAAAAGTCTCAAATTACATTTATTTTGGTATTTATATTATCAATTTTGTCAATATTTCATTAATAAGATAATTACGGCATCATCTTTGTGTCATAAATAAATTAAATTATTTGATGTCTAAGAATTACAAATAAAATACCATCATGTAGGACATCTTTTTAGCTTTCTAATGAATATTTACAATCGAATTTATCTTATGTATAACCCTATATTAAAAATGATTTACTTATTAAACTTTGATTTTAACTATTTTAACCCTTCTTTAAATAAATTAATAATAAATGTCCTAATCTAATCCAAGTGGGCCTAAATGGTCATATTTTATTCCTAAGTTTGTTTTTCGTCGAATTACACTTGTCCAATAGAATTAGGACATGTGTTAGGGTAATATTAATATCATATTTACCCTTAGTTACCCTATTTACTATTAACCGCGGTAAAAATAGTAAAAAGTTACTATTCACCAAAAAATTATTTTCATCTCATTGAACCACATTTTAGTCCTTGATATTAACCGTGTCTCTCAGATTTTTGAAATTCCATTCACAGAAGCGGTAAAATTAAGTTTTATGCAAAAATTCAGTTTTTAACCTACCACTTAGTGGTTTCACTATTCATCAAAAATTGAAAGTTTTCAGAAAAATACCAAAATTTCACCCTAGGCTAATTTCGATATTCTGAGTCCAAAAATGAAGTCCATTTTGAAAAATAAAATTTATAAAATTTCAAAAAGTGGTTATTACTATTCATAACGGCTAGTTTTAATAGCATATTGTTGTTTAGTGAAACTGGGTATTGCGTACGACGCAAGCTATCGAGGAAGGTCGCGATTGCGTGTAAAGCAAGCCAAGCAAGTGTTGTGTAGAAAAAGATTCCTTTGATGATTTATATAACATAAAAGTCTCGGGTGTTACATTCTACCCCCCTTAAAAAGAATTTCGCCCTCGAAATTCGTCACTTTGCAACAAACAAATGAGGATACTTCTCCCTCATCATATCCTCAAGCTCCCATGTAGCTTCTTCAAGTTGGTGGTTTCTCCATAAAACTTTCACCAAGCGAGTGGTCTTGTTTCGTAGGACTTTTTTGCTACGATCCAGAATCTCTATCGGCTGTTCTTCATAAGAAAGATCTTGCTCCAGCGGTACAACTTCTGAGCTGAGTACATGTGAAGGATCTGGTATGTACTTTCTCAGGAGAGATACATGGAACACATCGTGAACTTGAGAGAGATTCGGTGGAAGCGCCAATCGGTAAGCTACCTTCCCAACACGATCCAGTATTTCAAAAGGACCGATATATCTAGGGCTCAACTTCCCCTTCTTTCCAAATCTCATAACCCTCTTCCAGGGAGATATTCGTAAGAACACTTTATCACCCACTTCAAACTCTAGGTCTTTTCTTCGGTTGTCGGCATAACTTTTCTGTCGACTCTGAGCTGCTCTTATGTGTTGTTGAATAGATCTGACCTTTTCTGCCATTTCATCAACGAGATCAGGTCCTAATAGCTTTCTTTCCCCAACTTCATCCCAGCAAGTTGGAGTCCTGCATTTCTTTCCATAGAGAGCTTCATAAGGAGCCATCTGAATACTGGAGTGAAAGCTATTATTATAAGAAAATTCCACCAAAGGTAGGTGTTGATCCCAACCTCCTTTGAAATCCATAGAGCAAGATCTCAACATATCTTCTAGGGTTTGAATTGTTCTCTCAGACTGACCGTCTGTCTGGGGATGATAAGCAGTGCTGAAACTCAACTCTGTATCCAGAGTATGCTGAAGACTTCGCCAGAACTTCGAGGTAAATCTTGGATCCCGATCATATATAATAGAAAGTGGTACTCCATGCAATCTTACCACTTCCTTTACATATATCCTGGCAAGCTGATCTAGAGAGAAATCCTCTCTAATAGCAATGGAGTGTGCAGACTTTGTAAGACGATCAACTATGACCCAGATAGCATTATTGCCTTTGGATGTTTTAGGAAGTCCAGTGACAAAGTCTATAGTGATGTTTTCCCATTTCCATTCGGGTATGGGTAATGGTTGTAACATCCCCTTAGACTTCTGTCTCTCAGCTTTAACTTGTTGACAAACCAAGCATCGAGAGACATATTCAGCAACATCTCTTTTCATGCCATCCCACCAGAAGTACTCTTTCAGGTCCCTATACATCTTCGTGCTTCCAGGATGAATAGAGAATGAAGAACTATGAGCCTCATCCAGCAGCTCTTTCTTTAATTCGGGGATGGGAGGAACACAAACCCGATTCCTGAACTTTATTATCCCATCACAATCAAGGTTGAATTCAGGAACATTTCTCACCTTCTTTTGTAACTCGACATCTTCTTTCTGTGCCTCTTTAATCTTCACATGTATAGATGGTTGAACATTCATTTGAGAAAGATAAGATTTTTCCCCTTTCATTATAATTCCAAGATCCATCCTTTGTAAATCCATAAATATTGGATCTTTTGTGATCCTCATCATGGATAAACTAGCATGGTCTTGTCGACTTAATGCATCTGCCACCTTGTTTGCTTTCCCAGGGTGGTAATGGATTGAGCAGTCATAATCCTTAATCAGCTCCAACCATCTTCTTTGGCGCATATTCAGCTCCTTTTGTGTGAAAATATACTTTAAACTTTTATGATCAGTATAAATATCACACCTTTCACCATAAAGGTAATGCCTCCAAATCTTTAATGCAAAGATTACCGCAACCAACTCCAAATCATGTGTTGGGTAATTTTGCTCATGTATTTTCAACTGTCGTGAGGCATAAGCTATCACCATATCGTTTTGCATAAGAACACACCCCAATCCCTTCTTGGATGCATCACTGTAGATAACAAACCTTTCTCCACTACAAGGCAGTGTGAGCACAGGTGCACTGGATAACCTTCTTTTCAACTCCTTGAAATTCTCTTCACATTCCTCTGTCCAGACAAACTTAACTCCTTTCTGAGTCAACTTGGTGAGTGGATTAGATAATCGTGAAAAATATTTTACAAAACATCGATAATATCCAGCCAAACCAAGAAAACTTCGGATCTCAGTTACTGTTGTTGGTCTTGACCATCTTTCGATAACCTCTGTTTTTGCTGGATCCACAGATATCCCCTCTTTTGAGATTATATGACCCAAAAATGCAACTTTTTGAAGCCAAAATTCACACTTGGTAAATTTGGCATAAAGCTTCTCTTTTCTCAGGGTCTTCAATATAATTCTCAAGTGATCTTCATGCTCTTCCTTGCTCTTTTAATAGACAAGAATATCGTCTATAAATACTACCACAAATTGATCAAGATAGTCTCTAAAGACTCTATTCATTAGATCCATGAAGATAGCAGGGGCATTAGTAAGACCAAATGGCATCACTATAAATTCATAGTGTCCATACCTTGTACGGAAAGCCGTCTTTGGTATATCCTCCCTTTTGACCCTTAATTGATGATACCCTGAACGAAGATCAATCTTGGAAAAGTATTGAGCTCCGCGTAGTTGGTCAAATAAGTCATCAATGCGTGGGAGAGGATATTTTTTCTTGATAGTGATCTTGTTAAGTTCTCGATAATCAATGCAGAGTCTCATTGATCCATCTTTCTTCTTAACAAATAGAACAGGTGCTCCCCAAGGTGACGCACTAGGGCGTATGAATCCCTTATCAAGATTCTCTTGGAGTTGCTTCTTCAATTCCTGCAACTCAATTGGGGCCATTCTATAAGGTGTCTTTGAAATAGGCAAAGCACCCGGTACGAGTTCTATTGAAAACTCAACTTCACGATTTGGTGGAAGACCCGGTAATTCCTCCGGAAAGACATCATCAAACTCCCGTACAATGGGAATATTCCTAATCGTGAGTTTCTCACCAACTATTTGAGATAAATAACCTTCATTTAGTGGAATCAATACCCATAAGATGGAAGAAATTTCCACTGGAAGGTTATGTTCATCCTTGCATTGATAGACGATCGTAGGTTGATCTGGAATATGAAATGTGACTTCCCTTCTTTGGAAATTGATATGAGCTCCATGTAGAGAAAGCCAATCCATGCCAAGAATCACATCAAATTCCACTAAAGGAAGGATCACAAGATTTGCAGGAAGCACTTTCCCACAAACTTCGATCAGAGAAGAATTATAAACTTCTGATGCGATTGATGTGCCATTAGGTGTTGTCACAGCTAACTCAACATCTAATTGTTGAGGTAATACGGTGATACCCTTAGAAAATTTTTCAGAAATAAAAGAGTGGGTGGATCCAGAATCAAATAAAACATTTTCTACTTTAGAGTGGATGGTAAGTGTACCTTTCACCACATCGTTATCGTACTCCACATCGCTGATAGAAATTGCATGTGACTTTCCTTTTTCTTTAGCCTTAAGAGTTTGTTGACGTCGACCATCATCATCAACCCTTGGATTTGGGCATTGATTGGCATAATGCCCCATCTCCTTGCACTTGAAACATTGAAGTGTAGTAGGTTCATTCTGTGTATCCCTTCCTTTGTTTGCATCATTAGACATCTTCTTCCCATTATCACGGCATTCAAATGCCCGATGACCTTCCTTTCCACATTTAAAACATTTACTTGTCCCTTTAAGACAACTCCCTCCATGTTTCTTTCCACACTTTGAGCATAAGGGAAAGTTCATCTTCTTTTCCGTGTGCTCTTTAGATTTTTCTTTGAATTCCATCTTCCTCTTCTTATCAAACCCATGTGACTGATGGGTTACTCCAATCTCCATCTCGACTTTGAGAGCACATCGAACGATTTCCTCGTAGCTATTGAAGTCCCTTATGGCTAACGCCCTTCGAAGACTTGGTTTTAAGCCACTAAAGAATCGATCGATCTTACTCTCAGGTTGGATAATAATACCAGAAGCATACCTTGCAAGTCTGGAAAAATTTTCTTCATAGGTACCAACAGATTCATCATCCCTTTGCTTCAGTTCAAGGAACTCTTTCTCCATCTTTGTTCGGAGAATACGAGGGAAGTACTTATTGAAAAATAAGTTCTTGAACTCGTCCCATTCCATAGACTCAATTTCATCCCTTTGCCTCGTATTCTTAACAAGATTCCACCATTGATCCGCATCTCCTTCCAAACGATACACTGCTAGGATGACTTTATCATGCTCAGAACATTGAAGAACTGAAAATATCTTTTCAGTAGTACTAATCCATTGTTCAGCAACTAATGGATCAGTAGACCCGCTGAAAGATGGTGGACGCTGCCTCATGAAGGATTCAACAGAATGTTGCTCCCTCCTTTGTTCGTTTGGAAATCCTGCATGATTCATAGCTTGAGAAAGTTGTGTGAGCATGGCTACACGATTTTGCATTCCAGCTCCCATATCGTTTGGTTGCTCAGGGGGACAATCATTGCATTGCCCATCGCATTCCGCATTAACACGGTTCCTTCGGGTTCCAGCCATTGACTAAAACCAAGAAGAATAGTGTGAGAAACACTAATTATAATAAGAAAACCACATAATTCAAGAATAAAATTTTCATGCTTATGGTCTTATCCTAGGTTATTCAAGGCCATTTCTAAAACACTAAGATTGTGTTCTATGCTTAGACTTATCCTTATGGTTCTTACTAAGGCTTTCACATCCTAGTTTCCAAAGGTTGACTATACCTTTCCTCTGATACCAACTATAACGGTCTGGAATTACTTCCAGTGGACTATAGTTGATACCTATCAGGGCACTCCATGGGCGGCTACACCCCCTGGGCGGGACACACCACCATCCCCAGTGGCAGCCATTTCCACATGAAGCCCTTGGGCGGAGAGCCATGCTTCTTCCAACGCTCACATGTGAGAGTTCCCAAGGATCGGATACATTCTTACCTCCTTTGCCTCTGATACCAACTATAACGACCCACACTTTACATACATTGTTAATACTTCAAAATTGAATCACACTTATTACAACATATGACAAAACCACAAAAGACCGTATAGGTATAGTGTCTTTAGAAACTGGGAAACATAAACAACTGGTTCATAAATCTTCTACAGTGTCTCCCATTTATTTCATCATATCTAGGGTCCCTTTTAGCATATTCTACTTAATATCCATCTTCCTGACCTGGGGAAAAGAAAACATAAAAGAGTGAGCTCAAATGCTCAGCAAGGGCAAATAAAGGAAATAAAAATCATATCATATCTTTTTGAAAATCAAAACCTGCAAAAGAGATCATAATATCTTAACATGGAATAAATCATAGAAGTGAAAATGAGATCCCCATAATCATAACATAAAACTTGAATCTTTGTGGCATGCACACATAATCATGGAAAATCATTTCTTGTTAGTCATGACTCATTGCCAAGACTATCTTAGTGGACAAAGTCCCTTTCTGAACCGAGTTCACTCCTCGTTTCAGTCCTGTATCACTGAACCGAAATAACCTTCCATTCCATCCATGTCTATCTCATGAGATATAAAATCATTACCCAATGCATTGGAGGGAGATATAGGTCCCACCCATCTTATAATGAATCCTTTCTTATGTGTGCCACATAATCATAAAACATACATCATCGCATAACAAAAATGGGATTCTTGAAACATCATGACATCATAAATCAATTCATATATGATAAAGGAATTCATAAACATAATTCCATCACAACATAGTCAAACCAATGTAAAAATATGGATAGAAACAGAACCCTTTAATATCTTAGATGGAAAATAATTTTGATAAAACACTTGAATTGAATTCTTGAGGAAAATATCCTTTCTTCTTCAAAAACATTTTTCCTTTCATAACATGTCATACAACTTTAAAATAAAAGAAGTTGATTAAAAATAAACTTGAAAACTTGTAAAGGAAGCTTCTTTGATGTAATGTTTTAAAAATCCATTCATGAAGTATAAGTTAAAAAAAACATTCTTCGTACTTTTGTCGGAAAAGTCAAAAATTACCTCGTATGAAAAACGACAAAAGATTCCTTTCATATCTTTTACTAAAAACTCATCGAAGGATAAAAATGGATTTAAACAATTGTAGGTGGATGGAAATAATATTACATATTGATGAAACATGGATGTGGATGATAAAATACACCCCAATAAATACTTACGAATAAACAATCTCGGATAAAAATGAGATTGTGATATTTCCCTTACCTTAGGTCCGATTTGCTTTGTTCGTGTCCGAAGCTCTTGTATAATGGTTTAAATAATGTTATTTACTTATTCCAGAATCATACATATTGATATGAGATCATATATGGTCATATTATTAGCTTCTTGTTAGTAATATTTCATTGTTACTTGTTACTCGGGTCTTTATAACTTTTTGTTCTTATGCGTGTTTTGTCGAATAAATTCTTATTCTTATCTTTAGGTTATAGATAATTCATGTCCAGAATGTTATTAGTGTAGTATATACCATATTAATTCATTCAATTCATTTATATAATCATTATGAAATGAAGATCATGTAGAACGAGTCGCATCACATCGTGGAGACGGTATTCCGTACGTACGCACGAGTGATGATATCGTTCCTATGATCATGGAATTGTATTGGAATATATATATATATTATTTCAGTATCAATATTACTTAATAATAATCATATATATTTACTGATTACACCATTATACCCATCCTTGTAAGGTGATGGTGGAAAATAGATTACACCACGGCGTGGAGACGGTATTCCATACGTACGCACGCGCGGTGATTTCATTTTTCCGTAGGATGGATAGAAGGTGAATTAGGGTTGTTTCATATTTATAATAACATATCAGTATGTAAGTAATACTGATGTTATTACTTTATCATGAAACAACTAAAGAATAAGAAGTTGAAGAAGAAAGAAATTGAAAAGATCGGTAATGGATATTACCTCTTCTTTGGAACGCCTTTTTGAATCCTCCACTTAAGGAACTAAGATTGGTCTTTGGAGAAGACCAGGACCTCTAGGATTATTCTAGGGAAGTGGAGATGGGAAAATGGCAGGGGTTGGCCGAGCTTGAGTGCTCAAATTGGTGTGAGGAGGAGGGGGAGGAGGTGCCCTTTTATAAGGGAGGAGAGGGGCACCTTAGGAATATCTCAAAATATTATTTTATATTAAAGTCAAAATCGGTTTATAATGGTTCCAAAGGGTCTTATTTCGAAGATAAAGTGGGGATGGGTCGAAATCCTATCAACCAATAGGATTTAGACAAGTTTAGGGTATTATTTTAACCTTATCAATTAGATTTAACTCTAAGTTAATTAATTTAACTTTTACCGTGTCTTTTTGTTTTCTTTCACTATATGGTTAATACACTTACTATAACATGCCAAACGAACCCCAAATTGTTTATTATTAATATATATATCCTTATCTAAGTCATTTGGCCGAACCTTAGATTTTTAGGAATAAAATAACAATTAATAATATAATATTTGATTTAAAAACTATTTTGTGTCAATTTTGACACTATTTGATATATGATTTTTGTCAAAGTCATAACAGAATTATATGTTCGAACCAAGTTGATTAAATCAATACTAATATATCATAGTAACCTAGAAAATTAGTGGAATTCATAAAAAGTCTCAAATTACATTTATTTTGGTATTTATATTATCAATTTTGTCAATATTTCATTAATAAGATAATTACTGCATCATCTTTGTGTCATAAATAAATTAAATTATTTGATGTCTAAAAATTACAAATAAAATACCATCATGTAGGAAATCTTTTTAGCTTTCTAATGAATATTTAAAATCGAATTTATCTTATGTATAACCCTATATTAAAAATGATTTACTTATTAAACATTGATTTTAACTATTTTAACCCTTCTTTAAATAAATTAATAATAAATGTCCTAATCTAATCCAAGTGGGCCTAAATGGTTATATTTTATTCCTAAGTTTGTTTTTGGTCGAATTACACTTGTCCAATAGAATTAGGACATGTGTTAGGGTAATATTAATATCATATTTACCCTTAGTTACCCTATTTACTATTAACCGCGGTAAAAATAGTAAAAACTTACTATTCACCAAAAAATTATTTTCATCTCATTGAACCACATTTTAGTCCTTGATATTAACCGTGTCTCTCGGATTTTTGAAATTCCATTCACAGAAGCGGTAAAATTAAGTTTTATGCAAAAATTCAGTTTTTAACCTACCACTTAGTGGTTTCACTATTCATCAAAAATTGAAAGTTTTCAGAAAAATACCAAAATTTCACCCTAGGCTAATTTCGATATTCTGAGTCCAAAAATGAAGTCCATTTTGAAAAATAAAATTTATAAAATTTCAAAAAGTGGTTATTACTATTCATAACGGCTAGTTTTAATAGCATATTGTTGTTTAGTGAAACTCGGTATTGCGTACGACGCAAGCTATCGAGGAAGGTCGTGATTGCGTGTAAAGCAAGCCAAGCAAGTGTTGTGTAGAAAAAGATTCCTTTGATTATTTATATAACATAAAAGTCTCGGGTGTTACAGGTCTGACATGTGAATAAATAAAATAGGAATTAGATATATCTTGTTTTTTCTTTTTTCAATGCATTTTTTTGAATGATCAGCTGAGGATGAAAAGTAAAGGAGTAACTGAAGGAATCAATCTATATGTCGTTCTTGAAAAATGAAATAGTGGATAACCAGTTCCCAAGGTGATTCCCTCTCAACTGAAAATATCAGAATACAATGATGTTCTTCATCGTGCACCTATGATGATGGAATCACAGTTTAACATCATATGACATGACGAGTCTAGGCATTTTAACATTTTACAGTAGGAACGCTACAATTTAATGTCATGTAGAACAAGGCTTCATAGTTTTATTTCATATTCCTTGGATGAAAGAGATCTTAGTTTAATGTCATAGGGATCGGTTCATAGGGTAGTGAAGTCCTTAATGTGGGTATTACCCAACAAAAACTATTAATCCTACGTGAGCCATGCTCAAGTTGGGAAACAAGGGGTATGGTTAGGATTTCCCCATCACATGAGAGTGAATAAAAATGAAATATAAATGTTAGGGGAGGAAATCCTTACCAGGCCAACATTCTTACACAATGTATGCTGATGAATGGATGGAAAAAACTAGGGGTATTGGAGAACATGGGGGGGAAATATGACTCATTACACCTAATATTATTGACTCAATGAAGGTGGTGTAATTATAGAGGATCACTTTTTACCATATTTGAAACATTGAATCCATATCATGTGACCTAGTATGGGGACAAACAACTAAGGGTTGACTGCTGACCATATTTGAAACGTTGGAAGAACATGTCTCAAGATACCGTTCGAGATCTTCTGGGACGTTCGACAAAAATGGTAGGTGAGCCTTAAGGTTTATAA
This sequence comes from Viscum album, assembly GCA_963277665.1. NCBI lineage: Eukaryota > Viridiplantae > Streptophyta > Magnoliopsida > Santalales > Viscaceae > Viscum > Viscum album. The sequence goes on from OY728140.1 coordinate 1,434,358,346, forward strand.
TCCATACTATTTGGGATCATTTTGATGTTAAAGGTGGAAAGGATCCAAATAAAGGGGATGTGTGAAGAGTAGACAGTACCCATGCAGTTTAATGTCATCTGGTAAGGAAAAATTCCAGGAGGAGTGCCCTCAAGGGAGATAAATGAAGTAGATTTTGTAAATATGACATGAATGAGAACCAAGGAGGATTAATCACAACCACGTACTCCTAGAAGAACACATTATAAGATTCTTAATAGATCAAAGGGATGGTGTTTAGACCACAAATGAATTGCCCAGGTGTTCTTACATATCTCATAAGGATGGGAATCAAGCCATATATAGTTTTTGAAGGAGGGCGTGGAAAATAGATAATGGAAAAGGGAATATGTTCTCCAAAACAAGTACAATCGATGTTGTTACGTGATTTAATATCATAATAACTTGGATACTAAAGATCTTATTTTAAGGTCATAGTGTTTGGACCATCCAAAAGAGGAAATGTGTTGTGATGGCACCATAAAGTAACCCAACATGAATGAGGAAAAAACGGTTGGAACGTGCATAGTTTAAGGTCATAATGCTTAGACCATGATTTGAGACCTATAAAGTGGGAGTAAAAAATGTTGAACCTGAATGCAACTTCACATGAACGAGGATGAAAAAGGAAAATACCACACCACACATCCATGGGACATAACCTCCTAGTTAAAGGTTGTAGATTTTGGACTATAGGGAATGAGATTTTCGAAGCAAAATTTTTAATGTGGTGTCAAAAAGAAACCCAACATAAATGAATAAAATAGAACTCCACAACACATCCCAAATTATAGTGCTAAAATATACACAATTCAAAGTCATGATGCCTGGACAATGGGACATTAACACATAGTTTAATGTCATATAGTTTGGAAAATAGAGTTTGTGACTATTTCATGTAATTATAAACATTATCAACAACACCTAAAAACACATGATCCATGATTAATGTGAGATATAATTGGAATAAAATATATTTACCACATACGGAAGAAACAAATTGTGGAACAGAGGTGCGGTGTCAAGGAAAACCCCACGATGTTGGCCAGCCCAGTAAATATATAAAGGTGTATAGAGAGGGGTACTGAAAGTATTGAAATTCCATCTTCTAATAAGATTGTGAGAAAAATTTGTTAATCAAGAGACCAAAACATGGGATTTAATGGGGTTAGTGTAATGATGGAGGATAATTGTTAACAGTATTCAAAACAAAGCATCCATATCAATAGAATTGGGATGGGAACAAACAATTGAGGATCGACTGGTGACCATATTAAAAACATGGTTGGAACCTTTCTCAATATGTCATTAATGATCGTCTGGGATGTTATCCCTTAATGGTAGGCTATCTTTAAGTATGAGCATCCTTACTATTTTGGGGTCCTTTTAGATGTAAAAGGTGATGAAAATCCAAAAAATGTTCATGAAAATCATGGTGGTATAATGAGAGAATCTCCATGTAGAATCCAACACATGAAGTCTTATACAACAACACATATGATCATGTTAATGAGGTGAGAGAGTGATTAAGGGATTCAAATAGGGGCAGATGACCTAATAAGATAAGTGGGAAAATGGAGAAATGGGTTGATGAATTTGGGGTTGGACCAAAAGGTGAAATATCATGATCTTCCTACATATCCCATAAGGATGGAATCAAGAGACACATGTTTCGTGAAGTCCCATGATGTTTAATGTCATATTTTATGTATAGAGGATAAGACAAGTATTTCCAATGGAGTAACATGGTGTAGCTATTGAAAATCTGACAGAATGAGGGAAAAATAATCCCACACAACACCATGTTCTCCCATCGGGAATGTCATGCTGAGGGGGAGAAAGGGAGTAACTTTGGTTTAACCCCAAAGAAAAAATATCTGGGATCATCTATGTATCTCATTAGGATGTGAATAAATCCATAAATAGTTCTTAAATATCGTATAGTCTAACATGACATGTTAAAAATAGAGGAGAAGATAAACATCATGAAAGATAAAGGGGTGGTTTCCATTTAAGATCATGAAAAAATAACATTAATTGTATGCAATTTAATGTCTTGTAGTTAGGGCACAACAATTTAACATCATGTGGGAGGAAAGGTATCTGTGTTTAAGGTTATATAACTTGGTCCAGGTAAGGCCAAAAGGATCCAAAAAGGTTGAGGAACATAATGATATTCCTTGAGGTGAATTTTTCATCCATTCCTATGTATCCCATAAATATGGGAATCAAACCATGCATAGTTATTAAATACCCATGCAGTTTAACGTCATGCGGTAAGAATAGTGGTAAAGGGGGAGTCCCCTGAAGGGGATACAAGATTTGGTAGTTTCAAATCTGATGTAAATGATGCCAATAGGATTCTACACCGCACCATGTGATCCCATGATACTATTATTAAGAAAATATTCATGAGAGATAACAGGATTTACTGTACTTGGGGATAGACCCGAGGACTAAATGTCTAGGTATTCCTATGTAACATGATTGGATGTGAATCAAACTATATGTAGATCTTTAATTTCAATATTTTTAAACATTATGCAGTTTGGATGAAGGATTAGTTTAATGTTATTCCAGAAAAAGGGACTCATTGTTTAAAATTATGATGGATGTAACAAAAGGAAAATGGGACATTTAAAATGGGTATACATTGCATGGTGAGGAAATAAAACAAACATAAATGAGGAAAAAAGATTCCTTATACCAAACCACATATAACCCGAAAATAATGGCGGTATCCAACTTTTTATGGGCCCAAAGACAACCTGTCTCAGGCATTCCTACATATCCTGTGAGGGTATGAATCAAGACATACATAGTTCCTGATGATCTATGCATTTTAAGAAATTCTAGTAAGGATATAGGTAAAATTTAACATCCTGTGGCACAATGATGTTAGGATGTTTTATGTCTTGTACCTAAGATGATGTAAAAAGAGGTCAATGGACCTTGAGTTGGACTTGAAGACCAAATGTGTTAGTGTCACTTTTCCTCCTATTAGAGAAATAAATCGAGACACATGTATTTATTGAATTTCATGAAGTTTACCATTATGTCGTAAGGAAGTGGGTATTGATTAATGTCATATTGGATGGGGATGTTGGGATGTTTTATGTCTTGTAAACCGAATGAAGAAAAGAGAGGTAAATAGACCTGGGACTGGACAAGAAAAAAAATGTTTGGGGTCGCTACGTATCCTACTAATGTTTTAATCAAGCCACATGTAGTTCATGAATTTCTTGTAGTTTAACATCATGTGGTAAGGGAATGGGTATAGTTTAACGTGATATGGTCTGGTGATGCTGAATTTTTTTTATCTTGTTACCCAGAGGAAATAGGGAAATTTATTCATACAAAGTACTACATAAGGAATATGGCATTATTGGGGGGAGTAATTCACTCACCATCCATGGTGACTAGAGAGTAAAATATAATGGGGAAATCATTGTGGATGATATAGGGTCCCTCCCACTTCGGTTCCAGCTTTGGTGGCTTCCTACCAGGTATTGTTAGCATCCAAATATCCAATACCATGTCACCTTGAAGGAAGGAGTAGAGACATACCTTCGTATTGAAAGCACTGGTTGTCTTGTTCTGTAGACTCTTTAGATTATGAGAAGCTCGTAGACTATTCTCATCGAGGGCTTCCAGTTCATCCAAATAGACTTTGGAAATATTTTCTGACATTGAATAATCAAAAATAGCTATTCATAACAATGATAACAAAATCTCTATAGGTAGGACTGAATATATCCCAAACACTAGGGAATATGGGGTCACATGGGTGGATTTGTGAGTCATATTTTGGTAAGCCTAGAGAGCATTAGGGAGCTAGTACAACCAACTCTTTTTGTGTTTACCAACAGTATTTTAAAAAATGTTAGGGAGGGTCTTGCTGAACACCTTGATATTCGCATTTTCTTACACATGATAGTGTGATGTGTAGTTAGACAGAATTTTATACTTGGCATATAATTTATTCAGATCAACGGCTTGAAATTTTGTACTGTTATCTTCTATAATGGAATGACGATATTTTAAATAGTGGATGATATTGGAGATCCCGAAATCGATGATAAAAATGGCCTTGACTTCCATAAGTGGTATTTCATTTACCCAGATGGAAAATAAATTCACTACAGTTAGGATAAACGTGAACTGGTGAGTTGTTGGTTGGGGATATGGTCCCACAATATCACGTCCCCTAACCACAAATTGAAAGGAGTACTAGGTAGTATCTAGGGGTTTTAGTGGTCAATTCCTAGAGTTGGTATGGATCTGGAATGCATGAAACCTCTTGGAAAAGACGATATAGTCACGAACCATGGAGGGCCAGAAGTAGCCCAATCATAAAATTTGATGGGAGATTTTCAACCCTTCCAGATGAGCTATAAAGGAGACAGCATGGAGATCCCACATGACCTGGGTAATATCTTATCCTTGAATATAATGGAGTATAACACCATCAAATCCATTTTTTAGAGGATCTCTTCAAGGTTGGGACCACTCTATAGGGTAAACTACATAGTATTCCAGTGGATTCGCTCACGCTAATCTTTTTATGTAAGTAGATTAATGTGTTAGATGTACATGAAAAAATGAGTCATTCAATAAGGGGTCTCTTATACTATTATAGGGGGACATAGAGGTGCTAGTGTGGAGGCATTGGTGGTAAGGTGACTTATATGCTCTCTATCATCATCATCCAACATGAAAGGAGTGATGACCCTTCGATATGCCATGTAGATAATTTTATTGTCCAAGTAAGGCTCTATATGTGATGAGATAAGGTTTCCAAGGCATAGGCTCGACCATTATGTGACTGTGTAGCATGAGTGAACTATAGTAGAGAAGGGAATCTGGACATCAACTGGCGAGGGTACTCTAAGAAGGGAACGATCAATGTATTCCTAATGACGTGGTCACCATTAATATTTCAGGTAATGAGTTTAGATTCCCCCTCCAAGTTTAAGTAAGAAATATCAATCTCGAGGTCCAGATCTAGACCAGTGATGAGGGCATGATAGTCTACCTCAATGTTCGTGCAACCTTTAAACAACAAGAATGAATAGGGAAAAATATCTTCTGTAGGTGTGATGAAGATGATTCACAGGCCTACCATGTTGAGTATGGGATCACAGATCCTTCATCCAGTGGGAATTCAAGATGATCCATTTAAGTGAACATGCCAACACTGAATGGTTGGGTCCAATGACATAATGGACGCATATGGAATGTCCAGTCCCACAGATTACTCTATGGGAGATGGATGGGTAGCTATAAAATCAACCAAAGCTAGACCCTTGATAGTTTTCTACAAACCTAACATGATGTCATGAAACTGAAGGATCACTAACCACCAAGACAGATGGCCTGTCAACATTGGGATGTTCAGAATATACATTAGTAGAGCCATATGGGGTACCAACTGTATATCATGATGATGCAAGTAGTGCTACAAATTCTTCACTCTAAAAAATATTTCAAAAAAACTCTCCTTGATATAAGAATGTATGGTCATTATGTCCAAGAGCATGTGACTGAGATATAATAAAATGTATTTTCCCCCTTAGTTATTCTATTGGTTGATAATTTATTTGGGGGATCATTTCAGGGATGTCACATAGAGGACTAATGGATTTCCGGAGAATGGTGGAATCATAACGAGAGTCTCTAGAAGGTACTTCTCGATCTCTTCAAAATTGGTTTCACATTCTTCATCCCATTGGTAGATGACACATTTCATCTTGAGCTTTTAGAAGGGTGTACACTTTCCATCTATATTGACAATGAATTGGCATAAGTAGGCTAAGTGTCCTCGAAATCCTCTGAGATCTCAATGGTTTCTCATATATGTAATATGACCGATGGCCTTGATTTTATAGGAATCAATATCGATGCCACTATATTTGAGGGAAAATCTAAGAAACATTCTATTGGGAACCTCAAAGACATACTAAAAGGGGATTATCTTCATTTGCAGTGAGCAGAGGAAGCCGAACACTTTATCAGGATTTTTGAGATGGTCCCGACGCTGGTGGGATTTGAAAACTAAATCATCCATGCGGAATTCCACCAAGTTACAATGATTGATTTGAATATACATTTCAAAACACAAAGATTTGTGGCTCCAAAATTCATCATACTGAAAGGCATTACCTGGTAAGAAAAAATACCTTGAGGTGATATAAAGGCAGTGGATACCTTGTCTTTAGGGACCATTCATATCTGATTATATTTGGAATAAAATTCCACGAAGGAGAAGTCTTGGAATTTCATAATGGTGTCGATCAACAACTCTATCACAGGAAGGGGAGAATCATCCTTTGGATAGTCGCGATTGAGATCCCAGAATTCAATCCCTACTTGGATATGTCTATTCTTCTTCCTGGTTGGTATGATTTTGGCCAACCACCAAGGATATTATATTTTTTCATAAAGATGCATTTGATGAGCATACCACCTTCATCCTCAACCATGGAATTGTGAGGGGTTTGAATATTTCTAGGTGGTTATTTGAACCTGTGATGACATGTTGAGAGACCTAGATGGTGGAAGGCGACCTAAGGATCTAGTCCTCAAATTTCCTCATATCTCCAAGAAAATACATCTTGATTCCACTTTAAGAAATTCACATACTTTTATTTCAATGTCATAGGCATAACAGGGATTATCAGTGTGGGTCTCAGATCATCCATGGTACCGAGATTCATCTGTTCCAAATCATCGATGGTGGTGGAGACACCTTCTTCAAATGTGGTAGGATCGTCTTCCAAATCATCTTCATTGACCATGAATAGGGGATCATTGGAAAGAGTAAACTATTTTAAATCATCTTCTCTTGATAGAATACTTGTTCTAGCCTAAGTGGTAGAGAAATCTTCATCTGGAGACTCCCGAACTATGGACACCATGGCGAATAAAGTTTTCAATCTAATTTTATTAGGTCTTCAACTTTGGGGTCAATTCTTGATAATATCAAAGTAGAAGTGTCATGTTGGCAGGATCCGGTTCAACCCATCTTGGTGAAACAAGCTAGAATGGAGTATTGTATTTCAATGTGGAGAACATTCTAACACCATAGAGGGGTATGTGGGGATCCAGTAATACTGGATCCTTATTTGTGTTGGATTAATAATTGATCTTCCGATGCTCTTTATAACTAAGAAGATGATTCTCACTTTTTTTGGTGATAATAATGTTTTGTCCCAAGTATGGGGTCATGGACTCCAACCTGTGAATCAAGAGGATGAAGGCATTATCCAAATTTTTGTATGGGTTAACAATGATGGCATCATGCTTGAACTCATTGGCCTGAACCTATTTCAATTTACTACTATAGTAGTCAACATACATGTAGAGGGATTCACAATTGGAAAAGTGAGGTGCATAACATTGGATCACACCCACTCGACCATTGAGGTAGTACATGAGGCACTGATAATACGGTGAAGGAAATGTTGCATGCAAATGGATCCAAGGTCTACCCATCACTGTGTTGAAGGTGGTGACCTGTATGACGACCATGAATTCAATGCTGATAATCATCCCACCAAACTAGGTCTTCAAATAGATATTTCCACATGGCCTATGCTTTTTCCTATCATAACTCCGAATCCTCAGGTTAGAGGGTCCCAAATCTACATTAGAGAGCCCCAATTGGTTGATTTTCTAGGTACGGATGAGTTTGATCCAACAATCTATTTCAATAAGAAAATTTCGGAACTCCACATAATTGATCATGACAGTTATGTATAGAGGTAGAATGTTCCCCTAGACAGGGGAGTCTTCACATTCCACCAAAAATGACATGATGGCCTGAGATTCGGCATACTTCACGTCCACATCAAGGAAACCAACTGAGGTCACTACCTATGTTTTGAACTGGATGGGGATTTTAAAAGCATCTATGAGGTTTCATGTATATCTTCAGAAATAATAGAGAGCCTCAATGATCGATAAATTTTCAAGAATCCTCGAATGATGCTTAATCATAGCATACTTCTTCATCACGAATAAATTTTTTCTGATAGGTAGTTTCTGGGTGGAAGGTGTTATAAAGGACACTTCTGATCAAACCGAATGATTCTATCTCGTGCTAGGGATATCACACTGCTCACTAGAAAAACCATTCAAAAATTCTACCATCAATCTTCTAGATGACTATGGTCTGCCACAACTATGCGTAGATTATCGTATTGCGGCCACATAAACTTTTCATGATCAAATAGACAAAATGGTGGTGGGAAAAATCTAATGAGACAAGACGAGAGGACTGCACATGCTGAGATATCTGATGAGCATGATTTCAGGTCTCGGTGGTGTTCATGTATTGGCTGAAAGCACTAGGTGATGCATTATGACATTTCATGTTTTTATGGATTTATCGATGATGGCATTGACCAGGGACATTAAAAGGATTTATCTGGAACTCCTCATCACTAGAAACCATGTAAGCGTCCACTAGCTCAATGGAATTCATTGAGGCATACTCTTAGTCATCGCATAAATAGTCATCCATTTCTGGGTTGATCCTGGGGGTAATTCCCATCTCTGGGGTCATGAAGTCTCCAAGAGTGTGTAATAGATTCAGTATGGGAAGGGGGATTTCCTTTCCCTTGCGCATTCAGTGCCTACCCATCAAGAAGGTATGTGGCTGAGGTATGGATGTTTTAAATGTAGCTGGAGGAGGTGTAGCAGCGTCAGAAGTCTCAAGGTAGTTCAAATGGAATTGTATTATTCCATGAGCATGAGATACTATCTTGTGATCCATCCAAAATTCATACTTATGAGACTCACTAATGGAGACTTATTCTCATTCCCTCTCACTACCCCTATTTGGAATTTTTTAACACATTCCACCTGTGTCTGGGTCGGGCCCAACCTAACTAGGTTGTTGTAAAACGAGTCCTCGAGCAGGTACATGAACACATAACACCTATTGAGAGTATGTCCAAGAGACCAGTGGTAGATTAATTGGTTGGGTTGATCAGTGTGATTGGGCTCTTCATGTCTCCAACATTTTGGAAACTATAGGATTCCTTCACCCAAAAAACTCTAAAAATAAACAGGGATATGAGCTTTGTCAAATGAGTAATCCTGGTTTGTCATGTTTGGGAAAAGGACTCTAGGATCCTATTCCTAGAAAGGGACTGGATCCTACTAAGGGATAAATCCTGAATATCTATCCTTGATGGTGGTTTTACATTACTATGTGGACCCTACTGATTCTGAGGAGGGTGGTGCTGAAACTAATGTAAGGCATGTGGTTGAGGACCAAAAAAATGCTATAGAAGATTTTTCTCCAGCAACAACTCTAGTAGACTGGGGACCTCTTCCTATGAAATGATAGTTGTATTAGCCTAAGATACTCTTCTTACAGGTGCTATGGGAGGCAATGAGGGTTTTTTCTTGGCTTAATTCAAGGCTTCCTCTAGATGTTGTGCCTTGTCAGATATATCTCTGAATCTAAAGGGAAATTTCAGACTAATAAGAGAGGGGACCAATTTAGTCTTCACATTTCCCACACACATTGTTAGAAGCTTCCCATGATTCAATAGCATGTCATAAAAATATGTGAGTCACTTCCACATGGTGACCCTGTCTGCAACGCGATCATCTAAAATTTAATTGTAATTAAAGAGGTCATTGATACTAGTATTTCACTTGTTGGAGGATAATTGGTATATAAAAAGCCTATATAGATCCTCCCAACTAGTTATAGACCAAATGTGTAGTTGGATGTACAAGAAAAATGCAGGCCCATCCAGTGCCTTTATGAAGAAATAGAGTTTGGTGGCCTCTTACTGCACTAGAGTTCCCAGCATGGGTCCACACCTTGAGATAATGTGGGCCAAATGGTGTAGAGTGTCTCTCGTTCCATTAAAGGGGGAGAAAGTAGGATTTCTAAATTCTAAGGGTGGTGGAATATCATCCACCCATACCAGATATGGATTTATATTAGGTGATATCTCCACCAATTGTGCTTCAATGGCCTTGAGGTGTGAGATGAGATGGGTCATTAGATCATCCTCGAATGGGTTCCTATCTTGGAGAGGATCCCAGACCACTGGTTCGTTGGTAGGTTTTTCTACATGATAGGCGGGCCAAAAAGATCATGGAGTGAATAGTGGAATTACCTAAGAAGATGATGTAGGGATGACATATAGTGCAACATAAGGGGCTGCTAGAGGAACCTCTTGTAGAGATAGGTCACCTAAAATATTCTCATGATGCTCAGTCAGATTTGGTGATGCATACCATGAATGATTTCTATAATAATTAGCCTCTATCCATTTGGAAAATGTAGGTTTTTTCAGATCAATTGGGTGGAACTCACTAGGGAAAACTTGTACCTTCCCTTGCAGCCTCGGTGGAGGATGGATGGGATCATACTAGGGATCACCATAATCTAGATGCCGCTTCTCTATGTTCTCAACAAGGATCTTGTCAATAATTTTCTTCTGTTCCACACTCTCTATAAGTAGAATTTCCTTCTCAAGATAATATTCCATCTTTCACATCAAGAAAGATGGGTCAGGGAGCCTAATAGTACCAGTTTTTCCTTTAACCATGTTGTGGTATCGTATGAGGGGTATTGATTCGGCAGGGTCTACAAGGCCATGTAAATGTCATTGATGTCATGTGTAATTGTCTGGGGTATCCAACAGAAGTATAACTACTGTAGCAGTTAGTTTTTTATTAATTAATCTTTCCTCAATGTCCTTCTATGTAATATCATTCATATTTACTATGACTGTGCATGGAGGAATATCCTATATATCACCTAGCAGGTCAGGATGAGGTAGGATGGGACTAAACTGAAGAGGAGCATACTAACCCCAACCATGAACCCAAATGTGTGTATATACATCTTCAAAAATTCTACAGAGTGTAGTGAATCTCCAAAATCACCATTGTTAAAATTGTGGGTTATAATAGGGAGATGCAAGGTATTGAGCCATAAGATGCATGGCTAACTCGAATAGGCAGAATTTTTGTCCAATGTCATCATAATGTTCTTAGATTTTTGGATAATCTAATTGATGATGATGGAGATAGAAATACATTATCCATAGGGATCTACGTAAAAAATTGGCATCATCCTGGGTGAGTGAATTCAGAATTCCAATGTCTGAAGTTGTGACCGGGAAAATCATATTGAGATAATGGTCAGTATGAAAATGTACCATAAAGCCCCTTTGTTCAGAATTGGGATCCTACCATTGGTTGCCCCATTATTCAACATGGGCAGATGAGGATCTGGAAAAGGTACTTATATGGACCACTGTGGTAGAGGATTGGTTAGTGGAAAGAACATTGTGTAGGCTGACAAGACCCTACATACTGGTTTATCTCTCAGATGTGGTACTGACCAAATCATATCTTCCATATAATACAGGGTGTTTTCAATTTCTTCATGTGAAAAAGAGGTGACAATTGATGGTCAATATAGGTAGTTCTCAACCTCTATCAACCCGTAGAACAATTCTCTATAATCTGATGTCATGGTAGAATATGAGATTGGTTATGATAGATAGAATTTCATGGTAAGGCCCTAAAAAGGGACCAAATATTACTCCGCATGTATGTACGTATCATGCGATTTGGGTATTAAGTGCATTTTTCTTTCAAGAAGGACAAATATGACATGCCTAGTTGCTTCCCCTGACTCTGATGTAGAGGATCGGAATGAAGGATCTATAATCAAAACACATCAGAGCCTGAAAATAAGACCATATTGATGATAATCTAGCGCTTCGCTGAATTATTCCTTTAGTGGGGAAGGTTCTCCCTTATACCCTTGGATGGTTCCTCAAGGAAGGGTAAATCTTCGATATAGGGAGGAACTCTATGTATGTTGGTGATGGAGTAGGGAGGGACTTCGCCGGAGCTGGTAGGTACATGGAGAGTACCTAAATTATTGGTGTCTTCGGAGTGAGGATGACCTCCGTTGGGACTATCATGTGAGTGGGAAGGACCTCCACTCGGGTGTGTTGTAGTGCCAGGAGCACCCAGCAAGATGTTGAATGGAACACGTTGAGAACCTCCATGTTGAGTGTGGGATTCACGGGGAGGACACCCATGTTTGGGAGTGCTGGAGTGAGGATGGACCCCACATGATCTGGTGGGGACATGGGGATGGCCACCATGTCGGCCACCTATGGAATAGGAAGGGCCTTCGTACTGGCAGGTAGTGATGGAATGAAGACGGTTGACATACTAATCAAATTGGACACTAGGAGAACCTTCGTGGTACTAGGTGATGGGGAAAGGTGGGCCTTCGCGTTGATAACCTAAAATATGGGGAAAATCTTTATACATGGGATCATGTACATTGGGGATGAGCTTCATGCTATATATCAACAAGATGGAGAGGACTTACCCTTGGACTACTATTGGTGGCATGTGGAGGACATCAATGATTGGTGTGAGAATGGTGAGGACCTCCACTCTGTTTATCAATGGTTTGGGGAGGAACATCACACTAGATCTCAACATCATGGTTTGACCTGTGATGGATAATACTCGTGTCAGTGACCATAAGAGTTAGCCCATCCAAGCTATTGGGTGGATGGGGTCTCAATAGCAATCAAACATAGTGGTTCCCTATTTCTATTATAATATGGAGATGATAGAATATGTAGGTGGTGGCATGGCCCACTAAAGGCATAAGAGATGACCAACGATGGCAGGAATCTTCGTAAACCGACCCATGATGTTCACATCAGATTTTCGGAGTTGGGGTCGATGATACTATGGTATAGACCACCTATTACTCATCCAAAGGCACCAAATGACCACATTGACATGGCATTGTGAGATCCCTCATTGGAATCTCTTAGGTGACATTCAAAGCCAATATGACACAAAAATACCTTACTAAATTAGTATAGGGGAGTTAATCAATAGAGCATTCTTGGGTAGAGGCTCACAAAATGGTTGAATGTTAGAGTGTGGAGCAGCAGATCCTAGTGTAGCCCTTAGGTGTCATGGTGATGTTAAGGCACAAAAGACTCTAGATTGTGGAAGGATGTACACCTCATTGAGATGAACACATCGTATTTGTGTCTTCAAATAATATTATCAATCCCCCTCCTTTGGATAAACTCTGAGGGTGGGATGAGGCAAGGTCTCCCAGTAGTTGTGGTTGTGGACATCTTCATGGAGGATGTGGAGCTATGTGGTATTACTGCATTAGTATTTCCCCTTCCCCAATGTCTGTGAGTGGGAGGCAACTAGGTTAATGTTTCTTGGGTCCTAAAAAAAATAGAGATTCAACTATTAGCACATATAGAAGGAAGGAAGTTCCCAGTTCCCTATCACCATTTAGTCTTCCATGGTTGCATAGAAAGATCAATGCTAATGATGTCACCAATCAGAATTCTCAATGATTAATTGCCTCATATTCTAGTAAGTCCCATTCCAGGCCCACTTTTTTTTTGGGACCTGTAGCCAGATCATTGGATCTGGTGACACGCTTATCTAATGATGTCTCAAAATCTATTAATCACCATAACTGGAGAAGTAATGATTCATGTTGGGTTCACCATTTTGGTTTTTGATTATTTCTCCAGGGTGTGACACCCGAGTGTTTTTGATATTCTTTGTCTATGAATTGTACCCCATATTCACTTATTCCATAGGCGGGTGGAATTCATCACCTCTTTGGATATGACTTCTTCTTAATCAAAATGGGATGATGGTATCTCAGTCTCTCTTTCCATGGATTCCTCCTCATAATTCATCGCCAAGTTTGGGTCTCCATTAAGGATTAATGTGTTGTTTATAAAATCCTTCATAATATCATCTCTTTGTGGATGCCCATTAATTATACTACTTTTTTCAAGACATTCTAGTGGGTCATGTCATTTAATCCACCTTCAGTTAGGGATGTATTCACATTGGGAATCATTGGAATGTTTGGACACTGCAACCTTGGTAAACCTTAATTCCCCCTTATTAGAGGGGTTCTAGAGGATGCAGAATTATGATATTTCCCACATCAAATGCAGTGAATATTATTCAAGAGGCATGTATCTGAGGTTTTCCTTGGCGTCCCATGATTAACACCGGCTATTCCATAATTGTAACATCTAGAAGAGATGAATCAAACTAACCAGAACACTAATAAGAGTGGATCATATTGATATCTCCCTTGGAGGGAGAACCTAGAAGGTTTACCAAGTGGATGGGTAAAACATCTTTGATGATGGTACCTATATGGTGTGTCCCAAAGAGGGGAATATTTAACAACGTGAAGGCTGATCTGAACACCACAATAGGAGGATTAGAGATGGCAAGTCCTAGAAAACAGGACACCTTTGTTAACCACTGGATGGGTTTGAAAAATAGGGAGGGTTTCTATATACCCTATGCAGAAGATAGGGATCAAAACACAAATAGTTTAGGGGGGTTGATTCGGGACCTACACATGGCTACCAGCTCGGGTGGTGCCAAAAAGCTATGAAGATGTGACCTTACCATGATAAGGGTAAGGTAGTATAGAAAAAGGATGGGTATTCTGCAAGGTTAGCTGCCCCTATGAATGGCATGATTTCACCAAGATGTAGGAGCATTGGTAAAATCTTGATGGATATGGAGGAAGTGTCGAAGGGTGAGGATGAATGAGATGGAACCAACCTGAAGATGTCAATTCTATGCTTGAACCTCATGGAGGTTTCGTACGCACCTTGTTCCGAAGGAAGGGATTAATAACCATGTAGTTCATGTGGGTTGATGAGACACATGAGGAGGTGTCTCATGAGAATAGAGCTTAGGGATAGTGGCCTAGTAGAAGTAGAACCTCAGAGATGGCACATTATCTTCCTAAGGCATAAAGACTCGAAAGAAAGACCAGGATGTGACATGAATAAAGTGATGAAACCTTCAATGTGGTTTCCAAAATATCCTAGGGTCTGGGAATCAGAGTCCACGTAGTTCCTGAATGGGGAATATAATTGGTATATACACAATGGACAATGACCCAGAGACATGCTTGAGGCTAAATCATGGTTAACAGCCCATCACAAGAGTGGTTCTCTTGGTTGTAGGTGTATGGGTTGTGTGTGGATTATGTATGGTTAACATCCCATGGGGATCAAAACACCTTTTATAGGAGGATCTGGTAGATGAAACCTAAAATGAAAATAATCGTATAAAAAGTGCGCATTCCAATGAGTGAGTACCATAGTTTACCATTGGTTGGGGTTGGACCTCAATGATTCTCCCCATGTATCCCAGTGTTTGGGAATAAAAACCCATGTAGTTTATAGGGGCATACAGTTTACCATTATGTGGGATGTGGGTGAACTGACATAAAACACATTGAATAGTTGGATTATGGAGAGTTAGGGGCTTGAAACTAGGAAAGGATTCCTATATAGCCTATTTAGGGGACAAGTATCACCATTTATTCTAGGAGGATTATATTTAACATCATCTGGTATGAGGTGTATGTGAATTATGAATGGTTAAAAACCCATAAATGATGTCATGATCACTGTTAAACTATAAGACAATGTGAGTCATTCTCTTTGTGAGAAATAAGAGATAATAGTATACTAGACATATGTTTCATGAAGGGCACAAACCTGAAAGATGGTATGGTCTTACGCATGGATAGTATCCTAAAAAAGATGTGATTGAGGCTTACTCCATGAGGGAAACCCAGGGAGGTTGTCTAGATATGCGAGGAGGATATGGCCATCATATAGGGAACATATTATCAAGGTGTGTTGAGGCTTATGTGGAGGCTGCCCTTGGTGCACATTGTGAGGAAGAACAAAGAGATAGAGGAGTAGGAGAGGGATAATTCTCATTTTCTGTCGATTCCACCTAGAATTTCCACACATGTAAAAACTCATATTTTAATGTTGTGTGTTGGGGATGATGGTTCATGGTAGATAAACATCCTAATGCTCAAACAATTAGTACTCAATCCTCATCCCTTATACTTACATAACTAGTAAGAACCTAGACTTGTGGAATGGAAGGCACAAGCAATTCTTGATGGGAGTGTGATGGCGGATTTGTCACTCGATGGGCTCATGTTAGCATGGATATGCGATGAGGAAATAGTTTTTGGTGTACCAATGAGAAAAATCATGATGTTGGGAAATGAAACATGAAGAACCAATCGAGGGGACATGGAATCACTTTGTACGATCATGGATGACCACAAGGGAGTGAGGTTTGCGAGGTACAATGCCTCCCTTTGAAGGGATTCATGAAGGTCTATTTCTTTGTGAAGTTAATGAGATTTGTAATGGAGGGTGCTTCATGAAGAAAGGTAAAAGGGGTCTCTGTTAATGCAATATTTTTGTGAAGCATGGAGACCCAAATAATGCATGGATTTTACATGTTCATGGAGGGTATGTAGTGAAGGATGAATTCTTTATGAATCCACAAGTTCCAAATAGGGACTTATACCTTCCCGATGCCCATGGGGATTCGTGACGGGCATCCTCACATGAGGAGATGGTAAATCCCATGAAAGAAAATGCAGGTTATAGATTCATAAATCCAATGGGTGATGCACTTTCTTTCTTGTTTATGAAGTAAGGGGTGCTTCTCAAAATGGTATTTTGGAAGGTAAAAAGTCGAGGTAGCGATCTTTTTGGGTGGTGGTGGAATTTTTGTTTATAGGCATAGGTGATTGTGATGCTCGATGGTGCTCTGTGAAAGAGATGGAAATTGTCAATCAAAGGTGGATCAATTAGACTCGTAGAGGCATCCTTCCCAACTCCATGGTGGTTACAGATCTCGTCGGACTTCTGGAGCTGACCGTCACTACTTTGTGGGAGGCACAAAGCAATATTTTTGCATGCTTTTCACCATTCTCAATGATGAAGGGATTCACAGTTCCTCTTCAAGAGTCATTCCCTTGGTGGATTTTCTAGTTTTTATATAGATGGAATGATATCCCAAACAGTTTTTCCATCCTTGGTACTTCATGGGAATATATTTCAACACCAAAAATATTCTCCAATTTCTATTTAGATACTAGAAAAGGATAATCATTACCCTTAAATAGTCTCCATTCAATATTAACATACAAATAAATCAAATACCTAAATGTATAAACATCAATATCATTGTACATTCTGTCCCATGAAAAATATTCCTTATGTTCAATTTTTTTTTTGGTTTTTAGATGACCAAAAATGTAAAAGTTATGAGTCTCACTGAAAAATTGTTCCATAATTTGGAAAAACATTTGGTATTCATAACCTTCTTCCAAAACATATAACACATTTTCAGTAATTATGAATCTTATAAAACATAACATTCTTAACTGATTTTATCTCTTATTAAAACCCAAAATATCTATTATATGCATAATTAATTATATCTAATAATGATAAATAATTTGATAGATGGAACAAATTATAATTAGTTCATCATATACATCATCATGTGTAACATTCACTAAATAATTTTCTAACATATCATGTTCTGTAAAAATAATAATGAATGATGCTTTGTCGTTTCAAATTAGTGAATTAGCAACATTGTTTTCTATACATGGATGAAAGTGAATCATGTAACCAAGATTAATTATCAATTATAACAATCTTCTCCACCGGTTATTTAACTCATTTTTTATGAATACTTACGTTGAACATTATGATAAGTAGATATTTCAAATTAATAAAAATATAGATGATGCATCCATATTTATAATTAAGAAAATATATACATCTATCTTAATATCATATGTTGGATAATTCTAAAAATGAATTTTTAATTGGTGTGATTCATATGAATTTATGCAATAGTACTTCATATAAACACACCCAATAACCTTTAGAAAAGAAAAACTATAAATAACGTAGTCACCCTTTCTCGAGGATAGGGCCAATATTGATGCATTAAACAATATTCCTTTAAATTCAAAAAAAATCCATCAAAATATTTTTTCCAAATAAGTTTAACTCACTTTAGAGTTAAAATGTAGAGTAGGATAGAAATCCAAGTAATATTTTCAACAAACCATCAGTAATAACCTGCTAATCTACGAAAATATCGAAACTCTATGAATTTTTTTTATTCTAGCTCACTCACCCACCAATTTAGTTTTTATTTGATCAATAATTATACTATATTTAGAGAATATATTCAAAAAAAATAAATATGATGATTCCAATATTCATATTTACTATGTCATCTATAAAACTTTGTTTCTTCAATTATCTATTGAACAATTCTTATATGTTTCTCTTGATCATTATATCTATTATTTCATACCATAAAATAATTAATAAAAATTGATAGTAATATCCAAATACTTAATGAATAATCTATTACTAAGATCCATAAATAAAATTGTATTATTTATTAACCTGGAAGGAAAAATGAAAATCTCCAAATTGATATAACCTATTACAAAATCCTATCCACAGAATATCTTATGCCAACACCACTTGTTAATGATATTTGAATCTATGATCAACGTTTTAAAAATACTATGATTTTTGTAGTTTCCAAAAATTCAGTTGATGGTCCAACATCTTCAATAGTAGTAGCAAATAACTTCCCACACCATTTTGATTTCGATAATGATGGTTCCCACTTTTTGAGAAAACATCATGAATGAGTTTTCATAATTACACATATCATTGCAATTAAAACATTTTAGGATTGACTCACTATAGTTTTTCTAATTTATGGACTAATCAGATCAATTTTACTTAAAATATTTAGACATAAGACTAGACATATGACACCAACAACACCTTCTTTATCTAATAAAAAACCATAAAATTTATTTTACCACATTTTGATCATTTTTAATCATACATGTATATTTATTTTTTGACCCCTTCTCACTTTATTTCCACATTAACGACTTCTTATTATTGTTTTCATAAGGAATATATGTTTTGGAGGATTCCATTTAATGTTTCTTAGTATATCTAGAAACAACCTTTTATATTTCAAATTCACGAGAGACCAATTATCAACATTAATATAGTTATAGACCTGAGTAAAATATATCAACATGATTTTTTTAGTCAAGAACATAATTTTCTATGGAAATGGATAGTGTAGAGATATTTTTTTGTATGTAGTAACTGATTCCTCTTCCATTTTACTTAATTAATAAAATTGTATTGTAATTTTAGTTAAATTAAAAATAGGAAATTATTTCTCAATAAAATACACTTAATGACCATCCAATCCTTGGTATTGGTTTTTTTCATAGTTTTGATTTCAATTATAGATCTTCTCTAATCGATTAACCCCTAAAAATAGTAAATATAAAAGTTACCATCTAATTATCTAAATATATTTAAAATTATAATAAATTTTCGACATCATTGAACCATTCATTATAATTCACTAATTCTGGATATCAACCAGGATATTGTAGGTGATGTTTCAAGAAATTATATACAATCATCATATTCTTGTATAGAGAATCGTGTTAGAGTATTTCATGCATTATACCATTTATGGAATCTATTAATTTATTTAACATAGAAAAATTTATCAAATCTAAATCTAACCATTACAGGATATTTATTTGGAAGGATATTATCATCTTGATGTGTTCCTTCCTCGGCCACTCAATTTCATTTATTGAAAATCATCTTGAATATACACATATTATATGAAGCATTATGTAAATCATCAAAATCTATCTAATAAAAATATAACTATAAATTACAATATCATATATGTCTTTTAACATCATAATTTACTCTAAAGTAATTTATACCCTTTTGATACCAACTATAAGACCATATAACGTTAAAAAACATAATTATCAGTTTAATGAAAAGAACGTAAAATTATAACGTTCCCATGATCTTTTAGGTTTGGTGTTTTAGAAAATTAGTGAAACCATTAAAAAAAAGTTTTTAATATCAATGAAATGTAAATTTTTTCTATAAAAACATGTGGTTAAATTTATAGCATTTTTCATTTAGAGTTATTTTTTATTAATATAATATGATCCAATATATCAGAACTACTTCACTAATAAGATTTTTTATACATTCGTAAATCATGTAAGTATGATTAGAATACATGGTATGAAAAAATATTAGTTATAGATATACAAATTAAATAGACTCATCTGTGTAGTGAAAAAACATAAACCCCTAGAAAAAATGATTAACATTTTCATAAATAAACATTTAGCATATAAATAAAACAAAACCAAGTGAGAAATCAACCATTCCTATTAGAAGATTTTAAAAACCCATAACATGACTAATAATAATGCTTTGTAATTTTTATGAACATGATAACTCACGAAATACTTTCCATTGATATAAAACATTATCTTTTTTATGTTCCTAAAAATTCTGTACTTCATTAAAAATAACATTCCCATATAATCCCATGGTTAAAATTAAAAATCATATAATAATCTTTGTGAAACATATTTATAATCAATGTCTACTCATGGTTATCATGTATTGGAATAACTAAAAACTATTAAATTAAATATCAGAAACTGACCAGACTATCTACCCCATAATCTATTTCTTAGTCTTAATTATTATTCAATACATTATAGAGATATATCTAAATATCCCATAATAAAATAAATATTATTCTTTCCTATTTAAATATATAAGTCCCATTTACAATTTCATTAATAATTTTTTTAAAAATATATTTTCAATAAAAAATCATATAAATACACATTTGAAACCATTTTTAAAAACACTTTCCATTTCCCTATAACATTAAATGGAAATATCCATTTCATTTTAAAAATAATCAAAATGAAAAAAACAAGAATATTATAAAAATAATATTTATTCAAAATTCATGTAAATTTTGTAAGGAATATAGGCAAAATATAATTGATATTATGGATGGAAAGTGTGGCTATGGGATACACATAAAAATTTATTTATTTTCACTTTAGTGAAAGGGGTTAAAAGTTACTCATATAAAAAAAATAAAAAATCTGACATTATAAAATCATTGTAAAAACTATATAAATGATTATTATGTTTTTAAATAAAAATATAATAAATAGAATAATATTATTTAAATATTTAAAGGAATCTAGTCTTATAAGAAAATTGTTTTAATTAAAATAATAAAATATCGAATTTAAAAGAAAATCCATTATATAATGTCCCATATTTCATCACACATATTCTAAACCATTAATAATAAAATAATTTTAATTATTTAATTTATTGTTAACTTTTTAATTTAAATAACATTTTCTTATTTATTTATTTAATTTGATAGAATATATTATTGAGTTAATATATCTATTAAGTTAATGTTGAACATTTTGAGGTTGTTCTGTCCAGCACAGCTTTGATGTATTGATCTTCATCAAAGGGGGTCCTGATTACTTCATATCTAGAATCATAATTTTTTTAATTATAACACACTTATATTAAATATATTGTTAAATACACCCTTTTTATGTGTTACTATAAATGAGATATGTCATTATGGAGGCGGTATACTATATGTACGCATTAGTAATGTTTTCATTTTTCAAATTAACGAAAAGTAAATAAATAAGAAAAATGATAATCTTTTCATATTTGGTATAATATTATCAATGTAATATTTAATATATAAATAAATCATTATTACCTAAAAATGTGGGGAAGTGATGAAAAATTAATTATATTACTTTGTGGAGGTGGTAGTCTACATGTGTGAATGAATGACATTTCCATTTTCTATTGGAAAGGAGCATAAAAAATAGAACATATATTTAAATTATATAATAATAATTAAATCATAAATATAATATAAATACTTTATATATAACTTTATAACAATCTATTTGAGGTGGTGATGAAAACCCAAAAACGTCACTTTCTGGAAGTGCTATTCTTTACGTACACAAATGTGATGTTTTTAGTTTTTTCATTGGATAGATAAAAGGTAGAATATTGTTGTAAAATTAACATAATTAAAATTATTTCTAGTAGTATAATCATTAAATTACCTTATTATGGTTATCATATATTTTATTTTTGTAGAATAATAAATAAACATGATAGTGTTCGATTAGGATTTATACCTCCTCCTTGAATAACATATTTCAACTAAAAATTATTGTATATAATATTTGTGTTTGGGGATTCATATAGAATCTTTGATGTGGGTAGTAATGTTGGGATGACAATTTTTAATATCATTGTCAAGATAGGGTTCTCAATGTTAGTGAGGAAATGAGGATATAGTTCAAAATTTTGTAAATTAATGGTGTTTCAATCCTATAAATTTTTAAACCTTTTAAATATAATATATCTATTTCTCAAGGAAAATAGATCCAAAACACCCAATTTTAAAATATTATGTGACTTAGGTTGAGATAAACCCTTCCAATGAGATCTAAGTAAGTATTTTGTGTTCCCTTGAAGCCTTATGGTCTTATTTTAACCCCTTTAACTAATGTTTTCCATAACAATGGTGAAAACTTTTGAAAATGGTGAATATGAATTTTTTCTATAATTTAAATTAAAGTAATGAAAAAAATTATCATAAAGATAAAAAATATGGAATCCATATTATACTATAATATATACATAAATCCAAAAAATATATTTTAAAATAAGTTCCCAATACTCAATGAAATGTTTTTTTTCTGGAAAATGGAATTTTATCTATTAATAATATTTTATAGAAATATAAAGTATAGTTTTGATTACCAAATAATAAGTTGGATTAGGATAAATAAAATGAGTCATAATTCATTTTTAAATTGAACCAAAATATAACCAAACCATTTGAAATATTTATAAAAATACAATAATTGAAAATAAGTTTCATTTAAATTAAAACATTAAATAGATTTCAAAAATTCCAAAAATAGATTTTCATGTTCAAAATTATATTCCCAAATTAATTATTTTAAATATAAAAAAAATTCTACAAAATAATTTTATTTGAAATTCTTATCATTATTATATCAAGACAATATCATAAATATGAAAAAAATTTAATGTTTTTATTTTACACTATTCACCAAGAATATAATAATTCTGGAAAACTAAAAAAAATACTACCTTAACCCTATTTTGACTTGCTGAAGTAAAAAATTATTTCAAATTTAGAAATTTGAAATTCTAAAATTCTGAACCATATCTTTTAAATAAAACTATTTTGAATAATATGAAATCATTTATTAAAATAGAATTAATATTTTTTGATTGAAAATTCATCTAAAAATTTATAAAACATTAATGAATATAAACCCTTACAATGGATACATATAAATAATAATCTTCATTTATTTATAGGAGTTTCTCTATATTCAAATTTAACCTACATATTTTACTCCCCCATCCACATGTCAATAATTGGTTATTGATCATCAGTGATATATTGAGAGTTTAAATTATCATATTATATATATTAGATCATATATTATATTAGGTTTGGAGTACTTCACAATTATATATAAGGGGTTATGATTAATGAAACGTTATAGGATAATATATATTCAGTAGTTAGAGTCTTTTTCCCCACTGATGAGGTTTCTATAATTAGGAGGAGTGTCAATCATTTCTTTCTATGGACATCTTTACATATTCGGGAAACATACCACTATGTTATGCATATATTATATTATTTAACTAATATTTTTCCAATATATAAGAATATATAATAAGAATATCTATGTTGTAAATAAATATTATATAAAAGTAGTAACATGAATAGGCCCTTTCAAAATTGAACACTTCTTATTATGAAAGAATTTATAAATTATAATTGCATGCATTTATCATATTCAATATTTATGATCTTATAAAGACTACTGGGGGTTGGGTTTGCAATTTTATGTTTTTGATTTGGAAGAAATATATCTTGAAACATATTGATTTATATTTTTTATGCCTCTCAACATTTAATGTCTTTTACATATATATTGATTATCATTTTTAATTCAATTATATCAATTGCATGTATCATCATTCTTATGTTTTATATTTTGTATATTCATCATCATGGTATTAAATAACATATGATAATCATGTAGGGAATCAAAAACACACAATTTATTTATCCTAAAAGGAGGAAAATTACTTACAATGAAATAATTGAATATATTACTAAATGATTATTGAATTAGGATTTTTTATAATATTCTTTATATATCCAGGTTTTTTGAATATATATTTCATTATAGTAGTCAATTTCTCAAAAATAAAAAATCCCTTACATAATATTTTTGTATATTAGAAAAAATTTTATGGTGTGTTATTTTTTACCTAAAAAATATCTTCTTGGAGGATAATCTCCATACATGGTTATATGTTATACAACATTGAGGAAGTATTGTAGAATTATGTCTAGTTACATTTTTCTTATAAATTAGAACAAAAAATCATTTTCTCTTAAAATTATTATAATTTTTAAATGGGGAATTGAATCACTATCACCAAAAAGTATGATAAATGTAGGAAAATATATATCATGTGTACCCAAACATGAAATATTTTTTAATCACTATAATTTAACAGATATATAAAATTCTTATTTTCTCAAATGATAACTTATTTTGAAACCACATCACTATCTTCAACAAGAATTGGCCAAATGAGGGTATTTTGTGAGAATATTTACGAATGAAATAATTACAAGGAATATTATATCTCTCAATTATTTTACTTCTAATTATCAATTTTTATTTTATTTATCGTATAACTACAATGAGCCTAAATTATAAATTAATTACCTCAAATTTTTCCCCTTTCGATAATCCTCAATCGCATTATGAGAATGATATAAATCATCAATATAGAGTATGGATTGGTTATTTCACAATTTGATTAATTTTTAGTTCCTCCCTTTATATTTTTAACATATTTATATTATTTTATATATAAAATTTGAAAATTAATATTTTTTATCCATGTAGTTAAATAAATATTGTTATATAATTTTACCTCATGTTTTTAAATTTGAATTTCTAGATATGTTGATGTAAGAATATTTTATTATCTGTTTATTCATAGTTATTTTTAATAAATTTATATTAAATAAATATTATTTTTTATTGGTAATTAAAATTTAAAATGCCAAAAATAGTTTTTTACCTGTGTTTTTTAAAAAATAAACTGGAATATAGCTTTTTACATAAAATTTTATAAATAACTAAGGTACAAAAAAATTCATCAAAATTTTATATTTTATAAAAAAATTTGAAAGTATCATGATTTTTTATTTTAGGTGGGTTTTGATAATTATTATACTAATAACTGACATGAAAGATAGTTTTTTTACATCAGTTAAAATAACTAATATAAAATATTTATTTCGACCCCACTTACAATGATGTTTTTATATAATTTTTTTTAAAATAATAAATATTTATGTTAGAAAATATTTTATGCACTCTTGTGAAGATTTATTATAGACTATTTATAATAATTATATTATCACATTCCCTCTCATTAACAAATTCCCATTTATGGTTTTTTTATTGAATATGATGTTAATTTTATATTTTTTATGTGTAACCACTGATATGGATTGATACTGTAGACTATTTTTTTAATTTTTATTATGTTAGAATAAATATATTGTAAACTAATTATAATTTCTATATATTAACTCCCATTTCCACTTTTGACATGTGATTTTAATGTTCAGTTTACCACTTATGAGGACGTTGCCAAATTGTTACTTATCTTTACCTTTATAGATTTTTAGAATAATTTTTATATGATTTATAAAATACAAATTTTATCTTTTTTTTAATTCATAAGATTATATTACAAGTTTATAAATAAAAATAAATTTATAATCAGAATTGTAATCAAAATGGGGTAACTCCAAGACACAAGTTGTTAAACAGTTTCAACATTAACAGAAAAAAGCATAAAATAAATTCAACTTATTATAATTGATCAAGAATAATGTAAATAAATATAATTTATAATAAATATATATTTTAATCAAATAAATGGTTTCATATAGTAGGTGTGAATGTGATAAAATAAAATGTGACTTATGGTAAAGAGAATCTCCCTCAATCTCTCTCTTAGATATCATTTCACATTACATAATATACATTCAAAATATTTTTATATAATTTTTAATCCAATACCCAACAAACATTATTTTTCACCATTCAAGGGGATTTAAAAATACATTAATACATATCTCAAATGATTTATTCTCAAGTTGTAAAAATCATATTTTTAAAATGAATTCATCTCAACCGTTATTTCTTGTATTAATTCACTTTATCTATCCCTCATTAAAATACCATTATGTTTAATTTATTCTATAAATATCCTATGCATTATATTATAATTTTTTTGTATTTACATATTTATTTCACTGTAATATAAAGTAGCGTTGATTATTTCATAACTAACAAATTTCATAAGGGCACACAAGAACCTAAATCTTTCCTTTGGGATTATTCTCATTTCTATTTTATTTTTAAATTTTTTTCCATATAACATCCCTTCCAAATTTAATTGATTTTAATTTCATTCATTTATTTTAAGGGATCTAAATATCTTCATTACATTTTTATTAATTCATAACAACCTTTTGATATTATTCAGGAATTTTTATGGAGTTTTCTTATTAAATATTCTAATTTTTATACTTTTCCTATACATGAAATGTGATATTCGAATTATTAATGGTATCCTTAAATACCTAAAATAATTAATTCCTTTTTATTTTGGAAATATCAATTTTTACTCACCATTATATTATTTATGAAATCATTAAACCACCCATTCTTTTGTTATGTGTTTATTTCATGTATATGATAGATATATGTTTCCATTCTTTGTGGAATTCATAATTATGACCATATTATGATGTGATATGTGGAAAAAATTATATATCCCAACAATTAATTGGGTATTGTTATATATGTCATGAGATTATCTATGTTGAGAATAACTGTGTTGCTAGCTCTGTTTAAATTCTATGCATGGGAATTGTCCACTGTTTAATGATGTCTCACTACTATGAATGTTCCATATTCCTTATCTCTGTAAAAATAATTAATCATTCCTATAATGAAAATAAAATGATTATAATATAATAATGATTATTATTATATAATCCTTGATGAATTTCATCCCCTCTACATCAGAACCAGGTGATGCATACCATAAATGTGCCTCCCCACACACTAGTGGCTGACAATAAGTGTTCATGGTCTATGAATATGGTGGGAAGACTTCACCCTCTTTAGTATATAAAATTAATGATCATTGTGAATGAAATATTGACAAAAAACCCTAAAAAGTAATTATAGGATAAAATAAAATATCCTAACTACATGCTATAAAATAACAAGTTAAAACTCCCATTATAAAATTTAATATGTATAAGTAATGTCATTCAGTCATACATGATATTGAAAAGATCCTATATAAGAATACCATATGCATATTTCCAAAACATAAAGAAAGCACCTAAATAATAGTAAACTATTCATGTGTTCTTTCATATTCTGTAACTCTAAATTAATATAAATCTATAGATCAACCATGAAAGACATGAAAATTTACGTTATCAACACCTATAATTGTTAATTCTACTCGAGTACATGGTGTTTCTAGATATGTTGTGAGTAAAACATATTAGGTAATAACGAATAGTATCCCTAAATATATCCATTAACACAGATTATTATTTGGTGTTCTAAGGTAAAAATAAAGTTATGAATAAAATGATAATTACAATACATTTTCCACAATGATGGGTGAAAGAAATCCAATCGTGTGTGACCTTTCATACTTCATCTAGTTTCAGGGTCCCTAGGTAAAGATCGCATAATCATTGAATAGGAAACATATCCCAAGTCATAGTAAACGGTAATGGCATCATATTATAAAATGGTGAAACATATATCCTCAAATCATATCTGTAACATATGTTTTATCGTCCCTATGATAACATTATCCCAAATACATGGGTAGTATGTCCTGGTAGTGTGTCCAAATTTAAGGCCACAACATCCACTTGGTATCAACACCAATAATAAATGGGGAAATCCTAATACATATTCACTCTTTGGTGAATAACATCCCCATTTCAATAAACATTAAATGGTATCATGATTCGACTATATGATCAAGAGAAGGAATATCATCCATATCAATGAAAAAATTCATCTGGAAATAACATTCTAGTGATCATATTTCATGAATATTAGTTTTAGAAAATAAATTGAATAAATTAATTAATTGTTTAATTATCTTTTAAAATTATTCATTTATTTATTATTATACTTGTAAATAGTATTTTAAAATTTAACTCTATACATTTATTTTATTTTTATATGTTTTGAATAAATTTCACTAAAGCAAAAATATGTTGATATTGTAGGACATATAAGATAAATGTTAATGTCCTTGAATTCCTATGTAAATTTCATTTATAAGCATGTGTGTTAAGGTTATAAAAAACATGCTTCATTAAGGTGATTTTAGAGACATGTGAGTGTAATGGTCCAATATATAGGATTTCACATAGGTATTAGAACCTAAGTGAAGGTTGATGGATGATATCTACATTATGGTAACCTAGGAACAATGTGAGGTTAAAAAATTCCATGTTAGGGTAAATTTTGAACACAAAATGATTTGAAATTGTGGAACTAGGCTATGGATGTGTAAATTTGAAATTTTTTAACACACGTTGTGGTATTTTTATGGAAAAAATTACATATGCACAATGTAAATGAAGCCATACTAGATGATGAGAACTCAAGAAGGCCATTGTGAATACTGGGTGATGGGAATGGAGCTTCTTCAAACATGATGGAATATAAATGATGAAAATACATTGACAACACCTAAGGTATGGGTGCCCATAGTCGACACTGAATTTATGATATATGAAAAAGATAAAAAAACGAGATAATAAAATCAATATTCCATTGGTTAGCAAAGTATATTCATGATGGAATAAAGGATAATAGAAGTATGAATTGAAAATATTGAGAACAATATGATATGTCATAGTATAGTGTATTTCACATTCATTAAAAGAGAGTTTTATATGTATTTTTATACATAATAATAGTATATACCATGTCTTATATGAGAAATTTTCACTCAAAAGTGCCTCTATAAAATCATGGAGGACAACATGATGCTTCATACATGATAGAAGTAATGAATACATAGATTATAATGTTGTGGGAATGAATATGGTGGGGTAATTTAAGGTTTGAAATATATATATTAAGTGTAAATTCAAATTAAAAATAATAACCATTCCAATGTAATTTTTCACAGGTCATTTTGAATAAATTATTAGAATTATGTTTCAGTTATTCCATAGTGGGGCCATTCTATAAAATTATGTGATTGTACAGTGAAAAATAGACTAGAAATGATCAATGAAAAAATTCCATAAAGTGGTGGTATGCAATGTTAAATAATTTTTAATATGTTAATTTTTTAAGGTGAAAATTTATAATTAAGGAAGATATATAATTTTGAGTTTTCTATGATTTTTGAAGGATATATTGAATAATTATTAAATAAGAGGATAAGGAAGTTTGAAATCCAACATATATGGTAGAATATGGAGAAATATTTCTTATAAATACAGAGTACCCTCTTAATCCAAGGAACATGTATCTCTAAATCAAATCAATGGGGAAGTGATAATATATGGGTTCCTATCTCTCTCTCCCTCTTATATTATATTTATTTTTAATCCTCCCAAGGAATAAAATGAGTGGGTATGTTTTATATATTCTATGTTATATAAGTATGTTTTATTTTTTAGTTGATATTATTTTTATTTTGGTTCATTATTTGGATGTATGTTTTATACTCTAACTCTAACCTTTATTTTTTACTATATCTTTATCAACATTATTTTAATTTGTAAGAATTAATTTTATGAAAATATAATTCAATAGATACATTTATGAAATTTTTTTGGATAGGAATAGAAATACATAAAAATGGTATTGAATCATCTAATGAAATGATGAAACTAAGTAGTTGACCATATCAATGGGGGAGTTATTGTGTTAGGAAACGTATCTGAGGACCACATATCGTCTTAGATTCAACTATGGAAGGATAATCAATATACAATTTTTTATTCTACTATCACGTTAACATGAAATTACTAAAAAAATGTATTTTATCTCTAATTGATCTTCAACTTTTTATTTCATTTTTTTAAATAACATTATAATTTTTATGTCTTCTCATATTTTTTGGGGGGATTGACAATGAGACGTACCAAGTACTACACTTATTTAGTGATAATTTTTTGCTAGTTTGAGTTTTATAAAAACTAAAATTTATTTTTACATAATGAAACAAATTATTCCTTTGTGGAACAAGTGACATCCCCAATCCTATAGTATAACCCGAGTGGAATGAATTCACATCCCTTTATTATCCAAACTCATATGGGTATCCCCTCTCATTACACAGTAGTATCTGAACATGTTCTAGTATTTTCCTATTCTAAAGGGGGTGAATGGCTTATCCTTGGGCCACTATAAAATTAAATATAAACATCCATTAAAATTTTAATATGTGTTACTTAGGTTAACACAATAGGAGATTGTATTTGGTGTTTTTTTATATACACTATGTTTAGAATATAAAATAAAAAATGAATTAGATGGGATTAAATTTTGTTTTAAAAAATATGGGGTAACCTTTAATGTAATACCCATTTACCCATTGATTCATAATTCGTGTTTTTATCATTTTTCATTCTACCCAACTGAATCCAAAATCGATTTTCATCACTGAGAGGTTTTATTTTGATAATCTGGATGAAATGATCACCATAATGTAAAAAACACATATCATTATGATTAAAAATTTCTAATCACCCGTCTGTCAGTTCACTACACACAATTGTAGGTAATGGAGAGATTCGTGGTGGTTTATGTGTTTAATCTAGTGAAATAAGAAAGATGAATTGAAAATCCATAGTATTAAGTTGGTATTTTATTATTTTAAATAATTAAAATATATCTATTGAAAATGAACATATAAAATTATGAATTACAAACTAAAATCATTAATATGGGATAAGGTGTTTCTCTTCTACTCAGCCAATAATAGCTTATAATACTGTCACCTGAGTATTATTTACTAGGAATATAGGAAAATAAGAAAGAATTACAAAATTATATTCTCAATTGAGAAATCATGAATCCATCATATCCCCCCATGAAAAAAATGTCTAAAATACTGTAACAAGGATTCCTCGCATGAAGTACCATCATATCCCACATGATTAACAAAATTATTTTCATTTATCATATCCTAAATTTTAGATAATTTCATTAAATTTAGTACCTTAGTTCTATCTCATTCATTTATCTATGAGTGAATTTCAAGGTATTTGATTTGTACACATGTTTATCATTATAATATTTTTCTATAGACATTTCACACACTTGATTATGATTTATTCCCATTCTAGAAGAATATTAGGTGAAATGGTCTACCATTTATGGGTGTAATAGAAAAAAAGATTAGCTGGTTGTGCCCCTATGGGGGGGGGGGGAGGAAGATAAATCTCATGTTATGTGACATGTGATTTCTTTTAGAGATTTGGGATATTTATTATACAAGTAATAAAAATCAGATAAACAATGACATTTGGACTAATTTGATTAATTTTGGTCATGTAGTCATCTTGTTTGGGTTTAAAAATCAATGTCTTTACTCAAAAAATTTATGTGTGAAATTGTATAGAACTTTCCTCAAACATTAAATATTTTCATGAATATTGACTATAATACATTTTCATTAATTACCAACTATATTTTATTTTTATGGTTGTATATTATTAATAAAAACTCTTACAAATTATTCTGATACATTACAGGTGTACACTTCTATAATTTGTCCATTTTTTTCACAAAATATTCATTACGATAAAAAATGATTTATTTTCCTTAAAATCCTCAACATTTTTTTATGAATGCATTCATTTTATTAATCTCCCTTAATCCCAAATAAAAACATTTTAATACATTGGATAAGCACAAAATCAATGTAAGAGACATAAAATAAATAAATAAACTATTTCTCTATTAACACTTATAAACATTAGAAATATTAAATATAACCTTTTTATATACCCATAAACATTATATTATTTCAAAAAAATTGTAAATATATTCTTAAGATATGATAAAGGAAAAAAGAAAAATATCATAAATTTTTCTTCAAAATATTTCAATATATTATAAATTTCAACCATAAATCATAAGCTATCATCTTACCTTATAAAACAATAAATTTATTATTAAATACTTATTAAGAATACAAAAATTACAATGGTAACTTGAGAGATTATTTTCTTATCATTCTTGATTATTTTTCAGCTCTTGTTGAAAAAAGGGAGTAACCATAATAATTAAATTAGGATTTACCATTACAATGTATTCCATAATCTCTAAAGAGAATCCAAAATGGTTCTTGCCATCACATTAACCAATGCTTTGGAGAGGTATTAATGTCTCACCATTACTCAATTTATAATTGAACCACCCATACTCATAAAAAATTCCCAATAATATAACATAATCATAACACATAAAGCCTATATAAAAACCTTTTTAGGAAAATAACCTTTCCTTTTTTAAAATAACTTTTCCTTCCTAAAAATATGCACACATAAAAATGAAAATATTTTATTAGAAAATAATCTTGTAAATTTTTATAGTGCACTTAAAAATAGTAATTCATCATTAAATTGGTAAAATCCATTCATGTCGTATAAGTTAAAAAACATTTCTTTTGACATTTGTAAAAAAACATTAATTTTTTTTAAAAATAATGACCTTTATAAATATCATATCATTGATATGTTCATTAATCAAATAAAAAAATATTTATATCATCTATAAATACACATATAACATTTGGTAATAAAAATATGATAATGAAAATTCATTTCACACATAATCTTGTAAAGGAATAATAAAATATGTCACGAACCAAGTCGGGTCTCCATTCGAACCAACGCCCAACCCAGCCCCACGGCAAGGCCTGAAGTGCTTTTCCGTTCCCCACAGGCTGGAACAAGTTCCTCGGTATCAAAATCAACCATGGGAATGATTTTACCCGATCAAACAAATATAAAGAAACAAACAAAATAAACCAAACCAACGTTAAAAGTTGGAACCAAACAAACTTTTAACCAAAACCATATTTTTATGTCACATGAAAAACCAAAACCCAAAAAACACTCAAAGTATGGTGAACAAAAACTAACCCAAAAACTATCACCCAGTGAGAGGACACCACCCTCAAGACACCACCCCAACACCATGTAAAGAGGTCTGCTAACAACCTGAACCGTCGCTCCCAAATGTTGGACCCTTAACTATGTCAGACATAAACAAATTTACTTACACCCAAAGGTGTAATTAGGGTGTGAGAAATCCCCCCGCAAGATTTCACGAAGAAAATATTGCACACACAAGCATTAAAATACAATTACATTTGCAATGATAATCAAAATAAAGTAAGATATTCTTGAAAATGTTAGTGAAGATAGTTTTTCATAAAGAGAACATAAAGAAAAGATGTTTAAAGAAAACAAAAGTTTGAGTAGTAGATCAGGTGAAATATTATGTATCATCAGTGTGCCCAAAGTAACTGGTAGCACAAAAGGATGGGAGAGGCCTTATGGGTACTAGAAACAAGGGGGACCCTAGAATGTTATCTCTCAGTGAAACATGGCATAGAAACCACGAACCTTAGAAAACATGGATTAGAAGACCACAACCCTCAGAAAATGTGTCTTAGAAGACCATGACCCTCAGAAAACGTGGCCTAGAAGACCATGACCCTCAGTCATCGTATTTCTAGTCAGTGTTTCAATCATCAATCTTTCTGGCAAAATCGGGTCAATCCATCTCCAAAACACTAGATCACTAGTCCTAGTTCCCTGCATAATACCCCGGGATTCCCTCTTTGTGCTCAACTAAGTCAAAGTTCACATAACATGTCACATTAACACTTAGAAGTAAAACAAGGTGCTTACACACAAGAACATGTCATTATCACATGGATATCCCCTTTTATAACCACACACACAGCAAAACGTGTTTGAACTTAACCTGCACCGCTTGTACATTAAATTAAACCAGCTGCATAGTTTTATAAAAAAAATTATAATCAGAAAAACTACTAAGAAAATAATTAAACAGTTTCCAAACATGTCCTAAAATACATAAATGGAAAAAAGTCACTCCAAATTTTTTTTAAGACAACCAATTTTTTAATACTATGCCAAAAACATAATTGCACCATCCACACTTCCTAACACACCCCACACAGTTTTGAAAAAAACCGATAAACAATCCAGATAGGTTTTCACAATTAAATTAATTGGTATCACTTACAGATAACTCTAACTAAATAAATTCACAATAAAACTCAGTCAACGATAATTTCACAGTATGTATAAACATAGAAAAAAGTTTCTAAACTAATCAGATAAACAAAAAAATAATAGTTAATTAATACTTGTGTGCGGAATCACCTACCGGTGTGTCAAAAGCTTCGCAGAATTGGTGTGAGAAATCCACCACACCCTATGGTGAGGATTTCAAATTATTGTTCGGAGGTTGATCGAGGCTGTCCGAGCATGCATGGTGCCGAAAAATCAAAAGGAGAGCTGCTGAAAAAAACGTATCCAAGGGAGTGGTGCAGGTGTGGCATGACAAAACAAGAGAATGGTGTGGCTCGGTGTATGAATGAATGGGGTTGTCGCTGCTCTCTGAATGAGGAGAAGAGGTATCCCCGGTGGTTAGGCCGAATGGAAGGAAGCAGGGGAGTTCGGCTGAGTGGGAAGGTAGTAGGAGGAGGGTGCAGTGGGTGGCCTGTTGGAAAGGTGAGGCGTGATCGGTGAGACATGTTGTGGTCGGGGTGAGGCAGGAGGGTGGAGTTAGCTCAAGGCAGTAGGGAGGAGGAGAAGGAGTGGTATGGTGCAAGAGGGAGGCCGGTGCGAGGATGTTCAGTGCGAGGAAATTCGGGGTGAGTGATGCCGGTGTGAGCGGGGAGGGCAGCAAAATGGGAGTCCGGTCGAGCCGGAGGGCAGCAGGAAAAGAGTTGCAGCACCTAGGGTTATGGGGAGGGGGTTCCGCATAGGGAGATAGTGTGAGGGCTATCAAGTGGGAAAAAATATTAACAAAAAGACATCAATTAATTATAATACAATATAAAAAATGAGAAAAATATAGAAGAATAAATGTAAAAACATAATAAAAAATAACAAATTTCATACTAATAATAATAAATCCCCAAATAAATAAACCAACCACATTAAAATATTAATGAAATTAATAATAATAATAATCATGTTAGTATTAATTTGATGATAATTTTATAAGAATTATATTAATTTAACATTATTTAAGTAATAGAAATATTAACATAAATACTAATAATAAAAATAAAAAACTTAAATAATAAAAGACGCTGTGAAAATAAATGCATTAATTATTGAGTATAGACCCCGTGTACAGATGCGTGCCTGGCCACAGGCATAGTTTTGAACCTGTGTAATAATTAATTTAATAATAAAATGTTCTGTTTTTTAATTTGGGCACTACGCATTATCACACATATGGCCGCGCAACATATATGAACCCAAATCAATAAAAAAACCCCAGCTAAACCTACGCCTCATAAATGAGATCCAAAATAAATAAATTAAAAGGTTCTGTCAGTCAGGGTGTGATAATTTTCCCCACCATGTCACTTTATTCCCCCAGAAAGTTTCCAAAGACATGACCAAGCCAAGATTCCAAGCAAGACTGTGAAGACACCTAAAACAAACCCTCAACCAACCAAAGATAGGGCATTCAAAACACCCCTGATCTGAAACTTCAATGAACTCAAAACCAAAATCACCAAGAAAAATAACCAGCAATAAGGAATTTACCTCAAATATAACTACAACATAGATCAACCCGACCCATAACATAGGGATTGTTAAGAATGCTCGACATCTCTAAGAATACTCGTTCAATGACCCACTATCCGAGCTAACCAATTAGCATGGTCATGGTCGGGTAGAGAAAAAGTAATAGGTTTCTCCACCAAGAACACTTTGAACAAATGGTCTTACATAATCTCATCCTATGGTGGTATCACCACCATATTAGGATTCTTGTCCAACATTGGTTCTCCAAACTAAAAAACTCACAAGCCCAGTGAAACCTTTAACACTTGCTTGACCCTCCAAGATCCTTTAGTTAAACCAATCCAATACAAGAGGAGACATTGGCGAGAATTATAATGGGTCTCCCCACCATATTAAAATTTTCTTAACACCACGACACCTGCGCATGAATTCCTAATTTACATGAGCAACATGGACAGAACTTTTCATCACGAACCCACCAACACGGGCTGAACTGTACAGATGATTCCTATACAGGGCCATACTCTACAACAGTGGAGGGGTTTTGATAGAGAAGACCCCAAACATAGTAGTGACCTAGATAGTCACCCGTTAATCCCACAAGACTAGACCATCTCCCAAACGAGTACAATTTCAATTCCTAAGAGACCCAGAAGAAGGTTTATAGAGCCCACCTACTTGATTTACAAGAATACGAATTATCCAAACCTCTTTAAGGCCTATGAGTACCTCCCATAAAATAAGACTGAAACAAGGATACAGAGCATTCATATCCATCACAACAAAAATGAAGCCTCTAAAGACTATACCGCAATAGAGAAATTTTAGTCATCCACATCCAATCACTGTGGACTTAATTCGGACCAAGATCATCCCATGTCTGACTAGTTTTGACTGGGTGCAAGCTTCACCCTGAGACCTATGGTTGGGGACATGATGTCTGAAGCATCTATCACCACACACTCTTAAGCTGACCACCTCTAACTGATACTTTCTCCACAGTAAAAGAAACCCGCATACTTCTCCTCGTGTCCCGAGAGGCCACTCCGTCAATATACCCATTGTGATTTGCAACGAACGACTTAGAGAGCATGACTGAACACAATAGAGATAGAAGATTGAGCAGTTTTTCAAACACACGATTCAAAATGATGGAAGGGGCACTCCAAGAATAAGTCCCACTAGTTCACACTCCTCATCGGATGAGGAACCTTCACGTACCACAGTATAAATAGGACCAACAACTTGTACGAGTTTAAAACAGACGGTTCCACACTACCTCAAGCGACATGGAACTAGCTCATTAGAAAGGTCAACACACCTTCTTCGTTGCATGTTGACTGGTTAAACACATACAAGATCAGCCACTTCCCCTTGCCTTCATTTCTTTAGGTGCAACATCAATATGAATATAGTCATGAAGATCACTCAAGACATCTTCATTTATAGAGAAACGAGACGATCACCATTTACTGGTCTAGCCCCTCTCCTCCAAACACACTCGAGACAACTTACACCTACACAACATTCAGAGTTCCTCAAAAACTAGACACTCCCATCTTTGCAAAGCATTCAATAATATTCACTTGTCCTCAAAATCTATAAAAATATGACACAACCGAGCAGAACCCAACTTCACCACTCCTCTGGGAGTTTGGTCTTAGCCAAGAACTGAGAGACTTGCTAGAAACAAATAAGACATTTCTAGGGGGCATATATGAAACAAGAAACTCGAAATAGCCTTCTATGAATCTAATCACATCACAAAACAAACATCCATATACCAGACACAAATCCAAAAATTCCAATTTAAATCATCAATTATTTTTCAAAGAAAATGGAACACCCACTTGAAAAAACAAAAAAAAAACACAACAAAGACCAATAGCTCCTTTGAACCCATCGCTTTCACTTCGAACTCAGAAACATTTTCCAATTCCAAAATCATTTAAGCACAAAACCCATTTTAGAGAAAACCCCATTTTTAGAAAATAAGAAGCAGCCTTAAAAATAAATCCATCACAACTGTTATTCCAAGATGCCTCGCAAATATGAATCTTTATTCCACTCATGCACCCATCCACATTATCCACCAACTATCCATTAATCAATTCCATATACACATGCGAGCACCCATAGGAATACCAATGGAAAATAAATAATGCTCTTACTCTTTCAAAACAAAACATTCCCATTATTCCAAAAATACCTTTTTCCAAAACTATTTCAAAAACTGAAGACAAATTTCAAAAATTATTTCCATTTATAAAAAAACCACTTCAATTTCAAATAAACCAAGACGTCATTTTTTAAATTCAACTTCAACAAATCAAAACCAAATTCCCAAAACAGGGTCCAAGAGAAACACACCCCAAAAAACATGTCAAACTCAGAGCAAAAGAAAAATAAGAGAAACCCCAAGGTTCAATTTTCTTTTAAAAGGAAACACTTTCATGCCAAACTAAAATGGAAAAACGACATCCTGAACTCTAAATCATTTGGACAGAGGACTAGTGGTCATCCCTAACTCGGCTACATGGTTTAGCAGACAATTCCCTAGGCAAGCACCGACCACTTAGAGTGTCAAACCGTACTATATGGCCTCACATGGGTCACTACTCCATGTGAGACTTTGTGGAATATCTGTTTACTCCTATTGTCATCCCCCATCCACACACAGTGAAGCCAAAACATAAATCTCTCCCTACCCTTGGTTACTCGAGTATCGGAACAAGATAGAGTTCGCAACACTCCTCTCACACCTTCTCCTCGAGTACTGATAGTCCTATCCCTGATCTATCTGACATCCCTAATAACAAGAACACAAACCTTCCTCTGATACCATTTTTTCATGAACCATGTCGGGTCACCATCAGAACTGACGTCAGACCCATCCCACAGCACGTCCCGAAGGGCGTTCCCAATCCCTACTAGTTAGCACAAGTTCCTGGGTATTATAATAAACCTTGGGAACAATTTTACCTAAACAAAAAAATATTAATCAAACAACAAAATAAACCAAACTAATGGTAAAAGTCACAGCCAAACAAACCATTAACCAAAACCAGATTTTTAAGCCACATGGAAAACCAAAACCCAAAAAACAATCAAATAATTGTGAAAAAAAAAACCCAAATACTATCACCCGGTGAGAGGAAACCACACTCAAGACACCACCCCAATGCCACATCACGAGGTCAGCTAACAACTTGAACCGCCACTCCCGAATGCCCAACCCTCAGAGTTAATTTTTTATTAAGGAGGAGAAACCATACAACAAAGAGATACAAACAGAGCAGCCTAAGGAGGTCTAAAATTATGCAAGCCAAGGGAATCCCCTTTGATCAAGTTAACACCTTCAGGCTTCAAAGTGGAAATGTCATGCAGACAAATCGGATCGGGACCAAGGACTTCCATAGAAGCAAGATGATCTGCCACTTGGTTACCCTCACGCCAGGTGTGGCTGATTTTGGTATCATTGGATAGAATACCTTTGCACTTTCTGATAATATAGATGATAGACCATGGAGTAGAGCAGATATCCTTCAAAGCATCAAGCAGAATTTTTGAATCTGTTTCAACTTCAGCTAAATCTAATCCCTTCTGATGGCAAAGGCTGATACCTGTGAGCATGGCCTTGGCTTCGGCTTGAAGAGAGGAGCCATGTCCTAACCGGGAGGAGAAGGCTATTAGGACCGATCCCCGTGAATCCCGGACAACCCCACCCCCATGCAGAACTCCCATAGAGCAGGACCCGTCAATATTGAGTTTAAAACCCCTGATAGGGGGACTCCATCTAACCCAGCGACCTCTGTCAAAACCATCTCTCTGCTGGACAACATGAGGACTGGAAAACATCCAGCTGAAGGATGGAGCATCCCGCCAGTTAGAGAGAAGATGAGCCATATCAATGAGAATATTTTTCGACCTGATGATGAGAGACTTACCCTTAGACCATAGCCCCTCATGTCTGAGCTTATTCCTGGCTTGCCATATGGACCAACACCCAGCAAGAAGAATCAAAGAGCAAGCTGTTTTTTCCAGCCCTCTGGCTCCCGACCCATGAAACCACTT
This sequence comes from Viscum album, assembly GCA_963277665.1. Classification (NCBI taxonomy): domain Eukaryota; kingdom Viridiplantae; phylum Streptophyta; class Magnoliopsida; order Santalales; family Viscaceae; genus Viscum; species Viscum album. The sequence goes on from OY728140.1 coordinate 1,434,398,300, forward strand.
GTCAAAGAACGGAAGTTCCACCAGGCTAGGATCACAAATTCCAGTAAAGTCCCCATAGAAACTCCAAACAGCATTCGCCCAATCCCCAGAGAAAAAGAGGTGCTCCGCCGTTTCCTCTTTGTGAACTGTACAACATGCGCACCGAGAAACAAGAGGGATTCCACATTTTTTGATGTTTTCGTCTGTGGGAATGGCGTGGTTCCTGATTCTCCATAATAGGAAACAAAATTTCGAGGGAGCCACCTTGGGCCACAGAACTTCATTCCAAGTATCCTGAGCATCAGATGTTCCCCGCGTGCGACGAAAATCACGTGCAGAAAAGATCCCCGTTGTGGAAGGAGAGAACACACATCTGTCCGGATCCTGCGATAAAACAATGAGGTTGAAGAGGTCCTGTTGTTCCTCGTCCAACACCGCTTTAATGAAAGTCGGGTGTGCACTTGCTTCCCTAAACATGATAGTGGGAGCTGGACATCCAGGGAAGCCAAGCACCTTCCCCGCCCAGATGTTGTGCCAGAAAGAAATCTCTCCCCTTCCGATAATCCATTGCGAGTGACCCATAAGTTCAGAAATGAGGAGCAGCATATTGGGCCACAGAGAAGAGTCTCGTCCCGCCACCAAGGACTGCTAGAAAAACAGAGGGTGCATAGTTTTCCCCCAAAGTGTACTCTGATCCACAACTTCCCAATCTAGTTTAGCCTGCATGTTTCTAAGGGTGTCATCCAAACTTCGAAAATTAATACCACCTTCCTTAGCAGGCCGAGCCACTCTTCTCCAGGCTGCCTAGTGTCTTTTCCTTTCGGCCAGAGAATCCCAAATGAACCCAGCAAGAAGTCTGTCAATGCTGTTAATGACACCTTTCGGAGGCATGACCGCAGAGAGAGCATGAACTGGAGTAGCCAACAACACACTATTAATGAGAGCAATACGGCCACCAAAAGATAAGTACCTGTTTTTCCAGTTGTGGATGCGGTCCGCGATCTTATTGATAAGGAAATCGAAGTCCCAAATCCGAAGTCTGCTAGGGGAAATAGGAGCCCCAAGATATTGCATGGGAAAGCAGCCTCTTTGCATGGCAAGATTGTTTTGAATATCCGAAATCCGACTGGAAGAACATTTGTTGGAGATAAAGAAGAAGCTTTTCTCTTTATTGATAAGTTGTCCACTCCAGTGGCAGTATTCCTCCATAATCCTGTTCAACCCATCGATAGACTTTTTCCCAGCATTAATAAACACAAGAGTATCATCTGCAAACATAAGGTGACAAATGGGCGTAGTCCTCATACGCCTCCGGTAAGCCAAAATATCTCCATTATTGATGCTCCTATAGATGAGCTTTCTCAAGACCTCCTGAGTGAGGATGAAAATGTTGGGGGACAAAGGGTCCCCTTGACGGAGGCCACGACTGGACTTGAAGAAGCCATAGGACTTCCCCAAGAATGAAACTGCCATCCACGGAGAGCTGAAACATCTAAAAAGAATGTCAATATTCCAGGGAGAAAAGCCCATGTTAGCCAGAACCTTATTGATGAATCCCCACTCCACACGATCATAGGCTTTATTCATATCTAATTTGAGAGCAACATTTGATCCCCGGGTTTTAAAGTTAATATCCCTTATCATATCATGTGAAAGGGCGATGGCACCATGGATAGACCGACCCCTCACAAAACCATGCTGCTCCATGGAAATCCATTGTGGAAGATGAATAGACAGCCTTGCATTAATGACACTCGCGAGGAATTTATAAGGGAAGTTGCACATGCTCACCGGTCTGTAATGCATGATCGAGGAAGGGCTCCTGTTTTTAGGAATAAGGACCATAGTGGTGGCGCAAGCAACCCGCGGAAAGCTACCTCCCCTAAAAAAGTCCTGAATAGCTGAAATGATATCCTCCTTAACGACAGCCCACGAGCCTCTATAGAAGGAGCCCGGAAAACCATCTGGTCCCGGGGCGCTATCCGGGTGAAGGTTCATCATGGCTGTGTGGATCTCCTTTTCATCTGGAATTGAACTCAACCTCTCATTTTCCTGGTCAGAGACACAATTATCAATAATCTCAAAAAACCAATTGTCCCTTCCTGAGTAACCATTGGGCATACGAGTATTGGAACCAGCCAGCAGGTCCTTGAAATAGGAGTAATCCATACCTCCCACAACATCCCTGTCATCCGTATAAGATCCATCTTCCAAAAGAATATTGGGCTTAATAGGTCTCTTTCTCTCTTTGATACATGCATGAAAAAACGCAGTGTTTTTATCACCCTCTCTGATCCATTTAATTCTTGCAGTTTCCCTGGCCTGTCGTTCCTGGGATAGGAGCATTTCAGCAAGAATTTCCTTCCTGTTAGCAAGTTCCTCAAAGGTGTGGTCATCCCACACTTCTTCTAACCGCGCTTCAAGACTTTCAACCTCCTGCACTACACCATCAATCTCACTGTCGGCCCGAGGGATATCTTTTTCCCACGACTGGAGAAGAGTCTTGAGGCGCCTCAGTTTATTATGAATGGAAATCCATAAGCTACCTTGTCCCGGAGAGTTCCAAAGACGACCAACGAGCTCTTGATAACCTGGTTTGCTAACCCACTATTGGAGAAAATGAAACCTCTCCCGATAATCCTGCCCATCCGAAATTGAAACCAAAAGGGGGGAGTGATCAGAGATTCCACGGACCAAATGACGCACCTTAGTGTTAGAGAACTTAGAAATGGCTTCCAAGTTGGCCAAACACCTATCCAGGCGGCTCCATGAACGATGCGAACCCCTTTGGTTGTTACACCAGGTAAAACAGTCACCTAAGTATCCCAGGTCCATAAGACCTTTCCCAGCCATGAACTGTGTGAACTCTCTACTGGCAGTTCTCTGAAAAGGTCCTCACCCTTTCCTCTCCTCTGGATTGGCAACAATATTGAAGTCCCCTCCAACAAACCAAGTTAAGTTTCCCGGGAGAAAATCATTAAGCTCACTCCATAGCTTAGCCCTTTGAAGAGGGTCACAACTCCCATAAACAAAGGTCATGTAGAAGCTGATATCGCCTGTACACACCTTTGTGGTGATAAATTGATCCCCAGCATGCACCATCTCAACAGTGGTGTTCTTGTTCCAAAAAATCCAGATATGTTTGTTAGTTGGATCATCTTGCAAGCAGCCATGCATCTTGATCTTCCATGTGAACTCCTGAATTCTAGTTGGGTTCTGCTTGTGTTCAATAATGGAAACAATTGAAGCCTTATGTTCTCTCATTACAGAGGCAATGAAATCAGTTTTAACCCGGGCACCGAGACCGCGGGCGTTCCAGATTAAGATAGGAGTCATTGGAAGGAAAGAGCTCTGGCCTTGGCCCCAGAACTAGTAGCCATCTTGAAATAGGAGAGTGGGCTCTCCTTGCGACTCCTTTCTTGTGAGTGAGTACAAACTCCCTCATGGTTAAACACTTTCATACCTTCCAAGGATCCAGGACCAACTGGGCAAGATTTGGACCTATCTCGAACCTTAGGATCAGGCAGGGGAGACTCCTCTGGAGCGGGGGGAAAAGAAGCTTGATCTGCCAACTGCAACTGCTGACCAAGGCCTTTGGGGGAGACCTCAGAGAGACCATTACTAAGAAACTGATCCACCACCGAAAGATCCACTGAAGCTGCAGGAAAACCGCTGGGCGGTACAGAGAGAAGGGGTGACAGCGCTAGAAGACCTGAAAGGTAGGGACTTAACCCCTGCAGACACTCCTCCAAGTACATACTAAGCATCAGCTTTGAGAAGAGACCGGGAAAGACCAAGCACATACCATCCTAAGGGGAAAGACCATCTTTAGGAATAAAGGGAACTAGATCCTTATAGAAAACCGCAGCACCCTCATGATCAGCGCCCGAGGACAGAGCTGTATCCAGACCACTGGGAGAGGGATCCTGCATAGGGCCACCAACAGAAACCAAGGAATTCCTCTGCAGGACCTCAGGAGGGGGGTGGCGAGGCCAATCCAAAACCTTGTTCCTGAGGGGCGAATTCTTAGAAGGCCGACGCCATTCTCCTTGTCGCTGTTTTCGACACACCTGAATAGAATGGCCCTGCAACAAGCAATGGGAACAAAACCGGGGAAACACAGGGTAGAGGATCTCCTGGTTCCAACAGGTTCCATCCTGAATACAGAGCGCTATCTTGTCCGGCGGGAGGGTAGAAGGGTCATTTCCACACATAAACGAGCCACAGAGAAATCCTCACCACTAGAAGATCTGACATCAGAGCACAGAAACCCCCCAAGAGCATCTCCAATCGCTCTGAGGAACCCCCCATTCTGGAAAGGAAGAGGGAGTCCTGGAAGATGGATCCAAACCGCGGCCATCGGATTTTCCTTGCCCCTGTGAAAATCCCAAGACCAGCGAGACAAACTGAAACTCCATCGGCCAAAAACACGAGGAGCCCTACACCACACTTGTAAAAAATCCACTTCCGAGGACATAACAAGGCAGAAGGACTTCCTGTGAAAATCCGAGATCTGAACTGCAGAGAGGAGGCCCCAAGAGAGAACAACGCGTTTGAAGACCACTAAGGAGGGCTTCGCAGATCCAAAATGGGCCACAAGCGTCCACTTTAAGCAAGCCTCCGCCTCGACAAAGGCAGATGCAGGGAACACCAGGGAGAGACCACCAACATCGCGAGAAATCTTCGGATCCGGGACGCTAACGTCCGGGAAGCAGGGAGGAAGAACATCGCGCACCGAACTGCAAAGAGCCTCCTTGAACGAGCCGGGCCGAGGGGGCGGAGGAGAAGGGCCTACCCCTTCGCGGGGATCTGTAACGGAGGGCGCTTTGGCTGGGAGGGACTCCGGCGGGCAAACAGCGGGAAGCCCCACGACACGGAAATTTGAAAAAAGCGGCGGCGCGTTGGGCGCATTCTCCAGGGCTGACGAAGAAGCCATTATCCCCGAATGCCCAACACTTACCTGTATCAGACATAAAAAAATATTCCAACACCCAAAGGTGTAAGTATGGTGTGAGAAATCACCCAGCAGAATGTCACCAAGAAAAGATTCCATGCACAAACATGAAAAGAAAATTACATTTTAAATTATATGCAAAAGAAAGTAAGAAATGCTTAACAACATTAGTGAAAATAGTTTTTCATAAAGCAACCTTAATGGAATGTTGTTTAAATAAAACACAAGTTTGGGTAGTAACTCAAGTGACATAGTATGTGTCATCTATGTGCACAATGTAACTAGTAGAACCAATTGATGAGAGAGGCCCTATGGGTACTAGAAATAGGTGGGACCCCAGAACATTGTTTCTTGGTGAAAAGTGGCTTAGAAACCACGACCCTCAGAAAATGTGGCTTAGAAGACCACGGCCCTCAGAAAATGTGTCTTAGAAGACCAAAAACCTCAAAAAACATGGATTTGAAGGCCATGAACCTTATTCATCATAATTTTAGTTAGTGTTGCGGTCTTCAATCCTATATGTGAAACTGGGCCAAGCCATCTTTGGAACACTAGCTCACTAGTCATAGTTTCTACGCTTAATACCTCGGGCATCCCTCTTTGTTCTCACCTAAAATCCAAGTTCACATAACATGTCAAATTAAAACATAAATTTAAAAACAATTTGCTTACACATAAGAACATGTCATCATCACACCAATATCCTCTTTTAAAACAACAAGCACACCACAACTTTTTACAACATAACCTGCGCTGCTTGTACATTAAATTAAACCAACAACGTAGTTTTACAAAAACATATTTTATAATCAGGAAAACCACTAAAAAAATAATTAAATAGTTTCCAAACATGTCACATAATATTTAAAGGGAAAAAAGTCACTCAATCATTTTTCAAGACAAATTTTTTTTAATCCTATGACAAAAACATTATTGAAATATCCACACTTCCAAACACACACCACACAGTTAGCAAAACACTGATAAACAGTCAGGATAGGTTTTCACAATGAAATTCTCTAGTATCACTTACACATCACTCTAACTAAACTAATGCACAATAAAAATAAGTCAAAGAAAATTTAACAATATGTAAAAACATATACAAAAGGTGAAAAATTAATCAGATAAACATGAAAATAATTGTTAATTAATACTTGTGTGTGGAATCACCTACTAGTGTGTCGAAAGCATCGCAAAATTGGTGTGCAAAGGCCACCGCACCCAATGCACATAAAAAAAACTCAAAACACACCCTATAGAGAGTGTTTCAAAAGATCAGATAGAGATTTATGGAGGCTTTCCGAGCATGGACGGTGATGAAAAATCAAAAGGAGAGCTGCCGTAAAAAAATGCAGCCAAGGGATTGGTGCGCGTCTGGCTGGACAAAACAGAGTAATGGTGCGACTTTGTGCAAGAATATAGGGGGTGTCACAACTGTCTGAAAGGGGAGGAGAGTTAGCCTAGATGGTTGGGCCGAATGGAAGGCATCAGGAGAGTTTGGTCGAGCGGGAGGGTAGGAGGAGGAGGGTGCAGTCGAAGGCCTGCTGGATAGCGGATGCACAATCGGTGCGGAACGGCATGGCCGGGGAGAGGCAGGAGGGCAGAGTCAGCTCAAGGTAGTATGGAGGAGGTGAAGGAGTGGCTGGGTGAAAGAGGGAGGCTAGTGCGATGATGGCCAGTGAGAGGAAAGTCGGGGAGAGGCAGGCCGGTGCGAGTGGGGAGGGTAGCAACAGGGTAGTCCAGTCGACCTGGAGGGCAGTAGGAAGACAGTTACATCACCTATGGTTAGGGGGTTCTACATAGGGAGGGAGTGGGAGGGGTATAAAGTGGTAAAAAATATTATTAAAAATAAATAAAATAATAAAAATAAAAGAGAATAAAAGGGAAGAAAGATAGACGAATAAAAGTAAAAAACCAATAAAAAAATAATAAATTTCATACTAGTAATAATAAAACTCCAAATAAATAAACCAACCACATTAAAATATTTATGAAATTAATAATAATAATCATCATCATCGTTTTATTGTTAACATGATGATAATTTGATAAGCATTATATTAATTTAATATTATCTACCTCGTAGAAATATTAACTTAAATACTAATAATACTAACATAAAAACTAAAATAATAAAACCAGTCATGATAATAAACACATTAATTATTGAGTTTGGACCCCGTGTATAGAGACGTTCCTGGCTTTAGGCATAGTTGTTTCCCTATGTAATAATTAATTTAATAATAAAACATCATGTTTTTTAATTTGGGCACTACGCATGGTCACACATATTGTTGTGCACCGTATTTGAACCCAAATCAATAAAAAACTAGGCTAAACCTGCACTTCAAAAATGAGATCCAAAATAATTAAATTAAAAGGATGTGTCGGTCAGGGTGTTACAAAATAAGTACAAGTTTATCCCAATGAATGGTAACTGAGTTAATAAAAATTCATTATCTTATGTTTTACATTAGTTGAATGTGATGAAACCTCATGTGTAATGGTTTAAATAATGTTATTAATTCATACTAGAAGTATATTAATATTTATAATAACATATATTATTCTCTTATATCATTTTATCACTTATTTGTTAATAATATTTTGTTACTACCATTGTCTCAGCTTTATAATATTCATTTTCCTAAGGATTTTGGGTTGAGTAAGTCCAAGTTATTATCTATAGTACATATTTCTATAATCTAAAAAATTATATTAAATTAATATAAATACTATTTCTTCATTGTATACATTCATATAATAATTATTTAATGTTTTATATGGAAAATGAATATCATCATGTTGTAGAGACGATAGGCCATACGTACGCATGAGCGACAATATCATTCCATTAATGGGTCAAATGGTAAGGAAGATGAGTGTATATTAATTTTATAGAATAAATATATTATGTCATAAGTATCATATATTTCACTTATTTATATTATTATAAAAATCAATATAATGTGGTGATTAAAATCCAAATTGAACAGGTGTGTGAAAATGGTAAACTGTACGTACACACACATAGTGTTTTCATTTTTCATATGATGAATAAAAGGTGTAATATGGTTGTATAATTAACATAATAACATTTCTCTCTCTCTATATATATTAATAGATAAAATATATTATGTTGGAAAAAATATATGAATATGAGGTTGATGAAAAAATAAACATGAAAGAGTCGGTAAAGACGATTATCACTTCTTTAACGAAAATCTTTTAGATCTTTTCATAAGTGATCTAGGTTTTATCATTTTATTAGGGCCAAACCTAAAAAACCAAACTGAGGATTGTTTTAAGATATATTTTAATATATAGTTTTATATAGTTTACTCAATATTTTGTGAATATGTGAAGGAAGGGATGATCTTTGGTAATTAAGGTGATATACTCTTTTGAAAACACTCAAAAGATTAAATTTTAATAAATTAATTTATCCTAAAAAAGCCAAATATTGAAATGGAAGTCAAAGAAAAGAAATTATATGGTTGTAATCCCATAAATATTAAATTTAGACATGTTTTGTTATCATTTTACATTTTATCCTTTTGATTAACCCCTTGTTAGTTATTTTTGACCTTAACCATGGAAACCACTGGGATAACAATATTGGGTTAACGATGATAATATAAATGGATAAACGACTAATAAATAAACCATTAATAATTTGTTATACTATTTTACATTAAAATATCCAAATATAATTTTATTATTAATATTAATTATTTTTTAATATTATTTTGATAAAATATCAATAGTTTCGAATTTTGACACTATTCATATAATTTGACTTCAATTATATCATGAAAATTGTAAATATATTATAGTGATTTAAAAAACCTATAATATTTTATTAATATATATAGAACTAATTTCAAAATTTAAATCATTCAAATTATATCAAAATTATTATTTTTAAATTCATTTATTTTTATGTTAATTAATTAAATATTATATTATCATTTCACAAGAATTTAAGGTAATAATATATTTTCTAAAAATTAAAGAAATTAACCAATATAAAAAATTTCATTATATAAAAATATAATTTTTTTTATAACTATACTTTTTTCCTATGCGGACACATAAAATATATTGAATAAAAAAAGTGACATTTTGTAACTATCTTTTATTTAAATAATATATAAGTACATTTCATGAACATGAGTCTATTAAAAATCATCAATTAATACCTAATATGATAAGGGTCAAATAATATTCATCCCATACTTTATTTTTAAATGATTGTGTCAAGTTTATACCTTTATATTTTTGCAACCCTTATTTAACTTCATTAACTCTTACCATGACAACATGGATTTTCACTCTATAAGAGTTAGTATAATAACTATAAAATTAAAAGAGAATAATAAATGAATCAAGGGGTAAAATTTAAATCTTATTTGAAACCTGTGGACTAACTTCATATTTTTATAAATATATCATTTAATAAAATTTTATTTATTATAAAATATTTATAATGTAAATTTTAAGGGTATTAATTACATTGACTAAAATAAAATAAATACCACAAGATAGCATAAAACATAATTTAATATATACCAAATATGAAAAATTATTTTAAAAATTCCATGGATGAATTTAATTATCTCAATATATATTTATTTTATTATTTTTATAATTTAATTGATTTAATTGATTTTTCCATTAATTAAAAAAATTCATCAGTGTTGTGTAAGAATTTAAGCTAATTATTAACTACCTAAAAATTAAAAATAAACTAAAATGATGAATAAAAATATTTTATATTTCAAAAAGATATTTATGATTGAACACAACTTCTGGATTATCATATATTAAAAATGTCATACTTATTAAAGCAATAGTGTGAGAAGTTTGACTTTTTCTTATAATAAAATTAAATAAGGGACTTAATTATATCAATCTGGCTCTATCTGTAAAAAAAATATGACCCATATATGATTTTTGTCAAATATTACACATGAAATAATTTTTTGACAAGTGTTATAATAATTTTTTGATCATTATAATATTATTTTTACCCTAAATAACCTGATTTCCCCTTAACCGTTGTAATAAAAAATAATAAGTTTACAATTCATATTTTCCAAAAAAATAAAACGTACCTATTTACTAAATTTTGAACTACTAATTAAAATTATGGGTTTTTTTCCATAATTCAAAAAAATAAAAGTTGAAGAATTTAACTTAAAATTAAATCATCAAAATTCATAGAAAAATAATTTATTTTGGAAAAGTACACTATTAAATTATAAAATGTTTCTATGATAAATTATTTTATAAAACCCATTATAAACAAAAAAATTGATTTATATAAATTATCATAAAAAATAATAATTAAAAAAAATCCAAATCATCTTTTTAATTTGTAAAATGTTTTTTTTAATAAAAAACCATATATTTCACTATTAATTAAAAAATACAACTTTTCATAAAATTATCAAAATCTCACCATTGAAAGATTTTTGATTTGATGATTTCAAAAATTAAGTTAATTTTATCATATATATTTTATATAAGTTCCAATAATTAATTACATTATTTGTTCATAAAAATATATAGAAATTATTTTTCTAAAGAGAAAACATTTTTTTGAATAAAATGGAATTAATAAAAACCTAATAGGATCCCTTTAATAAAAATCAATTAATTTTTTAGAAAGAACTAATTAATATGTAATTAATTTTTTTCACAATTATATATTTCTTAATGTAGTTAATAATGTTTGTTACCACCAATTTAATGGATAGGTATTAATGGTATTTAGTTATTCATTTAATCTCGATGTGCATATCTTGTATGCTATCAATAATAGTATTTCCATTCAGACACATAGGATATTACATTCTCCCATCCCCCTTTTAGAAATTTCTTCCCCATAATTTTGAATTTTTTCTTAGTAATTAATGTTTATTTTTTTTAATTTCATTATTAAAATATCACATAAAAAACAATCACATTAAAATTAAATAAGGAAAGTATAAAGTCTATCTGGAATAACACATACTATGTTTCCATGTAGAAAACAATTGTCATGGAAATGAAAATATAATTTCTAAGGACTAATATAAAGTGATAGAGAACATGTTCATGAGTAATTCGACCACAAAAACTATAAATATTTGATGGATATAAAGGTTAATGATTTGTTTGTATGAATGGAAAAGGATATTATTTCTATTTAATGATCCTTTTCCAAGGGTAGATGAATCCCTTTACTATTTGTAGTAAAAGAAATATGAGTTACCTTTACTTGAAAATTAGAGTTTCATCCTTTAATCATTTTTCACAAAAACTCATCTTTTAATCCAAATTATGAGTATGAATTTATTTTTTATACATGATGTTCTAGAAGAAAATTCTACTGATTAATGAATTCATAAAATTATAAATCTATATTCCTCCCATATTTATACATTAACCAAAACCAAAATGGTTAGTTAAAGAAAAAATAATTCTTTGTAAAGGATAATCATTTATATGATGAAAAACTACTTTAATCACCAAAATTTAATAGTAATACCAGAAGTTAAACATAATTATTTGATAAATTACAATCCCTAAAAATACTAAAACAATATTCTAAACTAGGACTGAAACCTATAATTAAGAAGGATTTATCATGAATTTATACAAGATAAATTTAAATTTTTTCTCCAAAAATAACTTCATTCACCATTAATTTCTCATAAAAAAGTTAATTTCCTAAAAAATAATCTCTAAGATTAGATAACCATTTCCACAAATATCTCAAATCACCATAAATCCTCAATAAAATCATATAATATTGTAAAATATTACTAATCCTTTATCCCTCAATAAAAATCTTATATTATTCTATTTACCTTTAACATCAATATTTCCCAATATTGGGAACATCTTTCAAAATTACAATAATTACATAATGAACAAATCATTTTTCAATCGCATGGTTATCTATTTTGTAAATCATATATTCTTAAAATGAACATAAACATTATTTATCATATAGTTTAAATAAAAATAATAATGTAATTCTATCTAAGACATCATATAGTACAATGGTAGGATTTTCACCCCATTCACCCTTTAATTGTTTGTTTAATCACCATGAAAAAGCTAGAACCGATGTGTTTTCTCCCAACCTATGAGTTGAACTTTTTTTATAAGATGATATTAATGTATTCCCCATAAAATTCCTAAAACATGATAAAAATAACCATAATATATTAAACAATAATGAAAATTTTTAATCATAAAGGTTACTCAAAACATTCATTTTTCATCCCAAAAGAAATAACCCATAATTAACGTAAAAATAAATGTAACCAAAAATAGAAGTCATCAACATAAAATGTCCTAAAAACATAAAAATAGTATTTATGATATTGGACTCACTATCAGCCTTAAAACTATAAACCCATTATAGAATCTTTAACTCTTAAGAAAACATTATAATCTCCAATGTTATCCAAAACAGGTTCTTATACCAACTGTAAAAAACTATCCTTATACAATAAATATTCTATTGACATTTACTATAATTAATTTTATTTCACTTCTACAAATAATTTATTTTTTTCATTAAAGATAATTAATAAAAACTTTTAAAATATATACCCATATATTACATGTGGACACTTCTATACAGCATCTATTTTTCCTATAAAACAAGTAATAAAATTATTTATTTTCATGATAAATCATAAAAAGTGTCTATTTTACCTCATATTTATTCTTACATCCCTATAAACCCTGAGTAAAAGAATTTAAAACGTAGAATGATAAAAAATACTCAGTAAGGGACATAAAAATAAATAACGAAATCATTAGTCCATAAAAAATATTAATAAACATCCCATTTCAAGATAAATTTTTTCATACACAAGAAATCAATTTATCAGCCCTAATAATTCCACATGGAACTTCATAATATAACATAATGTAAAAAAAACTCATAAAAAATCCTTAAAAAATTTCTAAATGTTATTACATTCACCCATAACACATAAGCTATTATTCAACCTTATGAAATCATATCTTTCCTATAAAATCTATATCAAGAATAAATAAACCATAAAGGTAACATGTGAAATCGTTATCATAAAATTATTTCATATTTGGTATATCTCGGGTCAATACAAGGATTAAAAATTAGAGTAACATATCTAATAACCACTGAATTATATTCTATAACCACTCAAGAGAAACCACATTGGATAATGCTTTCACATTACCCAATGATTTGGAGAGAAGATATGGGATCATCCTCCCTATATTTAAAATAGAACCACATTTCCCCATAAAAAATTTCAAATATGTTCAACATAATGATAAATCATAAATCATGCATAAAAAATTTCTTGAGAAAAATAACATTTCTATTTTGAAATCAATATTCATTTTAAAAAAACTATCAAAAAAATGAAAACAACATATTTGAAAAAAAAAACCTATAAAAATTTAGTGGATGCTATAAAACATTTAGGTGTCTTGAAATCATGAATATTTTCTCATTCCATAAAATATAAAAAGTAATTGATTTTGAGTTTTGTAAAAATGATCATTAAATAATGCTTTTTAAAACAAATACCTTTATAAATTTCATTTCATTGACGTGATAATTAATCAAATAATATATTATTTGTATCATCTATAAATTTGAAAAAAAAAATAAGTGGAAATACATATAGGTTAATTAAATGTCATTTCAGACATAATCTTAGCATGACATAATCGAAGAAATATAAGTTTAACACAATGACTAGAAATTGAGTATATAAATTTTATTATCTTGAACATTACTCTATATAAAATATGATTTTACCTCATGTATAACGATTTAAATAATTTTATTAATCTGAACCAGAAGAAAATTCATATTTATGATATCTTATATTACCATCTAATATCATTTTATAAACCCATTTTTAGTAGTATTTTATTACTACCGTTGTTTCGTGTGTTAACTGCATCATTTTCTTATGAAAGTTTTATCATACAAGCCCCGATTATTATGCATAGGATGATGTTTAATAATCTAAATAATGATATTAATTTCATAAGTATAATACTTATTCATTACATAGATTTTTTAATCATTCTCAGATTTTAGATATTGAAAATGGATCTCATCGCTTCAGGGAGATGACAGATCATATGTACGCTCAAGTGAAGATATCAGTCCATTATTTGGTAAAACAGTAAGGAATTGAATGTTATATTAATTTTATAGAATAAATATAATGTCATAATTATTATTTATATCCATTATTTACATTATTATAACAATTGATGTAATGTGGTGAGGAAAAACAAATTACACCACTCCATGGAGACAACAAGTCATTTGTACACATGCACTATGCATTCAATTTTTATAGGATGAATACAAAGTGTAATATGAATTCCTTATAATCATAATAACTTCTCGGTATATATATTATATTGGATTTATTAATTTAGGAATTAAAAACACTTGAATAGAATGTTGACAAAATAATAAACTTAAAAGAGTTGGTAAAGATGAATACCTCGTTTTTAGAGGACATCATTTAAATATATTTTTAAGGGATGTAGAGTTTCTCTTTTGGTTATACTATAATATATTTAACTTAAATAAGTATGATTAGAAGAGATATAGGCATATTTTGGGTGAGTTAGATGGCTCAATGATGGGTGATGAAGTTAGAAGTGGGTACAAATTTATAATTTAGTTGAGGGGATCTTTTGAAATGTCTAGAAATATTAAATTATTGTAAATTATTTTATCATAAAAATTAATCTAATTAGAAATTAATTAGAATATAATATTTTATTGGTTTTTAATAAAACCTAAAAATTGAATCTATTCATGTTTTTGTATCATTTTAAATGTTGTTCTTCTGATTAACCCCTTGGTTAGTTATTTTTAACCTTGACCTTGTTAAAAAAATTAATAAAAAAATGTTAATAATTCTATTATAAATTTATAAATGACTCATAAATGAATAATTTATTATGTTTTAAACTATATTCTATTCACATGGATTATTAGAAAATTTTTATGTACTACAAATATTTTTGTAAAATGTTATTATGATAAATTATCTATAATGTCATCTCTTGACACTATTCATTTAATTTGACATCAAATATATCAATCAAAATGGGAATTTGAATATAATTATTTAAGTAATATAATACTTCATATAGTTATATAAAAGTTTTTTTCACACATTAATTAATTCAAATTATCTAAAAAATATATTTTTTGAAATCATTTATTTTATTTTTCCATTGATTAATGAAATATTATATTACAATTTCACAAGATATTAAGGTAATTATATGGTTTCAAGAAAATTAATATGAAATTATTGAATGAAATTAATTTCATTCATATCAAAATTTACATTTAGGTTCAATCAAAACATCATTTTTTCTCTATGTGGACATATAAAATATATTAAATATAGAGAAAGAGACATTTTAAAACTATCTTTAAATAGTATAATATATAAGTCATTTTAATGGAAACATTTCAATTAAATGACTCTATTTAGATCCAAATATGATAATGGAATAGTCATATTTACCAATTAATTCATTTGGATATGTTTTGGTCATGGTTATACCCACGACTTTCTGTTTCAACCCTTATTTACCTTTTTTAACTCTTATCGTGACAAAAATAATTTTTACTATTTGAGGGTTAATATAGTATTTATAAAATGACAAAAGAACCATAAATGGATCATGGAATAAATTTGAGACCTTATACCAACCATTTTTCAGAATTTTAGAATCTTATAGCTCTATAAAGGGTTTTAATTCACCAAAGATATCGACTACCGTAAAGGATAAAGGTGTTATGCATACCCCATAACAAATTATGCGGTGAATGTTGTAAAAAATGTAAGATTTGGGTAATTTAAATTATCATGTTTTGTGGATATAGTTTCTTATACCAATAAACCTAATCTGATGTAATGTCGATAGTGAATTTCATTAGAAAACATTATCGCTCTGGGAGAATTTAGTGAAGACCAAACTAGTTCAGGAGGGAGAATTCCAAGAAAGAGAAGAGTTCACAGGGGAGGATTTAGAAAATTATGATGTAGTTGAAAAAAGCAATTCTATGAAAGGATTTTTTAGGGATCTATTTCTCATAATGTAAATGGGACCATGTGGAATTGATCATCTGTAGAAGTGGAGATGGTCTTCAGAAGAATAGTATATCTATAGAAGAAGATACGGTCCATGGAAGAAAAAGAAATCCCAAAAAGTTGGGGTGTTCCACGGAAGAAGAAGACTTCCATGAATCACTTATGACATGCGGTGGAAATATTTTCATGGAGGATTCAATATGGTTTTTAGAAAAATAAATTAAGTCTGCTAAGGCACTAAAATAGATCGTGGAAGTAATTTCCACAAACAAACATTACAAAGAAAATTGAATTTCATCTGTTGGTGGAAATGTGGCATTAATAGAACATCTACCTCCATTTTAAAATTTGTGCAATAATTTTAATGAATGAAACTACATTTCCCTAAATTGTGAGTGGATATTTTCAAGATTAGTGAGTTAAGGAAGAATAAAAATTTGATCCATTACAACATAATTGATCCAGAGAAAGGTATATAGGGAGAGAATCTTATGAAATTAATGAGATTACCCTAAACATTATAAAAGAAGTGAACCTTGAAATATAAGTGATCTAGCTGAAACTATGTATTGGTAGTGAGCCTTAGTGTATATGGTTCATCGGTACGTTGTTATTGTATGCTCCTTGGAAGCAGCCCAATGGGGGTGAACTAAGTGATGATCTATGATTAATTTTTCGTTCATTCCTATATTACACTCTATGCATCATAATCATATAAGTAGGGAAAGGATAAGAAAATATAAGCACTAAATAGAAAAATAATTGACCCTTATAACATAAAGGAAAATATTTAGTGGGGCATGAATAATTTCCAGAAGAATAATTTTACATTGATTCACCCCCCCCCCCTCCTCAAGGTATCTAGTATCCTTTTAGATCAAACATTGGTATTAGGGCATTGTTATTTATTATATTTGTTTTCTCTGGCTTAGTTCAGTTGATTTTTTAAATAATAATATTAGTTTCCTATTATCTCTATGCTACATAGAAAAGAAAAGTACTACAAAGAAGAATCATAATTCAATTGGTATTCCTCAGTGTGGAAGTGTCTATGGAAAGAGTGTGATCTAGTGAAGGATAAAAATAGTGTAATTAAGAATGGATTGGATGAATCATACAGTAAAAAAATTTAATTTTCAATGATGATGAAGTAATAGGAAAAGAACTAGATATTCTAAGGGATTTTGGAACTACTGATGGTGAGTTAATTTCATAAAAAACAAAATTAAAATTTGTCCACAAAAAAAGAATTGGATTAGAAATTGGATGTTGGAAATAAATGAAATGATATCTAGATACAAGTGAAATAAATTGAATTCAACAAGATAAAAGGACTAAATAACAGGCTTATTGATGTGGCTACCAATTTTAGGGAGAATAATGATTCCCAATCCGAAGAATTGTAAATCTATCTACAAAGATAAAAAAACCTAAACATGATTATAATGGAATGAATTTGAAATCTGATGAAATTCACAATCTGAAATCAGAAAATGGTGATCTTTCTATGTAGCTATCTGACCTATTTAAATATAACCAAAAGATAAAATAATAGAATTCATGTTTTACTAATTCTATTTCTCAAAAAAAATTAAAATAATGTATCCAAGTGACATGGTGGATAAGTTCAGATGAGAAATAGAAAACCATATGAGTAGTCAAAATAATATCAACAAGGAACGTAGTGCTCAACTTGAATCATGGGAAATTAATATCCAACTATTGGGAGAAGAGCTGGAATCATTCAAGAATAAAGTGGAACAATCTATTACCAAAGGAAATATAAAATTTAAAGATGATGTGAACTTACTATCTAATTATCATGTGGTAGGTGATAATGAAATGAAAATAAAATATTCTACATTAAAGGAGAATCACAAATATATTGTCTCATATAGAAGGGCATCCAGTTTAGTAAAAACTAGTATTATATATGATTATCCCTCTCCCTTGAATGATTGGAAGAGATCTTTGAAAAGTTATAGAAATAGGAAAATCTTATATATACTAAAGAAAAACATAATATATATTTTATAGGAATTAATTACATTATGTTCTATTTCTGTATGATGGATGTTCATACTTCATATTTTTTTTCTCAATCCTTAGACTATTTTTTATATTGTGAAGGTGGAATAATTTCTAAATATGAGAATAACCATAATATTCTTGAAAAGGCTAAAAGGAAGGACTCTTAGAATAAATAATTCATCAGATGATTTTATTGTGGAATATAGGGTCACACCATGAGAATGTGTTAAGAATACCAAGGATTCAATGTTAGAAGAAGAAGAAAAACACTAGATTCATCAATATCTAAGACAATAAATGTTGGCGTGAGGTATGTTTTTAATGGGATATGTTTTATATGTTATAATCATGGTCATATGGAAAGATATTATAGTAAGAAGAATTTACGGAGGGAAACAGAACTCTAATGGATGTCTCATATTCTATTGTTGTGTAACGACAAATCATATACTAGAAGTCAAAATGATAAATTGAAAAATAAATGTTTATATCCTCATGGGAATCAAAAGGATATCAATTAAATGTGAATCAGTCACCTCCTCTATTAATGTCACAATATCTCTCTTATAAATAATAGCACAAAACCTATAAGAAAAAGAGAGAAGATACTCTAGTTGTGATTGAGAAGAAGTTAAGTTCATTGGATGTCTCAACCCCAAGAATAAATGGTGATGTGAATCATATAACTAATAAGATAAAAATTAATGAAATATTCATTAAATAATTTACGTACCATGCCAAATGGCATGAAGTGAAGGAAACAGAATGATCCCTCTGATGGAGGAAGAGGAATAGAATATTACATGTGAAAATATTCATTTTCAATGAAATATTCTTAAAAAAATAGAATATTGGTGGATAATTAAAGGATAAAAATTCTACTATTGTGTTTAATCCAAAAATTGGTTAAGAAACAATTCTTGTAGAATATAAATATCAGAAAAAAACCCAACATGTGGGTAATTAATGTTTAGTTATATGGCTAGAGAAATTGAAGTTGGATGACAGTTGGAACAAGCAAATAAATGGTACAGTTCCTTCCATGAATGTATCAATGGTTTGATACATCATGATTTACCATAATTATATTTTTGAGGATTCTAGAGGTACCCCTCTCTCCATGATTTAAATGATCTAATACCTATTGGATTTTGTATAAGACTATGTGGGATATTCAATCTATGGGGTGTGACTTTGTTGAAAGGGAAAAAATGCATGAGTTGAATGGATATTTATGTGTGTGTTAAAGAGATTAATATGATTAATTGAAAATAACATATGATATCAAATTCAATAATTATTGTTACACAATGGTTCTATTTTTCAAATCTGTATCTAAATTTCATTCTATAGAAAATGATGATGATATCATTAAGATTCATTCTTTAAACTGAATATTTATCAATGCTATACATTGATGATCCAATGGTTAAATTTGAATTGAATTTTTAACCATTGGTATCATGCCCTAGTTCATGTGTTAATTATTCACTGAGAGATTACATATTGTGCAAGAAGCAACAACAATCACGTATTTCAAGACTGTCTATTTTCTTAAAAAAAATATGGTATCATCTATCTATTATCAAGATAGAAAGATGCTACAATATAATATCAATAATGTTTCAATAAAATGGTGGGGTAAATTAGTTGAGGTTAATGATGACACTATATTATAGAATGACAAAAATATTTTCCAACATTGTGAATAGTTTTCTGATCAATGTGATGAGTATGTAAGAGACTCAGGGTGATTAGAAGTAGAAAATCATATTTTAGAAGAAGATACTGATGACTAGTTGGATGAGGTATAATCTATATCAACATGAAAGATGAAGATCCGAGAAAAAATAGATAGATATAACATCATTGGTGATTTGTAAGTGCTAGTGCAGACAATGAGAACAAAGACTCTATAGAAGGTATCAATTCATTCTCATGTAAAGCCCAAATATTTTTTATGAAGTAGTTGTACATGAGAATATGTTTCAAGCTATGAATGAAGATCATGACCATATTAAGAAAAATTGGACATGAGATATTGTTTTGAGGACAACAGATAATAATTTCCCTAGGACCATTGGGTCATCCACAACAAGATGAATGAATATGGAACAATGATTCAAAGAAATTCACATTTAGTTTGAAAAGGTTAATCCCATATAGAGGGTATCATTGTTGATGAAACATTTACACCTATTTCATGTCTCGATACAATCAAATTATTCTTGGCCATAGTAGTGCAAAGAAGGTTCAAATTATTTTAAGATAGACGGCAAGTTATCATTTCATAATGGGGTTCTAGATGATGTTATTATTGAGAAACCAGATAGAATTTATCATTCATGAAGATGAGAATAAATATTTTCATCTAAATAAGGCTCAACTTGGCTGGAAAAAAACACCAAGAGAGTGGTATTTATGACTAGATCAGTTTTTTAAGAAGCTCATTTTCCAGCATGGTGGAGGTGATTACAATCTATATCTCTAGAATAATAGTAATAAATTAATGATGGTGTTGGTATATTTTTATGATATAATATTTTCCAGATTAGATGAAGCATAGTGTTATCATTTCATGAAATTCATGAAAATTGAATTTGGAATTTCAATGACTGGTGACCTAATGTTCTTTTTGTTTTACAGGTGACACAATGAAAGAATGGAACATTAATTTCTCAATATAAATATTCCACAGAGGTTTTGAGAATAGTTGTATTGTATAATTCCAAGGATATGATGGATCTAGTAGCTACATAGATGAAACTATAAAATGATGATGAAGGAAAATTTTTTAATGTCACAGAATAAAAATAGATCATTAGATCCTCTTGATCATAACAGTGAAACAATCATATTTTCTTACACATTTCAAGAAGCACGGTATCAATGCAATCCCCAGGAAATCCACTTGATTACAGTGAAAATAGTACTTTGATATATCAAGGTCAAAGTGGATGTCAGTTTTCTATACAATGAAAACTCTCATCAATGGTTTTTGGCCTATACAAGTGAAATTGTAAATGGTCAATGGATGATAGAAATTAAAAATCGGGTGATGAGTTCTATATTAACTTATTGTGATTTTCTTGCTTAATAAATAAAAAATGTTTCATTTCACTGAACACTGTAGGTGCTAGATATGTTGTAGCCACTCAAGAAATCATTTCAATTTTGTGGATGATGTAGTAGCTTCATGATATGGGACTTAATGTGTAGACCCCAATCAAAATTTATTATCATAATTCAAGTACTAATAATATTAGAAAAAAACATAGTCCATCACTCAAGGACAAAACACATTGTAATCAATTAACATTTTATCAAGGTGGTGGTGGAGGACGAGCTTATGATATTAGAGTATTTACCTATAGAACTATATATTGTGGATATTCTGACAGTAACCTTACCCAAAGATGCATTTTAAAGGAATCAACTAGATCTGGATCTTATATTGACTCCCTAAGCATTAAATGTGTGGATGTGGGACCCTCTCTTCTTTAGGTATGATGTGTTCTTCCCTGATATGAGGATATGTGTTCCCTACCATGTTACATGAAACAATGAATTAACCTTCAAGTTCATTGAAAAAGGAGGAGAATCTATAGCTATGAAAGGAGAGAAAATTTATTAGTCAATACCCGAGGAGAATATGATATGTGGAGCATTGAAGTATTGTTAGTATTAAATATAACGATGCTAATGGTGATAGATCAATGGATAAATATCATGATAGATGTGGTTCTTGATGAAATAAGACGATTGTTTCGGAATAAAATGAATTGATTCATTAATGAAAGTGGAATATTACTCTAATTTCTCACATTGAAATTGGATCATGTGGTCTTAGAGTGTGTGTTGAGTAAATCAATAATCTCTATCCTAATCGCATGAAGCAAATGCTAGTAGAATATGGAAAAATATTTAATGAGGTATAAAAATGTGAATTGTTTTCAAAAAACCCAATGAAGGAGATTGTTGGATAAATATATCTTGAGCCGTAATGTCAGTGATTTTGGGGGGATTGTGTTTGGTGAAAATTTAAGATGACTGAGAATTGTGTTTCGTTATACCGATGAGGGTAGTAATTTCTTCTACAGAAACGGATAAATGTGACACCCAACCATAGAGAAAAAATAGTTTGTGGGAGGATATTAATATTTGGAATAGCATTGGGGATTTGTGGTTTTGCAAAGGGTTTTAGTATGATGAATACATTGGCTTATATAAAGGATAAATTCTTTAGGAGGGCCGCATATCATTGTACACGATGAAGGCTATACCACATCAATGTTTTTGGTAATTCATATTAGCATGTTTTGTATATTTATTTTCTTATATAAAGACACATAATAATATTTATGTAGAGATAAAATTTCATTATAAAATATCATTACTCAAGAAGAATTCATTGATGTTTGAACTAGTTTGTGCGGGATAATTCTAAGAATGAGAAGATATTTTGAGGGAGGATTCTACAAAGTTAGAATTCATTCATGGGAATAATTCCATGAAAAGACATTGTGGAGATCATTATTCTACAAATGAAAAGAGACCATGAGGAATCATCCATCTGTATAAGAAAGAGACAGTAAACAAAAGAACTGGTTGTCTTCAGATGAATGATGGACCACAAAAGAAAAAGGAATCCGCAAAGAATGGGCATTTTGCAGAAGAAGTATCCCAAAAATTAGTTGTGACATTCGGTGAAAAAACTCATGGATAATTCCATGTGGTTCTATGATAAATAAAGTATTTTTGTGGTGGGACTATAAAAGTTCATGATTATAATTCCCAAAAACTAACAGTACACAAAAAATTGGATTTCATTTACGAGTGAAAATAGACTTCAATATAGAATCTATAAAGAGTTGAGGATGTGTGAATTTATTTTAATGAAGGGACCTATTTATCCATAAATAGTGTGTGGATCCCTTCCAGATTAGTGAGGAAATGAATAAGAATAAAGTAATATTTTCCACCCTATAGTGAGCTAGGGAAAGAGACATAGGGGGTGTCCCTTGTGAAAGAAGTGAGTTGACACTAAAAATGGTAATGAAAGTGAGCCTATGAATTGAAGTGATATATCCCAAACGATGTATTGGAAGTGGTCCTTAGTGGATTTGGTACATTATACTAATTCATTGTATGCTCTTTGGATGTATCTGACCGAGGTTGAACCAATAAAAAATCTTTTTGTTTTTGAACATTCTTTCTGGAATTAATTTATATGCATCATCATCAAATGAATATTGAAATGATAAGATAAATATAACAACTAAAGAGAAAAATAGTAACCCTTATAAAAAAGGTCAATATATAGTGGGGCGTGAATAATTTCAAAAATAATATCTATATCTGGATTCACCCCCTCTAAGGGTATCAATGCCACTTTTGGACCTAAAAAATATCATTTATTTTATTTTTCCCATTAATTAAATAACTAATTAATCAGTGTTGTGTAAGCCTTTACGTAATTATTTATTCCCTAAAAATTAGAAAGAATTATGATGATGAATTTAAATATTTTATATTTCAAAATAATATATATTGATTATCATATATTAAAAATGTTATACTTATTAAAATAATAGTGTGGTATATCTTATAAGCTATCGAACACAGTCATTCCTTTTTAAAATATGGGATGTAAAATTAGTTGTCAGACAATGGGTGTGGTATTAGAGTTGATAGAGGAATCATTTTCCATTAATAATGAAATCATGTACATCTTGTTTAGATTATGCTTTATTATTTATTTCAAAGTATATATCTCCATATACATGCATCGATTATGAGTTATGAAAAAATATAAGATCACTTTTCAAAAGTAATAGATTGAGTTTGATTATTTTGATGATGTTTTGGGAAAGGAAATGGTATAAAATTATTGGTGGGTGTATCATGAAGTTATAGGAGTGCTTCTAGTGTATGGATAAAAAATTAGGTGACTCTACAATGGTATTATTTTCTTGGGATCATTAAATATGTGCATCAAGCACATGGTGTGATTCGATCATAAAAACCACAACTAATGAATAGGAAATGATGAGGACCCCATTGTTACTAGACCAGCATTGGGAATTGGATTATGAAAATAAATGATAATCAATGATCATGAGATTCAATTTTTTTACATTAATTTTTTAAAGGATTCATTTATTAATTTGTGTTTTGATTCATGATTTTAAGAGTATAAACTCAGTAATTCTAGGATGTGAATTTTCTTGGTGTGGAATTATGTTGTGATCATATTTTATCCATCTTATAGTATTTAAATGTGTTGGAATACAGTGATACTACAATAATGAACTATATGTCCTAGTCAGGAGATGAATTTCTAGGTAATTTGTAGTAGATGTATGTTATGGTCAGATGTCATAATCACATGAAGATATGTGTGTAGTAGAGAGTATCTATGTAGTAGTATAATTTAATGGTTATGTAACATTCCTTGAAGGATCACACTCATTTTTTAGGGCACACAGTAAGTCATTTATAGTTAATCCAATTTCCAATATTTTTTGGTCATTCTTCTTAAGGTATATATGATAGTATACCATGTGATTTGTTAATATGGTAGGTAATTGAGGGTTTCAATTAGTGCTATCAGTTATATGGATTTATCATAGTATCTTGTGAGTTTCTCTTACGATAGTTTAATTCCCATAGTGTTGGTTGGGTGAAGATATTATAGAAAAAATAGATGGAATATGATTTACCTCTTGTTTGATAAGGAAAAAATGCATGATAATGCACATTTAGTAGCATAAGGTTTCATTTTTCATTATATTGAGATACCAAGAGGGTTATAATTCCTTCTTACGATCTTTGTATAAAGGTAGAATAGATGGATTAATGTGGATTCTTGGAGACTTTGTGGAAGGTAAAAGTCAATAATGGTTGGAATTGTCCATATGTGGTAGACTACATATGAATATTTTTATTATGATGTTATTTAATTTTCCATATATGCAATATAAATGATTTTTAGATTGTTTAGTTAATTAGATTCATCATGAAATAGATTTACATTATCATTTGGTTGATGAAGTCCTCACATATTAATTCCTATACATGGTTAGTCCATCCTTTGTCATGTAGTTAATGTTGTTTTCTCAATTCCTCCATCCTTTATCAAAATTTCATTTTTGTTTATTAAAGCAATGATATGTAAAGGGACTAAAATATGTTAGATCTTCTCAATTCATCTAAAAATAGAATAATTGAAATAATAATTGTATAAAATCCTAAAGAAATTAATTCAATCATATTTTAAGTAAGAATATTTCAATAAATGAATTATATATTTTTGGATTTTAAAACAAAATTGAAATTATATCATACTCAATTAATAATTATTTTGAGGAAAAAAATATTAATTTTAAACTAATTTGAATTTTGAATTGATGCTCCCCTATTTAAAACTAATATTTTTCAAAAAATTCATGTGATTCATCAAGAAACAATTATTTCTTGATTAAAAATATATATTTTGAAAAAATATAATTCAAATGAATTTTAGAATGAAAAATATATCATTAAAATCCTTTAATAATTCTCACCTAAAATTCATTATTAGAATTATTTGAAAACACAAAATTTGTAATGTTACATATGTTTTAAAATGGGTAGATCATATTCTAATAGTGAACATAAAATAACATGTTCATTAAAATATAATTTTATGACACTCCTATATATAGTTAATCAAACTTATGAATAATAAAAT
Source organism: Viscum album (assembly GCA_963277665.1). NCBI lineage: Eukaryota > Viridiplantae > Streptophyta > Magnoliopsida > Santalales > Viscaceae > Viscum > Viscum album. Next base: position 1,434,424,137 of record OY728140.1, read on the forward strand.
AAACTATATTTATGAAAAATAATTGTCATAACCAGACTTAGGTATATATCTATAGAAAAATAAAATAACTAAATCATTCATCATTTTCATTATTATGCATCCTTTTTTATATTATTTAATTGACTCACTTTAGTTCAATTACATTCATTATTTATAGAAATAAAATATACAGAATTAAGAGGAATTATATATTTTAATAGAGAGACAACCACTCATTTCCCATTCCTCGGTTTTTGAAACCAATGTTTTAGTTTCCACTTCATTGATATCTAAAAAATGAAACTTTCATATGTAAATTATCCTCTTATTCATTAGGATTCAATATATACCTCACCTAAATTAATTCATTTTTAAAAATTAGGTACTTATTTTAAATTTTCCAACCATGTATGTATACATCATTATGTAGAGCACATATTGTACAAAATAAAAAATATTTACTCACTAACCAAGTGCATATTATATCAAATAATTATTATGGGATCCCAATTTACTACATTAAAAAATTTAAAGGTGTAATATCAATGTATATTGAGTGGGATCCTTGATGTGATATTTTTCCTAAATTACATGTTGCCAAAAATTTAGCTTAAAATTAAATTATTTGAATAATACAATTTAATTTTTATCATGTTTTTTTTAAAATCACAACCCACTTCTTATTTCTCCAACTGAAGTTCAATAAAATTTTAGATAAATATCACACTATAGTCATTAAATCACATAATTTTACAAAAAATAAAATCTGTTTTGCCTGACATGGAATTTTTCCTAGGTAGTTCTAAATTTATCACAAGTTTCTAGAAGATCCAAAAAGATTAACAAAAATTATACAGAACATATTTATGTGATTTAAAATAGTTTTTTTTATAGTTTTATTAATTTTATTTTAATCCAAAAGAACCTAGAATGATAAAAGACAAACATAAGTATTTAAATACTATGATACTTTTTCCAATCCACCACACTTATTATTAAAACAAATCCAATTAAATTCATCAATAATTTTTTTTGGGAAATATTATATAATAAGGAATATCTAATCTAATTTGAGGGAAAGAGACAAAAATTAATTCTATAATACAATAACAGTGTAGATGATATTGGACTCCTCTATTGATTTATTCTATAATTTTTCATGATATGTTATCACCTATAAAAAAATAACCTAATATAAGAGCATCGAATCTTCTACATTGATATTATCTACATTTAATGTAAAATTAATAGTCATTATATATAATATAGTTATATTGGATTAATGTTTACCTGGAATGATCTTCTTCCTAGTGGTTAAGAGTAGAACATTATCTTTAAATTCAAATATTCCTCTATAGATGTTCTTTTCATGGACAGATTTAGACTTTTATATGTATAATAATTATTTCTCATATGCATCCCTTAAATTATCATCATGTTTTATCATATACACGTTCCACTTCTATATATATTCTTAAAAATATAGGTTCCCCATCTTACCAACCCAATAATCCTTATTCCCCAACTCAATATGAATTATACAACTCTTTATAGAATTAATTCTATAAGGGGATATAATAAAAAAATTAAAGATAGTTATGTATTCCCTTAATTCATTTATCCGAGGTTTGTATTCAGTTAAATTATTGTGATGAACTATATAAATATTCAATATACATTATGTATTCTTCTTTCAGAAGTGTTTCCATAAGTCGAAGATTATTTCTCTAGATAATTTCAAACTAAAATAAGAGTTTGGTTTTAGAAATTCAATAATAACATTAGAGTCATCAGTTCTTGTTTATTTTACATGAATCCATCGTGAAAAATATTTGGGTACTAAGAATATGTTTTTGAATAAAATGATATAAGAAATATACCTCTACAATATAATCCACATATATTAAATATTTCACTATAAAATCAATGGTTTTTTGGAAAATTCATGTATTGTGGAAATTATACCAATAAATTGGCATTTTGGGAATTATTTGAAAAAAATATGTGAACATTAAAAATTGAAGGGAAAAATTAACCAACATTAAAATATTTTATTACAGTTATTTGAGGTCTAATATGGATTGAAAATTCAATTGTATAAAAAAAATATAAGCTTATATTTAGTCTCTTCCTCAGGAAAACAAATATTAAATACATGGTATTTAGAAATCTTTCATAAATATTTATCTTACAAGACATAAATAATTACTCATATTTAAATTTAAAAGTTTGATACATGGAAAATAATGGGATACCTTATATGTGACTCCACAACTAACCAGATCTGTGTTCCGAGGAACTTTGGTGATTTTTTTACAGTTTTAGACCAAGGAAGTAGTCATTACTATCCATCTTAGTGGGTGGTTATTCCATGAATGTGTGAGGTAACAATCTATTTTAGTCCCAAAAATTATTTTGAAACAGATGTTATCTTTATCACAAATTTAAACTCTTATAGATTTAACATAAACCTAACATTTCATGGTTTCACATCACCCATTTTTATCAAATATATTAGTTCTATATAATAATAGTAAATAGTTATTTTACTTCATAGAAAATATAAATGCACATTTTTATTTAATTATAAAAAATGATTGAAACTATTTTTATTTTATAATTATTATATGATGTTTTTTATGGTTAATAAAATGTAAGTTATCACTAATGGGTTCGTATAAACTTTTTTGGACATTATAACTCCTATATCCATATTAATCAAAGAAAAAATTTACAATGAGAATGTAAAGACCCTTAAATTTCAAGGAAATGTTTTTCTTAAATTCTTTGGGATTTTACGAGTACGCAGTTTCTGACGGTACCTGATTCTGAGGCCCGCTGTGCCCGGAATCAATTTCCGAAGTTTAGCTCAGGTACGTTCAGTGAAAGAACAGCGGGTTTTTCTATCTTTTGAACCGGTGCTCGGAATTGAAATCTGAGGGAACTGATGACTCGCAGTGCCAGTATTTGCTTAAGATGACTTTTAACGTTGATACGTTTGCTCGGGAGAGGAAGTTAATTTTTGGGGTTTAAGTGAGAAGTAAATAAAATTGTGTACAATTTTATTTTATTATCCTTGGAAGTTAAACTCTCTCATTGGTAGTTGTTGGTGGGGCCCAAAACCACAAAACTTCCCATGTGTGGTTATGAGGGAGGTGGGGCCCACAAGAGCCCTCATCATTTCACATTCCATAAACCTTAACCCCTTTAAACTCCCATGATAAATACATGGCAACTCTCTATTAATTTTTAGTATCCTTTAATTATGTGACTTCTCCTCTCCCCACATTAAATCATTCCAACACACTTAATCAATTAAGAGAGTTATGTGATTGAATTTTAAATTTTAAATTCATGACATGAATTAATAAAATAAGATGAGACTTATTTTATTTGGGGATATTCTTGTGGTGTTGAGAGAAAAGGGGAGAGATCTCTTGTGACTTGAAGAACATCATCTCCTTCATTGAAGAATGCCAAGACTCCAGTGAAGAACATCGACTCGGTGACCCCGGATTCTTCTTCCTTTTCCTCCTCTGCGGAAAGGAAGGAATCAATGATGTGGTAATTCACCAATGATGTCATGCTTTGTTCTCACCATGATAAAATAGGAGATGCTGCTTCCTCTTCGGACGCTCTTCGTCGACATCCATGAAACCTCCCCATGTGATGCCATTAACCACAACACTGATGTTATTCATCGTATTTTGAGGTAGGGGTGTGTTCTTATTTGAGAAACGATGATTCTTCTTTCTATGTTTGTTTCTATTGAACTGCTTGCTACCAAACTAACACGGAAAGACCGGGCCAAATGAATATCGCCCAATCCCTCTGCCGTTTTTGTGAATGTTTGGTGAGTTCTTTGTGTTCTTCAGGGGTGATGAACACCAGATCATTGCGAGTTCGTTGTGAAACGCAACGATTCCAATTTGAAGACCCAACATCACGACATCCTAGCGAAGGTGCGACAATGATAGCGGGCGACAGATCAAAATAGAATGGGTAGGACCATCCCTCAACCGTTCTTTGAGCGGGTGAATCAAATCATCTTTTCAGAGCCGATCAAAGGCCCGAAAACACCACAGATGATGACGGGACATCAGGGTGACCTAGTGTCTGATGTTTCGTGATGAATGGACCGTCAGAACGAAGAGTGGACATCATAGAAGGCACACTGTCCAGAGGCGTCATTTCTGGAAAATTCCAGAATACACTGCGTGTATCTCTGAGGAACATTCCATGTAGTGTGGGCGTACTGTAGCTTCCATTTTGAACATTAGAAAAGTAACACATGGCATGTGACTCTAGACACACGACGTGTACTCTCCACACTGTTTGTCAGAGGAGGCTTCGATAGACATGGCGTGTATTTAGGGAGATACACGTACATGGGCAGAACCACACGACCAAGAGGCACGATGTGTACTACTTTTACCATGGCAGAAGCTGCTTCATGATTACTCGGAGTGTATTCCTAGAATACACGGACACGGGGTGGAGTACATGGGCAGGTACTCCACCACACGGCCAGGCTTGGCCAGCGTACACGGAGCCAACCACAGAAGTTTGGACATGGCATGTAACCATACCACACGCCGTGTACTTACTTTTTACATGAACAACACTTCGACACGGGCTGTGGTACACGGACAGTACCCGTGGAAGGATGAAATATCGTGTAACCATACCACACGTCATGTACTTTCATTTTACACGACCAGCCCCATGACACGGTCCGTTCCACACGGGCAGTACCCGGTGTCTAATGACACGGTCTGTATTACTTACCGACACGTCGTGTAATTTTGGAAAATGGATTGGTTGTCTTGTTCTTCGTGAATTGGGTACGTTATTCTTGGTTTTTCCCCTATGATGTGGGACTGAACGTTAGGATACATCATCTATGGTCTTCGTGACAGTTGATGTATCCACCCCTTTGACTCGAGGAGTGGACCCTCCTAGAATCGAGTATGCTGTGTGCGGGAACCCTAGAGCTGGCTGCGACTACAACGACTATAGTGTTGGGATCCTCCATGGGTTCGACGACGATGACGACTGTAGTTGGATCCTACGTGGGATCGGCAGCGAGGACGACTGTACTTGGATCCTATGTGGGTTTGGCATCGATGGTTACTGTACTAGGATCCTACGTGGGTTCGGCAGTGACGACTTTTGTACTTGGATCCTATATGGGTTCGGTAGGTGAGATGATTCAGAGGCTACATCTATCATCTCCACCCCTCTTCGTGAGTAGTATACCTGAGTGAGCTGATTTTTGACGTTCAATCATTATCATCAATATGATTGTCTTGATTTCTTGTGTGGATTGAGTTGTGATTTCCTGTGTGGACTAGGTTGTACATGGGCTCAGGAGTTGGATCCGAATTGGAAATGATGACTTAGGTATATGTATGGGCATATAACTAATTAGAGTTGTTTGATATTTCATGTTTGTATACTTCCTTTGTGATTTATCCTTTGTGGATTCAGGGAGCCCTTTTGGATCTCGGGGTCCCTACTGAGTATCGTATAATCACCCTTTCATGGGCTATGCCCACACAACGTTGTGTTGGTTGCAAATGATGGATAGCCTGGATCGTGGTTGAGGCTTGTGGAGGGGGACGGTACCCGGAGGTGGACTATCAGGCAGGACGTACACGGAGCGTACGGACGGACCTGAGGAGCCGACAAGACTCTTTGTACCCACCCTTTTGTTGGGAATTCTGGAGGCTGACTTGGTGGTTACTGATTTGCTTTACTACTGATGTTCTTTCATTTCAGTTGTAATATAATTTTAGTTGGGTTTGTATTCTAGCCCATTTACTTTCCATCACTTACTTTTGTACTCAATTTACTTAGTGTTTATTTCATCTTGCGTACTCTATGGTGTTTGTTTTCTTATATAAAGGCAATGCCTTCCCTTTTATTGGGATTTATGCCTTTGGTGCTAGTCGCCAGCCCCTGGCTTATGGAAGGCGAGTTTGGGGTTGTCACGGCACGGGCCTCGAGGATGGGTCGTGACAAATTGGTATCAAAGGAGTCGGTTCTACCGCTGAACTCAGGACTCTGATAATTTATTCAATGTGAATCAATAGTGCTAAGGGTATTGAGTGTGGTTATCAGTTCAGGGAGTCTAGTGTTGGTGCGGCGGATGACATATCCATACACCAGGACCCTGACTTCTGATTTCTGACTGAATGCACGAAAACATTGATTTCAAGTGTGTTTCAAAGTTTTCTTTGTGATTACTTTGTGTTATCTCACCAGGTATACTAAATTAACCATGGCGCATTTGTTTATTTTCAGGATGGCCCCACGACGGTAGCCAGCTAGGGTTCCGAGATTTGTGTGAGACGACAGTTCACCGAGTGATGATGCCTCGGTGCAGGGCCCCATTATAGCGGAGGCACCAGCGGTACCTCTACCCACCGAACCACCGATGCCAATAGCCCCAGAAGCTGAGAGTGCAAGTCACCTGAGTGCACTACATGAGTTCCAGCATCAGTGACCACCCAGGTTCCGCGGGGAGAGAGACCCTCAGGTAGTCGAGGACTAACTGGAGGCATTTGTTTGAGTCTTTAGATTAGTAGGGACACCAGCTGACCTTATGGTGATCCTTGCGGCGAGTCTCCTACATGCAGCAGCAGGTAGATGGTGGAGCCTGATGCTCTAGGTGAAGGATGAGGAATCTCTTCTTTGGATGGAATTCGGGAGCCTCTTCCTCATGGAGTTCGTTCCATCCACCCTCCGTGTGGTTCACATATAGGAGTTACTACAGCTGTGGCAGGGCAGCATGATAGTAGCCCAGTACTCCGCTAGATTTACCGACCTCTCATACTACTCCACTGACATGGTACAAGACCCATTATTTCAGGCCAAGACCTTTGAGCAGGGACTGAGGCATGATATCGGTGCTTCGATGATCTCCCTCAGTATTCTAACGAGGCAAGAGTACTAGAGCGAGCCCTTCTTGTGGAGAGCTTCCTTGCTGAGCCTTCACCAGCAGCAAGACCTAACGTAGGGCGGCACGTAGCGGAGTCTTCTGCAGCCGGTAGTAGACAGATGTCATAGAGGACTAAGAGGACGAGACCATCAGTTGGAGGACCTCAGGATACTGGTTCGGATGTGAGGGGTACATGCAGGAGATCCATTCATACGAGAGGTGGACCGTGCTAGGCATGCAGCGGGCATGGCCACATAGCTCGTGACTGCCTGAACCGCCATGCAGAAGAGCAGAAGACGGTGGAGGGACCACCCAAGAAAAGGTAGAGGTTTGACTGTGGTGGTCTCCAGGGAGTAGTTGGACGAGGTAGAGGAGCTGGCCGAGCAGCAGTTGGTGGGTGATGCTTTGGGGCTCTACCACCACCACCACCTCCACTAGGAGGTCCACCCCGACAATAGGGAGCTGGTGGGCAGAGGCAGGCTCAGCTTGAGGTTGTAGATGCCTATTACAACGACGCACCTAAGATGATTCTAGGTACTGTCTGTGTCTACTCCACCCTTGATGTAGTTCTTATAGACACAAGAGCGAGTCATTCTTTCATTACCGCTGCCCTTGTTCGGAGCTCGGAGATTCTGACAGAGCTATTGGCTCAATCTTTACGGCTAGAGACTTTTACGGGTGCAGACGCAATGATTACGCACTGGTTACGAAAGTGTGTTCTTACTATAGGAGGCAAGATCTTCAGTTGGGATCTTATTGTAGCGGCGTCGAGGCCTTACTACGTCATCTTGGGCATGTATTGGTTATCTATGGTCATGCTCAAATCGACTATTTTAGTCGCAAGGTGCGGCATGTCTGCACCGATGGCAGTAGGTTCACCTTCACCGGTGAGAAGGGAGCCTTTGTAGTGTATGATGGACTTACACAGAGGAGAGGATAGTTGATCACTCATCAGTTGGATAGTCTCATCTTAGGAGCAGTTGATATGCGGAGTCCGAGTTTTCCTATAATCGTGGATCAGTATGTGGATGTTTTTCCTGACGACGTTCTATGACAACCTTCTCACAGAGAGGTAGACTTATATATTGACCAATACTCCGGGATAGCCCTGATATCTACTCCAGCATATCGAATGGATCCCGCTGAGCTACGAGAGCTACGGGTACAGCTGGAGGACTTGTGGGGCAAGGGGTTCATCCGACCCAGTGTTTCACCCTGGGCTTCCCTGATTTTGTTCTCCAAGATAGCATACGGAAGTCTGTGACTGTGTGTCAACTACCGTCTCCGGAATCAGGTGACTGTGAAGAACAAGTATCCACTTCCGAGGATTAGCGATCTCTTCGATCAGCTCATGGGAGCACGATGGTTCTCGAAGATAGACCTCATGTCAGGCTATCATCAGCTCAGATTTCGAGATGAGGATGTGCAGAAGATGGCCTTTAGGTGTCGGTATGGCCGCTATGAGTTCTTTGTTATTTTTTTTCGGCGTATGCAATGCTCCAGCAGTGTTCATGCGTCTTATGAACAGGATCTTCCAGCATTACCAAGATCGATTTGTCGTAGTCTTCATCGACGACATATTGATTTAGTCAACTACTGAGGAGGAGCACGCCTACCACTTGTGGGATGTATTGGATACACTCTGAGACCACCAGCTTTATGTTTAGCAATCAAAGTGTATGTTCTATGTTTGAGAGGTCCACATCTTGCGACATATCATCTCTGAGGAAGGAGTTGTGGTGGATCCTACAAAGATCGAGGCAGTGCTATCTTGGGAGCCATCCAGGAGCATGACGGAGGTGCAGAGTTTCATAGGTATGGCTGGGTACTATTGGAGATTTGTGCCTGACTTCTCTAGAGTTGCAGCACCACTTTATTCTTTGAAGAAGAAGGGTAATCCCTTCGTGTGGTCAGATAGATGTTAGCAGAGCTTCTAGGAGATGAGACAGAGATTGACCAATGATCCCATCTTGAGGCTACCAGAGGAGGGCGTAGGGTATGTAGTTTAATGCGATGCATCAGGGACCGGACTTGGGTATGTCTTGAGGTAGGAGAGGTAAGTGATCTCCTATGGATAACGATAGTTGAGGCAACACAAGAATAAATATGCTACGCATGACCTGGAATTAGCATCAATGGTCTTCACCTTGAAGATGTGGAAGCACAATCTGATGGGTGAGTGATTTACACTCTACTCTGACAACTAGAGTCTCAGGTACATCTTCTCACAGAAGGACCTAAACCTGAGACAACGGAGATGGATCGAGTTCCTCCTGGACAATAAATTTGAGATAGTATATACTCCTGGGATGGGAAACGTAGTAGCTGATTCTCTCAGCAGGAGGTGGAGCCTTCAGCTACTTGGAGAGGTGATGGAGCAGCTACCCACGTTGCAGATATCCTTCATGGATTGAGATAGAGCAGCCTTCCTACAGTCACTCACAATCAATCCTCCACTACTTCAGCGGGTAAGAGAGGCACAACGTGGGGACGTTGACTGTGAGACATGACGTGCACATATATACTCAGGACAAGCACCTAATGGATTTTCTTTGGGAGGAGAGCACATCATCCTTTTTAGAGGAAGTACCATGGTACCAGTTGCATTACAGGAGTAGGTGCTGAGATAGTTTCACACTTCCCCATTGGCGGTACATCCTAGAGTAGCAAAGATGTACCCGGATCTCAGACGATAGCACTAGTGGCCAGGTATGAAGAAGGTTGTGGTAGAGTTCGTTTCACGATGCCTCACCTACCAGTAGGTGAAGGCAGAGCACCAGGTACCAGCAGGCATGGTACTGCCCTTAGAGGTCCCGAATTGGAAGTGGGACAAGATATATATGGATTTAGTGATGGGACTTCCACATACTTATAGAGGACATGACTCCATCTGGGTGAATATAGACTGACTCACCAAGTCGTCCCACTTCTTACCCATCAGAGAACAGGGCTCAATGGAGATCTTGGGACGCATCTATGTTCAGGAGATCGTACAACTTCATGGTGTTCCATCATCCATCGTCTCCAATCGAGATGCTCGTTTTACTTCCCCGGCTTTGGAAGGGGTTGTAGGAGGCATTTGGGATGCAGCTATGCCTGAGCACCGCCTTTCACCCTCAGATGGATGTCCAGAAAGAGAGAACCATTCAGACTCTCTAGGACATGCTATGTGAATGTGTCTTTGACTTTGGTCACAGCTAGGAGGATCACATACCCTTAGTGTAGTTTGCGTACAACAATAGCTACCATTCCACCATCGGGATGGCCCCATACGAGGCATTGTACGGCCGGCCTTGCAGATCACCTCTATGCTGGACAGACCCTGGGGAGTCAGCACTTGTAGGACCAGAGATGGTGTAGACCACGACGGAGAAGGTAAAAATCAGCCAGGAGTGGATGAGGACTGCTCAGAGCCGACAGAAGTCATATGCTGACAGGAGGTGGAGACCACTAGAGTTCGAGGATGTAGAACACATTTTCTTACAGGTCTCACCTCAATGTGGATTACGGAGATTTGGATGGGGCGGAAAGTTATCTCTGCGCCTTATCGGACCATTCCAGGTTCTCAGCAGGATAGGTGAGGTGGCTTATCGCCTGGATCTTCCACCTTAGTTGAATCGGGTGCACGACGTCTTCCACGTATCTCGACTGAGGAGATACGTGCATGACCCGATGCATATCACTGATCACGGGGAGCTGGACATCGATGATGGGGGTGACATCTAAAGATGTCCCGGTGGAGATCGAGGATCGAAAGGATAAAGTCCAACATGGACGGTTGATTCCTCTAGTGTGCATTAGGTGGCAGCACGGGAACCTTCAGGAGAGAAATTGGGAGCGGGAGGCTCATATGCATGCATAGTACCCCGATTTGTTTCCCTAGTTTATCATATAGATTTATGAGGACTTAAAGCACTGAGGTGCGAGTAATGTAAAGACCCGTAAATTTCAAGGAAAAAAATTTCTTAAATTCATTGGGATTTTACGAGTACGTAGTTTTTGACGAAACTTGATTCTGAGGCCTGGTGTGCACGGAATCAATATCTGAAGTTTAGTTCGAGTACGTTCAGTGAACAAATGAGTGGGTTTTTTTATATTTTGAACTGGTGCATAGAATTGAAATGTGAGGGCACTGATTAACTCGCAGCACCAGTATTTTCTTAAGATGACCATTACCATTGATTCGTTTTCTCAGGAGAAGAAGTTGATTTTTTGGGTTTAGGTGAGAAGTAAATAAAATTGTGTACAATTTTATTGTATTATCCTTGGAAGTTAGACTCTCTCATGGGTAGTTGTTGGTGGGGCCCACAACAACCCAAGTTTCCATGTGTGGTTATGAGGGAGGTGGGCCCTACACGAGCCCTCATATTTTCACATTCCATAACCCTTAACCCCTTTGAACTCTCATGATAAATACATGGAAACTCTCCATTAATTTTTCGTATCCTTTAATTATGTGACTTCTCCTCTCCCCATATTAAATCATGCCAACACACATAATCAATTAAGAGAGTTATGTGTTTGAATTTTAAATTTTAAATGCATGGCATGAATTAATAAAATAAGATGAGACTTATTTTATTTGGGGTTAGTCTTGTTGTCCTGAGAGAAAAGGGGAGAGAGCTCTTGTGACTTGAAGAACTTTATCTCCTTCATTGAAGAACACCAATAATCCGACGAAGAATATCCACTCGGCAACCCCGGATTCTTCTTCCTTTTCCTCCTCCACGGCAAGGATGTAAACAATGACGCGAGAATTCTACAATGACGTCACTCTTTGTTCTCACCGTGATAAAAGAGGAGACATCACTTCCTCCTCAGACGCTCTTCGTCGACATCCACGAAACCTCACCACATGACACCGTTAACTGCAACACCAACGTTCGTCATCGATTGTTGAGGTAGGGGTGTGTTTTTATTTTAGCAACGCAGATTCTTCTTTGTATGTTTGTTTGTCTTTAACCGCTTGCTACCAATCTAATGTGGAAGGAACGAGTGAAATGAAGATGGCCCGATCCCTCCACCGTTTTTTTGAATGTTTGGTGAGTTCTTCATGTTCTTCATGGCTGATGAACACCGGATCGTTGAGAGTTCATTGTGTGATGAAAAAAATCCAAATTTGATGACCCAACATCACGACATCCTAGAAGAGGTGCGACGACGATACCGGGCGATAGATCAAACCGGAATGGGTAGGACCGTCCCTCGACCATTCGTCGATAGGGCGAATCAATTCGTGTTTTCAAAGCTGATCAGAGGCCCAAAAACACCGGAGATGATAATGGGACATCAGGGTGACCTAATGTCCGATGTTTCGTGGTGAAAGAACTGTCAGAATGAATAATGGACATCACTGGAGTTTGGCTGGCCAGAGGCATCATTTCTGGAAAATTCCAGAATACACGGTGTGTATCTCTAATGAACACGCTGTGTAGTGTGGGCGTACTGTAGCTTCTGTTTCGAACGTTAGAGAAGAAACAGATGGAGTATGACTCTAGACACATGGAGTGTACTCTCCACACTATTTTTTCATAGGAGGCTTCGATGGACATCGAATGTATTCAGGGAGATACACGGACACGGGCAGAACCACACGACCAAGAGGCATGGCGTGTACTACCTTCACCATGGTAGAAGTGGCTTCATGATGACTCGAAGTGTATTCCAAGAATACACAGACACGAGGTGGAGTACATGGGCAGGTACTCCACCACACAGCCAGGCTTGGCCAGTGTACACGGAGCCAAACCCAGAAGTTTAGACATGGCGTGTAACCATGCCACACGTCATGTACTTACTTTTTACGCGAACAGCCCTTCGACACGGGTTGTGGTACACGAACAGAACCTGTGGACTAAAGACACGACGTGTAACCATACCACACGTCGTGTACTTACTTTTTACATGACCAACCACATGACATGGACCATTTCACACGGGCAGTACCCTGTGTCTGATGACACGACATGTATTACCTACCTACACACCGTGTACTTTTGTAAAATGACTTGGTTGTCTTGTTCTCCGTGACTTGGGCACGTTCTGCATGGTTTTTCCCCTATGACATGGGACGGAATGTTGGGATACATCATCTCTAGTCTTCATGACGGTTGATGTATCCACCTATTTGACTCAAGGAGCGGACCCTCCTGGAATCGAGTATATGTTGTGTGCGGAAACCCTAGAGATGGCTCGACTGCAACGACTACCGTGCTGGGATCCTCCATCGGTTCGATGACTATGACGACTGTACTTGGATCCTACATGGGTTCAGCAGTGAGGAAGACTTTACTGGGATCCTCTTTGGGTTTGGCAGCGATGGTTACTTTACTAGGATCCTACGTGGGTTCGGTAGCGACAACTTATGTACTTGGATCCTACCTGGGTTCGGTAGGGGAGATGATTCAGAGGATACATCTATCATCTTGACCCCTCTTCGTGAGTAGTATACCTGAGTGAGGTGAGTCTGGACATTCAATAATTATCATCAATATGATTGTCTTGCTTTCCTGTGTGGATTGAGTTGTGATTTTCTGTGTGGACTGGTTTGTACATGGGCTCGTGAGTTGGAGTCGAACTGGAAATGATGACCTAGGTATATGTATGGGCATATACCTAAGTAGAGTTTGTTGATACTTCATGTTTGTATCCTTCCTCTGTGGTTTATCCTTTTTGGTTTCTAGGAGACCTTAGGGGGTCTCGGGGTCCCTACTGAGTATCGTATACTCACCCCTGCACGGGCTATGCCCGCACTACATTGTGTTGGTTGTAGACGATGAACATCGCTGATCGTGGTTGAGGCTTGTGGAGTGGGATAGTACCCAGAGGTGGACTATCAAGTGGGACGTACACGGAGTGGACGGACAGGCCCAAGGATCTGACGAGACTCTCTGTACCCACACTTCAGTTGGGAATTCTGGAGGATGACTTGGTGGTTGCTGAATTACTTTACTGCTATTGTTCTTTCTTTTCAGTTGTATTGTACTTTCATTTGGGTTTGTATTCTGGGCCATTTACATTCCAGCACTTACTTTTATTCTTAGCTTACATAGTATTTACTTCATCTTGTGTACTCTGTGGTGTTTGTTTTCTTATATAATGGAAATGCCTTCCCTTTTCTTGGTATTTACGCCTTTGGTGCTAGTCGCCAGCCCCTGGCCTATGAAAGGCGGGCTTGGGGTAGTCTCGGCACGGTCCTTGAGGACGGGTCGTGAAAGAGAATATTCTAGTATGGTGGACAAATTATGGGGGTTGTGATCAATTATTCATTTTTATTTTCAAAATCCATCATGCATGCATTACCAAACAAAATTATCATTATTTTATAGTAGGTTGGTTAGGTGAAATGAATTTTACAAAAATATTTTATAAATCTATTATAAAACTCATTATGTCCTAAATAATAATAAAACATTTCTCATATTGGTGGGGTAAGGAAATGTAGAAATAAACCTAATTCGTTCCTTATCAACTTCAATACCATAATTAAAAATAATTTAGACTAGAAAATATCATTTCTCCTCTACCAAAAATGAATTTATCAAAACATAAATATAGTTTTTATCAGTTATTTTTATTAAAATGTTTTATAGATTTTCAATAATTTTTTCTAAATAATTTCCATAAATAATAAAATTTTGATGGAATACCTAAAAACATTTATCAATTAAATTTGATAAAAGGCTCATAAAACACCATTGAAAGGTGCTTAAGGAATTTCAGTGATATAATAGAATCCTTAGGTAATGAAAAATACCGAATAGATTTGTGACAATGGTATCTTATAATCTTCTATATATAATGGAACTAGAAGATACCAGGGAGAAATATTAGGGAAATAATAATGACCCCTTCTAGCTAGCCTCTCTAACATTTCATCTATAAAATGAATGATAAATTTATCCTTTTGGGTCCAATAATTCAATTTACAACCACAAATTAACCATTCCTACTATTCTGAATTCATATGGGAACTAAATCATTGTTATCATCCTATCCAATTTTGAATCTTCTTTTATTAAGAATAATTTCAATGGCACTCACCCATTAGGAGTCTAGGATTATGTCATTCAAACAAATAAATTTGTTTCTATATCCTTTTTTATAATTGTTTGGACGATATATTTGGTCCTCAATTGGGGTTATGTCACAGGTTTAGATTCAGTTTCAAATAAATACCTATACATAATTTTTTGGATAAACCCTATAATATCTTCTAATTACAAACCTGTGATAATAATATTTTGTTTTAAAATTTCATAAAGTTTCCCTTCCATATAGGTTTTTAAAATTTTCAAAATTATGACTACAATCTCTCCATTCCACATTAAATATTAAAATTTTTATTTAATATTAATTATTCAATTAATATCATGGGAGAATTTTAATTATTTTTTTAAATGAATTAAATCAATTTTTATAGTGTGCACATGTAATACAGATCCTTCAATGAATGATTTGTGAAAACAATCAAAAATAAATTTCATTTTTTTATTCTAACTATATATAATAAAAAATTATAATGTATTGTGTTCATTTTCAAAAAATGATTCATCTTAGAAGTCATGTGTCTCCAATGGTTCTCCTAATTGAATGATTTCAACAAACATTTCAATTTATTCTTTCTAAATATATTTAGTAAAACAAAATCATTCAACAAAAATAATTTTTTCTCTTAAAAGGGGATTTTCATTAAATCAAGGATATTTTAATTGACTATATTTTTTCAAAAGCCATAATAAATTTTCATTATTAATAAATATTTTCATTATTTAAAACATATGAAATTTCAAAAAAATAATGAAAGGGGAAATTACATTTCCAAATTATTTTTCAATGCTGAGGATGTAAAAATAAATCGGGAACAACAATCTATGTACACATTAAAAAATATCATCTTGTAATCTAACTAGATAGGTAGTAATTTTGTTATTATGTTGTTTAGAAACTCTAGTCAGTCTGAGATCACATATCTATAAGGAATAATAGAAATTCTCAGTGACAACCTTAATCGATTATTATAAATTAAATAGTGTAATTAAATAATTGTGTTCTCTTATGGTTTTAGTGGTAGTGAATATACATGGATCATGTAATTTTTAGGAATTTATGATGTGGTAGGGGAATACCCAATTATACCTATATTTATGTATTTATGTCATCACTATTTCTTCTTCATGGTTCCCAATCCCTTGATAAATGTTTCATAACTATGGGATTTTTTATGGATTCTATAAAATGGATATTGATTTCCATATTTTTGATTATCTCAAAGATTCATTGGTGTAAATTATCCTCATTATCTCTCATAGATGATATTACTCTAGATGGGAAGGGATATTGGTGATAATTTAAGTCTTTATCCTGGTAATTTATATTTTCTATATTCACTATATGTTTTATAACTAGTACTTATTATTAGCAATCCTTTTTAGGGATAGATTTCTTAAGTTCAGTGGGTCTTCCACTTTAATCTTCAGATTGATATGTGAGTTCATAGTAGTTCCCCAACTCCTTTACACTAATTAATGAAATGGATGTATCATTTTTTATGTTTAAGAATTAGTTGAGATGGAAATTTTCATAAACCATGATTTATCATGTCATTTATGGTAGTCATAATCTGGTCATACATTCTTTATAGACTCATTAGATATGATAAATGAATACAGTGAGAAGTTTTTTGAGTTATGTCAGACTCCTCAAGTTTTTGAATAATGTACATCAATGAAGGTTCATTATTCCTCCATTTTCTCTAACTTATTGATGCTCGGTATGTTTTTATTAGAAAGGGACGCATATAGAATGATGGTTGATAGACTTATTGGAATGGTGTAATGGTTAGTTCATATAAATTTTAGAAATGCATTAGTATAATATTGTTTAGAGGAGAAATATTGCTAGAATTATAGATATGTGGTTGGTGATGTTTAATGCCCCTTGTTCATAAACCACTACCCCATAAGAGAGTTATGTTATTCAATTTCATTTTAATTTAAAGGAAACATTGACATTTTTTTCATTCAATCTTCTAACGGTTGTTAAAATATTGAAATATTGAGGATTTGTAATATAAATTCGATATGTTATTTAACTAAAATATGTGAATTTTTAATCAATATTCTATATTTAATGTATCCATTGTGTTTTGGTTAGTTTCTATCAAACCTTTGTAGAATAATACTAAGAAATGATGGTCTTTGAAAGGATAGTGTGTGTATGAAGTTATTATTGGCCCTAATAATTACTACCCTTCAATCCTTTTTTATTTTTGAAAGGAAAATATTTTGAAAGTAGGAACTTACATAAAAACAAACTATGAGCCATGAATCCCCCCACAAAAACAAAATTCCAAATTCCAAATTTAAATAGTTAATATTTAATCCATCATAATGGCCTCTGTGGGAAAACTGCCAGACATCGTGAACTCTGACCCAATAATAAACATCATCCATACTAGTTCACCACTGAGAACTAATCACTAGAATCCAACAACTCTTCCAAATATAAATCATAATATAACAACATATAATAAAGAATCTCCACAAGCATAAATAAGTCCACTCTTGACATAGAACCAAAGAAAGTGACCAAGCCACCAAGACGGATGCCTCAAATAATTTTATAGACCACTCAAAATCACATCCCAAAATACCTTGAATACCATCATAAAAGTCCGAGTGGGATAAGAGAGGTGTAATACTAAAGAAAGTGAAGTGTATGAAGTAAAATAAGGCCATGAATATGAGCTTGACACCATGAACACAAAACCCTTCCTTTAGAATAAACACCATTTGAATTACAATGAAAACACTACTACCATTAAAAATGAAAAAAATAATGTGGAACTATAATTCTAAGAATCATCATCATTATGAAATATTTCTATGATTTTAATAGAATCTATTCTATACTAGAACACCACCACCACCTTCTAAAAACATAATAATCTTCACCATAATGAATCATCCTCACAACCATAAACTAAATATATATAAATCAGAAAATGATATCCATATAATAGAAAAATAGAAACGAAAAATAGAAAAAACCACAAAAGAGTATCACAAAGCATATTAGGAGAAACAAGATGTCAGAGTAAACTAGAGAAGAATCTATTTTAACCCTACCACCATCACTATCCCAAAATAACCTAAAGCTCTATCATTCTTCACCAAAAATAGGTTATTACATGATGGGTAAGTAAATAAGGGCATATAAGGAGCACATACGAGAAAAACATTGTCTAGGGAGACACAAGATCCACCTGAAAAGAACCCATCAAAAAAGAACTTCTCATATGATACCACCATAACCATCCCAAACCACCATGATCACCAACTCACTAGAATAATAGTGGGGTCTAATGTGTTAAGAGAAGAAGGAATATAAGTTTTGAGATAGAGTGGGATCAATAAGGGGATGAAAAGATGATGTTGAGAAGGGTGATGACATTTCAAGGCCAAATGATGTGAATAATCCCTCGCCACCAGAAAATCATTCAGAAAACAGGAGATGGGGACTCCATAAGGTACTGATGTATTACAAGTGGAATGCATTCGTTATCTCAACACAGTTGATGAATTATATAATACATAGGTTAGATAAAAACTCATTTTAAGATCGAACAATAATGTTGAGGGGAGCCTTTTAGATGATTTGGAAATTAGATACTCCTTTAGGACTGATCCCATTCAACAAGTATCCAATTTATCTTAGATTTCAATCTGTACGATCTTCTAAAACCCAATGAAATTTAGGGGTAAACTAATCATTATAGAAATAACTTCATTAGTATATTAATAATTAGGTGGTCAAAGCTGGATGTCATTGTTAATGGGGGTTCGTACAATTGTCTTAAGGTTTTGTTTAGTTATAAAAAAATTTCATCCATGTTTTTACTTATTAATGTTATGATAGTTTTAGAAGTGGAAGGGGGTGAATATGTTTTCAATGGGATAGTAAAAAATTTAATTTCCTTGCATTTGGTGATTTTAATGGTCTTTATTATTACTAGTACATTTTTTAAGGAACCACAATGAAACCAATGAAGTGTTATTAAATAGATCTATTCATTTGTTGAATTTATATTTAAAAAATATAATATCTAAAAAATTTCCGCATCTATAAGAATGCTCGATTGATGAAAAACCTTTCATTTTGCTTCCATCAAATGAAATTTCAACATATAATTAATAAATTATTATTGGTAATTTAGTTTTCTATAAATATTAGTGTCATTTGGATATGTTTCCACTCTCTTGTTAAATAGTTATATTATGTAAATTAAAAAATGATTTTTTTGTATTAAATTCAATTTTAAAAGAAGTTTAATAACCTTGTATGTCCCCTCACATTACCTGTTAATTAATTATTAAAATTTTTCTCACCATTTTTCTTTCTAACCATGTGAAATATAAAATTTATTAGTAACATGAGGAAATTAAATTTGACTTGAGGGGTGGAAGGATCACAACCTCATTTAACCTCATCCTGACCTGTTGTAAGAAATATCTTCTCACCCATACATCAATCCACTACTCATGATCTTTATAAATAAAGAGTTACTACGTGGCATGTGTGTGAGATCCAGCTGAAGATAGCTGATTAATTCAATTTACATAGTAATAATGAACTATATTAATCATATAACCAATTTCTATGCATCCAAATAAAATGTACCAAATAAATTATCAATAAAATTTCTAATTAATTAATAGGGGATACATTTAATTTCATCATCTCATAGACTAATATATTAGTGTCCCATCCCTAAAATATTATAGAAAAATAATTGAAGGAAAAATGAATGGATTTAAAAACCCTACTAATATTTTGAAATCATGGGATAAACATCTTCTTATGTGGAAAATTTTGAATTAAATTGAGAAAATCCCAAGATCAGATACTGTATCTCCACATCTCACATTATTCATATTGATTAAACCCCTTTAACATACCTTGAATATTCATGAATTTTCTTGAATTTAGTTACCCAATTCCTTCCAATTCTAATTTACCACGTGTGATGTCTGGGATATAACATGTCTCAACATTAACATCGCTTGAATCCTTTTGTTAAGAACATTACCCTCCTATAACCAGGCTCACATATCATTATTGATGAATCTAGGATGAAATGTTCAGTTGTTTCTATCTTTAGGGGAAAAATACAATTAGTTGGGTTCTCCCCCGTGAGGGGAATGGTAACCTCTGTTCATAGTGGCCTGGAACATAATCTGTGGATTTATGATTGATCTTTTCCATGTTTGAAATGCTATAATGAAACCAGTGTTGGGTAAAATTTTATGGATTTGGGTCTGAATTTTATCTCATTTGGCCCTATAAAAAATTTATTTTCCTCAAATAATTTTTTATGTGTGCTTTGTGGATTAGGGGTGGAATTTTGGAGTTGATAGAGAGATTTGTGGGCCACAACTGGTAGGATTTTTTACTGGAATGGATTTGGTTTTAACACATGATTAATATAAATTTATAATTATAGTTGGAGAAATTTTGAGGGGGGAAAATATGTGATCAATTTATACAAGTTATATTTTAGATGTGATAGATGTAAGGATGTGATAGGATAAGACTCGGTCTTGACTATTAAATTTGTGGATATTGGAGCTTTGGAAGAATTGTAGGTGTTGGTATAATAATACGTGTGATGATACACTAGTTTGGATGTCTTGGATTCATTATAGAAATACATTGATAGATTGTTGTTCATTGATCATCATAACAAAATCAATTGAACGCTGAATGAAAACAGCCACCACCATTTATAGACCTAAACATCGAACAATAATAGGGAAACTGGTTATCATTTGGGGTCATCATATTCAAACTATCCCGTTTCGATATTGGTGATGATTACACTATTCATTTGTGGTGTGATTATTTATTTATAAGATAATTTCCTAAAAATCTAGTATGTAATGTCATTTATTTCATATTTGAGTAGTAGACTGCTTCAGAACACATTATAAGATTTATATTATTATGAATAGAGTAAAAATGCTTGTATAGATAGGGTTTCCTAATCAATAGAGGATATAGAGTTTGGTTTATTGTTAGATATATTCCAAAAAAAATTCATTGTCACATAGAGATATTAAGTCATTGGAGAGGATATCTGTAACATATTTTTTTGAGGTTGTGGTAACATTCTTGGGAGGATCATTAGTAGACATCATTGTGGAGGACCTGTAATATATTTTCGATATCATTTCTCCTACTGATAGGTAATACTTGTTATATTAGATTCCATAATCCACTATGAGATATGGTGGAAAAATGTTAGTGCAGTATACCACTGGTGATGATAGTTGTAGAAGGAGATTTCATAGTATAATGTGAGTTTCTCTTATTGAAGTTGTCTTTCTTTATAGTCAGTTGTGTGAAGGTATTGAAGTCAGTCTATATGGAGGATGTGATATCACATGGAAGTGAGGGACATGATATATTTAGAACGCCAATGTAGAATCCTTAGTATAAATCATGTGGTATCTTGAGAAATCATGAGTCTTATAGTTTAATCTTATTGTTAGTGTTGCATGATTGCACAAATGGATTCATGTGGAAGATTTTGGCATTTTGGAAGAGCAATTTCATAATATATTGGGATTCCTCAAATCACTTAGGTGACATAACTTGTTTTTTAATATATGTTCATTGTAATTTATTTGTAAAACATGTTATTTATTTTTTGGTAAAAATACTTATTATGGTTATTAAAAAAATAAATTCAAACATGAATTAATGTAGTGTTTATGAGGACACAGGTTTTGTCCATTATGGGGAGTGTTGTTGTTGTGTTTTTATCTTATACAATGTATTTTTTATTTGAAATCAATAAATTAAATTTATTTAATTAAATTCAGTTTTAAATGAAGTGGAATAACCTTAAATACCCCCCTTAAATTACTTATTAATTTATTATTTTAATTTTACTATCATTTTTCTCTCTAACAAAGTGAAACCTCAATTGAATATTATCTCATATATTTTTTCCTCAATTAGAGTAATGAAATGATCACTACATTTTTTGGCCTCTCCTATCCTGGTGATTTGAAATCTATAATCACATATAGGTAAATCTAAAAATTAGGATAAAAACCAATGAAAAGTGTTTTGTGCTAATTTTTGTTATCTTAAAAGAGTGGTACTAAAAATTCAAAATGATTAGTAATATGGAACAACAAAAATCATCTAAAAATTTAATATAAATATAAAAAAAATGTAAACAAGGATTATAAATTAAAATATAATTCCATAGTATGGGTTATATGTAATCTTATTTAATCATAAACTAATGGATTATTGTTCCACCATAATATTATTACAACACATTTAATAAAGAGAAAATTTTAATTATTAAATCATATCCAAACTAGATCAAGAAATATAGTAATTATACTCATCTTTAGTGAACAATTTATCATTAAATAGTCAAACTCATAGGATTTTCATGAACTAACTTCTGATCCCATGTGATTTATAAATATTCTTACACTAAATTAATTCCTAAATCATAGAGAATTTCCTTGATTATAGTGCCCTACTATCCTCATAATTTATTTTTATACATACGATTCTCAAGGGTATATATTTATTTCTTTAATAATCATGTTAATATTTTTGTTAAAAACAATATTCTCCCATGATCATTATCGATTCTCATTATGGAATAATCAAGGGTGAAATGTTCTATTATGTCATGGTGTAATAGAATATATGATCTTCTAGGTGTTCCCCTATGAGGGGGAAGATTATTCTCTTATCAATTAGAATGGGCTTTATTTCTGGGATTTTTGTTTCATTATAGACCTTTGAAAAAAGGTTATATTATCTCAGGGATTGGGATAAATTTTATATATTTGGTCTCGACACCAATGTGTTTTGCATAGATGATTCATTATTTTTTAAAATATTTTTGGTGAATTTATTAAACTATAGATATGGACATGTAGTTTATAGCTAAAGATTTGGGCCTCAATTATATAGGCATTAATACTAGTTTGGATTATGTTTTTCAACTAGTTGTTGGAAGAAATATCCTCGGACATATAGCAATGTTGATCACTGCCTAGAACTAGGACCGATATTGATAAGACTTATCTTGGGTGTGAATGGTGTGATGTGGTTCTAGGACAAGACTCGTTTTGCACCATTACTTGTATTTACCATGAAGTTAAAGAAGTATTATTGGTTTTTTAATAATGTTGAATGTTATGAAAAAAATATTTTTGTTAGATTAGACTCATTTATGATCAATCAAATGATGTTTCTCAATCTTCAAGAAAAATATTTTTGAATATGGAATAGATGATGGTATTCTTTATTCATCTATATAATTATGAATGAATCTTAATTTTTATAAATTAATATTTCTTATCTTAGATGTTTGGGGAGAAATTCACAATTAAGGAAACACCTGTTGTACTAGATGTTTTTATTCCTTTCAAGAATAATTTAATGGTCTTCCACCAAATCATGAGGTTGAGTTTTCAATGTAACTCAAATCTAATGCTATGCCTATTTTAACGACATCCTATAGAATGGCCCCAACTGAGTTCTAGTAATTAATGAAGAAAATATATGAGAATATTTAAAAGGGATTCATACACCCTATTGTGTCACCTTGGGGGAATCTAGTTAGTTTTTTAAAAAGAAAGATCGATAAATTAGACTCTGCATTGATTATCAAGAACATAACAAGATCACTATCAAGACCAAATATATTCTCCCCCATATTGATGACTAATTTGACCAAATATATCGAGATAATTGTTTTCCATGATTTATCTTGATTCTGGATGTCATAAATTAATGTTCAAGAAGGAATATATTCTAAAGACAAGATTCCATTAAAGTAATTAGCACTATGAATTTATTGTAATTCCTTTATTCATACTAATTATCCCATTATCATCATGGATTTAATGAATATAGTATATAGACACTATAATTATCATTTTTGGTAGTCTTTATATATGATAGTATTATGAATTTGGTGATCAAGGAACAACATGAAGATCACTTGAAGATTGTACTAAAGACCACGAGAAAGCACAATATTAATGAAAAATTTACCATGTGTAAATTTTGGGTTTAGGAACACTCATTTGTTTCACACATAATTTCAAGAGATGTGATATGTTTGGATATGTCAAAGAAGGATGTTATTGAATATTTTCCTAGACCGATAATAGTAACTAAGATCCAAATTCTTCTTTATTTGGATAGATATCATCATTAATTTGTGAAACATTTCTCGATAATATCTAATCCCTTAAGCAAGTTGACTAAAAAGGAGTTAAGTTCATATGGATGGTGTAATTTGATGATAATTTCAAAGACATGAAAACAAGGATAGTTAGTGAACATGTTCTCATACTACCTGTTATTGAATATTGGTTTTTGATCTATATTGATGCAGCTAAGAAGGTACTATGATGTATTATCATGAAAAACGATATGGTGATATCTTTTTCCCCATGAAAATAAAAAAACATGAGAAAAATTACACAACTAATGATTTTGAGATTGTTGTGGTTATATTAGCATTAAATATATGGATTCGTTATCTTCATGGAAAACAATGTGATATATATATTGATAATAAAATTTTAAAATGAATTTTTACTCAAAAGAATCTGAATATGCACCAAATTATATTGTTAGAGTAAATAAAATATTATGACTACTAAATAAATTTCCACACAATGAAAGAGCAAAAGGTGATAGATGCTCTGAGTTAAAAGGACCATTATATACAATCTAGGATGAGGATCTCAAGAAATCCAAATTTTTGGGATTTTCAATGAATGGATCTAGAAATTTTATGGAATGGTAGAAATAATATCATTTTCAATTGATTGTTCAACCCTCTATTCAAGTGAATATTAAAGAGTCATAGATGCATGATGTAGAACTATAGAAAAAGTTTTTAAATGTTCCAATGCTTCACCATGATCATGATGAAATGATATGGTTTATGAACAGGTTATGTCTTCCTTCCATACAACAGTTGAATAAGTATATATTAGAGTAAACTCATAGTTCTTAATTCTCTATTCATCTTGTAAGTACGATGATGTATAAATAATTGTATGAATACTTCTAGTGGTATTAACCAAAGAGGGATATCATAGAGTTTGTATCACAGTGCTTGTTATTATAACAAGTTAAGGTTGAAAGGCAGAAGACTAAGGGGATGTTACATCCATTACCCATACCATAATTTCAATGGGAGAACATCTCTATATACATTTTCATTGGAATACCCAAAATATCTAAAGTGTTTAATGCTATACGGATAATAGTGGATTTATTTAGTAACATAGAATACATAATTTCTATCAGATAACACTTTTCTTTAGTCTAAATTATGAATATTTACTTCAAATGGTACTATTTCATGGAGTAACAAATTATATTGTTTCTGATCAGGATCAGAGGTTTAACTCAATGTTCTGATTAAGTCTTTATCAAGAACTTGATATAGAATTGTGTTTCATAACTGATTATCATCTTCATATAGATGGCCTGCCTAAAACTAAAATTCAAAAACTTGGGGATATGTTGAGATCATGGTTGTTGGATTTCAATATTGGTTGGGATAAACTCCTTCCTCTAGTTGGTTATTCTTACTATAAAAGCTTTCATAAAATCACTCATATGACTCCTTATAAAGACCTATATGGGAATAAATTTAGATCATCAATGTTCTAGGTTGAAGTTAGATGAAGAAACATATTGGGATTGGATATAACTAATGAAAAAAATTATGGTTTGAACCATTCAACAGAACATCAAAAAAGCTCAAATTCTGTAGAAACTTTATGTTGATAATCATTTGTATCATCTAAAATTTGATATTGGAAATATGTTTCTTCTTGTAATCTATACCAAAAATAAGGTTTTTAGATTCATAAATAATGAGAAACTAAGACCTAGATATTTAGGACTTTTTGACGTTAATGATTATATCATAATAGTAGCCTATCGCATGGCACATCCTCCAAATCTCTCTCAAGATCATTATGTCTTCAAAGTATCCCTCATAGGAATGTACATACCTAACAAATATAATGAACTGAAAGGAGTGGTCAATGCCACCAGAGATGTATCTTTATTAATAGGAACAAGTAGTGGAAATTATGGATTGTATAGGGAAATCACTATGAAATAATACCACACACCTGATCAATATTTTGTGGAGAAAGCACCCTTTAGAGGAAGCTATGTAGGAACTTTAGTCAATAATGAGGTTGAATTATCCTAAATTTTTTTATCGTAATGATGAATTTTGAGGGAAAATTCATTTTGAAGGGGGTGGGATATAATGTAACACCCAATGTTTTTGTTTTGGAATTAATTAAATTTTTAGATGTCTTTCATTATATGCTACACAAAAATTAAATTGCACTACACACAACAACGCCTTGGATTGTGACACATTGTTTCTACAAAACAAGAATTTTATAAACTTAATTACTTAAAAAATATGAATATAACCAAGATGATATAATTTTGTGTATAAAAGTATTAACTGAATTATGAAATTAATATTTATACAAGAAAAACCCATTTGAAATAAAGAGGAAATGTTTTCTGAAAAACCATTTAAATGGGTAAAAATGTGTTTTATACCAATAAAAAACACTCTTATTGGAATATATTAATTAAATATATATAATATTCAAAATAATGTTTTTCATTCATCTTATGTGTTTTCTATATATGATATAAGAACAAAGAAAATTTAAGTTTGAAGAAGTGTTTTTGAAAAAAGGCTATTTTGCTGCCTTTAGATGATGCACTTGTTTTAAATCTAGTTATTGAAACTTATAAAATAAATTTTACAAAATAACAATATTATGTTATGTATTAATATCAAAATTTACTTTTTCTATTTTTTCTAAAAGGATGCATGTTTTGATAAATAGTGAGAAATAATGAATTATAATTGAATTTTTTTCCATTGATATACTTTATATTGATAAATTATATTTTTGATTGATTTTTAAGTATAATTTTATCAATTTTATAATTTAATCCAATTTAAGAAATTTTAATCAATTTCACATTGAATTTTGATATATAAACCAGTTAATCTTTTGAATTTTTTCTCTTTGAAAACCCATTTTCTCGCCCAATCTATGAGATTAATTTTAAATAATATTTAGCATCTTATATGTTTTGAACTATGAAAACACGATTCCATATTAAGAATCATAAGATAAAAATTTAGTAAATAGATTCACTTATTTTTGTATACTTTTAATAGTAAATTTAGTAATTCTATGACCATCGTAAAGGTAAATCAGGTATTGACGGGTAAAAATAAAATTATAAATATTTTATATCCACCCAAAAAATTTTAAAATTTTTATTTGAGGAATCTATTTATACATTAAACACCGAATTTAAAAATTTCTATTATTTAATGGACACTTTTCAATGAAAATGACTTTGAAATTATGAAAATCCAAGGGATCCAGAAAATGTCACACTCTTACTTTCAATATGTATAATTTTATTTAATATGGGGTTAAAAAGAATAAATTCTCAAATATATATATTTTTAGGAAATATAATAAGTTTTATATAAAACATTGTAATTTTTTTGAATTTTCATGAAAAAATAATTTTCATAAATAATTAAACAATAATGCTTCCGTAATTAATCAATTAAAGAAACAACAAATTAATTGATATTATAATTATTAAAATAAAAATTATATGTCTAAATTAAGTTTCTATGTGATTTTTATTGGATAATATGACATATTAAGGGTTTATTAAATGATAGTTTTTGAATTTATCTTGCTACATTGATTTTCATAATGTTAATTTGATGAATCATTTCAAAATTGAAACTAATAATATTTTATGAAAATAGTATTTTATTAAATTATTTAAAAATCATAAAAATAATAAATAATGACAAATGGGATAAATTATGTTCTGAATTATAATAAATAGGCCATTTATGATCCAATTTACACCACAAATGTAAGACTCTCAGCCTTTTTAAATAAAATGTTTTTTTTCCATTTTAAAAATTAAAATAGGGAAGCTATGCGTTAATAAAAATTATATGGTTTATAATTACAGAACAAAATATCTAAAATATATTGGTTGATAGTATTATCACCCTATTATACTATATTTTTTAATTACGAAACATCTTTTGTTGTTTTAACTGATATTTATTGTATTACCAATTAATCATTTGAGAAATTCCAAATGTGCCCCTTACCTCTCTTAAAAAATGTCACCTATTCTTCTCTTTTATTCATGTTTAATAACCTATTTATCATGGAAAAAGATATTAAAAATATTCTCCCTACTTTTCTACCTTCATATTATAATCCTTACTTTGGGCATAATACCATCCAATGAATTCATTTTTAGAAAACCAGAAGGAGATACCTAGAGAAGAGGTAATGTTCATTAACAAGCGTTTCTGTTTTTGATTTCATCCTTAAAACCAATAAATTATTTTTATTCATATTTATATAATAATATAATTATTATAAATATACTCATATTTTTTATTGTTTCTACATATACACACACACATTTCAATCAAAATGGATACATAATCACCATTATGGCAGACTATGACCTTGCAAACTAATGTCATTCATTCTTCCATTTTCTCCTTTCAAGGTTGGTAATGATGATATAATATATATTATTATATTATATTTATGATACTTATGATTTATTTATGCAAATATAATTATTAAATAAGAAATACATTCATGCTTTCTATTTTATGTAAATATGATAACTTCGTTTGTGGACGTGTGGACTACCACCTCCTCAAAGCGATGTGATTCATTCACACTTTACATGGAATGTATTAAAGATGGGTTTAGTGAACATATATGATATATATGACATAATATTTATTATATAATTATAATATATATCCAATTTATGTACTTTGTTTCTACTTGATAAGAAAATCGAAATGACATTTATGCATACGTACAACAAACTGTCTCCATGAACAATGCCATTCATCTTCTAATTATATCTTTTATAGATTATTATAAAAAAATTATAATGAATATATAATATATTAATATTATTTTTATGATTCTTTAGAATAATTAAATTATGATATAATTAAGCAGATAAAAAATAAAACAAATCAAGACACATGCGAAAAACTAAACCAATATTAACCGGAGCATAACATTAACATGGAATTTTACTTAATGGGAAATATAAATTCAAAATTAAATCATATATGTTATTATATATAAGAATATGATTCTATAATATATTTATTATATACTAATATTTCTTATACAGTATGTTTTTTTGAGTGCGATGAGAGTCAAGACATTAGGTAAGGAACTTTTTTTGTCTCACTTGTATTTTTGTGGGACACATTCTTTATACACTACATAATTATTTTGTGTGATGTATAATTCCATTTATGTGTTTTTAAATTTATTTTAGGGTATTTTCCTATTCATATAATGTTTTCTCCTTTCATGGGGTATATAATTGTACTGATTATAATGATGTAAGGGATTATTTCAAAATCTCACAAATATTGAGGATCACTTCATATTAAATATCTATTGGTGAATATTTATCACCCAAATCCACATTTTCTAATAAATTCTTTAGAAAATATTTTCGAAATTATACTATAAATATTTAATTTTATTTTTATAAATTTTTTACTTTTTTTCAAAATTGTTGGAAATGAATCTTTTTTTTGATTTTATAAATAAAGAACTTTGTGACTCTTCTAAAACAAATACATGAGAGGTATCTTTTTTAACTTATATTGAAGGAATATATTTTTATTCTTTCATGAAAACATATTTATTAGATGTTTACCATATATTCTATTAATGCTATTTTTAAAGAAAAAATTTACTTTTTAAATGGTACAATATTTTAAGAAAAGAAAAAGTTTTTAAGATAGAAATGATATTTTTCTTGATAATTATTTTAAGGTGATCTATCAAAATTATTTTTCATATATGATAAAAATATTTGATGTCACATAGGCTTTAATAGTGTTATTTTTAATGTGTACTATCACTATTACACGTATGGTTGGTTAAAGATTACAATAGAAGGATGTTTATGAAACCCATTTCATTCCCTGATTTATAATATAGTGACCGATTTATGGACCTATAGAATACATATGTA
Source organism: Viscum album (assembly GCA_963277665.1). NCBI lineage: Eukaryota > Viridiplantae > Streptophyta > Magnoliopsida > Santalales > Viscaceae > Viscum > Viscum album. The sequence goes on from OY728140.1 coordinate 1,434,454,258, forward strand.
TAGTTTTAATTAATTGATGGTGGGAATTATATCTACTTGTAATTCATTGGGTCAATATTTATATCGCATGAGATAGACATGGATGGAATGGGGATTTAACTCAGTTCAATAAAGGTCTCTGTCCTCAAAGATGGTCTTGGGAGTAAACCATGACTACTAATATGGCTATGGGAGTGATCCATGACTGCCAAGATGATATGGGGAGTGAAAATATACTACTAGGATGTCCTTAGAAATGATTCATTTGCTACAATGGAAATAATTTTATATGATTATGTTTCTGGCACAATTTCATGTCGTATTCCTATGTTATGCTTTCATGGATTATACTATTGATTACTTTATGATTCATGTCATATTAACTCCAAATATTTATTCTATGATTCATTTATATGATCTCCGATATCCAGTGTATGATACATTGAAGTTATGATCATGTTCTTATAACCTTATTCCCTTGTTTATGCTTACATATCATCCTTGTTTTCCTTCACTAATAATATGAGCTCACTATTTTCCAATTTTTACATGTCCAATGATATTAAGAAAGATATTATGTGATATGTGTAAAAATGGTTCTTTTTATGAACTTCTCGATATCTTGTTTGTAAAGAACTCATACACTATTAACAAACATTATCATGTCAACATTGTCATAGTAAAACCTAGGAACACTTACAACAATTTTCTATAGGTGAAAATCTTACTTATCTGCCTATTTAATATTCAATTTTATATAAAGTTAAGAATTTAATTAAAAAGGACAAAATTTTCCCCTGTCATTAAAGTTTCTAGATCCATCCTTTTTAATTACATAAATATTGGATCTTTTCTCATCCTCGTCATTGATATGCTAGTGTGGTTCTTTTTGACTCAATGAATCTTTCACCTTTTTTCCCATGGTGGTAATAACCCAAGATTAACATACATAGAAATTAAATCATTTTTGTAGAATACACAAACACAGATCCAAATACCGTATTAGTTTACTGCCTTTAGAAACTTGGAACAAAATATTCTAGTCTAGTGAATGATCTTCAATACTTCCCATAATATCTTCCTCTTTAGTATCCCTACCTTAAACAATTCTTCATAACCTAGAGAAAAGAAAACATAAGAAACAGATAATTTTATATGGTCATTAAAGGTAAACATGGGGGATATTTATAAGTAATCAAGGACATAAGGGTATGAGAACATTATAATAACATTACAAGATCATACCTAATATATCAATCATCATATACATGATTCATGGGATACGTAATTTCATTTCATTAAACAAGAATCATGTTGAAATTATTATTTTAAGGCATAATATCATAACATGATAATAAGAAATGGAAGTCTTGTCCAATAAATCAACATGTACAAAAATTCCATATTTTTTAGGGCCCATTTCCAAAACCAAACACAGAAATTCCTAGGGGTTTCACCTAAAAGGCAGAACACACCACCATGCCCAATCATAGTCCTTTCCTAATATTGGATTGAGTTTAACCTTCTTTAGCTAGTGTATCAATCCATTTGACTTGTTTTACATCATTATATCATGAGATATAAATCTTTTCCCAATGAATTGAAGGTAGATATAGTTCTTACCCATCAAATATTGAAAACCATATATATTTGTTCCACAAGAACATATATAATATAAGAACCCATAAAAATAAATGGGTTTTATTAATATTTCGTCATAACATAACTCATGAAAAAGAAAAAAAATTCATAAATACCAATCCAAAAAAAATCATAAAACTTTTAGTTAAATAATAATAATAATGGTATAATTGGATCGTATCCCTAGTGAACCACAAGCAACATCAAATAACATTATCTTAGATGGTAAGTTATTTTGAAATATCACTTGAAATAATTATTGAGGAAAATAAACTTTCATTTTTGAAAACACCTTTTTAATCATAAAAAAATTTAACAAACTTTTTTCATTAAAAATAACCTTTAAATCATATATATTTTTATTCAAAAATTATTTTAAATATCATTGAAATCATTTTCCTTGAAAATTCATATAATATTATTTAAGTCACTTTTAAAATATTTTACAAAAACCTTATTTTTTAGGAACATAGATTTACAAAAAAAATTAGAGAATTACGTTATATGAAGCTATAATATACTTAAAATATGTATATTCATGATACAAAACATAAAAGCATAGTATATTCACATCATATAATAATATAGGTGTATAAAAAAACACGTGTCTCAATGATGGAAATTGGGACAACATTATCTTACCGATTGGGTAACTTATGAACCAAAAACCCCCTATAAGAGAGATCATGAAATGGATATGTAAATACACATAAACATAATGATAAGTATAAAATATTAAATTTATGGGAATTATATAAACCGCACAAAATAAATGAGGGATGAGTATGGCATAAGTCTTGTAGAATTAAAAGTGGGTCTAAATTTTCCATACTACTATATTAACATTTGAATCCTGAGACCCATGAAAGTGTAACATAAATTTAAACCATTTGTATCATGAAACGAATCAAATTCATTATATAAAATTCCATAAGTCCTTATATACACTACACAAGAAGAATAGGTGGTGAATATAGCATATATCTCACAGAAATAAACATTGGACGAGAAAACCCTTATCTTTTGTCTTGACTCACTTTGTAATTATAACAAATATTTTATAATAAATATATGTCTATTATAAATATATTGTAAAATATTATTCATTTATATAACACCATATATTATTTACATCTGACCATATATTACCCTTTTATTAATATTTTCATGTAAAAATTCTGTTTCGGGTAATAACCATTCTGTTTTTCGTATGTGTTTTGATTTGTTATATTTTTTCCCTCTTACTTATATCAGATTTTCATCATATATTTAATGATAAAAATTATGTAAATATTATATATATTCACTATATATGTATTTATAATAATATATTAAACCTATAAATTTAAAATCAAATTCACCATTCACAGGGACACTTGGTCATACAAACGTATGAATGTTGTTTCTATTTTCTTTTCGTATTGAATTAATGAATGAAAATGAAATATATTTATATGTATATAATACCATTCTTGTAGAATTATTATGTTATATATATCATATAAATTAACTATCCTGATCCTAAATACATTCCATGTAAAGTGTAAATTAATCACATCTCTTTAAGGAGGCGGTAGTCCTCGCGTCCACAAACGGATAAATCCTATTTCCCAAAAATTGAAATAATTTATGTATGTGTTTTAAAAAAATTAAATAATAAAAAATAAATCCAAAATATAATATATTTCAAATAAAAATATAATTTCCATCAATAATTCTAACCTTTAAAGGTGGTAATGGATGAATGAATGTCATTTGTTCATGGGGCAGTTATCTATCGTACAAAAAAATAATGATTTATTATCCCATTTGATGGGATTGTGTGTGAGTGTGGTTAAAAATAATAATATAAAAAAATGTTAGTATATTTATGATACTATGTTTAGTATATACAAATTAAATAAAAATAATTTTATGGGATCAAGTAATAAATAAATCCAAAACATTTATTGATGATTGTTTCCTATTCTTTGGGTATATCCTATTGATTTGAGAAACATAATTATTTCGATGGATTTATAACAAAATTAATGATTATAATATGAATTAAGGAAATTTTTTATGTTATTTTTAATGATTTTTTTCTGAAAAAATAGGTTCTGAAGTGTAAAGAAAGGATAATAATAGGTTCCATTTTATATGAGAGGGGAGCGACACTTTCTGAATTTCTCAAAAGCATAATTTATAATAAATTCAATCACATTACAAATTACCCAAAATAAAAATTTATTAGAATTTAATGTTATATGTAGTGGTAATATCCTCAAAAAATACATTTTATACATTTTTTGATGTAATTATAAACATTATCATTTAGAATAACCCTTAGTTAACCTATTATAATTTCAAATACTATAACAAATTCTTGATATTAAAATATTGATTGTTTTACTTATAAGGTGTAAATTGAACCATAAATGGTCAATTAATGATATTTTTGAACAAAATTTTTTATCCTTTGCTTATATAGAATTATTTAATATTTTTAAATAATTTAATAATATATTATTTTCATAAAATATCATTAATGTCAATTTTGAAACTATTTATAACATTGTATTTAAGAAAATTAATACAAAAAGATAAACTTAAAATAATAATTTAATACACCTAAAAAATTTAATATTCACCTTGAAGACTCGTGGGTAAACTTTTGTAATTCAAATTATATTTATTTTAATATTTTTAGTATGACATGATTGAGTTTTTTAATGGATTAATGACTACATCATCATTGTATAATTATTCATGATCATTATTTCATGAGTTAAAATTAAAAATAAAATTACATGATATATATTAACCTTTTATATTCCATTATAATATATATATAGTAGATCATATCTTCTATTTAAATTGATATTAACAATATTATACCTTTTAAAATTAATATTGTGACATGTTTCCAATCTCTTTAAGTTAAATTATATCTAAGTCCTTTTCATAGAAAAGTTTCGATTAAATAATTCAATTTCAATACATAGGTGATATGGGTGTAATTAACTTCATCCAATAACATTTGGGAATGTTTGAGTGATGTTTTAAGAATATTTATAATATTATTTTTACCCTTGATTTCTCGATTTACTCATAACTGTTGTAAACAAAATTACTAAAGTTACTATTTGTTTTATACAATAATAAAAAAGGATCTAATTGATAAATTATTACTTTACAATTAAAAATATAAATTCTATTCTTAACAATTATAAACACATAATTATCTAAAATTAATTTAAAATTAAACTCATTGAAGAAATGAGAAAATGGGTTTTTAAAATGAAAATTACAAAAGGTTGAAATGTTTTATATAAAATTTCAATTTAAAATTTATTTCAATGACCTAAATTAGATTATTTTATGTAAAAATGTATGAATTATTCTTTAAACCCAATTAAAACATAATTTAACAATAAGAATAAGATATATGGAAAAATAATTTTCATATAAAATTCAATATTTTTCACAATTCATCAATACATGAAACATCTTTGAAAAATATCAAAAATTAAACCAATGTTTATTTTTTATATTAATATTTCAAATAATAAGTTTATATTTTAAAATATATTATATAAAATTACAAAAAACTATATTTAAAACAACATCTCCATCAAAAGGTGGGAAAACTATCTTTAAGAAATATACTACTTTTATATATCAAACATGATTTTTTCTTATATCATTTATAGAAAGAACATAAGATGAATGTTAAGAATTATATTAAATATATTAAGTATATTAAATATATACATATGTGATTAATATAATCCAACATTATTTATTTGTTTATTTATTGGTATACAAGACATTTTTGCCGAGTTTTTCATAATAATCATTCCTTTTATTTTAAAAAGTGGTTTACATTATTTTATAATTAACTTATAAAGTAATTATAAATGAATGTGTAAACAGTAATTTCAAAATATATTTAATCATTTTTATACCCATCATACTAATGGTTATGTTATAATTTTCCTGTTTAAATAATTATAATAACAATATGATGCATTTTAGAAACTCAATGTTATGTATAATGAAAGGTAAGAGGATCTCCCATGTACCATGAGACATAATGAAATATAAATATTTTAACAAATATATTTATCATAAAAATCACAGTTTGTTACATTCTACCCCACTTAATATTAATTTTCCCTCAAAATTATCATGTCTTATCAAAGGTTTAATACTTCATAGCATCATTCATATAAACCCACATCATAAAAATGAATTCTAAAACATATTTTTAAAATGGGTAAGTTTGTGTAGAGACTCAAATATTTACATACATTGACATTACATTAAATTTTCAGAATACTTAATACATAACAAAAACCAACACTCAAGGATCTTAATAGTTTAGTGTCTTTGGAAACTCGGAACATAATCTTCTAATCAGCTGAAAGATCTTCAAATCTCCCATAACGTTCATCCCCTTTTGTTTTCTTACCTAAAACAATTCTTTATATCCTATGGAAAAGAAAAAATATAAATGTTGAGCTCATATTCTCAGTAAGTTTAAACATGGAGAAAATAAAACAAACCATATACACTTGAACTTAAAAACACGGACATAGTGTTTAAACATAAAAATCTTGAGCAATGACATAAAATATGGCAGTATGTAAGGCATAAATCATAATGGAACATCAATCGTGATAAAATATCTTAGGAATAAAACATGTAATTGTGTAAAAACAATATTCACTTGATATGATTTCCATAGTAGCCAAGGCATTGCTACCAGGACCATCTTAGTGGACAAAGTCCCTTTCTAAATTGAGATCACTCCTCGTTCCAGTCCTGTAACACAGAACCAGAATAACTTACCATTCCAACCATGTCTATCTCATGAGATATAAATCTTTACCCAATGAATTGGAGGTAGATATAGGTCCCACCCATCTCATAAAGAAACCATTCATATGTGTGCCACAAAATCATATATCATAGCATAACCCATGTAATAAAAAATGGGATTTTTAAAAATCATGCCATCCTAACATAATCCATATAAGATAAAATGACATCATAAAAATAATTCCATCATAAAATAATCAAATCAATGTAAAAATAGGGATATAAATAGAACACTATATTATCTTATATGGAAGATAATTTTGATAAAACACTTGAAATGAATTCTTGTGGAAAATATCCTTTCTTCTTCAAAATAATTTTCTTTTCACAAAATGCCACAAAATTTTCAAATAAAAGTACTTTATTAAAAATAACAATGAAAAATTGTATAATAATATTCATGAAAATTAGGCATTATGAAACTGTAAAAATATTTTAATGTCATATAAATTAAAATAATCATTCTCCTCATACTTTTAATAGAAAAGTCAAACAGTTCCTCATATGTTAAACAAAAACAATATTCCTTCTATAACATAATTTATAAGTCAAAAAAGTGGTAAAAATTACTTTAAACATACATGGAATAAAATTAAACATTTTATGAATACATTTTGAGAACATATAGACAAGGATGATAAACATAACCCCAGTAAATACTTATGAATAAACAATCTTAGATAAGAATGGGATTGGAATATTTATCCCTTACCTTATGTCCAATATGATTCATATGTATCCGGACCTCCTGTATAATGATTTAAATAATGTCATTGACTTATTAAATATTCTTATTAATTTTACTGATATCATATATGGTTCACTTATGACTTTATATTACCCATTCAATGTTAAAGTAGTGTTTTGGAAAAATCGTTTCATTTATTGTACATGCTTCGAATTGATGTTCGTGATATTATTACTTATATCCTTATATAATTAATTCCATAATGTGAAACATGATTTATATATAATATATATTCCGAATATACATATATATAATAGATTGATAAATGGAAAGAAATACACCGTTCATGGAGACGGTAGGTCGTACATACGCATGAAAGCTTTTTTTCGTTTCCTTATTGAATTGAATGGAATTAAGTAGATGAAATACATATATATATACATAAATCCAGTAGAATTATTATGTAATATATTTCATGATTACTTATTATATATACATTATAATCATTCTTGAATTGTTAGAATGGAAAATGAATCTCATCGCGTCCTAGAGACGGTAATCCGTACGTACGCATTAGTGATGATATCATTCCCATATTTATTGATTAGTATTTTAGTGGATGATATAATATCATAGAATCAGTATTATGTTATAATAATTATATATAGTTATTCTTTACACCATTATACCCATCCATGTAAGGTGGTGGTGGAAAAACTGATTACACCACTGCGTGGAAACGATATTCCATACGTACGCACGCGTGGTGAATTCATTTTCTATAGGGTGAATAGAAGGTAAAATAGGGTTGTTTCATATTTATAATAACATATAAGTATATAAGTAATATTGATGTTATTACTTTATAATGAAATAGATAAAGAAGAGTAAGTAGAAGAAGAAAAAAACCTGAAAGAGTCTGTAAAAGAGATTACCCTTTCCTCGACACACCTCCTTTAAAATTCTTCTTAGGGCACTAGAGTTGGTCTTTTGAGAAGACCAGAACCTCTATGATTTAACTATAGAGGTTGATAAGAATAATTGTTAGGGTTTCTCTGAGCTTAAAGGCTCAAAAGGGTGTGAATAGAAGAGGTAAGGGGTGCCCTTTTTATAAGGGAGGAGAGAGGCACCTTTGGAAAATCATAAAAAATTATTTTATAATAAAGTCATATTAAGTTTATAATAGCTCCACATTGATTTAGTTAGAAGCTAAAGTGTGGATGGGTCGAAATCCTCTCAACCAATAGGTTTTAGACAAGTTTAGGTTACTATTTTAACCATATCATTTATGTTTAACTTTAAGTTAAATAATTTAACTTTTACCGTGTATTCTTGTTTTCTTACACTATAAGGTTAATACACTTACTATAAAAATGACAAACGAACCCCAAGTGGTTCATTATTATTATATATAACCTTATATGAGTCATTTTGAAGATCCTTAGATTTTTAGGAATAAAAAAACAATAAATAATATAATATTTGTTTTAAAAACTATTTTATGTCATTTTTTAAACTATTTGGTAATTGATTTTTGTGAAAATAATAACAGAAATATTAGTTCGAAAAAAGTCAATTAAATCAATAGGAATATGTCATATTAACCTATAAAATTAGTTTAATTCATAAAACTCTCAAATTACATTAATTTGGGTATTTATAATCACTTATGTTAATATTTCCTTAATAAGGTAATTATCACATCATCATTGTGTCATAAATAATTTAAATTATTTAAAGACTAAAAACTATAAATAAACTACCATTATATAGGAAATAGTTTTATATTTCTAATTAATATTTATAGTCGAATTTATCTTATATATAACCCTATATTAAAAATTATTTAGTTATTAAACATTGATTTTAACTATTTTAACCCTTCTTTAAATAAATTAATAATAAATGTCCTAATCTAATCCAAGTAGACCTAAATGGTCATATTTTTTTCCTAAGGTTATTTTTGGTTGAATTACACTTATACAATAGAATTAGGACATGTGTTAGGGTAATAATAATATCATTTTTACCTATAATTACCCTATTTACTTTTAACCGTGGTAAATGAAATGTGAAAAGTTACTATTCACCAACAATTATTTTTATCTTATTGAACCACATTTTACTCCCTGATATTAACTGTATCTCTCAGATTTTATAAATTCCACTCATAGAAGTGGTAAAATTAAGTTTTATTTATGTTTGCAAAAAGCTCCTAGGAGTTAGGTAAAAGACGGTGAAAAGTTCGATAAAATTTTTATATATCTAATATTATTATAAAATGACTCCAATGAATTAAATTGAACTTATATAGATATTATTTATCTATTTTGACCTAAAATAAATTTAAATAAAATAAATAGTTATTTAAATAAAAAGTCGGTTTTTAAATAGTAACCCAGTGTTTTCACTATTCATCAAAAATTGACTGTTTTTAGAAAAATACCAAAACTTTACCCAAGGATAATTTCGATATTCCGAATCCAAAAATGAAGTACATTTTGAAAAATAAAATTTATAAAATTTTAAAAAGTGGGTATTACTATTTATAATGGTTAGTTCATAATAATATTATAATAATATCTCGTTTAATGAAACTTGGTATTGCGTACTACACACACTATCGAAGAAGGTCACAATTTCATGTAAAGAAAGCCAATTCAGGGTTGCGTGTAGTGAAATATTCCTTTCCTTTTGAGTATAATATAATCCAACTGTATTTCATTCATACATTGAATATATATATATATATACACACTCAATGCTGCGTAGAATAACTACTATGAAATGAACTTGAAATTTTGTGTAACACGAGAAAAGAATAGTGTTTCGTATATGGTGTTGCATATAGAACAAACTAATTTTGGTGTCACGTACAACACAAGATATCAATGAAGTTAAAAAAAATAATTCTCACAAAATCTTAGGTTGTTACATTCTACCCCCCTTAAAATGAATTTCGCCCTCGAAATTCGTCGGGGTTATAAATGGTTTACTACTTGAATGTTTCATTCATAGAAAGCCACATCGTAAAAAGGAATACCAAAACACAAGTTTAAAAAACTAAAGTATGAAATGTAATGGTTAACCAAATTAACTCATCACTGGGTTTCCACATAGGATAACATAGGTGAAAATATGGATATGAAAGAGAAACCTAACCATCATGTTATGATAGAGAGTGGTAGAGAACATGGATATGAAAAGACCAACAATCACAATGTCATAAATTTGTGATGATCTAAGGTACCATATGATACATCGGATATAAGGGAACTAGGACAACATTTTGGGTTTTCAAGATAATTTCCATAATGTTGAATAATTAAAAGAAATATTTACTTGATTTTGGTACAATCTCACTGTTGTTTGTGCCTTTAAAAATTTACACTTCATCTCTTAAAGAAATGAAGTTGAATTTGTGTTCTGTGAAGTGTTAGTAGATCATGCGATAAAATGATAGGTCATTCCATTTGCTTCAAAAATATGGTTAGCAAAAGTTATATACCTAAGTCCATGGATGGTGAGATTAATCGTATATGTCTCAAAAAAATCGACTTATACTTCATCTGTCATAGTTCGTAATAAAATAAAACTAGTTTCTACTATCGAGGGACTTCCTGTAGGCTAGTGGTATGTGATAAAGGCATGTCACACTTCAGTTGTGGGTTCGATTCCCATAGCCTTGTCTGATGCGACGGGTTGTCACTCGTTCTATAGGTTGTCCTTTTTCTAAAACTATACTATTATAACCTTATATAATACTATCTTATGTCCAACATAATCCATTCCAATATTTAATCATATCCCAAATACATATGTCCAATCTCATAGTATAAATAAAATGATTAATAGAGAGGTCATATACCAAGAATGTGAATACCATCACTTATCACCCATATATCATAAGATATATCTTGTTGGTCATATTCCAAACATGTGAATACCTTAATCATGTATTCTTTTGAAACATGAATTACCACATAACCTTAGAGAAAACATGAATAATGTCAAAAGTTAACTCATTCCACATACCAAAATCCCAAAATTTCAATATACTCAATCCATGATATCACATAGTCCTTATATCAGTCATGAGATCATTTCATTTTTTTCATTATCACTTCATTATGTTCATATCATATTCTTTCCAAAAATATTTCAATCACTTTTCATGGTTACTAGTACCATATTATTATTTACAACTGATATATAGATATTCCAAAATTCCATGATGCCATAAATGAGATTCCATGATACTATTTTTAAATCCCATTATTTAAACACTTAATCATTACACAACATCATTATCATACTCAACATCACAAATAGTGATCGCATATGAATTCCCTTTATCCTTTTCCTTAAGAGGTTGCTCACCTTGATCATCATTAACCCTTGGATTAGGGTGCTGATTAGCATAATGCCCCGTTTCCTTGCACATGAAGCATTGAAGTGTTAGTGGTGCGTTCTCTATAGTCTTCTCTTTTTTCACATCATTATCAACCCTTCTTCCATAACTTCGACACTCTGCTGCTCGATGACCATATTTTCCACACTTAAAACATTTTGTAGTCCCTTTAAGACAATCTCCACCATTCTTCTTTCCACACTTTGAGCATAAAGAAACATCCATCTTCTTTTCACCATTATTTTGATATTTCTCCTTGAACTCCATCTTTAGTTTCTTGTCAAAACCATGAGATGGATATGTAACACCAACAACCATTTCTACCTTAATAGCACAACTCAAAATTTCATCATATCTGTTGAATTCTCTTAAAGCTAATTCCCTTTGAAGACTTGGTTTTAAGACACTGATGAATCTATCAACCTTACTTTCAGGTTGGATGATAAAGCCAGATTCATACCTTTCAAGCCTTGTAAAATTAACTTCATATATACCAACAGACTCCTCATCCTTTTTCTTAAGCTCAAGGAAATCCTTTTCCATATTTTTTTGTAGAATACGAGGGAAGTACTTACTGAAAAATAAGTTCTTGAACTCATCCCATTCCATGGATTCAATTTCATCTCGGGGCCTCGTATTCTTAATTAGAGTACACCATTGATCTGCTTCACCTTCTAAAAGGTAAATAGATAGAATGAATTTTTCATGTTCCAAATAGAGAAGTATGGAAACTATCATTTCAATGGTACTGAACCGTTGTTCAGCCACTAGTGGATCAGAAGACCCACTAAAAGAAGGTGCATGTTGCCTCATGAAGGACTCAATAGAAAATTGTTCCCTTCTCTGCTCATTTGGAAGTCCATAATGATTCATAGATTTTGTAAGTATAACAAAAAGATTTTTCACTCCATATCCCATAAAATTAGTTTTTTCGGGAGGAAAATCATTGCATTGTCCATTACATTGATCAAAACAGTTCCTTCGGGTTCCAGCCATCATCTAAACCCCAAAAAGAATAGTGTTAGAGGAAAAAATCATACTATGGAAAACAGCATAATAAAGGGGGAGTAACTTCAATATATAACATCTTAGGGTTAATTATAATATTGATTCCTTAATTCTAGTACTGTAACCTATACTTATACATAACCTTAGGGACATCCCTAGATATACCTTAGAAATATCTCTAGGGATCTCACTAAAGTTTTTTCATCCTAGTTTCCAAAGGTTAACTGGACCATTCCTTTGATACCAACTATAGAGACCCAAATCTTGATGTACATGGACATTACATTACATTTGATGAATAATTAATACATAACAAAAACCAACACTCAAAGATCGTAATAGTTTAGTGTCTTTGGAAACTCAGAACATAATCTTCTAATCATGGTGAAAGATCTTTAGCATCTCCCATAAAGAACTTCCCCTTTTTTCATACCTAAAACCTTTCTGAATATCTTTTGGAAAAGAAAACATATAAAGGGTGAGATTAAATGCTCAGTAAGGGTAAGCATGGAGAAAATAAAACAAACCATATACATTTGAACTTAAAAACATGACCATAATGTTTAAACATCAAAATCTTGAGCAATAACATAAAACATGACAGTATGTAAGGTATAGAACATAATGGAACATCAATAATGATAAAATAGCACGGGAATATACCATTTAATTGTGGAAAAACATTATGCACATGATATGATTTCCATAGTAGCCAAGGCATTACTGCCAAGACCATCTTAGTGGACAAAGTCACTTTCTGAATCGAGTTCACTCCTCGTTCCAGTCCTGTAACACTGAACCGGATTAACTTATCATTCCAACCATGTCTATATCATGAGATATAAATCTTTACCCAATTCATTGGAGGGAGATATATGTCCCAACTATCTCATAATGAAACCATTATTATGTGTGCCACAAAATTATAAATCATAGAATAACCCATGTAATAAAAAAATGGGATTCTTAAACATCATGCCATTATAACATATTCCATATAAGATAAAAGGAAATCATAAAAATAATTCAATCATAACATAATCAAATCAATTTAAAAATAGGGATATAAAAAGAACCCTATATTATCTTAGATGGATGATAATTTTGATAAAACACTTGAAATGAATTCTTGAGGAAAATATCTTTTCTTCTTCAAAATCATTTCCCTTTCACAAAATGCCACATAATTTTAAAAGAAAAGGATTTTATTGAAAATAACCATGAAAAATTGTAGAATATACTTCCTAAAAATTAGGCATTATGAAACCATAAAAATCCATTAATTCTATATAAATTAAAAAATCATTCTCCTCGTACTTTTAACGGAAAAGTCAAAAAGTTCCTTGTATGATAAACAAAAGAAATATTCCTTCCATAACACAATGTAAAATTCAAAGAGGGGTAAAAATGAAATTAAACATACATGGAATAAAATTAAAAAATTTATGAAAACATTTTGAGAACATATGGGAATGGATGATAAACAAAACCCCAGTAAATACTTATGAATAAACAATCTCGGATAAGAATGAGATTGGAATAATTATCCCTTACTTTATATCTGATATGCTTAGTGTGTATATGAACCTCCTGTATAATGATTTAAATAATGTCATTGACTTATTACATAATCATATTAATTGTTATGATATCATATATGGTTCACTTATGACTTTATATTACCCGTTCCATGTTAAATTAGTGTTTTGGTAAAATCATTTCATTTATCATACGTGTTTCGTCTTTTTGTTCTTGATATTATTACTTATATCATAATTTACTTAATTAAATAATGTGAAACATGATTTATATATAATATATATTTATAATATACATATATATAATAGATTTATAAATGGAAAGAAATACACTGTTCATGGAGACGGTAGGTCGTACGTACGCATGAACGCTGTTTTTCGTTTCCTTATTGAATTGAATGGAATTAAGTAGATGAAATACATATATAAATACATAAATTCAGTAGATGTATTATGTCATATATTTCATGATTACTAATTATATATACTTTATAATCTTTCTAGAATTGTTAACATGGAAAATGAATCCCATCGCGTCGTGGAGACGGTAATCCGTACGTACGCACAAGTGATGATATCGTTCCCATATTTATTGAATGGTATTGGAGTGGATGATATAATATCATAGAATCAGTATGATGTTATAATAATTATATGTAGTTATTATTTACACCATTATACCCATCCATGTAAGGTGGTGGTGGAAAAACTTATTACACCACGGAGTGGAGACGGTATTCCGTACGTACGCACGCGCGGTGATTTTGTTTTCCATGGGATGCATAGAAGGTGAAATAGGGATTTTTAATATTTATAATAACATATAAGTATATAAGTAATACTTATGTTATTACATTATAATGAAACAACTAAATAATATGATGTATAAGAAGAAAGAAACTTGAAAGGGTCGGTAGAAGAGATTACCTCTTCCTCAATGCACCTCCTTTAAACTTCTTCTTAGGGCACTAGAGTTGGTCTTTTGAGAATACCAGAACCTCTATGATTTAAATATAGAGGTTGATAAGAGTAATTGGCAGGGGATGGCTACGATTTAAGGCTCAAAATGGTTTGAAGAGAAGAGGGATGGGGTGCCCTTTTTATAATGGTGGAGAGGGGAACCTTTGGAAAAACATAAAATATTATTTTATAATAAAGTCATATTCGGTTTATAATAGTTCCAAATTGATTTATTTAAAAGATAATGTGGGGAGAGGTCGCAATAATCTCAACTGATAGGTTTTATACAAGTTTATTTTACCATTTTAACCTTATCATTTAGATTTAACTCTAAGTTAAATAATTTAACTTTCACCGTGTCTTCTTGTTTTCTTACACTATAAGGTTAATAAACTTACAATAACAAGACAAAAAAACCCCAAGTGGTTCATTATTAATATATATAACCTTATCTAAGTCATTTGGCCAAACCTTATATTTTTAGGAATAAAATAACAATTAATAATATAATATTTGTTTTAAAAACTAATTTATGTCAATTTTGACACTATTTGGTAACTGATTTTTGTGAAATTCATAACACCATGATTTGTTCAAAAAAAGTCAATTAAATAAATAAAAATATGTAATATTAACCTATAAAATTAGTGTCATTCATAAAAAGTCTCAAATTATAATTATTTGGGTATTTATAATATCAATTATGTTAGTATTTTCTTAATAAGGTAATTACTGCATCATCATTGTGTCATAAATAAATTAAATAATTTAAAGTCTAAAAATTATAAATGAAATACCATTATGTAGGAAATATTTTTAGATTTCTAATTAATATTACTGGTTGAATTTATCTTATATATAACCCTATATTAAAAATTATTTATTTATTAAACTTGGATTTTACCTATTTTAACCCTTCTTTAAATAAATTAATAATAAATGTCCTAATCTTATCCAAGTGGACCTAAATGGTCATATTTTATTCCTAAGTTTGTTTTTGTTCTAATTTCACTTATCCAATAGAATTAATACATGTGTTAGGGTAATAATAATATCATTTTTACCTTTAATTACCATATTTACTTTTAACTGTGGTAAATAAAAGAAAAAAGTTACTATTCACCAAAATTTATTTTTATCTTATTGAACCACATTTTACTCCCTAATATTAACCATGTCTATCAGTTTTTCGAAATTCCAGTCACAGAAGTAGTAAAATTATGTTTTATGTAAGTTTGCAAAATGCTTCGAGGAGGTAGGTAAAAGACAGTTAAAAGTTCAATAAAATTTTTATATATCTAAAATTATTATAAAATGACTCCAATGAATTACATTGAACTTATATAGATATTATTTATCTATTTTTACCTAAAATAAAGTAAAATAAAATAATTAATTATTTAAAATAAAAAGTCATTTTTTAAATAGTAACCCAGTTTTTTCACTATTCATCAAAAATTGAATGTTTTTCGATAAATACCAAAAATTCCCCCTAGGCTAATTTCGATATTCAGAATCCAAAAATGAAGTCCATTTTGAATGATAAAATTTATAAAATTTTAAAAAGTAGGTATTACTATGCATAACGGCTAGTTTAACATAATATTATAATAATATCTCGTTTAGTGAAACTTGGTATTGCGTACTACACACGCTATCGAAGAAGGTCGTGATTGCGTGTAAAGAAAGCCAAGTCAGGGTTGCGTGTAGTGAAATATTCCTTTGTTTTTCTGTATAATATAATCCAACCTTATTTCATTTATACATTGAATATATATATATATATACTCAATGTTGCGTAGAATAACTTCTATCAGACAAACTTGAAATTTTGTGTCACACGATCCAAGAATAGTGTTGCGTATAGGGTGTTGCGTATAGAACGATCTAATTTTGTTGTCGTGTACAACACAAAAAATCAATGAAATTAAAAAGAAAATTTCTCATAAAATCTCGGGTTGTTACAGTTTGAAACATAATGGATAAGAAAAGTAATTCATAATTAGGTTTTCACATAGGATATCATAAGTGGAAAGTGAAAACATGTACATGGAAGAGAAATCTAACTATAAAGTTTTTATAGAGAGTGATATAGAACACAGTTAACAGAAAGTTATTGATCACAAAGCCAAAAACCAAAGAGTCTTGAAAAAGGTCATTGACAACATCAAAAATAATGATAATTGGAAAAAAATTACACCAAGACTCTTTTCCAAAATATGAAAAAAAAATTATGATAATATATACTTACTTCATTTCAACATAATCTCACCCTTTATTGGGCCTAGATCAATTTTCAATTCATCTCTTATTATGGGTAGTGAAGGATTTTTTATTCCTAAATAACTATAATATCATGAGATCCATAAATGGAATGATAAATTCATCTGATATATATTTATCAAAAAAACATTTATCAAATGTTATACAATATTTATAAATCTTTATATAGTGAGATAATACATTAATCACTAAGACCTCATTAAAAGTCTAACATATGAAATTTTATAAACTGTTTACCACATAATCCTTATATAATATGAAAGTCTAAAACTCTTTAAATAATGTCACTAAATTTATAAAAATCATCTTCTCATTGATACTCCATATATCATAATGTTCATCATCTTTGTTTCATACCAAACATGTGAACACCTTCATCATGTTTTATCTTAAAACATGATAATAACATGAATTTCCATAAATCGATATCAGAAACATGTATTATTCATTTTTAAATATATTCTTGGATACATTCCTTAAAAACAAAAATGATGTAAACTTCATCAAAGATAGCTTAAATTACTTTTTAAAAAATTTATTAATTAATTCCAAGGTAATCGGTACTATTAAATTTACATTATCCAAACATAGTTATCCTAACATACTGATCATATTATGCATTATCGTTCACATAATCATCAATTTCCCATGAATATCACCTTTACATTAAATCACATTTCTAGTCCATCATAAACCATTCAAATTATTCATGTAATATTATAGAAAAAAACATAAATTGATTAATACTTATATATTTCACAATTCACATATAATAATTCAAGAATACAAATACCTAAAAACATTTATTATTTCACTCAATCCTTAATCTATTAACAAGGATAACTCATCCTATTACTTAATACCTCTCTCCTTTCACATTTCACATAATGTCTCACCATCATCATAAATATGACCGTTACTTATAACAACATGCTGATTATATTTTCGAGTTTTCAACATCGAAAATATATTTTCATAATGTCAATACTATTCAAATTTGAAGCATTAATAAATTGATAGTACCATATAAAGTCTAATATTCCCATACATTGCATTAACATAATATTAGCGTTTCTCTATTTAGTTACTTTGTTTGTGTCCTTCCTTTACATTGTCATAACATCTTCATATTCCTAAAATGCATACATTTCGGTGTTTCTTCCCACATTATTGACATAATGAAAATTGAATCTTCTTTCCTCAATGGTATCCATTACCATAATTCATAGAAAACTCTTTTATTTTCTTCCTATAACAACATGCTGATTATATTTTTGAGTTTTCAACAACGAAAATATATTTTCATAATGTCCATACTATTCAAATTTGAAGCATTAATCAATTGATAGTACTATAGGGAGTCTAATATTCCCATCCATTGCATTAACATAATATTAGTGTTTCTCTTTTTAGTTACTTTGTTTGTGTCCTTACTTGACATTGTCATAACATTTTCTTATTACTAAAATGCATACATTTCAGTGTTTCTTCCCACATTTTTGACACAATGAAAATTGAATCTTCTTTCCTCAATTATATCCATTACCATAATTCTTAGAAAACTCTTTTATTTTCTTCCTAGGTGATTCTGAGAGTTGGTTAAGGTAAACATTGTTAATCATGTTCCAGAAAAACTAATTTGGAATGATCACAACATCCTTCAATATAGTGATCATCCCATTTGATTTATCATCAACAAATTGGCAATCACATTCAATGTTAACCCATTCATTTTGGATCATTTTAAAGAATAAAACCATAAATAATTTCATGATCAACACTTATATTAGTGAAAAACTACCTAACTATGAAAAATCACATATATAATGTATATATTATAACAAAAATTTTAATATATGACACATTAGGAATATTTGTAGAGACATTATTAGACATAAATTTAGAAATATCCCTAGAGATATCACTAAATGTTTCATATTTGAGTTTCCAAACTTTTTACTAAACCATTACTCTTATACCAACTATAAAAACCCAATATTATCCTATATAGACATTTCCTAACTTTTATAGAATATACAAACGCATGCCCAAATACTATATTAGTTTATTTTCTTTGGCAACATAAAATATAATATTTCAGTATGAATAATGATATACAATTGTTTTGTAAAAGGATAATCATTACTAGTATCAAAACCTAAAACCATTCATTATATCATGGGGGAAAGAAATAATATGAAAAGGATGATCTCATTTTCCAAGTAATGCTAAAAAAGAGAGATATGTAATCATAAAAATGAACCTAAGGGTGTGAGAACATGAGTATAACATTATAATATCAAACCTTGTAAATCAAATATAATATAGATGATTCATGACATAAGTAATTTTTGTTCTTAAAACATGAATTATGTTTAAATCAATGGTATAATTCATGAAATAATAACATATAAATAAGACATGGAAATTTTGGCAAACACATAAAACTATCATATAATTCCCCCTAATTCAATGTTCATTGAAAAAAATATAATAGGGAACCTTATTGAGGATTCACCTACTGGGAGGGACACACCACTATATATAGTCTTTGTTCTTTCCTTAAAGTGAACTGGGTTTCTCCTTCACTTGATGGTGGATCAAGCCCGTCGAATTGTTTCCCTTTATTTTCTCATGAGATATAAATCTTTACCAAATGAATTGGTGGTTGATATTGGTGACACATACCGCATAATAAAAACAATACATATGTGTTCTAGAAGAATATAAATCATTTCAGATCCCATAAAAAGGAATGGTTATTATAAAACATTCATCATATCATAACTTATGGAAAAGAAATAAAAATTCATTTGTATTAATCCATCATAATCATAAACCATTCCAAAAAAATAATAACAATGGTATCATTGCAAAAAATTTCTAGTAGAACAAAATAAACATAAAATAACATTGTCTTAGATAGAAAATGATTTTGAAAGATCACATGAAATAAATATACAAGAAAATATCATATCCATTTAGAAAAATTATTTTAAAATAAAAAACATTTAGAAAAAAAATTCATGGATAATAACCTTGAAAAAATAAAATGGAATATTTGAAAATTATATTAATCATATTTTAAATTAGTTTCGTTGAAAATTAAAATAATATCAATTAAATCAATTTTAAAACATTTTGATACAACACTATTTTTTAAAAAGCCAGATTTCCGACTGAATAAAGAATAAAATTACTTGAAACTCATAATATCATGAATATAATGGGAATAATGATAAAATATTCAATAGTTTAGTATATACACCTTGTAAAATAATATATTTGTATAAAATGACATGTGTCTCAAAGATGGATAATTGAGAAAAATTATCTTACTGATTTTGTAACTTTCAAAAACTAAACCCCGTGAAAGAGAGATCATAAAATAAATATTAAAATAACCATAAAATTAATTAATAGGATCATATATTGAATTTATTTTAATTCTATACAAAAAATCAAAATAAATGAGTGGTGAATATGGTATATGTCTTGCAGAAATAAAATTGAAACATAAAATTCCCTTACTACTATAGTTACCTTTTAATCATGATCCCTGTGAAAGAGTAACATCAATTGAAAATTATAATATCATGAAATAAATTAAATTCATAATATAACATTTCATAATTTAGTATATAAAACACACACAAAAAATACGTGGTGAATATAGCACATATATCACAAAAATAAATGTGAGATTAGAAATCCCTTACCTTATGTCTTGACTCACTTCACACTCGTTCAAACCTATTTTATTACAAATATATGTTTATTATAAATATATAAAATAACTTTATTAAATTATATCATACCATAAATTATTTAATTATGTAATTATATTACCCATTTATTAACAATTCCATGTTAATGTTACATTTTGGGTATTAACTGCATTGTTTTTCCCTTATGTTTTCATTTATTTTATTTTTGTTCCTCTTAATTATATATTGATTTCATCATATCCACCATAATATTTATGATATAAATATTATATATACATATTCATTATATATTTATTTATAATAATATATAAAATATATAAATATAAAATTATATACACCTTTTAGGGAGATAGTATGTTGTACGTATGCATGAACGATGTTTCCATTTTATTATTGTATTGAAATAAAGAAAATAAATGGAATATATATATATATATATATATATAATTAACATATAATTAATATTATATATATATAATATAAATTCACTAAACCTTTCTTTAATAAATTCCATGTATAGTCTGAACGAATCACATCGATTTGAGAAACCAGTAGTACACACATCCGTAAATGTAGTTATCATATTTCCAGAAAATGGGAATCATAATGGTATGTGTTAAATAATAATTATAGAATCATAAATAAATCATAAATATCATCTATATCATATAAAAATATAATCTTTACCATTATTCCCACCCTTGAATGTTGGAAATGGAAGAACGAATGAAATCGGTTCACAAGGAGAGAGTCGGTCGTACACATGAACGATGATTGTGTGTCCCATTTGATGGAATTGTATGTAAGTGTAAGGATAAAACATAATATAACCACATATCAATATTTTAAGGGTAGTATTTTTATTATATTAACATTTCAAAAAATTACGGGGTTTATAGAAAAAATAAAATAAAAAATTTTAATTGACGAACGTTAGCTATTCTTTGGGTACCTCTTTTTTTTTTGCAAAATAGGAATCCTTTGGTTTGATTTAGGAATAAAATAAGGATTATATGATAAAGGGAGGGAATGTTTGATGATATTTGGATATTTGTTCCCTGAAAAAAGGGGTTCTAACGTTTGAAGAAAATAGAAGATGAGATGACCTTTTATAAGAGAGGGGAGGGACAATTTTGGAATTTCTCAAAATATTAATTTATATTAAATTAAATTCCAACCCAAATACCTAGAAATGGAAATATAATATATTATAATGTTTTATAGGGTTATAGTATCATAAAATTATATATTTTTCATAGGTTTTTATTTAATATTAAAGATTTTCATTTTGATTTTCTCTTAGTTAACCTATTTTAATTTTAACTACTATAACAACTTTTCCATATTAAAAGGTTGAGAGTTGTACATATAAGATATAAATTGAAATATAAATGGTCAATTTTTTATATTTTTGAACATAAATATCCCCATTTTTTTGTTTATGTATAATTTATTTTGATTTTTAAATAATATAGTAAAATATTTTTTTCATTAAATATCATAAGTGTCAGTTTTAAAAATATTCATAACATTAACAATATGAAAATAAATACAGAAAAATACCATCAAAAAAATTTAGTTAATACACCAATAAAATATTATTTCCACATATTAAATTATTCAACCACCTGATATAATTCAAATAATAGTTTTTTGTATATTTGTAATATCACTTAATTTAGTTATTATTTAATTGAATAAATAATTCATCATCATTGTATAATTATTTATGATAATTATATCTTCCTTAAAAACTAATTATTAAAATAATTTAGGTATATAAAACTTTTATATTTCAATAGAATATATATTTTCAATAATATATTCTGTTTAACCACAAATTAAAAATGGTATACTTATAAAAACAATAGTGTGAAATTTTGTCACCCACCTTGATTTTAATAATATCAAAGTAATTTTTATAGAAAAGTGTCCTTAAATAATGAAATTTATAACCTTATGTGATAAGGGTATAATTAAATTCATAAAATAACATGATTTTAATTTTTAGGGTTACTTTACAATATTTATAATATTGTTTTTACCCTTAATTTTGTGATCTACCCTGAACTGTGCAAATAAAAATTACTATATCTACTTTTCATATTGCCAAAAAATTAATAATGTGATAATTAATAATTTTGGACCTAATTATAAAAAATATTTAATAAATATTTCAAGATTTTAAACACATAATTTATGAAAATTATTTTAAATTTAATATTTTTGCTGGAATGAGAAATTGTTGTTTTAAAGTGAAAAAGTACAAAAGATTTAAAAGTGTTCATAAAACATTTCTTTGTAAAATTTGTTAGAATGACCTAAATTGGAATACGTTTTGTAAAATTGTTCTAATTATTCTTTAAAAACTATTAAAAAATACTTAAACTATATAAATAAGTTAGATGAAAAATAATTTTTCAATTCAAATTCAATATTTATTACTATTCATAAAAATAAGAAGCTTCTCAAAAAAATTACACAAATAAATCCAAAATAATCATTATTATTCCTATATAAAATAATAAGTTTATTTTTTAAAATATAATCTATCAAAGTTTCCAAAACGATATTTAAATCAATTATTCCATCAAAATGCGGTAAAACTACCTGTTAAAAAAATACTTCTTTAAGATACACATATGTTTAATGATAAAAATTTCATTTCAAACTATATACATATATCATTAATATAATACAACATGAGTTATTTTTTATTTATTTGTATAAAACAACCTTGTTTATAGCTTTTCATAAAAAAAATTTATTTTTGTTTAAAATGTGTTTTTAGATTAATTTATAATTAATCGGTCAAAGAATTATATATACATGTGAAAACTATAATTTCATAATAAAGTTAATTATGTTCTCAATCTCCATTCTATCTTCGAGGTTATAATTTTCTTATTTAAATAATTACAATAAAAAATGATCTTTTGTAGAAACTACTTGTTTCATGTAATGCAAGTAAATATGATGTTGCTTGTAGAGCAAGCCATCATGAAGTAAAATTATTTATAATAATATATATCTTATAAAAAAATTATGTTGGTATATTATGTAGAGATATGAAAGGGGAGATATTTTTTGGAAACATTAATGATATTTTACTAGACTGGAAGATTGTGTTCCATGTTTCCAAAGGCACTAAACTAATTCAGTCTTTGGGAATATATTTGGGTATTACAAAAATATAATTTTATGTATATGTATGTTAATATTGGGTTGTTATTTTTGGCATCAGAGAATAATTTTAGTAAACTATGTTAAACTAGGATGAGAAATCCTTAGTAAGATCTCTAAGGACAGTTCAATGAATATGATACAATCATAGAATTGTTTTTATGATAATAAATAACATAGGATAAAACCTATGGTGTCTTGAATTTAAATTTAATATGAAATTTATCTAGACTATGTGGTTTTTCGATTATAATTTTTTTCTCGCACTATTATTTCTGGATTTATTCAATGGATGGAACACGATAAAATCAGATTAATGCTAAATGTGAGGGACAATGAAATGATTTTCTTCCTGAGAAACTGAATATTTTGAGAGCTGGAATATAAAATCATGTTGTTATGGTCACACAATATTCTCATTCTTTGAATCATTATGGACTTACAAATAATAAAAGGAGTGAATTCTTTAGATTCCATTATGAGTAAGCATAGATATTATTTTAGTGGGTCTTCAGATCCACTAGTGGATGAAAGATGTATCGATACCACTCATACGAAATTTTCAATTCTCAAGTTTTCAGAATATGAAAATCTGATTTTGGAAGTCTATTATTTAGATGGTGAACCAGAATATGGTGTAATATTATAAAAAATATAATGAAATGATATGAAATTGAATCTATGTAATGGTATGATTTTAGGAACATTTTTTTAATATGTATATTCCTTGTATATTTCAAATGATGAAGGAAATTTTTTTCCTTGAGATTAATAAAATTAATGAGGAATCCATTGGTACCAACAAATCAAATTTTACAAGAATTGAAAGGTACACTTCATAAATTATCATCCAACAAAAAATTATGGTTGATCAATTCTTGTGTTGCATAAAACCAGTCTATAAAGGTAATTATCCATACTGTAATTCAATTTCTCTATGGAAATCATTCGATTTTCTCTCATGGTTGAGTTGGTGATTTGAATATCCCATCAATATTTTGGGCTCGATAAGAAGATAAAAATAGAAATCAAAGTAAAATCTAAAAACCATAGTAAAGAGAAGATGATCATCCCATTTTATAAATGTGTGGAAATAAACATGGAGGAAACTATCTTAAGGGTATTAGTAAATGTTTTAAGTGTGGAAAAAAAGTTCATCAGGAATTTGACTATCAAATTGATTTGAAAAGGTATATAATTATAAAAATAGAGAAAATGATAAACAGACTATTCCTCCCACACTTCAATGCTTCATGTGCAAGGAAAATGAGAATTATGTTTAATAATGCCCAAATCTGAGGGTTTCCATTGATGATCAAAGTCAATAACCCCATAAGGTAAAAGATGAATTAAAATTACATGTGATCACAATAAGAGGTTTGGAGTATGAAAATTATGTAATGAAAGGTACACTTATTATCCCCTATAAAGTAGATATTGTTTTATTTGAATCTAGATCCACCCACTCTGTTATTTCTAAATATTTTTAAGGTTACTACCATATTACCTAAACATATATATATTTATTTTGTTTTTAAAAATTTTAATGTTCCAATGGCCAAATCGAATGCTTATATTTCTTATTCGGTTTATCTTTGTGGGAATGTGCTTCATGAAAAACTTATGATTCTTCCTTTAGTAGAGTGCAATGTGATTCTTGGTATTTTTTGGATTTCTCTCTATAGATATCATTTTGATTTATGGGGAAGGGAAGTCACATTTCATCTTCCAAATGAATTTATGATCATCTAACGAAGCACAAATGAAGATGAATTTTCAAGAGAAATTAATTCTATCTTCTGGTTCTTAATTTCTAAAAAATATATTTATCTATATTAGATGGTTGGGGTGAAAATCACCATTAAAAATACACCTTCTGTATGTATGATTTATGATTTACATCTAGATTAATTTTCATGTCTTCCACTAAATAGTGAAGTTTATTTTTCAAAAGAAATCATACCGGGTGTTATGCCCATTTCAAAAACTCCTTATAGAATGGACTCATTTGAGTTATAGGAATTGACGAAGAAACACTATGAGAATATTTTTAGGGGATTTAAATTTCCTTTTGCAAAACCATTAGGTTAACCAATTATGTTTGTTAAGAAGAAATATGGATCAATGAGACTCTTCATTTATTATCAAAAAAATAAAAATATGAATATCATGATAAAAATCCACTCCCTCAAATTGACGACAAATTTGACCAACTATGCGGAGGTATACACATTTCCAAGACAGACCTACATTCTCGATATCATTAATTAAGGGTAAAAAAGAGAATATACCCATTATGGTGTTCCATACAAGTTATGGAAACTATGAATTTATATTGATGACTTTTGGCCTTATTAATTCCCCCACTATCTTCATTTATTTAACTAATAGATTCTTTAGAGACTATCTTGATCAGTGTATGGTTGTCATTTTCATTGTTAAACTAGTATATTCTATGATCATGGAGAAACCTGAATATCACATGTGGATTGTACTAATGTCCCATAAAAAGGATAATATTTTAATAAAAATACAATGTATGATTTTTGGCTTTATAAAAAATTCATTTTTGGGTCACATATTCTCAATAGAGTGTATATGTGTGGATCCAACAAAGAAAAACATTATTAAACATTATCCTAGACCAATAACGGTAACTATAATATTTTTTTGTATGGTCAAATATTATTAATATCAGTTGAAATATTTCTCATGATTTTCTAATCCAGTCTCTATGTTAACATGGAAAAGTGTTAAGTTCATATGGGATGAGGAATGTGAAGAGAATTTCAAAGAGCTAAAAAGAAGTTTAGTCAGTGTGTCGGTGCTCACACTACCCTATAGTGGAGTGAGGTTTGTGATCTATAATTGATTCATACGAGAAGGGTCTAGGATCTTTTATCATTCTAAATGATATGGTGATATCTTAAGCCTCATGAAAATTGATAATCTGTGAGAAAAATTACCCAACACATGATTTTGAGTTAACTACAATAATATTTTCATTAATTGTTAGTGGAATTATCTTTATAGAGAAAGTTGTGTTATATATACTGATCAGCAAAGGTGAATGTATATTTTCACTAAAATGGAGTTGAAAATGTACAAAAGGTGATTGTTTTATTTGATTAATTGTTATGACTGGTCAAAACATTAATAATATCATAAAATGAACAATCATGTGGATTCTTTGAGTATAAAGGACCACGCTAGCCTATCTATGATGAAGATAAAAAAGATCAAGTATTTATTTATATGCAGTGGATAGATCGATCAAATTTTAAAGAAAGTGTAGAAATGATATATCGGTCAATTGAATTCTCAACCATTTATCCAAGTGAAGATTAAAGATGTGTAGAAGGATTATGTAGAACTAGAAAATAATTTTAGAATATATCGACTCGAGCCATTTATATATAACATTTAATGATTTTAAGCATAATTAATCATCAAAGTACAAGCCAAGGATCGTTAAGTCTACTATAATGGAAGACTAGGTACATATAACATAAAAAATGGGGCTAAAAACTTCTTTATTTAATCTCTATAAAGAGGTTCTAACTTCCCTTGAGATCTTACATCTGTGTACGGTACCCTAGGGAACACATGAACAAAGGGATGAGCTGAAAATCCCAGTAAGGGAAAGAACTGAGGATACATATTAAGCACATGAGATAGGAGGCATGACATATTAATATCCAAAACATGGATCATATGAAATAATATCATATAATCATGGGATAATATAAACATGGAATCATATAAATGTGGCAGAATCATGAAACATTTCATTAGTATGGGTCAAGGCTAACCTCCAATCTCGTTTTCCATTTTAGTACGGGATAAGGTAAACCGTTAATCCTGTTTCACATCACATCTCATGAGACTTAACTTTACCCAATGCATTGGTGCACTATTTGGGCACACCCATCTCAACATTTTCATGAATATTATTTCCACATAAATATTCATTACATATAAATATTCTTTCCACATAAATAATCATATATAATCGATTGTTCATAAACATAAGGATACCTATATAGAGAATGGGGTACCACAATCGTGACATAAAGTATAACGAATGAATGTATCATGAAAGTATCCATGAATAAAAGGGATTAGAACATACATGTTCGTTCATAAAGTAATATAGGCATATAACATGGTAGGTGGTAACAAATATAAGTGACAACATATAATAAATGTATTTGGGAAACATTAGCATTAAAACATTTTTGTGCGGTTTTAAGGAAAATACTTTAGAGCTTTTAAAATTGTAAAGAGGAAATTCTTTAAAATAGAACAATAATTGAACCAAGAAGGCTTTTAGAAAAAAAAATACTGAGTTTATAATGAAAATGGGGTCTTAAAACAGAGGATAGAGTGCACATGAGATTGGGTAAAAGATTGGGAAGTTCCTTTAAAACGAGTGTGCTTATTGGGAAGTATCAAGGAGGGATTCACATAAAAGAATGTATATACCAAAAAGAGAATAAGAGATGGATCTTGGAACATGATTTTGGAGAATATAAATATAAGGAATAAGTTTTACATAAAAATAATAGACAACTACATTTTTGTAAAGGGAAATATAGGGAAACCTGAAGGAATAAAGGAAGTTCGGGTAGAATCCATTACAGTTTATCGGCATGGTTTCGGGTGTAACTAAGAGGGATTTATGAGAGAGAGGAGAGGTTTCTCATCAATTATAATACATTAGGGCAGTATGGGGGAGGTGAAAAAATATACACCATCAATTGGTATTACAAAAAAATCATAGCATAGAGAACAATCTTGTTTAAGAGTTAAAAGGAGAGGATCCCTTAACTTAAATGTGTTGGTGTTCTCCACTTATTATTAAATATCTGAATAAGAAAAATTAGGACTATTAATTAATACTTATATAAAATATTTTATATTTAATTTATTTATTATAACCCTTTTTAGTTAATTCAAATCCTTTTGATTATTTATAAGGTTCAATTTCATTGTTTGGGCTCGTTTGTTTACTTGGTTTTAAAAGTTTAGGTCACTTATATTCAATTTTAGGGTTATAATGAAGATAAAAGTGGTTTTTTATAATTAAAGTTACATTATTTTTTTTTCAAATCCAACAAATTACATGGTTTTATTTTTAATTAGGTTACATAGAGTGAAGTCAAATATTTATATATATAACCTTAGTGATAACTGTTTTTGTTAATCGGTGGATTTGATTACAATGAACATGTTTTTCATTATAACTTCATACCATTTGTACAAAAGTGTTACAGAACCTAAAATATGATATTTTAAATATATAATAATCTAGTTCAACCATAACACAAATGGTTTCATGACCATAATTAAATATAATAATAGAAATTGATAAATCGTTGTCCTTGAATGTGTTAAATTAGCACATCTAAAACGGTTCTTTCATTTCTTTCATATAAAAGGGTGGGGAAATGAGAAAATATAATGAAATATAACACTATAATGAAAATATTCATGTAAATGTATGTTTTTGTATTTATCATACAATTATGGTCAAGGGAGGATAGGAACGAAATTAAAATAAAGGGACTTAAAAAAGAAGGAATTGGGAAAAGGAATTTACCTCGTGAGACTTCATCTTTTAAGAACCTCTAAAGGGGAGAGGTTTTGGTATTTTGAAGAGGATAGGAGATTTTGGACATGGGGGAGGATCTAGGGAGATATTTTGGATGAATATTGGAAACTCACTAGGCTTTAGAGGAGTGAAGAGAAGTGGGAGTGAAGGGGGGTTTTATAATGTAGGAGAGGAGAGATTTCATAATATTATAATCATTAATTTAATATTTTTTCTCAAGAAAAAGAATAGAAAGTATTACATGACCATGAATAGTAATTTTATCATGTTATACCGAACCAAGTGGGCTTACATCAGTAGAACATCATCAATGACTCAATAAATCCCTCATTTATCAATTATTTTAAATTATCATATTTTACAATTCATCAAAAATTCGAGTAATTCAGAAAAATCCAAAAAAAATTACCATAACCATTTTTTTACGTGTATAATCCAAAACATAAGTGCATTTTTCAAAAATAATTTTCTAAAAATGATTATTTTAAAATTTAATTAAAATAATAATTTATTATCAAAACTAGTTTTAAAACATTCATTAACTAATTCTAAAATATAGTTTATAGTACTTCCAACTTGAATATTATTTTTATACTAACATAGGTGAGGAAAATATTCAAAAGGCTATATCACTATTCATAAGGTTATGTTACTATTCATTTGGGTAGGTAACTATTCACCAAAAATTAAGTTTTTCTTATCAGAATCCGAATTATCTACTGATTACAATAGTATATGCCGGATTTTTGAAATTCCAAACACAAAAGTGTCAAACTTATGTTTAAAGGTCACTTAGCACTTAGTAGTAAATTATGTTGTGTTTTCATGTGATTTTATGACATTCTTGGATAAGATAATTTCCATTAATCGTTACATTCTTCTCCCTAATGAAATTTCTCCCTCGAAATTATGTTTCAAACTCTTAGCCAAAAACAAGTGTGGGTTCTTTTCATTCTAGGCTTCCTCGAGTTCCCATGTGGCCTCTTAGTACTTATTGTTTCTCTAGAGTACCTTGACCAGATGAGTAGTCTTGTTGTGTAGAAATTTGTCTCTGCTATCCAAGATCTTCACTGGCTACTCCTCTTAAGAGAGATCATCCTCCAACTGTACCACCTCTGAAGAGAGTAAATGTGAATGGTCTGGTATGTACTTCCTTAAGAGGGACATGAAAGATATCATGTACTTTGGAAAAGGTAGGTGGAAGTGCCAGTCGATAGGTCATAACTCTGACTTGATCAAGGATTTCAAAGGGGCTGATGTACCTGAGACTTTACTTCCCTTTCTTCCCAAACCTTATGACCTTCTTCCATGGGGATATGTGTATAAATACCATGTCTACAACTTTGAACTCATGTTCTCATCGACAGTTATCAGCATAAATCTTCTTTCAGCTTTGGGCTACCTTGATATGATGTTGAATGGTTTTCACCTTTTCCACCATTTCTTCAACCATTTCATGTCCTAGAATCTTACTCTCACCGACTTAATCCCAACACGCCGGTGTTCTACACTTTTTCCCATAAAGGGCTTCATATGGTGCCATTTAGATGCTCGAGTGTAAACTATTTTTGTTGCAGAATTAAACCAGTGGAAGATGTTAGTCCCATCCTCCTTTGAATTCCATAGAACACCCTCTCAACATGTCCTCCAATGTCTGAATAGTTTTCTCATATTGGTCATCATTTTGAGGATTTATAGGAAATATTGAAGTTCAGTTCAGTGCATAAATCATGATGGAGAATTTTCTAGAACTTTTATGTGATCCTTGGATCAGGATCAGATAAAATAGATTGTGGTACTCCATACATCTTTACAACTTCTTTGATGTATATCTGTGCAAGTTGATCCAATAATAAGTCCTTTTGAACAATAATAATGTGATCTGTCTTTGTAAGATGATCCACAACGACACATAGAGCACTATTTTCTCTAGATGTCTTTGGAAGTCCAGTGACAACGTAAATAGTAATGTTCTCCCACTTCCATGCTTGTATGCATAGTAGATGCATCATCTGCATATACTTTTGTCTCTCAACCTTCAATTGCTGACATACGAGGAACTTTGATGTGTATTAAGTAATCTCCCTTTTCATATTGTCCCACCAAAAGTTTTCTCGGAGATCTCGATACATCTGTGTGCTCCCTGGTTAGATAGAGAAGGTCAACCTTTATGAATCATCTAATAGATCCTTCTTTATATCTGGATCATATGGTACACAAAATCGTGTCCCAAATATTTCAAATCCTTCTTCATCTGTTTTGAAATCGGAGGATTTACCATTTTAATAGCTTCCAACTATTTCTAAAATTCTACATCCTTTCTTTGAGCATCCTTTATGTTCTCCAAGAGGGTTGGTTGAGCAATCATTTGTGAAATTATTGATTATGTTCCTCCCTTAATGACTCCCATTTACATCCTTCTAAAATCTAATAATATTGGATCCTTTTCAGTTCTCATCATTGATAAAGATGCAGGATCCTTTCTACTTACAACATCTGACACCTTGTTTTCCTTACCGGGATGGTAGTGGATTGAGCAGTCATAATCATTGATAAGCTCTATCCACCTTCTCTTGCCCATATTAAGCTTTTTCTGTGTGAATATATATTTTAGACTTTTGTTGTCAGTATATATCTAACATTTTCCCCATAGAGATAATTCTAAAAGATTTTCAATGCAAAGATCACAGCCGCTAACTCCAGATCATGCGTAGGATAGTTTTTCTCATGGATTTTCAGCTACTTGGAGTCATAGACAATCACTTCATCATTTTTCATTAGCACACAGCCTAATCATTTCTTAAAATCATAACTATACACCACAAAGAGTTCTCCACTTGAAGGGAGTGTGAGTACTGACGCAGTGATAAGCCTCTTTTTCAACTCCGTGAAACAGTCTTCACATTCCTACATCCAGAAAAACATTACTCCCTTCTGTGTCAGCATTGTCGTTGGGTTTGACAATCATGAAAAGTTCTTCACGAATCGTCGATAATACCCAGCTAGACCCAAAAAGCTGTGGATCTCCGTTACAAAAGTTGGCCTCTTCCACTCTTCAATTTCCTTCGTCTTGGAAGGGTCCACAGATATCCCTTTCCTGGTGATAACATGCCCCATGAATGATACTTATTCCACCAAAAACTCACATTTACTATACTTTTCATACAAAATCTCCCTTCGAAAAGTCTTTAACACAGTTTCCAAATGCTCCTCATGTTCTTCCTTTCTCTTGGAGTATATCAAAATATCATCAATAAATACCACCACAAATTTGTCGAGGAAATATCTGAAGACTATATTCATTAAATCCTTGAAAATTACTGAATCATTAGTGGTTCCTAAGGGCATCACCATGAACTTTTAGTGTCCATAAATCGTTCGAAAGGCATTATTGAGAATATCTTCCTTCCTCACCTTTATTTTGTGATATCCCGACTGAAGGTCCACCTTAGAGAAATAACTGTCCCCACAAATATAATCGAACAATTCATCTATCTGTGGAAGGGGTTATATGTTCTTTATCGTGATTTCATTGAGCTAATGATAATCAATGTAGAGGAGCATTGATCCATCCATATTCTTAAGGAAGAGGACTGGCACACCCCACAGTGAAGCACTCGGGCCTATAAAAATCTTCTCCATATTCTCCTGTAACTGCTTCTTCAGCTCTTCAAGCTCTAAGGTGGATATTATGTAAGTTGTCTTTGAGATAGGTAGAAATCCCGGGATAAGTTCAATTGATAACTCAACCTCTCAGTTAGGAGGAAGACCAAGCCACTCTTTAGGGAAAACATTAGTGTAATCCCTCACAATGGGCATGTCATTAAGAATGATTCTATCCTTTGTCCCAATCATTTGAGCAAGATATTCTTGCTCACAAGGAATAAGTATCCAAAAATGAGATGAAGATTATATAGAAGACTCATCTTCCTCCTTACACATGTAAAGAATCGGATAATTCTTCGGGATGTGAAATGTGATATCCATTTCTTGACAATTGATGTTGGCCTTGTACAAAGATACCCAATCCATGCCCAAGATAGCATCAAACTCCACTAAAGGAAGTATGACAAGATTTTATAGGAGGTTTAGTCCACAAACGTCAACCGGGCAGGAGTTATAAACCCAAGATGCAATAACTACCCCATTCAATGTTCTTACAGATAACTTTTACTCCAAATTTTGAGGTGGTTTTTGAATAGTTCAACTAAACTTTCAAGATATAAAAGAATGTGTAGAACCAGAATCAAATAGTATGTTCCCTATTCATGAATGAATAACAATAATACCTGTCACCACATAGTTTTCCCGATCCACCTCTCCATTGGTGATAGCATAATCTCTTCCTTGTTTCCTTAGAGGTTGTTGGTGATTTCCTCCGATAACCCTCGACTTAGGGAAATTGTTCGCATAATGCTCAATCTCCTTGCAGTTGTAACACTACACTGCATGATGAGTGTTGATCTGAACCTTCCTTTATTCTTCAACATTAGTGGTATTTTTAATATTCCTTCTATAGTTCTTGGCTAGATGACAAAACATTCTGTATTTGAAGAATTTTTTTGTTCCCTTGAGACAGTCACCGAGATGCTTTTTCCCACAATTTTTGCAAAGGGGAAAGTGAGGCTTCATTCCATCATGGGAATTCTTTGATGAACCACCCATGTTGTTCTCCATTTTCTTCTTCTTTTCACTGGGCCCACGAGACCACTAAGAGTCTCCAATCTCCATTTCCACCTTAAAGGAAAAACAGACAGTCTCCTTATAATTGTTGAAGTCTCAAATCTCGAATTCATTTCATAGACTTTGCATTATTCTGCTATAGAAGTGACCCACCTTGCTTTTTGTGTTCATGAAAAAGAAAAAGGCCTACCGTGCAAGCCTTATAAAGTTCATTTCATACACCTTAATGGAATAATCATACTTCTTCTTGAGTAAAAAAAAACTATGTTTCCATCATGAGATGGAGGGTTCAAGGAAAATATTTGTTGAAAAACATTTCCTTGAATTCATCCCAATCTATGGAATCAATTTATTTGTGGGACTTTGTATTATTGATCAGTTTCCACAACTAATCTTCTTCCCCATAAAAACGATAGACCTCCGATACAACTTTCTTTTCTTCTGAGAACTAAAGGATGGAGAAAATCCTTTCAATGGAGTTAATATATTGTTCTACAAGGAGGGGATCAGAAGATCTGCAAAACATGGGAGTCCTTTTATGCAAGAAGGATTCTAAAGAAACATGCTCTTTCCTGGGGGTGGAGGACATTCCACCTGATTCAAGTTATTATTCATAACTCGAGCCAGCTGAGCAAGTACATCCATGATGTTTTCAGAACCCACTTCTGTCACAACAGGCATATCATTAGGGAAATCATCACATTTCCTATCACATTGGTCATTGGAATGTGTTTTCTGTTTCCCTCCATTAACTAAGAAAAATAATGTATTCTTATAGGTCTTGAGTACTTACCTATTGAGCATAAAAAAGGAATCTATGAACATAAAAGTATAAAATTATAAATAAAAAGTATATCTTCATTTGTGATTCCTTGGGTTTATATCCAAGTTATCCTCGATCTATTTCTTAACTTATATTCATATGGGCTTATTTTTTGTCCCTTAATAACAAGTTTTACTAAGATCTTGAATCTACCAAAGCATATCCCCTGGGAGTGTTGTAACCAAGAGTGCATCAAGGCCAATTGCCTTACAGCAGTTCTCATTCGAGTCTATCTCAAAGTGTTATTTTCGGGTTTTACACCTAGATACATCTGTGCCAAAGCCGCCTCTACCTGCTCGTATCCAGGCATAGATGTATTTTCTTGACAAACCAATTTCTCAATACTCACTAAAATTCTGGAATTTTTTCTTTATACATAGTCTCATCCTTAAGGTTCTCACTAAGTTTCTCTATTCCTAATCTCCAATAATGTCTAGACCTTCCTATGATACCTACTCTAGAGAACTAAGCCTTTTATATATAACATTTTATGATTTTAAGCATAATTAATCATCAGAGTACAATCCATGTATCGTTAAGTCTATTGTCTTGGAAGACTATGTATATATAACATAAAACATGGGGATAAAAAACATCTTTATTTATTCTTCATAAAGATATTCTAACTTCACTTGAGCCCTTACACTTCTATAGGGAACCCTGGGGAACACATGATCAAAGGGATGAGCTAAAAATCCCAGTAAGGGAATGAACATAAGGATGCATCTTAAGCACATGAGTTATGAGGCATGACATATTGATATCCAAAACATGGAACATATGAAATAATATCATATAATCATGGGATAATATAAACATGGAATCATATAATTGTGTCATAATCATAAAACATTTCTTTAGTACGGTTCAAGGATAACCCCCAATCCACTTTCCCATTTTAGTACGGGTAATGGCTAACCACCAATCTCGTTTCACACGCTTCTCATGAGACTTAACTTTACCCAATGCATTATAGCACTATCTGGGAGCACCCATCACAACATTTTCATGAATATTATTTCCATATTAATATTCTTCCCACATAAATATTCTTTCAACATAAATAATCATACATAATCTATTGTTCATAAACATAAGGATACCCAAAGAAAGAGAATTGGGTACCACAATAATGAAATAAAGTATAACCAATAAGTGTATCATGAAAGTGTCCATGAAATAAAGGGATTAGAACAATCATGGACATTCATAATGTAATATATTCATATAACATGGTAGGTGGTATCAAATATAAGTGAAAACATATAAGAAATTTATTTGAGAAACATTAGAATTAAAACATTTGTGTGTGGTTTTAAATAAAATAATATAGAGATTTTAAAATAGTAAATAGGTTATTATTTTATATAAAACAATAATTCAACCAAAAATGTTTTCATACTGAAAATAATTATTTTATAAAGAAAATGGGTTCTTAAAAAACAGGATACATTGCACATTATATTGGGTAAAAGCTTGGGAAGATTCTTTAAAGCGAGTGTGCTAATTGGGAAGTATTGAGGAGGGATTCACTTTAAAGATTTTATATACTCAAAAGGGATTGGGATATGGATCATGGAACATGATTTTGGATCATATATAATTATTTAGAATTTTTACATTAAAAAAACTACAATTTTGTAAAAAGAAAGATAGAGAAAACTGAAGGAATAAAGGAAGTTCTGGCAGAATCCATTACAGTTTATCGGCATGGTGTCGGGTGTACCTAAGAAGGATTGATGAGAAAAAGTAGGGGTTTAACATCACTTATAAAGCATTAGGGAAGTATGGGGGAGGTGAGAAAACATACCCCATCAATTGGTATTACACAAAAAAAGTCATACCATAGAGAAAAATCTTGATTAAAAGTGAAAAGGAGAGGATCCCTTACCATAAATCTGTTGGTGTTCTCCACCTGTTATTAAGGACATGAATAAAAAAATTTAGGATTATTAATTATTAATTCCAGAACCTCTTATATATGTAATTTATTTATTATAAGACTTTTTATTTCATTCAAAGTCTTTTTTATTAGTTATAAGGTTCAATTTCATTGTTCGAGCTCGTTTGTTTACTTAGCTGTAAAAAATCAGTTCACTTTTATTCAAGTTTGTATTATAATTAAGATGAAAGTAGTGGTACAGAATTGAAGTTATATTCTTTATTTTAAATGAAGGAGATTACATGGTTTTAATTTTAATTAGGTCACTTAGTGCGAAGTCGAATTATTATATATATAACCTTAATGATAACCGTTTTTTGTTAATCGGTGGATTTGATTACAAAGAACATGTTTTTCTTTATAACGTAATTCCACTTGTTTAAAAGGGTTACAGAACCTAAAATAGGATATATTATATATATAATAATCTGGTTCAACCATAACATAAATGCTTTCATGACCAGAATTAATGATAATAAGAGAAATTGATGAAGTGTTGTCCTTGAATGTGCAAAATTAGCACATCTCAAACGGTGTTTTCATTTCATTAAAATAATAGGGTGGGGAATGGAGAGAGGATAATGAAATATAACATTAGCATGAAAAAATTCCAGTACATGTATGCTACTAGATTTATCATAATATTATGGTGACGGGAGGTGTGGAAAGTGATTAAAAGAAAAGAACTTAAAAGAATGGAAGGAATTGGGAAGAGGAATTTACCTCTTGAGACTTCCTCCTTTGATAACCTCTCAAGTGGAGTTGTTTTTGTATTTTGAAGAGGCTAGGAGCTTTTGGAAATGAGTTAGGATCTTGGGAGAGATTTGGCTAGAATATTGGAAAGGAACTAGTCTTGATAGGAGTGAAGAAAATGGGGAGTGAAAGGGGGTTTGTATAGTGTAGGAGAGGAGGGATTTCATAATATTATAATCACTAATTTATTATTTATTCACAAGACAATGAATAATAATTATTCGATGACATAGAATAGTACTTTAATAATGTGATCCTGAACCAAGTGGGATTACATAAGTATAACATCATCAATGACTATATAAATCCCTTATTTATGATTTATTTTAAATTATTGTATTTTTCTATTCATAAAAAATTGAAGTATTTCAGAAAAATCCCAAAAATTCACCCTAACAATTTTTCGACGTGTAGAATATAAATATGAATTCCATTTTATAAAAATAAATTTCTAAATAAATTATTTTAATATTTAATTAAATTAATAATTTATTATTAAAACCAGTTTTTAAACATTTATTAACTTATTCTAAAATATAATTATACCGTACTTCCAATTTGAATATTATTTTTATACTGCCATAGTTGAGGATACTATTCATTAGAGTACATCACTATTCATAATAGTATGTTAATATTAATTAGGGTATGTTACTATTCTCCAAAAATTATGTTTTTCTTATTGGACTCCAAATAACTTACAGATTACAACAGTGTATGCCGAATTTTTGAAATTCCCAACATAGAAGTGTAAAACTTATGTTTAAAGGTCACATAGCACTTAGTATTTCATTATATTGTTTTTTCATGTGATTTTATGACATACTTATGAGTAGTTAATCTCCATGAATAACATTGAGTCTTTACGTAGAAATATTCCATAGTATCACATTGACCATGATGAAATGAAAAGTTAAGTAATCGTATTTGTGTTCCTTCAAAACTATATTTGAAGATAGATATATTATAGTATGCTTATAGTTATTCATTATCTATTCATCCTGGACGTATGAATATTTATATATAATTTGATTAATATTTCAGTTGTGATGTAATGAAGGGGGATTTCATGTAGTTTGTATTTTGGTGCCTGGTATTCCATCAAGTTAATTCTAAAAGAAAAAAGTGGGATGTAACGCTTCATCAATTACCTATAACATATTGTAAATGGGAGAATATCACTATGGATTTTTTCATTGCACTCCCTAGAACCTAAAATGGTTTTAATTCTATAGGGGTAGTAATCAATCACTATACTAAGTTAAAAAACTTCAGTTCTATTAGAGAAGACATCACTATTGATCATAATTCTAGGATATTAATTAAGGAAGTGATAAGTTTTCATGGAGTACCACATCTATTGTATTTGGTCAGGATCTAAGGATTACCTCAATGATTTGGTGAAGTCTTCAACAAGCACTTGATATCAAATTTTGATTCAACATTTCATATAATATTTAGATGAATGGTCAGTCTAAAAGAAAAATTAACACCCTAGAGGATACATAGATATCTTATCTATAGGATTTCAAATTTGGTTAGGATAAACAACTTTCTCTAGTTGATGTTTCTTACACCAATAGCTTTCACTCAGTCATTCAGATAAATCCTTATGAATCCCTATATGGGATGAAAATTAGGGCTCCATCATATTTGGATGTAGTTACAGAAAAAATATAATGGGACATGAGGTAGATAAAGAAATGGTAGACAATGTTTGTACAATTCAGCATCATATCAAGGCATCTCAAAGTCAGTAGAAAAGCTATACTGATAATCGTCAGCATGATCTAGAATTTTACATTGGTGAAAATGTGTTTCTATGAATATCTCTCATAAATAAGGTTATAATATTCAGAAAGAAAGGGAAACTAATCCCTATATATATTGGTCCGCCTAAGATTCAATATCGTATCGCTGTGGTACTCTATATATTGTAACTTCATCCAAATCGCTCTCATATTCATAATGTTTTCCTTGTATATGTCCTTTGAAAGTACATACTTGACCCACAGTATGCACTAAAATTAGATTTTATATCACTAGAGTACGATATTTATTTTGAGGAACAAACAGTTTAAATTTTGGATCCAACAAAGAATATTCTATGGAACAAGAACACTCACCTAGTCAATGTTTTGTGTAGAAACCAGTAGTGAGAGGAATCTCTATGGGAACTTAAGCATATGATGAGGTAGAAGTGTACTAGTTTTATTGTACTAGAATGATGAATTTCAAGGTCAAATTAATTTTATGGGTTGTAGAATGTAATACCATGAGTTTTTATTTTTTAATAAATTAATTTTCTTCAATGTCTTTCATTATACACTACAATAAAAAGAGATTAAATGACATGACACATTGACATGGATGGAAACATTGAGTTTCTAAGAAACAACATTTTTTTATTTTAATTATATAAAAAAGTAAATTATAACATGTCCAATATAATTTCAAGTATGAATAGGATTAATTGAACTATGACATTCTGATTTACACTTGTAAAACCCTTTTTAATTAAAAAAGAACTCTTTTTCTAAAA
Organism: Viscum album; assembly: GCA_963277665.1. Lineage (NCBI taxonomy): Eukaryota > Viridiplantae > Streptophyta > Magnoliopsida > Santalales > Viscaceae > Viscum > Viscum album. The sequence continues at coordinate 1,434,494,897 of OY728140.1, forward strand.
AACTATTTAAATGTGAAGAAGTGTGTTCTATACCTATAAAATAAATTAATAACTCTTATTGGATTATATTTCTGATTTATATATGTATTATTTAAAAATATTTTTAATATTTATTTTATGTCTTTTCTATACATGGTGTAAGAACAAATCAAATTTTACTCCTAAAAGAAATGTTTTTCAAAAATGGTAGTTTTTTATTTTTCATGTCACACTTACATTAAATCCAGTTTTTTGAAACATTTATAAATAATATTTGACAAGAAAAACTTTTTCTTTGAAAGAGGATTATCAAAATATAATTTGATGTTTTTTTTGTATTTTTCTGATAAGTTTTATTTTAGGATGAATAATGAAAAAATAAATAATTTTAATTGAAATTAAATTTTCCATTAAAATAATTTAAAATGTTGAATTATTTTTTGGTTTATTTTAAAATATAATTAGATAAATAAAATTCATATATTCTAATTTAGTTCATTTGAATTAATTTTACATTGAATTTGGATATGAAAACATTTCAATCTTTTGAACGTTTATAGTTTTAAATTTTTTTTCACACCCCATCTATATGATTGATAATAAATTAATTTATTCCAATTATGTGTTTCATTTTGTGAAAATGGATTAAATTTTTGGAATAAAAACTTCCAATTTACTAAATAGTTCCCTTTTATTTTTACAACATTGTGAATAATAACTTTAGTAATTTTTATTTCCATAGTTAAGGGTAAATCAAGTAATTAAGGGTAAAAATAATATTATAAATACTATAACACTACCATAAAAAATTACAAAATGTTATTTGATGAATTTATTTTTACCTTTAACACCTATGGTTCTAAATAGAATTATTTAATAAAGACGTGTTCAAGAAAATGACTTAGATATTTTTAAAATCAAAGGGAATGAAAAAAATTTCACACTATTAGTTTTAATATGTTTACTATTTTTAATATGGGTTTAAATATAAGAGATGAATGAGTATATATACTATTATTAAATATAAAAGTTGTATGCACATTATGGTATTTTATTTTTATATTTTAGTGAACAAATAAGTTTTATAAATAATTACATAATGATGATACCATAATTATTCAATTACTAAAAAAATCGAATAATATTAGTAAAATTAAAATAAATACAACATCACTTAATTAAGGTGTAAAAAGAATTTTTTAAAGTCATTATGACATTTTATGGATGTATTAAATGATATTTTTTTAAATTTATCTTACCATATTGATTTTCATAAATTCAATTTTATGAATAGCGTCAAAATTAACACTAAAAATATTTTATGAAAATAATATTTTATTAAATTATTTTAAAATATTAAAAATTATAAAAAATGAAAAATGGGATAAATTATGTTCTAAAATATCAGGAATTTTTCATTTATGTTTCAATTCAAACCATAAATTTGAAACTCTCAACCTATTTATATTGAAAAAGTTGTTAACATATTTAAAATTAAAATAGGTTAACTATATGATTATCAAAATGTTAAAGTTTAAAAATACCCCAAAACCTGTCTAAAATCTATTGTTTTATGGTGTTATAACCATATTACAATTTATCTTATAATCCCTTCCCATTTTTAGGTATTTTAAGTTCTATTTAATTTATAAAAAATTATTATTTTGAGAAATTCCAAAAGTGCCCTTTACCTATCGATAAAAGGGATATTTCTCTTCTATTTTCTTCACACATAAAAACGTATTTGTTTTGAAAAAACTCAGTCAAAATATTCTATAATCACCCCTATAATTATCATAGTACCATTACTTTGGGAATAAAACTATCCAATGTAGTCCTTTTGTGAAAATAAAAATGAGATGCACAAATAAATGGTAATGATCATCAACAAACATTATTTATTTATTATATAGTAACATTCATTAGTTTTTATTTAATATTTATATAAAAACCTAATTTTCTTAAAAACAATTATATTTTGTTATATTAAGGTTTTCACTTACATTTACACCCATTTTCTTCAAATAGGACACGTAGTCACTAATCGTGAGTACGGCGGACTGCTGCCTCGTGAACCGATGTAATTCATTATTCCATTTCCACCATTATAGGTTTGTAATAAATATATAATTACTATTTTTATATAATATTTAGAATTCATTGATGATTAGGGAATTATTATGTAACACATACTTTCATTTTTGGCATTTTTTGTAAATATGATAACTTTATTTGCAGACAAGTGGACTACTGCCTCTTCGAAGTGATGTGATTTATTCATAAATTACATGGATTATATTAATTATGGTTTTATGGAACCCATATGATTTATAGATATAACAATTCTACTAGAATGATATTATATATTTGTCATTTGCCTTATTTTTTTTCAAAATGATAAAAAATGGAAGCAGCATTAATGTGTATGTAAGGCCTTCCGTCTCCATAAATTGTGTATTTAATTTTATACTCCCATATTTTATATGTTAAAATATATAAAAATATACTAATTATTTATTATGTTTATATCATGTTTATAATTCTATTAATAATTCAATTATTATATAAGTAAGATGACAAAAAACTGAAAAATAAAAATGCATGAAAAAAAATGGATATAACACAAAGTGTAACATTAACATTTATTTGTTAATAAACAGGTAATATAAATTCATAATGAAATAATATATGAAACTAGATATATGAATATATTTTTTTAAGATATCTAAAATAAACTTTTATTTCTTATACATGAATTTTTTATGAGTACGATGAGAATCAAGACATAAGGTAAAGGTATGTTTTTAATACTTTTATTTTTGTGGGAAACATGCCTTATACACTACCTATTTATTTTTGGTAGTGTTTAAATTTCCAGTGAGTATATTTTTTGAGACTTATCCTTAATATTTATGTATTTTCACATCCATTTTAAATTATTTTTCAAGGGAAATATTATTCTACTGATTATAAAGTAAGTAATGGTTTATTTCACAATCTCAGCAATATTAAGGGTTGTTTTGTTTTAATTATTCATTAGGAATATTTATCTTCCATGCCCAGGTTTTTTAAAACGTTTTCCAAAATGGGATTTAATATTCACCTAATAAAATTTAAATTTATTTTTACACATTTTTAAATTTTTAATAAGTTGTCTGAGGTGAATCTTTTTTGTCTTTTTTCATGCATGGTACTTTGTGACATTTTCAACAAAAATATATAGAATTAATATTTTTTAACCTGTATGACATGAATATATTTTTAAATTTTATACATAATTAATTCCTTTAATTTTCCCTTATAATAATTCAATGTTATTTTCTAATAAAATAGTTTATTTTAAAATTTGGTGGCATTTAAATAAAAGAAACTATTTTCAAATAAGAAAGAATTGTTTCCTCAACAATTATTTTAAGGTGCTCTCTAAAAATTATTTACCATCTATGATAAAATTATTTTATGATAATTTTTGTTTAATGGGGTTATTTTTCACTATTATTATCCATATTATTCCTATTGTTGGTATATATTTTTGATCGAATGATGTTTGGGACAAACATTTTTTTCCTTGAATTCTGATATGATGAATTATTTATGAATATATGTCACATATATGTATTGATTTTATTAAGTGATAGGTAGGGCTTATATATTTCTCATATTAATTGGGTAAATATTTATATTTCAAGATATATATATATATATATATATATATATGTATATATATTTGGAATGAGGATTGAACTCAGTCCAGTAAAGTACTTTGTCTGCTAAGATGGTCTTGGGAGATAACCTTACCTACTAAGATAGTCATCGGACTTAACCAAGACTGTCAAGATGGAATGGGGAGTGAATCCATACTAATAATATGGAATTGGAAGGGGTGTATTGACTTATATAGAAATAATTTTATATAATTACATGTCTACCAAAAATTCATGTCATTTTCCTATGTTATGATTTCTTGGATTATGATCATGATTCCCTTATGATTCATGTCTTATGAACTGCCAATATTTTTTCATGATTTGTGTTTATGATACTTGATATTCAGGGAATGATCTTTTAATTTTGTTATCACATTATCATACACTTATAATCATGTTTATTATTATTTATCTTCCTTGTTTACCATTACTGAGTATATGAGCTCATCCTTTTATTATTTTTTCATTCCCCTAGGTTATAAGGGACAATTTTAGATAGATATACTAAAGGGGAATATCTTTTTGTGAAACATGTAAGATCTTTGAACATTCATGAATAATTTACATGATGTTTTCAAACGCACTATACTAATATATTATTTGGGAATATTTGTTTGTATTATATAGAAATTATGTAATTTCTATGTACGTTAATATTAGGCTCTTATATTAGAGGTGATATTTTCTATCTAATTATTTTATGAATCTTCATAAAAATAGAAAATTTACATCATATAATTCTAATATTAGAAACATTGTATATAAGGTATATCTAATTAAATGATGAATATTCACTCTCAAGCTATTTTAAGTAACCACTGTAATGTGTAGTCACACTAAGAGGTTAGGGTGAATCATTTGTAACTTGTATTAATAAATTCTTTTACATTTACTTTATAACCATTTATTTCAAACCATTCTAATATGTTAAGATGATTTGATGTGGTACGAAATGCCAAAATTAAATGAAACACAACACGCTATATTTTTACAAGTTTTCTACTTAGAACTACTCATTGTTGCAAAAATTTATGCCATGCAGTAATTGATTCTTCACTATAAGAATAGGGTTACATTGATGGAAAGACCCATTACCATTAATAATGTGTTCCAATGTGTTCCCTTATAGAGTACCTGTATAGTTTAAAATCTCCCCCCTACAGAAGTGAAAGATTATTCCAAAGGAATTTTCATTATATTTTATGGTTTTGAATGAGTCTAATAAATTTTATTTGAAATAATTAAAATAATTAAAACACATTTTCTAAGGAACTCTATGAAAAATAGTATGAAAGTAAAAAAACAATGAAATAAAAAATGTTGTAAATGTGAGTACCTTACAACAAAGAGAATCTACATGATTACTGATCTCCTACAGATAATATTGAGAAAGGTCAAAAAGTTAAAATCAATAGAATCCCGCCTCTATAGCATATCTACAGGTTTTGCATGAATCACTTGATCTTCAATAAAGATCCACGAAACCACATGGTATGCTAGTAACTTTAAAGAAAATGTTGTAAGATTAATGATGGATTTTTAATCCTAGGATTCAGTAGTAAAATATTCTCCCAACACCTTATATAGATGCATGATTTATAGATTCTGAAAGGCCATCCCTCAAAAGTGAAAGCATTAAATTGTGAATTTATAATGTATTAGTGAATGATATGTCCATTAATTCATTTTATTCATGAAAATAGAATGATCCCATCACATTTAAACACTTGTAATCATTCAAAAAATGATATATGTAAGCACACTTAACATTTAAAAAATAATATTAAGACACTAAATATTCATTTGTTCATTTGATAAATGGTGGTGAGATCTATGAAATATTTTTTCCAATATGCATATTGATATCTCTTGAACATGTTTTGACATGTATCAAAAACAGTCTAGTGTTTAAGGGAATATCACCGTAAATCCACCACATACACTAAATCCTATTAGACTTTGTTCCATTTCATAAACATTTTTTTATTCAGAAACTTCTGAAACCATATAAAAAAATTCTTTTAGATATCTTACAAAACCCCTTTGAAAATATATCATTAATTAATTATTTTATCACATAATTTGAAATAACTTATTAATTCCCATATAAAAAACATTAATTCTTAAATAATTTAGGACATCACCCTAATCAAACTGAATCCCCATTCTCTCGAAAATAATTATTGATGCTACATACCATTATATCATTGAAAACAAATATCAATATTCAGATCCATATATGTATGTGTAGAAATGAATCTATAAAATTATCAATTATACTCGATCTAATAGGGAACTAATTTGATCTCCATCAAACATGTGTATCATTATACCATTGTCCACCAGTTTACATTATTTGAAAACATTGATTAACATATTATCCATTTATCCAAGACATAGAGTGACCATGGGAAATAGAACATGTCAATTCCATATATCCAACTCACATATTATCGACACTCATAATGTAGATTCATCTAATAGATAGATAAATAACCTTTAATTCATATTTATTGATAAATCACATAACATTTCCCTTATATATATATATATAATATCTAGGTGCGGCTACACACTTCCATGGTATATCTCAATCAATTTTTTAGATTTCATAATCATTATACAAGAGGAAAAAACCATCCTGTTTAAGATCGAACCATTAACATGATCCGAAACATTTCTACCAACACCCCCTATATTATCTATTTTTTTATGTAAGTATAAAATCACATATCAGCATTATTTTTTCTATACTTTCTAGGTTTTGTTAACAAATGAGAACATATGTAATACAAATTACATCTCTATGTGACTATCTAATAAATCCCTCCCACTAAACTTTTTAGTGGAAAAAATATATGCATAAATATAGTATGAATAATGGTGAGATTTAAGAATCATATTTTTAGTTGTTCAAATTTTTGAATATATTCTAACATCTTATAATGTAATACTATTTTGTCTGGTTAGTACTATTTTTTCTAATCATCATCATACATAGAAACCAATTCCATCATGATTATCCTTTAAAAAATGTAGCTACTTACATTATCATTTATAAGTCCTCATAATCTATATTAGGATAATGTGAAAGACAATTTTTAATGGTGAATAATCTAACTCGTTACATTTATTTTTACCACCATAACCTAAAAACATTGGGGATATCAAGTATAAATCACTTTGAATTGTGAGGGGTAAAATCGTTCAAGATATAGTTCTCTTCATTTTCAAGATAACTAAATGTAAATATTTACAATTATCATCATGTATCCTATTATTTTATAAGATATTATGTGAAAAACATTATAATTTTAATCATTTACAATACTTTAGAAATAGTGATATTCACATTCAAAATGGAAAGTAAATGTAATTCTTTACATATATATTCACCATAATATATCCAAGATAATTTAAAATACTATGTGAAAATTAATTTAATATATTATTTCTGTTATCCATTATTTGTTAATTTAGAACCTGTCTATGTTCAAAAATTCTCCCATTAAATATATAGAAATTATATTATTTTCAAAATAACATGTAAGGAAAAAACACTTTTTAATTGGGAAATAAAAGTTATTTTTTTTAGGTACATTTAACAAATAAACTATTGTTTACATATCACATATGGCATTCTATGTTTACATAACATATTTAGTAAAAAATAATATTTATTAAAATACACCACTGATGGGTGGAAGCAGCAGATTGCCTCATATTTTATCAAATACATGGATAAATATGTTGTCCTTGATTAAAAAAAATTATACATATATTCTTCTAAAAAATGATATATAAATTGTGAATCATGAACCATGGGTATACAATTAATCATTTCATACTTTTTCACAACAACAATCTTTAATTGAATGGTTTCTCATGTCACATAAGGTAAATTAGATAGAGATACTTATCTTTTCCATTGATTCATTTGAACTTGATTAAAATCTTTACATTAAAATCATATATGAAAAATCTAGATAATAAATATCATGATTATAAATTATAAAATAAATAAATTATTTATTTTATTTTGTGCTCCTGTATATTTACAACACTTGGTAAAACATACATTTAGTATCACATGCCTTTAAAATTAAAAAAATTATTCTCTATAAGTTCCCAAAAATACATATAAATTCAATGGAGTATAAAAAACCACTTAAGGTATATCTTGGAATATCCCATCCTATTGAATTATTACAAATTTTTCATAAAAAATCAAGGGTTTATAGACCATTATTGGATTATAAAAAACACATTTTTGAATGATTAAACCAACTTTTCTTCATTAGTTTTGAACATTTACACACATTTATTATCCATATTGTACCAAAATATAGTTATTATATACATTGTTCACCCATTCTGAATACTTTAAGAACATTAAGTAAACAATCTATAAGGTAATTTATATTGTATAAATATTTCCATATATAAAAAGAGGATAAATTCCATAACATGAACAATACATTTTTGGTCTCCCTTAAATCATGTTATAGAACTAAACAAATTATAAATATTTGTATCAAAAACAAGTTATTTAATTTAAGTAAATAAAAAATATTTTCATACTCTTCCCAAGAGAAACATATGATAAAAAACTTATTATGATAATTTAATTCAAACATGAATCATACAACTTAACAATATAGATACTCCCTCACTCCATGACATTAAAGAAACCTTCATGCTCAAAACATTAATTATTTTTCTCTTTATAACATTCTTTATATTCACAACAAGTTTAAATCATAGATTTAATATCTCATATATATATATATATATATCATAATAAATTAATAGATATCTATAAACAATAAATCTGAAAAAATAATTATTTTAATTTCCGTATTCAATAATATCAAATATCATGCGGAATAACCAATTATATTGAGTATATTCTACAAAAAAACATTGATTTTCCCAATAATAATGAGTACACATGTGGAGAATAATATACACTTGGTAATTTTCAGTCTAATTCCTTTGAAACCATGAATGAATCATTCTATGTTTCCTTAAGTATCTAGATTCACTTTTTGATCATCATTAACACATGGTTAATAAAGAGGGAATTAATTTTACATATATAATGTTACATAATATCTTTTATGAAAATCAATAACCAAGCTTCTAAAATTTTCTTATGATGCAATTCTTTAAGGCCATTTACATTAAGTTTCACCATATCATGAATTATTTAAAAACAATTATCTTGATGATGATCATAATAATATTATCTAAAGAAAAATCTACTTTAAGATGAGTATCATGTATTATTATACATTTAATAGGGGGTTTTTATTAAATGAGAGCTCACTAAAATAATGATGAATATCCCAAAATTCATCATACAAATTATCGGGCCAAATTCAATAGTTCACATAGAAGTGATTCATATATGGTTTTTTTATCACCACAATTTCATTTTGGTTGGTCATGATCTAAATCACATCATATATCAGTCTCAAATAGTTAATTTGAAAACCATTTCTTCAATCCATCATATTAAATAACTCAAATCTATTCCTACATAAACCTAATCTTATTATGTTCTATTGGCTAGTGCAACCTAAATCAATAATAAAGAATAAGAGAATAAAAAAATATAGGGGCTCCAAGCTATGGAATTACCTACCCAAGAAAGATCCAGTTTCATCCATTCTTTCTTTCCATACAAGAGATAATCCAAGGGCACTGATCTATCAAATGACATGTCGGGTTGGATGAAAAATATCTCAAAAAAGATTCATTTTAAAAGGAAATTTGCACTTTGTATTTGAAGTGAATTTTAATCTCACTATCATATCTCATTTTATTCCCTTTTATATATGTGTTGTTTAATTAACTATTTTGGAATAATAATACCTCCAATTAATAAATATATTCAAACCACATTGATGTGTTACTCTTTATATAGCCCAAAATTTTGTGTTACCAACCTTAAATTAGAAGGCAAGCATATTTATACATATCCAAATGATTCATATGAATATGATACATGAAAATTTAATTCACACTAATATTATTATATGATATTTTAAAAATCCACATTAGTATTCCCATAGTAATTGGTAGTAAACCATATTAACTTTCATATCTATGGATTTTGTCCCAAACTGTAGCTGTCTGTAACACAATTCTCTCTACATAGGGATACATAACTCAAGAAGAAATAATATTCATCATAAATTTAACACAGAATATGCAAAAACTATAAGATAAAATTAAATACATGTTAATAACATTAATTATAAATTGAAGTTGAGCTAGATAAAAAACTAAATTCATTATACATACCATCCTTGATTTTAATGAAAGGATCTATGCTATATGTATCTTAAAAAATAAAATAATGAATAAAAATTATTAAAATTCCATAAATAATTAACAAAAAATGAATATATAAGAGAATAGCCTTTAAATACATAATAAATTCAAATATTTAAAAAATAGATAAATATTTATTAAAAAATCATTAAAAAATCATATTAAAAACCTCTTTATAATTTACATCATTAGCATTATGGAAAATGAATAATTTGGAATATAGAAGTTTCATATTCATTTAAATTTGAACTATTTCATATTTATTTCCAAATTTGGGGAATACAAACATTATATTCAATCCAAAAAGAAAACTATCAAATTTATCATTAAATGGATTATCAATTTTAAATATAAGATATTATATGAATTATAAACTATTTATAGTTTAATTTTTATTATTTAAAAATTTTCTTAATCTAACTATCATGTAGTTAATTTCTATTAAATCATTGGTCATATAATTGATCAAATTTTTTATTTGGCTTAAAAAATAAAATTAATCCTTATTTTATATTTAATAATTCAAAATCATTTTTTATGAAAAATTAAATATTTTAGTATAAAATTTTAATATTATGGCTCGATTTAAAATTTCATGACTATATATAAATAAATTAATATTATTTATAAATACAAATATATTTTTAGATCATAAATTATTCAATATTATATAGTAAAATGTAGTTTAAATATTAGCATTTAATATTTGGAAATAAAATGTATCATAAAAATTTATTTTTTTAATTATAAAAGAATTTATAATTGATTAATCAACAAACCTTTTATAAATTAAAATATCTAAAAATACAGTTTATAATGATTTATGAACATTTTATAAACCTTAAAAACATTTAATATTTTAGAAACATTTTTAATCAATATTTTAATAAATTTTAATGTCTCTTATCATTTGTGGTTTTCTTGTCTAAGAGAAAATACATCAACCCATAACTATGCTATTGGGGAACCCTTTAAAAACATAATTCTATAATTATATTTATTAAAATTAAATATAATTTGTTATGGGAAGATAATATAATTATTAACTTTACGCAACTCATTCTGAATAAGGGTACTACTGTGTAAGGGTACCGTTGTGTAAGGGATCTTAGGACACTACCTTTACATGAAAAAATAACATAATAGAATATCTTGATTTACCTTTACATGATCATGTTTCATATAATTAAGATAGTAATTATACCTTTGTGTAACCTTAAAAAAAATAGTGTTATCTTTTTTTGGCCTTTAAGACCCCAGACTACCTCTACTTAGTTGGATTTCATTAGTGTGTGGACATTACATATAATATTATGCGTAAGTGTATGATTTGGTAAAACTAAAAAATATCAATATACGTCAGGGTATGGTGTGATGATTCTTACATATACTACTTTAAAAAATTGTACATCCTTGGTAAACATTTCAAAGACAAACTGGTTAATGTAAATGTGCTGGTTTCTCTTACGCAACCTAACTACATAAGGGTTAACCCATTTATGAAACTAAATTTCATGAAACATAAAATGATTCTATCATATTGGTTATATATTCACTTCCATCACATGTTTAAAAAAAATTAACATGGAACCCTATAATTCATTTGTTAGGTTTTAAATGAATCTAAAAACTTTTATTAGAAATAGCAGAAGCAATTAAAACCCATTTGTTAAAGATCTCCATGGAAGATAACATGAAAGTGAAAAATACACCACAATTAGTAACTATTATAAGTATGTGTACCTAACACTAAATATCTATAGCATCATTCTTGATCACTTTTGGATCAGTTTGGGATATCTCAAATAGTGGAAAATGAAACCATCCCACCCCTATTGTGTATCCATAGGGTGTTTCAGAATCACTCAATGTTTAAGTGGGATACACTAACATCTATAGAATATTAGTACCAATAAATAATAGGGAGGAATTTGAAAGATAACATAAGATTCTAGAAGTCACTATCTGAATATTCACCCAACATTTTATATGGATATAGACTTAATAAATCCCTTTTGGAAACTCTTCAATAGAGAATGAATTAACTCATGCGTCTAAAACACATGGGTTAATGACATAGCCAATAATGAATTATATAAATTAAATCATGAAACTCTATTAAAATTAAAATTATTTTAACTATTTATTAAATGATTGATTTTAAGTGAGTTGAAATATTCTAAAATTAAAACACTTAATTTTCAACTATTTATTTGATCAAAGGTGGTTGCATGCATGAAATCTCATTTCATGCATCCATCCCCATAACCCCTCATCTTGAAATAATAAAGCATAAAAAACATGCTATATATTTTTGAATATATTTTTTATACATTTCATCCAATAGGTTTACCTATATCCCACTATCCTTTATAATCATTATAGGGTCCCTCGAGTCTATTCCTACTCCAATGTCCCACATAAGACTTCCACTATTCTTTATGATTTGATACATTGATAAAATGATCTATTTAATATTTTATATTATTTTTCATTGCCTCTATATTAATTAATTTTTTTATAAAAGACGAAGTGGTGTGTTCTTATCACGATAAAATTCAAGAACATTTTTAAATAACAAATAAGAAGTCAATCCTACTCATTATTCACTAATCTGCAAATCATAGGAACTTATCCAATCACACTAACTACCTGGGTATATTCCTTATAAAAAACTACTAACATAATCTCAAATCACTAAAAAAATATTTATAAAATAAATCTTTCATGTTATTTTATCATACCTCATTCATTTAAGATGTAATTCAAATTTTTCTTCAATGAAATTCATGTACAAACAGAAATACACAAGGCTAACTATTATTATTAATGCATTATTTCATGTGTATGAAAAAATCCTCATGAATGAAAATAATTTTCTTCAATTTTTTTCCATATAATTATTATAACTATTCCAAATTCATACATTCTTTTTATTTCATTCATGTGTCATGTAACTAATTTTTGAGACTATGAATTCTCACAATATTGATCCTTCTTCCAGTTTTTTTCTCAATACTTCTTCATGAATGATTAAATATTGTATTAAATAACCTGTACTAATTTGAATAATATCATGTACCATTCAAGGATTATATTGTTGATTTATACAATGTGTAATCATAGTCAAAAAACCATCATGAAAATGTGAATTCTATGCTAAAATAATGTAAATGGTTAGAATCCATATCACAAATACAATGCACTTTCGAGTCACTATTTTTTTCAATTAGAGTGATATCAAATATTCGTTAGGATTATACCCACCAAATCATCAAATCTGGGTATTTATATAGAATCTCCACTACCACATCTCAAGCATATCAAATCACTCTACCCTAAATATCCATCCCTTATTTCTTGATGCATGCATCAACACACCATATTGGAACTAAAAAAATAACATCATTAAAAATAATAAATCCTATATGGTTAAAGAGTGTGATTCTACCGCATTCTAATATGATTGGATTAATTTATCATTGTATCATGATCTCATTAGATGTTATACATGGGTATTATGAGATTTTTTATCATAGGTTCTTGATAATGAAATGTGGGGCATGGAAAACCCTCTTCCAATGTAAAAGGTACAAGATGATCCTGGCACTAATCGAACAGCTCTAGTGAATCAGATCAGATGATCGTTTATAGAGTATTTTTCTAAAAAGGATATATTTATTTAGAATTTTAAAAAATATTGTTTTTATATATATTGTCACATTTATGAAATCAGTGTGATATAATAATGAACAAAAAGTTTATGAAATATATTTTATAGAGAAAATATAGGTCTATGTATAATAGTGAAATATTTAAAAATATTATGATTAATTTAGAATCATAAGGTTGAAATTTTTAAACATAATTGATTTTTTATTCCAATAAAATCACTATATTTTATCATTTTCATTAATTAAGTATTTAGAATTCCACATGCAGAATTGGATTTGTTTTAAGGCCGCATAACTTTTCTTTGTTTATTCATAATGAAATAAATGTTATCGAGATCTATTATATTCCTGATTTTTGATTTATACTCAATTTTATATAATCACCTAAAATGGATTACATACTTTTAATTAGAATATTAAAATGATTTAATATCTTCCATTTAATTTTTAGTGATAAAATTAAGTTACCATATGAATATAAAGTCACTACGACAAATAGTTAAAAGGGTTAAATAGGGTTTACAAAATGAGTTAAGGTAAAAAAATATAAAAAAACATCCTGGATTTGATTTTATGAGTATATTTCAACTATTTGTCACTGTATCATTTAACATGAAATTATATGGTTTCACTTCATTATTAAAATGATATTTTATTATTTCAATCATATGAGTATTTATAAAAGTTCTACTCCCCAAACATATAGAAGGACTCATCCTCTTTCCACATATACACACACTTCTATAACCTTATATCAGTAGAAAACATCCCAAATAACTTATCAATGCCATTTTGTCTAGACTATAGATTGTATTATACCTAAATATCATCCCATTAAAGCTTAATATAAGATTCAAAAAAACATACACAAGTAAGATGCAATTGTCTTTGTCAAATTACTTCATGTTTCTTTCTTACTTACCCTCATCTAAATCATCTATAACCATTAGTATATAATGACTTATGTATCATTATTAAACATAAATTATATTATTTTTATGGAATAACCATCATCTACCTCATTTAAATCTATTGAAAAAATGAAAACATCACTCATGTCTTTGTGCAGATGACAACCACAATGAATGGTGTATTGCATTTTTATCACCTCCATAAATATATAGTTATAAAATATGTTTTTAATGAATAAATATAATATTTATGGAATATTTCTTATTTTATTTATATAATATATTATTTACCATATTTCCCTCCAATTTATTTGAAATCAAAAACATTGATCATGCATACATATGAACTATCATCTCCATGAATGACATATTTCATTTTTTTATCGCAGTCTGACATGGATAGTCCTAAAGATGGATTAAATGAATAAATATGATATTTATAGGATGTTAATGGTTCATGAAATGAAATTTATACTTTATATTAATAATATTAGAAATAAATATTCATCAAAAAATTTAACCACTTAAAATGAGCAAGCCCAGATAATTTTTGTAAATCGAATTTCTTTTTTTTTAAATATAAAATATAAAAAAATAACTATTAAATATTTATAGAGGAAAAATAACTCGAAAATAATAAATATTTTGAATCTATTTCATTAAAAGTTTATCCACAGTCAACAAATAGAATAATATTTAAAAACTTTTATTGAATACCCTCAAGATGTAAGCATAGGAAACACTATAAAATAAAAGAATGGAAAAAGATAATAAATCAAACATAAAATTTTAAATATTGATGAATATTTATCTTAAAAAATTATTTAATAAATTTTATTTGATTATCTAATAGTGTTAAATGTCTCCAAAAAATCAGGAATCCAGCGTAATTATTTCCCATCTCAAACTTCTTTCTTCAAAAAATGTTTTAAAATACACATCTATTTCAAGTATATGGGGTATATAATTAATATTTGAAATATTATATAAGGATAAAATATTTAAACACAATAATTAAATTTCCGATCAATCTTCCCTGCTTTAATAGGTTTTTATTCAATGGTTATAAACACATAAATGGTTTCATTTATAATTTCACTATTATCATGTCTACGTATGTTTTAATTTAATTTGAATGATTGAATATAATTAATATCCAAAACAACATATAGTTTCTATCAATTTGATTAATTTTATAGCTTTCTAGTATTGTCTATTTTTTTATTTTCTTTGGTTTTAAAATCTACCAAAAGGTTAATTATTATAAAAGTATACCTCATTTCTCCTTTTTGTTTAAATAAATTCCTCAATATCCATATTTGTTATTTTTATATACTGATTTTCTTAAATTAAATTAAATGAAATCATAAATGTAAATTTTAGAAAAATTCTAATTTCAATTTATAATGTTCAAAGTAATTTTTTACAAGTTTTTCATACAAGACATTTTTCACTTTCTTTACAAAATTTTTAAATCAATATCTTTTTAAAAAAAATTCCAATAACTAAATTTCCCACCATCAATGATATTCCTCATGACTTATCTTTATTTATACGTTTTTATGGATATAAAAATTAATATTTATTCATATTATTCTATGAATGTTTCAAATGAAAATTTTATTTATTTACTAATAATTTTTGAAATGGATTACATACCATTGTTGAAAATATTAATATTTTAGTCCACATTTTTTACTTATGTATGGTTTATTTTCATGATTCCATTATAGTGAATTTATTTGCAAATAATATTTAAAATTCAGTATTTACACCTCATGAGAAGATATTCATAAATTATTTATGATTTTTTGCAACAATTTTTTAAATTGAATTAATAGAATTTTTTTCTATAAGTTTCTCTTATAATTTCCATTCTATTTATAATGAACAATTATTTACAAAAAATCCTTCATTGTTGATGAATTAATATTTTTATTCATGTACATATTGTTTATTATCATGGATTTATTCAACATCATTTAAAATACTTAAATTTATATATACCAATTACTCTATAAATCAGATTATGGGTGTTTATTGTTAAAGATAACTCAATTATTAATTTAGGAAATAATGAAAATTCATATACTAGTTAGGTCAATATAGATGATTATTTACTTCCAAGTCAAGTTAATTATGTAGAGGGGTATATTTATATTTCATATAATATATTCAATATGGATATATATTGATTATTATGGAATGTTGGTTATGTGTTATATTATTTATTCACTCCTTGGTATGTTGAATGAATTTAAATTAATTAGTAATAAGTGGGTTTTGAAATTAGATATCACCTTAATTAATCAATTGGTCTCATTAGATAAACTGTCTTGAGTATACCCTATATGAATTCTAATTATCTTTTATGTATTGCTTGAGGCATTGATGATATGTATGTTGTATCGACTGAGGCCTTCATAATAAGGTTATTATATATGATGGTATTCATTATATCACATTGAAAGTAATTCTTATTTTCCATGTGATTATTTTTCTCTATATAATTTATTGATATATTTTTTTCTCATGTTTTTAGGTTTATGAAATTATTATATTATTTATTCATTCCATATTATTCATCCCGTATTTATTCAATGATATATTATCATTTTTATACCTTTTGTTAGGTATTTGAGCTCAAACTTTTTATGGTTACATTTACATAGTTTAGGATGAAGTGTAAAATATATGATATAAAAATAAGTGTTTCATGTGTGAAGATTTTAGTGGGAGATGATGAATGTATTTTGGGTAATAATAAAATCCTTTTATAATAGGATAATGTCCATTGGCTAAAAAAGATAAGGGTTTTGATTAATAAAGGTCTTCTTAATTATCTAAAACTTAAAACATTAAAATGTCTTGAGTATATAAGCGAATCAATATTTTATCTTGACATTTTAATTAATTATTATTAAAATAGGTTCTAATAATTTATTATTAAATCTAGTATGCAAATATTATGTTTTTTGGTCTAGATCTAGGTTTAGGGGCCTATTTTATCAGATATGGTATCAATGTATGGTTTAGATAAAATTTGAGGTTAGGATTTTTTCAGATAAGGATAATTTATGAACATTAGATACATTCATTTGTTAATAAGGTTTTGTATTATCATAATTTCAAAGGCATATATACCATTTTTAGTTATTATGTGGCTTGATATTATGGTGATTAATGAAATTATGGGAGATTATGGAGTTATATATTAGGATTTTTCTTGGCAGGGTATTTAATATTAATATATAAGAGATTTTATGTTTTTAATGATTATAATAAGAACGCATAATCGAAAATCCTAGGGTAGAGTTTATGTATAGGAAAACATATTTTTTTTATAAAGTAATGATTGTGTGGTTTCCTTCTAATAATATTTCTTTCTATATTACAATTGGATATTTCCTTTGTAGTAGATTAACCAATGGGAAATACCCTAGAAAAATGTTTTTTGGGTGTTAACATGATCTTAAATCAGTGCACAATGAGTGGTCTTAACTATAAATTGGGTTTTTCACTACTTGGGGAAGTGAATTGATTAACCATATTACTATCTATGAAAAATTATGAAGTATTTTTATATATTATTAAGGATTTTATAATGTAGTAATTGTTAGAGGTTACGATGGTTTAATAGATGTTTGTAATATAATATGAGTGATATGGATATCATTATGGATTAAAGAGTAATTTTATGACAATTTTATGCAAGTTATTTTTTAATATATTTACATATTCCTAGGAGAATATAATTCAATTATTTTTAGAATATTTTTAATAATTATTGATGTTCAATACTTTTTGAGATAAAGGTTATGTTGATTTTGGGAATAATATGTGGAAAAATATATATATTTTATTTGTTTCTAAATTTGACAAGAATATTTTGAAGAGTTTTAGGATTTAGTTATTTATGAAATGATCTATCTTGAACATTGGTGGTTATTATTGTGGTTTTACCGATTAATTTATTACTTAATTATATGAAAATTTATTAATATGAAGTATTATCGTAACTAATGCTAACTATTTTGGTTTTTGTAAATTTACATAGATATTAGAAATAGATTTTCATCCTTATGTTCATATTATGATCCATTAAACCTACATTAACATGATTTATACGTGAAAAAAACTATTATGGATATTCAGCATTTATAATATATGGTGAAGAAGAGGTGGAAAGTTGATCCAAACACAATTGAAGAATGAAATTATGCATACAGTATGAAAAGAAATTAAGTAATTAGATTAACATGTATTAGTTATCTAGATGGGAAAATCATTCTTCATAATAAATATATAGGATGAAAATTATATTGATTCTTATATGGAAATGTCACTCTTCTATCAAAGTATGATTTTGGAAACACATTCCGATGTATAAGTCTTATAATGGTATATCAGTTTTTTTTAAATAATAATTTAATAAATATTAACTTAACTAGTTGTTACCTATGAATTACATATCAGGATAAAATTTACATCTATTATAATGTTAGTATTTATATATATAGATTTTTTTGAGAAAAAATTAAAATTCTGATGAAGTAATTGTTACAAGAGGTAGAGAATGTAAAACCCAATGATTTCAACATATAATTATACTTTAAATAAAAAAACAATGTTAAATTTCATACATCATAAGAAATGAAAAAATAACTTTATCCATGACACATTAGATGAATATAATTAAGAAAATATTTTTTCAATTTCTCTTCATCCGATAAAAAGTTATCCTATAAAAAGGCACCCTATAAAAAGTTACCTTATATAAACATACCTTATAATAGGTTTTCATATTGAAACATATCTTATAGAAGGATACCATGTTTAAAAATATCAGATACTAATATACCATATAACAGACATCCTTATAATAATTTTCATTATAACAAGTTTCCTAGTAGTAAATTAGATGGTAATATGGGGGTACACCTCTTATTTTTCATTTTTCTATAAAAGTAGATTTTCATTATATTATATATTTTAATTCAATAGATAAATTATAGAAATTTATAATTTTAGTTTTATTAAATTAATATAAATTTTAAATTTTCCTTATCATAATTATTTTAGGGTGAATTTCCTAGATTTCTTGTAAAAATTTTAATTTCTCTGAATAATTAAAAATATAATTTTTATAAATACTATCACATATATAACATAAACATGATGTATGAATGATATAAAATTTTATGAAAAAATTATTCTATACAAAATATGTGTTTAAGGACTAATATAAAACATTTAAAATTATTACGCTTAATTTAGAAACCTGTGATTTAAAATTTTAAACCTAGTGATGTTTTAGTATAATAAAAAAGCTATTTTTAACCCTTTTCATTAATTAATTATTTTCAATGTTACATTCAGTTTTGGATTTGATTTAAATTGAAATAACTCTTATTTTTTAATAATAACACAATAATTTTCCTAGGGATCAATTCTATACATAATTTCAGTGTAACATAATTTTGATGTTTAAAAGACACTATTCTAAAAAAGCGTTTTTCATAGTATTTTATGTACTAATATTGAATGTACTTATTAAAAACTATATAAATTGAATCAATTAAAATAAATTAAACATTAATAATTATAATATTAAAATTATTAAAAAAATAATTTCATTTAGGTTATAATATTATGTTACCATTTTAAAAGTTAATCACCTTGGTAAGGGTTAAAAAGAATTAAAGAGTGAGTTAAACTAACAAATATGTCCATAACTATCACCAGAACATGCATAAAGTTTATATAATGGGTTTATTATAAACCGTCATCACCTTATATTTAACATGGTACTATTTTCCTCCAATTTACATTGAAAAATTAATTTATATAACGTTAAAATTATAATTATTTACAAGAGTGAAACTCCCCTCAGTTATAAAATAACCCCTCATCTACTCACTCTTACGCACAGTTTTAACACTGTAGAATAACCATGGTCTTCCAAAGAATAATTTCAAAACCCTTATATAGTACCTAGAGGTTCTTTTATCTCAATAAATAACAACCAATGAAGGAATAAGGATAGATTCAAATTAGGATACCCAGTGAAGAGGTAGTTGTATTAAAAGAATTATTTCATTATTATCCTATAAATATTCTATAACCATCAAAATATAATAATGTTATTATAATTATTATATTTAAATGTTATTATAATTGTGTAAAACCCATCATTTTTTAGGACCTTAGGTATATATTAGGATGAAAATACTTATAAGAGGGTGTGAATTATAGTTTTAAAAACCTAGTTTATATGGTTTAAACTAAAAAAACACAAATCATATTAAATAAATTTAATGGAAAAAAACATAGAATGATTTTTAGTGTAAAAAAATTAGAACCAGAATAATTTGGATTATATTAGAGTATACTTATCATATTCAAAATGGATCTAGTAGTATCAAAGTATTTTTTTTATTTAATAATAGTAAAACCAATAAAACTAGTAATATAGAAATAATATAGTAATGACTAACTTTATATAACACACACAATAGAAAGTAAATTTGTAATAAACAATTGCTAGTAATAGTTAGAATAACATACAAGATAATGACTAACACTTTTATCCACAAGATTAAAGTAGTTAATAACCCTAAATAAAGGTATCCCTAGTTTTATACATTGTGTCATTTCTACATTTCCACACTAAGAAATCCATCGATATGATGATTGGATCCTATCTTAATATCCATAGAATCCCTTTATCTGGTAGATTAGATTGACCATCCTCCTTTCCATAGAATTCCTCGATCATAACAATGAATTGAAATGAATTATAATTAAAAATGATCTTAAGGAAACACACCAAAAAGGGATTCCATAAGAACTCCAACTCCCATAAGAATTACACAGGAAAGGAATGAGAGATTCACCAAGACAAATATTCAGAATACTTGAGTTCTGAATGTGACCAGCTATAAACTCTTCAAATAACTCTCTAATTATAGGTGGTCCCCCAATGGTCATCTTTCCATGTTTGTTGCAATGTCCTCGGACAGCTAGTGCTTGACATCTTATCTGTAAATGAATGCTAATATCATATTTATTTACACCATTACACTATTAAATATGTTCCTCATGATGAAAAAAATTCTTTTTATTATGATTATAAACTTATGATAGTATGATGAAATTATTTATCTATTTTCAATATGATAATATTTATGAGGACCAGTACAATATATCAACACCAAACACAGTATGATAGTTGTGAATTATTTTAGTATGATAGATAATACAAAAGGGTAACTCCTAGTCTAATAAATGGAAATTCCAATAATCAAACTCATGATCAACCTGATAATCCTAAGGAAGAATAATATGTTTATATTCGTAATACAATATAAGTATTTATATTTACTGTAAAATATTTTGTTTTCTAAAATTACACACTAAAAAATTGGGATATAAATAGTTAGTAAACATGATTTAATAAAGTGTTTACGATTTCCAAAGCTAGTGGAATGAACAAATAATTAGAAATACTTTTGAATCAACACCATCTACATCATTTCTATCCATGGTAATATTAAAACATCACTCATGCATACATGTAACTACCACCTCCATAAATATTTTATTTAATTTGTTATTACATCCTTAGATATATAGTTATAAAAATTTATTTAATGAATAAATATATGATTTTTGATGTAATTTTGATTAAATAATGGTAAACCATTATCTACATTGTTTATCCTTCTAGTAATTTGAAACTAAAAACATCAATCATGCCTACCCACGGGCTATCACTTCCATCAATGATATGTTTCATTTTACATCATTTTCTGACCTAAATGGATAGAAAATTTGATTTAATGAATAAATATTATATATATAGATAACATTATTAATGTTATTGAAGGGTAATTTTTCCATTAAGTTAAAAAATATTAACATTAAATGGCCAGTTCAAAATTTGACATCTTAAAATAAGAATAAAAAGAAAAGTTTGCTAAATTGAATTTATTTTTGAGAACCTAATGGAATAAAAAAAGTGTGATACTATAATAATAAATAAAAACTATATCTACACATATTGAGATTGTGAAACTATTTTATAACACCTTTAACAATTTTTAACATATTGAAGTAGTGATAATACATAATTTTCTTAAATATTTTATTGATAATAAATGACAAAATTTCATCACATTTTTCTAAATATGTATATTTATAAAATATTAAGGATTGGATAATTTATTTGAAAACATGATTAAAATTTCAGTTTTACCCATAAAAATTCACTGCAGTATTTCGAACATAAATATTTTATTTAAATTAATTGTACTTTGTATTTTGTAAATGTGTTCCTTAATTAATTTTATACAACATTAATTAATGAACAATGAGCTACATTGTTCATTTGATTGGAATTAAGGGGTCATGAAGTCAAAGTTGGGATAGGATAACCAGATTGGACATATGTTCTGTATTTGGGCCACAACTTCTACATCGAATATTTTATTGGGCCCAGATTCTTATCAAAGATCAAGGACTCATTTTTACACAAGTCATCCTGCTAGAATGATAGCTTGTTACCACATTTTTTTGGTCAAACAGGTGGTGCAAGTTAGGATAATTTATTTGACCAAATTTCACCATTCACACTTGAAATATCTTTAAAACTAGCCTCAACTCCACTCAATAAATAGTTTTTTTTATCATTTATAGGTGTTGGGACGTGCATTATAATGTAGAGGTCATAAGGGAAGTTGTTTAACTCTAATTATCCAAGCAATTCATTATGGGTTTCTCTTGAATCAAGGATCGCTTCGTTGAATCCTTCTTCTTCTTCTTCGCTTTGTAATGTATGTGTTTGCGTAATATACTTCTTTGTTATTATTTTATTTCTTCTATTTTTTACTATTTTGTTCAAAAATTTTCTTAACTTAGTCTTCCTCTTTGGGATGGAAATAAAGATTACAAATGATATTGGGTTCTTCCCTTTCAACACCATTGCACATGCAATTCGTTTCTATGATGACTACCACCCATGAAAGAGTAGTTTGTTTTTGTAATTGATCCGCCTATATAAATATTTATTCATTTATTTTTAATCAATGATATACTAAAATTCAAATAATAAGATCTATTAATTGGGTTTTTAATTTAAATTAAACTAAGAAATAAATTGAACAATTTACAAGAAACATGCAAGGTCGGGAATTGGGTGAATTGTGAGAGCACCAACATAATCGGTAATTCAAAACCACAGGGATTCAATTTGTAGAGTTAAAAAATAGTACATAAATTAAATTATTCTTCATTTACATAATAGATATGAACCTTAATTTACCACTGACCATATGATATCTTTATAACATCAATCAAATCCGGGTGCTGCGATTTCACTTACCAAAGATAGCCTAGGGTTTAATTCACATCATCTTTTTGGTAAAGTTAATTATCATAGGGTTCATGGGTTAAATATTTGCGGGATAACAACTAATGGATGTTAATTTAAATGATAATGATAAATAATTGAGTGAAGAGGTAGATTTAGTTCCATTATTCCTTTAAAATATTTCCTAAAAAACATCTTCTTTTTGTGTCTTTTTAATCATACATCATTTCAAAAACAAAAACAAAAAAATGAAATCATCTTCCAGAAAAAAATTTCTAGTTTTATTAACGATAATAAACACCCCATCCTTTGAAGTAGTGTGCATATATTATTTAATTTTATATTCAATGTACCTTTAATATGTTGTTTTAAATTACTTCCTCCTTTGAGAGACGACCTTGGTCTACCACTCTACTTCACCTAAATAACCCTAAACCGAATATCATTTGAAAGCACCCATGTAAGCTCATTTCAAATTGGCGCTATTCCAGAGGAGGAAAGTACTTATTTCATGAAATTAGAGTTATTTTTTTATTTTTCATTTTATTCTCTTATTATTTTCTTTCTTCATTCTTTACCCAATATGAATTTCTCTTCTAATTTTGTATTCTTCTTATTTTTAGAACATCAACTAAAACATCTTATTTTTATTTTATTATGGTCCACTTTTCATCTTTTCATTTTTTTTTGATTTATGACACAAAATGATCTCGAATATCTCTTAGATCTTGACCCTGTGATTGAACGCAACCATAGGGCTCGAATCATACATTCTTAGTCTATAGAAAGATTCAACATTCAATTAATTGGATAATTCCCCCATTCGAGTAACATTGAAATTAAAAGAAATTAAAAATCAAACATAAAATAAGAAACAATACCTGAAAACAATAATAATAAAATTAATATACCCATTTGATAATTGGTTGGATGAGACATTAATTATCAACCAAAATGTGTTGCATACACAAATCATGAATCAGACATTGAACTGAATTCTAGGTTAATTCACCTGCTTCCAAAATTTCATAGCCTCTCTAGTGAGGATCCTAATAAACACGTTAAAAAAATTAATGTGGTTTTCTCAAAACTGAAACCATGAAATTTATCTGAATATCAAATCAAACGAATAGAATTCCCATTATCACAGGATGGAGCTGAAAAAGATGGATGTATTATTTACAACCTCAATATGTAACTTATTGAAATGATTTGAAACACATTTTCTTGTAGAGATTTTATTCTAGCATCAAGAACAACATCCATTCGAAAAATGTACTCTCGTATGAAGAAAGAAAAAGGGGAGTTAATGTATGATTACTTGGAGCGATTCAACACGTTGTGTTCAAGATGTGCACACTTCCAAATTAGTGAGCAACTCTTCATCAAGTACTTATATGAAAGAATCACACCTATGGAGAGAAGCATAGTAGATGTCGTAGCTAGAGGGACTTTGGTTGAAAAAATACTAGCAGCTACACATGCATTAATTGATAAGATGAAACAAAACTCTCAACAACATAGTGATTGAGGTTCCCCACATGTTAAAGGTGTACATCATGTAAGTCCACCTACTCTTGGAAGTAATTTGATTGATACCAAGACTGAAAAATTGACAACTACGGTGATAAATATTTCTTGGGTAGGAAAGACATCCCAAACCCTCCATTAAGTCCTTGTGGCATTTTCACTGAGACAAGAAACCCAACTGACTGTTTCCCCAAACTACAAGAAAGAGAAGATTATGAAATAGTTTTTCCTTGGAGACCATATCAGCAACAATAACAACTGTATCCCAAAAATATGCTTGATTCCTTTGCACCAACATAAAACCAAGGCTATAAGGATCAATCATACATAAGGTATGGATCTGACAACTGAAAATTCCCCCTTTTCAACAAAACATCCAGTAGCCTCCTCTTTATAAGAAGGGTTTCCAAGAACCCCAAAAGTGATTTAAATCCCAAGCATCAAAAATCCAACAACAAGGTATTAGCCCACCCAAGGTAGATTCTAACATTGATGAAATTTTGAATACATTTTTTCTTAATAAATAGAATGAGCTGAAGATTCAAGGTTCTTAGCTGATATAGTTGAATAAACAAAGGATCTAGATTTCCACATTCCACCATGAACTGGTAAGTAAGAACTCCAAAAACATTCCCTCCCAAGCAACCCCAAATCCCAAGGGGAATGTTAGTGCCATCATATTGAGACGTGAAAATCAAATGAATTATACATCTGTACCAAAAATTCCACTAGGATTCACCTAAACTCCAAGAAAGCCCCATTCCACACAAACTATTGAGAAACCCATGGAGAAAGATAAAGGTAAGAAAATGATTGCTGATATTACTCCTAAACCCCTTATTTTTCCAAATAGAGTTTTTAAAACCAAAAGGATGGTTATAGAGGTGATAGAAAACAGATGTTTTGGATACATTCAAGCATGCGGATATTAACATCCATTTACTTGAATCCTTTAAAAAATACCAAGGTATGAAAAATTCATAAAATAACTTTGTACCAATTGAAGAGGGAACAAGGGATATTAGAGGTTCAATCTTGGAAGGATTGTGTCAATACTCATTACACCAACTCTAGCAATTAAAACAATCTGCTAGGATCTGGGGACCTTAACCACCCCATGCACCATAGGGGTGTTACACTTTTCTAATGATTTATGTTATTTAATAGCTTCCATAAATGTAATTTCACACTCTATTTTTTATTCTTTATAGGTTGGTGAGTTAAAGTCATTGAGAGTAGTGGTGCAGATGGCTAATAATGATAAAGCATATCAAGCGGGAGTCTTTGAGGATATACTTTTCTAGGTATGATACATGATCATTATAGATGATTTCTACGTGCTTAAAATGGAGGACGATCAGGTATGTTCACATGCTCCCATTTTCTTAGGTGGGCTCTTCCTCAAAACTACTAAAATGGTCATAAATTTCAATGTGGGTACACTTTCCATAGATTTTAGGGATGAATTTGTTATATTTAATGTTATGGACTCCATGAAGTTCCCTTCTAAGTACCATTCTACTTTTGTTGTCTCCCATTTTGAACCACAAAACAAAAACCCCAAGGAATTTGATTATTATATTCTTATGGCGATTATGTGTATTGGTTTTATTATGATGAATAAGATTACTTTCACACCTATGTCTAATTCACAAGATAGTCTTTGATTGATATTTAAATGGATTCATATTCTAATTTCAATCATGTTCAATATGATTATGACATTGTTGTTGAATATTATAATGGTTTTGATGCATTATTCTCTGATTTTGATGATGATGATTCTGGTACTAATGTTAAGTGTTCACATATTTCAGATCCTTCAATCTCTTCATTCATACTACACCACCCTTCATTAAAAATAAATCCATTTCCATTTAATCAGAAATAATCATACATGATAAGTGCTGAGAAATTACCTATTATATTTGCTAACAATATCTCTTATGAACATGAAGTAAATAATTTAATCTTTTGATAGAGAACATTACAATAAGTTTGTGGACCTTGGATGACACATTAGGTATTATCCCCTCCATTTTCAATCATAGGATTATTTTTAAGGATTTAGATAAACCAGTGAGGTAGTCACAAAGGAGACTAAATCCAACTCTTCTAGATGTTGTAAAAAAAGATATTGGGAAATGGATCGAGGCATGTATAATCCATCCCATTTCAGATTCCCAGGGGGTAAGTCCGATTCAGGTTGTGTCTAATAAAATCGGTGTTACGATTATTAAAAATGATAAAGGGTAGTTAGTTCTATTAAGGTTGAAAAATAGTTGGTGTGTGTGTTTTTATTATAGGAAACTAAATCAGTCCACTCGTAAGGACCATTTTCCCCTCCTATTTATTAATCAAATGCTTGAGAGGCTAGCTGGGAAAACTCACAATTGTTTCTTGGATAGATTTTCTAGATATTTTTAGGTTCTTATTGCTCTGTAGGGTCAAGAGAAGACAACACTTACTCATCCATTCAGTACTTTTTCCTACCGATGGATGCCATTTGGACTTTGCAATGCCCTAGGTACCTTCCAAACATGCATGGTGAGTATTTTTCAGACTAGAATGGAGGTATTTATTGATGATTTAACAGTGTATAGGTCTTCATTTGATGATTTTATCTCTATTTTAGGAATGGTTTTAAATCATTGTATTCATAATAATTTGGTCTTGAACTTTGAAAAGTGTCATTTCATGGTAGATCATGGCATTATCTTAGGTCATGTCATGTCAAAACATGGTATATAGGTTAATAGATCTATGTTAGATACTATTTCAACCCTACCCTATCCTTCATGTGTGCGGGATATTAGATATTTGAAAGTGCATGTAGGATTTTATCGGCAGTTCATCAAATATTTTATAAGATTACTTGTACTATGTCATGATTATTTCAAAATGATTCGGATTTTGTTTTTGATGATTCTTGCAATAATTCCATTGATGAGATAAAATATCTTCTTACCACTCTTTCTATCATATCACCTCTACATTGGGAGCTTCCTTTTATGATTCTGTGTGATGTGTCTAACATTGCTGTTGGAGATTTTATATCACATAGGGGGGAGGGTTGTTCACATGTTATTTTCTATGCATTGAGGACACCGGATTCAGCCCAATCAAACTACATAACCACAAAAAAGGACTTTCGTCCTATTATATTTTCATTAAATAAATTCTATACATATTTATTTGTCTCAAAGGTAGTTGTTTTTTCTAACCATGTAGCAATGAGGTACCTCTTAAAGAAGTTGGATGCAAATATCAGGAAAATCCAATGGATTCTCCTTCTTTAAGAATTATACATTGAGATAAAGGACAAGAAGGGATCAGAAAACCTGGTGGAAGATCACATGAGTAGTCTTACTCACACACTTGAGAATGAAACCATGGCCTAGGTACCAATTCGAGACACTTTATTTGATGAGAGTCTTTATTCCATCTAAGGTAAGCATCTTTGGTATATATATTTAGTCAACTACCTTGTCGCATCGAAAATCAATGAAAATTTAAAGAAACAATAAGTCCAACAGTTAAACAATGGGTTATTATTTTTTGTTTGGGATAATCCATTCCTTCTGTGCATGTGTTTTGATCAGGATATTAGGATGTGTCTTCATGGTCATGAGATTCAGAATATTCTGCAATTCTGACATAAAATTTCACGTGGAGGACACTTTGGACCCCAATGAATAGCAAGGAAATTCTTAGACTCAGGTTTATATTGGCCTTGCTTATTCCATGATGCTCATGTTTCCAACACACTGGTTATATTTCTAGGAGACACGAGATGCCACAACTACACATATTAATTTGCTTGATTTTTGATATATGGGGAAGAGATTTTATGGTCCCATTTCATAGTTCATTTTCTTTTTTGTATACTTTGGTTTCTGTTGATTATGATGTTAAAAGGGTGGAAGTTATGGCCCCCAAGACTGATGATTCTCATGTTGTAGTGGAATTTGTCAAGGAAATTTTTTTTTGAAGGTTTGGAGTACTAAAGGACATCCTCAGTGACCAAATATCACACATCTATAATCAGAATATGGCTTCTATATTTCAGATGTATGGGGTGACACATAAAAAATCAACACCGTATCACCCCAAAAAACGTGTTCAAGATGAGGTTTGAAATCGTGAGTTGAAACCATTTTTGGAGAAAACCATGCAGCCGAATATGAAGGACTAGAGAAAGTTCTTGGATGATTAACTTTGGGATTATATGATAGTATACTAGACACCCATTAGTGTTTCCCCATTTTAGATTATATTTGGGAAAGTTTTTCATCTCCTTATGGATGTTGAGCATCAGGATTATTGGGATATAAAGAAATGTAACATGGATTTTGACCAAGTGGGAATCCAAAGGAAGATGGAAATTCAATACCATGAAGAAATTATATTTTAATCATATAAGATCTCAAGTCTCTGTAAGGAAAGAACAAAATTATCTCATGACTGAATGATCCAAAAAATGAAGTTTTGTGTTGGAGAGAAAGTCCTTACCTACAGTTCTCAACTAAAGTCTATGTCTGATAAGTTGAGTTACAGATGGTTAGGTATTATAATGTTTCTAATTTTTTTCCTTTTTGAGGTGTGGAGATCACACAAGAGGACACTGGAATAAGCTTTATTGTTAATAGGCTGTGTTTGATACAATAAATTGATGGAATTTCTACTGATGTAGTGGATTTAAACACACTGCTTGAACCCATAATCACTTATGAATATCAGGTTGTTCCTAACCCTTTAACTGGTATATTATTTGTCTTATTTAAAATAATTCATTTCATGTGCAAATATCATCTAATTCATTAACATTGAGGATAATGAAATACATTAAGAGTGGAGGAGGGAACCTTTTAGTTTAATAATATCAATTATTTTATTATCTTTTCAAAACAAATTGGGTATTATTCAAATTTTGTGTGTTTCTTTTTCAATTTTTGTGTGATTTAGAAACATTTGAGTATAAATTAATTTCATTGACATTTTTGAAATCCAAGCCCATGAGTGAATCAATTTTTCCCATGAAACTAAGCTTAAATCAATGATGAAAATGTATTTGATTCAAGTTCAAATCATTAGTTATTTCATGAAAATTACTCGAAATTTAGAATCCCATGCCACATCTCACATTCTTAATATTTGAAATCATTTTCTTGTGAGGATTTAAACTATTCTTTTCATATTATATAAATTAACTGCACTTTTTGAGAGAACCAAACCGATCTTGATTTAAGTAGAATTTGATATATTCCTATGAAAACTTGAGGGTTTATGGTACTTTTGTTTTAAAGGATTGTGTACTTTCATTTTCATTAGAGCCCCTATTTCATAGGATTTATCATTATAATGGTCTTCCTTGAACATTTAATCCTTTTACCTGTTATAATCCATAACGATCCTGTTAGTATAGCCACATTACAACCCAAAAGTCTTTATATAACCTACTCTTGAAGTGAAATTTCTTAAGTTAGTTGAAATTAAGTGTGGGAGAAGCTGTCATGTGTTGTGCTTCCACATTTTTTGATACATTGGTAGGAAAATTAAATTCCAAATAGATGTGTTATTTTTTGAAAAAATTAATTTTATTGAAATTTGTGTCTCTCTAGAGCATTCATGATAAAAAAATTTATGATTTTATCAAACTTCTAATGAAAAAATAAAGACGTTCCTATCTAGAGATATCTCAAAAAACAATGTTTGAGAAGATTGAAATTTTTGTTTCTGAAATGATGAATGGTGAAAAAATTCCTTTATTTTTCATGATGATGAAAATGAATTGATGCTAAGCTAATTAAGGTGGAGAAAATATTTATGTGAAAATCAGATTAATTTAATTTTTCTTCCAAAAGATTCAATCCCTCCTCATTCAGCATTAGGATGCTTCACATCAAGGTCCTACCAACCAAATTCCAAAGAACGACCCTAAAATGTTCTCATGATAAAAATATGTCCTTTACTCACATTGGTTGGTGATATAAAAATTTATCAATCCTATGATGACCCATGTATGAGTTTGTACGAGAAACACAATGAAAAAAAATTGACATTTGTGTGATAAGATAAAATTCAACTGAGGTAAGTGTTTTTTTCATTAGAGGATACATGAAGTGGAAGCATATTGAATGATATAAATAAATAACATGAAATAATTTTTTTAGGCATTATATCTTTTTTTCATGGTGTGGACTTGTTGGATTTCAAGGATATGTGTTTGAAAAAAAAGTATTTTATATTGATGTTTACTTGTCACATTTGTTTGGAATACATGATATAAGGTTTTTCCCAGGAGTGAAAAAGGATAAGTGTGTGGGAGTTGATAAAACAATTTTTTTTGAATATTTTATTAATAATAAATGTCAAAATTTCCTCACATTTTGATAAATATGTTAATTTAAAAAATATTTTTAATTAAATCATTCATTTGAAAATTTAAAGAAAATTCTAGTTTTACCCTTTAAATATTCACTATAGTATTTCAATTATAAGTAATTTTATTTTAATTATTTGAACTTAATATTTTTTTAACTGTGTTCTTGAATTAATTTTCTATAACTTTTATTCTTCATATATGAGATAAATTTTGAATTGGATTGGACTTAATGGGTCATGAAGTCATATTTGGGATCGACTCACTATATTGGACATCAGTTATGTATTTGGGTCATACCTTCTTCATCTATACTTGTATTAGCCCAAATTA
Source organism: Viscum album (assembly GCA_963277665.1). Lineage (NCBI taxonomy): Eukaryota > Viridiplantae > Streptophyta > Magnoliopsida > Santalales > Viscaceae > Viscum > Viscum album. The sequence continues at coordinate 1,434,527,122 of OY728140.1, forward strand.
TTGTAGGAAATCGGTGACTCATTTTTGAAAAATACAACTTTCATGATGGATAGTTGGTTCACACGTTTTTGTAGTCAAACAGGTGGTGACATTTGGATTAATTTATTTGGAAAAATTTCCCTATTCACACTCAAATCCTCTTTAAACCCAGCCTCCCCTTCACTCTATAATTTTTTTTTATCATTTGGAGGGGACATGACATGCATTAAAATTTTTTGTGAAAAAAATAATTGGTTTCACTTTAATTCTCCAAGAAATTAAACAGGGGTAGCTCTTGAAGCAAGGATCCCTTCATCGAAGCCTTCTTCTTCTTCTTCATGTTCAAATGTTTGGGTTTTTGTAATATAATTCTTTGTTCTTATTCTAATTCATTTATTTTATCTATTTTTTTCAAATTTCATCTTCTGATAATCATCCTCTTTTTCAGTAAATAAAGAGTATATGGATGATTGGGTACTATCCTTTCTAAACTGTTGCATGTGTAATTCGTTTCTATGATGACTACACCCCCCCCCCCATTGAAAAGCAGTTCTTTTTAGAAATCGATCTACCTCTATCCTTATTCATTCATTTATCTTTAATCAATGAGCAAGTTTTATTCACAAAATATGATCTATTAATTAATTCTTTAATTTAAATGAGTCTAATAATGAAATTGAAAAATTAACACAAAATATGTGAGGTCATGAATTGTGTGAATTGTGAGAGCACGAAATTAATCAGTAATTCAAAACCACACATGATCAATTTGTAGAGTTAAAATACAATACCTAAACATAATTAGTCCTTATTTATGTAAAGGATATGTTCCCTAATTTACCAATGACCATAATATATCCTTAGAACACCAATCAATATAAGGTGTTGTGATTGCATATTTTGAAGATATCCTAGGGTTTAATCTAATTAATCTTTGTGGTAAACTTAATTCGCATTGGGTTTTGGGGTTAATATGTTGAGGGATCATAATTGAGTGGATGATAATTTAAATGATAATGATAAAAAATTGAGTGAAGAGGTATAATTAGATCGATTACACCTTTTAAAATATTTTCTAAGAAAACAGCTTCTTATTATGTCTTTTTAATCGAACTTCATTTAAAAATGAAAACAAAAAATTGAAAACTTCTTCTAGAAAACTTATTCTAGTTTTAAAAACAATAAAAAACCCCATCTTTTTAACGTGTGTATTTATGTTATTTAATTGTGTTTTCAAAATACCTTCAATATGTAGATTTAAATTACTTCCTCTTTTGAGATAAAATCATGTTCAGACACTCTAGTACACTTAAATAACCCGAACCTGAATATCATTTGTAAGTTCCCACAAAAGCACCTTCCAATTAGTTTTGGAAGGCATGACATAACTGACTCAATTAGTCACCATAATCAAATATTATACAATAAATTAATGACCAAATATAATAAAATAATTTTAAAACATAAAATATAGATGATAAATGATATTAAAGAAGGTATTTAATAAATGTAACTTATTTATTTAATAGGTTTGAATGTGTCGGACCAAACATTAATCCAAGGTAAGGGTTTCTCTTCTCAAACTTCTTTCTTTCATGTATGTTTTAAATTACAAGCATATTTGTATTATGTGGTGTATATACTACATCCTTGAATTATTAAATAATTATTCCCTATTTTATATGTGTAATTAATTATCTATTTAATTTTCTTCCTTTAAATAGGTTTTGATTCAAGTGTTATAAAAGTCATAGGGGTATATTTTACAATCTATCTTTTATCAATATTTTTTTTATATTTCAATTAAAATCATACAAATGTTATGTTATTTATTTCCAAAAACCCATATATTTTATTATTATTTGTTTAAATTTAGGTCTTTCATGTATTTTTTCTATATTCCCTATCTTTGGTCTCAAATCCATTAATGGTATGATTGTAATGACTGTAGAATGAATTTCTATATTTTGGTCAGGATTTTTTCCCTCCATATCCATATTATTTATTTTTCATCAAGAATTATCATCTAGGAAGATAATTAAATTTTTAAAATAAATTTATATTAACATTGAATTTACATTAAAAAAATATAGAGGAATTTTTATAAAACTTTTCTTACAATTCATTTTTTACATTCTTTACAACATTTTGAATTGAATCACTTTTTAAATGTTTTCAGTAGAAACATTTTTTTCCACTACAATGAATATTCTTTGTGATATTTATTATTTTGGATTTTTTTAAATATTTAGCAATTTAATACCAATTCACATTATTCTATGAATGGTTGAATAGAAAAAATTATGATTTTAATGAAAATATTCAAAGGGGATTTCATTCCACATAACTATATTTTATCCTTTCACTCAATATTTTTTTGGTTACTTATGGTTTATTTTAATGTTTCAATTTTGATAAATTAATTTATAAATATTTTTTCATGATTATTCATGAAATATCATTAAAGTATTTTTTAAAGTGATTTATAACATCATTTTTGCAGAAATGATAAAAACCCCATTATTGATCTTATTTTTAAAATTTTTGCATCCATTTTCCCCAATATTTTACAAGTGAATATTATTTAGTAAAATTCTCTAAGTTATAATGAATTTATTTTATTCTTAATGTTAATGTTATTTATTATCATAGATATATTTTACATCATTTCATATTTTTAATTTTTCATGTACCCATTATATTTTACCATGTAAACAACTTATTTTATATAAATCAAATTGGGGGTGTTTAAAAAATTATAGCTTGTTTATTGACTAAAAAATATTGAAATTCAAAAAAAAAATTACATCTATGTGAATAATTATTGAATTTTAAGGTGTTTTATTTATATACAGGGGAATATTAAAATTTTATATACTTGATTTAGTATTGATATTTATTAATTACTATGTTATGTTTTCTAGGTATTGTATTTTTTCTTTAGTACTTCATATGATGAATGCATTAAAATTAATTTTTAATAGGTCGGGACCAAAAATACAGAGCCCTCTATTCATTGGTGTATTTACATAGAAAAAATAGCCTATGAATTTTTTTATTCTTGTCCAATTTTTTATCATGTGTTAACTAAATCCATAATGTTATATATTATGTCTTTGATGTGGTCTTGATGATAGAATTATGATATCCAAAATTATTTATTATATCATCAAATAACCACTCATTATAATCCAAGTGATTATGTATTTTTATATTATTTCATTAGATTTATTATGTTTATATCTTAGAATTTATTTTGAACTATTTGATTAATATTTATTCTTTATATATAATTCATTACATGTTTATTCCTTGATAGATTCTATTATTCACTACACCATACTAAGTGTTTAATATCACAGTTAATATTATTTCATTTACCTAGTTCATGAAGAATATTAATACATATTATATATCTTAAAGGGTGACATGTCTCATGAATTTTGAAAGAGATCTTTAGGAGTCAAAGTTGAATAGTTAAATCATCTTATTATCTAAAAATATATATTACATAATAAATATATGGTTTTCAATAATTAAGGGTTTTCCAAATTCTTTAATTCTCAATAACAAAAAATATTATGGTTATGTAAGTGAATAAATATTAGATTTTTGTATATTACAATTTTAGATTGTTAAAATATGGAATTATGAGTTTTTATGGATGATAATATGTAAATATTATTTTTTTAGCACCAGATCAGAGTTTACGGTTTGGGGATATCAAAAGTATCATGGTAGTTATTTTCAAATGAAATTTTTTCCCATAAAAATTAATTGTTCTCAAAAATTTTATATTAACAAAAACATCAGATTATTTATAATTCTCTCCTTGATCATGGTGAATTATTTAAATACATAGAACAAAATTACTTTGGTGAAATTAAATAATTTTTCTCTCTCAATAATCATCCTCATCCAGGTGTCTATATGTTTTTCTAGGACTAGGGTATTTATAAAAAAATACATCACATTTTTTAAATGAAAAACATTCCATTTATGAAAGTCAATCTTCATGGAAATCATATGAATTTTCATTATTTGGGGAACTCTAAATTATGTGTTACCTAGTTGATGTTGCGACTTATAATAATTAATAACATTTAACACATCATTTTCAAAAAAATTATTCCTTTTATCTATGTTCTTTCCTAAACTTCATATACTCATATAACTCTACACATGCATGGTAACTATTTATTTTCGTTTAAATGTTTCAAAACATTACTTATAAGAATCCTTATAAAAAATTAATAAGAATAATTACTATAAAAAAATTATATGAAACCATCTATAATATATTCTCCTTTATAAAAAAACTATAATTATTTTCAAAATATTATCATCTACAAGAAAAACCTCTTTATACTAGATATATGGGTAAGATTTGAAATTTTTATTGCATTATAAAATGGATTCTACCAAATCAATTTTCATTCGTTAATAACATACTAATAAACATAATAAAGAAAATATTTCATTTTCATTATATCAAATATGGATGGAAAATTCTATTTCATAAAAAACATCTCCAAATTCTTGGGACTCAAACCAAATGGAATGATCAGTCTCTTTTCACTATTACCTAAGATAACCTATATCACCTTTTGAAAATACTGACCAAGGATAAAATATATCACTTGAAACATTTTATACTTATCTTGAAAACATCACATCTAGTTCAATATCCAAATATAATGTCAAATAAAGAAACAACTAGTATAAATTTACATCAAAAAAATCATTCTTTTATTACTTTTGATGAACCAGATCAACCCATAACATCAATTTTTTTCAATGTACAACAAGTCCATATTGAAAATTATTAAATATCTTCTAGATATATATTTAGGTAATCTTCTAATAAATCATATGGATCATCCAAATATTACTAAAATAATGGAAAACTTCACTACAAGAATCACCTAATAAACTATTAGACGAAATCAACACCATTTTTATAATTGTTGACACATTCGAAAGAATGTAGCATTTGTGGTTATCACATCCAATAGATATTATTAAAAAATCCAACACAAACCCCTCTATTTACAATAATATTTTTGGTGGTATGGTATACATATCGAGATTTTTTTTCTTTTCATAAGTTTTCATACATCTCAGTATGTTTATATGAACTATAAATATATTTTTAAAATTTCATAGATTTTAATTATTCTAGTTTTTATGTTAGAATATATTAATATTGAATTTCTTATTTCTTATCCAAAAACTATTCTATTTTTGTATTCATGTATAGTGTAATAAAATTATATCATTTAACACTTTTCAAAAAGACACATTTGGTAGAGGAATTTAAAAATTTTATATAATAGATGTGGTTAAACATCACAATGTGTAGATATTGATCATTTACAATTTTAATCCTGGGCTCACTTCCATATTTTAGTTATATTTTTAGTGGACAGTTCATATGTTTTTAAGGTTTAAAACTACCTACTTCCCCCATATCAATAATAAATTTGAGTATATGACATAAATATTATAAACATTCTCATGGAATTTATGATGGATTTTAGGGTATACTAAAAGGATTACCTGTTTTTTATTGAGTTTTTATAATAATCACAATTCATGTATGATTTTTATAGCTCTATTTAAGGAAAAATATTTGAGGATATTTCATTGTCTTCTTTGTTTAGTGGATTCATTAAAATTAATCATAGTTAGACTAATTATGGTCTTGGAGAAAATGAAAATGATTCGGTTAGGTAAAAAATGGATTCCTAGTGTATAAATTTAAAAAATATATTTTTATTATCATCATAAATGAGACCTATATGTTTTTATAGGTGATAATTCATTCCTTGATGTTTAACCTGGGGTGGGACACTAAAAACATAGGAATCAAATAAAATATTTATCTATATATATGGGACCCATCATGATTATAGAGATTATTTGAGAAGTTTTATTGATTTTGGTTTGTAAACATTGTTACAGTACCATGTATTATGTTTTCCACACATCTTACTTAAGTAATTACATTTCATAACCTTCACACATATTTATTTGGGATTAGTAGGAAATTAAGTGTAGTGTAAGTTCTATGTAAGAAGATATTTATAATATTGATTGGAAGGATATATTGTTATGTGGTAAAGATATTCCAATGGCATGTTTGCTTACAAAATACAATAAAATATGAGAGTATATATGGGTGTGGAAAGTGATTATGTGTCGATAATGTACGGGTTCTCTGTAAAAAAAATCTCCTTGATTTCCCTATGATGTTAATTTAATGGTTGGGGTATTTATAAGAGCTCTCATTTGAGGTATATAATGTAAATATTTTATTTATAGTGATGTTTGTAATAATCTGGAGTAAAATTGGTTGGTATTGAGAGATTTCATGGGTTTTAATGGGTAGTAGCATAGTAATATAACCATGAAGTAGTACAAGGATATATCTCTTAAAAAAATATAACGATAAATTTGAGTTTGTTAGTTGTGTTTTTTTGGAATATAGTTTCAAAAAAATTGTTACATGGGGGAAGGGATCGTTATAAGGGTTATGTTCTAACACACATCCCATGACACTATGAATTCATTCCAAGTGTTAATTTAAATTATATAATAGACCTATTATTTTTATACAATTTTTAGAGTTATTATTTAATTGTCTTCATAAATACATAGGCACTTGACCTGGGGAAAAAATATATGATCTTTTTGAGATATCCCTATAGCACCCACTTAACATAAACCTTGGAAAGTTTTGGTGAAAGATCGATGTTATGTTTACTAGATCTATTATCCTTCTATCTATTTGTATTTTGTTCTCATTGTAACCCTAACAAATATTTTGTTTAAAATTAAGGATTTTTTGTTTAAATGATGCATAATTTATGATTCAAGGTACTAGAACAATATTACAAGATATTGGATCTCACATTTTTAATAATAGTTTCACTTTAGTATCATGTTGAGATAGGATTCTTCTCATAAATTCTTTGTTATTAAAATTATATTGGGATTTAATTTTAATGACCAATTGTTTTCTATTATTAGGAAAAAAACACAAATTTCCCAATAAATGCCCTGTGTCTTATAAAAGAATCATTTAGGAAGACTACATTTCATAGGATCATTTATGATCATGAAATAATAATGACTAAAACAATAATGAATAGTATTGGGAGATAAATACCAAAGAATAATGTACAACCAATGTTGAACTATATATGCTTGAATTCCCATTTCAAGAACACTCAATTTATAAATACATTCAAAAGAATGAAAAGTGTTAGTGATACATCTAACATTTTCAAGGTAAATATAGAACCATTATAATATAAGTAGTTAATGATGCGGTATTAGAATGGTGGAGTATATATATTGTGTAATGGGTAATGTGACCATTAAGAAAAACTATTACCAAACTATTGTAATGTAACCATTATATGACCATTGAAATATTAAAAATAATCACTATAATAGTAAGATTATAGTTTAAAAGGAAATTAGAAAATTGATATATATCTATTTATATATATATTATTTAAAATATGTTATTATATATCTTTATACTCTTTAATAATAAATATATATGATATTATAAAATTAATAATTCTTTAATATTAATAAATAATGTGTTTCTTTGTAAAAATGATATTTTATAGAAAATATCTAATTTTTTTAAACAAATACTTATTATACATAGGAATTTATTTTTATAAAATAATCCTTATATTTGAAATCAGAACATATAAGTTCGATTAAGGTGAATTTTTTAAAATTTTATAAGACACATTATTGTTTAGTGAATAGTTATGATAATGTTTGTTGCTTCTTGATATATTTTATACCATCATAAATATGTAATAATTAATTGAAAATATATATTAATGTTTTTCATGACCATTCATTTTTTTAAAGAAATATTCATTTTAGTATTATAGTCATTTCCTGAATTCTATGAATAAATTACAAATTCTTAAAAGTATATTTAGAATTAGTAAAATTATTTATAATGAATAAAAGTTCATTTTCATGTCCAAATTACCCTAAATAATATGAATTAGGTGTTAAAATTTTAATACATGAAAATCAATGTTCTTAATTTCATAATCCAATTCAAATACCAATGACAACAAATAAAAAATGTATTTTACCGAACCTATAATTCGGAAGGCTATATTCGAAAAACAAATCCCCTCATTTTTCTATAAACACGAACCACTCCAAACTATATTATTCACTCATGATCTCATTATCACATCTCAATATCTATTATTATCCCATTATATCCCCAATATAATCATCCATGATCCAAATAAATCAATCATTTATGCTAAGAAAGTGGTACAAAATGAATGTGTTTCCCATCCTCTTACCTTCTTTTAATTCAAGTAATTCTATTTCAGTAAGTTTCTTGATCATAAATATATTATTTTTTCATGTAATTATTTTCATTACATTACATTCTAAATGAAATTTTATTAATGAGATACTACCATTATATCTTAATAATCCCTCTCTGTATACCATTTTTTAGAGATTTTATTATACTAAAATCACTTTTTTATTTCACATTCTATACTTTTATTTTGTGAATACCAACAAAAATTAACTTAATGGTTTTAATATAGATATAATTATATTTTATTGATTGGGTATTTCCAAGTCTAAAACCAAAATACCCTACCTGTGGGTTAGCATTTTTGAAAAGTTCATGTTTATAAACTATTAATAACTCAATTATTTTATATGAAACCCATTATTTATTCTCCACGGGTTAGGATGAAATTATTTATTATGATTTAAAATATAAGTGGAAAATTTTCATTTATACATATATAGTTTTTTCATTGATAGTTCTCCAATTCATTAGGTAAATAATTAATCTCTTTATATATCATTTTTTTGGTACCTTGGTGCAATTCCTTGGTATTATTTCAGGATACCCAAGTGAATACAATTGGTAATATTTTATACATCACCTTGGTGGTAAAACTTGGTGATATTATTATGATTTTACAACTTTTATATTTTACTCATGCTTTCATGTGATGATTCATATATATTAATCTTTTATACTATGCATCATGATTTATCATGTATGATCACTTACATTTTTTTCTATCATTTAATCCAGTTTTGGTCATTATTCACACCCTTTCCTTCTAATTAATTTCCCTAGATATCCATATGTCGTGAGGCGACCATAGATAAAATTTTAATGGACATTTTTAAAAAGATTAAATAAGGTTTTACTATTTTATTTACATATATGATATATTATGTGTTATGTTTCCATGACAATAAACCTCTTAAGATCAAGTCACATTCATCAATGAAATATTTTATTAACTATTTACGTTAAAAAATATATGCAATTTATGGTTCATTATATAAATTTAATATTTTAATTAAATCATTTAAATAGGTTTGAAATTATATTCTTGTGATTTTATAATAGCTTATTCAAATTTGAAATGGTATGGATGAGTTATTATGAAAATCGTAACAGAATAATTTGAATTATTATTACAATTTTCAAATAATTGGGGGGATTAGTAAATTTTGGATGTCATTATATCTTTTTCATGAATTTTAAAATTTATATTGATATTTTTGTGGATATATATAATTTTATTTGACCGAGTTCATCGATGTGATGTTTTGAAAATCCCTATAAGTGTGAAGGACTTGTTAGGTTTGAGGGGGATTATTGAAAATTCTAATTTAGTATGGTGCCTTGTTTTTAAGACATTTATAAATTAGGGTATTTTGTTTACTCATGAGTAAGAGGTAACCAAAAGATTTAGCATATTATCTATAATTTCCCTTGGGTTTCATAAAATTAAAAGAGTGTTTAGTTTGATTAATTTTGGATTTTATGGAATTATGATGTGATTGATTATGGTTAGATGAAATGATTGGTTATTTTTTAATTTGAAATTATTTAATTGTTTTTTATCAAATATCAAGAAATATAGGAATGTTTTATTAATTAATCTTTTATTTTACATAATTTTTCATTCTTGGAATATATGAGATGTTAGAGCACTGTCATATTAATTCATTTAACTCACCCCATACACACCGATCACAGTTGAATTTATATTCTGTACTATGTGATACATTTGAAAGAAAGACAAATTTCTTCACTAGTAATATATCATATACGGAAAATATATATATGAATGTATATATATTTATCATTGATATTTTGGTTGTTCTTTTGCGGCATAAAAAATGTGTCTTGGATGAACTATTTTGAGAGATAGGTATTTTATATCCATGCATACATTATATTTTTTATTCTATATTCATCATACAAATTTTATCGTAGATTATTGATATTTAATATCATAAAATTTATTCCATGTTTAATTTAAATATTGATATTATTTTTCAATTATTCATTGTATGTTTTTTTCATTATTGGCATGGTAAATTCAATACATCTGTATTTCATTCCAATTTTTTGGTTAAATATATATATATAAGGAATATGAGTTCTTAATGGGAAAATCACCACTAAATGTCATAAAATTTATCCATCTACATTTATTGCAATACTTTAGTGATCAATAAGATGACACAATGACCAATTATTTATGGATTGGACTGTGCAAGGTCGAGATGTTTATGTTAGGCTGGGATGTCACCCATAGGTTCACACATGATGGACATCAACCCATATGATTTTATTATAGAGATGGAAAAGATTAAATGACACGTGATCATCGACTGAATACTACTAATGTAAATTGATATATATCCTATATGATGGGACAAGCTATGTATTTATCATGTTTTAGGTTATTTTATTATGTCGTATATGACCCAGCAAGAGAGTTTTTCAAACAACTACTTATCACTTATTGATATTAACAATTTATTTAATTAAGTATTAGGTGTATCATGATCTAGTGATATTGGATTATTATATAGATTTATTTCTAAGAGGAATCCTATAGGTTCCCCTATAAAAAGATATCAATTTAAATATTGAGTTAATCCTTAGGACCATATAATGTTTTTTATTAGAATATCAGATTGATCTGATGAAACATAAAAAGCAGACTATATTGTTAGAGGGGATCATATTTTAAGGTTTCATTAAACCTAGAGTATCACAATTGGTAAAAACAATAATATTTCCCAAAAATTCCAGATGAAAGTTTTGAGGATATATATGATATCAGCTCCAAATAATGTGATCATCATGAGTAAATACACTTCTTAAGGATTGATTATATTTTGTATTTGGTAGATGGGGTAAATGGCTCTTCAAAATTGAACTAATTTTTTTATCATCAACTATAGTTTTGGGATGGGGATATGCCGAATATGGAATTTCAATTTTACTATATGCATTACAAGTTCATATGAATTCCATTTTGGGTGATAAATGTTCATAATAAATTCGTCGGACACATGATCTATATCTTTTAACCATTTTATGAATGATATTTCATAGTATTTCTATGTGAAATCATTATCAATTTTCATATATATAGTCATATAAAAATTATTAATAGATCATCTTGAATTTAAATAGAGAGAATGTATATTTTGGTAGTCCCTATAAGTTTCATTTTTGTATTTGAGAAGTCTAATTCATGGGATATGTGTTTTTTGATGATAGAGTAGTGATATAAACCATGAATAATGGGGAAATTATTTCCCAGGAGGAACCCATAAATGTATTCAATATATATGTTTTTCATGATTTAGTAGGATACTATAAAATGATTTTTGTATATTTCTCACAAAATATGAATCTTTTGAATACCCTTAAAAAAATTATATCCTTTTATATTTTCTAACCAAATATATACAACCTTTGAAGGTTTATACTGGAGGATAATTTATACACTAGTTGTGTACTAATATAGAGGTAGGGATTGATTTTATATTATTCAAGATACAAGAGACCCTATTCGTAGTATCTTGTATCTAATGAATTAGAGTTCGAAATAGTTATATTTTCATTGATGATATAGATGCATTATCTACTCGAGGAATTGTTTATATTATAAATACACTAGAAGGGACTTATGTACATTTTCAATCATAGTTATTTGAATATAAGGAATTATTGTGATTCAATTTCATGTATATTTATGACCTTGAGATTATGAGTATACTTTGGAAAGGAAATGTTTTTGAAAATTACATGTGAAAGAACGATCATACTCATCAAGCAAGGGAAAAATATGAGTGGTGGTGAATTATGGGTAATATTTACCTATGTATATAGTTCCCTAACCCGGTTTTACACACAAATAGTTTTCTAAGAGGGGTTTCCACTGAGAATTAGGCATGCCTACCCATACACTAAAGGATTCCGACTAACCCTGAGGTTCTGATAATGTGATAGTGGGAAGAATATTCCCTCAAGTGGTGATAATAATAATGGATTGTATAATTTAATATGATAACATATGAAGAACCAAAAATATCATAAGAAACAAAATAAACTCAATATACTCTTAACCAATCATCGGTAGTAAAAAACAATAGAATTTTCAGATCAAAAATCACAAGAAGGTTATACAAAATAATAGACAAGATTGGTCACCCATGGGAAACAATCTCAGTACATAAATACCTAAAATCATGAAAAATATATAGAGGAAACATAATATATAGGAAATAACCTCCATGGAAACTTTCTATCTATCCCATTATAAGTAGCACAACTTTGTCACTATGGTCCGGCACCCGATCCTGAGTTCTTAACTGATCTTAAAAACATAAAGTCTAAATGTGTCTCGATTGTCCTGTGTAACATGTAAGAAAAAAATCCATAGTACACAACCAATGTGTGCCTATCATGCATCCATAATTATACAGGTGTATGTTAAATACATGTATAAGGATACAAAAAACCATTTTTTAATTAAACCTCTTACCTTTTCCTCAATAACCATAAGAAAGCATCTACCTTCTTCATCCTATACTGGAATATCTATGAATATATCCCCAAAAATAAATATATGGAATAGATAATGATTATTTATATATATATATATATTCATTGGGGAAAATCCATAACATCACTCCCAAGTAAACCCCAGTCAAATATAATAGCATGTTATCCCACATTTTACACCAATATTTATTCCACTGATACCTCATAACCATAATAATAAAATTAGTGTCCTAATAAAATAACCAATAAATAAGCTTTTGGTCCCACAGACCTTTGTTTAAATATTACCCATCGATTCAATAGCCCATCATCCTAATTCATCATGATATACATCCTACAGAAGTTCCTTCACCTTGAACATAAATGTAACTGTGATCCTCAACACCAAATCGATGGTCAAAAAACCATCTACTGATTTTCAATCACTATAAATGATGAACCCTAATATATCAAATAATCAACACAATCCCTAATCATCCAAGTCTATAAGATCATCCACCAACAATAAGTGGTCAAAACCACCTCAACTAAGTCCAATATATGTGCACATGACTTCACGAGGAATTTTTTATAACAAATGGTTTTTTTAAATCGCTAGAAAACTTAATTCACTTTATTGAGAACATAATTCCTTGTGACCGTGTCACTAAATCCTGATGATCATCTCCCCCCAAATTCACAAGGTCTATGCCATCATCTTGAGGACCTCGTCACGTCAATCTGATGATGACTTCTCCTCAACCTGGTGATCATCATCAACCCGTACATCTATGTTCAGGATCAACTAGACCAACTATGTCAATTTACTCTAAGTGATCAACATCAAATCAATACTTGGGCCTAGAAAATAAAACTCCAAATAAAATATAGAAATAAAAAATAATCAATTTTAATTATGGAAACCCTGTGGCCCTAAACTGTCTAGGATGGTCCAGATCCATTACCCAGCTTAACCATCTATAGTAAATCAAGTGCATGCCTAAAGGCATCTCATATCATCAATTTATCAATTTAAAAACATGAATCAATTAATTTGGGGTATCACTCGGTCACACACAATATGAATATTTAAGAACAAACACATATTTAATGTAAAATTATGGATAAATCTTGGAACTACCCACATTATACTCAAATTCACTCTATCATTGATTATCAACATCTAAATCGAGCCGAAATGGGAGAAATATACGTTTTAGATTAAATACATGAATGTAGGTGAAAAGACATCTCAAATATTTAGAATTTCATTTGTAAAGGAAAATAAATAAAATGATATATAAGATTAATGTTTTTAATGATGAGATTCCAATGAGACCAACGTATCAAAGATCTGAGCACAGATCAAAGAGATCCATGAAATTCATCATAGAGTGTAAGAGGAAGATCTTCCTCTATTGTGTTCTATATTAAAGAAGATAACGGGAGGAAAAATATAAGGATTAAGGGAAAATGAACTCATTAACAAATAAAGTAGCTTCAATGTTTGGCTGAATGTTTTGGTTAACCATGCGGTACTCACATTCCATGCACCCAATGTGCATAGTTTTCAAAACCTTGTACAGACAGTGTAAATACCCTCTATTGAAAATTACATAGGTCTTTCAGGTACATGAATCTCATCCACGATGTATTGAAAAACTATGGTCAATGTTATATGCATGTTATAAGATTTCTCCTGGGATGCTACATGGTTTTTTCATATAGTGTGATTCTATTTTCGCTTTCCCAAAACTGAGCTTTTGGGGTACTACATACTTGAAACTCACTTCAAAACTCAAGTAATGTTTTCAGCCTTAAAATGCGTCTAATAACACAGACATGCTACAATTATACTCCTAGAATAAGGTTCTAAATATCAAAATGGAATGATGTTCCATCCAAAAAACATGAAATTTTCCAATAGGTTTATGATTTTTAACCTGCAAAAAAAACTCATGATGTTATATTCTCTCTATATAAACATAGCTACTCTCTGTGATATTGGGCTTTACATGTAGATTTTACCAAAAATATCTATATCATTTTCATAAATATGGTTTACTATGGTTATTAATTTACAATTCAGTACCTCTCATAGGATACCTACCATATGAATTACCTAACTACTCGATTCTCTAACCAAAATAACATTATTATGGTCCACCAACTATCACAGGACTCAAAAGTCAATCCATGACACACCTTTATTCCTCCACCTCATCAGGTGCTCAAATCATTCCCATGTCACAACTAAAACCAATTTGATCCAACATCTCATCAAAGGCCCATAAGTGCTACAACTCAATTGTTCCCCAATACAATCTTGCATCTTATACACATATTCATTCCCATCGTAATTCTAATGCCTACGTACCACATATAATCCATTAACCAGATCGATTTATATAGTAAGTCTCGGTGCCAATATACCTCACATATAACCTACATCACATCGATTCCCAAATGCTTATGATCATTATACACACACACACACATAGATATATATATCTCACATTGTTAACTATTCCAACCTACTAACCGGTGGCTAGATAGTCCAAAAACAACACCCATGAACCCTACACACCAAAACTGGCCAAGGCATATAAAACAAAAAATGAAAGATTTTCATGACCATAATCATGATATACATATAATAGTCATTAGATCCTTATCCGGATTTTCACATGTAATATCAACTACATACACTTGGATGGAATCTTATTTTCTTGAAGCCTATCCCCCCTATGAAGATGCACCAACTACCAACCACTAACCCTAATTCTGGTTTTCCATGTCCGTTCAATGACCTGCATATGCAACTGAAGTCAGGCTACCATATCATGGTACCACTCTCGGTATTACCTCATATCCCTATGTCTGGACCATTACTTTAGGATCGAAATAATGATGTAGATGCTCAATATACAAGAGGGGGGGGGGGGTGAATTGTAGACTTTAAAAATTCCTTTGGAACCTTTAAAGTTAGTTACGAATAACTATGTTTTCCTTAAGAAAAGGAAAGGGATAAGTTTAACAAAGTTAAACTTAAGAAAATTCACAACACCACTAATACCAAATGAAAACTTGGAAAGGGATTCTGAATGTAGTTTCTGGAAAAATGGATCCGGAAAATGATGCTTAACAAAAGAATAAAAAATGAGATTCTACCTTAAAACGTATAGAATCTAAATGAAACAGAGTACAAGTAAGGAAGTATAAGAAAGTTATACTTTCCTTATAATAAAAAGTTTATTGGAAATAAATGATTAGGAAAACTACTAGTAACAAGATATAAGTCTTTTAACCTAAAGAGAAGGGTATCCAACAACCTTGGATAAAGGTCCCTTGATTCATACTTTCAATCAAGCATGTCTTACCCACACCAGGATAATCCCTCGATACGAAGATCAGAGTCTCTGTCTTGCTATCCCCATAAGCCCTCAACTTCATGGTAGTTGTCAACCTCTGTCTTCCTCATCAAGGAAGCCCTCGAACATCAAGGTAGTCGGCACCTCTGTCTTCCTATCCCCGGAAGTCCTCGAATGTAATCACCATCATTCGGAGTCGTATGAAGCAAAAACTGAACGAGCAGTTTAGTACGCACAAGTCATGAAAATATTTATCTCTCTAGAAATCACCTTAGCAGTGTCTGGACTCTAGATTAATCAACTTCATTGTCTATATTGATCTCTTTCAAATGAGCTCCTACTTATAGGTAAGGTCGGCCTCCTTCCCAACAGTCATATTTTCCTTAAAAATCGAAGGGGCATGTACACGCGTCACATAGCCAATGGTTAGTTTTATAACATAATATATGACATCGTTTTATAACAAAACAAGTGTAACAGAATGTACGACACCATTTAAAATCTAACTCAAAATTTCGGAGTGAAGATTCGGAGTGAATGTTCGGAGTGAGAAAAAAATATTAATGAGTAGACAGATTATAACAACGTAAGCAAGATGAAAGTTCGGAGTCTAACCAAAAATAATTTTCGGAGTCTAAATAAATTCATAGTGTATAAAACAATGATGATCATATTCTATTTAATAGGTGAATTTAGAATGAGAATTCAGAATGAGAATTCATCATCAGAATTCGTAATGAGAATTCTTTATCAGAATTTGTAATGAGAATTCGTCATCAGAATTCATAATGAGAATTCATTGTCAAACTTCATAAGGATTCGTATCCTGAATCTGGAGTAAAACTGTATCCAGAATTCGGAATGAAACTTTATCACAGTTCTCATTCTGGATTTCGGAGTGAAACTTTATCATAGTTCTTATCTAGAATTCGGATCCTAAAATAGAATACTTCATATCAAAGTTTCAAAAAATTCTGAGAAAATAGAAATGAATCTGAATCTTATACTTAATAAAAATATGGATGAAAATATGATAATGATAATTTTTCTTACAAAAGCGATTTTCCTTATAAAAGAAATTTTCCTTATAAAAGAAATTTTCCTTATAAAAGCAATTTTCCTTATAAAAGAAATTTTCCTTATAAAATCAATTTTCCTTATAAAAGCAATTTTCCTTATAAAACCAATTTTCCTAATAAAAGCAATTTTCCTTATAAAAGCGATTTTCTTAAAGATAAGGTGTTTGTGATTTTCAAAACAAGAAAGAATGGAAAATTCATAAGGAAATCCTTATTGACTCAACAATCTCCCCCTTTTTGGAAAGCACAAATATCCCTACGAAAAGGAAATTCTAAGAAGAAAGAAAAACATTTAGGCTTATCTCCCTTTGCTTATAGGATATTGATGAATACGACTAACTCCCCCTTAGGCTTTGAAACTCTAAGGATCGTATTCTACATTTCCGGAGTAACAATTAATTACGAATAAGAAAGTCTTCTTTAATGAAAAACTCCCCCTTAGATAAGCTCTTATTAGATTTCTTTCCCTTATGTATCTTTTCCTTCTCCCCCTTTATGATTTTCATAAAGAATTCGAGGGAATGGAAAATAAAACAAAGTACCTGAAAAAAAAATAGTAGTAACAACAAAAGAAATTAGCAAGCATAAATTTTCATTAAGTTTAAAAAGCTCAACAACAAAAGAAATTTAGATACAACAAAAGATCGAATCTGTCTATTTTGGATCTTTTTCATTCGCCATGAGACCCTTAAGAATAGTCTTTATTTTCTTCAATTCTTTATGGTCTTCTTCGGCTTGCTTCTCTAAGACCACTATTCTTGCACTTTGAGCTTCAATATTTTCTTCCTGGGCTTGAAGATTTTCTTCCCAAGCTTTAATATTTTCTTTCTGAGCCTTTAATTTCTCTTCAAACTCAAGCCGATGATCCCTTTCAAATTTCCAGTTTTGAGAAACAGAATTCAGCTTCCCATTCAGATCTCTGACTTCTTGAATCTGGAAGTTCTTTTCGTCTGTCTACTTTTCTTCAAAGGATGAAGTAAGTTCATTTATCTTCATGTCTTCTGTCTCAAAGGCATCCTTCACATTGTCTTGGAATTCATCAAAGAGTCTAATCTCTTCTACAGTTTTCCTCGACCAATTTTTCATCCTCTTACAAGATCTTCTATGGGCTTTGTAGCCAACAAAAAAAGTTTTGAACTGAGCCTTAATCTCAACGCACTTGTCCATAACCATAGATATGGAGTCTGTTTTCTGATTCCAATCTTGTTGGATCATCTAGCATCTTGAATCAATACTTGTGAAAGTTGGAATAGTACCCACCAACTTCTTTAAAGACTGGACAACAAATTCATGCCCCAACAAAGATGACTCCAAATCTGAAACTTTTCTTGGAGAATCTGCTTCTTCAAAATCCTCAACCTTCTTCTTAGAAGAGTCACCAACTTCCCTTTTATTCACCACTACTAAGCTCGAAGTATCAGCAACAAGTTGCTTTCCCTTGTCTCTTTTTGTAATGGAATCCTATTCCGGAGTTCTCTTTTCACTATCAGAAACTTGGACAACATTGTCTTCCTCATTAGAAACTTCCTGAGCACCAACCTCTACATTCTCCATTTGAGAAATATCTTGTAGAAGTTGTTCTTCCTCTCCATGATAAGATACTTCTTCTTCTCCTTTATCTTCTTCCATTGCTGGAGTGACTAGCTTCAAAGATTCAGCTTCTGAAGTTTGGAGCGACAAATGTTCCGAAGGAGTCCCCTTATAATCATCTACTTTCTCTACCACATCTCCAGTTTCACCACTTCCTTCAAAAACAACTTATTATTCTTCTACTTTCTCAACTTGATCACCTTACTCAACAGGCTTAGCTATGGCCTCTTTCGGAGCAAGAAAGTCTCTTCCTGGAGTCTTAGGTAGAGATTCTAATGAAAAAGATCTCAGAACAAGAATATTTTCTGAAACCATCTCATTGAACTTCAATAAAGCCTGAGCTACCTCAGCCTCAGACATCTTCTTCTTGAGCTTCTTTTCTTTTTCTTGTTTTTCGAGCTCATCCGCAGTTCTTTCCTTCAAGGCCTTAGCCTCCGCATGATCCAATCCAAACTGAGGCTCCCCTTGCACTCTCTTATCTTTGATCTCCCTTCATTTAGAAACAAACTCATCTGGGTAATCTTTCTTCTTCTTAGGTTTTGGAGGTGCGGAATGAACTCCCTTAGACTTGGGATTCTCTACTTCTACTTCCACTTTTGTCAACTTTCTCTTCCTTACTGGCTTAGAGGATTCCAGATCAGCAACTTTCGGAACTGTTTCTTCTTGATCAGGTAAATCAATAAACTGACCAGTCTTCTTGTCGAAAGCTACATCTATTCTTTTGAGTGTACCATCACTCACCAACATAATCTTGCAAAATCATGGCTTAGATTTTCAAGACTCCATGAAATACTCAAGGCACCAAAATATCAACTTTGAGAGGATTGCGGGATACATTATAATCTGTGATATCATATTCCCTTTCTTCACATTTTCAAGAGTGATAAGAATGTGCTTCATCAGGTTAAAATTCCTTAGATATATCAGAAAATCTAGGATGTAGATCTCACTCTTATTTAAGCTATCTTTGTCACATTTCCTCGGTACGATAAGACCATGTACCCACAACTCTAGAATCCGGAAATTTGTAGATAAACTAGCAATCTTCGGAGCCTTGTCATCTGCCAGTCCGAGAGTTTCTAATGCTTTTTCCTTGCTGAAACTACCCTTAGAATCCGGCAACACATGAGATATGAATTCAGCTTCACCTTAATTATTCAGCCCTACCAAGCTGGATGCCTTGTCATATGAAAGCTTATAAGTCTTACCATAAGACATAAAAGACAACTTCTCCCTTCCATCTTCCTTAAGAATGGAGACTGTATCATAGAACTCTATAAGAAAATCTGAATACACTTCATCTAGATTCTCAGGTTGTCACATCGCAACATCTTCCCATCCATTAAGATTGATATTCTTGGAAATAAGAGAGTCATACTTGTTGAAGAAATCAGGATGGACCAGCCTCTCTCTATATACTAACCACTTCGAAATCGGCTTAGAGGAAGACATGTCTTGAGAAGCTGCTTCCACAGACATTTGGATTTGAAGACCTCTGAGAAGTTCGGAACGGAGAAAGCTGAAGTTCGAAGCAGCCTTAAAATAGAGAGGCAGAGCTTTGTGACACTGGTGCTTGAAAACCGATATGGGACAACTATTTGGGGTCCCCTTTATATAGGTAACGAGAAAAATGGTTCATCTTCCATGGTTGATCGAATGGTTGTGATAAGCTGAGATCAGATCTGATGGTCGAAAACCAATTCTCAAGAAAACTTGAATCCGATCTTTTGAGGTTTTTATTAAAACAAAGAATTAAGAAAACTATAATCCGAAAACCAAATATAAGAAAATGCCAGCAAGAAAAGTATGACTACGAAAACTTAAGTAAGGAAATCATACCTTTCGGATTGTCTTAGGAAGATTATTTGTAATTGGTATCATTTTTAAGAAAACTACGAAAAAAATCTTTATTAGGAAAAGTCAAAGTTTGCATAACTCACTACGAAAAACAAACTCAGTATGAAAAACTCAGTACGAAAAACAAACTCAGTAAGGAAAACTCAATACGAAAATTTCATTCCAAAATTTGAAAACTAAAAAACTCATTATGAAAGATTCTGTATGAAAATCCCGTTATGAAAATACCAGTACGAAATTTTCCATTCCCGAAGTTTTTAATACAAAAATTTCCATTTCAAAAGTTTTCTATATGAAAATATCCATTCTGGAAAATTTTAGTTCCGGAAATTCCATTCCAAAATTTTAGTTCCGAAAAGATTGAATTTTTTTTTTGAAAAACTTTGTTATTCTAACAATCAGATGTACTCCCCCTATGAAGAGGAGTTTATTGCTGTAAGGAGACTTTTTCAACAGAAAGTTAATTAAGGAGGATTACCTTACAGTAATCATTCCTAACATATGTTTAATGTATTCAAATCTATCAGAAGGCAAATATTTTGTGAAAATATCAGCAAGTTGATCTTGTGTTTCGATAAACTGAAGAATGATATCTCATTTAACTGTGTGATCCCTAAGAAAGTGATGCCTAATATCTATGTGTTTTGCACGAGAGTGATGTGCAGGGTTATTACTAAGGGTAATGGCACCTGTGTTATCACACAAAATTTGACTTTTAGTAAAACTCAAGCCATAGTCTGTGAGTGTGTGTTGCATCCAAAATACTTGAGCACAACAACTTCTAGCTTCTACATATTCGGCTTCAGCAATGGAGAGTGCTACAGAATGTTGCTTCTTGCAAGACCAAGAAACTAATGAATCTCCTAATAAATGACAAGTTACGGATGTACTTTTTCTATCCATTCTACATCCACCAAAGTCAGCATCAGAAAATCTTTTTAGAATAAAATCATTTCTAGAAGTATAAAAGAATCTTAGATACATGGTTCCCTTAATGTAGCGAAAAATTCTTTTTACTGCCTTTTAGTGAGATTCCTTAGGATTGGATTTATATCTTACACATAAGCATACTGAAAACATTATGTCTGGTGGACTAGCGGTTAAGTATAGTAGACTTCCTATCATACCTCTAAAAGATGTTTGATCTACTGGTTTCCCAGATTCATCAAGATCTAAAGAGTTTTAGGAACCAATAGAAGTACTTATACTCTTAGTGTTGTCATAACCATACTTTTTATGAATATCTTTTATATACTTATGTTGAGATATGTAGGTTCCATCTGGTTTTTGAGAAATCTGAAAACCAAGGAAAATTTTAACTCACCCATCATACTCATTTCAAACTCGGATTTCATTATACTTGAAAAAGAGTCGGTCAAAGATTGATGAGTTGAACCAAATATGATGTTATCTACATAAATTTGAACAATTAAAACATTCTTCTTATCATTCTTTATGAAAAGGGTTGGATATGTATTTCCCTTAACATAGTAGTTTTGAAGAAAAAATCCAGTGAGTCTATCATACCATGCTCGTGGGGCTTGTTTAAGGCCATACAGAGCTTTGGTAAGTCTAAAAACATAATCAAGATGTTTTGTATATTCAAAGCCAGGAGGTTGTTCAACAAAAACTTCCACTTGAACATAACCATTAAGAAAAGCACATTTCACATCCATTTTAAAAAGATTAAAATTAATAATCCTGCAAAGGCAAGTAGAATAAATATAGATTCATGTTTAGCTACTGGATCATAGGTTTCTTCATATTCTATTCCCTCTTGCTGATTATAGCCTTTAGCAATAAGTCTAGAATTATTTCTTACTATGACTCCATTTTCAACACATTTATTTCTGAAAACCCATTTTACTCCAATAACAAAAGTTTCCTTAGGTCTTTCAACCAAGGTCTAGACTTTATTCCTTTTGAATTAATTTATTTCATCTTTCATTGCTTTGATCCAATCATCATCACCTAAAGCTTCATCAGTGATTTTAGGTTCTAATTGGGAAAGAAATGCTAGATGTTCTACTTCATTTCTTAAGGAACTTCTAGTCCATACAGGTTGATTTACATCACCAATGATACTATCACTGGGACTATTCTTAATAAATACATGATTTGGGTTTTGCAAAACCTATTCATCAACATAGGGTAGAAATTCTTCTGGGGTAAATGTTTCAGAAGTATCTTCTTGAAAAATTTCTTTATCAGAAGGTTCTTCTATAAAAGGTTGACAATCAGTTTTTGAAAACACATCTGAGGATGTTGGTTGAGGTGGTTTAAAAAAAAGGATCTGGCTCATCAAATTTTACATGCACTGTTTCTTCAACAGTACAAGTATTTTGATTAAAAACTCTATAAGCCGTAGAAGTTGTGGAATAACCTAAGAAAATTCCTTCATCAGATTTTGGTGTGAATTTATGTAAGTTATCTTTAGTATTAAGGATATATACATTGCATCCAAAAACCTTGATGTAGGATAGTCTTGGTTTTCTACCATTCCATAACTCATAAGGAGTTTTATTAAGAAAAGGTCTAATCAAAACTCGATTTATAGTAAAGCAAGCGGTACTTACAGCTTGAGCCCAGAAATGTCTAGCTATGGAATATACACTCAACATGGTTCTAGTTATCTCTTGAAGAATTCTATTTCTTCTCTCAACTACACTATTTTGTTGAGGAGTTCTAGGTGCTGTGAAATTATGAGTAATACCTTTTTTACTACAAAAAGTTTCAAAATCAGAATTTTGAAATTCTCCTCCATGATCACTATGAATAGTTTTCAAAGGAAGGTTTTTCTCATTTTTAACTTGAGCTCTAAAATTTTTTAAATAAGAAAAATCTTCAGACTTCTTTTCTAGAAAATAAACCCAAGTAAATCTAGTGTAATCATCAACTAAAACAAACACATATTTTTTTCCTCCAATACTTCCAGTTTGTGTTGGACCAAAAATATCCATGTGCACTTACTATAATGCATCGGTTGTCGAGACTTCACCGATTGATTTAAAACTAGATTTATGTTTCTTTCCATATTGATAAGGATCACAAACTTTAGAAGAATCAAATCTAAGCTCTGGTAGATCCTTAACTAGTTTCTTCTTAGAGAGTTTACATAGGTTTCTAATATTACAGTGACCTAGTCTTCTATGCCATAACCAGGAATTATCTTCCATTACACTTAGGCAAGGTAAATCATGGCTTTTGAGGTCTTCTACGTTCAATGTGTAAACATTCTCTTGCCTATTGGATGGGAGAATAAATTCTTCCTTGGAATTGTGAACTAAGCACTTATCATTCCTAAAATTCACAAGGTATCCTTCATCACATAACTAACTTATGCCGATGAGGTTGTTCTTAAGACCTTTAACAAAAAGAACATTTGAAATCAAGGTTTTACCAAGAAAAAAATATTACCAATACCAACAATCTCACCCTTAGCATTATCTCTGAAAGATACCTTTCTTCCTTTCATTTTGATAATCGTTTCAAAATAGCTTTTGTTACCAGTCATGTGCTGGGAACATCCACTATCCATGTACCATGTATTATTGTTGGTACTCTCTTTATTTTCTTTAGCCATAAAACAATGATTATCAATAGGTAATCTAGCTATAAGACCAAGATTATTCTGTCCTGAAGATTCATAATCAGAAGATTCATCTGAAGAGTCACCACCACTGGCACTCCAGGTGTCATTAGCTTTCAGAACATTCTTAGCTTTGGCTTTATAATATTTCTTTATGTTCCTGTCTGAATGCGTTTCTTTTCTTTCTTTATTTTTGAGCAAAGGGAAATCTGGTTTAATATGTCCAGCTCTCTTGCATTCATAACAAGTGACTTCTCCATCTTTTCTATCTTTCCTTTCCTTTTTCTTATACTTAGATTAGAAATTTCTCTATCCATCTATCTTGTTCATCCTTCGAGCAAGATTAGCTAACTCATTTTCTGATATTTCATTCTCACTAGAATCTGACTGAACTATCATCTTCTTAGACTTGGATCTGGTTACACTCTTAGGAGTCTTAGCTTTCATATGATTTGATGTTGTTGTAAAAGAAATAATACCATTTCTATTTTTCTTTTTGATGTTGTCAGCATATTTCTTAATTCTGGTTTCATGTTGGAGAAGAGTTCCAAATAGCTCATCAAGAGTAATTTGAGTGACCTTCCTGTTCTCATCTATAGCTGTTCTTTTGGATTCCCACTCATTAGGCATGATATCAATTATTTTATCCACAAGTCCTTCATCATCTAAACGTTTCTCTCCCATAGACTGTAGGCTGTTGACGATAGTCATAAATCTCTGTTGAACTTTACATATTGGTTCTCCATAAGGAAAATTTAATCCATGATATTTATCTCTAAGCATAGCTCTCCATGTTTCAATCACTTTAGAAGTTCCAAAGTGTGTAACCTCTAACTTCTTCCAGATACAATTAGCTGCTTCACAAGAAGAAATTTGGCTATATATATTTCTGGTCATTGAACACAGTAAAGTATTGCGTACCTTATAATTGAGTTGATACTCTTGCTTTTACTGGTTAGTAAATGTTCTAACTTCCTTATCGGGAATTTTATAATCACCAGTAAGCATAACAAAGTTGTCCACTCCAGTATTGATAACGAAAGACTTCATTCAATCTCTCCATTACTCATAATCATTACCATCAAATATTGGTGGTCTTGTAGTATTTATATTATCAATGGAACCAACATTAATTCCTGCCATACTTAAGAAATACCTTCGCACACAAACTTGTTAGTAGAAAAAGTTCGTAATAATAAAGTTCGGAATGACAGAGTTTGGAATGGAAAAGTTCGGAATGGAAAAGTGAGCAAGAAAAACTTATACATAAGTACAAGTATTTCAGAGACCTGCTCTGATACCAATTGTAGGATCGAAATAATGATGTAGATGCACAACATACAAGAGGGGGGTGAATTGTACACTTTAAAAATTCATTTGGAACCTTTAAAGTTAGTTACGAATAACTATGTTTTCCTTAAGCATAGGAAAGGGCTAATTTTAACAAAGTTAAACTTAAGCAAATTAAAAACACCTCTAATACCAAATGAAAACTTAGAAAGGGATTCCGAATATAGGTTCCGGAAAAATGGTTCCGGAAATTGAAGCTTAATAAAAGATTATAAAATGAGATTATACCTTAAAGCGTATAGAATCTAAATGAAACAGAGTACAAGAATGGAAGTATAAGAACGTTATACATTCCTTATAATACAAAATGCAGCGGAAATAAATGAGTAGAAAAACTACAAGTAACAAGATATAAGTCTTTTAACCCAAAGAGAAGGGTATCCAACAACCTTGGATAAAGGTCCCTTGATTTATACTTTCAAGGAAGTATATCTTACCCACACCAGGGTAAGCCATCGATACGAAGATCAGAGTCTCTGTCTTGCTATCCCCACAAGCCCTCAACTTCAAGGTAGTTGGCAACCTCTATCTTCCTCATCAAGGAATCCCTTGAACTTCAAGGTAGTTGGCACCTCTGTCTGCTTATCCCCGGAAGTCCTCGAATGTAATCACCAACATTCGGAGTCGCACGAAGCAAAAACTAAATGAGCGGTTCAGTACGCACAGGGCATGAAAATATTTCTCTCTCTAGAAATCACCTTAGCAGCGTGTGGTCTCTAGATTAATCATCTTCATTGTCTATATTGAGCTCTTTCAAATGAGCTCCTATTTATAGCTAAGGTCAGCCTCCTTCCCAACGGTCATATTTTC
Source organism: Viscum album (assembly GCA_963277665.1). Classification (NCBI taxonomy): domain Eukaryota; kingdom Viridiplantae; phylum Streptophyta; class Magnoliopsida; order Santalales; family Viscaceae; genus Viscum; species Viscum album. The sequence continues at coordinate 1,434,553,636 of OY728140.1, forward strand.
CTTAAAAATCGGAGAGACCTGTACACGTGTCACTTAACCAACGGTTAGTTTTATAACAGAATAGACGACATCATTTTATAACAAAACAGGTGTAACAAAATGTCCGACACCGTTTAAAATCTAACTCAAAGGTTCGGAGTGAAGATTCGGAGTGAATGTTTGGAGGGGAAAAATATTAAAGAGTAGACAGATTATAACAACGTAAGCAAGATGAAAGTTCAGAGTCTAACCAAAAATAATTTTTGGAGTCTAAATAAATTCGGAGTGTATAAAACAAAGGTGATCAGATTCTGTTTAATAGGTGGATTCGGAATGAGAATTCGGAATGGGAATTCGTCATCAGAATTTGTAATGAGAATTATTTATCAGAATTCGTATTGAGAATTCGTCATCATAATTCATAATAAGAATTCGTTGTCGAACTTCATAAGGATTCGTATCCTGAATCTGGAGTAAAAATGTATCCGGAATTGGGAATGAAACTTTATCACAGTTCTCATTCTGGATTTCGGAGTGAAACTTTATCACAGTTCTTATCCAGAATTCGGATCCTAAAACAGAATACTTCATATCAAAGTTTCAAACAATTCCGAGAAAATAGAAATGAATCCAAATCTTATACTTAAGAAAAATATGGATGAAAATATGATAAAGACAAGTTTTCTTACAAAAACAATTTTCTTACAAAAACAATTTTCCTTATAAAAGCAATTTTCCTTATAAAAGCAATTTTCCTTATAAAAATAATTTTCTTAAAGATAAGGTGTTTGTGATTTTCAAAACATGAAAGAATGGAAAAGTCATAAGGAAAACCTTATTGACTCAACAATTACCTAACATCAGGAAGTCTGAGAAGACATATTGAAGAACTTCTATACATGACCTATCCAGCCACATGCATTTAACTCTTTTAGTACTATCTTGAACTAAGTCCATACTTTACATGGCTACCCACACTAAAAGCACACTACTGAAGACACACTCCATGATTTTCTAACTTAATGTATGTACTGACTTCCTGACTAAGACTACCCACAACCCCACTTCTAGATACCTAAAGCAGCACCACCCAAAGTACCAAACATTATCAATCATCTCAAATATAACCATTCCATCATATTTCCCTCAGCTATTAGTGCCTTATTGATTGCATCTATGAATGAGTTCATCTACTTACAGTCTAATGGAATTCCAAATCCATCTTAAAAAATGAAATGCCCTTGTGATATCATCACACACCAAATAAGATGAAAATATAGAAATGTTTTTGATGGATTCCTCATGGTCCCTGAGAGATATTTCCCCTACAAGATATTCATGAACTCGCTAGCACGATTCACCCTCAGCATGTCTTGAAAGAAATTATTGAATAATATAGCCTCAAAATCAATTCAAGACATTCCAAAATGCCTTTCCATTGGAACATATACTTCACATCTGTTCTATTTTGGTCCTCTAACACTACATGAAAACCACCGTTTAGCGGTGGTTTTTTCGCGGCGGGTTTAAAAACCACCGCAAAACGCGTTTTTGGGCCGCCATTTCGCGGCGGTTTTAAGAACCACCGCGAAAAAACTGCCGCTAAACGGAAAAAAAAAATTATTTTTTTTAATTTTTTTTAATTTTAATTTTAATTTTATTCGAGGATTAGCGGCGGTTTTTTAAAAAACCACCGTGAAATAGCGGCGGTTTCGGTAAAACCACCGCTAAATGAAATGAAAAAAATAAAAAAAACGTGAGAAACCCCGAAATCACTAAAACGACCATAAATTTTGATACGGGCGTCCGTTGAAGCGGCACGACTAGTCAAATCGAAGATCATGAAGAGATCTAGAGGCACATATAATCAAATCTGTGAGACGTTCTAAGGTGTGGAAGATATTAGAGTTATAAAAAAGTTGAAAAAAGTTCTCCAACTTCAATCGACCATAACATCCGTCACTAGTGTCCCGTCGAACTTGTCTTCAAACAGACCTAACTTTCGATCCGCGTGTCAGTTTGGCCTCCTCCTCCTTCCAGATCACAGCTCGTTCCATGAGCTTCAGTTTGACTGGTCGCGGCACCCACATGCACTCCTAGATCATATGTTATGTCCTTTTTAGTGGGTATCGGGTTTGTTATGTTTGTCAGTGTCTCGTTTCTAGCACCCGTTCTCCGCCAGCTTTTTTTAAATGGTCATAACATCCGATCCGTCTATCCATTCAGACTCTTTCACCTTTCAGGTTGAAGAGCGTTTCTGGATCTTTGATTTGACAGGTCACGGATCTAAAATAGACCCTCGGATCATAAGTTATCTCTGTTAATGTGAGTCCAATGTTTTTGTCTCGTTATGACCGTTTTGACGGGTTTTAACGGTAGCTCCATTTATTATTGTTTATTTGGGTTTCCATGACTTTTTATCTTTATCAATGGTTTGTTATGGGTTATTATGATGATTATGTTGAATTATTAAGGAGTTTTCCAGAGTTGTCACGAGTTTTCATGCTTTCTCAATTTTTCTAATGCCACATTCTTCATATGCTTCTCCATCCTTTTTCATGCGTTTTCATGATTTTTCATCCCTTATCACGTCTTTTCATACTTTTTCATGTATTTCCTTTATTATTTATTATTTATTATTTATAATATAAATTAATTTATTTATTATCTATTATTTGTAACAGGTTATTTATTATTTATTATTTCTTATTTATTATTTATTATTTATATTTATTTATTAGTTATTATTTATTAGTTATTAGTTATTATTTATATTTATTTATTATTTATTTTTGTTTATTATTTATATTCATTTATTTTTTATTATTTATTATTTATTATTTATTATTTATTATTTATTATTTATATTTATATTTATTTATATTTATATTTATATTTATTTATTTTTTATTATTTATTATTTATATTTATTTATTATTTATATTTATTTATTATTTATTATTTATTATTTATTATTTATATTTATTTATTATTTATTATTTATTATGTATATTTATTTATTATTTATATTTATATTTATTAATTATTTATTATTTATTATTTATTATTTATATTTATTTATTATTTATTATTTATTATGTATATTTATTTATTATTTATATTTATATTTATTAATTATTTATTATTTATTATTTATTATTTATATTTATATTTATTTATTATTTATTATTTATTATTTATATTTCTTTATTATTTATTATTTATTATTTTCTATTTATTATTTATTATTTATTATTTATATTTATATTTATTTATTATTTATTATTTATTATTTATTATTTATTATTTATATTTATATTTATTTATTATTTATATTTATTTATTATTTATTATTTTCTATTTATTATTCATTATTTATATTTATTTATTATTTATTATTTATTATTTATATTTATATTTATATTTATTTATTATTTATTATTTATTATTTATATTTATTTATTATTTATTTTTATTTATTATTTATATATATTTATTATTTATTATTTATTATTTATATTTATTTATTATTTATACTTATATTTATTTATTATTTATTTTTTATTTTTTTTATTTTTATATTATTTATTATTTATTTATTATTTGTATATATTTATTATTTATTATTTATATTTATTTATTATTTATTATTTATTATTTATATTTATTTATTATTTATTATTATTTATTTATTATTTATTATCTATTATTTATTATTTATTATTTATTATTTATGTTTATTTATTAGTTATTATTTATTAGTTATTATTTATTAGTTATTATTTATTATTTATATTTGTTTATTATTTATTTTTGTTTATTATTTATATTTATTTATTATTTATTATTTATTATTTATTATTTATTATTTATTATTTATTATTTATTATTTATTATTTATTATTTATTATATAGTATTTATATTTCTTTATTATTTATATTTATTTATTATTTATATTTATATTTATTTATATTTTATATTCATTTAGTATTTAGTATTTACTATTTATTATTTATTATTTCTATTTATTTATTATTTATATTTATATTTATTTATTATTTATTATTTATATTTATTTATTATTTATTTTTATTTATTATTTATATTTATTTATTATTTATTATTTATATTTATTTGTTATTTATTATTTATTATTTATATTTATTTATTATTTATTATTTTCTATTTATTATTTATTATTTATATTTTTATATTATTTATTATTTATTATTTATATTTATTTATTATTTATTATTTTCTATTTATTATTTATTATTTATATTTATTTATTATTTATTAATTATTAATTATTAATTATTATTTATTATTTATTATTTATTATTTATTATTTATTATTTATATTTATATTTATTTATTATTTATTAATTATTATTTTCTAGTTATTATTTATTATTTATATTTATTTTTTATTTATTTTTTTTTATTTATTTTTTATTTTTTATTATTTATATTTATATTTATTTATTATTTATTATTTATTATTTATATTTAGTTATTAGTTATTTTTATTTATTATTTATATTTATTTATTATTTATTATTTATATTTATTTATTATTTATTATTTATTATTTATATTTATTTATTATTTATTATTTTCTATTTATTATGTATTATTTCTTATTTCTTATTTCTAATTTATATTATTTTTTAGTTATTATTTATTAGTTATTATTTATTATTTATATTTATTTATTATTTATTTTTGTTTATTATTTATATTTATTTATTATTTATTATTTATTATTTATTATTTATTATTTATATCCATTTATTATTTATTATTTATTATTTATATTTTTTTATTGTTTACATTTATATTTATTTATTATTTATTATTTATTATTTATATTTATTTATTATTTATATTTAATTATTATTTATATTTATTTAGTATTTTTTATTTATATTTATTTATTATTTATATTTATTTATTATTTATATTTATATTTATATTTATTTATTATTTATTATTTATTATTTATTATTTATTATTTATTATTTATATTTATATTTATTTATTATTTATTATTTATTATTTATTATTTATATTTATATTTATTTATTATTTATTTTTATTAATTATTTTTATTTATTTATTATTTATTATTTATATTTATATATTATTTATATTTATTTATTAATTATATTAATTTATTATTTATTATTTTCTTTTTATTATTTATTATTTATATTTATTTATTATTTATTATTTTTTATTTTTTATTTATTATTTATAATTTATTATTTATATTTATTTATTAGTTATTATTTATTAGTTAGTATTTATTATTTATTATTTATTATTTATTATTTATTATTTATATTTATTTATTATTTATTATTTATTATTTATATTTATTTATTATTTATATTTATATATTATTTATTATTTATTATTTATTATTTATTATTTATATTTATTTATTATTTATTATTTATATGTATTATTCCTTATTTATTATTTATTATTTATTATTTATTATTTATTATTATTGAGTTTATATTTATTATTTATGTATTATTTGTTTCTTCAATTAATATATATATGTATATTAAATTCTGTTTATTAAACACATGGCGAGGTTGCTGGAGTGGTGAAGTCTTTGGAAAATATGTAAGAGGTTAAGGGTTCAAATCTCATCAAACGCAGAATTTATTTATATTGCATGGGTATACATGTGCAAGTGCATGTGCATGTGCATGGGATGTGCATGCATGGATAAATAAATAAATAAAATAAATACAAAATAAAACAATTAAATACGAAATAAAAAAATAGTAAATACGGAATTATATAAATAAATAATTAATTAATTAAATAAATAAAATAAATAAAATAAGATAAATAAATAAAATAAAATAAATAAATAAAATAAATACGAAATAAAATAAATAAAATAAATAAATACAAAAAATCAATAAATAAATAAATAAATAAATAAATAAATAAATACGTAAAATAAATAAATAAAATAAAAAAATAAATAAAATAAATAAATAAATAAATAAAATAAATAAAATAAAATAAATAAATAAATAAATCAAATAAATACGAAATAAATATATAAATAAATATATAAATAAATATATAAATAAATAACAATTAAAAATAATTAAAAAAAATTAAAAAAAATTAAAAAAAATTAAAAAAATTAAAAAAAATTAAAAAAATTAAAAAAATTAAAAAAAAATTAAAAAAATTATAAAAATTATAAAAAATAACAAAAAAAAACCCGCCACGAAACGTTCTGTGACGGTTTTGAAAACCGCCGCGAAATAGTTTCCCAACGCACGATTTAGCGGCGGTTTAAACCGCCGCTAAATGCCTTTTTGCCATAGTAAACATATTGGAATCCATATTCATCCTCCGACTGGGTGTCGTCTCGAGTTTATTGAAAGTTTTATACACTGAACAAATCCATTTCAATGTCGCATGTGGTCCAACCAAACCCAAAAATAGTGGTGAGTGCTGAGACTATAATTCCCACATATGATATTGTATATATGTATCATCTCCCATAGTTCCACTATCCATATCATGTATAACCCAAACTAGGCTCCACTTATGCTACTCATCTAGAAATGGTGAAAAGTCATACATTTATAGCTACCACACCTATACCAAGGATTGTACCTATATCTCTTGATCATCTCGAACCTCAATGGACTTATCTCGACCATCAGCGACCTTCTCTCATGCATGATCGTGTGGCACTATATCACGACCCTCTTGATAATGAACTGTAATTTGGCCATGTGGAATATGATAAATACCAATCACTATGGTCAAACAGCCATAACATTAAATATTCAAAGATCAGAGATAGGGAAAGATTTAATTGTTATTTCATATCACCAACCCTACACTTCCCCACTATACCCAGTCACATACAATTTGGCCTCACTTCCCCATACGCACCCATATAATGGTTAGATATCAATTATCATTCATCCTCATTTCCCTTACATACCCACATTAGAGTCAGGCATCACATTTAATCCATCCACATGACCCCTACCTTAACATAATAGGGTGAAGAATCATATTTAATATGACCTCACGGGGACTTGACTTCCTATAATAGGGCCAAGAGTCATATGAAATGTACATCAATCTGAGTTTGTTAAGTAGAATTCCACCAAATAGGTCATTCATGAAAAATAATCTTTAGCTTATTTGTGGACAATTTAAACATCTCAACCCATTATTACTATCCATTCCTACCATCATCAGGGTTAGGCCCATATATCACATGTTAGTCTCACCATGAACTACATGCCTTGAATGTTTGATTAGAATTCCACCAAAAAGGCTAAGTAGTAAATACTTTTTAACTTTTTTGACACATTAAACAACCTATCCTCTCTTATAAAATTCTATGTTTTATGAAATATTTCCTGGAAAACCTATATATAAAATCACCCAACGTGCTTACAGGGAAGGATAAATAATTCTTCCAAGTAATACTAGACCAAGGTTAAACACTATATAATATGTAAACATCACACCCATGTGGAATAATAGAGGTGGAAATTAATTGAACTATAAATTCAAAAAGTTGAACATAAATGTTTCACCCAAAAAACTTTTTCTGTCCCCCCCATCCATTGGTTTGTAGGCACCAAAAATCAAGATTGTTACCCAGTAAAAACTACATCATATTTTTGGGTTTAACATGCACTAAATATTAAGACCAAACAAAGAAAATAAACATCCTCTATTACTATTTATAGCTCTCCAACCTGGTTTCTCCCCCAAACAATGCTCTAATCTGGTTGAAAACTAGGCTATAGACACACCTCCATGTACGCCAAAGGCTACCAAATAGAAGTGTGGGTTTGATAAGGTTATATTGGGGAGAATATAAAATCAATTAGTTATAATAATATTTTTCTATATATATAAATATGGTATAAGATGATGGAACATAAACAACATAAGAAACAAAATAAACTCAGGGAAATAATATCTACAAAGCATTAGTAATAAACAATACCATTTGTAGAAAGAGCATGATAAGTAGTTCATACAAAAAAGTAGAAAAACCAGGTATCTTATGCCTAACCATTTCAGAAAATACATATATAAAATTGTTCAAAATATATATAAGAAATATCAGCTTGATGTAAGAACCAATGTGGTCCCTTTCCATCTATCCAATACTAAGTAGTACAACTCAATCACTAAGTTCCATCTTTGAATCCTAAATAATTACTTGATCTAAATTAATGAGATCTATATTAACCTTCAGGGGACTTTTTAGGTATTGAGAAGGATCTAGGAAGGACACCACTGATGTGTTCCAATATTATATCAATAATTATGAAGGTGTATTATAAATTAAAACTGAAGGGAAAACATAACCTGTTATTATTTAAACTAATTATATTGTCCTAAAAATGACATAAAGGTGTCTATATTCTTCATAAAATTCTATAATATCTCTCAAAAAGTTACCCTAAACACATATATATCGATTAAATTGTGTTTAAACACACCCACACATAGATATATATATATATATATATATATATATATATATATCAGTGGAATGTATCATTGGCATAGAGCCCAAGGAACCCCCCAATGTATATCATATCATGTGATCCCACAAGTTCCACCTATAATCATGTCAATGACAACTCATCCCATTATAATTTAACAAAAATTCATGTGAAATTCTTATTAAATAATACCATGTCCCACAAAAATCTTCTCAAAGATTCCCCATCAAATCAATAGCCCGATGTCTCAAGGCATTAAAATATCCTTCCTCCAATAAATAATAACCATTGTATCAAAAGTCAATGTCCTAAGGCATGATGATATATTTCCGCCTATATTCCCATCACCTCAGCCTTAAATAAAATGTTTAGTCTCATCCCCCAACTGATGGTCTCTACACCATCAACTGATGGTCCATCACTGTCAATGTGGGTTTCTACAGTGAGTATCCACAGTATATTGGAATGTCAACACCATCCCCAAAGTTCTGTAGTATAAAGGGGCCTCCAACCGCAAATATTGGTCAAAACCACCTCAGCTAATTCCTATCTCTATTAATATGACTCTAATAGTGTTTAGGATAACAAAATCTAAGGAGAAATAACCAAACAACCTAATCCATGTGATTCCAAACCCTATCCCCTATGACCATGTTGCTAAATCACAATTCTCATCATCATCCAATGTCACACGGGCCATGAACTCATCCTAATAACCTCATTTACTTAATCTCACGAGCATGTAACCTCAACATGGTGATAAGAACCACCCCATGCATCTCTTGCTAAGACCAACCTGAAAAATTGTGTCACCTTAGTCCAGGTGATCAACATCACCTCGATCCTTGTTCTTAGCCAGTCACATTATCATGGAACTCAAGAAATAAATAAAAACAAATTAGAATTTAATTAATGAAACATAGTCATCCAAACATTCCTATGATTTTCCAATTCCCATAACTAGTATAACTATGTGTAGTAAAGAAAGGTAATTCCCAATAGTATCTCAGATAATCCATTGAAAATTTTAGAATATGTATCAATTTATTAGGGGTATCAATCAGTCACACACCCCATGAGAATTTAAAAATTCATGCATAATGCTCATAAAATAAAGGAGATAGCATATAACCACCTATCATATAATAATATATGCCCGTTCATCAGATATCAACCCTTAATATGAATTAGAATTAGAAAAAATGATGTTTTAGACAAACACCCTAAATATAGGGAAACGATATAGCCAAGGTTTTTTCATTATGTGGGAGGGGGAGTAATAGAAAAGAATATAGTATATTTAATTTCATACTAATGTGCATCTAATGATACTAATGTATCAGGGATCAGAGCTTAGATCAATGAGATCCCTAAAATTATTCAAAGAGGAAAGATGAAGCTCACCCTGTGTTGTGTATATGGGTGAAGAAGGTCGGAGGAGGAAAAACAATATAAGGAGGGTGGGGGAAATTTAATTTCAACCAAATAAATGTATTGTATGTTCTGGCCACATTGTTGGTTAACCATGCACCAAATGTGTGGTGCTGAATGTCCAAGCACTACACATACACATGATAGGCGCACAGTTTTCCAAATTGTGTACAGACTATGCAAATCCCCTATGTTAAAAACTAAAAAGGTCTCTTATAGTTGTTTACCCCCACCTTCGTAGTTTGAAAAACCTTATCCAGTTCTTTATGTGGTCACATAGTTATTCCTTGGAGGCAACATGGTTTTTCTATAATGTGATCCTTGATCTATGCCTTCCTGAAACTAGTTTTTAAAGACCTTACAAAATAGAAACACACTCAAAACCCTAAGGCTATTTTTGAGGATTAATAAACATCTAGAAAAGAAGAATTGGTTCAATCAAAATCTCATAATTAGGTTCCAAGGATCGAATGGGAATGTTTATCTGACCACCAAACATTAAAATTTCAACCATGTTGATGATTTTTGACCAGCTAAAAAACTTTGGATGTTGGAATGTACAAAATATGTTTGATGAGGGGATTATATCCAATCTAAATTTTATGATAGATAATTCCAAAATAATTCACTTCTTAATGAATACAAAAATTATAATTGTTTATTATACATTATAGAAATATAAAAAATTCTAAGGGGAGAAACTACAGTATTTTATTACGGTATTGAACATGAAATTTTCATCCTAGATTTAATGGTGATCCAAACTAATATTTTGTGGAGTTATTCATATATTTTAACAATTAACCCCTAGAAGTACGTAAATTTTTTGTGAAGATTCATTAATACCACATATGTAAATATTATTTATTTAGTATAACTAAAACAATAAAAACGTTTATTTTTGGATCCTTTAATGTAAGTACTCAACATCAATGTATCATGTTAGGATAGATTATTAGTAACCACTAAGTGTTCCAATGTGTAAATTGGATAAAACATGATGACATTTGTTATAAATTCTCTTAAAATGATACATTTTTACTAGATTTGGCATTTTGGATGACCTTGTCTATTATCTAGCTGAGGAATTACTTTAATAAAAATATTTTAGGGAAACATGTTGATTAAAATAAAGAGATAAGCTGAATAAGAGTTTTATTTTTGTATAATTTTTTATTAATAAATCATAAAAAATATATAGTAACACTTTAATTAATATTTTATCATTATAACATAAATAAAAATTAACTAAATTGTGATCCCCTAGTCTTATTAAACCCTGATGCAAATGAAAATTAACATGATCACCATGATAGAAAATGTTGAACCCTAGGTTAACTCTCAAACATCAAATCATGGAACCCTACTTTATTTGTAATTACGAAGACAATAAATGGTAAACTGAAACTATGACAAAATTTAAACATTATAAATATGAATTTATTATCATTTGGGATTAGATTTTATTAATTACATTATTTATAAAGTTGATAATATTTCACAATTGATTTTTTTTCTCATCATTCACATAAACTCATCATTGTGTGATTTTTTCATTGATTGGGTTGCTTAAGTTTTAATAAAAATTTAATTTTTCATATTATTATGAATTAAATATCATGTATGGATTCGGAAAATATTTTTATAGAATATAAAAATAAGATAAATTACTAAATATTTAAAGTTCCGTTGGGTATCACTCATCCAAGAAATATTTTTTATAAGGAAATGTCTTAAAAATGAAAACAAAATTCACTTTCTTATATTATCTTCCATCCTTAATAAATTTTAGAATAGAATAATCTAAATAAATTAAAATAATATAATTAGAAAATAAAAAAGAAAATTTAATTGTAATAGTAAAACATTATAATCTAGAAGAAGAAGAAGAAAAAGAGAACATATTACAAGGGTTCCTTTCAATGAATATTTCCCACATAGAATGGAGAAAATGGTGAGGTTTCACAATTCTTCAATTATATAGATCCTTATACAGGTAAAGAGTCTCGTTGTACATAGATGGACCTCAAAGGTGATGTGACAATAAAGCTGGGGAACCACTTCACTGGTCTAGACAGCCATGATCTCCCACCCCTTCAATAGTAAGATTCTTCTGATGATGACAGTTATAGTCACCCCATATTGAAGTGCATGGACTGAAATCAAGGAAAAGGTCCTCACAGCCCTAGAAGGAAGAAAGGGAAAAAAGGAATGTGTGACTCGGGAAAATGCGTTATAGTTAAGGGGAAAAACCAAAGGGGAGGAAGGACTAATAATTCTTGCCAAAACCAATGGAGACTCGGTCATCCATGAATGGTAGAAATATGGAACGTAAAGCTGTATAGATATATGAATGTGAAGAATCATGTAGGAGTATAAGAGACAGGAAATAAAATGATGGTGAGTGCATGAAACTAATCTTTCTCTCTAAGGAATAAATTCTTGAAAAAATTCACCTTCCCAAGGTCTCCGAAGAGGATATCAAAAGAATTTATGAGCAATGGTTGAAAGTTGATGCTAACAAATAGCAAGAAGTGTGGATAAACAAAAAAGATCAAATACTATCTGGGGGATTCAATTAGAGAAAAATCAATATAGATGAATTCATTCAGAAAATGGGAAGGATGATAACTCACCTTGAAAATCTCATCAAAGGGGATTCGAAAACCTAGGTTAGTACGCTTCACTAGGAACATTATAGAATAGCTGAGTCTAGTAATCTTAGAGTGGTGTTTACTCATTTTGTGTGCTCTTTCATCATGTAGTGGTTATTGTTGGTGTACAAGGTTTCTCATTTTTCATTAAAATGGTTTCCTTAATAAAAATTTTAATTTGGCGGATCATCATTATACCATTAATTAGGTAGGAAAAATTCACATTTCTTGGTTTTATGTGGTTCTTTTTCATCATATTTAATTAAACAATTTACTATAAGAAGTTTCATGGAAAATATTGTAAAAATTTCAAGGGTTTTATAAATATTCAACTGATTATATCATTTAAAACATTGGTAAATCATTGATAAAAAACTATTTCCATTACTTAACATTCAATCAATGATATTGGTAAAAATAAAACATTAATATTCAATAATTTGCATAGAAGTTATGATCATGTGACATGATTTTTTTCTCATTTTCATTTTTTTTGATGTTTTTTAGAAATTAAAATAAAACACAAAAAATAAATTAAGGCCTAAATAATAATCCCAAAATTTTACCCACTCTCACATTTAAAACATTCCATTTTCCTCAACGTGACCACATGAAATGATAAATTCATGTAAAATATAGAATTTAAATTTTGGACAAATTTCATGAATGTGAGTGTGTAAGTGTGAAAATGAAGCATTGTTTCTAGTGGATAGCATAAAATATAATATTATTTCTATAAATATTATAACATAGATAAACTAAAACAAAATTAATGATTAAACATTCATTAAAAATAAAATTAAACTTATATGGTTTAGAAGTCATTAACAAAAAATAGAGTCTCATCATTTAAATAATTATATTTATATTGTCTATATCAATAAAATGGTAAAATATTATTCTAAATATGATGGGGTGTGGATTCTTCATTTTGAACCACTACATCTATGTATGAACAATTATCATCTATGTTGGGTTATTATTTTAGAAGTCTCTATATCACATGAAATATATGTCCACCTCCTTAATGTTGTAATTGTATTTTAGAATGAATGGAAAGAGAATATACTATTCAACCTCCTTAATATCTACTAATGTAAAAAAAATCCCAGTGATTTTTGAATATTATTTACAAATTGTGGATATTATATAATTTTCACTTCAACGATTTTTTTCCATGAGATTCTACATGTGTGTTATCTTACTCATGTGCCTCACATAATAAATAAAAGGGTTTATCCATCCTTTCTTTATAACGAGTCACTCCTTGTGTGGTCCTTTATTTATCATCTTGAAAAATAAAAAAATACATCGATTTAATTAGTTTTATTTAAATAATATTATTATGATTTTCAATATATGAATGTTAATAAGAGGTTTTGTTAGGATAGGTGAAATTTCCCCTTAAATATTCTTGTATTATATAATTTACTTCATAAAATACTTATGGAATGAAATTTAATGGGTTGTATTGTGCTTTCTATTTAAAACATTCTTCATATTCAATTATATACCCATCAACATAAACTAGTATAATTATTTATTATTTTTTGACATATGTATCTCCTATGATATTTTCTTCTAATACTCATATAGTGTAACAATCACCATAGAAATTTTTATTTTATTCCCATATATGTAACATTTAATGTTAAGTAATCTAAATTTTTATGATCTCAATATTTACATAACTGAATTATCAATGGTGGGTTTTGATTTTATATGTATTTAATGGAATATAGGGCATGGGTACTCTATTGTGTACAGCATTCACAAATGTTTGGGTCTAATGATTTTATATAAATTCCACAATAAATACTCTCATCTTTCATTGTAAATTGGTTTATTGGTTTTTCTTGGTATTTTTTTCTTATACAGCTAGACAATAGTCAAAATCCCACCAAGAATGTGTAGGTTGGTTGGGTTGGATAAAAATAATCCATCCTAAAACAACATGTTTATGGAGAAAAAATTTTACTAAATAAAAAATATATAAAATAAAAATAAGTATTAGGGAGGATAAATGTCAAAAATAAATGAATTTAAAAAATATTATTTTAAAGAAAAAAAATTACATGAAATGAAAGTAATAGATCTTTTTTCTATAACAGGTTGAGGAAAAAATCTATTCTTATAGTAAATGACACCCGTTTGATGAGCATTTTCATTCGTGCTCTTATAAGACATGATGTTTTTTACTATGTGAATCATTTTGGCTGACCTAGGTCATTCTCATAAAGATAAGGTATGTTAATAAAACTAATTTAGGTAAAACTATTTTAATAAAATTGGGAAAAAAAACCACATGTTGGGGTGGATTTTATTGTAGGATCACAAAGTAAGAAGTGATGAAATGATAAAGAGTTATTTTTCAATGAAATGTTGTTTAATAATCCTAAGGAATCCATAAAAAAATAGTTACTTTTTATCATTATATCAATTGATAAAAATTCACTTACACATTAACCCCTAAAAATAATAACCCCTAAATTCTATATAAATCAATATAGAAACAAAGATTAAAGAAATTGAACAGAGTGTTAGCTCATGAAAATTCAATCATAACACACTGATTTGATTATCATTCCAACAAAAAATTATGGTTTATTTGAAATTATAAATCAATTTAAACATTATAAATGTTATTTAATTGTTTTTTGGGATTATTTTTGAATGGTATAACTCTATTTCATGATTATTATATTTGAAAATTTATGTTTTTCTCTAAATATTCACAAAAAGTCATCCTCAAGTGCTAAGTGTTCATTGATTTATTTATATAATTTTTAATTCATAGTTAACTGATCATTTTTCTTAAATTAAATTATTTTAATTTATTTAAATTAATGAATTTAATAGGGTGGAAATTATTTCAATTTTAAATGAATAATTCTTCCATTGGTGTACGGATCATCGTATATATATTTTTCAAGAGAAAATGTTTGAAAAAGGAAAACCCAATTTCATTGACACTATTAGCTTCTACCCCTAGTTAAGTTAAAAATATAATAACATATCCAAAATAAAATTAAATTGATGATAAAAATTGTGAATTTAATTATGAGAAAAAAGAATTAAAACACAGAATAATAATGAAATAACATCTTGGGGGTCCTTGAAAAGAAACGTTCCTAATTTCAGTATAAAATAGAGATATGATGCACTATATTGCCTATATTGTCTTTATTTTTGACCCTAAACACTCCCTTAATGGTGATAAGTTTAAATTTATATAGTTAAAGGGAGGATACAAAGATAAAATTCATGAAATTTAATATTTAAAATCTAGTTAAAAATAACCCTATTTTTGTGTCATGCCTTTGAACCGTGAAATGAAAAAACGAGATGTCTCTCTAGTTGAATGAAATCTTCACTTCTATCTCCAATATATTTTACAAAAAATCGAA
Source organism: Viscum album (assembly GCA_963277665.1). Lineage (NCBI taxonomy): Eukaryota > Viridiplantae > Streptophyta > Magnoliopsida > Santalales > Viscaceae > Viscum > Viscum album. Next base: position 1,434,569,636 of record OY728140.1, read on the forward strand.
TCCCAATTTGAACATCCTTCCAATGAAAAAAATTTGTAAAGAAAGGGAAAGGGGGTTCAGAAAACCAAAACAACCAATTCCAAGAAGACCTAAGGGGGGCCTAAAGAAATGAAGTCCCATGGCATCTCCCCTAATCACATTGACCCCAACTAGTGTTAATCAACTCAAATTGTGAAGTAAAATAGGAGCATTCCAGGTAACTTTAATAGAAGAAATGTGTTCAGACACCTTGGCCATAGGTTAGCCATGTCTTCCACCCCAAGATTCCTCTAATATTCTAGGGGATGGGGACTAACACTAGGTAGGAATATATTTATTATGGTTTGAATTATCCAAAAACACTTTTACATAACAAAAATCTCTACAAATGATATTATATGTTATGATATAAAATAAAAAACCAACTTCAATATCTAATTCATGAGACAATATTTATAATTCAAAAATGACTGATAGATACAGAAATAATAAATTAAATTTAACAAGATACACACCCAATAATCCATAAGGAAAACCAACACAAATAAATATAAAAAATGGATATCCATAAAACATTATCACCAAAAATGATAATCATGTTTGACAATCACCTTCAGAAAACACTAATCTCCCTCTCCACTGACATCACATCCAAAAAATTAACTACTTAATTGTCTTTCATATTTATAACTCATCATATATGGAGGGAAAAAATTCTTCAAGGGGATAGTAGGTAAATCCCGAATAGAATTTGGAAAAACCTCAAAGAAATAAAAAGAGGCCAAGTTAGATCAAATCCATCAAGATAGAAGATGTCCCACTCATGGATGATTATAACTAAATCACTAAAAATATATATAATTTTATATAAAGAAATCACATAATTATTTTTGACTCTTTTAAAGAGAGATAATAAATTAAATCATTCAACCCAAACCAACCATGAATCCAAGCTACCCATCTAATCCAATCCCACATCATCTAAATGAATATGGTTGGAGACCTACTACTCACCAAAATAAGTTTCAACAGAAAGAGTAATAAACCCATATAGAAAACTTAATCATCATTGAACATGTACATAAAATTATGGTGTTCATAACTTTTTATATTGAGGAATTTTCCCCTGATTAATAACGGAACAATGATTTTGGGTGTACCCCACTATAGTAACTATTTGGAAGACTAATTTATTGTTAGTTAGGGACCCAAAATATATAAGAGTATTTCCTTATGAATATATGTGAGTATAAAACACTAATATCCTATTTCAGGCACATTTTATATCATCAACATGCAACCTATGGAACACAGAACCTCCATGAATTCTATATGTATGTATGAACCCAGTCAATGGAAATATAGAGTTAAATCATAAGCATTCTTAAAATTTGATACACACAACATATGGCGGTATAAAGTATAATGTAATGATAATTTATGTAGTAAAATACCAATATATTCAATCTATCCATACAAATATAACAAAAAATGAGAATATTCTAAAACACCCTTGAAGGTCTCATGTCAGCCCATTTATATCAAGTTCTCAACATAGGTATAGTGTGAGATATACTACCATGAAAAAATGAAGGACCTACAATTTTCACACTACAATGATGTTACTCATTCAATATAAAGTGTATATTTTCATTATCTATGTGTTTCAATCCACATTTTCAAGTTTTAACCATCACATTCATATCATAAGAAGTACTAACTTGCCACAATACACTATATGTAAGATTAATTTGGAACACATGGAATCTACATACAATTAAAGTCATCCTTCTATTATGTACTATAATTAAGGGCATGTTCATGGTATAATAAGTAATTTTGTGGTGTGGTCATAATATAAAGGAATGGGATAAATTCATGAGGGCATGTGTATCAACATGTTGTTCTTTATCCTGGTGAAACATAAACCAACACAATATATTCATGCTTCAATTTTCATTTCCACCCAATACCATTGCTTCTATGCAATACCTCTATGCATATTTATCAATGTCATACTCTACCATCATAAGGGCCACTATCCAAAAATAATAATAATTTGATAAGAATATGGTATTTAAGAAAGAGGTTTTTCAATAAGATATTGAATACATAAAAAAATCAACAAAGAATCGTTTTTAGAGTTAAATTCTCAATATTGTTGATAGGGCATCAAAAATGTTAAATCGTAGATTAAGGATTAACAACAATAGATCAATTGAAAAATAAATCAAACGATAAAAAAATATGAGAATAAATAATATTCAGACCTTAGATCTCATTTAAATGTGTTTTTTATAAATCCATAATTTGGTAATTAGAAAGTATCACCATGATATTATAATTTCTCAAAATATCATCCCAGATAACTATGGCTCTGAAGAAAACCACACAAGGTTGGGAGGTTTGGGGAGGAATTGAAAAAATATGAGAGAGAGGGATCAAGAGAAATATATAATGAAAATGCAATCTGGCCTAATAATGAAGCAATGTTAATAGTCATTGTAGAATTTTTTAATGTTTTAAAAAATCAAAATTCAACATGTACCAAGAAAACACAACGTCTATTGATCAATCAAAGATAAAAAACTATAAAATGATAAAGGTACTCATTATTTCTATAGGAAATCATTTAAACTCTAATTATATTCACACAGAATGACCATATTGTAGTACAACAAAACATTTCACAACCTAATCCTAAAACCACTAATAATAATGGTGCAAACATCATACCACCTTGATATACCATTAACAACAACTATATAGTAATCCAACCATTTCAGTGAAATTCCCTAGTACAAGATAAATCCAATGGAACCACACATCTCTTTCCTTTCTTGTGATATTAACTCAATGGAATAGAGAAATGCACATTGTAATCTATATTACCATGGTCTAAAGGAAGAATCATGCCAAAAAATGACTCACCACATCATATGTCTTCTCTTATTCTCACAAAATTAATAAAGTATTTGAGATAAAAATTCATGTCCATTAAATCCTCCCCACTATTAGTAATTTTCATCAATAAAATCTTAACCAACTCAAAAAATATGATAGTATTGATCCCAAATTAGAGCCTCATAATCCCAGGAGATCTCCTAATGGTTCTTGAAAAATCAAAGAACACACACCAACGGTAGCACTGGTCCGTTATTGTTCAACTCTTGCTGATCAATCATCATGATCAGGTATTCTGAGTAGGTAAAATTATCTCCAATGTAAATATCTCCTTAGTGTATGAAGTTATACATATCATGAACATGCCTCCATATAATTAACACATGAAAGAAATTATGCACTTAGTCTAATTATAGGGTAATTATAGGTTATAATACAACCCTCATACACTATATGAGATATGGAAAGATATATTTAACCACATATCTAACTTCCTTCCTCTTCCAAATATGAAAAGACCTCATCACATCGAGACATTTAGCAACAGAACATCTCTATCCCTAAACTCCCAATGCATCCACCATTAGTACATATAGGACTTCTAATAGTTATGATATGTCCTCATCTCATCTTGGATCACCAATATCTTCTCAATTATCGACTGCATGAAATATATCCCGATAAATGATGGATCTGAAATTTCATACCAATAAAAAGGTTACCTATATGTTCTCTCATATAACACTCGGAATGGAACCATGAAAATACTAAAGCAGTATTTATTGTTGTGTGTGTAATTTCAAAGGGTAAGGGATGCTCCCATCTCATGAAAAAACAAAGCACATAAGACCTCAAAAGATCTTACAAAACCTAAATTGTTATATTCATCTTTTTACCTATCTTATTTTGAGAACAATTCTCATACCTAACTAGGTCATTATTTCCACCTACGTGATCCTCTATAACTGGTAAGTTCAAGAAGAGTATTAGTTGGAAACAACCATCAATGTTACCCCATATAGTCTCATGAGCTCTTCACTATACATGCACCCTAATATTTCTAGTAAACTAATCTCCTAGATAGAGAGTAGTGGATCAATGTAGTAAATTCTTTAATAGTCTCCCAAATCTAAACATGAAAATTCATTCAACATGGAATTACTCTCATGAATTCCATTGATATGCCACCGTAAATTTATTTTTTAACCTCAATGAGTTAGTCCAAAACTACTGAAACCTAGTTCTCATCATTCATCTATTTACATGTGAGGAATCAGGATCCAAACATGAAAACACTCCTCTTTATACAAGGCCATAAAAAATAAAATATTATTTCTTAGTACATATTATTCACACAGGGATGGACCTCTTAGGGTGAAGTGTGTAAATCCATCTGTACTACATCATACAACACAACTGGTACCAATGTTTGCCCTTATAAGAGGATTATGTTCTCCCCACCTTTGGAAAATAAATTTTCTATTCCACTTGAGGATATCCATATAAATATAGATTTTTAATATATGTCTCCAAAATCGGCCTCCCATACACACTATTGAAGCTGATGTTCTGCCAAAATGTATTGAACATAATGAAATTCTACCTCATCCACCAATTAAAACTATATCCATAGCACATTCATATATGCCTATTCTATCAATTGATCTTGAGATTTCATTATAAGGAAATATAGGACCACATTTTGCTTCCCTGAATTTTAGAGAATTTTAATGTCATAGTCTTGGAGGAACTCTGACCAATAGCTCTACATCAGGTACTGATATCAATTTTTCCTCTTATAGTTTTTTTAAACTATAAAATAATCATTGAAAATTTAATGTGTCCATGACTTGTAAGCCAACAAAAATACTTCTAGATCTAAATTTTTAGTCTTTTAATTCTTCTTGTAATTTCTCCATTGTATAAATACATAAGAAATTATAGCCCTCCTCAAAAATATTACATACCTAATGAGATTAACCAAAATTAACATACATACATATTTCATTATATCCCAATAATATTCAATACATCATAGAATAAAACACACAACAAAACATACAGGTTTAATTCCTTTTAATATTAGTCATATGATCTTATTATTTTACAATAAGTTGTAATAATTTCTTACAAAAATATATACACATGACGTTGTTCTATAAATATCACACATAATAATCCTCTTAATTTTTTATAGAATAAAAACATATTAAAATGCTCATCTCATATACTGAGTATGGTTGAAAATAAAACACAAAAATTGAAGGTTATAAATGAGAATAAGATAAATATTTGGATATGGGAATATTATTAGGGTGAAGAACATGAAAAAATAACACCCAATAAAACATATATAATAAGAAATCGGTCATGAAATAATGATTTATCTAAATAATCAACCTAAGAAGACTCCTGAATCAACACCTAACCTAGAATTACACTAACTCGAGGTGCACCCCCAATCCCTTTGATCTGACAACAAGTGTCATAGGATTATAAGGAAATCAATGGGGTTTATTTCACCTGGATAAAAATGATTTAATAATTCGTTAAATTCCCCTGTAATTCCTTCATTCCAAATCCATAAGTCCTATTTCATTGCTAAAAACTAATACACAGATTTAGATAAAACTCAAATAGTACATCAAATAAAAAATGAAAAATAATTCCATTAATCACCTTCTAATCCATCACACACAAAATCTGACATATTATCCCCTATAAATACACATATAAAATACAATACCCTTAAATTTAAATTAATGAATAAAAAAATTAGCTAAAACTACTATATCAATAAAGGTAAACATTTTAATGCCAGTAAACCTATCCCAAATGACCTTGTGTCATGCTCAATGCATACATAGAACCCATTGCATGAATTAAATCCAAAACCTAAATAATATAAAGACCATAACCCCAATATCATAGGATCAGTGGTAACTTTATTACATTTGAATAAGATAAACAGAATCTGATCCTGAAGGGCCAAATAGTTTTTTAGTCATTTAAAACTAGATACATTCATCAATCTATTATTACATTTTAAATCATAAAATAAAATACAATGAATGTAATTTTTTTTAATCCTTTTGATCATTTAAATATTCCTTCTCCATATCCTGTGGAAGGGAAAAAATAAGGGTTAGATAATATGCTTAGTAATGTTTACGTATAGTAGAAGATATCATCAATCAATAAGACATTATATATCTGTCATGGTAAATAATTGACCATGCATCACATTTAATCAATAAATTTGGAAAAAATGTGTCACTGGAATATATCAGTTCAACAATCTCATGGAAAATAATTACAATATTTTCAAGTATTGGAATGATTAATATTGGATTGTTATGATCTCATACATCATGACATAGATATTCTCAATACCTTTCAAAGTTATTGTTTAATCAATGGGTAGGTAAGCACTAGACACCCATTTAATGTTATCTTACTTATTTCCGTCGTGATACTATTGATGTATCATGGGTCTCTCTAATTTTGGTCCACACCCATAACTGGATGTCCAAAAAAATCCTTATATATCGAATGATCCATTTAATTCATGAACAATATACTTATCAATAAATGTCTATATTGAGTAATAAATATGGATTATCAATAATTCTCCAGTCAATCAAATAACATTCATGGTAAGGAAGCATATATAGAAACAATATATGGTTTAATAAATAAGTATATACATGATAAATATTATAGATATCTAAGGGAAATTTAATTTACAAAGATAAAAAAAGTGAATATATCAAAGGAATGTTACTAAAAAAATAATAATAATAAAGTTAATTTCAATACATTCCACGGTAAAACAAATCATAAACCAACTATATAATGAATTATGATGGTAGCATGATAACATATTTTTAATAACCCCTAACCTAGTATCACAAAGTTGATGTTTGTTTTATTACAATGATATTGATTAAAGATACCACATCACTAATAATAGATCATTTTAGTAGTCTGGAAGCAATACATACATAAGTAGATCCCTTAATACATTTTTAAATAAATATAGAACATAAAAGCGGAAAATAAACTTCTTTCTTGTAACTTAATAAAATATTTAATATTCATAACCCATGGAATAAAAATAGATAAAAGGGTGAGATAATATGCTCAATTATGTTAAAATGAATCAATAATAAGTGAATTAAAGCTAATATGGAATAATAATTATGGCAATGTATGTAACTGAAAAACGAATTCAATCAATAAATTGGGAATGGAAAAACGCATCTATTGATTTTTTCATAGGGAAAATATCATGGAAAAAAATCAATATTGAATGAATAAAATTATTAACTATTAAAAATTATAAATTTAGAACATGAACCACTATAGTTATGAACATTCACAAATATTTTATGGTTTTTGGTAGAAACTTGTATGATTATGCATGGAAACAAATGTGAAGGGTTTATCACCGACTATTTTTTCCCATGATACATGTTGATGCATTAATGGGAAGTCTATAAATGGGCCCCACCATTTAATAAAACACCAAATAATTCTTCAAACATGGATTTAATTCAAGAACAATATGACATATCAAAATATTTTTATTTAGTAGAGGACACATATTTAACAACATTTCCCCCATTAAAATAACTTTCAATGTAATCATCGTATGTAAAAATTTTGTATGGATTATAAAATAATAATATACATGATAAAAAAATATTAATTTATAAGATAAATATAATTTAAAATAAAAAATGATCTCAAAGTGGTAGTAGATACACCACAAAAAAATATTATGTTCACGATACCAAGTAATTCTCGATGAAATGTAAGTTGAGATGAGGTCCCTAACCATATGTCAAAAATCATTATACACATGTACTAAATTAATGAATACTAAAATTAGATTTATTGACTAACTAATTTGGAACCTCTTGAACATATATTATAGTTTTATTAAGCTCATTTATGGCAATTACAATGAGTTATAATGATTAATTTTGTTGTTCTGTGAGTGTTTGTTTTATTGGTTTTCATGATTGGTTTGCTTGTATACAAGTATAGATGTTCATATAAAATGAGAATAATTCTCTATAATTGAAATTATATGTTATTAATGAAATTTTATAAGTTTAAATTGATTTATATTTCATTTTTCATATCGTATGAGGATAAATTATTAGATAAAATGATAAGGAAAATGATTTAATTTATTATTCTATTTTTTATTACCATTAAAAAGTTATGTAATTTTATTTAATATAATAATTAAATTTAGGTTATAGAACATTATATAAAATATAATATATACATATATATAATAAAATATTATTTACCCATAATAATGGTTATATGACCATCCTTGAAGGTGGTAATGGAAACTTTAAATGAACCATCCCTGACGGTATTAAATCGACGCATCACAGATGATATTTTAATTTTGAGAATAAAAGGAAGAGGAAAAGAGATTTAAGGATGGATATTCAATTAAAATAACTAAACTATAGTATATATAAGATACTAAAGTTATTAACTATTTTTGATATAGGATTTAAGTTTTTGATTATAAAAGATATAAAATTAAAAGAGGATGTTTCCTCTTGTATAGTGTCTCCATGAGAACCTCCTTAAGGCACTTGGGATTGGTTTTTTGGTGAGACCAAAAAGATAAGAACTTGAAGAATATGTTGTTAGTGTAATTTGGAAGAATATATGAAATATCCAAATATTATAAGGTGTGAGGAGAAGAGGTGGTGAGGGATGGTATTTATAGTGGAGGAGAGTGGTGTTTTTTAATATTTTATTCATTTGTTTATTATTTTGGATCAAGACTATAAAAAGTGATGATTTTATAACTATGTAAAATAAATATTGTTTATGATTTCAAATTTATGGTTTATTACGTCATCCATGACTCAAAAAAAATTATTTGACGCAAAATTTTAAATACAGTGAATTACAGTATTTCTCTATTCACCAAAAAGTCATCAATTTTAGAAAATCCCAAAAAATCATTAAATCCATTTTTATGTGTTGATTTAAAAAATAGGATAAATTTTTTGAAAATAATATTATAAATATTGGAAATTTAATTTTTATGTAAAAAATCATTTATTAAAAAAAATCTGATTTAAAAATTATAACTGATTTTATAACACACTGACATTTTAATTAAGGTATCATAATATTATATAATAATAAAAATAAAATATTAATTTAATTTATAAAAATATTTTTCGAAAATAATTGTTCTTCTAAATAATTATATTAATTATAAAATCATAAAAAAGCATTTAATTTTTATAAAAATAACAACAATTAATTTATCATTTCTCAACTATTTATTTACTTATTATATGATATAAATATATCATATTTTAGTTTATGAGATTCCAAAATTTTATTTACAGTTTCATTGGTTAGGTTACTATTTTAATGTCCAATCAATATTCTTCCATGTTACATTTCTATTAAAACAGTCATGTAAGTATTTAATAATATATCATGGTTCATTTATCAAATAAATCATTTTTATTTAAGAAGATACAGACCATAAACTCTCAGGGTTTTATATTCAATCCCCCTTTATAAATTTCATCCTCAAAATTTTTCTTGAATATTTCTTTTAAAAAATATGATGGTTCATCTTCTTCATAACATCCTAAGGTTCTGACATTGCTTTTTCCAATTTTATGGTTTCTCTAAAGAATAATTACCAGTCAAGATGTCTGTTTTATCAAGACTTTCACTCTTATGCCATTAATACTGATAGGATATTCATAGTAAGACAAATCCTATTTAAATTCTATTTATTCATATGTTATTGCATGTTTTGGCTATCACCTGTAGTTGTTTAACAATGATATGTGCAACACATCATGAACATTGGAGAGACTTGGTGGAATTTCTAATCGATAAGCTACAACTCTAATTATTTCCATAATTTAAAATTCTTTGATACACCTAGTGCATAATTTCTATTTCCTACTTAATTGTGCGACACCCTTCTATTGATATACTTTCACAAAGACATGATCTCCCATGTTAAATTCCAAATACTTTCTCTAGTTGTCAACATAAATCTTTTTCCTACTTTGATATACATTAATATAGGCCTAAATTGCCTTTACCGTTATCATTGTATCATCAATATATTTTTGGCCTATAATTTTCCTCTCACCATGTTATTCATAACAAGTTGGAGAATAACATCTCTTTCAATATAACGCTTCATATGTAGCCATTTGACTACTATAATGGAAATTATTATTATAAGAAAATTAAACCAAAGGTAAATAATGACCCCACATGCCTTGAAAGATAAGTGATCATGATATCAATATGTATTGTAATGTTTGGATTGTCCTTTTAGATTGTACATCAGTTTGAAGGTGATAAGAAGTACTCAAATGAAGTTCGATATCCAAATCCTTCTGAATACTCTTCCTGAAATTTTATTTAAAATGTGGATCTCAATCCAAAACAATAGATAGAGGCAAAACATCATGTCTTACAACTCATTAATATAGAGTCTTCCTTGGTTCTCAAGAGGTAAATGATCTCTTATAGCAAGAAAATGTGATTATTTTTAAGGCAATCAACAATAACCCATATTTTATTATTCTTATTGGGAGTCTTTGATAAAACCATGATGAAGTCCACAGTAATTTTATCTCATATTCACATAAGAATATCTAGAGGATTAATGACTCTTATAGGATGATATATCATATCATTCACTTGTTTAAAAACTAGGCATCTTGAAACATAGTCACTGATATCCAACATCATATCATACCCCCAAAAATGATCCTTTATATCTCTATATATCTTGTTAATACCTAGGTGTAGAGTGTAATTTGAGCTATGAGCATCATTTAATTGTTCTCTTTTTATCCCAGGTATTGGTGGAACAAATAATATCTTTCCAAATATTCTAATTACATATTCATACATGAAGTATTCCAATATTCCATCATTAACAAATATATTTTTTTTTGAAAATTGTCATCATCAGATTGAGAATTTTTTATCTACTCGAGTAAATGTCGTTTTGAAATTATTTGAAAAGGGAGTGATGTTTTCCCTTCCTTAATAATTCCCAATTCCATCACCACTAAATCTAGGAACATGGGATCTTTATCAATCCTCATTTTGTTTATAAGTCCATAATATTTTCTTCTTAATTGCGGCTTCTACCTTATATTCTTTTCTTGGGTGGTACTGTATTGAACAATCATAATCCTTGAGTAACTCAAGCCATGGATTTTTCCTCATTTTGGGTCTTTCTATGAAAAGATATATTTAAAAACTTTTGATCCATATATATCTCACATCATTCACCATGGAGATTTTATCTCTACAAATTCATGGAAAATATTATTACTGCTAACTCAAGGTCATGAGTTGTATAATTTTGTTCATTACTCTTAGACTTATTTAATTAATATAAAATAACATTTTCATTTTTTATAAGTACACCGCTGAGTTCTTTCTTCGATGAAACACTGTATATCAGTAAACCATCATTTTATGATGTAAGAGTCAAAATCTGGTCCTTGAGTAATATTCTATTTAATTCATCAAAACATTCTTCCCGTTCTTTTTTCCATATCATCATAACCCATTTTTTGCAACCTTGGTTAACAAGATTTCTTATATGGAAAAATTGTGAATGAAACATCGATAGTAACCTGCAAACCCAATAAATCTATGTAACTCAATTATTATCATTGGTGTAGGCCTTTCTTATAATTCCTTTTCCTTTAATGAATCAGCTAAGATGACTTTCATGGAGATAATATGGGAAGGAAAGTAAATTTCCTAACGAAAAAATTCACAATTCCCAAATTTAAAATATTACTCTTTCCTTTTGAGTTTCTAAATAATGATCTTTAAGTGATTAAGATGGTCTAGATAGATTTTAGAATACACCCAAATTTCATTAATGAATGATCCAAAACAATTATCAATATATTCATTGAATAATCAGTAAAATAAATCCATGGAATCTTAGGGTGTACTAGTTAATCGAAAAGGAACTACTGTAAACTTGTAATGTCCATAACTTGTTGGAAAAACTATATTCGGAATACCTTCCTTCTTTACTCACAATTTATGATACCTAGAATGAATTTCAATATTAAAAAAATACTGAGCCCCATGATGTTAATCAAACAAATCCTCAATGTGAGTCATAATATACATTTATTTATTAAAATGACAATGATTTCACTATAGTCAATGCATAGCCTCATGGATCAATCTTTCTTATTAACCAAGAGAAGAGGGGATGCCTATGGATAAGCACTAGGGATAATAAATCCCTTATTTATTATATCCTCTTGTTATTTCTACATATTCACTAATTCCACAGTGGTCATTTTATAAGGATAGTTTGATATTGGTCTTACATCATGTATTAGATCAACAGTAAACTCAACCCAACACTCTTGGGAGTTTACATGTAATTCCATAGAAAATACATCAATCTATTCTAGTACAATTTGTAAATACTCAATTTGAAAATTAATTTCATCATCCCAAGATTTTTTTTGTCTTCCTCGACAATAATTTATTTATGTAGAGCTAATAGTAGTGGATCTAGATAAGAATCAGATGATTATGTATATTCTGTAAAGATAAAGGATTCTACATCTTCCTAACAAAAACTAATTTCCATCTTATTGCTATAAATATTCACATCATATTTTGATATTTAATCTATACTTAGGATTATATCAATACCAACAATAAGCATGATGATAATGTTATAAAATAAAGAACATTTATATACCATAAAGGGGACTGACCAAAACATTTCTATTGTAACGTGACTTCCCTTATGAGTCTTGACTAAAAATTACCTTATTAAAAAAGGAAAATATCTTATTTTCATGGAAAATTGTATAGATATAATAGTTTTTGATTACCTATAATCAAATAACTCATTTTCTAAATATGAAGATTGAATTAATGTACCTACCACCATATCATTGGGAACTTCTACTTTAGCTATAGTGATCACAAAATCATGGATATATCCCTTAGGATTCTTTTTGGGTAGATTACATTAATTCTTGGGATATTGGTTCGAATAATTCATCATTTAATTATCTTTGAAAATTGAAAACAATTGATTTGTTTCTTACCCTTGAATCCATTAGCTCGATGACCCTTTTCCCATACATATATCAAACTTTCATGCCCTTCAAGAATTTCCAAGGATGATTCGTTCCACAATTTTTTCATAATGGGAATTTCTTCATTCCCCGTTTCTTCTTTGACACAATACATTTTCAATGGTTATCAGAAGACCTCATATTCTCTTGATTTTCCTTGAATGTATATGATTTAAAAAACTCATTCTCCATTTTGATGTAACTTTATAGTATTTCATCATATGAAGAAAATTATTAAGAATACAGTTTCTTATAGAGGCTTATCTTAAGACCACCAATGAGATGGTAAATCATGTTGTTTTAATCATTAATATAATCTATAAAATATAAAGAAATCCTTGTGAAGGTAGCTTCATACACTACTACACCCTCTTCTCCCATTCTGTTTAAGTTTAGGAATTTTCCCTTTATTTCAGTTCATTTTCCATAAAGGAAATATTAATTAAAATATGTTTCTTAAAAGTATTTACTTTCCATGTCTTATATTTCAACATCTTACTTAGTATTCATGATCAACTACCACCATTGATCCCCATATCCCTGGAGAAAATATATCTCCAATATTACATTATCATTTTCATTGCATACCAATGCCTAAAATATATTTTCAAGCGATGTGATCCACATATCATCTACCATTAGATTAGAAGTCCCTATAAAATATGGAGGTATTATTCCACATGAAGTGATCCAACATAGGTATAGTATAGTTATTTGTCATAACCAGAGTAATATTTCTTAATATTTTCATAATCTACTGAACTCCCGCACTTACTGAATTAGATTACTCAGTGGAAAAAACCTACATTTTTTTTGAAAGTGTTGGTTCCATTTTGTCTCTAAAGAACATAAAAAAAATTTCACACACTAAGTTAACTCATAATTATCATGATTATTAAGCTACTAATTCAGTATAAGGAATTATTATAATTCTCAGGTTTACTTAACATATAGTTCCCAAGTTTTCTATTAAACATTCTCTAGTAATAACTATAATAACCCTAACCCCAGTAGCCCAGAGTTAGTGGTTATTTTATTTAAACAACATAGATACTATAGATCACAGAATAAAGGATTAATTAGTTTATTATTAATGATTAACTATATACATTCATAGTTCCCTTGATATATTAGTAATTAAATAAAAATCTAACAAAGGAAAATAAATTGCTTTGTTGACACTTATTCAAAGATTTTTTCTACATAATCTAGGGATGGAAAAGAAATGAAAAGGTGAGCACAAACTCTCATTAAGGGTTACATGAATCAATAATATGTGAATAAAATTAAATACATCATAATCATTATCACAAGGTTTATTACTGAAAATCATTTTCCATAAAAAAACAAGGAATGAAAATTCATCCATATATTTTTCAGAGTGAAAATCTCCAGGAAAGTGATAACTAAATAATGAATGAAGAAAGTGTTTAATTATTGGATGTCAAGAATCTAACTCATGAACTACCACTGAATTAAAATTAATTTTTTTTAATATAGGAACCCTTTTAATAGGTAAGGGGGAACCCAATATACTTCAATGACATAAAAAACATTCAAGCCCCACAGTCCAATGTCCCGAAAAGAAACAATCCAATTAAAATCTTCAAAGAAGGTCCCCTACATGACATCAAAATGATTAATACGAGCTGCCACCTACTCATCGCTACTCAGCTAGTTTTCCCATGTAAGGATGTATGAGTACAATTCCGATGAAAAACACCATACCCTCGCAAACATCCAAATCCTGATAGCCAAGATCTACGAAAGCTCGCTGCTCTGAACCTCTTATGAAATCGTGCCTTATAGTGAACTGGATGTGTTGTCTCATGACCAAAATAATAGTTCCACAATTCATACATAAATCACAAAAACCATTCCACCAATTCACACATTCAACAAGTACAAAACTTAGTCAACGATACCAAAAAATTAGTATTTCAACTATAGTATATCACTAGATTCAATTCTAGAACAAGATATCTAACTAATTAAAATTATCCCATTGAAGAAGCTTTAGAACTTATTTATCTCATACAACCAATCTTGAACAATTATCCTTTATTTCCTATCCTCTATGGAAAATTTTACTAGAATCATCACAAATCCTCTATGGCAATCCGGCTAGCAGCATCGCTAAAGCAGAGATCATTCACAAACCGAAATCCCTCCACCTTCAGCTACCTCACTCAACATCATAAGTCATAAAAAATCATCTCATTAACTAAAATATAGTGATAGGAAAAACATCATATCCAACATGAATGCTCTTCCGTCAAGACAGAAACCTGAAATCCAGCCAATGACAGAAGACCCCCTACATCGCCAATGAGACCTGCCCCAACTACCCATTTGTGGAAGCCCTGAAGAAAAAAGCATACTATGGATATTGATGTTAGACCACCATCACCTAGGACTAAGAGACCTATCACCACACCAACATATCATCACTAATGAGGATATCTGAGCTGATCTGCCCAAGAAATACTGTTATGGGCTTGGATCATGACAAATTAGAACCACGAAGCGACCATCGCTAGAGCCCTAAACGCACCAGCTCTAAGGAGTGGAGGAAACTTTCGATGGGGGAAGGGGAAAATAGATTGTGAAAAAACTGCCAAAACATAATCCAAGCATCTCACAATGAAGAAAAAACAGATGATCTGTGTTGGGAAGAACTCCGGACACCAAAACTACAAGAGAAAAAGAAAAAAACTGAATTATAATGAAGGGAGAGGCATCACTAGAGCTACCATCACTACACTGATGATGCGAGCCTCCCCCCTCCAGAATGAAACTGAGGGGAAACCCTAGTTCACGAGAGGGGGAAAATGCTGCTCAAGGGAAACATGTTATTTGGAAGAATCTTAGTATTAACCACTACCATAAATACCATTAAGAAGAAGTATTAAGTCGGTGGTTGGAAACCCTTCTGAATCTTCTTGGAAATAAATTTGATGTATTTGTTGCCTTCTATTTTATCTCATGCGAACAATAAATGTATCAAATGGATATCAGTAACCAGGACCCGCCCATAACTAAATGTACAAATCATTATTAATAAATATATTTAATTCATGAATAATATTTCATATTAAAATATCTGAATTTAGTATAGGATGTGGATTTTTCAATATTTCCCTAGTTAAAATAATATTCAAATTAAACATGATATGTTAAAATGGTATATAGATTAGATATTAATCATATTCAAGATAAAATAAATATTAATATTTAATCGAAGTATAATTTAAAATGAAAAATTATCTCAAAGAGGTAGTAGATAAACTATATAAAAATTATTAGGTTCTTAGTACCAAGTTAGTCTCAATGAAATGGTAATTGAGAAGATGTCCCTTACCATTTTTCCAAAAGAAATTTCACTCATACATAACGTTAAAGATAATAAAATTAGATTCTCTAATTTCATAATTCAGGCCATATTAAACATGTATTAAATGATATTTTGTTCATTTACATCCATTCCAATGTGTAATACTGTTTAATTATATTGTTTTGAGAGTGTTCATTTTTATAATTTTTATGACTGCTTCTCCTGTATACAATTATGAATTTTCTTGTAAAGTGGTAATAATTATCTTGAGATTTACATATATGTTATCAATGAAGTTACATAATTTAAAATGATCTAATATATCATTTGGTTATATGGTATTAGAATTATTCGTTAGATAAAACATTAATAAAAATGATTTAATTTATTTTTACAGTTTTTACGACCATTAAAAATTTATATCATTTTATTTAACATCGTGTTTATAAATTTCTTGCCAAAAATTAAATAAATTATTATATGTATAATTAAATCTGTTTTAACCATTATAATGGTTTTATAACCTGTTTTGATAGTGGTAATTTGACACATCACGAACAATGTTTTCATTTTTAAATAAAAGATAGTGAAGAGGTTTGATGATTGATATTCCATTAAAATAATAAAATTATAGAATATATAATATATGTTATTTATCAAGATTTTTATAGATGTGGTCATGTTATGATAATAAATTAAAAGAAATTAATGGTAATTAAAATAGTACGAAAGAGGATTTTACCTCTTATATAGAGTCTCTTAGGGAAACTCTTTATGGAACTTGGGATTGGACTTTTAGTGAGACTAGAAATACCATGATGTGTGGAAGAGGTTTGGGAGAGTAATTTTGTAGAATAGAAGCAACCTCCAAATCATATAAGGTCTAAAGAGAATATGTGGTGAGGGGTGGTATCTATAGTGGAAGAGAGAGGTTGTTTTATTATTTTATTCATCAGTTTATAATTTTTGCTCAATATTATCAATTCGGTTGATTATTGAGGCAAATTATAGTAACAACTACTTTTGAGTTTGAAATAATTGTTTATTACATCATCAATGACTCAATAATGATTGTATTTTTCTTAAAATGTTAAATACCATATATTATAGTATTTAACTATTCACAAAAAATCAACTATTTTAGAAAAATCCCAAAAAATTACCCTATTGCTTTTTTAATGTGTAGATTTTAGTAATAGACATAATTTTTGAAAAAAAAATCTAAATATGAGAAATATAATTTTTCATTAAAATAATCATTAATTTCAAAAATATTTATTATAAAATTATAACTGAATTTATGAAAAAATGTAAAATTAACTAAGGTCTCATTAATTTATATTATAATAGAGGGGAAAAAATATTAATTTATGAATCAATTTTATGAAAATATATTTTCTCTTAAATCATTATATTAATTAAAAAATTATAAATAACTATTTTCATTTTGAAAAAAAATATTAACACTTAATTTATAAATTTTATAAAATTTATTCACTTATTATTTGATATATATATATATATATATCATATTTTCATTAATGATATCCCGAAAATTTATTTATATTTTCACAGGTGATGTAATTATTCTAATGGTCACATTACTATTCATAACAGTTATATTACTATTCCAATATTCATATTTATATTTAATAGTATGTAACTTTTCTTCTATCAGAAAATTTGAATTTATTTAATATCATACTTAGCATATAATATTGGGGTGTTATAATATTCCTTATAATGTATTGGTAAAATATAAGATTAATGTAGTTGATGAATATAAATACATTAAAAAATCATTAAAACACTCATGGGAAACATATCAATTTAACTATAAAAATAAATTTTTTCAAAAACATTTTTAGAATATTAGGATAAATGTTTAATTTGAAAATAACCCTGTGAAAATGTAAATAAATATTAGAATTAATGGGTATTCATGATGTGGTAAATTATTCTTCAAGAAATTAATTGAAAATATATATTCAATTCATAATATGTAAAAAAATAAAAGGAATTTTTTTGTAAAATTATAAGAATATTCGTTATTAAAAATATATACATATAATTCTGGGTAGAAGTTAAAATAAAATAACATTCTTGGAAACAATTTTAAAGAACATTTATTTGGATGAAAAGGATTTTTGACTCAAGAGAGAAAAAAATCAAATTTAATTGAAAAACGTTTCATAATAAATTTATGTACCAAAGAGAGGAAAATGGATATATTATACCAAAAAACATTAATAACCATAGGATAAGAAAATATATTTTGATTATGATGTAAATAAAATATATTTCTACCAATGGAGACTTAAACATAAACAATCTAGAATAGAGATGAGATTGTGAAATAAACCCATACCACTTTGGTAAATATTCAAACTTATGACCCACAAAATAATATAATCAAATGAAACATTAAATACCATTAATATAAATATATTCATGATATAAAATATCAAATAGATACTATATACACCTTATAAAAGTAAATAGGTTCATAATACCAAATATGTCTCTAGGGATTGAAAATTGAGACGAAATCTCTTACAAAGACCTTCATATTGAAGTGAGGATTAATAAATGAAATGATTATGTGTATCCAATTTAAATAAAAATAATAAAATAATAAATAAAAAAATTACATAAATAATCTTATAATATTACTGATATGGAAGAAGTAATATAACCCAAAAAAGAAAATGATTATTGAAATTCTTTAACACATGGTAACATTCAATTCAATTCCCTTGGGATAAGATAATTCAAATTGAAAATTAAAATACCATGAAATATGAACGATTCATGATATTACATGTAAAAGGGTCAATATATACACCATGTAAAATAAATTGTTTCATAACATTTAAATGTTCCTCAATAAAAGGAAATTGAGATGAGGTACCTCACCACACATTTCCATTTTAGTTGAAGAAGATTTATCCTCAAGTATAATAGCTCAAAAAATTTAATTTATTTATAAATGATCCATATTAATATTTATAATATCATATATGTTATTATTATGACACCTATTACCCTTTTTTTAATATTTTATTATTATGGTTGTTTTGGGTGTTAACTTATTTGTTTTTTCATACATGTATTACTGAGGATGTTCTAGTTCTTATGAATAGGATATAGATCCATTATCTCAATAATGATTTTAATTTTATAAATACCGTAATTAATTATTTTAAAAAATCTAAAATCCATTCTTTATATTTTTACATGGAAAATTATTTTTTTTACTTCAGAGATACGGTAGGTCATACATACGAATGAGTGACAACATCATTCTATTAATGAATAAGTGGGTAAAGAATAAGATGATATATTGTTTTTATAGAATAAATTTAATGTCATATGTGTCATATATATTCATTATTTAAATCATTATTATTATTAATGGGAGTCTGTTTTGGAAAACAAGTTAAATCAGTTCATGAGACGATAGTCTGTCATACAAACAAGCAATGGATTTGTTTCCCATTTGTTAAAGGATATGGATAATGGCATGAAGTGATCCTCTAGGGAATTTTTATCTGGATATGATCTAATTGTAATTACCCTAAGACTACCTCCAGTAGGACATAGGCTGTAGACCAGTGTTGATTAGGCATGTCACACACATGTAAGGAATTATCCAAATGCACCTGTAGGTATACAAACATCTACAAGACCATACAATGATTAAATTACAATAACAGATACAAATTAATGAACAATATCTATCCCCTAGAGAAAAAAAAGGACTTTAATGAGATAAAGGGTCTAAATAGAATCCCAACCAAAGATACAGAAGAGTCAAA
This sequence comes from Viscum album, assembly GCA_963277665.1. Taxonomy (NCBI): domain Eukaryota; kingdom Viridiplantae; phylum Streptophyta; class Magnoliopsida; order Santalales; family Viscaceae; genus Viscum; species Viscum album. The sequence goes on from OY728140.1 coordinate 1,434,589,840, forward strand.
CATGCTCATAAAGAGATCAGTTATATAAAATTAAATACCCAGTAAAAAACTCAGTATGTTTATCCTATTCGATGCTCTCCCTACTCCTTGTCCTCCTAGGATACTATTTTTTATTCATGATATATGAAAAGTGTAGGAAATCCCCATGCAGGAGTGAGTATAAAAATATGTGGTAAGACACCTCAAAATCTCTAAGAATAAATCATCAAGGTTACTCAGCTCAACAGAAGATATTTCAATATGATAAGGTATATACAAATAAAATAAATCATGATATACAAAAACCAAACACCCATTCTCAAAATGTCTCAACCAAAACTATGAGATATAATATTCTTCTCAAGGATTCAATGTATTTCCCTTTGTATGGGCTTTCCCCCTGATACATGATGTCATTTAATATATTCATTCATGTGGTCATACACATCTAGAATTTCTAAGAATTACTCATTGTATCTCAAATGATCTCAACATATATGTTGGGGATTTCACCCAAGGTCTATTGTGGACACCAAGAATCCTACTATAACTATTTTCATGAAAGGGGATCAACCTCATTTGTATGGTAGTCATGCCAATACTATGAACCCCTATTATGAATTATAGAGGATCACACCCTAGTCCCATTGGGTGATACATCGATCTCTATGTGAAACTAAAACCATTTTGGGGATCACAATCCTATGTGGATGAATTAATCTCACACTATACCCTTATGATAAAAGAATAAGGAAGTGCACTCAACTGAACCTGGTATAATGTAAGAAAATGAAGGGTTCCAAACACCCACATAGGGGATACACAGGCTGTACTAGGGGTACACACTATTTCATTCCATCCTCTATTCTACTCATGCCTTTTTATATTAAATGGATTGTAAACATTAATATACACAGAATTACCTTTTTTTGTACATGATTTACAAAGGCTGATCTGACACATAGTGTGCCTCTAACATGTGCCTATGTACACTATGTCATTCCCATTTACCCCTTGTTGGGTATGAGTACTTGGTTATGTATGAGTATGTGTCTTCGACCTTTCTTTACCTAACCATGTCAAAGTGAACATCTTATACCATGTACTTTGGTGGTTCCTTTATACAATAGGGTACATGGAAATTCACTCAGTTGGGTTAAATGATCTGTGACCTGTGTCACACAGTGTGTCATATTTCTTTTAGAATCATAAAACCACATCTAGGGGTCCAAAATGGATTTTATCTGTAGATTACATAGTGTTCATTATGGGATTTTTCGGAACCTATGGTTCCTTCTCCATTTCATCGGATTCTACCTCTATTGGTATGAATCATGTTTCGATTTAATGGATTTAGGGTTGATAAGGCACGTCGTTGCTACTCTCCTGATTCCGCTCATAGATTCTCTCAAATCACATATCCCATAACATTAAAATGACAAGATTCCAAGGACACGTATGAAAAATCATAATTCAATCTCAATAGATCATCACAAACAACATTCATGTCATCGATCACCATCCCAAACCAGTGTTTATGATCCATTGCTCCAAAGATAATTTGAAAAATGATCTTACATCGGTTATTTTTTAGATTGTCGACCATATGAAGTGTTAATGGAGATCACACGTATAATGGGAATAAAAATCCATAATTTTAAAAATGAAGAATTAAACATTTCCATATTGGTTTTGACCTCCATTTAGGGTTGTTAGAACAACAAACTAAGAGTTATATCAATAAAAAATCAATTCCCTTAAATTCAATGAAGAATAAACCCAAACTAGAAAGTATAGTAAATGCACAGATAAAACTTTTAAAATAATTGAATAATTTTAATTATTGTACAATTAAATTGGGATAAATCCACTAAAAACAACATCTAACATTTGGTTGGATTAATCACTAATGATGAATGATTTCACACAGACATCACTTCTAAGATCCACGACCCTCATTGGAAACATGATATTTAATCATGATCATGATCCATTGTCATTATCCAAGTACTCCTTTATATAATCCTCTAAAAATATCAATAATATATAGCTAGCCATGTGATTTTATAGTTACTATATATATGTAGATGATTTCTTGGTCATTGTGTCAACACATAGTCAATGAAATAAGTTTATTTATATATTTTTTATTTTCTCCCACAACATAATAGTTTACAAATTCTCAATACTAACATAGGTAATATCATGAAAAGGGTAAAAAAAACATATTATAAACATTATAGTGGCCTTAGATTTTTTATTTGAGCCACTTTTTTGGATTTATTCCACTTTTTTAAGAAAATTGGGCATCTATTAAATTAATATATTTAATATTTAAAAATTATGAATTACTAGCTCAATCGAAATAATATTCTCATGAAATCATCACAATTGGATATGATAATATTGTAAGAAATATTCCAAATATTTACATGGAAAATATTATTACATTGCATTCTACCCACCCTCCAAAAAATTGAAAATGACTAATCAACAAGATGTGGGTAATAAGCTTTCATATGGGTTTCTCACTCCCATGTTCTCTACTGAAGGCTCTCAAACTACCACTAGACACAAACCAAGTAAATGGATCATTATTTCACTCTACAAAATTATATGGGGTTTGAATAGAGTTTATTTAGTGGTGGTGGTGGAATGACCCTACATATCACACACATATTTCAACATCCTTTTTCAGTTGTTTTCAATAGGGTTTATTCCTGTGAATAGATACAGCCAAAAAATCATTTCTACGAGTTATTTCATAAACTTCTTTCCGAACAAAGGTGGTTATTGGGAAGTTGCTCCAATAATTTTTAGGGACTCACATTGGTCGAGAGGATGATAGATTGGGCTAATCACACCATTTGGGGGGAATTATTTCCTAATATATGAAACTCTTATATATTTAAGACATATATGAGAATTATTTATTAAATACCAAATTTAAATTGAGCCACCATTACATTAATAATGAATTATTAGATTGAATTGGTTTTATAATAATCTATATGTATCTGAGGATCTATGTTATTGGAGATATCTATATGTCTCTTAGGATCTTAATCAATGGTACTATTTTTAAATGGATTGGTGGTTGTTATGTGGTTTATTTTCATGATGTTGGTTTTAAGATACACAATGGGACATTTTGGAATTGGACATCATCAACGAAGATGTGGTTTTTTTGATGTCTTGATCGGGCCTGTGAGATTGGATTACTATGTATCCACATGAAAGGAATTAGATCCCAAATATTTTTTTACAACATAATATGACAAATCATACCTTTTAGGGTTATGTGACCTATATCAAATCATTCATTCTAGCATAATGGGTAAATGATATCTATGAAAAAGGATCCTTGTTATGGCTTTTGTAGGACTTACATAGAAGAAGACCAAGTGGCTAGGACGGGATGTATCTTACTAGGTTGGATATGAACCTACTAGGGATATGGACTAGATAAGATTATGTGGAGTTTAGGGTGTTGGGTTTGAACCGTTGGGAGACTTCTTATATATCACGTTTGGACATGTATCAAGGCCCATGTGGTTCTGAAATTTTGGGGCTACACCTATGGAGAAGGTCCATTTCGTTGACTTCTTTTTAATAAGACCCTTTGAAGTTGGGATATCATGGTTAGGTAATATAATAGATAGGAGGCCCAAGGGATGGTGAGAGGAAGATTTGGAAATGGTTTCCCCTCCCAAGATCGGAATTCATCAAAAAAGATTTCTTTATCATCACTAACATATAAGACCATTCAAGTCATTCATGGTGTGAGAAACATGAGGAAATAAAAGATCTAGAAAACCCCATAATCTCCTTCATATGCTGTTGGATTAGGTTGGGACTTCAAAAGAAATGGGTCTTAGATGTTCTTCCCTGCTATAATCGTTTTCAACCATGATGTCTTGTTAATATATCTATGGTTAAGATTCCTGTTACAATGGTTATTAATAATTGAAAATAACCCTTAGAGTCCACCTATTAGGATGAATAAATGAAGGAACTATCTTAGCATGGAAATGTATAATCAAAAGGGCACACTGATATGCCTTATGTTCTCATCTTGGATATAAAGAGGATTTGGGGTGGCATTGGCATGGTCTCCCTAAATAGAGGGAACCAATAAAAGAATTTACCTACCATTGGTGTTATGAAATAGAGGGATGAATGGTTGGATCATGCATATGGGCCCTGGGGTATGTGGATTTGGCTCAGACAAGTGAGTCTAGGTTGATCAAAGATGCTTCACACAGGTGATGTCTGGGAAAGCATGAGATGATTCACCCAAGTGCTTTCTGGGAATGAAAGAGATGCTCCACTTAAGTGATTTATAGGAGATCCTATAATAAGAGATTCCTAAGGAAAAAAATGGTTGAGGAATTTCTCAAACCACTAAGGGGGTCCTCAGGAGCTTCTGGAGGGGTCTCACTCTAGTCTAGCGCTTGTAAAGGAGATTCCACCCAATTACTTTTTCACATGTGGAAAAAATATCATTATGCAAGTATTTTGGGGTTCACATACAATATGAACTCTAATATAACAATCCCAAATAATTAAAACATTATATTAGTCATGGATAGATACCATGGAGGTTAAAAGGACCTAGGAGAAGGACTAGGGTGATAAGAGCTTCAGGGCTTCTTCTAGTCTTTTAGTTGAGTCAAATGATGATCTCAAGGGTCCTTTTTGTAGAAAAAATGTATTATAGGTTAAATAGGCCAATAATGTAGTTTCATCCCATATGTGTCACATGTATGGTCCTCATTAATGTGTGGATGTTCCTTTTTGGTCATGAAGGCATGACCTATACGAGCCTCTTGGAACATATGTAGGGCATGTGTGAGCCTCTTTGTGGTAGGTGTGGTGAAAACAGGTTGACCAGGGTAAGTTAATAAACACCCCTTATATATTTTACTATATAATTTATTTTATATTAAATATTTTCAACCCCATTTAAAAAAGTTAGTGCCAAAAAATCAACCCCCAGAATTGGATCTGATCTGAAGAAGGGGGTCTGATCCTATGGCAGAGAAAAATTTGAATTAAATTAAATAGTCCACTCACATATTTCCATATTCATTCTTAACCTCGGGTTATATTCAAGAATCAATAATATTATGAAAATGGAGAGAATTAATATTATGTATATATTCCAACTACATAGGTCTATAATAATGGTTGTTTGTACTAGTTAGCTTTATAGGTCTGTCGTGGAACTTAGCCGCATAAGTGACCCAGGGTTTATAAATTATTTCACTTAACTATAGAATTCATCCTTTTCCATCCATTTATCATTAATATTAACATGCTATTATTCATCATAGATCTCTATCATTACTCTCTCTCTCTATTCATATCATCAAAAAAAAATTATTCCTATTAAAAAAACCTAGGAAAGAAACTTCTTCTGCATCACATGAGTGAATGACCTGTGCGAGGTCAGTTGAGAAAGTGAACCATGTGAGGTCACTTGAGTGACTCACAAGTACAAGGTCACATGAGTGAGTGACATGAATGAGGTCCCTTGTGAATGTGACCTATGCAATGTCAATTAAACAAGTGACATATGCAACATCAATTAAATGAGTACCTGTGGAAAGTCACCTGAGTGAGTGACCATCTCTAGGTCACTACTTCATTTGATTTTATCCTTTTAGAAAAACACTCCAAGCTATGGTCTTTATAATAATTAAAATACTTCTTTTTTATCTATAGATTTAAAATCTCAAATCAAAATGATTTATAACAAATAATCTTCTAAAATTGTTACAAAATTTCTTAAAATCCATAGGGTAGATCATTAGGACATGCGAAACACCACCCTTACAGACATTGATTAATAAATGAAGATGTACTAGTGAGAGTACTCGTTATGAGAAAATAATGATCTTTAGAATAATAGTCTTCTGAAAGATGCATTCAGTCCAAATCAATGGAGTTATCTTCCTATTTTTGGGGTTATGGAGTACACCAACTATCATACATTTGAAATCTTCTCTAGAGGTGCATTTATCAATAAAGGATGACTAACCTCTACATGTGTTATGCATCATATCTAGTTTTCCCCAGATCTAAATCCTCATAGCTTAAAATCAAAACGAAACTTCTTCTAGTCATATTCCATGATACGAATCTATATCAATTAAAAGGTTGGAAGGTGAATTAGGACTAATGTTTTTTTAGGGGAGTCATACATGAGTGGATGTGGGAATAATGTGTGCACCAAAGCTATGGTTAATTTAAGACTTAGATGAAATTTTTTTGGATCTATGAATATTTAATGGTGTCTCAGACATAGGATTAAAATAATTCATACATCATTCTTGGGATTTTGTGATAATGGATGCCTTAGATATATACATCCCTCTTGAAACATAGTGAATCTTGCATTGGCCAATGGGATGTATTCAAGATATATGGAATGAATTCATCCGACTGAAATCATTATGTGATGAAAAAATTATTTTGGCTTTGGCCTATGAGCTATTGATGTTTGCTCAGAATATCTAGAAGGAAAACACTTTACTGAGGAGTGAAGTCCATTCTAAAGCCTCGATAAAGGGGTTCTAGGAGTCATAATGAGAAGGTTGTATCTACCAAAATCCAGTAGTATGTCATCCATTAGAGAATCATAACATGTTTTAAAAGTGGATTCCATATAAAAAACATTTTTTTAACTTTTATTGAACATATAATGTATAAAGTGAATTATGAATTATGCACACTTATCTTTATAGTTTTGATATTTTTGTGTACACTATTTAAATAAAAATTTCTATATATTAATTATTTTATAAAGAGGTTATATAAGATCCTAGGATATAATGGGAACCTATAGATACTACAAAAATATTCCTAAATATATGTCTTATGGTCTAAAAACATAATATTGATAGGACAATATATATGTATGACTATCAGGTGTTGGAAGCTCATAAGAATTGAGATTTATTCTCATAAAGATTGTACATAGTGAACTATAATAGTTGAGAACATGATAATAGACCCAACAATAGTAAAACCACATGTTTTGTGTGTTATTGGATGTTCCTATTGGCTGACATGTGTACTGGTATCTTGAAATGAGATCATTATTAATGTATTCCATTTTATTGAATAATTTCATGCAAATAAAACCCATGATAATGAAATATTGGCAAGGTAGCTTGTATTGGGTGAATCATTGGTAGTATAGAATTTATCGAATGGTCGTGATAAAAGTTTTTTATTTCAAGTTGAGAGAATAATATCTTTGGCCATGTTGATCAAGATGGTAGTACCTTCAAAAATAAATGTCCATGGCAGTCAAAAGTAAATCAATCTACAAAGATAAATAAACAATAGAGTAAGAAATGGTGATAAAATAATTGTTCTTCCTACATTTTTAGATATCCAGTAACAAAGAAATTATATTACACATTACCTTTTCATATGTTATTTGTCGTTTCTATGATTACTCCATATCTATTTAGTAGACTTGATGGGTTGAAAGGGTCCACTCTTGGTCTAGTAATGGTATTCAGTTCTATCAAGATAAGGTCTAGAGGGTAAAAACAATAGTGCATTCATAAATCGTCCCTATTATGGTTAATATGTATATAGAAAATGGTGGGCCCCACTACTGGGGTCTAAGATTTGTTAGAGGATGTATGATCACCAAGGAATATATAAATACATATAGATAAAGTTTAGAATAATTTGGAATTAATTTATTTATTAAACATATTTAGAGGTGTTAAGGTAAATACATGGAAAATATTATGTGAAGAAATATTATTTCAATATTCAGGGATCATTTGAAATTTGCCGGAGTGATGAGATGAGTTATTGACACACTTTTATTGTGTAATGTACTTTCTATATTAAAAGTATGTGATAAATATGTGTGTGAGATTTATGACTTAGTAAAGTAGTCATAATATGTCATTTGTAGTTTATTTAGTTGGAAATAAATATTCAAGGGATCTGGAAAAGTTTTAGGTAATTACATAAATCACTATATATAGCATGTGTGAGGGTCTTACATGGGATTTTTCATTGATATCCTTTGAGAAATTATCTTTCTTTTACTAAATTCTAGAGACATAAGAAGTTGATCTTGGGGATCAGATTGATCTCTCTCTCATGAATCATAAGAATGTTCAGGTGGTGATCATCAAGACTTCTGATGTGTCTTCAGATCTCTACTCCAGAACGATGAATTCAATGATAAAAATGATCATAGATTTATATATTGTATGTGAAAAAATATAGAGTAATTAGACTTTTGATTGTCCAAACATCGGTCACCGATGATGAAAGGATAGAGAACAAAAGACTTTAGATGGAACTATTTATTTATTGTTTAATATTTTTTCTTAAACAACTTTACGCATGACCCTCAGTCATAAATAGGGTACTTTGTTTCCTGTGTTTTGATTATTAAAATTATATCTGGTGAAAATTATATAAAATTCATCCCACCAACATATGATGTGCATACCACTACCTACAATTTATATCAAAAGGAGGTTTAAGGTGCAATAATTTTCAAATGAAAAAAAAACAGTTGTTTATTTTAGAAAGAATTTACATAGATGTTTTGTCCAAAAAGGATAAAAAATAGAGTGGATTTTTTCTCCACATGGGTCATCCCTATATACCTCCACATATCAGTGACATCCACCATTAGAAAATTATAGCGTCATGCTCTATATTCTGATCACACCCCCCCCCCATGCCTCTAACCGATAGATTCCAAATCCATCCTAATCTGGTAAAACATATTTATTTGTCACATGCCTATGAGAATTAAAAACCTATTGGAAGATCTCATATACAAGATTAATTTTAAATTAATTTCATTCACTTATGTTATTATAATTTGTAAAAATTGATTCAATATTTGGAATCACCATAATATAAAATTTATAGTATGTTTTGCTTTGATTTTTTATCAGAAGTAGTAGTAAATTTGATTAAAACCAACTACATTGATTGTTGTAATAACTAGTTTACTTAGTGGTTAATGTTTATCATAAGGTAAAAATAACTGATATACAAGTCCAAATTCCAATTTCTATAAATATTTAAAAAAATATATACCCTTGTCTCAAAAATTAAGCATTATTTTCGCCACATGTTGTAAGAGAGACAACTCAATAGTGTTTACATTTTTATATTTACAAGAATTTTTCTCCTCCTTTTCTATAAATGGGATCTCACCCCATTGATTTTTCTCAAAAATCAGGCCAATTTTTTTCATCCAAACCCTTGACAAATAATCTACCAACTTCTCTACCTTAAGCCTATATGTCTAATTTTTGGAATGAATCAAACCAATTTATTCTTTTGGAGAAAACCAATAGAAATTACCCAAAGAAGAGATAACATCCTTCAACAATATCTTTTGATTAATGTCCTTCTCATCCCAATAATTTATTTTTATTAAATTATAATATAACAATGTAATTATTCTAAATAAACTTATATGTTTTTATGTAATTATTTTGTCCTACAAACACACACACTTCCATTAAATGGGTTACATAATTATCATTTTTTGTATGATGTCCTTCCACCACATGAACCGATATTGTTCGTTCTATTATTACCACCATTCAAGGATAAGAATAATGATTTATTCATTCATATGATATATATGATATAAATTATATATTCACTATTATTTAAATATTATATTACACTTACCTTCTTTCTTTCAATATTGTGGGAATCCAATAACTTCGTTTGCACACGTGTGGAATAACGCATCCTCAAAGTGGCATGATTCATTCACAATTAACATGGATTGTATTAAGTATGGTGTTAGTAAATAAATATTATATGTAGATATTTTAATTATACTAGAATTATAATATATACATACACAAAAATATTTCATTTACTTTCTTTCATTAAATACAAAAAGAAAACTGAAACAATGTTCATGCATACCTGTAACCTACCATCTTCATGAAGGGTATATTCCATTTCATATTTATATATTTTTTAGATTATTATAAATAATTATATACTGAATATATATGATATTTATATTAGTTTTCACATTATTTAAATAAGTAAATCAAGATCTAATTAAGATGATCGAGAATAAAAAGTCAAAACATATACAAAAAACAAAGTTGTTTTTAACCAAAAAATAACATTAAAATGGGATTCTTAATAAACGTGTAATATAAATTTATAATAAAAAAATTTATGTTATGATATATAAGAAAATATTTTTTTAATATGTATATTAATTCATATTTATTATACCTATGGTCTTAATGTGTATGAAGAAATTAGAGACATAACATATGGTTTTTCTCATCTCACTGTTATTTTTGTGTGATATATGTTATATTCAACCCTTATTTATGTTGTCTGGTGTATATAATTCCCTATGAAATTATATATAATTAATTTCATTAATTTAATTATATTAAAAGTTTCAATTTATTTTAATCTTTCACAAGTCTCATTGTTCATGATTTACTCATATAGTAAGGGAATTTCATCTCACTTTTTATATCCATGATATACAAACCATATTCACCACTCATTTCTTGTTTGTGGTGTATATACCTATAATGAATGTATTCAATGTTTATTATACATAAATTTTTTGTTATTTAAATAACCATTTTATGATCTCTATTTCATGGTGTTTTATGCTTTGAAATTTACGAAATCGATAAAGTAGTTTCATCTAATTTTTCCTTAACTAAAACATATGTTTTTATACACCTATATTAATGTACAATCTTTATATACTAACATATTACATGTTATATAATTAATATAATTATTTTGAAGATATTTTAATCATCATTTAATGTCTTTCTCTCATAGGGATTATGATTTAATGGTACCAAAGGTGTATGAGCTAATTTATAAAATCTCATCATTTATTGGGATTGTTTGCAGTTATGCTTTCATTGATGATATATTATGTTACATCTACAATAATTATCATGAATTTATCATCCTCTATTTTTCAGGTTATATTCTTGTTTTGGTACACTTTTCACACTTTTTTGTACTTATTATAATTAAGAAAGTGTTTTGGTGAAAATATGACATTATTTCTCTCTATTGATAGAAATCTATTTTATTCAAAATTCATGTTTCAAAAAAAATTAAAATGATATTTTATGATACTTTTCATGGAAAAAGTATTTTAAAAAATATTTATGTTTTCTAATGCTTCCTTATATCTTTTCAAATCTACTTTCAAAGAAAAATGTTTTCAAAATGTTTTTCTCTTTTAAAAATCATTTTTTCAGTGAAGAAATGCTATTTTACTAAAGAAATGTTTTTAAAAAATATATTTCAAAACTATTTTACATATAATAGGATATCCACTGGTATTACTCATTGGTTTATGGGTATATTATTCAAGGATTCCATTCAAAATCATTCTCTGAATGGATTTTGTTTTTATGGAATGATGTATGTTAAAATCGTTCCTCTTTCATGGGATTTATGTTTTTAATGCACATTTCAATTTAATGGGATATATTTCAATAGAAAAATTTTTACTTTCATGGGTTATATGATTATGAAACATTTTTCTTTAAACTTTTTACTATTTTATGAAAATATAATAAAGCCTGTCTATTTTCATTTTTTAATGATATGGTTATATGTTTATGACACCCATTTATTTTGATGGGTTATGATATGATAGTTTATGATATTGTGATACAAATATGTAAGATTTAATTATGAGATCGGTGGGATATATATATCCCTCCAATTAATTGGGTAAGATTTTATATCTAATGAGATAGACATGGATGAATGAGGATTAAAATTGGTTCAGTATGAAAAGGCTGGAACGAGGAGTGAACTCAATTCAGTAATACAGAGCTGGAACAAGAAGTGAATTGGGTTTACTAATACATGGTTGGAATTTTAATTGAACTCAATTATATAATATAGTGCTGGAATAAGGAGTGAAATTGGTTCATTAATAGAAGGATTGAATGAAGGGTGGACTTAGTTAAGAAAAATAAGGTCGGAATGGGGATTGAACCAAGTTCAGTAAATGATTGTTTCCACTAATATGGTCCTAGGAGTGAACGTTGACTACTAAGATGTTTTGGGGAGTGAACCCATTCCTGTAAGATGGAATTGGATTTAAATCTTAATTATTGTGAAAATAATTTTATATTTCTATATTGTTTCCACAATTCTACGTATTATTCCTATATAATGATTTCATGGATTGTGTTTTTCAATACCTTATGATTATGTCTCATGATCTGCAAATATTTATTCCATGAATCCTGTATATGATCTTTGATATATAGTGTATGATATTAAAAAAATTTCTATCATGTTATCATACCCTTCTTTTAATGTTATGCCTACATATTTTTCTTATTTACACATACTGAGCATCTGAGCTCACCCATTCTTATGTTTTCTTTTCCCCAGTTTAAGAAGAAATGTTGTATGTAGGGGAACTAAATGGTATAATAATTATGGGATACTTTCTATGTCTTTAACCAGGTTAGAACATATTGTGTTCCATGTTTCCAAAGACACTAAAATATTATTGTCCTCAATTATGTATTTTTGTATAGTTTTAAATATTTATCTCAAATGAAGTAATATCCATGCATTTTAAGACTGGGACGCTATAGTTGGTATCAAAGGAATAGTTTATTCAACCTTTGAAAACTAGGATTAGAAAACATTAGTGTGATCCATATGTATTTTTTTAATAATATTTATTGGGAGTTATCTAATTATAAGCCAATGGGGTTATGTAATTAAAATTAGGTGTCTTGATTTAGGCATACTATAAGAATTTTTTAAAGATTATATGATTTACTTATATGAAAATTGTTTCACACACTATGCTTTATTTTCTTAGATAATAGCGGTAACCAGAAGGAACTATGTTAACATTGGATTTTTTAGATGTGGAATGTATGGGGATTTTACAAATCAATTTCCTAAGTTGAAATCTCATAAAGGGAATTATGAAGGTGGTACGAGTATTGGTTATACTAAAATGTATAAATACACCTCAATTAACAAGTGAAAGGTATGTGATGTTTTAATATTATTTTTTATAATAAATTTAAGAATCATTATTAAATTTATGTTGAGGAAACTTAAGACATTATTAATATTTCATATTCTAGGAATGTGGTATTGATGAATAATATTATGAATCCAAATTAATTGTTTAAGAATAAATTTTTTGACTAAAGTGTTAACATATTAGAATTAAAGAATTATGTTATATGAATCATGAAGTATATATTTTCCATTCTGGATTTGAAAAATATTTAACAATGTTGATGACATATAAAATTGATTTAATAGAAAGGTAATATTTTGATTAAGGAAAGGAATCCATTAATGTGTTCCTACTGTTGAGAAAGTCATATTTATATTATATAAAGAGATGATTAATATTGATAAAGTAAATTGGATAGTACTGATAACAATGGAACTGATTATTAATTGGTTTAAAAGGTGGTCTATGTTATATTAGATTAAGTTTACAACTTTTTTTGGATTTAAGGAATATATCAAATAATCATTGTATTAATATATAATGCATGTTTTCAATAATGTTTTATGTAATTCAAGTTATTACCATGTTTCTAAATAATAAATGATATAGCTATTCACTTTTTTGTAATGTTATAACTAAAAGATAAATTATGATATATGCGGAACAATGTTATGATAATTTAGTGACCTTATTTCTAAATTTTTATATTTTTATATTTCAAAAGGGTGATAAGGTTGACCAATTATGAAATGTTTTATGTTAAAATATGAATGTGGTTTTTATAATAATTTATTATCTCTCCCTTTTTGGATTTATCCATATCAAATAACTTCTACTAACCATTTTTTATGATACCAAAAGATAGATGGAAAAACATATCGATCTATATATGGGACTTATAAAGAATTAGTGCTTTTGGGGTTCTCAATTCACCATCATCTCTTGGGGAAAGGTTTCCTGTGGAAATTGAAAATGAACTAACAAAGGGTGGGATTGCTCTTATGAGATGGAATGATATCAAGAAAGTATATCTTCTCATGAAAATTATTCAACTTTATAAAAGGGTATTCAAAAACAATTATGGCATGTTATCATCATTTATAATGATTTCAATTAACATTTTTATAAATCTTTGGTTTATGGATTTTTTATCATTGAAATTCTCTCAACTATGTTCTCTTTATCTCTCCATCAGAGCGTTATAGTTATATTTCTTTTCGATGTTAACATTTTCACTAGCCACCTTTGTTATCCAAAGTGAAAAACTAGTTATGAGTTACTATTAATTATCATTATGATTCACACATTCCACCTTTAAATAATTATTTAGTATTAATGTATATGATTTTGTTTTATATAAAATTAACTTTCAACTATTAAAACTTTGATAAACCAAATGAGTTTCAAGGGAGAAAATAATTTTAAGGGGGATAGAATATAACACCCCAAGATTTCAAGAAATTATTTTTCTAATTAATTTTAACATTTTAATACTTTTCATTTAATGTAACACTTAATATTTCTTGATTTATATGAAATCACCTATTTATTATTACTTTTTCTACAACACCACACTGATCTTGCACTTCGCGGAACACTTAGATTAGTTTGTGGTACGTAAAACACTATGTTTGGATTGTCTTACACCCAATTGATAGTTACTTCAATAACTTGTGTGACAAAAAAGACAATGTTTTATGAAACTAAAATCTATTGTTAATATTATTATTGAAATTTTATTACATTTTCCACCTAGATTTTTTTAATTTAAGATATAAATAAGATTAATTAAATTAAAAAAATACAGTTTATATATGTATATAATAAGAATTGTGTGTTAATGAATTAACTAGAAATAAAAATAATAATATTTTGAAAATATAGGAATTATTTTTATGATAAAAAAAATTACACAATAAAACATGTTAAATCATAATAAATTAATTAAAACACATTTGATAAATCATTTTAATGAAATATATATATACTATATTTAGTCAACTATTTAACATTCATTTTATGTGTTTTCTAGACAAGGGATAATAATAATAGTTAAATTATATTTTAGTTTTATTTTACAGTATAATTATACCAATTATAAATCAATTAATACAATTTAAATCATTGGAATCAATTTCACCAAGAAATATGGTATAAAAACTTTTCACACTTTTTAACACTTGTATATTAACAACTTTTTGACTTATCATATCTCTTGGATTAATTTTAAATTAATTTCCTCCAAATAATAAATTAAAATATGGACAAATAGATTCCATATTTTGAATAATTATAATTTATAATGTCTAGTAATGGCAACATATCTTTTTCGATAAGTATTAGTGAAAGTATTTAACACTGAACACAATGATTAAGGTAAGAACAAGTTTACTTAGTGGTTAAAGTCAAACTTAAGGATCCAAATCACATAGACACATTTAAGTAATCAAATTTTTAGAAATATTTCACCCATATCATACCTTCTTTAAAAAAATGACCATTATTTATGGAAATTTATATAAGGGGGCCTCTCAATAATGTTTACCATTTTACACTCACAAGAATACCCCTCCACATCCATTATAAAATAGAACTCACCCCACACTTATTCAACCTATAAATCCATTTTCCTTATATAAATACTAAAAAAAATATGCTCTTAAACTCCCTCATATCATCCCACAAGTATCACTTTGTGAATAAAGAAAACCGAGTCAGTACTTTGGGGAAAACCAAACAGAATTACCCAAAGAAGAGGTAACATCTTTAAATAAGTACTATTTTTATGTACATCTACGCCTATTAATTTCATGTTATTAAATATTCAATAAAAACATATGTATCCTTAATATATTGAGAATTTTTTATGTTATGGTTTTTTCCTACACTCACACACACTTCCATTAAATGGGATATGTAATCATCATTCATTTGTACGGTGAATGACCTCCTCATGAACAGATGTCGTTCATTCTTCCATTACCACCATTCAAGGATGAGAATAATGATATAATTAATATGTTTATATGATATATATGATATTTATTATATATTTATTCTTATGTAATTATTATATGACCCCTAATTTCATGATTTCCAATTTTTTGGGAATATGGTAACCTTGTTTGTGGGCCTGTGGACTATCGACTTCCCAAAGCGATGTGATCCATTATCATTTTACAAGGAATGTATTAAGGATGGGTTTAGTAAAATTATATAATATATATGAAATAATAATGATACATTAATTAAAATATATATTTTTATATATGACATTTACTTCCCTTCTTTCAATACAACAATAAAACAGAAACATCGTTCATGCGTACGTACGACCTACCGTCTCCATGAATAGTGTATTCTATATGAAATTTATATATTTTATATATTATAATAAATAATTATTTTATTAAATATATATGATATTTGTATAATTTTTAACATTCTTAAAATATTTAAATCACTATATAATTAAGTGGATCAAGAATAACAAGTAAATACATATATGAAAAACAAAGTGGTTATTACCCAAAACAAATCCTTAACATGGGATTGTTAATTAATGGGAAATATAAATTCATAATAAAATAATATATGGTATGATATATAAGAATATAGTTCTCTATTAAATTTATAATATAGTTATATTTATTACATAGGAGGTTTTAATTCTTGCAAAAAAAATCATAACTTAAAGTAAGGGTTTTATCGTTACAATTTTATTTATGTGAGATATATGTTATATTCACCCAATATTATTTTTGGTTGTGCCTATACATACCGATGAAATGTTATTTCATGAATTTGATTTATTTAATTTTATTAAAAGTTTCAATAGATTTTATTCATTCAGGTATATTATCAATCAAAAGTTACTCAAGTAGTAATGCAATTTCATCTTAGTTATTATATCTATAAGATGCATGTCATATTCACCACTCGTTAATTTTGTGTGGTTTATATACTATCCATTATTTTATACGATGATTATTATCCAAAAATTTTTGGTTATTTATATATAAATTTTATGATATCTATTTCCTGGGGTTTAACTTTCAAAAGATACCAAATTGTTATTGTAGTTTTCTCCCAATTAGCCTAATTTGATACACGTTTTTTGTGATGCACCAATATTATTTTATTAGGTGTATATCCTACCATTTTAAATCATAAATAATGAATATGATTTTTTTCATGATATTTTAAGCATAATGTAATTTCATTATCTCATGGGGATTATGATTCAATGTTTCCAAAGTGGTTCGAATTTATTGTTACAATCTCATCATTTCTAGGGATTGTTTAGGATTATGCCTCAATTGATGAATTATAATCTTCAATTTCTCAATAATTATCATTATTTTACTAAAAAATGTTTTTAATGATATATTCATTTTTTGGCACCATGTATCAACACTTTGGTAGTTAATATAATTAAGAATGTGTTTTCATGAAAATATTAACATATTTCTCTCTTTGGCGGGAGATCTTTTTTATTCAAAATCCATGTTTTCAGAAATGTTTCATAAAAATTTTAATTTAAGATAATTTTCCTGGAAAAATGATTTTCAAAATTTTTAATGGTTTTCATAGATTCCTTATATGTTTTCAAATATTTTTTCAATTTTCTTTAAATTTTTTTTATGTTTTAAAAAACATTTTTTAAAGAAGAAATTTTATTTTCCATAAGAAATGTTTTCAAAATCAAATTTTAAAACTATCTTTCTTAAAAAATTACATCCATTAGAGTTAATCATTATTTTATGAGGATATGATCCAAGGGATCCATGAATATTCTTCCTCTAAATAGTTTATGTTTTTATAGAATGATTCTTATGAAACTTGTTTCTAATTAATGAGTTATATTTTTACGAAAATATTATCTATTTCACATGTTACATGCTTATGGAACCCACATCATTTCATGGTTTATGATTTGGAGAAATTATTATAAAACTTGTATCCTTTCCATAAGATATAATATGATGATTTTTTATGATAACTATTTTATTTTTTGGGTTATGAAATGATTTTTAATGATTTTGTGGCCCATGTATCTGTTATTTCATTCTGATTTGGGTGCATCTCATATCTTCCTCCAATGCATTGGGTAATTATTTATATTTCATGATATATACATGGTTGTAATGATGAGTGAAATCAGTTCAGTATGAATAGGATGGATCAATTAGTGAGATCTATTACAATAATACAAGGAAGAATCATAAAGTGAACTTAATTCAGAAATATAAGGTTGGAATAGGAAGTGATCTTGATTTGAAAATTAATGGTCGGAATGAAGAGTCATCTCATTTTCTTAATACAATGGTTGAATGTGGTGGGAAAATGATTCAGTGATACAGGGTTGTAATAGGGAGTGATCATAGTTTAGTAAATGAATTTTCCCAATAATATAGTCATGGGAGTAAAACTTTACTAATAATATGGTTTGGGGAGTGAAGCCTTTCCATTATGATGGCCATTGAAGTTAGACATGACTAGTATCAAAATCATTTCATATGTTTATGTGCTTTCAAAAATTCTATTTATTATTCCTGTGTAATGATTTCATGGGTTGTGCTCTTTGTTAGCTTATGATTCATTTCTTGTGAACATCCAATATTTATTCCATGACTCATTTATGCGATCTTTGATATCTAGGGTATGATATTTAAATGATTTCTCATACCCTTGGGTTCATGTTATTTTTAAGTATCTTACATATTTAATCTTTCTAATCATCTGATATCACCCATTCTTATGTTTCCTTTCATCATGTTATGAAGATAAGTTTTATATATGAGTACTAAAGTGGAATATTTTTAAAAGGAAAACATGGGGACCTTTCACCATGTTTGAAGATATTTTATTCTATTATTTCAAAGACACTAAACTATTATAATCCTTGAGCATGTATTTTTTTATGGTTTCAAATATCTATATGAAATGATGAAATATCCATGTATGTTAATATTGGGTTACTACAACTCACATGATGGATCATGTTGGTATCACCTAACCCGATCATGTTGGGATTCTTCCCTCGCAAGCACCACCATGTCACCAGATGTCGTTCCCCATAGTTGGGCCTAGAACCATCGATCCACTAATGGTTCTCCTGGTGTATATAAACCTCATTGATAGATCCATACAATTATTCTAGTGTCCCAAGCATGAGTTACTCCCTAGTACCAACATTCACATACCAAATCAACCCCAAAACATGACGAGGTAGGTCTTTTTTACTCATAATGATTATGGGTGGGCATAAATTGTCCAAAATACCCTTGTGTGGTGTCTTTATGGACCAGTATGGGCCTGCAAATGATATTTTCTACCCGCATTGGCCCTGCGCGGGGTTTCACGACCCAAATATGATATATAAAATAAAAACTATTTGAATTAGTAAATTTAAATTTAAAATAAAATAAAATTTAATAAATATTTTTTTTGGATAAAATGTAATATTTTACTGTTTTAGGTTAAATTAATATAATTTAAGTGTTAAATTAATTAATAAAATAATTAATTTTTGGCATTAAAATAAAATTTTTATCATGACTGAATGACCTAATCTTTTGAATTAAAAGCAGTGTAAATTTTTCATTAATTAAATCCTCCCTCAAAATAATTCATAGCAAGATTACTTTTTGCTTATGAAACTAATTAATATGAACGAGTTTAATGTGTATCAACTTATCATGATTCATAGTCTGGCTATTTCATGTTTTGTATTTATTTATATATTTATATATTACAATGTATTATTGTAATAATTATTTTAATAAATGACAATTTTCATGTCATCGTCGCATCATTATATGTATAAGGGCTTGCACCCCCATGTAAAAGTTTTATTTGTAATCTGTATTCCTGAGACACATCACATATGATCAATTATTTTTTTATAATGGCTTGTATGAGCAGTGATGTACTTCATTCCATGATTTGGAGACACACCAAATAAGAGTTTGAATTATTGTATGGGTGACTGTTTCAACTTGAGATATAAGAGATGCATCTCCAGGAGTCACAACTAAGGTCAAGGTTGATCCATTTTTAAATTAATGGATCAATCATTAGTATCTACTCATGGTCATGTCATATTGTTTTATATATGTAGGGTTTTTCATTTTATGTATGTGTAGTTTTAGGCATGATCATATAAAATATTAAACACCCATCCCGAGATAAAATGTACATGTGATGTGATGGTCATTTCAATTTTTTTGCATGATCATTTCGGAGTGTTATCACATAGTACATTATTATGAGATATAAAATGATTTCATTTCATCATATAATAATAAATACACCCTAATAAATATTATTTCACATACACCTTTTATCATTTTAATTTGAATAAAACCATGTGTTCGGGGTGCTCTCCCTCCAAAGTAGAGGGTTACTCCTACTATGGGGGTTATTATGAGACTAATTGGTCGACTTAACTGATGTTGAAAGAAAAAGAAGTATACAAATCTATCATTATTCAAATTAGAGTAAATCATTGAGTTAATCATATTAATGATTTTAGAATATGGGAGTTCAATTAATAGATCAATGAGTCATGAGTTAATGTGGCCCTCCAGTCAAATTCCTACCTCTAACTTTCTTAGAAGTGGCATACCCAATTATTTTACAATAAGATAGGTGGTTCAAGGATCCTTAAAACATGAATACTCATGTGACAGAGTGCTTTGATTCTGGTAAAGTGGGTTGTAAGAGATTGATAAAATAATGAGAGACATTGAATAATTTAATCAATCAAGTATGTCTCAATTATTAATCAAGATAAAAGTACTAATCTTCTATTTTTAGTGTGTTAGAATATGGAATCTAATAAAACACAACATACGATGATATATAATGGACAATGAAATTTTCACACTAACATGATTTTCCAAGAGTGGTATAGGTTCTTGTGAAGAAAACTATGATATCATAAATTAAAGGCCTTGATATCTTCAATACTTATTAATCCACCTATTGAAGAGTTGGTGTTAAAAATTCATATAGAAGGCTCATGTATATTACATATGATGTTTATGTTATAATTACATCACAAAAATCTAGTGTATGTTTTGTATACTACATTAGGACGAGAATTATTTTACATGTTATCTCATCCCCAAAAATCTTTCAAGTAGAAAGTTTTTCATGATATGAATGAATGATAATTACAATGGATACATGGAAATATGAAGGGAATGTAATGTAACTTTAGGGGATCCATTTTTCATATCATTTAAATCCATTTACTCCAATTTCATTAATTATTTCAAAAATTATCATTATGGCGAAAACTCTATGTTACCATTTGAGTAAGTTTCTCCAATTTATATAAACATTAAATAACATTTCTTTTTTAGTTCTTATGGAAAACATGATTAAAGTCAATGAAAAAAAACCACTGAAAATTTTCATTCCAAATCTATTCAAAAAAGTTGTACTAATTAGGAGTTTATTTTATTTTCATATTGTGAAATAAATACTATAGAAGGTAAATGAAATTAATTGATATAAATTATAAATTACTCACTTTTCATTAGTGAATATTCATTAATTAAAAATAATATTACAATTATACTTCTTTTATATTGAGTACAATATGACTATCACATATTTCTATTTGAATAAAATAACTAAGTATAGATTCAATTATATAATAGAGGTTTGTTCTCTAAGAGGCTGAGAAAGGGTGTTTCCTAAGTTAGTAGTAATGAGCACACAACTACTATACTATCTGGTTTTTTATTCCAATTAATCATATAATGTATTATAAAAACACTTCTTGCACATATCAAATGGAAAAAATCATAAATTGTCCCATTTTAGGAATTAATGTTGTTTGTGGTGTTTTACACTCAACCAAAAGTTTGGTGATACAAGAATCATTGGAATTATGTAAGGAATATAAAATTTAAGACATATATTCCCCCATTATGGAATGATAATTCTTTGTTAATAAAAACAATGTATTTGTAAAAAATATATCTATTGTAGTATTTATATTCGGCGGAGTTAAATACCTTAGGTATTATTGAAAATATTATGTACTTATTTTTGGACAATAATTTTTCGAAACATATAATGTATTGTGAAGTAATTCCTAAATGCACATTACCTTATCAACATTTGGATTATGATGTTAATTAGGATGATAGATGATAAGTATGAAATGTTAAAATTGTTCAAAAAATATATATTGGAATAATTCTTAAAAAAACATTTCCTTCTACACATATAATTCTTGATGTATGTAAAAGGATCATAAATTTTGAGACACATATCCATTCTAGAAATGTATATTTATTAAGACATGCATCTCAAAAATTAAAGTTAACCAATTTAACTTACAACTATAATAATATATGGGCATCATATAAGTTTTAATATGTTATAAATCAATTTTCATAAGAACATGTGTATAGATGATTTTTTTTAATATATAAACAAACATTTATAAAAACAGAACAATGTGAATCTAAAGTAATTATCCTAATGTTTTCTAAGGATATTACAAACATCTATAAAATGGAAAAGATATATTCAAGTTATATGCACTATTTATATAATAGAGTAAATATATCAATTTTAGATAGTGGGATAATGATTGAATTGGGTTTATCCAATGTTATATATACACAAATAGTTTAAATTTGAAGTTGTTCCACAAGAGCATGTGGAAAACAAATTACATAATGACATACTATGAGGGAACGTTAAAACCATAGTGATGGTTTAATATTAACCACACTCTATGATATTTTATTCATTTAGAATAAATGTTCATAAAATGAGGCAGTATATAGAAATTATCTAAAATTGACAATATCAATTAAAATTCAATAGTGGATTCAATGTATCAAAGTACATGGGGATTATTATTTTTAATACTATGGTGGGTATTCATGTGATACTATACATGGATGGTATAATTGATGTGTCAATAAGGTTTTATTGTTACCACCATGTCATTATACCTAAATAAATTATAATTTTATGGATCATAGATAATTTTATACTATAATTTTATTGTGCATTAGATGCCAATACCACCAATCTTGTAAGGTGTCTATGCAATGAAACCAGAAAGGTACTGTGATATTATATAATGTTAATCATGGATTCAAGTTACTAAAATTCAGTTGGGGATTTAAGTAAGCAAAAATATGATAGAATATTTATTTATAATGATTCCTTTCCATGTTTAAATCATAAGTTTGTGTGAGTGTGTTGTTTTTTCAAGTATAATATGCTTGGAAACATATAAAATATAGTTAATTGTACTATAGTCTACTAAAACCATAATGAAAGTAATTCTCTTATGACTGACAAAAGTAAGAACCAAAGTTCTACTAAAATTTATCAAGAAAGGTAGATCCAATGGTTTATTATATATATTTAATTATATATATATTGACAAGGTATTGAAAAATACATGTTAGAACAATTCAATAGATAATTTTTACCCATTACACATAGAAAATACCTCTCCCAGAAGACATGCACGTTCATAGGAGGAGATTAATATAATGAGTTTTATTACATAATATTCCATGATATGTATACAAAATAATATTTCAAACATAACATTATTTTAGGACAATATCATAAATATCCTGGAAAATTGAAAAGTTATTAGTCTTAACTATCTGGTTTTACTTGAGCAAGTACAAAAGATATATAACTGTTAAATAGATGGTAAGATGTTAAATTCACAAGGATATATAAAATATGTTTCTTATAAAGTATATAATAAATAATATAACTGTTAGGTTATGGTAATAATAAGGAAAAATAATTCCAACTAGTGGTTTTCATGTCTAAAATATCGTGTCTATTTTGGTTCTACAATAGCTAAGAAGTAGGGTAAAATATACAATGATTTTTTTAGCTCATGGAATCACACATAGTAAGTAAAGAATTATCACAATATAAATTATGATACTCTTACTAGATGAGATTTAATTTCATTGATAGTGGAAAAAATAACACCCTTAGTGTTTATATCTTTTGAAAAGTATAATTGAAGGAGGTAAGGTCACACATAGTAGAATATCCACGTAGTATAGATGTGGTAGACCCTATAACTGTATCCATAGCTTAGAAAAAACATTATCTTTATCATGTGGGAGATTACAAGGTTCATTATAAATTATTCTCTATTGAAATTTGTAGTGTAGAAAAATTTGTTTCCCTATACCCGACATTTTAAATAATTTTGACCACCACATAATGTATAAAAAATTTATGTATGAATCTCCCATACCATTATATTTTAGATATTTTTGAGTCCACTATATAAATTTTAATGTACGTAAAGTAGTTTTTGAATCACAAGGTAATAGTAGAAACCATAATATAATGAGAACCTCAAGATACTGTTACATTAATCTTAAATATATGACTTATGGTCTAGATACATCATGCTAACTAGATATAGTAGGTGTATAAAAATTTGGTGTTGGGGGATCATAAGTATTGATACTTATTCTGAAAAATTTTGTACTTGGTTATACCTTCTAGTTGAGATTGTGATGATAGACCTTCCAATAGGAAGACCACATTTTTTGTTTTCCATTTGGTTTTCCTATCTACAGACATGTGGATTGGTCTCCTACGTTGAGATCATTATCAATGTGCACCATTTGATCGCATCCATTGATGAAAGTAAAAAACCCATGATAATTGAATTTTGTAGAGGTAGCATATGGTGGGTGTGTCGTTGGTGGTATAGAATTGGATTAATGATCAATATATAATTTTTCTCTTTTGAGTTCAGGAAGTAATATCTCGGCCCATGTTGAACAGGATGGTAGTAACATCAAAATTATAGTGCCATTATTGTCAAATATAAATCCATATAGATTGGAAAGAAAATAGTAAATTAATTAAGGGTGGTGACACAAGTGTGCATCATGATTTATGATATATCCAATGAAAAATATATTATATTACATTATGTCTATTCAAAGGTTGGATATTGCCGTTATGACTATTTTTTATCGCTTTAGGGGATTTGATGGGTTGTTTAACTCTACTCTTGATCTATGAATCTATTTAACATCTATATAGATAAGTTTCTAGAGGTTCACACATAATGGAATATCAAAATATTTCTCTTATTCTGGTGAATATATATATAGGACATGGTGGGCCCACCACAGGGGTCCCAGATTTTTCCAAGGATGTATGATCACAATTGAAAAATAAATTAATTTTATTCGACTTTAAAATAATTTGAAAAGACATTATTTATTAAATATATTTAAATGTTTTAAATTATATACTTGGAATATATTGTATGAACATATATTATTTCAATATTCATGGTTAACATAATACATCCAGAAATCTGGAGTTTTGTTAATGGCTCATTTTTATCACATTAAATATTTTTTATTTTAATAGTAAGTGATAAAAAAAATAAATGATATTTATGGCTCAGTATTGTGTTCATATTATGTAGATTATATTTTATTTATTGAATAATAAATATTTCTATCTAGGGATCCTTTTTTGAGTAAACACATAACTCGCTATAGTAGGAGAGAGGTTCTCTCATTTTATTATTTATTACTGGGTCTTTAGTGTTTTTTCACTTCACCTACATTTTAGATATTGAATATCTCATTCTAAGTGATTGGATCAAACTATACCTCAAAAATCACAAGAAATTCGACATAGTGATCATCATGACATCGAAAGATTCATTATATCTATGTTCTAGCACCTAGAATTTGATGATTTACAATCTGAAAATTTTATAGAGTGCATCTAGATGATCTATAGGAATTCAACTATAGATTCTTAGAGAAGAAAACCATAATGAATAATGGATTAGGAATTTGTGACTTCATATTAGACATGGTATTTATGGTTTAGTATTTTTTCTTAAACACCATTATTCATATTCATTGATCTTAAATTGTGGCAGTTACTCATTGGTGATGACATTGTTACATCGATCACTAGGGATCATTTTCAAATCCCCTTCCCACTATCTTATGTTTCACACCCCGATACCTTCAGAGTATCCATAGAACATTTTGGCCCATAATTAAGAAATGAGGGTAATATTTGTGTTGATATAATATTGAGTCCAATGTTAAGTCAAGTTCCCATTTGTACAACATCCTAGCATGTGGTTGAGAACCTATCTTCTACTGGTCCACAAATCTAATGGTAGTGTGAAAATGGGAACATTTTTTATAGAGGAAAAACTAGGAGAAGGGAAGAATATATGCTTGGATAACCTAATACTAGTAAATATTTATTGATGATTATTTCTTTTATACATAGAGAAGGCCACCTACTGAATTCTAGGTCCATTTCAAGTGTTGAGGAGGTGGATTGTGAAGCAAATCAGTTCCTTTGTTGTTATGAGTGGATTTGAAGACCCTGAAGTCCAATTGTATCCGTTCATTTCGGATATTTTTGGTATTAAACCAATATATTTTAAATATATAGAACCTTTGGATAATATGAATGTAAATTAAGATTTAATCTTTATTCTATATGGTGATCAACCTACCAAAACATTCTTTGAAAGTGGAAAATGTGATGATGATATGAGGTCATACTTTATTGTATTCGGAGATAGTTTGATGGAATCCCATAATGATAAAGAGGTCATTAGTGAATCCTAAGACCCATAATAATTTTCTTACTAGTTTAGGTATTTTAAATAGAATAATTCCCCCCCCCCACAAGATTTGTTTTAGAAACACCCAATTGTGACCCAACAAATTTGCATCTTTATTGCCTTGGAAGTATCCCAAAAGTTGATTAGGCTACCTCAATATGGTGTATCAATCATGTTATACTCTATTAATTCCAATTCCAATATTTATTTGTAACCTAGATGGTAGTTATAAACAATATTCCCTTGATTATAGACCACAAAAACTATTGGGCATGTTAAGAGTGTAATAAAGGTTCAGTCCAAGGGTGATGAAATTAAAGCTCTAAAATATTCCAAATGATCTTGTAAATTCCTCCCCAGAGTAGGTAGGGTTAAAAAATAAAACATCTTTCGACTTGGGGGGTCTAGTAGTCACCACATGGAAGAGTACCAAGATCTAGTTTCCCAGCTTCATTATAGAGTGCAGAGGCCCAAAAAGGACCATAAAGTGATAATATTTAGGGATATCCTCACATATGACCACATAAAAATTAAATTATATTTGGAATATGGAAATCCAATACTGGTAAGAAGAAACCCAAAATATCAGATATTTTTGGGTATTTCTCTAACATGGAAAACATATCCTACAGCTTAGAGATTATCATGTTCCCTCTGATCTTCACCATGACACCAATTTTTTGATGCGGGGAAATATATTTCAAAGTTGGAGATGTTGGTATATGAAACCAATGATCAAATCCCTACCACAAAGTAGGTAATTGATATGTTGGATCTAGGTGCCTCTAAGTGAATAGATAACCAATCTAATGATGAATGGGATTAATTCATCGATGTCGGTGATGTGATATTATTTACATTCTAATTTAATATATAATGTTTTTTATAAGTATTCACACAACTAATAAGGATCCACTTTGACTTATGTAAGTTGGTTTCACTAAAACAATTTTTCCCAAAATACACTTCAACTAGAACCCCAATCAGAGTTGAGGGCCCCACCTATGATCCTAGGTAGTTATATATGGGTTAGATAATAATGGATGTGGATATGGTGGGGGGAGGGGGTTCCACCTATAGTACCCATATTTCAGAAGACCGAAAAGGTACCTTCACCGTCATAGGTGAATATATTAAAATGGGAAAATATGTTGGTCTGGAATTTTCACTGTATTGTGTCTCTATAATGTCAATCAGTTTTTTAACTCACATGATTAACCTCTATGATTTTTCATTCCTTTTGTAGAAAATGTTTTACATTCCTCCATCACGGGGTTCAACACTGGTCCTTTAAGAACATATGGGGAGACATTCTTGGTAAGGAATAGACTCATGATAGAGTGTCTACCCCATTGAAATGAGTCTTTACAATAGGAAAAGACACATATTATAATTTTACTATATTTAGGGAGGAATATCATAGTGATGTAAATTTCTTTCAAAAGGTTCCACATGTTGACAACTTACTTTGGTTAATTGTGATACTTCAGGTCAACTGTATCGACTTGAGGAGCCTGCATCGACCAGTGCTGGACCTGTTGTGGTCTCTAGGAAGCTGATCGGGGTATTAGCTCATTGGAGAGGAATTTACTAATGGTTTCTGAGGATGATTTTCCTTGATTACCCATGGTTGTGTCTACCATAGGGCTTAGGGAATTAATTCATGACAAGATAAATAATGACATGATAATTAAATACATTCTCAAACATATTATGATTAATGAATATTTATTAGAGTTTGAGGAATTAAATGTGGACATTTATGAACACGAGTCTTTATTTTACCTTGGATAAACTATAAATCTGATGTTCTAATCCTGACTAATTTATTTTTATATCTCTATCCATGGAAAAAATCACCATTAAGATGCATGACTATGGTGTCGAGGTCCATCCAACACTCATTGATGAAGAAAAAATAGTTGAGGGCCCCAAACTAGGAGACTCTAGAGAGCCTTATATCGTAGTATTGGATAAAATTTAGGAGGATGTTTTTCTTAAAGGGATCCTTAACCAAAACATAGAGACCAGTTGTGTTAGGGAGGCATGAATCTCAATGGATCATTCATCAATGGTGTGTACTATTAACAATGTTGATTGTATCTCCATCCTTTCTATCTATTATCCCCCAATTTTAATGATGAATGCTTTCTATTATCTATTTCCATTGCCTTCAATCATCAATCCATAGTTAGATGGCTCCGTGAAAATTCAACCAACATTATAAAGTTTTTTAGATACTAGTTTAGAAGTATTAGAGTAGGGTGCCTCATTGAGTAAATTAATCCAAGAGTATATATCTCCCTCTAAAATCATATTTTAATCAAACTTGGAAGAACTTGATTCCTTTATTTTCACAAACCATTTTCATTGCAAAGAAATCTTGATGTTATTATTATAGTTTCCTATTGAATATCTTCCATCATGAGTTAATGGACTTCCAACCATGTTTTACATTTTTGGTATATATGATTTCATTACAGAGTGATTCATCATGTTGTGAAATCAATAATCATGAAATTGGTAGAAGAGAAAAGATTGTAGTAAGTTAAGGCACAACTAGTGGTCTTGTTTAAAGATCTAAGAGTTTTTTTCCGAGGAACTGTATTGTGTCAAGGAAGTGGAGGAGAATAAGTGTTGTATTAATGATAAACATATCTTGATGGTAAACCTTCAAGATGAATAATATTTTTTGATGTAATATATTATCCAACTCCACAAATCCTTTAAGTGGTACTTTTTACAAGGAAGGTATTTTTTACTTTATAGAAGGGGAAAATTCATCTTGCTGAGGAGATCGTCACCATACAACTAGATGGACATTGAAAAACTATAGATAAGTCTCTATTAGTAGTCTAACTGATCAATTTCTTTGTCAAGGAACACTTATAAAATTTATATGAGATACTCTATCTTGTGGAAGATCCTTTGAATTTTAATACATTAATGAAAATTATTTATTCCCCATCATCAATTTATTAGTTCCTATTTTCATTATAATAATAGAATAACACTAAAAATATCTCATTTTATTAAATCTCATTAAGTCATGGTGTTGGAATTATAATGATAGGAATATGAGGGTGGTCTAATTTTTTTCTAGTTCTTTTGACCTGGAGAGCATAGTCCAACTATTTCATGATTTTTATAATGGTTCTTATGCAATTTTGAGTCTTTTTCATCATTGTGATAATTTTTTCCATAGTAATGATGAAAGGATACTTAGTGGGTAGGACATTGATTTTTCATAGGCCTTCTTTTATGGGTAATCATCCTAACATGTTTTATTCCTCTTTTTTATCATTGTTAATTTTTTCCCTAAACTATGTTAATCGAATGTCTATTTAGTTGAAACTCAACTCTTGACCAGGGTTCCCTTTTGTGGGTTTTCAAAATTGGGATTAATACATCTCATTTCATGTGAATTTTAGATTCTTGAAAGCTAGACTAATGGAACTGATTTTTTAGGTCAATCTTCTTTGACCTGGTGTTATGGGATTAAAAAACTAGTGTGGTTTGCTGGATAAGAATTATTCAACAATTCTAGAATATGATGATGGAAATTTTAACTCATGATCTTGTGATTTATAGATTTGAAGTAATGATATGTGAAAATTATGAAAGGAATAATCATGGACCATGTTCGAAAAGAAATTTCCACAATAAATTTTTTATTGATTATAGAGATGGAAGAGGATTCTCTTAATGAAAAAGGTGCCTCTAGTTTATTGGCCTTTTGTGGGAGACTTATAGAAAACTAGACTAGGGAGTATTAATGAATAGTCAAAAAACATTTAATCTAGTATAATACATTCTAATTACAATGATTGTGGAAATCATGTGGAAATTATAGTAGTCATTATGTGCCACATTGATATGATATTTAATACATATTTGGTTCTTCAGTGTGGTGTGGTGGATTAAGGCCACAATATAGAATGTATCCTTCTATATGAGTGCTGATGAATCATGTGGTTTAATGTCAAATGGCCAAGACATGGACCGTGTTGTTTAAAATTTTATATAAATGAAATTGAGGAAATAAATTTATAATCACTATGATTTAAACAAATGAATAGAAATTAACCATTTTAAAATGATCTAACCAAGAATGCTCTATTATTTTAAAATATTATGAGGTAATGTTATAGGCCCAAATCTGGGGGATTCCAATTATGAAAGGTGATATTGGACCAATATGTTGGGAATAAAAATGGTCTATTTTAGAAAATAAGTATCTATCATGTTGTTTTGGGTCTAATAGAGATTGTAGAGGATTATCCTATGGAAAATGTTCTTCTGGTAGATAGTCCTTTTAGAATAACATATAAAAATCCAAAACAAGGTGTATTAATAGATAATAAAAAATGGATTCCTTTAGTATCATAAATTCTATCATTGATGTCTAGGGAAATATTATAGAGATATGTATTTCCATATACATAGAGTATCATTTGGTTAATGAAGGTTCCTGGATATGAAATGAACATTTAGTATCGAACTCAACCCACAATAGGTACACTTTTTCCAATGAAGACCTGACCCATATGTAGGGAGATGGATTTTTTTATATTTTGACTGGTACAA
Organism: Viscum album; assembly: GCA_963277665.1. Lineage (NCBI taxonomy): Eukaryota > Viridiplantae > Streptophyta > Magnoliopsida > Santalales > Viscaceae > Viscum > Viscum album. The sequence continues at coordinate 1,434,621,090 of OY728140.1, forward strand.
TGAGATATAATCCACATATCACTATGAGTATCAACAGAGTGATAATAAATCTACACATAGTTCTAGGGTAGATTCCCCACATTAATCGAAATCATGTGTGGTGAGTGAGGAATTTTCATTAAAAATAGGTTAATGAGGGAGTGAAATCCTATAATGGATTCTCCTATAGTTTTTTAATCACACATAAGTGGGTGGGGGAAACATTATATTGTGATTTGAAAAAGATTTAGGATTTATGTGTTATTACATATCTCATCAAAGTGAAAATCATGCTAAGAATATTTCTTAGATAGTGGGATGGTGGGAGACCAACCACTTGGATAGTTGCCCTTTTAGGTGAATTTTATTTCATGCAAGATTCACCAACATATAGTCTAGCATCATGTCGTATATTTCTTTGTGTGACTTCTATGTTCTTTCATACAGAACCATGACAACCCTAATGTGAACTAATTTGTATTGATCATGTGGAGAGCCCTTAAAAAAATTCCCAATCCCATGTGAGTAATGCTCAGTGTGTGGAAAAACAAATGGAATAGGTTTTTTACTACTCATAGGTGTTTAAAAAAATAGAATATAATTTTAAACATTTTTTAGATGGACCTAGATTTAGTATTTGAGCATTTATATGTATCACATAGAATTTACAATAAAGATATTAGTAGTTCTAGGAACATCAAATCAATGAATACGATGGATGTAAATCAAAAGGTTTAGTGTTGTGTAGTAAGGATGAATGATTTATTATAGTTTCTTATTTCATATGACTATGAACATAAATATGGAAATTACGAGAGACATAATTATTACCAGACCAAGGATGCTTAGACACACAACATGTGTCAAGAAGGAAGCTAATAAACATGATATTTGCGGTTCATAGATATGGAGAATCAATATAGAACAAGTACACAAAGAGTGATCGTAGACCATGTTCGAAAAGGCATTTCCAACATGATTTTTCAGGGCTTATGGAGATAGAATATGTTTCTCCTGAATAAGAAGGTTCCTATAGTTGAAAAGCCTTTTGTGGGAGAATTATATAATGCCAGACTAGGAAATATCAATGCATATTCAAAAAAGTTTTCCTCTAGTGTAATAAATTATATTAATGATAGACAAGGTAATCTTATAGTGTTCCATATTTTCCCATGAAATAGAATGTGATTTTTGGATGGGATGTTTCTGAGTACAAATGAAGAATTTGATCCATAATTTTACAAGGAGTGTGAAGTTCCCTGCATATATATCACTCATATATATAAAAGGCAGTATTTTAATTTCTATATGGGCCACTGAAAGCGGGAACCTAAAAAAATATCATACAAGGAGTAGGGTTGTATACATGAGGAAAGGAACAAATTATCCTCAATTTTTTAATATGGATAAGCCAAGGTGAAGGGACCTCGACATCCTGATGTATCATGTGTATACTAGAATCAATCCATACATATTTCTGATGTAATGTAAGAGAGGGGTTATTTTCCATACATCATAGCTAGTACTATAAAATAATGACATGACCTCACTATATATCAAATTGATATGATGATGAAGCCATACATTATTCTTGAATGGATGTTTGGTAGGATACTAGCACCAATTATTTTGATCCTCTCAAGAACGAACTGAAATATTATGGAGTTGTATGTCATGCAACAACAATATGAACCATGTAGTTTAATGTCATGTGGAAAGGAAATTTTCATACAGATTAACATCATGTGAGAAAAATGTTAGGAAATGTAGTTTAATTTCTTTTAACTCAGACTATGTTGGTTTTTAATTTTAGGTCATATGATTAGGTCCATATTTCATTACTTTTATGGTCATTAGAAAAAGGTCATTGCATGATTATAAAATGTATTTCCTATGAAAACCTTTCATGGTTAGGGACTATAAATAGATCCAGATCTATTATGATCATTGAATAAGATTCATTAGAGTAGTCCTTATGTATCGTATAAAGTCCATCCCACATTGGTTGCATCATGGGTTGTTTCTTCCCTTGTATCAATTGCTTCATAAAGAGAAATACCAATTCTACTAGAATGAAATAGAGGTGGTTAAACTTTTTATTAAAATCCTATGCTATCCAATTTTATTCAAAATATAAGTTTTGTAAGGTGTGCAGTATTCTATAAAAAAGTAACTATAATTGATCCAATTTTTTTAATTTTTCATATCAGGATTGTTGATCACATATGATAGTATGAAGCAAGGTAAATTGGACCTCGATAGTTTGGACTACTTATGTCCCATATACAAGTGATTACACGGTCACCAGTGGGGTAGTGCGAGCTATGGTTTGGTAATATCACAATGTTTAAAAGATATTTTAATTAAAATATATTTTATCATTATCCACTATATTATATATTATCATTGATAAAGACATATTGATGGTTGTTATTGGTACATTAACCATTGCATGATAGTGAGATGAATGTTTAGTTTTTATTTAATACAACCAATAATGATTTTATAACTCATTTGAATATAAATTGGTTCCATTTACAATCAGTATTGTATGAGGGATACCAAATATTGTAATAATATTAAATTTTAAAAATATGAAAATTATTTTGGTCCTAACATCATTAAGGGGTATTTTTTTTCTCATTTTGAGATGAACTCGAAAGCAGTGAAGATGTATTTGAAATTCTTGGCTTTAGTTAGAGGATAAAACCTAATAAAATCCACTCCACAAATGAAAATTAGTCAAAAATATATGGCTATGTGTATAATATCTATGGGTTGATGGGTGAAGATTTCAATCACCTGAATGGAATGATAATTTTTGGTGAATTTCGTAAAATCTTTCATTGGCTAAGGTTTGAAGTATTCAAGCCTCCAGATATTATGGGAAATCATGAACCCTAGCTGGTGGGAACCAAAAACCCATATATGTACTTTTTTAATGATGGAATCACTCTATTATCCATTAATTAACCTAATAAGGACTCCAACAAATCCCTTTTTATAAAGGAGATTCTAGTTACTTGGTCATTTATAAAGAGTAAATTTGGTCACTTATTGTTGAATTTTTCCTTTTTCAACTTTGTCTGCTTGGAGAAATCCTTTTTAGTGCCTTAATTCATAAAACTAACAATAATTACCTTACATTAATACACCCTTTAGGGAGATATAAAAGTGATGGATTCATCACATTTAGGGGCCATTTATATTTAGTTATATTGGAATGGTTTTATGTGAAGAAAAGTTCATAATACATAGTTGTGGAATTAATATATTTTTTTATATAATTGGGAAATCATATTTTGAACAATGCTGATTGAGATATCTGATTTCAATGGAAAAAATTATTTTACCATATTCTTCTTTAACATGACTATATTTGATAGACTTTTTTGGATAATTTACCTTTCAAATGAAATTGGACTTAATATTCTTGTCAACATCAGCCTTAATTTCATGGCATGACTCGGGTGTGTCTATCTGTTAAATGTTTCTAAATTCAATGGTTTCCAAGAAACCCCATGTTTTGATTGGACACCCCAGGATCGAGGCCTGACATTTTTTCATAATTCCTAGAAAAAACAACCTTCTATTTCATTAGAAAGTAGGTATATACATATTGTTCTTAAAAATTCTTGTTTTTTTATAACCAATGTGGGCCCTGGGTCCACATATGAACATAAATTTATTTTTCTGAGTTCATCAATTGTAGTAGAGAAACCTTCCTCAAATGCTATTATGGAATCCCCAAGGCCATATTCTTCTTCATCTTCCTCTCCCTGTTCCTCTTCCTCGTCCTCTTTCTCTTCCTCTTCATATTCTTCTTCCTACTTACAGTTAGGGGAGGTGATGAAGTAATTTTTTCAGTGTTTAGTGTAGGAGTCATCATTTTCACAGATGGATGATGAAGTAGCTTCCCCAAACCCAACTACCATTATGGGGTCCTTGAAGAATCATATAGGATGGGAAGGATATACAAGAAGTATATAAACTCTATCCTATAGTTAAATGATAACTTTTTTCTAATTCAACTGATAAAAAGGTGTATGTAGAAGATCAAGGGATAAGAATAGGGCATTTTCACCCAATATTTCACCAATTTTCAGATGGTTGATGACCTTTTCATCAATTTTGGGTTCATTTTTTGATGTCTAGTATCATGAAGTTAATTAATTATAAACATGAATTAAGACATATACCTTTGATATGATTGGTGGATGTCACTTATTTTTCATTGATTTATTGTAATGGATTTGGAATATTATTTTTATACAATTAAATGTAATAACCCAAGATACACCATTAGTCATCGGTTGTTTTACTTCCCTATAGTATAATCATACGTCAATATAATGGGATTTACATGATTCAAATGGTTCTTAATCACCATACAGTTTCCCAATTTTTTACTTAATATTTTATTTGAGAAATTTCTAGATTGATAAGCGGACTTCCATATGATGATGCAACCATGTACTTTGTAGGATATCATTTAAGGTTATATATTTCCAAAAAAAAACCATATATTCTAGTCAAATATGAGTTCCTCAAAATGTTCCCGAACCTTTATTCTATTGAAGGAATTTTTCTTTCTTTTTTCATAACCCTATAGTGTTAGAGAGAAAGGGTACATGTGGGCCTCTCTTTAACCTAGTAGAAAATGTGTTTGGCCTTGAATGTGGTTGACTCCTAGGCCATTATTCAAGAAAGGCCATAAAATATCAATGTATTTTATCACACAAAACACATACAAGGTTCTGATGTGTCCCTATATAATGACCTATTTTTCTAGATATTTGAAAGAGATGGTCATGTGGTGTTCTATAGATCAATAAATTTAAGATATATTTTAGAATTGAAAACCTCATATCAAATATTTTGAGGGATCAACATAACCTATATGAGTTCTTACAAGATTTATTTTAATAAACATATAGAATCCAAGATTGAAAACCTAGAGAGAACCAAGTCTAATTGCATTAAAGATTCATACTTCTAGTCTGAACTTTTGTACTCTATAGTATGGGGCTTCTCATTCATAGGTTCCTTAAGAGCTGATGTACTTGATCTAAACAGATCATTCATTAGAACAAAATTAAAAGGAACTTTAATCCTCAGTGGGTTAGGTTGAAGAGTTTCTTCTGAATGTCATGGTCAATCTAATAAATTCATCCCCTATAATTGATCTTTCATGATGATTGGTTATAGGAAACACCTGGAATATTTTGGTGAACTATAATGATCCAATCAAGCTCACTAGAGGGATCTCTTCTAAGTTCTAGCAACATATATATCCCAAGTAGGGATGTGTCTAGAGTATTTAGATCTATCATGACTATTTCTTCCCCTATACTGTTGGCTTTGGTTGCCTCTTTCTACGGTCCACCAATATGGTGTATGTAATTAAGATTCATGGTACTAAAAAATAAATCATAGTAGGGATTCATTAAGTGTATGACATTAATGGAACTGAAGATCAAGTCATCTGATTTGGATTCCACCACATGGGTCAACTTTTGTGGTACAGTTTGGTGAGACAGTGTCAATATGTTATGTAATAAAAGACTGAATTACGATGTATTCAAATATAACATTGATCTGAGACCAATTTATTCTAATTTTATTTTTTCAAATCCTCCATAAATGTTTTTCAAGAAGACAGACCTTTGGAGCGCTGTAGTTCTTATAGAGTCATGTGTGCCATAGTAGAAGCAACCAGGGGAACACTTTGTTGTTTTAAATGTGCTCTAAGAATTGAATAAGTATATTTGATTGTTTTTATTCAATAGAATCACTAAAAGTATATAAATTATTTTTTTTAAATTTCATTCCATTCACCCACTTCCATTTTAGTAGTGGTAGAAACACACGCTACCTGTTGGGGGTGGTTTTCCCAGCTTCAAATTTCCAAAATCAACCATCTATTATAGAAACTATTTGAAAATTAAATAGTCTTGAATGGTAGTCCACAATATCGGTGAAACATGAAATAATTAAGGTTATCATAAAGGCCTTATTTTCAATTCCATTAGGTTACAATAGGTTTAATATGTTGTTTTATGAGGCTATTAAGAAGAATCCAAGAAGCTTCTCATCTCAAATGAACTATACTCAATTGTTCGAGTATCCAAATATAGAGTTATTTGGATCTTTCATTTCAAACTGATGAGGATAATCTTTTTGATATTTTGATTTAAGAGGAGGTACCACATGATGTGGAATAGTCTTTGAAATTGTAAATGGAATAAGGGATGCTTTCAATGTAACTTTTGTAGCTCCCACTCTGTCTATCTTCTTCCCTTGAGATTATAGAATGTACTGCAAGTTTCCCTTGGTTTTAAAAATTGAATCATCAAAACTTTTTTATAATATTAAATTGTCTTAAAAGATACTTCTATACATTACTAGGATAATTTGTGTTCACATTTAATTACAAATATTCTCAATGAATAGACATATAAAATCACCTTAATGGAGCTGTAAGTTTGAGTAATATGTCAGACTCTTCCACGTAGCGAGGAAATATGACACCCTCTCATTGTATCATCTTATGCATTTTGTGAAAATGAGTATTATTATATTATAAAATGTAGAAATGAATTGATATATGAATTTTCAATGATGATCTTACCATCCCTTGATTGTTCTGGATGGTAGACTGGTGTACTATGTAAAGGTTAATCCTTCTAATGTCTATATAAAACACACGATCATTGCCACTTCTTAATGATATAGTTCCCCCATCATGGGGACACACATAGAAATGAATTTATTCATATGATGTACCTAAAATAGTAAACCATTTAATGATAGAATCTTATGTTTCTCAATGTTTGGTGAGGTAAGACTTCCATGCACCCATTCATGGTAAGGATTATACTACGGTTCTAATAGTGCAAATCATCATTCCATTGCTTATAATTGATACACCAGTGTTTCTATAATGTTGATGGTATGGGGAGGAATATCTAATTGGGTAGTATCTAATGAAAGGAGAACAACATGTTGGGATTTTTGTGGTGGAACTTCTGGTACATACAGTGGCTAACCTAGATAGGTAGCTCAATAAGGATGTGTTTGACTATACTCTAGTCGTGTACGCAATGGAGTTACCTCTTTAAATTTTTCTATTATGGGGTCCAAATATATTGTTTTTTGGTACCCCATATAGATCTTTTGATTAGGATTTATTTTAGTTCCTAGTATATACCCACATGGTTTAGGTATGCCATCTTGGAGAGAATGTTAAGGATCCTCTTATAGAAAAAACCTTGTATTGATGTTTCCTCATAGTATTTTTGAAATTAGTTTTCTCAACTCCTTCATATAATCATACTACTAATTAAATATTTCATCAAATGTGAGGAGTTAAACCTCTTTGATTGGGGGTGAGGTATGAACACGCCTTTACCTTTTTCTTTAATTGATTCTCACTTAGAAGGTATTAGTGGAGTATCCAAGGGAATCCCCAAATTTATAGAAAACATATAGTTTAAAGTACATATTCATTCATTAATGATTTAGGTGTAGACCCTATTACATGTAGAAACCTCACAACCCAATTACATTGTATTAGTCTCGTGTTTTGTAGCATCTATAAGGGTGGTTCTATTGTAGTGACCCATCCCTAGAAAGAACCATTCTAGTGTCTACTACTATTACATTGGCATCATTACAAGGAATCAAATTCTGATGAACTGATAGTTTAGTACTCTTGGAAAACCATATACATACATGGTTCTTGTATTAAAAATTAATACATTAATTAAAATATAATTTTTTCTTTAAATTATAATAAATAACAATAAGGATAACATTATTCTATCTAGTATATCATTCCATGTGTTTCTTAGTAAACTTCTTGAAATATTTGGGAAATGAAACATAAATAAGGGTGAGATCAAAATTCCTAGTAAGGAAAAATTATAGTAGAAGAAATAATGAATCAATGAGAATGGTCAACATGAAAAGATAAATAATTGAGAACAAAAACCATGTAATCAATAATTGAGAAACAAGATATTCGATAATATAGAATGGTAAATAACTAAAAACACATTCCATTAAAATTAATAGATAAAGAAAAATAAATATGTCAAAGAAATAAACATAAACACATTATATTTAGTCAATGAAATGAAAATTAATTGTATCCATCTTTATGTCGACATATTATATCAAGGGTGAAAAAAAACTAAAACTAATTGAGGTAGATGATTAATTATTGGACTCCATGTTTCTTAGTTAGATAGATAAAGTACCATCAAGACCAATCATAAGATAATTTATCATATTGTGTAGAAACCCATATATCCTACTTGGAAACAAACTCAAAGGGTTTTTCTCCAACTAATTTCATCTCATGAGACTATTGATGCATCTATGGGCATCTATTAACCAGTCCTAAATTCACAGGGATTACCTTAAATGGTCCCCAACCCATTTTTAAATTTCCAAAGAATTCCACATATCGAATAAACAATATGCCTTGTAAAATATCAGCATTGAATAATGGATACATATTTATCACTATTTCTCAAAATAATCAAATAAATTTCAAAATAAACACCGTATTAAAAGCAGTATATGGATTTAGATATAATATTATCCTTCAACAATGTTATCGATGTTTAATGGGAATTAAATTTTAACTGAACATAGGATATTTAATATTTCAAGTGGGCTCAAAGGAACCAAGGATGTGAATGTGAATACTATACTTAGACAAGTAAATCATAAACCATCCATAGAAATATTAAGGATAATGATAATATAATATTTTTAAATTATAGTGAAATAATGGTTTGTATTCATTGATGAATGGAAATATTAGAAAAAGACCATTTAAAAACACTCTTGAGGATAATACCATTTTGTTTGGAAAACCCATTTCAAATAATTTGAAAAACCCCTTCCATGAGAATCACTTTTGAAAACATTTTATTTAAAAAGTAACCTTTTAGACAAGAAAATTAATCTTATTAGATATGATGGAATTTAAATTCATACATTCCATTAAAGTTAAAAAATAGCATACATTTTTCATGTTTAAAAGGGTATAAAATGCCTTATCAAGAAAGCAATAAGAAGATTACATTGAAAAAATTGGTAAAATACAAGAAGGTTAAAAATGAATTTAATAAATCATTTTTGAAAAGTTAAAAACACAATTTAAAACCTTTTTAGAAAATGTGGTTTTTAGAAGAAAATTGATTCTCTAATTAAGGCCGTAAATAAAGTAGCGTTTTCATAAAAATATGTTTAAAAACATTTTGGTACCAAAGTGTGGGAAAATGGTAGTAATACTTGAAAAGGGTCATGAATATCTAGAGGAGTTGAAATTTATCGGTTTTATTGAACAAATTTCATATAATTTCATCAAATGGATATACCATTGAAAATTTATTATAATTATTCTTGAGGAAAATAATCTTCAATCATCCAAAAGTGTCTCATTCCACTTTGAAACATTGTAAATCATAATTTACATGAAGGAATATAATTAATTGAATTTTTAAAATCAAATAAAGATAAATATATTAATGATATAATATATCAAAATGAGATGTATATACAGAACACAAAATAAGTTAATGGTGTATATGAAATTTATCACATAGATGTAATAAGTGAGATTAAAATTCCTACTACTGTGGTAACATATGAATTAGAATATACAAACAAATTAAATGAAACATTAAAATACCATAAATATAAAATAATTTAGGATATATTATATCAAAAGGGTTATTTAATATAGAACATTAATAAGAAGCTATGAAAATAGAGTATATCTCATTCAATGAAAAGTGAGACAAGAATCCCTTATCTTTCGTAAACCTTGATTGTGATTCTTTATATTCTTGAATAAAAAAATATGTTAATTAATTAAATTACTGAGAAACTTTTTATTATTTATCATAATTTTTATTTCACTTTTTACCATGTTATATACAACTACATGATCAATTAAGTTAACATCCGGTGTTTTGACCAAATTCAATTTATGTGGCAAAAACAACTTTTTATAGGTTGAAATAGGGTCAAAAGCGTAATTATATAAAAAAACCATAATAGTAATCATGACATATTTATTATATTTATAAATCAATTATACTTTTTAAACCAATCATTAAATATTTTTATGAAAAATGAATTGTTACAATCATGGAGACAGTAGGTCATAGGTACAAATTTGTAACGTTCTCATTTTTCAATGATCGTTATAGAAAGAAGGTAAGTAAAATTATATATTTTTTAATGATAACTATAACATATATATCATATTATTTAATTATATATATTTATATATAATTCATTTGATGTAAAAGAAATCGCATCATGTTGAGGAGCCAGTAGTCCACACGTCCATGAAAGACATTATCACATTTTAAGTGTGTGAAAGGGTAATAATGAAAATGTTATATATTATCTTTCCAGAAAGTTAATACTGTAATTAATATCATTTTTTTATTATATTTAATTTATTTCTCATTTTAATCATCCTTTATACATTGCAAGTTTCATGTGAACAAATCGCATAACTGTTATGTGGTGATAGTCAACACTTCCGTAGATGATATTATCATATTACCACAAAATGGAGTGCATAAATATATTTGTTAAAAAGGATTAAATTAGTATAATGAAATTATAAATATCATATATGACATATATAAACTTATTTTTCATCATAATTCTCAACCATGGAAGGTTGTAAAGGAAAATTAACAGTCATTGTTTCATGAGGCAGTAGATCACCATTGTTAGGTCCACTAGGCTGAATACCCTGAGAGGGGGGTGAATCAGGGTATGACTAATTAAAAATTAATGCCCGTTCTGATCTTGTTTCGCTGTTAAGCAAAACACTCTTCTCTCTCTTTCCTGCTCCACAATATAAACAGAAAGTAAAGCAAGTGCAGGACACAGCAATTTTTACTTGGTTCACCGCTAAGGGCTACGTCCAAGGAGTATACGCCGACAGGTTACCGGTCGTACCAAATTCCACTAATCTTCACTAGCTATGGATTACAATGTTCGGTCTAGATCACTTCTATGCCCATGCTCACTGCCTATAAAATGTTTAGGTTCAGCTCACTACTTTCCCAAGGGTCACTCCCTGTTTCTCTCTCTCTGTCTCACTGCCGGTGGAGAGGATCACCTTCTTCCTCTTCCTAAGCTCACTGCTCTGTAAAGGGAATCAACTCACAGTTTATAGACCTATAGGTCTCTTCATTTCCATTAAGGAATGCATCTTTATCTGTATGTAGATGCTCTGTTGAAGTTCAAATTTCACCCGTAGATGAATACCTCTTTGCCACTATCCACTGGGCAACCAACCTTTGGAAAGACCTTCGCAAAGCACCCTACAATGCGAGGCTCCCAATTTTGCGAAGCTCAAACAAGCCTTCGCGAAGCTCCTGCCTTTTCGCGAAGCTCACTCGCGAAGCTCCCTCGCGAAGCTCTTTCGCAATGCTCAAGTTGTCGCAAAGCAACGACCCTCGTGAAGCTAAGTAAGCCAACGCGGAGCATGCAGGTTTCGCGGAGCTACAATAGCCGCCGCGAAGCACCTCTTTCGCGAAGCACACTGGCTCCGTGAACCACCATCGCAAATCGAGAGCAATGTATTTTCTCTGAAAATTCTCTCTACTTCGCTCGAAGGGGTCGGCCTCTATTTATAGGCGAATCCACCGACCCTCGTCCCTTCTGCGCGAAGTCAACGCCACGTCATCTCAAATCGCGAAGGTCCAAAGTTTCTGCCGGAATTCTGTCCAAATCGTGAAGCTCCACGGCAATATTCCATTTGTGGAGCTTGACGTAGTCGCGATGAATCACCAGCAACATACCTTCGCGGCTCGTACCTTCGCCGCGAAGCTCCCTCGCGAAGCCCAACATTCCTTCGCGGCTTCGCCGCGAAGCTCTCTCTCAAAGCCCTTCTCTACCGTGATGCGCTTCAGCCTCTGCCGTTCGCGAAGCTTGACGTAATCGCGAAACATCACCGCCTCCATTCTTCTGGTCTTAGCGATTTCCAAACCATGCATCCTATCTTCGCGAAATTCATGCCTTTGCCATATTGAATTATGCTCTTCATGGAAATCCTATTTTCGCGATGCTCACCAAACTCCAAATTTTGGACCCCAAAAATTTGGCAAACACTGGGAAACGACGCCACCTTCTACTGCTCTTTTTGTACCGCCTCCAGATCATCCTTTCCTTTTTCATCGTTCTTTGTCAACATGGATTGTCAACAACTTCTTGGGAACTCAACAAATCTCCATGGAAACCTGCTTTGTCAACAAACACAACCAACCCAAAAATACTGCAATGTTACCTTGAGGGATTTTTGCCCAACAATCATACACATAAATGGTATACACATTACCCATTTGATATATGTGTGTGTGATTGTAGGTATGAAACATTTCATAACAAAATCCTATTATATTTATGATAATGGGTATTTAATATAAGAAACTATTAATAAGATTTAATAGGTGGATAAAAAAAATTAAACTAAACAGCTCAAGGAATGATGTTACCTCTTAAACAGGTAACTCCTTATCTTTAAACATAGGGATTTAATGTATAGATCTCTGAATAAGGGTATACTTCTAGGATAAGGGTATGTATTTTTAGGAGCTATTTGTCCATATCATGTTTGTTCCAAAGTTTCTTTAGTGGTTTGAAGAAGGGGGAGAGGTGGTGGCCTTTTATAATGGAGGAAAAGGGATTGATATTTTTGGAATGAAGTTAGGTGTACAAACATTTTTTCCTAAAAAGTAATAAAAACTATTATAATCAACCATTAAAGTTTCATGGAATAATTATGGATAGAAAATGGGTTTTATACTGAAGGACCCTATTTCAACATGAGGGGGGGCTAAATTAGGGTGTCAACAATTTCTCTTTTTTGTTGGATATTGTTTTCATGTTGGTAGGGAATTAATTAAACCTGTATTATGGAAATGTGTAGTAATTAAAGAATTCACATGAAAAAGAACATCACAACACATTTAATTGGTTCACCACTATGGGATACATCAAAGGATCATACACTGATAGGATTTTGGTCATACATAATTCTACTTACTTTCACTAGTTGTGGATTACAAGATTTGGGTACAGTAAATCAATCCCAGGCACACATACTTTACAAAAGTTCTTGAATAGCTCACTACATCCCTTAGATCACTTCTATAGACTCCCCCTTTCTCACTGCGTTGGATGAATCGTTACTATGTTTAACAACTTGAAAGTCTCTTCAATGGATAGGCATGAAAGTATTTATCTTCTTTTTCAACATGATACATTGCTTGAATCGAGGTCCAAAGTTGATTATCTTTAACATTCAATAATATTCTCAAGTGAAACAACCAGATGTACTAAGACTTATTATTCATCTTGGATAGAATCATAAATTCTTTTGTGGTTATTTAAACACTAAAAAACAGCTCACTAAGCATCATCAAAATCATCCCTTCTGCTTCCATGCATTCATATGACCATGCATGTGAAAATTTAGATGTATTATTCCTCTTCAATTATTTGCATACATGATCCCTTGGTTTAGGATGATTTTATTCAAAGTATTCTTGTATGCATGGGCATGCACAAATTTATGATATTCCTCTTCCACTGTCTTGCGTGAAGCCCCAAATGGATATGGTCCCGTTAAGCACACACACGACTTTATTTCCCCTTATCTTTAATTTATCTTCTTACCACTTGGTTCAGATGTGCTTACACCTTATGTATGTACTTGTTCAAATCATACATATGTGTATATACATCCACTTCCCTTCACCATGCACAATCATCATTCTCCCATCGTCAATACACACTGTTCACTTTGATATGTTTATATTTATATGTATGTGATTTTATTCAAACATCAATGCATGCATTTAGGTATGTCATGGAGTTATTATTTTACTTTATCACTCTATGGGTATAGAGTTCTATTTTGAACAAGTGCGCTTACCTCCTACACAAACCTAGATGATTTGAAATCCCTCCTTGTGAAAGAGATGAATGGTCATTCTTCGCGTACCCTGTAGCATGCGGTTCTCCTCTACGGACTTGGTGGTAAGTGGGGCTTCCCCTCACGGGACACTCTTCACCATGAACCAGAGAGGTACGTAGTCAATCAGAGTGGTATACAAGAACATTGATCGATGATCCCAATATAGTATATAGGATCTTCTATTCACAAACTAGAAGTTTTTCGCCACTCTTCTTCCTCACAAACCAGATTGTTATGTGGTTCACCTTTTCGTGAACCAGATTGTTATGAAATATACTCTTCATGAACCTATAAAGGTTATCAGATCATACATGCCCCTTATTGAATGTTAAATAGAAGAGACTCCATTTTGCAGAACATAAGATCTCGTAAGGTTTAGAAGCAGCATCCTTCTCTAGGATTGTGGGATCCCTTTTTATCAATAGAGAACAAATCTTTTTTATACCCACAAACTGCACAATACACACTTCATGATTCTTCCTTGAATAACTGAGATCTTTTTTCTTTAATGTCTTCAAAACATATAATGACCCATACTTTACATACATTGTTAATACTTCAAAATTGAAGCATACTTATTAAATCATATAACAAAACCACGAAAGGACCATATAGGTATAGTGTCTTTAGAAACTGGGAAACATAAACAACTGGTTCATAAAGCGTCTATACTGTCTCCCATTTATTTCATCATATCTATAGTCCCTTTTGGCATATCTTAATTAATAACCTTCTTCCTAACCTGGGGGAAGAAAACATACAAAAGGGTGAGCTCAAATGCACAGTAAGGGTAAACAAAAGAAATATCAATCACATCATATACATAAGCACATAACTTTTGGAAATCTTAGCCTGCAAAAGAGATCATAATATCATAACATGGGATAAATCATAGTAGTAAAATGTAATCCCAATAATCATAACTAAAAACATGAAACTTTGTGGCATACACACATAATCATAGAGAATCATTTCTTATTATTCAAGTCTCATTTCCAAGACTATCTTAGTGGACAAAGTCCATTTCTGAACCGAGTTCAATCCTTGTTTCAGTCCTGTTTCACTGAATCGGTATAACCTATCATTCCAGCCATGTCTATCTCATGAGATATAGAATCTTTACCCAGTGCATTGGAGGGAGATATAGGTCCCACCCATCTCATAATGATACCATTCATATGTGTGCCACAAAATCATAAATCATACATCATTTCATAACCCATGTAATAAAAATGGGAATCTTAAACATCGTGACATCATCAAACAATTCATATAAGATAATGGAATTCAAAAAAATATTTCCATCACAACATAATCATATCAATGTAATAATAGGGATAAAAACAGAACCCTTTATTATCTTAGATAGAAAATAATTTTGATAAAACACTTGAACTCCATTCTTGAGGAAAATATCCTTTCTACTCCAAAACACTTTTCCTTTCTTAACAGGTAATACAATTATAAATTAAAAGAAGTTGATTAAAAATAAACTTGAAAAATTGTAAAGGAAGATTCTTGAAAATAATGTTTTTAAAATCCATTCATGCCTTATAAGTTAAGATAAACAATTTTATCGTACTTTTCTCAGAAAAGTAAAAAAGTACCTCGTACGAAAAACGACAAAAGATTCCTTTCATATCCATTACTAAAAACTCACCAAAGGGTAAAATTGGATTTAAACAATTGTATGTGGATGGAAATAATATTACATAGTGAGGAAACATGGATTTGGATGATAAAATACACCCCAGTAAATACTAAAGTATAAACAATCTCGGATAAAAATGAGATTGTGATATTTCCCTTACCTTAGGTCCGATATGATTTGTACGTGTCTGAACCTACTTTATAATGATTTAAATAATTTTATTGACTTATTCCAAAATCATAATTATTTTTATGATATCATATATGGTCATATTCTTAGCTTCTTAGTAGTAATATTTCATTTCTACTTGTTATTCGGGTGTTTATAACTTTTTGTTCTTATGCGTGTTTTGTCGAATAAATTCTTATTCTTCTCTTTAGGTTATATATGCCTAATTTACAGAATGGTATTAGTGTAATATATATCATATTAATTCATTAAATTCATTTATATAATCATTATGTAATGAAGATCATGTAGAACGAGTCGCATCACATCGTGGAGACGGTATTCCGTACGTACGCACGAGTGAGGTTATCATTCCTATGATCGTGGAATTGTATTGGAGTGTATGTATACTATTTCAGAATCAGTATAACTTTATAATAATTATATATAGTCATTATTTACACCATTATACCCATCCAAGTAAGTTGGGGGTGGAAAATAGATTACACCACGGCGTGGAGACGGTATTCCGTACGTACGCATGCGCGGTGACTTCTTTTTCCGTAGGATGGATAGATGGTGAAATAGGGTTGTTTAATACTTATAATAACATATCAGTATATGTGTGATACTGATGTTATTACTTCATAATGAAACAACTAAAAAAGATGAAGTGGAAGAAGAAATAAACATGAAAGAATCGATAATGGACATTACCTCTTCTTTGAAGTGCTTCTTTGAGACCTCCTTCTAGGGTACTAAAATAGGTCTTTGAAGAAAACCAGAACCTCTAGGATGTTTCTAGGGTAGTGGAGAGATGAAATTGGTAGGGGTTGGCCGAGATTGAAGGCACAAAGTGGTGTGAGGAAGGGAAGAGGAGGTGCCCTTTTATAATGGAGGAGAGGGGCTCCTTTGGAAAAACTAAAAATATTATTTTATTATAAAGTCAATTTCGGTTTTAAATAGCTCCAAATTGATTTATTTAAAATATAAGGTGGGTATGGGTCGAACAACTCTCATCCAATTGAATTTAGACAAGTTTAGGTTCCTATTTTAACCTTATCATTTAGATTTAACATTAAGTTAAATAATTTTACCTTTGTCGTGTCTTCTTGTGTTCTTATACTATAAGGTTAATAAACATACTATAAGCAGCCAAACGAACCCCAAGTTGTTTATTATTAATATATATAACCTTATCTATGTCATTTGGACGAACCTTAGATTTTTAGGAATAAAATAACAATTAATAATATAATATTTGTTTTAAAAACTATTTTATGTCAATTTTGTCACTATTTAGTAATTAATTTTTGTGAAAATCATAACAGAATGATTAGTTCTAAATACATTAATTAAATCAATAATAACATGTCATATTAATCTAGAAAATTTTTATAATTCATGAAAAGTCTCAAAGTGCATTTATTTTTGTGTTTATACCATGAATTATGTCAATATTTCATTAATAAGATAATTACTGCATCATCTTTGTGTCATAAATAAATTAATTTATTTAATGTCTAAAAATTAAAAATAAAATACCATTATGTAGGAAATCTTTTTAGATTTCGAATGAATATTTATATTCTAATTTATCTTATGTATAACCCTATATTAAAAATGATTTACTTATTAAACATTCATTTTAACTATTTTAACCCTTCTTTAAATAAATTAATAATAAATGTCCTAATCTAATCCAAGTGGGCCTAAATGGTAATATTTTATTCCTATGGTTGTTTTTGGTCGAATTACATTTGTCCAATAGAATTAGTACATGTTTTAGGGTAATAATAATATCATTTTTACCCTTAATTTCCCTATTTACTTTTAACTGTGGTAAAAAAAGTAAAAAGTTACTATTCACCAAAAAATTATTTTCATCTTATTGAACCACATTTTACTTACTGACATCAACCGTGTCTCTCATATTTTCGAAATTTCACTCACAGAAGTGGTAAAATTAAGTTCTATGAAAAATTCAGTTTTTTTAACTACCACTTAGTGGTTTCACTATTCATCAAAAATTGAATGTTTTCAGAAAAATAACAAAATTTCACCCTAGGCTAATTTCGATATTCCGAATCCAAAAATGAAGTCCACTTTGAAAATTAAAATTTATAAAATTTCAAAATTGGTTATTACTATTCATAATGACTAGTTTTAATAATATTTTAATAGCATATCATTGTTTAGTGAAACTTGGTATTGCGTACGACACAAGCTATCGAGGAAGGTCTCGATTTTGTATAAAGAAATACAAGAAAGTGTTGTGTATAAAACGATTCCTTTGATGATTTATATAACATAAAAGTCTTGGGTGTTACATTCTACCCCCCTTAAAATGAATTTCGCCCTCGAAATTCATCACTTTGTAACAAACAGATGAGGATACCTCTCCCTCATCATATCCTCAAGCTCCCATGTAGCTTCTTCTAATTGGTGGTTCCTCTATAAAACTTTCACCAATCGAGTGGTCTTGTTTTATAGGACTTTTTTTCTACAATCCAGAATCTCTATTGGTTGTTCTTCATAAGAAAGATCTTGCTCCAGTGGTACAACTTCTGAGGTTAGTACATTTGAAGGATCAGGTATGTACTCTCTCAGGAGAGATACATGGAACACATCATGAACTTGAGAGAGATTCGGTGGAAGTGCTAATCGGTAATCTACCTTCCCAACACGATCCAGTATTTCGAAAGGACCGATATATCTCGGGCTCAACTTCCCCTTCTTTCAAAATCTCATAACCCTCTTCCAGGGAGATATTTGTAAGAACACTTTATCACCCACTTCAAACTCTAGGTCTTTTCTTCGGTTGTCGGCATAACTTTTCTATTGACTCTAAGCTGCTCTTATGTGTTGCTGAATAGATCTGACCTTTTCTGCCATTTCATCAATGAGATCGGGTCCTAATAGCTTTCTTTCCCCAACTTCATCCCAGCACGTTGGAGTCCTGCATTTCTTTCCATAGAGAGCTTCGTAAGGAGCCATCTGAATACTGGAGAGAAAGATATTATTATAAGAAAATTCCACCAAAGGTAGGTGTTGATCCCAACCACCTTTGAAATCCATAGAGCAAGCTCTCAGCATATCTTCTAGTGTTTTAATTGTTCTCTCAGACTGAACATCTGTCTGAGGATGATAAGCAGTGCTGAAACTCAACTCTGTATCCAGAGTATGCTGAAGTCTTTGCTAGAACTTCAAGGTAAATCTCTGATCCCGATCAGATATAATAGAAAGTGGTACTCCATGCAATATTACCACTTCCTTTACATATATCCTGGCAAGTTGATCCAGAGAGAAATCCTCTCTAATAACAATGACGTGTGCATACTTTTTAAGACGATCAATTATGACCCAGATAGCATTGTTGCCTTTGGATGTTTTAAGAAGTCCTGTGACAAAGTCCATAGTGATGTTTTCCCATTTCCATTCGGGTATGGGTAATGGTTGTAACATCCCCTTAGACTTCTATCTCTTAGCTTTAACTTGCTGACAAACCAAGCATTGATAGACATATTCAGCAACATCTCCTTTCATGCCACCCCACCAGAAGTACTCTTTCAGGTCCCTATACATCTTCGTGCTTCCAGGATGAATAGAGAATTAAGAACTATGAGCCTCATCCAGCAACTTCTTCTTTAATTCGGTGATGGGAGGAACACAAACCAGATTCCTAAACTGTATTATCCCATCACAATCAAGGTTGAATTCAGGAACATTTCTCACCTTCTTTTGTAACTCGACATCTTTTTTCTATGCCTCTTTAATCTTCACATGTATAGATGGTTGAACATTTATTTGAGAAAGATACGATTTTTCCCCTTTCATTATAATTCCAAGATCCATCCTTTGTAAATCCATAAATATTGGATCTTTTATGATCCTCATCATGGATAAACTAGCATGGTCTTGTCGACATAATGCATCTGCCACCTTGTTTGCTTTCCTAGGGTGGTAATGGATTGAGCAGTCATAATCCTTAATCAGCTCCAACCATCTTCTTTGGCACATATTCAGCTCCTTTTGTGTGAAAATATAGTTTAAACTTTTATGATCAGTATAAATATCACACCTTTCACCATAAAGGTAATGCCTCCAAATCATTAATGTAAAGATTACCGCAGCTAACTCCAAATCATGTGTTGGGTAATTTTGCTCATGGATTGT
The DNA here is from genome assembly GCA_963277665.1 of Viscum album. Taxonomy (NCBI): domain Eukaryota; kingdom Viridiplantae; phylum Streptophyta; class Magnoliopsida; order Santalales; family Viscaceae; genus Viscum; species Viscum album. Next base: position 1,434,641,087 of record OY728140.1, read on the forward strand.
CAACTGTAGTGAGCCATAAGCTATCACCATATCATTTTGCATAAGAACACACCCCAATCCCTTCTTGGATGCATCACTGTAGATCACAAACCTTTCTCCACTACAAGGCAGTGTGAGCACAAGTGCACCGGATAACCTTCTTTTCAACTCCTTGAAATTCTCTTCACATTACTCCATCCAAACAAACTTAACTCCTTTCCAAGTCAACTTGGTGAGTGGATTAGATAATCACAAAAAATCGTTCACAAAACGTCGATAATATCCAGACAAACCAAGAAAACATCGGATCTTGGTTACTGTTGTTGGTTTCAACCATCTTTTGATAACCTCTGTTTTTGCTGGATCTACAGATATTCCCTCATTTGAGATTATGTGACCCAAAAATGCAACTTTTTTAATCCAAAATTCAAACTTGGTAAATTTGGAATAAAGCTTCTCCTTTCTCAGAGTCTTCAATATAATTTTCAAGTGATCTTCATGTTCTTCCTTTCTCTTTGAATAGACACGAATATCATCTATAAAGACTAACACAAACTGATCAAGATAGTCTTTAAAGACTCTATTCATTAGATCCATGAAGATAGCAGAGGCATTAGTAAGACCAAATGGAATCACTATAAATTCATAGTGTCCATACCTTGTACGGAAAGTCGTCTTTGGTATATCCTCCCTTTTTACCCTTAATTGATGATACCCTGAACGATGTTCAATCTTGGAAAAGTATTGAGCTCCGCGTAGTTGGTCAAATAAGTCATCAATGCATGGGAGAGGATATTTGTTCTTGACAGTGGTCTTGTTAAGTTCTCGATAATCAATACAGAGTCTCATTGATCCATCTTTCTTCTTAACAAACAGAACAGGTGCTCCCCAAGGTGACGCACTAGGGAATATGAACCCCTTACCAAGATTCTATTGGAGTTGCTTCTTCAATTCCTGCAACTCAATTGGGGTCATTATATAAGGTGTCTTTGAAATAGGAAAAGCACCCGGTACGAGTTATATTGAAAACTCAACTTCACGATTCGGTGGAAGACCTGGTAATTCCTCTGGAAAGACATCATCAAACTCCCGTACAATGGGAATATTCTTAATCGTGAGTTTCTCACCAACCATTTGAGATAAATAACCTTCATTTAGTGGAATCAATACCCATAAAATGGAAGAAATTTCGACTAGAAGGTTATGTTCATCCTTCCATCGATAGACGATCATAGATTGATATAGAATATGAAATGTGACTTCCCCTCATTGGCAATTGATATGAGCTCCATGTAGAGAAATCCAATCCATGCCATGAATCACATCAAATTCCACTATAGGAAGGACCACTGGATTTGTAGGAAGCACTTTCCAACAAACATCAATCGGAGAAGAATTATAAACTTTTGATGCAACTGTTGTGCCATTAGGTGTTGTCACAGCTAACTCAACATCTAATTGTTGAGGTAATACGGCGATACCCTTAGAAAATTCTTCATAAATAAAGGAGTGTGTGGATCCAGAATAAAATAAAACATTTTCTACATTAGAGTGGATGGTAAGTGTAACTTTCACCACATCGTTATCGTACTCCACATTGCTGATAGAAAGTGCATGTGACTTTCCTTTTTCTTTAGCCTAAAGATTTTGTTGACGTCGACCATCATCATCAACCCTTGGATTAGGGGATTTATTGGCATAATATCCCATCTCCTTGCACTTGAACCATTGAAGTTTAGTAGGGTCAATCTATGTATCCCTTCCTTTGGTTTCATCATTAGACATCCTCTTCCCATCATCGCGGTATTCAAATGCCCGAAAACCTTCCTTTCCACATTTGAAACATTTACATGTCCCTTTAAGACAACTCCCTCCATGTTTCTTTCCACACTTTGAGCATAAGGGAAAGCTCATCTTCTTTTTAGTGTGCTCTTTAGATTTTCCTTTGAATTCCATTTTCCTCTTCTTATCAAACCCATATGACTTATGGGTTACTCCAATCTTCATCCCAACTTTGAGAGCACATCGAACAATTTCCTCGTAGCTATTGAAGTCCATTATGGCTAAGGCCCTTCGAAGACTTGGTTTTAAGAAACTAAAGAATCGATTGATCTTACTCTCAGGTTGGATAATAATACCAGAAGATTACCTTGCAAGTCTTGTAAAATTTGCTTCATTGGTACCAACAGATTCATCATCCTTTTGCTTCAGTTCAAGAAACTCTTTCTCCATCTTTGTTCGGAGAATACGAGGGAAGTATATATTGAAAAATAAGTTCTTGAAATCACCCCATTCCATGGACTCAATTTCATCCCTTTTCCACATATTCTTAATAAGATTACACCATTGATCAGCATCACCTTCCAAACAATACACTGCTAAGATGACTTTATCATGCTCAGAACATTGAAGAACTAAAAATATCTTTTCAGTAGTACTAATCCATTGTTCAGCAACTAATGGATCAGTAGACCCGCTGAATGAAGGTGGACGCTGTCTCATGAAGGATTCAACAGAAACTTGCTCCTTCCTTTGCTCGTTTGGAAGACCTGCATGATTCATAGCTTGAGAATGTTGTGTGAGCATGGCTACAATATTTTTCATTCTAGCTCCCATAACATTTGGTTGCTCAGGGGGAAAATCATTGCATTGCCCGTCGCATTCCGCATTAACACGGTTCCTTCGGGTTCCAGCCATTGACTAAAACCAAGAAGAATAGTGTGAGCAACACTAATTATAATAGGAAAACCACATAATCAAGAATAAAATTTCACACTTAAGGTCTTATCCTAGTTTATTCATGGCCATTTCTAAAACACTAAGATTGTGTTCTATGCTTAGACTTATCCTTAGGGTTCTTACTAAGGCTTTCACATCATAGTTTCCAAAGGCTGATTATACCTTTCCTCTGATACTAACTATAATGACCCATACTTTACATACAATGTTAATACTTCAAAAATGAAGCATACTTATTACAACATATAACAAAACCATGAAAGGATCGTATGGGTATAGTGTCTTTAGATACTGGGAAACATAAAAAACTGGTTCATAAAGCGTCTACACTATCTCCCATTTATTTCATCATATATATAGTCCCTTTTGGCATATCTTACTTAATAACCGTCTTCCTGACCTGGGGAAATAAAACATACAAAAGGGTGAGCTCAAATGCTCATTAAGGGTAAACAAAAGAAATATCAATCACATCATATACATAAGCACATAACTTTTGGAAATCTTAGCCTGAAAAAGAGATCATAATTTCATAACATGGGATAAATCATAGTAGTGGAATGTAATCCCAATAATCATAACTTAAAACATGAAACTTTGTGTCATACACACATAATCATAGAGAATCATTTCTTATTAGTCAAGACTCATTTCCAAGACTGTCTTAGTGGACAAAGTCCATTTCTGAACCGAGTTCAATCCTCGTTTCAGTCCTGTTTCAATGAACCGGTATAACCTACCGTTCCAGCCATGTCTATCTCATGAGATTTAAAATCTTTACCCAATGCATTGGAGGGAGATATAGGTCCAACCCATCTCATAATGATACCATTCTTATGTGTGCCACAAAATCATAAATCATACATCATTGCATAACCTATGTAATAAAAATGAGAATCTTAAACATCGTGACATCATCAAACAATTCATATAAGATAAAGGAATTCATAAAAATATTTCCATCACAACATAATCATATCAATGTAATAATAGGGATTAAAACATAAACATTTATTATCTTAGATGGAAAATAATTTTGATAAAAACCTGAACTCCATTCTTGAGGAAAATATCCTTTCTACTTCAAAAACACTTTTCCTTTCTTAACATGTCATACAATTATAAATTAAAATAAGTTGATTAAAAATAAACTTGAAAACATGTAATAGAATATACTTGGAAATAATTATTTTAAAATCCATTCATGCTGCATAAGTTAAGAAAAACATTCTTCTCGTACTTTTGTCAGAAAAGTCAAAAAGTACCTCGTACGAAAAACGACAAAAGATTCCTTTCATATCCTTTACTAAAAACTAACCGAAGGGTACAATTGGATTTAAAAAATTGTAGGTGGATGGAAATAATATTACATATTGAGTAAACATGGACGTTGAAGATAAAATACACCCCAGTAAATACTAAAGTATAAACAATCTCAGATAAAAATGAGATTGTGATATTTCCCTTACCTTAGGTCTGATATGCTTTGTACGTGACTGAACCTCCTGTATAATGATTTAAATAATGTTATTTACTTATTACAGAATCATACTTATTTTTATGATATCATATATAGTCATATTCTTAGCTTCTTAGTAGTAATATTTCATTGCTACTTGTTATTCGGGTGTTTATAACTTTTTGTTCTTATGCATGTTTTGTCGAATAAATTCTTATTCTTATCTTTAGGATATAGATACCTCATTTACATAATGGTATTAGTGTAATATATATCATATTCATTCACTCAATTCATTTATATAATCATTATGAAATGAAGATCATGTAGAACGAGTCGCATCACATCGTGGAGACGATATTCCGTACGTACGCACGAGTGATTATATCATTCCTATGATCGTGGAATTGTATTGGAGTGTATGTATACTATTTCAGAATCATTATCACTTTATAATAGTCTTATAGAGTCATTATTTTCACCATTATACCCATCCAAGTAAGGTGGTGGTGGAAAATAGATTACACCACGGTGTGGAGACGGTATTCCATACGTACACACGCGCGGTGATTTCTTTTTCCGTAGGATGAATAGATGGTGAAATAGGGTTGTTTCATACTTATAATAACATATGAGTATACGAGTGATACTGATGTTATTACTTCATAATGAAACAACTAAAGAAGAAGAAGTGGAAGAAGAAATTAAGATGAAAGAATCGGTAATAGACATTACCTCTTCTTTGAAGTGCTTCTTTGAGACCTCCTTTTAGGGTACTAAAATAGGTCTTTGAAGAATACCAGAACCTCTAGGATGTTTCTAGGGAAGTGGATAGATGAAATTTTTAGGGGTTGGACGAGCATGAAAGCTCAAAGTGGTGTGAGGAAGGGGGGAGGAGGTGCCCTTTTATAAGGGAGGAGAGGGGCTCCTTTGGAAAGAAAAAAAATATTATTTTATTATAAAGTCAATTTCGGTTTTAAATAGATCCAAATTGATTTATTTCTAAGATAAGGTGGGGATGGGTCTAAATAATCTCTTAAAATAGAATTTAGACATGTTTAGGTTTCTATTTTAACCTTATAATTTATATTTAACATTAAGTTAAATAATTTTACTATTGTCGTGTCTTCTTGTGTTCTTATACTATAAGGTTGATAAAATTACTATAAGCAACCAAACGAACCCCAAGTTTTTTATTATTAATATATATAACCTTATCTAAGTCATTTGGCCGATCCTTATATTTTTAGTAATAAAATAACAATTACTAATATAATATTTGTTTTAAAAACTATTTTATGTCAATTTTGACACTATTTAGTAATTAATTTTGGTGAAAATCATAACAGAATGATTAGTTCGAAAAAAGTTAATTAAATAAATACTAAAATGTCATATTAATCTAGAAAATTTGTGGAATTCATGAAAAGTCTCAAATTACATTTATTTTGGTGTTTATATCATCAATTATGTCAATATTTCATTAATAAGATTATTACTGCATCATCTTTGTGTCAAAAATAAATTAAATTATTTAATGTCTAAAAATTACAAATAAAATACCATTATGTAGGAAATCTTTTTATTTTTCTAATAAATATTTATAGTCGAATTTATCTTATGTATAACCCCATAATAAAAATGATTTACTTATTAAACATTGATTTTAACTATTTTAACCCTTCTTTAAATAAATTAATAATAAATGTCCTAATCTAATCCAAGTGGGCCTAAATGGTCATATTTTATTACTAAGGTTGTTTTTGGTCGAATTACACTTTTCCAATAGAATTAGGACATGTGTTAGGGTAATAATAATATCATTTTTACCGTTAATTACCCTATTTACTTTTAACCGTGGTAAAAAACTAAAAAGTTACTATTCACCAAAAACTTATTTTCATCTTATTGTACCACATTTTACTTACTGACATCAACCATGTCTCTTGGATTTTGAAAATTCCACTCACAGAAGCAGTGAAAATATGTTTTATTGAAAATTCAGTTTTTTAACTACCACTTAGTGGTTTCACTATTCATCAAAAATTGAATGTTTTCAGAAAAATACCAAAATTTCACCCTAGGTTAATTTCGATATTCTGAATCCAAAAATGAAGTCCATTTTGAAAAATAAAATTTATAAAATATCAAAAAGTGGTTATTACTATTCATAACTGCTAGTTTTAATAATATTTTAATAGCATATCATTGTTTAGTGAAACTCGGTATTGTGTATGACACAAGCTATCGAGGAACATCGCGATTTCGTGTAAAGCAAGCCAAGCAAGTGTTGTGTAGAAAAAGATTCCTTTGATGATTTATATAACATAAAAGTCTCGGGTGTTACAAACCCGCATAAAGATATGCTACATATCATGAATGTTTCTTTTTTTAAATCACAAACTTCCATCTGATCGTTTGTTTATTCAGGATAGAAGGTACTACTTTTTGAATCCCTGGTCAAATCCACGTGGCCTTAGAAACTTTGTTTGCCTCTTCCAATCACTTGTTATTCATTTCATTTAGATTCATGGAAATGTACATGCATGTAGAGAATTATGACAGTCAGACGATCATAACAGGCTTGATTGGATCTCAAATGGTGGTCGGAGTGGAAAGATCATCGTTCGTCTAGAGATCCTGGTTCACAGGTGTAGAAGATGTCCACAGGTTGAATACAACCACAGTTGAGGAGATTGGACGTCTCTGATTCAATCCCACATGGTGTGGGGATTATGAATGGCTCAGATTATATCGTTGTATGCGGGATGCAATGTGCGGCTGAGATCACAATAAGATCAAATGGACAATCAGGATTGTGTCTGTGTTTTTTAAACCTTGTCCCACATCAAAATATCATGTTTTCTTCGGCTTCTTTAGAAAACACATTTCCCCATCATTTGACTTGAAATCCCCTCTCCCACCTCAGGTGCTACCCTACACCAGTTCTTTGTTGGCGTGCTCTTAGCGCCCACTCTGCCTCCTCGGGCGTCCACCTAGAACCCACTATGCATAACCTGGGGCTTATAAATGGCCCCCATTCGCTTCTTATGGGCTGGTCGGGCTTGCATTCCCATGGGCGTGGTCGACCCCTATGGTCCCGCATGAGCCTCGGGTTGAGGATAGCTGGATTTCTAGTGGTTTGGCTATATATTTTAGATAAGGCTTATAAAAATACATAGTAGTAAAAAAGTATTCATTTAAATTAATGGACACTTTCTATCTCAAAACCCACCTTACAATTCCAAGCCTCCTCACAACCTCTTCTTCTACTTTTTCTTTTTCTTCTTCCAAAGAACTCTTACAATCAGTGAATTCTAAATTTCATTCTTCATATCACGTAGAAGATATCCATTGTTCATATTGATCGTCATTGACATCCATTGATCCCTCATTTACAACAAATACAATCTTCATGCACAATGTAGTCCAAAAAATCTCCCCCTTTTTTGTTGTCAATATGTCCACATCTTCAAAAGGAGCATGTCAATTTCAAAATGAGAGTCTTCTCCTTTTAAATGAGAGTCTTCTCCCTTTAACTTTTCAACTTTCATTTCACTTTATATTCCCCTTAATGACAAAAAAATACAATGTTTCTAGAAGATATTGTATTAGTCCACACTTATTTATGGGTGTCATCAAACATTTCACTCAATGTGTACTTGAGAAATGCTCGATGAAGAAAAAAAGAGGATTTGATCTTGACAAAAATAACTATTCATTATCCCTTGATCATGATACCTCATTGGATGAGAACTCAAGTACTTTTCTTCAAGGCCCTTTCCAATTTTCTTATGTCACAAATTGATTTAGTTACCCCACCCTCTTGTAAAATAAATTTTATTTTGAGAAACCGAGGATGAGAGATTGAGAAATGACATACCTTTTCCAATTAAGTGATCTTCAAACAATATTATAAGTAATTAAATTTGATAACAACTAAAGTTGATACTAATGGAAATAACAACTATGTTAGCTTCATTATGTGTCTGCCCCTCTAGGGAACACATCATAGGTTGTCCCCCTAAGTACATGATTCACCATCAATTCCCTATATAATTAGTACAATAAACAAAGTGTTAATGGAATAAGGTGGATCTTCTTTTCTTCTTCAATATGAGTTGGAAGGTTGAGATTATTTTATCGACCAAGATGATCTGTTTTCTCATATCATCACACTTTCACATTTGATCTTCAGTTTTGACTTTGGTTATGTGGATCTCAATATTTCTTACATCCCTTTGTCTATGAGTCTTCTGTCTTCAAGAGATTTCAAATCACAAGAATCTTCTGGTACAACTTTCACCTTATTGAGGAATTCCTCTTGAGAGGGAATAAAATCAATGCAATTCTTGACGTTGTTACCATCCTTGTTGCACCTCACACAAAAGACGTCTCTATCTTTTTGTAAAATCTTATTATTTCTTGTTCCACTATCCCTAGACTATCCATCTTCGTCCATTCTAATTTTTTCCAAATATTCAGGACATATAACTAATATGTCTCTAGTAACTATGGCAGTGTGTTTGGATTTTTCTCACGGACCCTTCGGAGTATCATCAATTTATGTATTCTTTTGGATGTACCACTCTTCAACTTCTAGTATTTTGATTCCAAGAACTTCTCACCATTCCTTCTTAGAGTCTACTTTGGAGAATTTTCTTTTGCAACATTCTTTTGATTTCATCCCAGGGTAGCTTCTTATTTCGTACATGGCTTGTGTTATCTTCTATTCTTATCAGGGCTGCACATATGTAGAGATAAGCATGATCTATTCTTGTGACCACTACTATTTTGACCATCAGAGATGTTGTCTATCATTACAAATATATTTCCGGTATACAAATACTTGTGGATATGTTGATGTTTATTTTTTTATTTGTTTTCTCCCTTTTGACATAGGCTATATCATTGCTTTTTTATTTAACGGATTGCACCAAAAATCTAGTTCACAATGCCCAAATATTTTGTAGCACACACATTGAGCCACAAATATTTCCTTATTGATATCATCAATATAAGGTTTTTGGTCTTCCTTTTAATGTATTGTTCTCTCTCTAGGGAACCATCTTATAGATTCTTATTCTTATCCATCCTATACATGGTGGTTGGTTTCTTATCCTAAACATTCCTTATCCATATTTTGTTTATAATTTTTCATCCAACTGGAACTTTTAGTCAAAACATATTTAGAAACAATATTATTAGTTGTTCTGGATGCTACATTCATTTTCTCAGCTACTTGTGATCAATCAATGAGTGATTTCATGATCTTATTATCATATGTTGGAGGTCTTTTGTCTTTAGAATCCTCTAGTGAGCATCGAATAACAACAGAAACTATTTCTTGAGATGTATTATCAGGAGTTTTCATAATCTTCTTATCACATGTTGGAGGTATTTCATCCTCAGAATCCTCTAATGAGCATTGAGTACTGGAATTAACTATTTCATTCTTCTATGAGGTCTCAATATGGGTCTTCTTAGTATTGGTTAACTGGGCTCCCAATTTTAGACATTCTATATTGAGTATTATCTTTTAATCTTCAATCATGATCATCTTCTCATCACAAGACTTTTTCAATTTTTCAACCCCATCTTCATGAAACTTAACGTTGTTTTGTAACAATGAGTCAAGTTCCAAGAATTTCATGGATGTTTTTTAAAAATTCAGAACCCTGACATTAGTTCTCTTTTTTAGCTCATCTATAAATGCATGATTATTTTCTTCTATAGTATTATTGAATCCCTCTTTTTCTTCAAAGGATTCTATTTTTATATAGTGCTTTTAACACTCTGACACTTTATTTTACAAATGATAATCCATATTATCAACTTCTCTTCCTAGTCGGGTGATCTCAGCCAGTATACATTGAAATATTCTTCAAATATCAGCAACTCTTTCTTTAGGAATATCATGTAGATAGGTTCTTTATTTCTCATGATCACATGAAAATCAGATAGAAGTGTATTCCTTTTTTCTGAAAGAAACCTGAGTCACCTTATCTTTACATCTCAAGCCTAATATTTCTTTATTATTAGAAGGGAATGGAGAAATAGACACTGAATCTTATTCGGACATGAGAGACTTCTTCAACTGCTTATTCTCTTTCAGTTTCCTATTCATCATGGTCTTGTTTGGTATAAGCTTATGCTCGGAGATAACTGAACATTCATTCCGACCACTCTTCATTCTTGACTCAATAAAGAAACTCAAATCCTTTTCTGTATAGATTTACTATAGAGTATACAACATACATAAACCTTTTCCTCTGATACCAATTGAAGGACCCTAGGTCACCCTGAGCGGGGTAGGGGGGTTGAATCATGGTTTCAACTTTTTATCCTTTTTTGGATATTGTTCCGACATTTCTAGGGACATAATTAAACATGTATGATGTATATGTACAGTAATTAAAACATTCCCGTGAAAAAGGACAACACAAAAATTTTACTTATTTAACCACTAAGGGATACATCCAAAGAGCATATGCCAATAGGTTTTCTGTCATACCTAATTCCACTAATCATCACTAGTTGTGGAGTATAAGTTTTTGGTACAGTCTCTCTTTCACAAGAACACTTCCAGTAAAATAGTTCACGGATAGATCACTACATCCCTTGGATCACTTATGTTGACTCCCTCTTGGTCACTATATTGGAATAATAATTACTATGTTTAACGACTTGAAGGTTTCTTCAAAGGATAGGCATGAATGTCTTTTTTTTCTTTTCAGCATGATACTTTGCCTGAATAGAGTTCCAGGGTTAATTATATTAAACATTATGTCTTCTTCTCCAGTTAAACAACCATATTTACTAATACATTTTATTCTTCTTGGCCAGAATCCCAAATTCTTTTGTGATTGTTCAAACACCGAAAAACAGCTCACTAGGCATCATCAGAATCGTCCCTTCTACTTCCATGTGTTCCTAAGACCATGCATGTGACAATTTAGATGTTCTATTCCACTTCAATTGTTTATATACATTCACCCTCAGTTTATTATTCTTCTATTTAAAGTATTCTCGTATGCATGGTCATTAATGAATGCCTGCACTTCCTCTTCCACTTTCTTGTGTGAATCCCCAAAATGGATATGGTTTCATTAAGAACACACTTGACTTTCTTTCCCCTTCACTTTATTTTTTTTCCTACACTTGGTTTAGATGTTCTTACACCATATGTATGTACTTATTCAAAACATTAATAAGTATATATACATTCACTTCCCACCACCATGCACAATCTTCCTTTTCCCTTCCTCAATACACACAGTTCACTTTAATTTTTTTATATCTATATGTATGTGATTTTATTCAAACATCAATGTGTGCATTTTGAAATGGCATGGATTTCTTGTTTTTATTTTTCACACCATGGGTATAGAGTTCTATTTTACACAAGTGTGATTTTCTACACCACAAACTGGGTTGATTCGCGTCCCCTCCTTGAGCAAGGGATGCACGAGCTTCCTTTGTGTACCATGTGACATGCCATTCTCTTCCAAAAACTAGGTGGAATGTAGGAATTCCACTCGTGGGACACTCTTCACTACGAACCAGATCAGTATGTGGACGATCTGAGGGGTATGTGGGAACTTTTCTTCACAAACCAAAAATTGTATGTGGGCTCTTCTCTTCACGAACCAGAATTGGTTCGTGGATCTTCTTTCTCGTGAACCAGAGTGGTGTGTGGTTCACCTCTTCTCAAACAATATCAATACGTGGAATAATCATCATGAACCTAGAATGGTTTGTTGATCATGTATACTTCTTGAACATTAAATATAGTAGAAACTTTGTTCCTCTTAACATGATATCTTGAATGGTTTGGAAGAGGGACCTTTTTCAGTATTGGTGGATCATTTTTTATCAGTAGATATAAAATCTTTTTTCTTCTAAATACCACAAAATATGCTCTTCAATATTTTTCCTAGAATAACTGAGATCTTCCGTTTTTTAATATCTTCAAACTGGCATTGAGATATGCCGTATATCTTGGATGTTTATTTTTTCAATCTCTTGGCCTTCTTGCAAATCGTTCCATTATTCGGGATGGAATATATCAATTTTTGAAACTGTTCTTGTATTCATGTGGCCTTGGAGAAAAAGTTTACCTGGAAAATGTCTTGTTCTTCATTTCATTCACATGCATTCAAATTTAATTGCAGGCATGGAATCATGATAGTCAGATGATCAGAACAGGCTTGACTGGAGCTCAAATGGTGGCCGAAGTGTCGAGCTCATCAGTTGGTAGGAACTCCTGGTTCACGGGTGCAACAAATGTCTAGAGGTTGATGAATACTATCATTGAGGATATCGTATATCTCTGATACAATTTCACACAATTCAGGTATTATGAACTTCTCGGATTATATCGCTAGATGCGGGATACGATCTGCGGCTGAGATAACAATGAGATCAGATGGACGGTCAGGATTGAATCTACATTTTTAAAATATTTTCCCACATCAAAACTCTTTTCATTAATCAGCTTCTTTAAATAATAAGTTTGTCCATCATTTGTCCAGTAATCTCTTCTCCCCCCTTAGGTGCCTCCCTGCACCGGTTCTCTGAGGGCGCACTCCTAGCACCCACTATTCCTCCTCGGGCGTTCACGTATCACCCACTATGCATACCCTGGGGCTTATACACGACCCCCATGCACCTCTTACAGGCTGTCTAGGCTGGTTTTCCCATGGGCACAGTTGACCCATGTGGTCCCATGTGATCCTCGAGTTGATGCTGGCTGGTTGGCTAGTGGGATAGCCCTATTTTTTATATAAGGCTTGTAAAAATACTTTGTTGAAAACTATTTATTCACTAAAATTCATATACAATTTCTATCTCAAAACCCAACTTGCAATTCCAAGTCTCTTCACACCCTGTTCTTCCCGTTTTATTTTACTTCTTCCAAAGAACACTTAGGATTATTGCATTCTAAATGCCATTCTCCATTTCACTTAAAAGAGTTCCTTTCTTCATGTTGTTTATCATTGACATCCATTGACACCGATTGACAACAAATATAATATTAATACACAAATTAGTCCCAATATATATAATTTTCTATATCATTTGGTACCTTAAGTTAAAGGTTTAGTCTATTATTATTCATTATTTTTCCTCAATAATTGTAATTATTTTTAATTAATTTCCTTACTATTTTTTGTCAAAAAATAAGTTTAACTTATTGAAAATTATAAATTTTTATGATTCCAAATATTTTATCAATTTTTAATAATTTCAGTCACATAAGTGGAATATATTAATTTAAATTTAATCCTGCAGACGGGACAATAATGCAGGTTTTTTAGGTAAAAATATTTGAAGATTTTCTGTCTTTTTGTAGTAAATTTGAAATTGAAATTGATTCCAAGGAGCTAAATTTGATTAATGGATTAAAATATTATCTAATTATACTTTTAGAAAAATTATTATATGATTTTTCATTATAAATAAATTAGATGAACAAACTGTTTTAAATTAAAATTCGGTATTTTTCATTATTCGGAATAAATGAAACTACGTGGAAAAATACAAAAAAATCACCCAAACAATATATTTATATTTTTTCAAATATTATGTTTATTTTTTACATATATATTCTATAAAAGTTCCAAAAATTTTATTTATAATAGTTTCTTCATTGAGAAGCTGTAAAAATGCATTAATAAAAATATAGGTTTTTATGTGTAAAATTGGGTTTGTTCTTATCGTATGATTGTCAAATCTATTGTATTAGCATAAAAATATTTTATTGAATACATAATATATATAATATATCAATATTAATCATTAATTATAATAAATTTAATTTACATGTGTAAAAAATATTTGTGAGCATATTTGGTACTTTCTATAAAATTATTTTTTATATATTCAAGTGGTTCTTATATTCATTTATAATAAATTTTTAACCAATGAATTAGTTCTATAAAATATATATATTGAAAAGTTAATTAATACTATTCATAAAATCTATTTTGTTATATCTTAATTATATTAAATAATGATATTTTAATAATATATTATTACTCAGTAAAACTCGGTCTTGTGTGTAACACATTCTCTTGAAGAAGCTCATTATTACATGCGACGTATGCTAACTCAATGTCACATGCATTGAATGTTATCAAATATATTGAATTTATTTAAAATAGTAAATATATTGTAATGTATCGAGATATTAAATTTCATTATGTTCTTGGTGATGAGTTTCATACACACCATCAAATATAATGTGACTACATTAGTTTTTTGGGGCATTACATTCTCCCCACCTTAATTAAATTTCATCCTTGAAATTTAAACTCGATCTTGGTGATAGATTGTTTTTAATTCCTATAATTGAAATCCAACATAATGATAAGGGTTCAAAAGAAATACACTATAAAATAGGGAATGGGAATTACAAATATCACCTAGACTAACATGTAACTAGGTATCTATGTAAAAGCAAATTAGTGCCATGTAGAGATATATACATGGAGGAGAAGCCAAAATATATATAGGGAGTGATTGAGGTAATCAATAAAAACCATGTCAATGATTAATAAATTTTTTTAACCTCAATCAAAAAATTCGGGATGATTTTAATGACCATTAGTTCAAAAAAAGGTACTATGACAACTTTTTTATCATTTTCCTAATGTTGAGTTTTTTATTTTACTATATATGAATTCAAGGAAATACTAACATGATATGTTTAATTTTAATATGAAAAACTCCCTATGTTGGTTATGCTTTTATCAAATTCTAATTCATACCATACTTCATAAAATTGATATCAAAAAATTAACTTCTATTTCTAATATATCAAAATATACTTTTAACGGATCATAAAACCCATAAAAGAGTGAATATTATAACTATTTTATTCCAAAAATTATAAAATTATAACATGGTTAATATGTAAATATATAAACCATAAAATATACACTCTTGTTTTATCATTAATATTTATTCATCAAATTTTTTAACTAAAAATAATGAAATTTTAACCTTGATATTGTGTAGGTCAATGGATGGCATTAAAAACTTATCATCCATTGGTTCGGGGTTCAAGTCCTGTGGCCTTTCCAAACTTAATTGGTTGTCACCAGACATATAGGATGTCCTTTTCTAGAACCATAATAAAATAATTCCCAAAATAAATATATTGTAAATCCTTGAAATGGGTTTAATCCCAAAATATCCTTTTAACAATCGTTTTCAATACAACCCTAATATATGACAACTCCATCCACATATTTTATCACAAACCCATCCATGGTATTGAGTTTATCCATACTTTCATTTATTGTATTTCTAAATCATAACACCTTATATTAAATCAAAAAACACCTTAGGTTTAACATATGTTATTCATTGTCAAAATCATTCAAATTGGTTTTTAAATAAAATTTGAATTATCCTTATCATATCACTCAGGGGTGTCTAACCAGTAGTATAGTAAGGCTCATTTTCATGTACCAAGTTACACTGAGTTAGTCCTGATGCACCTTGTCGGAGTTGTCACTCACAGGTACATCTATTCTAGAACAATTTAAACTCTTATTATCTATGAATGGATATATTTCTAGAAATAAAAACATAATATCTACCTTAAAAATATTGTATGATGTTATTCTATACATATAAAAAAATTCTACCTTAGGGTTATGTTATCTAATCTATGTTTCCCTAAATAAATTTCCCAAGGAAGCTATTAAACTTATCTGATACCAACATTATCAACCCAACCCAAAAAATCCAAGATCTAGTGTCTACTACCATTAAATTATCATGATTACAATTAATCAAATCCTAAAGGACTTAGAGTTTAGTATTCTTGTTAAACCAGATACATAAAAGATTCTTTTATGAAAAATTAACACACTAATTATAGAAAAACTTATTTTGAGAATAATAATTAACATTAAAGAAAACATTATTCCATATTTAATATACTTAAATATCATTCCTAGTTCACTTTTGGAGATACTCATGAAAGGAAACATAAATAAGGGTGATCTCTAATTCTCAATAATAGAAAAGTACAGTAGAAGAAATAATGAATAAATGATAATAATCAATATGTAAAGGTAAATAACTGAGAGGACAAGAGATCTAATCAATAAATGAGAATAAAGTGATTAAATATTATGGGAAGATAAAAAACTAAAAACACATTCTATTTAAATAACTAGATAAGTCAAAATAAATATGGTAAACAAAAAAACTGAAACCCAAGCCGTTTAGTCAATGTTCTGAAATTGAAATGTTTTCATCGATTTGTTGATAAAATAATTCATAGATTAATAATAATTGAAACTTAATGTGTGAAATTCTTAAATATTGAATGCCATGTTTCCTGTGTATATGGTAACAATACCTTCTATAAATTTCACTAGAAAATTTAGTATATCAGATAGAAACCTATAAATTCTACTTTGAAACATACTTGATGGGTTTTTTCACTAATAAATTTCATCTCATGAGACTATTGATTTAATATGGGGCTTTCATTAACCAGTCCCCAACCCATAAAGGTCACTTTAAATGGACAAAAACCCATGTCTTACATTTCTTAAGCATTCCTCATATCGAATAAACAATATGACTTCTCAAATATCCATATAGATTAAAGGATATGGATTTATGAATATTTCCCCAAATAATCAAATAACATTATTAGTAAACACCATATAAAAATGATATAATATTTATGTATTAATCATATCTAAGAAAAATGATATGGATATTTATGGGAAATTAAATTTCAAATGTTCATATGAAATTGAATATTTAAAGGGGATTAAAGTAATCAACGAAGAGAATATGAATACTATCCTTGTCTAAGTAAATCATAATCCATCCAGATAAATATTAAGAATTGTGTTAATAAAACATTTCCAAATATTATTGAAATAATGGGTTATTTCCTTTGATGAATGGAAATATTAGAAAAACCCATTTTAAAAACATTCTTGAGGAAAATAACCTTTTTTAAACCTTTTTAAATAGCTTTTAAAATATATTTTATTTAAAAAATTAATTTATTTTTAAATTATCTGTTGAATCATGAAAATTAATCTTCAAATAAATGATGGTGAGTAAATCCATAAATATTACACTAGGTAAAAATATCATTCCTTTTTCATGGTAAAAAGTTTAGAAAAATGAATTGACAGGAAAGAAATAAGATGGTTCTTTTAAAATAATAATTAAAAGATAAAAAAGTAAAAGTTTATTTAATAAATCATTTTGCATATTTTAAAAACATTTTTGAAAATAGTTTTCAAAAAATTATTTTTAGATGAAAATGGATTTTTGGACTAAAGAAATAAATAAAGTCTGATTTTCTGAAAAATATTTTCAACCACATATTGAGTACTGGAGAGTGGAAAATAGTAATAATACTCGAAAAAAGTTAGTAATAAACAAAGGATATGAAATTCACAGTTTTTATTGAAAAATGGTCAAATAATATCATCGAATGGAAATATTTTTGAAATATCCTTAGAATTGTTTTTGAGGGAAATAATTTTAAACATCCCAAAGTGTCGTGTACCACTTCAAAAAAATTTAAATTATAATCCTATTGATAGAATAACATTTAATGAAATTTTTAATTAAAAACAATATAAAAGGATTAATGATATAATATATCAAAAGGGGAAGTATATGAACCACAAAAAATAAGTATGTGGTGAATATGACATCTATCTTACAGATGTAAAAAGTCGGATGAAAATCCCTTACCACTATTGTTACATATGAATTGGATTACCCAAATGTAAAAATAAGAAAATAATAAATTAAAATACCATGAATATAAAATAATTAAGTATATTTTATATCAAAAGTTATATTATATACCCCATATAAGGATTTAATTTGTGAAAATGGTGTATGACTCATTGAAAGAAAAGTGATACAAGACTCTATTACCATGCATCTGAATTTTCTCATTTGTTATTATATTACTGAATAAAAACTTATGTTAATTATTTAATTTATTGATATCATTTTTCATGTTTATAATAATTGTTACATCACTTATTACCATGTTATATACAACTACTTAATAAATTATGTTTCCATCAGGTGTTTTGACTAAATTCATTTTATGTATCCAAAACAAATTTTGTAGGTTGATTTATGTTCAAAGTGGGCCTTATATAGAATCTAAACAATAATAATAATGACATAGTAATTATATTTATACATAAATTAATCTTTTAAAATTAATAATTAATTATGTTTATGAAAAATAAATCCTTACAATCATGGAGATGGTAGGTCGTACGTATGCCTGAGTAACGTTCTCATTTTTCAATGATCGTTATGTAAAGAAGTTAAGTAGCATTATATAATTAAATAATGATAATTATATAATAAATGTAACATTGTTAAATCATATATACTTATATATATATATATATTATTTTTATGTAAATGAAATCACTTCATGTCGAGGATGTGGTATTCTACATGTCCACGAACTATGTTATCAATTTTTAAATGTCTGAAAGTGTAAAAAAGAAAATGATTTATATTAAATAATCATAAAGGAAATTATTTTAGGAATATATTATTGTTTTTTATATGTCAGATATTTCTAATTAAAATCATTATTTATTAATTCCATTTATCATGCGAATGAATCACATCACTTTTAGAAGCCTATAGTCCACACACCCACAGACGATGTTATCATATTCCCACAAAATAATGTGCATAATGATACGCATTATAAAAATATTAATTAAGTACAATGAAATTATTAGAATCATATATAACATATATAAATATAGTTTACATGATAATTCTCAACCATGGAAGCTGGTAAAAGAAAATAATCAATCATCATTTTGTGAGGCAGTAGTTCACCTTACACATAAACAGTGTGTTCGTTACCCATTCGATGGAAGTGTGTGTGAGTGTAGGTATAAAAAATAGAATAAAAAACATACTATTATATGTAGGATAATTTTTTTTTATAACCATGGAATAATAACATTTTATGGGGTAGATAATTGAAAGAAAACAAATGATCTTAAGGAAAAATGTTACCTCTTAATCGGGTAACTCCATTTGGAAAGAACCAAAGGGCTTCCTTTGATAGCTTTATGAAAAAGGTGATGATTCTTGAATTCCTGTAGGGATGTTGAATATTTATTCCGGTAGATATTTTTAAATCCAATGTGTCTTTAGAAGTGTGAAGAATGGAGAGATTTAGTGTCCCTTTATAAGGGGGGAAAATAACTACCTTGGTATTTATTAAAATAACATAGGTGTACCAAATATATACGTAATAAAGAAAAAAACCCCAAAAAACAAAACAATTGAAGATTAATGGACTAATTATGTCCAAAAAATTGGTTTTGTACAAGTGTTTATGTCATTTTGACTATTAAGTTAATTTTTTACTCCTTCATTAATCTTAAATTTTCCTTAATAATCATAATTAATTATAATTACATTCACTAATATTTTTGGTAAAAAACTAATTTAAACTCATTATAAATCATAAATTGTGTTGATTCATAACATGCAATCAATTTTTTTAAATTCCACTTATTTAAGTGTTATAAATTAACTTAAATTTAATCCCGCAGACAGGATGACAATGCGTGTTTTTAAAGTAAAAACATTTGAATGTTTACGGTGTTTTTATAGTCAATTTCAAAGTGAAATTGGTTAAAATGAAATACATTGAATTAATTGATAAAAACATTATTAAATTAATTTTAGAACCAATATAAAATATTATTTCTCCTTTTAAATAAATTAAATGATATAATAGTTTTAAATTAATATTCATTATTTTTCATTATTTATAAAAAAATGAAACATCACAGAAAAATACCATAAATTCACCCTAACCAAATTTTAATGTTTCTCTTTAAATTATGATTTTAATTTTGAAATTTATATTCAATGAAATTTATATAAATTTAATATAAAATTGGTTCACCGTTAAAAGTCGGTAAAAATGCCTCAATAAAAATATAGCTTTTTATGTATAAATTTTTGTTTGTTCTTATCTTATGTGTATAAAATATATTAGATGAACATTCATAAATATTTAATTAAATATTATATATATATGTATATTACATTAATATAACTCACTAATTGTAATTAATTAAATTTATTATGGTAAAAATCATCATGATCCTAAAAATAGTTTTTTATTAAAATAGTGTTTTTATATTCCATTTGTTCTTATATTAATTTATAAAAAAATTTTAAATAATGAATTAGTTGTGTGAAACATATATTTTAATATTTTTTTAATAATATTCATAATGGATGGTTTATTATATCTTATTATATTAAATAATATTGTTTTAAAAATATATTACTGTTTGGTAAAAATCGGTCTTGTATGTAACATAAGCCATTGAAGAAGCTTGTTATTACATGTGCCATATGATAACTCAGTTTCACATGCATTTAAAGATATAATTTATATTAAATTTAGTTAAAATAGTAAATATTTTATAATGTATTGGGATATTATATTTACTTATGCACTTGGTGATGCATGGAATACATGCCATAAAATCGTATTTGCCAAAAACATTTGGGTCGTTACATCTATATATATTTACCAATTCATAACACATTGAAAATAGAGAAATATTATCATAAGAATAATAGGTTCATATTTTTCTAGAATATAATTGTAAGTATCTATGATTTCCAAGAGTGTTTGTACCCTTAAGAGATTTATTTTGTTTATTCCCATAACAGGGACCATTCTCTACTTCATATTTCCTCTTTGAAATATATGAAGAATGGTGATCCAAAGGGAATCCCTAGAAATTTTCATCATTTCTTCTCTATGTGAAGAAATAGGATCATGGGGTAGGATTATATGGCAAGATCCAATTTATGATTCTCTCTGTAAATGAGAAAATATTAACTTCTATTAAAGACTATATGGAGGTAAAAAAACCCCAAACCCTATTAGATGGGGATTATCCCCTTCCATTTTCCAAAATTTCAAGCATGAATTTTTATTCTCAACATTTTTGTTAAAAAATACCTCAAACCTATTTTTTGGAGTTTCTATTATATTTTTGTGGTTTCTACTACCATGGATTCTTTATTTTATAGATCTTTTTTGAATATGGGATGGGTTCGTTGTGTGATTTTCACTTGATCCACCTACTTACAATGATACTCTTTATTATAAAAAATTGGAATCCATTTTGTGGGAGTCTTTCCCAATATGTTCTATATACATGATCAGTGATTCATTTGATGGTTTTATCCCTTCTAGCCTGATGTCTTCAGGAGTCAATCAAGACATATTTTTTCTAAGGATACCATCTGTTGTGAGTAGATATCATTTCTCAAATACATCATGAGGCTATGAGATTATGTGATATCACCTCTGGTGATATTTTCTTATTAGGTAGTGATGTGAATTGAATCACCTCATGTTCTCCCAATCCACTGATATAAAAACCATATGGGTTTTTGGGGATCAACTGATGCAACTTTTTAATGTATCAACGCATTCATGCTGAAGGGATTATTGTTTTTTTTAAATTTCTAGTGTAATGCAGTTATGAGGGCCTCTAGGTCAATTTGAATTTTTATCCCATATATTAACTTGAAGTTTCATAGATATTCATCAAAATTGAAGACTTTTTTAGGTGTAAAATATTTTTCCCTATATTTTGGAGGATATCATCCACACATTATTTCGAAAACACCTTTGTAATGTTGTATTATGAAGTGGTTAAAGGAAATAATACTATTAGTATATTTTAATTATCAAATTTTATCCTTAAAATAAAAATGTATTCTTCATATTTTTCATGAGGTTCCTCATCCTAATTTGACCAATGTAGATTTTTCCTCATTTTTTATTGTAAACAACTGGGTTGGTAGGGATTCCCTATACCATATTGAAAGGAAACTGACCGAAGGGTGGTTTGAAGAATGAATGATTCCATAGGATAACTTCCTATTGAGAAATAATTTCACTTTTCAATGAGGAGGCATCAGACATGACTGACCCCATCATCCCATGTGACTCAAGATAAGAGGGCTTTCTCATAGTTGATTCGGCTTGGGGAGGAACTCCATGATGAAATGAAGTGTCACTTCCGAGAGAAATATTATAATGAATTCCATCATGTGGAGAACTATCACTATGAATTTATGTCCAACAGTAAGGGTAATTCTTTTAGTGTATACAGTAATGAGAGCCATCAATAAGGATAACAGAAAGGGGAGGTCCTCCTTGCTCTTTTATCTTCAATCCATGAGGACGGTTTCTATGGTGCCCATTATGATATGGGTTCTCATGATCGATCAGATTCTTGGCATAAATTAATCCTTCATGGAATGATTTCTTTGGAGGACCTTTTTAATGTATGGCGGTAGAGTTGTGGGGAGGAACATATCAATTATAGCTACAATTTATGTTATTTGGTAACCTATGAATATGATCCTGAGCTTATATTGATAAAAATATATGGTATTCAAGAACACTAGCATTGAAAAAAAATATGATCATAGAACATAACATCATTTTTAGTCACCTTTTTGGAGGATTCATTTTGGATTATCACTAGTGTGGGATTGGTGCACATATTGTAGATAGATGAATTAATATATGGGATCTTATTTGAGTAGATCATTTTTTGTTGCTATAATTTTTTTATAGATTTATATAATTTTTTAGGGATATATGCACGTCCTATAGTGTCCACTGGGATGGAATTATGAACTTGAGTTAGAATAAGTGTCTGTGCCGAATCTGGTAGTCTATTTATCATGGGATTTGTACAAGGACCCTTAGAGATGGGATTATGGATATTTGTATTCTCTGGAGTGACTATAATACTTTTTTAATTAGTCATATAAATTTCATGGAAAAAATTGTGTGTCAATCCATAAACAATTTTTGTTGTAGTTATTATATCCTAGAATGGTTTTCAAGATGTGGGAATGAATTTTCATCTTCCCTTTCATTATCTTCATGATACACTGAGTGACTTTAGTGTCCATAATGAAGATATATTCCCATTTCATGGTTGGATAAGGGGTGTGGGACTAGTCTTATCCTCTACTTCATGTCAATGTATACTAAAATTCTTCTGATTTAGGGTTAATTATGCGTCTTCCCCTTATTTTTTTATTGGGATTCTCTAGAGTGTTTCTATAAATGATAAAAAAAACTAGGCCAGTAGGCTTGGTGGATGTGGTAAGGTGTGTGCGCATATTCCTAATTTTCATCCATATTGGATTGTTGGTCTTCCTTATAGGTAATGGAGGTATGTTCAGGTCCCCTAGTGGTTGGTCTCTTCCTTGGTGGGATGTCCTGAGTTTCTAGGCTTCAGTGAAGTAGGATTTCTTCTTGAGGGTAACACTCTCCTCATACTAAGGGTTCAATGTCGTGTGGGATTAGTGGAGGTTAATAGTGGAAGGATCCCATTGGGGAGACTCCAATGTCATTAGAGTGAGTTTTTTTGGTGACCTATCTATCTGCCTCTCTAAGACTATGTAAAAAACTTTTGGTTATATTATTGGAATATACTCTCAAAACTGTTTGAAATGGAAAATGGTGTTGTGAGCTACATAGCCACCATCTGTTATAGAGTGGATAGTTTTTGGGAATTTGTGAGTTGGTGTTCTTATCATGCGACCCCAAAAGTTTGGATAGTAACATTGAGGTGTTACTAGTTAATCATCACATTTCATACTTAGTGTTGATGGCACTGGGATTTCCCCAACATCCTCTGATGGGATGAGGATCCCTCCACTACAATAGATAAGTTATATGTCTAATTAAACTGGTAGGATTCCATTTAGGTTGAATGAATTTTTATTGAATGTTCCTTAATATATATATATATAACAAGAAAACCCCATTAATGTTTCATCTTACAAATTGAACACATTTGTAGATCATTATTTTTTATCCATATTTATCCCTCTTTCATTATGTGTGAGTATGAAAGGGGCCTAACATGTGGGGAGAAAATTCATTTTGGTAAAGGATTCATATCTAGTTTACCATTTCCGTTTTATTCCAGAAAATAACAAGGGTTTTGAATGTAAATATTTCATGGTGGTATAATAAACATTCATATCCAAGACATATTTCTATCTCCATTATATGTTGTTTCCATTGGGGTTTATTAATGGAACTAGAAACAACCAATTATTCACCTATTCCAGATGTTTCACAAATATTCTTTCCAATGGCATGTGGTCATTTGAAAATTGATCCAAAAATTATTAGGGAATGACATTAGTTGATGGGATGGGAGGTTGTCCAAATTTCTCTTTTTTTGGGTGGAGTCATTTCCTACTACATGAAACTCTTATAGTGTTATGACATATTCATAAATCATTTATTAAATCCAAAATATAGAACAGTTCACCCTTACAGTAAAATAATTGTTAGCATATATCAAATTTACAATCATATGGATGAATATATGGTTATCCATCGACGGGGATATTTTTATGTTTCCTAGGTTCCCCATCAATGGTACAATTTTTATACAGGATGGAGATTATGATTTCATTTATTATCAAGATTCTTGTTTTAAGACACATAGTGGGGTGCTCATAAAATTTATCATCATCTAGGAAGATGGTAGTTATTTTGATTTCAAGATTTGGTCTATGATATCATTTTATTATATATATCCTCTTTAAAATAATCGTAAACCATGTATTTTGGTTCCAATTAATGGGATGCATCAAACCTTTTATGGTAATACGATGAGGACCAAATTGTTCTGTTTTAACTTCATACGATAAGGAATCTTATGTGAAAGGTTCCTAGTCAAGGCTTTTGTGGTATATACACTGATTTGTTATAATGGACCTAGAAGGGATGAATCCTCATAGATTGGATATTACCATACTAGAAATATGTCCCATTGAAGATTAGAGTGATTTTTGGGTGTTTGGTTTGAACTTTTGGGGGGCATCCTATGTATCTTATTATGAAAATAATCAAAGACCATATAGTTCAAAATGTTAAGGATTGCACGTCTAGAGGAGGATCATTTTTACCCCATCGATAATATGGCCCTTTGAGGTAGTGGTAACATTATCTGGGCATATAAGGACTATGGAATAGTGAGTGGAAGATCCAGAAAAGGATTACCCTCCTAAGATATGTATTTAATCGTGAATATATCCTGATCATAACTATCAACTATGACTAATTCTATCAATTTTATTGTGAGAAACAAGAGTAAGTTGAAGATATGGAACTCCATGAAATATTCTTCATCCACTAATGTAATAGGGGTCTACAAAAGAGACATGCATAGTTTTCCCCATCAACCCTATTTTTTTTTCTATCCCTGAGGCCTTGTTCTTATCCATATGGTTATAATCTTTTTTTCCACTTAAATTTATAATTAAAAACACATTGATGATCCCACCTATTAGGTAAGATAAATTAAGGACCTCTTTTACCTCATTAATGTATTATCTAGAGGACATATTGATGTGCCATGTCCATTAAAGATACATTTATGGAGGCTTTCGAAGAGGAATTGGCATGGTCATCCTTATATGGGGGAGCTAAAAAAGAGGTTTCATACCATTTTTGTTATAAAATTTGGGATCAAATTATGGCTTGTTCATGTGAGGTCTAGGTGAATTCTAGGTATCTCACATATGTGAGTCTTGTACGACTAAAATATTCTTCTCCCAGGTGATGTCTAGCCATGCTATAGATGCTTCACCGATGTTAAGTATGAGAAATTTTAGATGAACTGAAACATTGTAAACAAAACTATGGTTGGGATTTTCTCAATACTCTATCACCCTCCACAGGTGCTTCTAAAAGGGGCTCTTAGAAGTCCTTATCTTGGAAAAGTGCTCTCACCCTAGTACTTTTTGGCTAGGGGAAAGGATCTTCATACATGAATTTTGTGTTTAAAAAACTGGAGGGGCTCTAATTTCAAAAAACATATTAATTTTTTCTTTATTTTATGATTAGACCGCTACTGGGGAGGTTTTTATGACTTGGGTAAAGGAATAGAGTGAGAAGTGCTTCATTGATTTTTTCAGTCATCCAGTGATTTCAATTGAGGATCTCAAGGTTCCTATTTATAGGAAATGTCTGGATCATGAGTGAATGAGGCCAATCATGTTGGTCCATCATGAAGGGCCCTCATGCAGGTGTGTCTACTATTGTTGGGTCATGTTGGTAGGGCCTGTTCAAGCCTCTTGGCACGCAGGTGTGATGCACACAAGTGGACCTGTGCTAGTTTCTTAACACCCCTTCCTTCCTTTACTAATAAAGGTATTTTCTATTAAATCTATTCATACCCATGTAAAAATATAGATTCAACACACACACCTATAGTATATTATATCTCCAATCCTCAATATTCATCAAGTATGCCACAAAGGTAGTTACATATTAGATTTCCAACTCACCTCACCTGATAAGATGTGATGGGTTGTGCACGTACGTCCCCAGCTGCTACAAATGGAATAATTTTTGTACCCATTCTAACTAAAATGGTAGATCCAAGTGGTACACCACTATACTAACTATGTGTGGAATCTATAAAGGGATGATGATTCATGGTGATAAATTTCCAGCCCATCCAGACCAATATAACCCATGTTATGGTGAGACCTTTACGAATACATGGTCACCCTACTTGGATTCCAAAGTCATCCATCATTAGTTTGCATAGGAAATATAACAGATCTTTACAATCTTTATACACTCTTATATGGTCTAAATTTTCTTGAATGATACTCACACTAAATCTGGCAATGGGAGTATTGGCTCACCAAAAATTGGTCCAAAATATTGGTGACACACATGTCACCTATACAAATACATTAATGGTTCCATACTGCTGGTGGAATGGTAGTTCTTGTTGTATGAAAACTAAAACAAGGGTATGTGATCCTACCAACTATGGGAAAATTCTACCTTATATGCCCACAACATGTCCTCCAGAACCAGAAAAGTGTGCTCATTATGGACTCCAATCTAGTAGATAAATTTTGTGATAAAATTCAACTAATTATCAATGTACTCTTACAATACTCTCTAAAATTGTGATGTGAAGAGAGAATCATGGGGTGAAACAATTTTCTAAGTAACTTCATGGATTTGTACTATATACTACATGTAATGGTTTCTTATCCTCTTAATTGAACTCTGATCTTGAATAGAAAGGGAGAGGTCTGACATGTTGTGAAACTCTATCATCACCTAGATAGAATCATCTCAACTAGATGTTTGTGGTAACACGTTCATAAAGTTTATATATATCCCATCCCACTTCTACTCAGGTACATCAAGGGGTTGATCTAAACCCAGTTGATCATGGTACTTGATCTTCATCTACAGACAAGTGATGTATAGGGAGATAAACTCTACTACACCTTTCTATATACCTAGCCACCATAAATTTCTTGGTACATATTTTTTCATAGCTGGATGTACCGCTAAGGGGGTGTATAAAATTTTCACATCACCTCCTCCCACATCATCAATGGTACCATATCCCATCCCCTTAATATGATGATATGCTCTCTACGGTCAAAAAATACCTCAGAAGCACATCTAGTGGATATCTAAATATATAAGGTCTTTGTAATTCCTCGTCGCAATTTACCAAGAGTCGGCACCTTATTTTAATACATTATCATTATTTCAAGGAATCAATTCTTGAAATATGGATCAGTTTATCAGTCTTGGAAAATATACCACATAAATGAATGTTACATTACACATTAGAAAGTAAAGAAAACATAAATTATCCTTTGATAATGCCATTAATCCCCTAGCTTAACCCTACTTAACAATCAAAATACACTTCTTAGAATCTTGGGAAAATAAATCATAAGAAAGGGGTGATCTTAGATGCTTAGTAAGGATAACAATATAGAGAAAACTTTCACAAATAAGCACGAACAATTAAGGAAATGTATAAAACTAAATCAAAAGCCTTTTAAACATAAACTTCAGTGTAATATGGAAAATATAAATAAAATAATTAAATTTATTTATTGACACAGATATTCTACTAGTCGAGTAATCACATGAAATATCAATATCCAATTTCATAATGATGGAATGCATAATGCCAGACTTCATAACCACATAGTCAAAGCCATGTGCCCATACTAAAAATAAGATTTTTTAAAGGCCTTGTTCTAAGACTAAAAACAATATTTTTTTATTGCCTTGTGCCAAGACACTAGTTTTTCTCATAAGACCGACAGATTCATCGAGGAGCTAAAGTGGGCTCCACCCATCACTTACTAAGTCCAATGCATTCCTCATATGAAAAGGATTAAACATAACATAAACATTTGTATTAAAATAAGCATACGAAATGTCAATACTTTGTCCATAAACCATGAATGGTATAAAAATAACACATCTAGAGTCAAAAATATCACAAAACCTTCAACACAATATACAATATTTGTATCATAATAAGTCAACCTTGATCAAGAATAATATCCCGTAAAGGATGTTGATTTAGTTGAAAAAGATTAGTAAATTGTTTTTAGAGAAATCCCACTTTTTAATGAAATAGTTTAAAAGTCACATAATTTATAAAGGATTTCATTTAAAAGATAGTTTAGAATAAAAGTTTCCCATACCACTTTGAAACATTATAAAGGAATTAACATTTTAAAACATTCATGTCCATATAAATAAATCCTTAAAACCATTTTGAACACATGGAAATTAATGAGAATGGTTTAGAAGAATAAATCATTAAAACATTTAAAATGAGGTAGTAGTAAATAAATTACCTTAAAAATATTCCCATTTTAAAATTCTTTTATGAAACATAGACATTGAGAATAAATATGTCCCAGTACATACTTATGTAAAAACTACCTTGGATAACAAAGAGATTGTGAAATTAACCCTTACCCGGTACTTTTCCTTGGTGGAGGATATGTTAAACTCCTATATAATAGTTAAATCATGGTTATTAAATTATACTATAACTATATACCTAAATATGATATCATATATTACACTCTAATATTGCTTTGTTAATTTTATTTCAGTAGTATCATCGTTTCGGGTGTTAACCGATTCGTTTTCCATTATATGCTTGGTTACGTAAGCCATGTTTGAAATAGATAGGATGTATTTTATTCATATACAGAATGATATTATGTTCATAAAAATTATTTTTAATCATAAAAGGAAAATTATTCCTGAATGATTATGAAGGGTAATGAGTCTCATCGCATTTGTGCAGACGGTAATTCGTATGTACGCACGAGCAACAATATCATTATATTGATGGTGAAATCGTACTTAATTGGATGGTATATCATATAAAAATAATCATTAACATTTTATATTTATTATTTACATCATTTATATTCATTATTATACCCATCCAAAATAATTAAGTGTTTGAATAACAAACTACACCATGACGTGGAGATGGTCAGCAGTAGGTACGCACGAATGGTGACTTTGACATTCATAAAATGGATTGAATAATGAATATTGTTGTACAATATTTATAATAACATCAAAGTATATAGAATATAGAGGATTTATTTTTTTTATAATGGAAATAACAAAGAAAGTGGAAGTGGAAGAAGAAAAGAACATGAAATAGGTGATTAAATATTTACCTCTTCTTCGGGTTCTTCCTTTTGATTTGATCAAAAGGGATATTTAGGTTGGATTTATGACTGAAGGAGGTCCTCTAGGATGAAGTTAGGATATTTGGGAGGTTATTTGGGTAGGTTTTGGCCGAGCTAAATGGATATGGATGTGTGAAATTAAGAGAATGAGAAGTACCGTTTTATAAGATAGGTGATGGTCACTTTAGAAAAAGATTGAAATATTATTTTATAATAAAATAATTTTCTATTTCTAATGGATCCAAAATTTTTTATTTAGAGTATATGGTGGGTATGGGTTGTAAAACTCCCTACCAATAAATTTTATATAGGTTTAGGTCACCATATTAACCTTATCTTCTAGATTTAACTCTTAGTTAAATAGTTTGTCATTTACTATGTCTCTTTGTATTTTTGTATTATATGGTTAATAAACATACTATAACAAGCCAAGATAACCCCAAGTGGTTCATTATTAATCTATTTAACCTTATATAAGTACTTAGGCTGAACCTTATATTTTTAAGAATATTATATCAATTAATAATACAGATCTTGTTTTAAAAACACAGTTATGTCAATTTTGACACTATTTAGTATTTGGTTTTTGTGAAAATCATTATAGCATGAATAATTCAAAAAAAATTATTTAATCAACATTAACATGTCATATTAGCCTAGAAAATCAGTTTAATTCATAAAAATACTCAAATTTCATTTATTTGTATATTTATAATATCTATTATTTTCATCTTTCATTAATAAGTTAATTACCGCAGCATCATTGTGTCATAAATTAATTTAATTATTTAATGTCTAAAAATTATAAGTAAAATAAAATATTGTAGGAATTTATTTTATTTCTAATGAATTTTTATAGTCGAATTTATCTTATATATAACCCTATATTAAAAATGGTTTAGTTATTAAACATTGAATTTAACACTTTTAACTCTTCTTTAAATAAAATAGCAATAGATGTCCTAATCTAATCCAAGTGGACCATAGGGGGTCGTATTTAATTCCTATGGTTGTTTTTTTGACGAATTACACTTATCCAATAGAATGATGAAATTTTATAGGGTAATTATAATATCATTCTTATCCATAATTACCCTAATTACTTTTAACCATGGTAAATAAAAATCAAAAGTTACTAATCACCAAAAATTATTTTCATCTTATTGAATCACATTTAATTACTGATATTAAAATTATCTCTCATTTTTTTGAAATTCAACTCACAGAAGCGGTAAAATTATCTTTTATACAAATTTGCTAACGTGCCTAGTGGGTTGGTAAAAGAGGTTAAAAGGTTAAATAAAATTTTCAACATCTAATTTTATAATAAAATGTCTCCAATGAATTACAATGAAAATATGTAGGTATTATATATCTATTTTGACTTAAAATAAATTTATATAAAATAAATAATTATTTAAATAAAAATTCGGTTTTAAATAATAACAAAGTGTTTTTCAGTATTCATCAAAAATTGAATGTTTTCAGAAAAAATACCAAAAATTTACTCGAAGATAATTTTGATATTCGGAATACAAAAATAAATTCTATTTTACTAAATTC
This sequence comes from Viscum album, assembly GCA_963277665.1. Classification (NCBI taxonomy): domain Eukaryota; kingdom Viridiplantae; phylum Streptophyta; class Magnoliopsida; order Santalales; family Viscaceae; genus Viscum; species Viscum album. The sequence goes on from OY728140.1 coordinate 1,434,672,471, forward strand.
AAAACAGAGAAGTTTCATTTATAAATTTCAAATTAATTCCCATTGTCAAAACCAAAGTGCGGGTTTTTTAAAAAGTAAAAACTATCAAATGATTGACAAGTGGTTATGTAAAATTTTAATGTGAAATTACTCATAATGACCTAAATTTAATTAAATCATAGAAATAAAATCTAATTATACTTCAAAACCATTCAAATGCATAATATAACACAAAATTATTTCTATTAAAAAGGTTTTTTTCAATTAAAACATATTATTTTTCACTATTCATCAAAATATGAATGTTATCAGAAAAAACACCAAACATTTATCAAAAATGAATATTTATGTCTTGATTCTAAAGAAGAAGTTCTTTTGTCAAATTTGAAATATAAAATTGTCAAATATTGGATTAAAAAAATATTCACCATTAAAAGGTGGTAAAATTTCATTTTTTTGAAAAAAGCTTCCTTTATTTCAAAAAATGATTTTGTTCTTATATTTTGTATTAGAAACAGATAATATGGATTTTAAAATTTATATAGAATATATAAAATTCAAAATAAAGATAATACAATTAATAACCACTTTTTAAGAGCTAGTTTGGTAAGTTGTGGTGTGCCCGAACTCGATGTTGAATGTAGCGCAAGTTATTGAATTACTTTAATAAGATAATGTACTATGAAATATTGGGTTGTTACATTATTTCCTCCTGAAATAAATAACATCTTTGAAATTTGTAATTTTTCTTTGAAAATAAAAGGTTAAAAAAAGAAAAATACCTTTTTGGAAAACCCACATCAAAAATTGGGTTAATAAAATTTAGTCTTAATAAGAGGGAAAGGGAATCAAAAGGTCACCACCAAATTATGATCATGATTAGATGACTATTGGTGGAAATTGGAGACACATAGTTTGAGGAAAAACATAAATATTTATAGGGAGTGATTGAGGTCATCAATCACAAACAATTCTAAAATTGAGGGCCTCAAAGACATCAATCATTGATGATATAAAATATCATTAGTTCAACAAAACATAATGTATTAGAATAACACATTTTTTGTTTTAATATCCCTTCCATAATGTTTAAGAATAAATTTATTCATATAATAAAAGAAATATATATATATATATATATACATGACATATAAAGATTCATCCTTCAACTAATTCCTTCCACAAACTCATCTTTCACTCCAAAAGATAATATAACTCAAAAATATTCTATTTATCTTAATCGTATAGGGTTACAAAAATAGAGAATTTATAATTAATTTGTCAGACTATTTAAAAAAACTACATTATACAAACAAGGACATCACGTAGGCCAGTGGTAGGTGATGCATCTTTGTCATCTGACCTCTAGATTATCCTTTTTATGATAATCCAAAAATAATCTCAAGAAATTATTTAACCTTAACTATAACATCTAATGTCAAACTCAATCGATTCCAAGCTTTAGACTTATCCTAAATACTTCTATGCAAACTCACAGTCCAAAATTTATAAGGAAAGAAAACACCATGAAGATCCTTTTTTCTATGTAATAACATGTGAATACCTTCATCATTTATTCTTTTAAAACATTGTAACAACTTGAATTACCATAAAACCTTATTGATTACATTCATGATCCCTTATTCCATATAGAATACTGGATATACCCCTTCTATCCAAAAATGTTTTAAACTTAATAAATGATGGAATATACAAATCATTAATCAGTTTCAAGGTAGTCCAGAATATCCAAAATAATTTATCCAAATCAATAATATATTATTCTAAAATCACTACCTTAGTATCAGAACCATATTATGGTTTATCTTTCTCTCAACCATATATTTTCTAAACAAAAATTAACCTTCTATTGAGTCACTTTTCTTGGTTCCATACAATATGAAGTCCTTAATGAAATAATACTATAGTAAAATCCTTATATACTGTATAATTCTTATAACATGTACATCATTAATACAATACTAAAATTACACAATACTTTAATAACAATATATGAACTCTAATAATTCCTCTTCATCTTCGGTAGTATAATAACTTGATTATTATCTAATAGCATCATTTGGGGTACACTTCGATGATTTGGATATTGATTCATGTAGTGTCCCAACTCCTTTCAGATGAAGCATTGTACATTTGAAACATTTTTCTTTCCCATGCAATCACGTACATGGTGTCTATTTTCTCCACACTTATAACAAACTCCCATTCCCTTCATTCATTTACCACGGTGATTCATTCCACAATTATCACATATGGGAAAATACTTCTTTCCCCTCTTTCCTTTATCCGTATTTTTCTCTACCATCATTTTCTCCTCTTTCTTCCTTTCAAAGCCATAAGACTTAGAGAATTCTTTACATATCTTATTAACACATGATACTATTTCTTAATATGATGAGAATACATGGGAGACTCTTTCCCTTTTAAATGATGGCTTAATACTATGAATGATATGATCCTTCTTAATCTTTCGGTCTTGTGTATTACTGGAATTCTCATTCCATCTAATAGGTTACATTTCAAAATAATGGCATACACTAGATTAGTTTATGAATCACAATACATAATTAAAAACATGTAAAACTGTTAACATTAATTAAACAGTTTATGGATATAATCCATAACAATAAAAAAAATTCTTTAAGGAAGTATATATTCCTAAATCCTTTATAATGGATTCTAATGAAAATGTTAATTATCCTAAGCATATCCCCCGGGAGTGTCATAACCAAGAGTGCAGCAAGTCTCGTTGTCATGTAACAAGATACCTGAGGTCTCGCTCAAAACTCCTTTTTGGATTTTTCACTCTTAGGTACATCTGTTCTGGAGCCTCCTCTACCTGATCGTATCCAGAAAGGGATGTATTGATTAGGAAATACACAAAATCTCTATATTACTAAAATTCTAGGATGTTCTTCTATACTAATCCTCAAAGTCTATCTTAGGGTAATGTTCTCTAATCATAGATTTTATAAATCTAGTTTCCAATGTTATTGTTAAACGTCTTCTGATACCAAATGTAATGCCCTGACCCCGGATACATAGAGTCGGTGCATTATTTTAATACATTGGCCTCATTACAAAGAATCAAGTCTCGAAATACCGATCAGTTTAGAAATTTTGAAAATAGATTACATAAATGAAAGTTACATTACACATTAGAGAATAAAAAACCACATAAATGATCCTTTTAGAATGCCATTAATCCCCTAGATTAACCCATCTTATCAATTATAATACACTTCTTAGAATCATTTGAAAATAAAACATAAGAAAGGGGTGAGCTCAGATGATCACTAAGGATAACAATATTGAGAAAACTTTCACAAATAAGAATAGAAATTTATGGAAATATATAAAAATAAAAAATCTTTTTAAACTTAAACATCAGTATAATATGGAAAATATAAATCAAATAATGCCATTTACTTATTCACAGGGATATTCTACTACATGGATAAGCAATATAAATATCCAATTTCATAATGATGGAATGCATAATACAAGACTTCATAACCACATAGTCAGGGCCTTCTTCCAAGACTACAAATAAGATTTTGTCAAGTCCTTTTTCCAAGACAATAGTTTTTCTTATAAGTCCTACCGATGCATGAAGTAGTTATAGCTGGCTCCACCTGCCACTTTCTAAGTCCAATGAATTCCTCATATGAAATAGTTTGAACATAACATAAACATTTGTATTAAAACTAGCAAACAAAATGTCAATACATTATCTATAAACCATTAATGGTATAAAAATAACCCATACAGAGTTAAACATATCACAAAACCTTCAATACAATATGGAATAATTGTATCATAAAAAATCAACCTTGATCAAGAACAATATCCCGTAAAGTATGTTGACATAGTTGAAAATGATCAGAAAAAATATTTGATAGAAATATCCCTTTTTTAGGAAATCATTTTAAAGTCACATAATTTATAAAGGATTTAATTTATGAGATATTTTTGAATCAAATTTCTTCATAATACTTTGAAACTTTTGAAAGGAATTAAAATTGTAAAACATTCATGTCCATATAAATGAATCCTTAAAACCATTTTAAAAACATTGACATTAATGAGAAATGTTAAGAAGAACAAATCATTAAAACATTTAAAATGATGTTTTATTAAAGAATTCCCCTAAAAAGAATCCCTCTGGAGAAACTTTTATGAAATATGGATGTGGATAATAAATATGTCCCAGTAGATACGTAAAAACAACCTCAGATAATAAAGAGAGTTTGAAATTAACCCTTTCCATGAACTTTTCCTTGGTTGAGGGTATGTTAACCTCTTGTATAATAGTTAAATCCCGGTTATTAATTTATAAATGAAATATATACATAAATATGATATCATATATGACCCTCTAACATTGATTTTTTAATAATATTTCAGTAGTATCATCATTTCAGGTGTTAACTGATTCATTTTCCTTTATATGCTTGGTTACATAAGAAATGATTGTTATGAATAGAACGTATTTGATTCATATACATAATGATATTATGTTTATAAACATTTTTTTAATCATAAAATGAAAATTGTTCTTGAATGATTAAAATAGGGTATGAATCTCATCACGTTCGTGGAGACGGTAATCTGTACGTACGCACGAGCAACAATATCACTATATTGATGGTGAAATCATATGTAATTGGATGTTATATCATAAATAGAGAATCCTTAACATGTTATATTTATTATTTACATAATTTTTATTCATTATTATACACATCCAAAAAATGAAGTGTTTGAATAACAAACTACACCACGGCGTGGAGACGGTAAGCCGTATATACGCACGTATGGTGACTTTGTCATTTATATGATGGATGGGATATAGAATATGGTTGTAACATATTTATAATAACATCACAGTATATATAATATTCTGGATTTATTATTTTATAATGGTAATATCAATGAATGTGGAAGTAGAAGAAGAAATGAACTTGAAAGAGGTGATGGAATATTTACCACTTCTTCAAGTTCTTCCTTTTGATTTGATCAAAAGAGCTCTTTAGGTTGGATTTCTGACCAAAGGAAGGAATCTAGGATAATTGGAGGAAAGTTGAGAGGATACATGGGCAAGTGATGGCCAATCCAAATGGCTTTGGAGCTGTGAAATTTAGAGAAAGGGAAGTACCCTTTTATAAAAGAGGTGAGGGTCACTTTAGGAGAAGCATGAAATATTATTTTATAATAAAATAACTTTTGGTTTATAATGACTCAAAAATGATTCATTTATATGTAAAAGTTTGTATGGGTCTAAAAACATTCAACTAATAGGTTTTAGATAGGTTTAGGTCACCATATTAACCTTATCTTTTAGATTTTACTCTTAGTTAAATACGTTGTCATTTACCATGTCTCTTTGAATTTTTATATTATATGGCTAATAAACCAACAATAACAATCCAAGAGAACCCCAAGTGGCTCAGTATTAATATATATAACCTTATATAAGTACTTTGGTAGATCCTTATATTTTTAGGAATGTTATATCAATTAATATTACAGTATTTTTTGTAAACTCAATCATATCAATTTTGACACTATTTAGTATTTGGTTTTTCTAAAAATCATAAAAATATGATTTCTTTGAAAAAAAATTACTTAATCAACCCTAAAATGTCATATTATCCTCGAAATTTCGTTTAATGCATCAAAAGTATAAAATTACATTCATTTAGATATTTATAAAATCAATTATTTTAATCATTCGTTAATAATGTAATTACTACATCCTCATTGTGCCAAAAATAAGTTTAATTATATAATGTCTAAAAATTAAAAATAAAATACCATTAGGTGGGAAATATTTTTACCTTTCTAATGAATATTTATAGTCAAATTTATATTATATATATCCCTATAATAAAAATATTTTAGTTATTAAACATGGAATTTAATACTTTTAACTATTCTTTAAATAAAATAATAATAAATGTCTTAATCTAATCCAACTGGACCAAAGGGGGTAATATTTAATTACTATGGTTTTTTGGTCTAATTTAACTTATCTAATATAATTAATAAATGTATTATGGTAATTATAATTTTATTTTACCCTTAATTACCCAATTTACTTTAATATGTGGTAAATAACTGTCAACAGTTACTATTCACAAAAATTATTTTTATCTTATTGAACCACAGTTTACCTACTGATATTAACTGTGTCACTCGGATTTTTGAATGTCAACTCAGAAAAGTAGAAAAAAATTTGTTTTATGCAAATTTGCTGACGTGCCCAGAAGGTGGGTAAAAGAGGTTAACAGGTTCAATAAAATTTTATACATCTAATATTATAATAAAATGACTCCAATGAATTACATTGAACTTATATAGGTATTATATATCTATTTTGACATAAAATAAATTTAAATAAAATAAAATATTATTTAAATAAAAAGTCAGTATTAAATAATAACGTAGTATTGTTCACTATTCATCAAAAAATTGAATGGTTTCAGAAAAATACTAAAAATTCACCCAAAGATAATTTTGATTTTCCAAATTCAGAAATGAATTATATTTTACCAAATTAAAAACATAGAATTTTCATATATTATTTTAAAATTAATTCCTATTGTTAAAACCAAAAAGAGGGTTTTTTAAAAGTAAAAACTATCAAAAGGTTGACAAGTGTTTATGTCAAATTTAAATGTGAAATTATATATAATGACCTACACTATATTAAATGATAAAAATAAAATCTAATTATACTTCAAAACCATTAAAATTAATAATTTATCAATATAAATTATATTGATTAAAAAAGTTTTCTTCAATTAAAACATAGTATTTTTCACTATTCGTCAAAATATGAAAGTAATCAGAAAAACACCAAAAATTAATCAAAACTAATTTTTTATGTCCCAATTCTAAATAAGATTTTCATTTTGTCCAATTAAATATATATAAGTTCGAAATATTGGATTTAAAAAGGGTTCTCCCTTTAAAGGTGGTAAAATTTCATTTTCTGAAAAATAATTCTGTTGTCTAAAAAATGAATTTGTTCTTATATTATGTCTAATAAACACATAATATGGATGTTAAAATTTATATGGAATATATAAAATTAAAAATATAAATAATACTATTCATAACTGCTTTTGAACAGCTAGTTTGATGAGTTGTGGTGCGCTCGAACTCGGTGTTGCGTGTAACAGAAGTTATTGAATTACATTAATGAGATAGAGTACTATGAAATCTTGGGGTGTTACAGTCTCACATTCAATATATCCATGTCAATACTCTATAACATGATTTAGAACTAGTTTTTTAATATCCATTGACTATAGATATGATGCATGATCTATTTCCACTATGGGAAACTACAATGAGGATAACTTCTTTGAAGCCTCAGAAAAAAATGACCAGCATATCCTACTGAGATAATCTACTATAACATTACCATTCCTATGATTTTAGACTATCTAGAAGTAAAATACCATGATTAACTCTATCAATTTTTTATATCTGAAGTGAAGATCATTCTAAGAGAATATATAATTGATACTTTTATAGTCAGAGTATAAAATAAACCCCTCATCCATTAGTTAGTTTATCCACATCATCAATGCAATTATTACCGCTACCAATGAAATATCGTGAGTTTCATAGTTCTTCACATACAGCCTCAATATCCTAGAACCATAAGTAATCATTGCATTCCTCTACATTAGAACAAATCCATGTTCAGTCTCTCGGGAATGGAAGATCAATACATACTCAACACACACCTCTAGAAATCCTGAGATGGGGTTCCCTTGTCAACCTATAGCTCAAATCATGAAAACCATATTGGAACTTCTCCATCAACATGAAAGGTCACCCTTTATAGTTCAAATAAATCAAAGGTATTGATAACATGCTGAAATTGGGCATGAATCTCTTATGTTAACTTTCTAATGCAAGGAAGATCCATACCAAAATCATGCTCTTAGATGGATCCCATGTTTACACAACCACAACCTTCTCATTGTTCACTACTACACCATCAGATAAAATAACAAGACCTAAAAATTGGTCCTCATGAATCTAAAACTAAAATATTGAGTGCATCCCATAAATATTTTAATCTTATTATCTGTCATGGACTATCTCAAGTGTCTCGCTTAATCTTCCTTAGAAAGTAATTACACTAGGATATTTTTGATGATGACTACCAAAAAAAGATTATGAAAATATAAAATATCTGGTTTGTTATTATCATAAAGACAGTTGTATAATTTCTCACATATAAATTCATCACTAGGTACTCATAGTGACTATTGTGACATGTGAATATAATCATCGGAATATCATCATCCTGTGGTGATAACCAGATCTGATGTCAATCATTAAGAACCATCAGGCTCATCTCAATTGATCAATGATGTTGTCAATCCTTGATAATAGATACCTAATATTAATTTTTATTTATTTAATTTGTCGAAAATCTATACACAACCACATTCCCTCATCCACCTTCTTAGATAACAACACTGAGCATTCTTGGGTGGTAACATTGGTTCTCATGATACCCTTTCACTTAATGTCCACCAACTACACACGTAGCTCGCAAAGATTTGTGGGAACCACCTCTTTTATGGTGTAGATATCATATCAATCATTTTTATATGTATAATAATATTTATATCTCTAGATGACGAGGTATGGATGGTATTTCCTCAGTGTGGGCATCATCGTAATCCAACACCACCATATGAAACTGATATCTCATAGATTATACTACTCCAAGGGAAATACTGGACAACTTTCTGAGTAATTGTTTGTATCCTCTTGTGTATGATCTCATCCCTCTCTATCTGGAGTACCCTTTCAACAAGGAAGGGAAACCATGATCCTTCAACATGAATAAATCACATCCTTGACCCAAAATATCTATGTTGGTAGTGAACTATGGAAATATAGTCTATACCTATGATAAAATTGTATGGCCTAATAATTACTAAAATAAGATCGTATATAAATATCTCACCTATAAGAGTCATGTCACACAATATTTAGAAGTGTGTGACCACTGAGTCACATCTAGAAAGAGTCTCCATGTTTAAGGGATTGGATATGGGCTCAACCAGAATCTCTATGTCATGAAACAATGAAATGGAATAAAATGAGTGGATCACACCTATGTCTATAAATATAAAAGCTAAGGTAGAAAATAAAATGATCAAAACTCTAGTCGTATCAAGATCCATAGGTTCATATGCCTATTCTTCCTATATTTATCCTCATCACTAGCCAATAGCTCTTTATGCCTGGTGTCAACATTCTAGGGGTTGTGGTGGAAATAACTCAAACCACCTATCGTCTTCATGTTCGCTACCCACTTTTATTCCATGTTAGATTACCAATAAACCTCCTTGATCATGACTTTGAATCTACATGGGTTGCTCATCGACTATCTCCCTGTCAGTTTTGTGGTATGTCATAAAATATTGAGAAATATATCTTTGACTGTCACATGAGAAGAACCACCACTCCCTAGGGGAACTCAATCCATACTTAGAGAAAAAAACTAATAATACATTATATATGGATCATCTCATAAAGGGTATCATATGACTAGATCCCTTTGATTATAATCGTCTATAAGCTACAAAAATCTCAGCTCCTATGTTACCACTACCATCACCCATTATCGTCTTATACTCCTCCAGGAAGCTCTCTACAGCCAAGGCCCTCTCAATCTCCCTAAAATAGGTGGGAGTAAAAATTTATTTCACTAATGATCTAATATCCCATTGTATGCATGTAACACTTCATTACCTTTCAGTCAAGTATGTTGTAGTCTTTTATTTTGGATTCCATTCTCATAAAGCATGTATTTATGAACACGAATTTGTAAGATACCTATAATGGTGAAGTTAGATATTTGTTGGAATTTTCAGTATAAACCTACAGTTTTTTCGATTATCTAGGTAGTTACATAGATTGTATTGGGATTACATGATGTGTAATGCCTTCTGGGAAGATCCTGTTAATATATTTTATATCATGATAATTATACACATCATTTAAGGGTTACATGTTATGTAATGTGAAAATATAGTTTTTAATATAAAAGAGACACTTTTTAGGAATAAAATAAAAATAAAATTATTTCATGATGTGTAAAATATTATATGTCATGTAATACCTAGATTTGCAGCTTTTACAGTTTTGTATGGGTTTTTATGACATTATTGGATTTTGCATCCTTCTCTACTCAGGTGGATTTATTTCCCTATGTGTTTTTTGGTGACTCCATTCACTATGGATCACTCTGTTTATTGATTAATTAAAATGGATGGTAACTTTATATTTACAGGTAAGACATCCTTTAATTTTACCTATCGTTTGTAGTTTTGAAAACATTTGATGTTTGGATTGGTAATCATATTGTGTTTTCTGTCAATCTGTATCAGTATGTTTTCATGTGTTGACTTTTGAAGGTATTTTTGTGGTTTATAATCCCATTTTTCAATGGAATATTGGTTTTTTATTTCCTTGAGGTAGGTGTATTTGTTAAATCGTTCAAATTTAATGACTTCCTTTATGATCTTATTGATTCCTTGATATTTGAAATTGAATTTTCATGTTCTGATATCTAAAAGGGAATGGGATCACATTTTAATGGGCTTTTTATTTTAAAATCGAATTTCTGTGATTTTAAAGAAAGAATGAAATTTCAATAAATGAATTAGATTTTCCAGGATTTGAAATGGTTTTTATTAAAATATGTGTATGTTTTTTAATATTAAAACTGAAAAACATTGCACAACATGATCCTTAGTTACATCAAAAAAGAGACACATGTTGCCTTAGTGTGTGTGACAAAACTTGAAGGTAACCACTTGTGTATTATTGGAATATGGAAGAACTCGATGTTATTTGGATTCAACATTATGGATTTTTGGATTTTCAGCATCTAGTATATATTATCCCATAGTCTAGAGCCTGATTAGAAGGTACATTATTATTTATGGTTTTATATTGTATGATATATTATTTAATGGATTTTGGATCACCTATATATCTTTTCGGTATCATTTCCAACAATTTTTTGGCTTTGTAAAATTTGATAAGAAAATTTTCAATACTCAAGGACTAATTGAGAAATTTATTCAAATTTATAATTTTTAAAAATGCTTGTAAAACATTTTTTTTCTAAATCATGAACTTGTGTATTCTTATTATTAGAACTGTTACATATTTCTTGGTGGCATCCTACTAGTATTTGTTTATCAAACCCTACCTTTTTTGGGCTATTATAGACCTTGTTTTGTAGGATTAGGTTAATGGTATGGGAATTCTATACCATGGTGGATTCTCATTAAATCATTGTTTTGATTTCGGGATGGTTTTTAGGATACCATTAGTTGTGTGGATACTCAATTTTCTAGACATGTGGTACTTTAGGTTTAGGCCTATTTAGATCAGTTGTATCTTTCATTGTTTTAGTTTTTTACTTTGGTTTTAGGTATTGTTTCACTTGTATAAAAGAATCCTTTTATTACCATTTTTAACATTACCCCATAATTTAATGACTTGGGTGGATAGTTTGATTGACCCAGGTTGCTCTATTACAATTTAGTATCAGAGGAGTTACTTTGCCTGAAGTGTCTCAGCAATTCCTGAGTTGCTTTTATGTCTTGGGTTGATAGGGTTATGATCATTGAAATTTGGAAAGTTGATGTGGAGAAGGGGTATGGACATCATTCTCCCGTGACTGAATCTATGCTTCCATGGTGCTCATAAATTCTTTACTAAGTCCAAGAACTTGTATTCAGGTTCATTTGACTAAATTTTATGGGAAATTTATATAAATTAACCTAACAAAAATTTTTTGGACTACATATGTGTAATATTGTTTGAATAGAAGACATGGTGAGTTTATTTATATTTCACAATTCCTTTTCAAATGTTTTTCTCCTTTTATTTTAGAATTCATAACAGCTTTAAATTTTTATTTTTTTAATGCATTTTTTCTTCAATTCATGTTTTTGCTTTGATAGTTTTGGAATTTTCTCATGATTGATTTGTATTTTCATATGTTTATTAGACAATTCATCCAATAAGATATCTTCGAAATATGAGAGGGGACATCACAAGGTGGGTTTAGTAGGCGAATCATCCTGTGGACCCTTCATTGGATGAAACAATGATCTATACCATTTAGAATCTAAGGATCATGGGTTAAGTGAACCTAAGATGAGTACTGATTTACGACATAGAATTTACCAAGAATAATCCACTCATATTCTATAGTGACAAAGGTAACCAAGATTCAAATAAGTGTCTTGAATGGATTGAAATTATCTTCAACTTATTGAAGACTCTGAATGATACTCATGTGGCTTTTTCAATATATATTCTTGGGGGTCCATGAATAATATTGTGGAATTTTATAGTGAAATCAATTTTTCATGAAGTTATTACCTATGTATCTTTCAAGAAGATCAATAATTAGTATTTTTATCCTATGAATTTATTTGAGGTAATGACCAAGGATTTTTTGAACTTAGAGTAAGCAAAGAGTTCCCTTCCAGAGTAGTCCACCTGTTTTGTTGAGTTGGTGAATAGAGAACAGGAGCTTGCCACCAATGACTAACATAAGTATCTAATGTTTGAAATGGGGATGAGGGATGTTATTTATTCAATGATAGTTCTTTTTTTCCTTTTGACCTTTATAGAGTTATTAGAAAAATCATATTTAATTGATATTAACATATAAAGGAAAGGTTTGGGCAGATCTTTGGTTGTTGTAGTGGTTAGCCGACATGATTCTTCTGGTTAGAAAGAAAAGTTAATGAGGGGTCAGTTTTATATTGAAACTCTTTTAGGGGATTAATCGGGGTAGAAACTGGTTATTGTTTACTATTGTGGGAGTTCTGATCATCCCATGCCACATTATATATAGGATCCATGGACATGACATCTTTGTGGGTGATCTGGCTATCTGAAACGTTTGTGTGATATGTCTTCCATGTCATTAAGGTGGGATCCACTTTCACCAAGGGATTATAGGTTCCTATGGATTCCATAAAGGTATGTGGGTCTCATTATCAGGCCAAGGGGGATGTCTACGTGGCTATATACAAACAGCTATATATAGAAATGTATGCGATAGAGGAATATGAAGTCATACCATCCACTATTAGAGTTTTAATTTTTATTTCATCTTATATGGTGATTTTTTTTTGATATAGGTGCTACAAATTATTTTATATCTTCAAATTTGTTTTAAATTTTGGTTTTTTTGGAGATAATTCCTTGCTGGATCATTCCATACCATTGAGAAAGAGGACCAAATAAGGTTTCAAATTCACCATGTGTCAAGTGGTGATAGCCAAAATTGATGTGTTTTGGGATTTATTAGTTCTTAATCCTGAAATATTTGACTTGATTATTAGCATGGATTAAATAATTAGTGTGAATCCCTAGATGTATTGTTATTTTCATGAGGTACAATTCTAATCATCTAATAGCATCAGGAACACTTTCCAGGGTGAGTGGGACTCTAGATCTGGTAGGGTGGTGCATGTTGTTCTTTATGATGGCATAATCTAATTTATGTTTTCATTATTTTTTCTTGAAGTAGTTGACCCTTTCTAGGGTTGTCAGCTACCTGTTTTGTGTGTGCATACCCTGAGGTCTTTTTAGAGGTTATTTTTGGTTTGCCGCTATATAGATAAGTTGATTTTATGATAAACCTACTCCTTATAATGATTCCCATTACTATTCCATCCTATCAAATGGAACCTAATGAGTTTTTTGGAAAATATAGTCAATGTTTATGAAATATATGTTAAATTATTTGTTCATTATAGTATGCCACCATAGGATTCACCTATACTCCTTTCTAGGAAGAAATAAGAGAGCCTTAGAAATTCTATTAACTATAAAAAGATGAATAATGTTACCATTAAGAAAAAGTATAATTTACCAATAATTGATAATAATTTGATCAAATTAGAGGGGATCATTGGTTTTATAAGATTGACCTATGGTTGGGGTGCCTCCAGTTGAGGTTCCGAGAATAGAACATTTCCAAGACAATATTTCATATTCTCTATGGTCCCTTCATGTTTCTGGTTATTCAATTAAGACTCACTAATTATCATGAAGTATTTTGGGATTTTAAAAAATGAGTATTTCATTTGTTCTATGAATATATTATTATCATGCTCATTAATGATATCAATGTGTAATCAATGATATAAGAGGGGAATAAAGGAGATTTGGATATCAGTCTTCAAAAATTGAGGGAACATAATCTGTATGGTAAGATTTCTATGTGTGAGTTTTGGATCTGAGATGTAATGTTTCTCGGGCATGTGATATTTGAGTGGGGCTTATTAATAGATCCATAAATTGTGCATAAAGTTGTGACTTGAGATAATTTTAGAAATGTTTTTGAGATCAGGACCTTCATCGGTTTGGTAGGTTATTGTAGATGGCTTGTTCGAGATTTTTCCAAGCCCACTTCTCAGATGATAGCTTTAACTTGTAAGGTTGTAATGTTTGAATAGTATAATAATTGTCATAGATATTTTTAGAAGATGAAGATGAGGTGGAATTCCACTCCAATTTTGATTATTCTAAAATTAGGGATGGGTTATGATATATTATGTGATGATTTTATTGTGGGCATGGGATGTGTCTTAATGCCAGGGAAATAGGATTTGGATTAGGTCTCTCTACAGTTACGTCCTCATAGAAAATACTACTCTACCTAGGATTTTGAGTTGGCAGCTATTACGAATGCACTGAAAAAATTGCATCAATATCTCTTTGGATAATGGTTTAAGATATATTTTGATCACAAGATCTTGAAATATATATTTACTTAGAGAGATATGATCATGATATAGAGGCATTAGGTTGAGTAACATAAGACCATTAGTTTTTATATCATATATACAACTAGGAAAATAAATTTATTGACGGATGCATTTACTTAATAATTTCTGACACAATCCATTAATGAATCCATTGAGAATTTGTATTGGATGAGTTTTTTTTGAGAAATGAGATTGGGAGTGAATGTTGTTGTTAGACAGGTGTTCTTGGCTTCAACAAAGGTTGAATTTTCTTTTGATGATTGAGATAAACATGAGAAGAAGATAGATACTACGAGATGATTCTTAGGAGAAATCCTAAATGGTGGGGGACCTCAAGTGAGTGGTCTTAGTCACCTAGTAGAGTAGTGTGCTTCTGTAATTGGTTGGATGTTCCATTATCCCTAATATTTAGAGTCTCTAGATAGTGTATACTTTTCATGTTTGTCCATGCACCCTAGGGATACAAACATATACAATGATTTGAGATTTCAGTATTAGTGTATGGGGATAAGGTCGCTGGTTGTGGATTTTATATCGTGGTGTCTCACTTTTCAAAGAGTTAAGGCAGAAAACCAGAGACCTAAAGGTTTGTTGCAGAAATTAACCATTCTGGTATGGTAGTGGGATGATATTTTCAGGGATTTGATCATTGGTTTACAATGGACACCTAGTGGGAAGCAACAAATTTTTGGTTATTATTTAAATACTCAACAAATCAGTGCATTTCTTATCAATATGGGAAACAAAAAAAAGTGAAACAATTTGGGGACTTAAATTCCAGGGAGATTGGGAGACTTCATGGGGTTCCCTGTACAATTGTTTACGACTTGGAATTGTGGTTCACATATAAATTCTAGAATGGTTGTGTAAGATCGTGATATGGAATCATGTAGGGATCCTTTAAATTTTGTTGTAATTCTCTTTAATGTACCTATTATAGATTCATAGTGAGTTTTTTAAGGTATCAGGGCATGTCTAGGGAATTTTTGGAGACTAGAGCCTACCATTTTTCTGAGAAAAAAGGCATGTCTCAGGTTTATAATAAACCATGAGAGGTTGGATGCATGGTTAGTTTTAACTATGTGAGGCTAGATAGTGAGTAGAAGGATGGTTCATTGTTTTCCCAAACCATGTTACTTAGTCCCCAATATCATGAAAACTTATTTAGACAAATTGTAGAGGCATTTTACCTAGTTTATGCATGTTTTCCCTAACTTTTATTCCTAACCATGATGTATTACTCTATCTATTGCAGTTCTGACATGGTTTGGACAAACCGTGTGGTTGAACCATGGGAAGGAATTTTTTGAGGAAAATTAACATTTTCCCTTTAAAGAAATATTTTAAGAAACTCATTATTTATTTTCATTCTCCATCATGCACCTCCTCCTTTTTCTCTTATTTTGATCATTTTTCGTTTGTATTGTAGGATTAGATCCTAAACATCTATCCAGAGTCCGATTTGATCATCATTTATCATATAAGATTTGTGCATGTACGTTACTGATTCCTTTTTAATTTTTTTATCATTCTCTTTACCATCGATGACACTGTTTAGATGCGAGATCATAGGTGCCAATTTCACGGAATTGATCCATTCTATAGATCTCTTATAATCCAGGATAAAATAGAGGCTGATACTAGATGATGAGAGTCATACGAGTATGATGTATGTGGAATATAACTCACTCCTCAAGATTTTTTGTTTCATAAATTGCTGCGTGGGAAGGTCAATTTTATTGGATGTCATATTTCTAATTAATATTCAATGAATTTGGTTGTTAGGATCATGATCTAATACTATTTCCATATATTCTATTCAATAATGGTGGTTATATCCACAATGTCAACCACCACAAGTCAAGAGATGTCCATATTTATACCTTTACTGGCCTTTTATCCATAAATGGTTTGTTATAACTCATCTAAACCATAATTTGGGTGTTCTTGAGATTGATAATTTTAATGGAAATATTTTCCATTTTTAAATAATAGTTAATTGGTTATTTTAGTGTCATGTGACCCCCCCAAGGAATGTTCTTAAATTTGATTAATCAATGTTAAATGAAATGGAAATTATATCATACATATATGCCTTAGAATAAATTATATTAAATGAGATACATGTGGTTTATCTTACTTTGTAAAGTTATGTCATATTATGATATGTGAACGAAAGAACCATTTAAATGAATATGAAATTATTTAAATTGTTACATGACACTTGTGCTTGTCACACTAATAAAAGGAAAGGGTAGAACCTTCATCTTATTAAATGAGATGAATATCACATGGATTAATTAATAAAATGAATAAAATATAATGTTCTTAATTATAGATATATATGAGCCTTAAAATTATTTTAGGAAGTGGTATGACTCATGATCGCCATGGATTCCTGAGGGAATTCCTTGAGTACTCAATGAAGCCACTCTGATTCAAGGATTATGGTTTCCATAGTTGAGATCCACCATGGAACCCAATCCTCGTATGTCAGTGGATTCCCAATATGAAACCATAGGATACCTCATTTACTATTACATGATGCATTCGATACACTCCTTGGATCCAATGTGGCTTCTATGAACATGATGTTCCTTGGTTATTTCCTTGGTCCTAGCCATAACATATCCCTTTTTTATCTAGCATGTACTTATCCAACTCAGTTAGATTATATATATTCTAGAATCCTTGGATGATGCTTCTTGGATTACACTCTTAACCCTTATTCAAGATGTATTCATTGTTGAGTTAGTGACCCTTGGGGCCTAGGTTTCCTTGATTATATTTTTAGAACATATTCAACAGTATTAACGTCATCCAGTTTCCTTATAATGTATTAAAACCATAATTTTTATTATCAAGATGTGATATTAGGGCTGAAAATGCCTCACACGACATAAATATATAAACTAGAAAAAATTAATTAATTAAATTGTTAAATGTTCAGACACCAACCATAGTTTGAAGAGTATACTTGGGTATTTACATTACTATACTTCTTTACTTTTATAAATGAAATATTGCACAGTGTTTTAGTTTATACTAAATGGAAAAGATGATATAGACTCTATTGGTGTGAGCTAATAATATTTACCTCACACCCAATTTGAGCTCCATTAGTATCTGGGAAGAGTATATGTATGTAGATGTTTATAAAGGGAAGCATATCGATTCATAAACATTATTTCTTGTCATATAGGATGGATCTAGTAGCAGATGACTAAGATGGAGATCAGGAGGATGGAAAGCATTTTTAGTTTAAATTTTCAACTATTTTATTGAATTATTGATCGCTTCTTTGTATCAATGCTTTATATCTTTACAAATAGATGAAATATCATCATCATCTTTTGTATGTTATATCAGTTGATTCAATTATTTATTAGTCATGTCAATATTTTTTGTGACATCAATTAATTACATTACTTCTTCTCAAAATATATTGTTATATTATATATTAACCATTATGATACACTATATTAATGGGGGAATATTCTCCCCATAGACACACCCAAGACCCACAATACTAGTTTGAAGCCACTGGCATTCATGGAGATGCACTTGAGGCCATGTGGAAAATCAGGCTTCAGGAAAATCAAAGTGGCATTCATGTTCGAGATGTCCCAATGGGGAATTAGAGTAGTCCCATTCTTTATTTAATATTTATAGACAACATTATAAAGATTATGAATTCATGGAACATGGTCATAAGTCATGTTTCGGCATCATGAACCCATATTTATGGTATATACTGAGTTGTCTAAATTACAATTATTATTATGACTTTTCATATTAAAGTTAATATCATTTCACCATTGGGTGACTCACAAGATATTTTGTGTTGTTAATTACTATTCTAATTGAGGATATTCTTTAATCCTTGGCCTGATGACATGATAGAAAAATTTCTTGTTACATACATCACTATAAGAACACATAATTCCCATGTCATGCATATTTTCTTGCTCTATAGGTTCATTAAACTTATTTTAATTTATTTGCATGCCTGTCATTATTGAGTGAGCAATGGTTTTATATATATATATATATGTATATATATATTATTTTGATACTATTGAACTGTGTTGGGGTGATTTCTAGTATGAATTTATGAGTTTTTATGTCCCCTCATGGGTTGGAATTGGTAATTTATTGAGCCGATACATTAGATTTAAATAAAATGGGTGTCGCTTTCAGTGATAAGGTGTATCGGACCTAATTCATTGAGAATTAGGACCCATTTTATATGAAACTTTATATATGGAAATTATATTATGATAATTGAAAAGTGAAACTTAACTGGTTAAAATGAAATGGTTTTCAATAAACGATGAGGCAAGGTACTGTTGAACCTTCATCTATTAGAATCCACATTTTATATATTTGATAACTTACTAATACATATAATTATAAGTCGGTATTTGGGTATTATGACATGGGGAGTGAGTCCTTCCTTACATTAAACTTTCTATAGTATTTCTATCTATATGCTTTAAATCATTTTCTAAGGTGTGTTTTTGGAATTATAGACCATTGTCGCCACAACATCCTCATTTCATGCACTAGGAGGGTGGTAATGACCATGCTCCAGACATGGTGCACCCTAAACCACTAGTATTACCTCTATAATTTTTAAATGAGTTACCACCTACTATACCTAAATGGAAACTATCACATTGGTTTGGCATATTTTCCTACATATGATACATTCTATGCAATTTTCTCTACGACATACAACTATGATGGATGATCTGATGCTCGAGTTCCAGTTGTAGCATCCTCTTACCTTCTTGGGATATGGAGGTCCACTGGATGTTATGTCTGGTTTAGAGGTCACCTTTTAAATCATGGATAATATTGAGATTCCTCCTAAGCGGAGGTTCAAGCTTTCAATATACAAGAATTGTGATTCAGACAACCGCTGGAGGGATGTGATCACCCAGGATGGTTTCTATCAAGGCATGGTAAGGGTTGATTTCCAAAAAAAATTTGAATACCTCATTCCACATATTCTATGAGTTGACTGATCCAGAGATTTCATTCATATCATATAGAGTTTTATATTAGTTATAAAGTATTCAATGAATTTTACTAAGTTATATCACTTTTCACTGCTTCTAGTTAGTGATGAGATTTCTCGTGCAGGTCGCATCAAGGATGGGATTTAGGATGTCATCTATAATTAGGTTAATGTTTTACTCCTATGTAACTTCCCTGAAATATTTAATCTAGATCTTATCACTAAGAACAACCTGAGGGACAAAGATAGTACTGGTCATAGTGGATCATTGTCAAGGCAAGCCAGTAGTTCTTATGGTAGAAGGAAGTTATCCATTAAGGTTTCTCATTAGGGAAGTGGAAGCCAGAGTACCTTTGTTGGAAGCTCCATAGTGTGTCAGTAGTGTGGATGATAGGGTAACGTAAATCCCTAGTGCGATATAGACCCTCTAGAGTGTTGGACTTGAGGCCAAATGGGTAATCTTTAGAGATTATGTTGGACCTTTAAATCAGATTCTAGGGTAAGAGGTTCTGTACTAGATCCACCTTCAGTAGTAGGTTCTTTTATGCCACACCAGGCAGGGAGTTGGAGCAGCACCAGTAGGACTAGATGAAGAGGAGGTTGTTGTAATGACCCAAACTTTCATTAATGGAAATCCATCTTGATCTATTTAAATGCATCTTTATGTAAAATGTTTATATAAAATGTCAAATTATTTGTTTTTATGGTTTTTTATTTTATAATAATGTTATGAATTGTGACTGTTACAAATATAGTCATTGAATAGTGATCACACGATTAGTATAAATATAGGGGATTAACAAATCCAATTTACTCAGACAAACGAAGCGATGGCCTCATTCAGTAGATGTTCTCTATTCGAAGTCCATTTGTCAAAGCTCAGAGAGGATGTTTCATATTTGGGCTTCGCTCTTAAAAAATCCCTAGTCGAGAAAGAATAAGATAAGATTGAGCGGAACCTCCTACGAGAGAAGTAGAATTTGATAGAGATTAACACCCGAGGAATGTAATTTGAGCCACCCCAAGAGTCTGTCACCATTACACAGCTTACTCTCCGGTCTTATGTGGGTGTTATATGGGGTTATGTAACAAGACCCTAGTACTATGGTTATGTACATTAATTTTTGTATATAATATTGAATATACTTTAATTTTATTATTGTTACCTTTTAAATATTTTTTAAAGCACAAATAGTATTTTTATATAATGTTCAACTTAGAAATCTATTTTGAAAAATTAATGCATTTTTTAATAAAATTTTATTTTAATAAAATATTATTATTATTATTATATTAATTTTTATTATATATAAATGATAGTATAATTTTATGAATGCAATTGTAAATTTTATTAAGGTTTGAAAGCCATTTTGGTCAAAATCCCTGAATTTTTGACTAATGTCAATTTTTTTCAAGTGAGAATTAACATATATAGAAAAATATTTCAATAAAATGAATATTATTTCTGGAATTATGAAGTCTAAATTATCCAATGGTTAATTTTTCATAACTTTCATGAGACAGTATAATTTTTGTTAAAAAATTATATACCATTTTAATATATAATGTGTTTTATGACATCATAATGACCCAATAATGATGTAATAAAATACTATAAACATTATATTCGACTAATATATGTTTTACCATTAAAATAATGTGATTTTGGGTCTGTCTGATTTATTTTACAATGATTTAGTGAACCTTTCAAGACTTATTAAACCTTTTATCTTTTTAAATTTTTTCCCTTAAGATTTTGAATCACCTCCACATAAAAAAACCTGTTATTTTAAGAATTTTGGATATTGGCCTTATAAAATATTGTTTTCCACTTATCTTTTCCAAAACCCATGGGCAAAAATCATGGGATGGTTTTTGTTTTGGATTAGTTTAATTTGAGGTGTCCCAAACCTAAATAATAAATAATTCCCTCACCTTTCCTATAAAAACCCACCCAAGCTCCCACTTCCTCCACACTCAAAGCCTCTAGAGTTCTTCCAACCTCAAACCTCTATCTCTAATCCTCTCAAGCTTCTCCAAGCTCCCAGGAAGCCTCTCTCAAGCCTCTCCCAAGCCATAGTAAGCACACTTCAATGTAAGGGTTTTTCATCCTTTCTCATTTTTGTCCAATATTTATTAAATTGTTATTCCATTTCAATTTCAATTATAAATGTTCGGGTATGGTTTTTCACCACCCCCATACATCCCTTTTTATGTTTTAATGACGGGAGAACCCTTTATCTCTCATTAAATTCCTCTCATGTACACCTGTTACTATGCCAAAATTCCTAAAGGAATTTCTCTCTCCTCATTTACAATCAAGAAAATTATTTTGAATCATGTGTCTAAATTCCATTACATTTGTTGGGACACGTATATATATGATTCCCTTATTTTCCATGTCATTTAAATATTATAAGATACCCCTTTCTCTCTCATCAACCATTTTTATGAGTTCTTATGTCACATTGTTATGCTGTAGAAATTGCACCACACTTTTCCAAGCCAAAGTCATTGTGTGGTGAATGATTCAATGTTTTTTTATCCATGTTGTACACTTATGCATTAATTGAAATGTTTAAGAAGGGTGTGCCCTGATAGCACTCTAATGCATTGGATAAAGTATAGTATCATGATACGTCAAGTGAAATGGGTGTTTACTCATGAAAATTCTATTGAAATGGGGGTTTACTCATTCTTCATGTGCATTTATTGTTTAATCATGGTCCATGTGCAATTAGACATAGCTCATGCAAAATCCATGTTAAGTGTTGTTTCCATATTTCCGTGTTATGATTATCATGCTTTATCATGCCATTATGTTTATGATTCTATTTTGCTCTATTGATTTGCATATTTCCTAACATGTATTATATTCCTTGTGTTATTCCATGATTATTCCCTTATTAGGTTTTATAGCTCACCCTTTTCTTATGCAAGTCCTCAGGTTATCCCATGCAATTCTATGTATGAGGGAATGTGGTGGTCATGTAAAGGAGGTTTTCAGTAAAGATATTATATTTGATGTTTTAAGATGTTATGTAATGTTCTTTAGACTCAAATACACTATACCTCTTGATATTCTATGTTGTATCATGTGAAATTTATGTAATAAATTATATTTAATTCTGTAATAAAAAGTAGAGTTGTCATAGTTGGTATCAGAGGATAAGATTTGTTATTTTTGGGATTAGGATTACAAAACCCTAGTAAAGCCTTAGAGACAATACTAAGTATAATAAAAACATGCATATGTTTTGGTGAGCATTGAGTAAGTAGTTTATCAAGAAAATACATCCCTATCTAGATACGAGTTGGTAAAGGCGGCTCTGGCACAAATATATCCCAGGGGTGAATCCTAAAAACACCGCTTTGAGCTAGTCTGAAACGGGAACTGGTGAACGACAATTGGCCTTCCTGAACTCTTGGTTACGACACTCTTGGTGGATATACTTTGGTTAATTCACAAGCATAGTATGAACCATTATTAAGGGACAAGAAAAATTCCCTAAGAATATATGTTAGAAAGTACATCATGGATAACATAGACTGAAGCCAACAAATTCATATGTTAAGGAAATAAAATTTATTTATAAGTCACCAGTTTTGTCCTTGGATTACCCTTTACATGTTACCCCTAACTTTCCTTTTATTCTAGCCAATGGTCTGTAATAGGAGGACTCGGGCTAACAACTGATGTGAAGATCAATGTGATGACTGTACTAATGAGATGCCCAATCCAATGTGAGTAGGAATTGTGAACTTTCTCATGCTTCTCTCATAGCTAACTGAAGCTTTGAATAGAGACATGGTTCAAGAGAAATGATTAACCTCCCCTAAGAAGGAACAAGTCGTTATTGAGAGCTTCATAAGACAAAGGCCTCCTACTTTTAATGGTTCATCTTATCCTTCAATCACTGAACAATGGATCAACTCCAATGATAAGATCTTCTCCATCCTTTAGTGTTCTGAACAAGATAACGTTCTCCTGGCTGTTTATCATATGGGGGGTGAAGCTGATCAATGGTGGACGTTGATAAAAAATACAAATCCTGAGGAAGAGATCGAGATGCTAGAATTGAAGGTTTTCGAGAAGTTGTTTTTTGATAAATATTTTCCGTGCACCCTCCGACATAAGATGGAAAGGGACTTCCTTTCCCTCAAGAAAAAAGATAACGAATCTTTCGGAGCGTACGAGGAAAAAAACACAAGGCTTGCACTATATGCCTCAAGCTTTGTCCTTACCCCTAAATATAACGTTGACCGCTTATTTGTCGAGATGAAGCCTAGCCTTCGGAAAGCGCTGGTGATCCGTGACTTCAACAGCTATGAATAAATTTTATGATGTGCCCTCAAGGTCGAAATGGAGATCTAAGAATTTCAGGGGTATCATGGGGATAAGAATCATATGGTGGACTCCAATGCTGGAATTCTGATGGATAAATTCAATGGTTATAAGAAGTTCCAACACCCCACTTGCCAAAGTTGAAGAAAGAAGCACCCTAGAAACTGCCTGAAGGGGATGAGGGAACGCTTTAGTAGTGAAAGAGAAGGTCACATGACTATTAACTATTGCCACGAAAGACTCATGGATATAACAGAGTAGAGGAACGCTCAATTTGAACCTCAACGCGTGGTTCATTTCTACAACTGCAAAGAACCAGGGAATCTTGCAAATCAGTGCCCTAAGCCAAGGTTTTTCAGAGATAACCAACAACCTCCAAGGCAGCAAGGTCACGCTTTTTCCATCACTACTGCCTAAGTGAACCCCAACAATGAAGTGGTTCCAGGTACACAAGTTATTCATTCATGAATAGTGAACACACTCTTTTATTTACGTTTAATGCATTCTTTAATATCATGAATGTTTAGTAGAAAAATCCCAGTACTACCACAAATCATGGATGTAAAGATGTCGGTGAGTACATAAAATGGGGAAATCATTGCATCCCATGAATATAACTCCTCCCCTGTCATAATCTACGGATTAAACTTCCCAGAGAACCACGTTATACTCCCTCTAGTGTAATTTGATGCAATACTTGGCATGGATTGGCTTTCCTTATATAGAGCCGAAATAAATTGTCATGAGAGGTAAATCACTCTTTATGTGGAGAATCGACCCCCGATTATTTACATGTGAATGGAAGAAGATGAACCTTTTTAGCTCCATCATCTCAAGCATGTATATTAATACCCTATGAGCACGCATATCTGGCTCATATGATTGAGTCTAAAGAGACATCCACCCTAGAAGACATGCCTATTTTGAGGGAATTTGATAAACTATTTCTTGAGGAATTTCTTGGTCTTCCTCCTAGAAGAGATGTTGAATTATTAATTGATCTTTTACCTGGTGCATTTCCAATATCCAAGAATCTAGATAGAATGGTTTTTGTGGAGCTTGAGGAACTAAAGAAACTACTACAGAAGAATCTAGATAAAGGGTTTATATGCCCAACTGTTTCACCATGGGGTACACCAGTCCTCTTCATCAAGAAGAAGGATGTGTCAATGCGCCTTTTCATCGATTATCGTGAGATTTACTAAATCAAGATAAAGAACAAGTATCATATCCCATGAATTTATGACTTGTTCGATCAGCTGTGTGGAGCACAATTCTTTTCCAAGGTGGATTTGTGGTCAGGATATTATCAAGTAAGGGTAAAGAAGGAAGATATCCACAAGACTGATTTTTGTACAAGATACAGGCACTATGAATTCAAAGTAATGCCTTTAGGACTCACTAATGCTCCAGTAATCCTCATGGACTTGATGAATACAATCTTTAGAGATTACCTCGACAAATTAGTGGAAGTCTTTATAGATGATATTATGATATACTCCAAAACCAAGGAGGATCATGAGGAGCATCTAAGAACTATACTACAGACCTTGCGGAAGGAGAAGCTTTATTAAAAGTACAGAAAGTGTGAGTTATGGTTCAAGAAGGTCTCATTATTTGGCCATATCATCACAAGTAATGGAATATCTGTGGATCCCTCTAAAACAGATGCAATTGAGGGATGGCTGAGGCCATCATCTGTAACAGATATCTGTAGCTTCTTCAGGTTATCTGGATATTATCGATGATTTTTGAGATATTTCTCAAGATTTTCCAACCCTCTTACCAAGATAACTCGGAAGGGAGTAAAGTTTTCTTGGAGTGATAAATGTGAAGAAAACATCAAGGAGTTGAAAAGGTGGATTATCATTGTTCCCCTGCTCACTTTACCCACAAGTGGAGAACTTTTTGTGGTTTTCAGCGCTTCGTAAAAGAAGGTAATGAGATGTGTTCTAATGAAGAATGACAAAGTCAGTGCCTATTCTTTAAGGATATTGAATGTTCATGAATAGATCTATCCAACACATTAGCTCGAGTTGGCTATAGTGATCTTCACTTTGAAAATTTGCTGGCATTATCTCTTTGGGGAGAAGTGTGAAATATATACCGACCACAAAAGCCTCAAGTACATATTCGCATAGAAACAGTTGAGCATGCACTAAAGAATATGGTTAGAGCTAATCAAATACGATGACTTCTCAATCCATTACCACCCTGGGAAAGTGAACAATGTGTCAAATTCCCCATGTAGAAAGGACCCATCGATTCTATCAATGATGAGAATTGAAAAGAACCCAATCTTCTTATATTTGATGATGATGCACATGGGAGTCACAAATAATGGATCATCATAAATCCGTTCACAAGTGATTGCTCAACCATAACTTTTGTAAATGGTAAAGGATGCTCAAAAGGATGAGGTGGGAATTCAGGAAAAAGTGGAAGTTATCAGAAAAGAGAAATTCTCAGAGTTTAATGTTAATGAAGAAAGAATTGTGAGATTTGGGGAAAAACTATGTGTTCCATGATTTTCGGAGCTGAAGAAGAAACTTTTGGATGATTCACATAGTTCAAATTTCTCTATTCTCCCAGGAAACACAATGATTTATCGAGATCTCCAAGAGAATTATTGGTTGGATAATATGAAGAAAGAGATCGTTGAATATACATCATGGTGCCTGGTGTGTCAGTAAGTGATGGAAAAGAGGTAGAAGTATAAGGGGATGATGCAACCATTTCCCATAACAAAATGGAAATGGGAGAGGATCACTATGGATATTTTCACCAGACATTCAAAGATATCCAAAGGCAACAATGCAATATCAGTTTTTGTGGATCATCTTACAAAGGCTGCACAGTTCATTGCTATTCATAAGGATTTTTCATTGGATCAACTAGCAAATATATATATCAGGGAAGTGGTAAGGAATTATGGAGCACCACTATCTATTATTTCTGATCAAGATCCAAGATTCACCTCTATGTTTTGGAAGAGTCATCAACATGGTCTAAATATTGAACTGAACTTCAGTACGGCCTATCATCCTCAAACTGATGTCCAATCCGAGCAGACTATCCAAACACATGAGGAAATGTTTAGAACATGCTCAATGGACTTTAAAGGATGATTGGATCAACATCTTCCTCTGGTTGAGTTATCTTATAATTACAATTTCCACATGAGAATCCATATGGAACCATATAGAACCCTTTATAGGAAAAGGTGCAGAACACTGGTGTGTTGGGATGATGTCGTTGAGCGTAAGCTGCTTGGACTATAACTGGTAAATGAAATGGAGGAGAAGGTTAAAACCATTCAGTAGCATATCAAGGAATCCCAGAGTCGATAGAAGAGTTATGCAGATAACCATCGATGAGACCTTGAGTTTAAAGTTGGATACATGGTATTTCTATGCATATCTCTTTGAATGAAGGTCATTAGGTTTGGAATGAAAGGGATGTTAAGTCCAAGGTACATCGGCCCCTTCAATATTCTTGATCATGTTAGGATTGTGGCCTATCGACTATCACTTCCACCTACCATGTCCAATGTACATGATCTCTTTCATGTATCCCTCTTATGTAAGTACATACCGGACCATTCATATGTACTCTCTTTAGATTTGGTATAGTTAGAGGATGATATTTCATATGAAGAGCAACCAGTAAAGATCTTAGTTCAGAGAGAAAAAGTTATACAAAATAATACAATGCCCCTTGTCAAGGTGTTGTAGCGAAACCACATGTTTGAAGAGGCAATGTGGGAATCAGAGTAAATGATGAAGCTGAGTTACCAACATCTGTTTTAGTGTGGGAAAAGACAATTTTGAGGGAGAAATTTCTTAAGGGGTGAAGATTGTAATGACCCAAACTTTCATTAATGGAAATCCCTCTTGACCTAATTAAATGTCTCTTTATGTTATATGATTATATAAAATGTCAACTTCATTGGTTTTATGTTTTTGGATTTTAAAATACTGTTATGAATTATGACCGTTGTTAATATAGGCATTGAACAGTGATCACATGATTAGTATAAATATAAGGCATTAACAAATCCAATTTACTCAGGCAAAGGAAGTGATGACCTTATCTAGGAGACATTCCCCATACGAAGCCCATTTGTTAGAGCTCGGAAAGGAGGTTGCGTCTTTGGGATCCACTCTTGACCAAACCCATGTCAAGCTTGAATATGTTAAGCTCGATCAGGAAATTTTATGAGAGAAATGGAAGTTGATTTGTGCATTGTTATCCGAGCCACCCCAAGAGTATGTCACCATCGCACAACTTCCTCTTCTGTTTTATGCAGGTTCTGTAAGGGGTTTTTTAACAAGACCCTAGTACTATGGTAATGCACATTATTTTTGTATATAATAATGAATATACTTTCATTTTATTATTGCAACCTTGTAAATAGTTTTTAAAGCACAAATTGTATTTTTAGTTAATGTTCAAATAAGAAATATATTTTGATGAATTAATGGATTTTTGAATTAAATAATATTTTAATAAATTATTATTATTATTATTAAATTAATTTTTATTAAATATAATATATCATATAATTTTATGAATGCAATTGTAATTTTTATCAAGGTTTGAAAGCCATTTTGTCAAAACACATGGATTTTTTATAAATGTCAGTTTTTATTTTAAAAGTTAAAATTAGCATATTTAGAAAATTATTTATATTAAAGTAATATTATTTCTAGAATCATGATGTCAAAATTATCAAACGGTTAATTTTTCATAATTTTCTGAGGCAATCAAATTTTTGGCTAAAACTTAAATACCATTTAAAAATATAATGTGTTTTATGACATCATAATGACCCAATACTGATTTAATAAACAACTATAAACTTTATTTTCGGATTATATATGTTTTACCATTAAAATAATGTCATTAGGGGTTTGTTTCATTTATTTTACAAAGGTTTAGTGGACCCTTCAAGAAATATTAAACATTTTTTCTTTTTAAATTGTTTTCATTGGGAGTGTGACTCACCTCCACATAAGAACCCAAATTATTTTAAGAAGTTAGCTCTTTGAACCTATAAAATACTATTTTCAACTTGTTTTTCCAAAAAACCATGGGCCAAAACCAAGGGCAGGTTTGTGGTTTGGATTAGTTTAATGTAAGGTGTCACAAACCTAAATAATAAAGAATTCCTTCTACTTTCCTATACAAACCCACCCGAGCTCCCACTTCCTCCTCACTCAAAGCCTTTTCAGTTCATCCATCCTCTACCCTCCCCTCAATAAAAACCTCAAAAGGTGCCCCATGTTCCCAATAATCCTCTCTCATGCCTCTCTCAGGCCTTTGGAATCACACTTCCAAGTAAGGGTTTTTCTTCCTTTCTCATTTCTCTCCAATATTTTTTAAATTGTTATGCCCTTTTAATTTAAATTATAAATGTTGGGTTATGTTTTCAAACATCACCCATACTGAAATATTTATGTTTTAATTATAGGTGACCCCTTTATATCACATTAAATCCCTCCCATTTACACCCGTTACTATGCCGAAATTCCAAAAGGAATTTTTCTCTCCTCATTTACATTCAAGAAATGCTTTTGTATCATCAATTTATATTCCATTAAATTTGATTGTACATGTATATATAGGAACCCCTTACTATCCATTTCATGTAAATATGATGAGATACCCCTTTTATCTCTCATAAACCATTTTTATGAGTACATATGCCACCCTGTTATGCTACTGAAATTGCACCGCACTTTTTCAAGCCAAAGTCATTGTGTAGTGAATACCATGCCCATTTCCCTATCAAGGGTATTCAACTTCATGCACATTTACTTATTTTTTAATAAAATTCATGTATGTATTCTACATTATTTTATATTTTAATAATATATTATGTTGAATGATTCAATGTTTTATGATCCATGTGGCACACTTATGCATTTAATGAAATGTTTAAAAAGGGTGTGCCCTGATAGTTCTCTAATGAATTAGGTAATGTATAGTATCATGATACATCATGTTAAATGGTTGTTTAATCATGATAATTCAATTTAAAATAGGGTTTACTCATGCTTCATGTGTAATGAGGGTTTACTCATGCTCCATGTGCAATGAGCCATGGCTCATGCTAATTCCATGTTAAGTGTTGTTGCCACATTTCCACATAATGATTATCATGCATTATCATGCCTTTATGTTTTTGCTTCTATTATGATATATTGATATTCTTATTGTCTAATATTTATTGTATTACTCATGTTATTCCATGATTATTCCCTTACTAGGCTTTATAGCTCACCATTTTCTTATGAATGTCCTCAGGTTATCCCACGCAATGCTATGTAGAAGGGAATGTAGTGGTCATGTAAATGAAGTTTTCAATAAAGATGGTGTAATTAATGTTTTAAGTTGTTATTTAATGATCCTAAGTCCCAAAGACACTAGATATCTTGATCTTCTATGTTGTATCATGTGAATTTTATGTAGTAAATTATGTTTAATTGTGTAATAAAAAGCAAGGTTGTCATTGTTGTGGTCATAGTAGTCTGAGTCCTGATCACTAGTAGTGCTAGTAGAGTGGTTTTGATCATGGTAATATAGCTATTTCACCAAGAAATGGATTTTATTTGTTTCATGTACTACATCTGATACCTGATGATCGGGCTGCATGACCATCTATAGTACGAGATTCTATTCTAGTTGCCTCTATTATAGTATCTACATTATTTTATATAGTTAATTCACACTCATTCATCTGTTTATATATCGTGGAAACTATCAGGCTAGAAATATAGTATTGATGTGGTTTAATGACCCTAGATACATCATTGGGAGTATGCTCCGATGGAATACACCAATGTAGGGACTTCCCCCTTGAGGTAGGTAGTGATCCATTTCTATGATACCTCTTATTTAAAGATATGGTTGGATTTGATGTAATTCTTGGGATGGATTGGTTGGTTACGTATAATACCATTGTAGACTTATATCACTAAAGTGTTTCATTTACGTCAAATGTGGGAAGTATTTATCTATATATGGGTGAGTATGATTTCCTATATAGTAGAGTTGGACTAGAGAATTATGTTCCAGGTGGAGTGACCACCCTGATTTCCAATCGCTTTATAGAGGATCAGGGTTTAAATCAGGATAAATTCCCTTCGATAGTAGATTGTTTTAGGGACATATTTTTCAAAGACTTTTATGTCTTACCATCTTGGTGAGAGAGGAATATTTTACAATTTAAATTGTTCCCAAAGCATCTCTATTGACCATTCTTCAATAAAGGGAAGAACCTAATGATCTTAAAGATATAAAGAGGTAGTTAAAGAATTTTGAGACCAATGGATTTATATGGCCCAATACTTCTTCTTGGGGTTCGACCATCCTCATTTCCAATAATCCAGATGGAACCCTTAATATATGAATGTATTATATATGGTTGAACTATCTTAATGATAGGAACTGGTGTCTGCTACCTCAAATAGATGATCTCTTTGACCATCTCCAAGGAGATATATTGTTTTCAAAAATCATGATGAGATCAGGATATCATCAAGTATGATTCTTACCATCAAACATTCCTCATACATATTTCTAGGGTATGTATATATAGTTTGTGTACCTTGTCTTGCTGTTCAGTCTCTAGAACGAGCATATTGTTTTAATTGATTTTTCAAATCGGTTGTTCCACTCCTATCAAGATTACATTGTCATAATATTTTTGGTTGAAATAAGGGTGTACTCTCACACTCATAGAAACCATGTTAAGAACATTTAGATCATTCTGATTGCATTGATAGAGCATTATCTTTATGAAATGACTAATAAATTCACTTCTAGATGAGTAAATTTCAATTGTTTGGTTATATTATCTCATAATTAGAAGTCTATGTTGACCCAGATAATGTTAGTTCTTTAGTTTCCTTGAATAATATGAAGAATTTGATTGACATATGTAGTTTAATGAGGATGGATTGATATTATATGCATGTTATACTAGACATGTCACACTTCACTTCACCTCTTACTAGTCTTAAAAAGAATGGTGTTATGTTATTTTGGTCAAAAGCATGTGATAAATCTTTTCCTAATCTGAAAGGTAGGCTTGTACAAGCACTAATAATGACATCGGAAAATGCAGGAAAAGGCTATACCAGGTTCTGTGATGCATTAGGCATCATCCTAGGAGCAGTGCTGATATAGGAGGACAATGTAGTTTCGTATAAGTCTCAGAAGCTGAGGCCTCATGAGAGAAATCATCAAATGTAGGACTATGATCTAGTATAATTTTCTCATACATTAAGTTTCTAGAGACACTATCTTTTGAGATAGTACTTTTTGGTTTATACAGACCACAAGAGCCTCAAATATATCTTTAAACAATGTTACTTGAATCATATAAAGTAAATATATATTGAATATCTTTAGTCCTTTTATTTTTAGATTTCTTATATGCTTGTAATGGTAAATTTATTCACTAATGTGCTGATCTGGAAAACATAATCATAGGTCGTACTAGAAGCTAGTGATGCATAAAAATTAATGGCCCTCTTTTCTGAGCTCCATCTAGAGTTTTACGATAGTCTTGACTAGTCTTATCTCTCATCCTTGATATTTACGTCTTCTCTCCATGAGAAGGTGAAGAGAATTCAATTATCCTATCTTGAGGGTTTGGATATCTATAAGAGTTTTTTAGTATATAATGTGCCTCCAAATTGTTCTATAGACAAAGACAACATCTTACACATGCATGGGTGTGTTTAGGATCCTATAGATATTATAAAGGAGTTTACAAATGAGTCCCACACTTCTCAATGAGATTTTAATCCATGCTTATCCAAAATGTATCAAGACATGTGACAACAATATTGGTGGCTTCGAATAAAGCATCAGATAGAAGTCTTAATCACTAGGTGTTCAAACTTTCAGCATGGGGAGGCATAGAACTAGAGACCTAAAGTCTTTTTATGGCCACTTCTTGTCCCATAATGGAAATGGGAAGATGTTTCCATGGACATTAATGTGGGTTTACCACGGTCACGTAGAGGAAGGGATGTTGTATGGGTATTCAATAACATACTGAAAAAATTGTCCCAAATCATTCTTATTCATGAAACATTTTGTGTTGATGAGATGGAAATATTTTATGTTTTATAGATCATATGAAAAAATGGGGTCCCTCATACTATCATTTCATATATGAATTTTCATTCCACATTAAGGATCTGGTAGGGGTTGTTGAAAGCTATCGGTATACAGGTGATTCTGATCATAGAATTTCTCCCTCATATTGATGGAAAATCAGAACAGGTGATGAAATTCTTAGAGGATATGACCTGATCATGAATCCTTGATTTTGGTGGTTCTTGAGAGAAGAATACCCATGTAAATGAGTTCACCTATAATAATATATTTTAGAAGATGACTTAGATGGATTATTCTGAGGCGTTGTATGGTAGTTCGTTCTGTTCACCCATATACTTGGTAGAGGTAATAGAGGTATCCATACTCATCCCTCATCTCGTGTAGGAGACAACAGAGCTGGTTTTACTAATTATGAAGCCTATTTCCATTGATCCTCCTGGATAGAAATCTTATGAAATCCATCGTCGATGACCTCTAGAGTTTGAGTTCGGGGATTGCGTTTTCTTACTAGTATCACCCATGGAATCTCATAAATGGATTAAATGGTAAGGGGATTTTTTTCTTCATTATGTATATATTTTTTAAATACTATATATAGTTAAGTCAGTACCCTATCAGTTGGTACTACCTCATAGGTACTACTCCATACATGACATCATCTACATTTCATAGCTTCACTGTTATCATGATGAAATGTCTCCCACATTTGATCATGGGAACATTAAGCTATAAATTGATGCTTCATTAGTGGAGTATCCTAAATGCGTCATTGACTAGATCCTAAAGGCTCTTTGAGGCCATTATATCTATCTAGTAGGGGTGTTATAGAATCATATCCATGTGTATGACTAGACATGGGATCTAGATGCCGATATACATGCCCAGTGGTAAGAGGTGTTCTCATTCACTATTTCACTACCCTTGGAAGGTGAAGTCATGGATGAGTTCCTTTAAGGGGAATACTATAAGAACCATGTTTTTAACTTGGTTATGTATCCTTTAAATTTAGGTCTAATTCTCTTTTATGGACCTATTATGGATTCCTAAAGAGTTTTTGAAGGTCTCAGGGTTTTTCAGGGCATGTTCAGAGCACAGATCCAAGCTTTTTGGGAGAAAAAGGTTTTTCTCATGGTTAGAATAAATCATGTGAGGTAGGTTTCATGGTTAGTTTTATTCATTCAGGGATGCACATTGAGTATAAAGAGGGATCCCTAAGCCCGTTTTTTTTAATGCATGACCATGAAAAATGTTTCAGACAAATTCTTCATGCATTTAACATGGTTAGCACATGGTTTTCCGAACTGGAAATCCTAACTATGTAGTATTCCCCTCTTTATATATTTTTATCCCCTCCCTTTAATCATATTTTGATAATTTTTTGAGTCTATTATATATTTGTATCTCGATCTTCCATACGGAGTATGATTCAATCATCATTCATCTCATTACAACTACACTAATATGTTCTTGATTCAATTTTAATATTTCATCATTCTTCTTCCTAAAGATGATGCTATTTAGATTCAAACTCATATGCCCAAATTTCAAGGAACTGATCAATTCTTAATATCTCTTCCACCTCATTCCTAACTATATTTGGGTACTAGATGAGGAAACTCATACAAGTATGAGGTAGGTGTTCTATAACTCACTCCTCAAGATTATTCATTTTATAAATGGTCATGTGGGTGTACCAATTTAATTTGAAATCATCTATCCAATTAATATAACATTCATGTAGTTGATAAGACTGTGTTCTAAGACCCTTTCCATGAATTCTATTCAATGTTTGTTGGTATGCCCCAAATTTCAACAACCCCAGGTAGGGTGATGTCCATTTTTCTACCATTAGTTACCTTTTATGCCTAAATGGTTTGTTATGACTTGATTGAACCACATTTCATGTGTGATTGATCTTGAAAATTCTAACGGTAAGCCTTTCCTTTAAAAAAATATTTAATGTGTTATGTTAGTGTCACTTAACCTGCCTTAGGTATGTGCTTAATTTTTATTAATCAATGTTAAATGAAATGGAATGTATATCGTATGTATATTCCATGGAATAGTTTATATTAAATGAAATGAAAGTGGATTCTCATCCTTAGTACGACATTGTATTTTTATGAATGTTAAAGGAGAAAATCAAGTAATTTGACATCAAATGATTTAAATGGTTTTATACCACTTGACATTGTCACACTAATGAAAGGAAAGGCATGAAAATTAATCTTACTAAATGTTATGACTATCACTTAGCTTAAATAATTAAATTAATCTAATATGTGGTGCCAAATTATATATATATGGAACATGAAATCATTGTAGAGGTGGTTCGATTCGAGCTCACCTCATATTTCTGGAGGGAATGCATTGAGAAATGAAGAATTTCATTCTGATTCAAGGGTTCTGATTTTGTTGGATGAGACCCACCTTATAACCCAATCCTCATATATTAGTGGATGCCCGATATAAAATCATTGGATCAATCCTTTACTATTATAGTATTACTTTGACACACTCCTTGGATCCAACATCGAATCTATGAACTTGTGTGCCTTCATCACATCCTTGGACTTAGGCATATCTTATCTAATTTTACGTTGGATGTATTACATGGACTCGATTAGATCATCACTATTGTGGAATGCCTTGGATGAGGATACTTGGATTACACTCTTACCCCTTATCTAGGATACAGTTATTACTATGTTGGTGACCCTTGAGGTCTATGTTTACATTGTTATATCCTTGGAACCACTTAGATAATATTAACATCATCATGTTTTCATGTTACATCATTGAACCAGAATTTTTATTATCATAATTTAATGTATGTGCTAGTCATGCCTCATGTGAAAGAAATATATAAACTACAAATAATTAAATAATGAACTGGTTACATGATCATACACCAACTAAGGGATAAAGAAGGTACTTAGTTATTTATGTTACTATACTTATTTACTTTTATATATGCATGTTTTCACACTATTTCAGTTTATATTACACAAATAGGGTGTTATTGGAATCATTGGTGGTTGCCTACTGAGATTTACCTCACACCCTATCTGGGAACTGCTGGTACCCCAGAACCCTATATATAGGCAGGTGTTGACAAAGGGAATTGTATAACTTTGGACACTTTATTGCTTGTTTCTTATGATGGAGCTGGTATAAGATGGTTGAGTTGTTTCTTGAGATGTTGGGGATAGTTCTTTTTCATTATTGCTACTTTTATATAGAATTAATGTCAGCTGATTTGTATCCATGTTATCTATCTTTAGATATACATTAAATTTCATCATGTACTTTTTTAGGTTATATAATTTGATTCAGTTCATTTCCAATCATGTCTAGATCTATTATTTCATCAGTTTGTTAAATTTTTCCTCCTAATTATCAGTTTTTATATTATATGTTATGTGTTGTGATACACTTTTGTAACAAAGGAATAGTATACCAATAGACACAACCTAGTTCCTTGATACTAGTATACAACCTCTAGAATTTGGGGAGATTCTCTTGAGTCCATGTGGCCAATAGAGATTGAGTAACTTCTAAGTTGCATCTGGGTTCGGGACGTCAATGGTTTGTAGGATAAAATGGGTTCTCATTTGAAATTGAACATGGAATTACATTTTTAGAAAGAAGTATAGATAAAGAAAACTATCTTGGTTATTGAGGAAATGCTCTGGGATTGGGTTCTTGATTTTTTTGGATATTGGAACATACATATTCTCTTGGTTATGTTTTCCCATTACAAAAGTTATCATACATCAATCAGAATGGATTCCTTGGAGGATTCGTATAGGATGACATGTCAATATCCCTAATGATGGATAGAGTTGATAGAGAGTCCCTTGGTTGGGATAACTATTATTTAGGATACAAAAAAACTTTTTAGTTGATTCAAAGGTGTTTGATCTTGTCATAGAGTCGTCATAAATCTTATACAAACCATCATCATCAGTTGTTGGAGTTTGAGTTTAGGGATATGGTCTTTCTCATAGTTTCACCTTGCTTGGGACATCACCATTTGGGTAGGTAGGATAAGTTGTCATCGTGGATTTTGGGAACCTTTTAGAACATTTATTGACTATGGATGGTGGCCTATCAATATCATTTATTATCTATGTTGACTTATATACATGATGTGTTTCATGTTTCCCATTTATGGAGGTATATACCAGATCCTTCCAAAATTATTATATGGGAGGATTTTGATCTTTACCCTGATACCACATTGGTTGACCATTATGTTGAGACTACAGATTCCAAAAATATGGTGTTCGATTATAAAATGACCACCCTAGTCTGGGTACTGTAGTAGTGCATACAGTATTTCCATGATACGTCAGAGAGGGAGTCATTGATAAGTCCAAATTGGATTTTTCTTTTTGTTGATATAAGATCTTGAGCTCTTTATAGAGACATAAATGTTTTAGGGTGGGGATATTTTAATGTATCAATTCCCTGCTATCATTTGTGTTGTAATGTTTTCTTTTAGTTTTCTTTCTCATTGAGTGTGTATTTATTTCCTTGAATTGGGAGGATTCATGTAATGGAGAAGTTAGATATTTGATGTAATTTTCATCATAAACATGCAGCTTCTACTACTATCTAGGTATTTATGTGAAGAGTAATGGGGTTAAACAATTATTAATTCCTACCAAATGAATCCTGTTAATGGATTTAAGATTTTGATTATTGTACATGTCATGTAAGGGATACATGTCTTGTAATGTGAAAATAAGGGTTTTAATTAAAAAGGAAACTCATTTTTCATTATAACTTAAAATAAATATATTTCATGATGTTTAAAATATTAAAAACCATGTAATACCATGATTTATATATTTTAGGGTGTTATACGGGTGAATTAGGATTCATGGTTTTTTTAAGACTTCTCACATTGAACATAGCTCTTACCCTAAGCATTTTTTGTGTGACTCCTTTCCCTCAGATTTCTCTATTCAATAACGGATCTGTGGGGCTAGGTGCATTGTCTCATTGGGTAAAACAACCACACAATTTATCTATCATTTTATGGTTGCAATAATATTTTCATTAGGGATTATTAGTCATGTTTTGTTTTCTATCAATAATTTTCAGTCTTTTTTCATTCCTTCTTATTGGAAGGTAGTTTTTGTGATTTCCTATCCCTATTGTGAATGGAATATAGGTATTTTAAATTCTTGAGGTAGGTGGATATATTCAATTGTTCTATTTTATTGGTTTTATTAATGTCATTATTTCTACCTTGACATTTCAAATATAATATTAATGTGTTGAAATTGAAAAGGGTATGGGCCTGCGTTAAAAATGGGGGTTTTCATTGAAAATGGAATTGACTTTATTTGAAATAGAAAATGGATTTTCAAATCCAAATGTATATTTTCATGGATTTTAAATGGTTTTTATAAAAACATGAGCATCATTTTTAAAATAGAAATTGAAAACAATTACATAATTGAAACCTTGGGTAAGTCTATAAAGAGACACATGTAGACTTAGTGTCTGGGACACCACTAGGATGTATGCTCTTATATATCAATGCAATGTGGAAGGACTCAATATTAGTTCGATCAAACCAAATGAATTTATGGACCATGAGTTTCTAATATGTATTTTCCCACAAGATAGATCCCAAGTGGAATGTGAATTTTTGTTTATTTTTTTATTCTAGGATAGATTACTTCATGGATGTTAGATCACATGTATATTTATATTCATATCTTTACCTTATTTGTTTCAGGATTTGTAAAATTTTACATGAAATTATTGAAAAATCAAAGACTAATTGAGAAATGTATTCAAATTATTTATATATTATAATAATTATAAAAATACTTTTTTATGCAGGAAATCGTGAATTCATACTATTAGAACCTATATATATTTCATGGTGGTTTCCAACTATACTCTATTTGTTACACCCTACTTCTTCCTATGGGTATATGTAGACCTTTTTTATAGGATATAGGTAATGTTAATGTAATTATATACCATTTTTTCTTACCATGACATTATTATTTTGGTTAGGGGATGGTTTGGAGGTGATAGTTTCTCAAGTAGAGACTACTCCTTCTAGACCAATCCTACTTTCTAGTTTAACTTATGTGGATCAATTTTATCTATATGTTTTCCCCTTTGTACACTGGTTGAATTTATTTATTTCCTTTTATATGACACTAATTTATTTATCTTTGTCTTACCTCAACCCATATTGGGATGACTTGGGTGACTAATCTAGTTGACTCGGGTTGGTCTTTTATAGATACTTTCTCAAATGTTTCTCCCATGGGGAACATATATCACAAAATATCTTGGGATTATAACATGATATGGGGAACCTCAGAAAATAATCTTCCATGGTCACACTACACCACTAGAAATGAAGAATCTCTTATATGCACAACACGTGACTAGATAGAGCAACTCCCTAAATAGATTATCATACTCTGACTGGGAGAAAAAAAATCATCATGTGAATGGATCTCTAGAGTCCTCTATTGCCTAATAGATACCTGAAGAAGACTTTTCTTAAGGACCAAAATCTTGTATGTTGGAAACCTCATGAGGAATAAAACATAGGTAACAACCTCTAGCTAGTCATTAGTTAACTAGGGGTATATCTCAACCCAAATCCTGGGAGGTCACATCCTCTAAAAGTCATACATTGCATTCAGTCTACACACATCCTCAATCAGTGTTGTATGCATTATCTGCTAGTCAATTGGTGGTTTCATAATAATTAATCTTCCCTGAGGTACCTACTTCCATACATTCCCTTGTACCAAATCCTTATCACTCATCGGATAATACTCATGATCTTCTATCAGAATCCTAGTTAGCTATCTTCATAGAGGAATCCAAGATAAAACAAGGTGCAAAACGATCAATGTGTATATCTAGGGAGATGACTCAAGAAGGACATGGAAACCACAACCCATTCATATATGATTCATGGAAAAACGTTTTGCATACTTCTAGTAACAAAATGTATTGAGTTGAAAATAATTTTTAAGTGTCTTATTAAATTGATTCATTATATTTTTCTCCAATACTTGTGTCCCTGGACTGAAATCCAAAAATTGATACACTTTAACATCATTTTCATAAATCCAAAACCAAACCTTATTTCTAAACAATACTATTTATGATCCTTACATATAATTGACTCCTTTAGTACTACTCTATCATGATCTGACCCACCGAGGAATATTTGGATGGTGATAAGAAAAGTGGCACTACCCCATGCTCGGCTTTAATAGGCTAGGGGTTTGAAACCAACACTGAGTAGGCATATCCCACACAAGGGAGGAATTATCCTAATGTACCTATACCCACTCACATATCTCTAAGACCATACAATATTGAAATGTAAAATAACAAAATTAATACCAATACATGCATAAAATCTATCCCAAAATCATAGTATGTAGAATAACACTAAAATAAAAAAATGGGTGAAAAAAATCCCATCCAAAACTGTAAAGGAGTCCAACATTATTTAAAGGATGGAACTGAAATCAAATGAAACACCTGGTAAACACCACTAACTATCAACCCCAATATAATCTCCGCTTACTCTCGATCCTCCTAAAAAACATTAAATTTGTTTATCTACATAATACGTGTGATGAGTGGGAAATGACCATCCAGGGGTGAGTGTAACAATACCTAGTAAGACACCCCAAAATCACTAAGCATAAACCATCAAGAGTAGTTAGCTCTTTAAAATATTTTTCAACCAGATGAGGGATATAGTTGTAATAGAAAATGAGATATACCCATACTAGAAAATCGATCAAAAATGTTTCAACCAACACAGTCAGCTATAGAATTATTCTAAAGGATTCTAGGTAACACAAATTTGATAGGTATTTCTCCCTAATATATGCTATCACGGATGGTGCTAATTTAATAGGTCACACTCATCTAGCCCTTTGAATAAATACTCTCTGGATCATTGAAAATATCATCATCTAAGTAGGGGATCACACATAGTGCCAATGATGGGCACCACAAACCCCACTAGATCAAAATACAAGATGGTTGATTGGATCCCTCTTTAAGGTAGTCACACTGATACAACACAGCCCACCTAAGATTTATAAAGGATCATGGTCATGTCCCAAAGAGGTATACACGGAAGTATATATGAAACTAAACCCACATATGGGATCATAATTCTATAATTAGGACATAATTTCTCATTATACCCTCATAAGAAAAGACCAATGAACCACACTCAATTGAATGTTGTCAAAAATGAGTAAATAAAGGGTTAGAAACACCCTTATAGGGGGTACATGGAATGTATTAGGGGTGAACTATGTTTCTTTCTAACCTATGGTATATCCATGTATTTCTGTTTCATGACATATGTAATATTCCATATGCATGGCATGCCTCTATGGGATACATGGGGTTTACCTGAAGATCTATCACTCAACATGCATCCTATTCATGCCATTGTACACTAGGTCATGCCTATGTACACCAGGTTGTTTCGTTGTATTTGAATGGGTCTCAGCACATTGCTCTTCCTTTGAATATCTGGCTATGTCAAGGTACATAAAATGGCATGTGGACTTCGTTAATGCCCATATACTTGATGACACAAGGAGTGCCTTCATGTCAAGTTAGATGGAATGTGACACATGCCATATATAAAGTGATATTTTATTCTCCTTTTAATGCATATTGCCATATCCAAGGGGTCCTATACTACATGTATCTTGACATTCCATATTCTGTAACATTTGTATTTGTAGGTTCCCATGGTTCCTTCTCAATGTCTTCAGATTCCACCTCCATGACCACGAATCATGAAATGATATCATAGATCTAGTCTTCACCCACCTCAATAGTGATGTTATCATGATTCCTGTGGTTGGTTTTATCCTATTTCATCTCTAGTCACATCATTTTTCCAAGATTCCCAAGACACAAATAGTGACTCTTAATTCATTATTGATCCAACTTCGTGTCCAACTACCATGTCATCGATCTCCATACATAACCTACAACAATGATTTGTTATGCCAAATATCATTTTCACAATGGTCATTCATCGTGGATTTGTCAAACTACCTACCAAACAAGCATACAAAAGTGATGATAAATAAAATGGGAAAAAATACCGGAACCATAAAAATGGGAATTATCAGTAGTCATGTTATAGTTGGATTTAATTAATTACCCTTTCAATGATATAAAATGAGTAATATAAATTAAAAATATAATTCACATAAATCCCTAGGAGAATAAAATTAAACCCTCAATAATGGTCAACCAACGAATCAAACTATTAGAATGAATGATTCACATTCATCATAGAAAAAATAAATAGGGATAATTCCAAATAAAACAATGTTCTACCTCGGGATAGATTTTTTACTAATGAATATGGATAACACATTGATGTTTCTAGTGAGATCCACAATCCTCATTAGAAAAATGTTCTTTTATCATGATCTTCATCTGTTTTGGTTCACCATCCCACCTCCAAATGTTCCTCTCACAATATTAGGTTTATGTGGATTATAATATGACATTTTTAGAAACACATATTTATAGAAGATTTATAGGTTATTATTTGAAAACATAATAAAATAAATATATTTATTTATTTATTTTTTATTTATTCCCTCAACATCATATTTTATAAATTCTTGATGATGAGATATGTTATATTACACATTGGGTAAAACCCATGTTCTGAACTCAATGAGAACATCAAATTTCTTATCAGATCCTCTATTCTAGAGTTATTACACTTTTTCAAAAATAATGTGCATGTGGGATATTGATGTATTTAAAAAAATTATATATTAATTCATAGATCACTGGGACTTGTAATATCACACCATCTAAGCTCCTGGCAGCAAAAATATAACTCGATATATTATAATGATTTACATGGAATAACTATACATGTCACAGATAAATATTTTGACTCAAACATAATAACTTATCATTAATTTGTAGCTCTATATGGTTTCTAAGGATGTTGGGAAGATATTTTGGACATGTTTGGTTTGGAGAAATTTCTTTTCAGTGTAAGTAAATGAGGGGAGGGAGTTCCCTTTTATAAAATAGGATGAGTGAAATGTTTTTAAATATCTAAAACTATTTAATAATGGGATGTCACTCTCACCCCATGGGATCCCAA
The DNA here is from genome assembly GCA_963277665.1 of Viscum album. Lineage (NCBI taxonomy): Eukaryota > Viridiplantae > Streptophyta > Magnoliopsida > Santalales > Viscaceae > Viscum > Viscum album. The sequence goes on from OY728140.1 coordinate 1,434,716,003, forward strand.
AATTGAGGAATAATAATGTTTTTGGAAAGGAATGGTCGATCCAAACCTCTACCAAAAAAATAAACATGTTTTTAACATTTTATAACTTATCCTTTATGTTTACATACTTTTAACATTTTATTTTTCACCATGATAAATAGTTTTTTATCCTTGATAATATACCTTTTACGAAAAAATGAGACTTATTATATAATTTAGTCCCATAGATACATAATTTGAAAGAACATTTATTAAAACAATAATCTTGTCTTTGGTGAAAACTCATTTTATTACAAGCACCACTAATGAACAAATCCTTGTTTTAACCATAATCACAAAAAAAAATGTTTACTATCATTATTAATCATTCTGACCAAAAATAATTCTATCCCATTATTATATAATAAAAATTAAAATTATTATAAATATGGAATTCATTTTATGAAATTAAATTCCTATGATTAGTTGAATTTAATTTATCAATAAACATGCAAATCGTGTCAAAAATGGTTTTTTGAGAAACACATATTTCATGAATAGGTTGATCATAAAATAACTATGTCAATAGTTATCATCATTATATGGATTTAATTTATATATTTAGATATATAAACTATAAATTTCATTTTAATCATTCCTTATTAGTGGTTATTTTAAACAGTTAAAATAGAGGAACACTGTGCATTTAAAAATTAGTTTTCAGAAGAAAAGATTTATTATTCTGAAAAAAATATACCTAAATCGGATATAAAGATGATTAAAATAAAATTATTTATTTTAAAAATAATATACCAAGACTATCACTCTTATATACAATACTAAATATATAAACATTATATTTATGGATTTGATAAAAATAAAGGTGGCCATATTTTTTCCACCCAAAAACAAACAATGTAAAAAAGGAAATAACAGATCATTTACATACTCAATGAACATTTAGGTTTATAGTACTATAGATTTAGTAAAAACTCATAACCACATGTTTTAATCCACAAAAGGATCAAAAATATCATCATTATCTACCACTAAAATCTCCACATTTGTAACCTTATAAGGCATAACATTATTTAAACTATCCTTCACTACCTGGAGGAAAGAAACATAAGAATTCGGTGAGAAAAAAATACTTAGTAGGGGTTATCTAAAGTGGAATAGATCATGAATAAATAATAAATAATTCATATTCAATAATTAATATTCAACATGGAAAAGTAAAAAATTGTACACACATTCCATTTTATCAATATATGGACTAACATGATTGCCTAATGTATGGGAAGAAAAATATATGAACACCCATTACATTATGTTAATATATTAAGAAAAAAATTCATCCATGTATAATATGATAGTGTAGATATCATGGATAATAGTAACTGAGTTATTAATGGAGGAAATGCTTAATTATAGGATGTCATTATATCAATCATCATGATACCTCTATTATCAAGACCTTTCAAATTAAAGTTTAAAACTAATTGGTAAGTATATACCATAAACCCATTTAACTAAATATATCCAAAAAAATTTACTCATGAGACTACTGATATATCAAGGGGCTATATATAACTATGCCTTACCTAAATCGTCATCTCCATAGAATTGTTCATATATCTAATAATAGATATAAATAACGAAAAATATTCCTTATCAAAAAAATATGTATAGAGCAAGGAAAACATATTAATATTAAAAGGATGGTATCATTAAAATATATCCTAAATAGTGATTAAGTAAAATAAATATTTTTTTCAATAAGGAATAAATGTACCATAAAAATATCATTCATATCATTTTTGGGGAAAATAGTTTTTCACATTGAAATTCACATTAAAAAAGAAATTGTGAAAATTTGAATGAAAAAATTTTCTTTGAAAATAAAATTGAAAACATTTAAATAAAATTTCAATAAAAATATTATTCAAATAGTAGGAAAATGTTATCATTATATATAATTTATAATAACATTCCTTTCACACTTTTAATAAAAAATTCACAGAGTACCTCTTTTGGAAAATGGAAAAAATATTCCTTTCAAGCAATTTTATAATTATTAGAATATGGGAAAATATTTTATTTGATAAATATTTATAGAAGTGTCAAAATATTTTTGAGAAATAGGAGATAATATATACATATGAGGAAAAATATATCTGATCAAAAGTGAAATAAGATTGGTTTTTCTTTGAAAAATTTCATTTCTTGATTTATGTTTCAAGGAGATGAAATGTTGAAAGAAAATATGGAATCTCATTAAAAGTGTAAAATTGAAATGAAATTTAATTATCATGAATAAATATATATTAATGTAAAATATCTCAGGGCACTATATATACACCACATAAAAAATCTGCTTCATATTATAAAATATGTCTTAATAGAGTAGAAATTGAGATGAAATCCCTTACCTTGAGTCAGACACTTCAGATACATTCTTTATCATCATATACAATATAAATAGTTTAAATATTTACTTCATTATGAACCATTTTCATGTTTATTATTCAATTTAACTAACTTATTTCCACATTACAACAATTACATAATCAATTATGTTCACGTTGGATGTTTTTGGGATATTTGGAACAAAAGTCCAAAATAAATTTTGTCGGATATATATTTCCAAATAAGAAAATATTACATCATCTGAAGAATAATAATAATAGTTACATAATTATAATTTTTCTAAAATTTTAAATCTATCCATTAAATATGTTTATGAAAAATTAACTATGTTATAACAATGGAGATAGTAGGTCATATGTAAGCATGATTATCACTTCCATTTTTCAAAAATAAATGTTGAATGATAGTAAGTATTATTTTATCTTCAAATAATGATAATAATATCATAAATAAAATATTAATTATTTAAATATACATTTATATATAATTCATGTTATTTGGTGCTGAAAAATGAACCACATCATTTTTTTGGAGGGGGTAGTCCACATGTACGCACAAACGATGTTATCATTCTTTAGTGCGTGGAATTGTAAGAATGTAAATGATATGTTTTCTTTTTAAAATGATAATTATATCATTAATTTCATATATAATCATTATCTATTTCATTATATCATATCTGGAGACACGGTAATGCAAAACGAATTACATCAGTTCCTAAGATGGTAGTCCACCATACACACGAACGATGGATTCCTTTCAAATTATATGGATGTTGGAGATGTATATATGTTATTAAACAAACATAATAACATATAATTATATGGTGAATATTTTTTATCATTTTTTAATGGTTAAATAATACTTTAAGGTGGTTAAAGAAGATACAAAACTAAAACATAGAGTTGAAATCTACACCTCTTGTTTAGAAAACCACATTTTCATAACACATATGACCTATAAGATTGGAATTATGACCAAAATAAGGATAATGTAATTATTTTAGGGATTATAAGATTTAAATTAGTCATGTATTATCCAGAATAAATGGTTTTATGTGAAATAGGTTCCATTTTATAAGTGAGAGAATGAGCACTTTTTGAATTTCTCGAAATATTAAATTAATATAAATTAATTTTCAATTCCAAATAGATATAAAACCATTTATTTAAAATATAGGATGAGTTTGGGTTGTAATAATCACAAAAAAATAAATATTATATAAGTTTTTTCTATGTTTTTATCTATATCTTTTGTTGTTGACCCCCCATTAACCATTTTTAATCTTACCATGACAACGTGATTTTTTCTGCTTTGATAGTCAATATAGTTACTATAAATGGAAAAAAGACCATAAATAAAAAATGGTGGATATTAGAAACAATAAAATAATCACTATAACTAATATAATATTTTTTAATAATTTATATCATTTAATAAAATATTATTTATCATAAAATTTAAATAATGTCAATTTTTAGAACAATTCATTACATTGACATCAATAATAATAAGATAAAACATATAATTCAAATAAAATATTTCCCAATATCCCTGTAATTTAATGGAAACATATAGAATTAATGGATTACATTATTTATCTGATAATATATTACTTCTAATATTTTAAATATCACTTATTTTATTTTTCAAATAATTGTATAATTACTACATCAGGATTATGTAAGAATTTATGGTAATTATTTATTCAATAAAAATGAAAAATAAATTATCACAATAATGATAAATATTTTAAATTTAAAAATAATATTTATATTCAGAAAAATACTTTAGATAACCTAATATTAAAAATATTATAGTTATTAAAAACAAGATTGTGGCATATTTGACTTTTTATAAACTAAAATGCTCTAAAATTCATAATCTAACCCAAATGGTCATAAAATTCCATATAAATGAATCCTAGATTAATATGGACTCAATTTAATCATAAAAGTAAATTAAGGTATGTTTTAGGTCATTTTATAACCCTTATTGTTTTATTTTTTACTTTAATTACACGATTTACCCTTTACGTTGTTAACAAAAATTAATATAGTTACTATTCATATTGACAAAAAAAGTGACTTATTTAATAAATTTGAGAATATTGATTAAAAATATGGAATGAATTTTTAAAAAATTAAAATCATTTTCTAATTTAAAATTAAATTGGAAAAACGCAATGAACACATAGATTTCTTGAAAAATGTGTTTCAAGCCAAAAAATGTACTTACACCAAAATAAAAAATAAAGTTAATTAAAATGAAATAAATTAGAAAATATATAGAAAATAACTTTATTTAATACTATATAAAATTGATATCATAAAATTACTTTTTAATTTAATTATAATTACAGTTCTCTAGAAATCAGTATTTTTCCATATTCACTAAATAATTAATATTTTCATAAAATTATCCAAAAAGTCATCCTATGATAATTTTGAAATGATGAATCCAACAATTAAATTAATTTAACCAAATAAATGTTATTAAAATTTTATAAATTAATTAAAATATTCACTCATTAAGAAATGTTTTTTTTGAAGAAAACATGTTTTTAATGATTAAAATTACTTTACAATAATTTATGTGATTATTTTCAATAATATTACCTATACATTTATATTGAGTAGATAATTTATAATTATTTAATAAATTAGTTAATACAATTCATTCCAACCAATTGTACATATAGATTATAACTGTCACATTTTAATATTATTATTTAGTTTATCATTTAAGCTCAATGTTGCATATCCTATACATTATCAAACATAGTCGATCGTTTTAAAATACCAGGATATAATATGAAACCCATGAAAATATATAAAATTTCATCCTTTAAATTATATCTTTATATTTTTTTCGAGGCTTTTACTTCTCAAAATATATTTTTTGAAATCCCATGTCATAAATAGGGTTAAAAACATCTACATAAAAAGAGAGAAGGGGAACTATGAAGGTCATATGCAATAACACATACTAGGTTTAAATGTAGGTAAACATTGGTGGGTTGTGAAATCATGTATATGGAAGAGAAAAATAACTCCCAGGGATTGATAGATAGTGACTTAAATCTTAGTGATGAGAAATATAACTATCCATTTCTATAAATCACTGATTAGTTAAAATGATATTCATTTATCTCTATGAAAAGTAAATGGATAATTTTTTTTCAGGATCCTTTTAAAATATATAAGGAATTAATTTAATACATAGTATAATAACATGATTAAATATACTTACTTGATCTGTAGAGTTTCATACTTTAATCAATTTTCACAATAATCTCATATTTTTTTCCAAACTATGGGTATTTAAGATGAATTATTGATGCCTTAAGAACTAAAATAAACATTTAATGGATGTCATAATCCATAAAAGAATATAAATATATTATTTATATATATATGAATAAAAAATGGTTAGCATATAATAAGATGATTCCCAAATATAATAAACCATCAAAGCAAAAAAACTACATTAATATCCATAATTCAACTGTAATAACCCGAGTTAACCACAAATTAATTCATTGAATAAATATCCATAAAATTGTTAAACATACTCTAAACTATGATTGAAACATGAAAATGATCTAGATTAGACCACATCATCTTTATAGATATATTTATCATTTTCCTGCCAATGTATTCACGTCCTAACATGTAATATCCAAGATATGCTAACCATTTCCATTGGAAACATGAATCCTCATAATTAAACAAAAGAAAATATTTCAAAAAAATAATATTTGAAAATTATTACTCAAATAAATTCCATAATATTATATTTACCTTAATCTTGAAGGGTTTCCAAAATTGTGATCATGCCCTGAAATAACATTATTCACTTAACACAAAATCAATTTACAATACCATGGTTAACAATATGAAAAACATATCCCCCAAAATGAACGTATATTTAATCAATCATATTGTTTTAATAGTAAAATAATGATTTCATAGTAACCAGCACATCATATATACCAATAGTATGCAATGCACCCTTATCACCCTTCAGTTGGGGGTTCAAGGCTCACATACTTTATAATTATGATGGGTTGGGATCTGACCCATCAGTTATCTTTTCTCTAAATCTATTTTAATTTAATCAATAACATTATTATAAATATGACAACCACCCTCAGAATAAGCATAATATATTCAATATTAATTAATTTTTTTTATCATCAATGGTTATCTCATACTTCTCATTTTTTCATTCCAAAAAATGTGATAACCCAAAATTACCAAAATGTCAAGGATCATAAAAACCCTAAAGGATATCCTTAACATTAAAAATATGTATTAAAAATTAAAAGAGAATTTTTAATATATAAATTTATAATATGATAATATTAAGGGTTATATATATATAACTTAAGCTTATACCAAAACCCCAAAAATAATCTCCCAATTTTCTCCCAAAAAAACTATTCATTATGGTTATATAAGACTTGAAAATTATCCATAAATAAAATTTTTACCTCTAAAGTTATATAAATTCTCTATGATACTAACTCTAATAGTCCCTCAACCACACATTTAGATCTAATGTTGATGAAATAAACTATGAATTTATGTATTTGATACCAATAATGGATACCTAATTTTTATCTAACCAAAACATAAAATGTAAAAAGTAAATATTAGATCATTTACAAACACAATGACCATTTAGGTATAGTATTTTATAGAAATTGGGAAAACATATAACCATGATGTTTCGTAAACAACTAGTTCACAAATAGCATCATCATCTCCAACTAATATCTCCACATCTGGTCACATTATTAAGAATAACATACTTAAAATGATTCTTTATTACCTGAAGAAAATAAAAATAAGAAAACGGTGGTCTCAAATGATCAGTAAGGGTTACATAATATTGAATCTATAATGAATTAATAACAAAAAATCATATTATATAGGGAATAATCAATATGTAAAGGTAAATAACTTAACACAAATTTCATTTTATGAATAACGCGACTAACAAGTCTGGATAATGTTTGAAATATTAAATAATTGAACACACATTTTATTTATTTAATATATTGATCGAAAAATTCATGTAAATGTAATATCATATTAAAACTAATATGAATAATAATAACTAAATTCTTGATGAAGGAAATGATTAATTTTTAGACATTGGGATCTCAAACATAATGATACCTCTACTTTTAAATCCATTCACAGTAATGTTTTAAACTGATGGGTTGGTATACAATAGAAACCAACTTAACTAAGGCTAGCCAATTGATTAATCTCATGACACTACCAATTCATTGAGGTGATATATATAACTAATCCCCATATGTATCTTTATGTCCATATAATTCCTCATATATTGAATAACCAATTTAATTCATGAACAATATGCCATATAAATATTTTTTTATTGAGTAATGAATATGGATTAACAATAATTTTCATATTCATTAATATAACATTCAATATAAAACACCACATTTAGAAATGATATATGGGTTAAGTACTAAATATATCCATGGTAAATCATATGGATATTTATTTGAAATATAATGTCCAATGATTTTAATAAATTTAATATTTCAAAATAATGTATAATTAAAACATATCCTAAGTGGTGAAAAAGTATAATAATGTTTTTTTTTCATTGATGAATAAAATTTCTATAAAATATCATTTAAATTTTTTGAGGAAAATATAATTTTCACTATGAGATTCGTTTTTAAAAATAAACTGTGAAAACATGAAGGAAATTAGCTTATTTGAAAATAACATTATAAACTTTTAAATGAAGCAACAATGAAAAAATTATTTCTGATTTTCGGAAAATAAATTCATGTCATATATGTTAAAAATCATTCCTTTTATATCTTTTTCTAAAAGTCACAAAATACCTCATTTAGAAAATGGAAAAAAGGATTTCTTTCAAACCATTCCGTAATAAGTCAGACATTGGTAAAAATGTATTTTGAAAAATCATTGTAGTAGTGTAAACAAATTTCGAAAAAATTTATATAAAATATATATAAGAATAAAAATATAACTGATTAAAAGAGAAATAAGATCAATTTTTATTTTAAACATTTCTTTGCTTGATTCAAGTTCCAAAAAGTTGAATTTTGGAAGATAATATGGAAACAATTTAAAAGAGTCAACCTAAAATGAATTTTTATTATTTTAAATAAATATATACTTATTTTAATTCTCTTATTGGCGTATTATATACACATCATAAAATAAACATGTGCATATTACCAAATATGTATTAATATAGTTGAAATTGGGATGAATTCTATTACCGTGAGTCTAACTCATCACCTATGTTATTTATATACATGAATAATTATATTAAGTTAAATATTTAGATGATTAATAACAATTTTAAAGTTTATTATTCTATTTATCTCAGTTATTAACATTTCAAAATAATTACTTAATCATTTACTTTCATTTTAGAAATTTTAGTGATATTTGGTACATAAGTCCAAAATTACTATAGTAGGTTAACTACGGTCTAAGATTCCATTGTCACATTATAAAAAGAATAATTATTGTGAAATAATTATTATTTTAGTACAAAATTATACTTCTAAATCGAACTATTTAATATTTTTTTTGGAAAAATGAACTACGTTACAACAATAGAGACGGTAGGTCAAACGTACACATGATTAACATTTTAGTTTTTTAAATATCAATATAGAAATATGAAAGTGTTATTTTATATTAATATAAAAACAATAATGTCATAAAAATATATTAATTCTTTAAATATGCTTATATATATCATTAATTTTATTTGGTGATGAAAAATGAATCACATCAATTTGCGGAGTTAATAGTCCATACTTACACATGAACGATGATATCATTTTTTAGTGGATGGACTAGTAAGAAGAAAAATGATATATTATATATTTATTCGGATGAATATGTCATTAATATAATATATAAATAAAAATATCAATAATATAACTGTTCTTTAGATACAGTAATGGATAATAAATAACATTGGTTCGCAAGGCGGTAGTCCACTGTACACACGAATGATGAATTCCTTTCCCATTAGATGGATGTTGGAGATGAATATGGGTTATTTGATTAAAAAATAAAATCTCATTATATGAAAAATACTATTATTACTATTTTTCATCATTTACAATTATTTTATGTATTTGGATGAAGAAATAAATAAAACATGCAGTTAAAACTATACCAATTGTTTTGAAAACCTTCATTTTTTTAAAAACTTATGACCTATAATATTGGAATAAATCAAAAAATAAATCCAATATAATGAAAATATTTACTATAAGATCCGTTTTCTAAGTATTAGACAAACAAAAATTGTTTTGAAGTGTGTAAGAATGAGAATAAAAGGTTTTTTATTACAAGAAAGGGGTGGAACACCCTTGGAATTTCTCAAAATAGTAAATTAATATAATTTAATATACAATTAAAAAAGAATCAAAACTAATTTATTTAAAATATATTATGTTTATTGGTCAAAAAATCATATAAAATACAAATTATAAATGTTCTTATAATGATTTTATATTTATCTATCTGTATTAATCCCTTTTAAACCTCTTTTAATCAAACATTGACAGGAAGGTTTTTTACTCATTTAGGGTCAATATAGATAATATAAATGAAAAAAAGACCAAAATGGGCCATTGATGATATTTTAAACCATATAGTAATAAATTAAATGAATATAATGTTTTTAGTAATTTTATATCATTTAATATGCCATTATCTATTATAAAATATCAACAATGTCAATTTTAAAAACTATTCATTACTTTGACTTCAATAATATCATGATAATAAATATAATTTGAACCATATATTTTATTATATCAATAAAATATCATGTTAATCAATAAAATTATTGTATAAAATTATTTACCACAAATTATATTACATTTAAAATTTTTAATCTCATTTATTTAATTTTTAAAATAATTGAATAATTAATGAATCATCGTTGTGTAAGAATTTATTGTAAATATTTATTAACTAAATATTAAAAATAAATTTTCATAATGAAGATATATATTTTATTTTTTAAATAAATATATTTATATTTGAACATATCACCAAAATAACCCCATATTAAAAATATTATATTGATTTAAAACAAGTGTGTGATATGTTTCACTTTTCATAAAAGAAAATAAAACAAGGTCGTAATATTTTCCAAATGTTCATAAAATTACATATAAAAAAATATTGGATGACTATGGATGAAATTGAATCATAAAATAAATTTATGTTATGTTTTGGTGTCATTTTATAATTCATATCATTTTTTCACGTTAATTAGCTGATTTACCTTTCACCATCGTAATAAAATATATTGAGGTGACTATCCATATAACCAAAAATAAAATGGAACTATTTAATAAATTTTTAACTAATTATTATAAATATGGAATCTTTTTTAAAAAAATTTAAAAACACATAATTTTAAGAATTGTATTTAATATTAAATCAGAAAATCATAATAAAATAACATTTTCTTGAAAAATGATTATTAAAATGAAATTAATTCGATTATATATACATAAAAAGTAATTAATTTAATTTTGGATAAAATTGAAATCATAAATACATATTTTAGTATAAAGATAATGAATGTTTATTAAAATGATGTTTTCACTATTCACTAAATAATTAGTTCATCAATGATATTCTAAATAAATAGTCATATGAAAATTTTGATGTAAAGAATAAAAAAATATATATTCATTTAATCAAATTATTTTATAAAAACCCAGAAATTAAATATAATAATCAATCATTAAATGAAGTAAAACTCATTTTTTGAAGAAAATGCATTTCTAAATAATTAAATAACTTTACTAAAATTTAGTTTATAGTTTTATAAAAATATAATAAAATATTAGGTAATTCATATTTACTTCATAAATTATTTAATCATATTAATAACAGATAATTTAATGGCTAGATTAAATTGGTCACATCTGGATAATAATATTTATTTGTTCCTTTAAGATATGTGTTGCATATCTCATGCCCTATCAAACATTGTCATCCCATGTAAAATAAAAAAGATTAAATTAAATTTCACTAAATAATACTTATGTGACATTGAAATAAAATTCAAATAATTATGAGACATTTTAATTTCCTAATCTGTATAAAAGAAATGATAGTTTTACAAAAAAATGGTATTAATTAGTATTCACTAAAAAGACACACTTTTTAGAAAAATCCCAAAATTTCCCCCGAAGTTAGTTTTGTTTCAATTATTTAAAATTATATAATTATTATGAAATCCAATTTCATAAATTGGTATAAAATAATTTTAATTTGCAAAACAATGCAATTTTTGAAGAAATTGTAATTTTGAAGCATAAAATGACTCTATTGATAATTAAGTACTTCATCAAAAATGAATTATATAAATCATGAATAAATATTTTCATAATGTGATTAAAAATATTTATACCTACCAACATAATAGAATGGTTATAATAGTTATATTATATATTAATATTTTTATAGTATATCATGGATTTTTTAAAACTCAGAGTGGATTATTGTGTACATTATCGAAAAAAAAATCTTCTAAAATATCGTGGTGTTACATTTCCCTCACCTTAAATAAATTACATCCTCTAAATTTTAACATAATCTTAGAAATCATGGGTTTAAAATTTTAAAACTCCTTGATGAAAATCCACATCATAAAAAATAGTGTTTTTAAAATTCCCTCGAAAAATAGGGAAAGGGAAATACAAATGTCATATGGAATAACACATAACCATGTTTTAAAGTAATAGAATATTGGTGCGAAGTGAAATTATGGATAGGGAATAAAACCATAAATAATTATGAAGAGTGATAGAGATCATTGATCATAAGAAACTAAATTATCTATAAAATGTTAATGACCAACAAACAAAAAAATTTAGATGAGTTAAATGAGCATTATTTAATCAAATATGATGGTAACAGTATGACTATTTTGTTATAAGATTCTTTTCATAAAGTTGAGGAATTATTTTACTCTCTAAAATCATAAGTAATATACATAATTGGTATATTTTTATTTGAGAACCACAATTTCATCATTTGGGTGTGCATCGATCAATATCCATTTCACTTCAAACTCAAAGGAATGAATATCCAATATGATTTTTTTTGTGCTTGGAGCACTAAAATTAAACATTCATAGATTAGAAGATCTATTAAAGAGTAAAAGTCATTATTTATTTCAATTTAATATTTTCCAAAACCAAAATGGTTATAATTACTGTTCCAAAATAATACATTAATCTTTAAACCACAACAGTAATAACCAAAGTTCAACTTATTATTTATCCATAAATCATTTAAGTAAAAAAATCAAAATTAACAAGAACATAACTGAGTCCATTGTTATGAACTAAACCCTTATCATCATTCAGTAGCATGTTCAAGCCATGAAACCTTATCATATGCGACATTTTTTCACCAAGTATGCATTTTTTCCTTTTTCAAAAACTATATTAATATAATTACTATAACATTACATAATTGTAATTACCTATAATTAACACAACATCATTGATAATATAAAACATAATTTTTACCAATATATTTAATCTTATATCAATAAAATTTAATGTCACTCTTCCATAAATTTCATCTTCTCTAAAACATATAATAAATTGATTGGTTTTATTGTTATAAATATCTCCCAAAACAACTTTAATATTGATAAAATATCATTAAATAAAACATAAAAGGGGGTTTAATGACTTTGAACTAATGATAGGAATTAAAAACATAATCCCATGATGGTATCCCTAACACTTAATATAATACTACATGAAGACATTAACACAATCCTTAGTTGTTCCATGATTATTTTAACCAAAATATCAGTGGTGAAAAGATATATATAAAATAATGGTTGAATTTGAATACATAAATACTTCAATTATATTACATAAAAATAGGTCCTAAATTGGTATAGAGATATCATTTAAGAAAAAGTATTGACATCGATAATACATAGGTACCCCATATTCAATAAACTAATCTATACATATATCTATAAGCCAAAATTGATTTCTATAAATTGAACTCCTCACTTTCCCCTTATAATTCATTTATTTATTGAATTATTTTCCAAAAATAAAACATTTTTCTATTCCTTTCATACATTCTCCTAGGTTTATATTTCCATGATTCTGATATTAATTAAATCGATCTTTCTTTCCTCCATGGTCACCACCAACCGAGCTCATACCATACACCATACATCTCTTCTTTGGTGAGTCTGAGAGTTAGTTAAGGTATATGCTGTTAGTCATATTTTGGGGTAACCGATTAGGATGAATCAGGATATATTTCACAATATTCAGCCTCCCATTTGGTTTCTTATAATCACTATTTTTTCCTTCATATTAAATCTTAACACGATTCTTTCAGGTTCCATCCAATGACTAAATTAAAAAGGCATAGTGTGAGAAATAATAATCAAAGTGGGTAACCCTATAATCAATTATAAGATGTCTAAATCATTAAAACTACATTTTAATATAATACACATTTTTTTAACATAGGTCATTCATTTTCATCATCTATTCAAAACAATTAATACAGTGCATAATGAAAATGTAAACTATCCTAAGCATATCCCCAGGGTGTGTCAAACCAAGTGCCCAATAAGTCTTGTTTTAGTTCCCCAAGTGGTGATTGAGTCAAATACCAATGCACCATTCTTTGAGTGCTTACCCAAGGTATAATGTTCCTAGAACTGTGCACACTTTTAGTATCTAGATAGATATGTATTTCAAGGGAAACCACATAATATATTCCTTAGGAGAACATTAGGATGTTCTTATATACTTATCCTCAAATTATACCATAGATTTATGTTCCTTAATCTATTTTACCTAAATATAGTACTCCTAATTTATAATAAACATCCTATTATACAAAATATTAATACCCAGAACTCAGTATCTCAAATATGGTGGTTACATCATTATATTGTAATAAGATACAAGGAATCGCATCCCGAATGACCGAATAATTTAGTACTCCTGACAAAATAGATAAATTATTTAATCTCACATTACTTTTGAAATAAAGAATTATAATATATTTAAAGAAAATATTAAGTATCAATGAACTCATTAAGATATTCCTTTTTAATAACTAGTGGATGGAAAAAATAACGATGAGCTTATATACATATTAAGGGTTGTGTAAAATATAATATATCATAAATTAATAAGGCATAATCAATATGAAAAGTCAAATAACTGAACACATATTTCATTTAATAAATAACATGGGCAAAAAATTTATCCTTTGATAATATTAAAAAAAAATTATTTCATGAATAATAATAACTAAATTATAATTGAAGGAAATGTTTAATATTGGACATCATGATCACCTACATCATGATATATATATCATGTGTACCTTTCCTTAAGACTGTTTAATTGATTAGTAGGTATTCACTAGAAACCAATTTAATTATAGATTACTTACTCACCTTATGAGACTGTTGATGCATCTAGGGGATATATAATTATGGGCCCCACCCTCAACCGCATTTTCAAGTAATTCCTCATAAATCAAATGATTGATTTAATTCACAAAAAATTTGAGTTATCAATAATTTTATGTACTGATTAAATAATATCCATTATCAATAATTGTCCAATCAATAAAATAATATTCATATAAATGAAATATATGTAGAAATTATATATCATTTAATAGAAAAATATTTTTTATGATAAATAATATGGATATTTAATGAAAATGTAATGTCTAATAATCAAGGGAAAGTTAATGTCTATAAAAATTAATCAAGAAAGAGAATTTCAATACTTTTTTTTTCAAACAGGTCATAAAATATCCAATAATAATAGGATGGTATCATTACAACATATTCCTAGTAGATTACAGGGAAAATAAATTATTTTTTTCATTGAGGAATATAAATATAATAAAAATTTCATTAAAAAAATTCTTGAGGAAAATATCCATTTCACTTTGATAATATTCTATAAATAAAATTAAAATGTTTATAATATTACATAAAATAATTTTATTTTAAATAAACTTGTTAGCTTATGAAGGGATTATAAATTTGATGAGTGGTCATAATGGGGGGAAGGTTCTGTTCATGCCGAGTATGTTCAAATAAAAATGCCATCGTATTTTATAAGAACGGTAATAAAGTAACATTTTTTGAAAACTATTGAAATCTTAATTTTAAAAAAATTAAAAATAAAATAATTTGTAAAACATAATTTAGGTAAAAATTCTTTAAAACATATTTAGAGAACATGGATTTGGGAGAAAAGGGATTTTCAACTGAAGAGAGAAAAAAGTTAAATTTCCTTGAAGACATTTTCTCAATAATTATAAGTAACAAAGAGTGGAAAGTGGTAATATTACATGAAAACATCATTAATAACTAAATTATATGAGAATTAATTATATTTAATATCCAAATATAAAATATTTCTCCTAACAGATTCATAAACATAAACAATCTAGAATAATGATGAGATTGTGTATTAAACCCTTACCAATTCGGTAACTTTTTAATCTTACACCCCATCAAAGAATAACATCAAATGAAACATTAAATACCATAAATATAAAAATATGAATTAAATAAAACATAAAATTAGCTTTAAATACACATAATATAAATAAATAAGTTCATAATACCAAATATGACTCAATATAGTAGAAATTGAGACAAAATCTCTTACAAATACCATACTAATGAAGTGAGGCTAGATTAATGAAATTATAATGTCAATAAATTTTAAATCCAAATAAAAACTAAATAAATAAAACATAAAATAATCAAAAACATTACACAAAAAATCTTAGCATATGAAAGACAATTAATAATTAATATAACCTATTATAAAGAAATTGAATTATGGAATTCCATGCTACTTGAAACATTCAATTCAACCCCCTTGGATGAAATAGTTTTGATTAAAACATAAAATAACACTATGTTTGAACATAATACATGTAAAATGAGAAGAATATAATGGATATGATATAAATTTTTTCATAACATTCAAATGTGCAATAAGGAAAAGAAATCGAGATGAAGTCCATTACCTTACATTAACCTTTAGTTGAATGTGATTAAACCACTAATATAATGGTCTAAAAAATTATATGTATTTATAAAAAAACTTATTAATATTTATAATATCTTATCTTATCTTATTATGACATATTATCACATATTTGTTGATAATACTCCCTTATTACTATTGTTTTGGGTGTTAACTGCTCTGTTTCACATACATGTTTTGCCATGGGTTTTTTAGTTATTATGAATAGGATATATACACATATTGTAAATTATTATATTAATGTCATATATATATA
This sequence comes from Viscum album, assembly GCA_963277665.1. Classification (NCBI taxonomy): domain Eukaryota; kingdom Viridiplantae; phylum Streptophyta; class Magnoliopsida; order Santalales; family Viscaceae; genus Viscum; species Viscum album. Next base: position 1,434,732,799 of record OY728140.1, read on the forward strand.
ATTTATTCATTGGATATATTTTTAAAACCATTATATGAATTTGTAAAGTGAAAATAAATTGCATCGCTTCGTGGAGGGAGAAGGTCAAATGTAAGCATGAGAGATGATATCATTATTTTAATGGGCGAAATAGTGATGAAGTAGATGATATATTAATTTTCAAGATTTAATATCACCTGTTATGTATCATATAAACTCATTATTTCCATAATTATGATTATCTATGTGAGTCGATTATGGAAAACAACTTATATCGATTCGCGATGCAGTAGTCCGCTATACACACTAGCAATGGATTTAGTTCAAATTTGAGGGGGTAGATAAATAAATATTATTACATCAACATAATAACATCTAATTATTTTCTAAATAGTATTTTTATTATATTTTAAGTATAAACACATAATTTATGTTGGAAAAATTAGAAGTAAAAAAATTGATCTTAGTAAAGATAATTACCTTTACATCGAATAACCTTTTTGAATCTCTGATTAAGGTCCCTAGGGTTGGTATTTTTTGAATAAATGTAGCTATATAATATGGATAAATATTTTTGGGAGTGATTTTTTAGGTTTTTTTCAATCCAAAAGTCTATAGATGTGTGAAAAATTTGATGAGGGGTGTCTTTTTATAATTGATAAGGAGTGCCATTTTCATAAATACCCAAAACAATTCTATAATGGCATGTTAAACAAAAAAATGACTCCCAAATTTATAAATATTGTATTTTAATGAATTTTACGTTGATATTCACATTGATGAAAAAGATACATGTTTTAAACATGTTATTTCTTATCCTTTATGTTTATATACATTTACCTTTTTATTTTTCACTGTGGTAATTGGGTTTTTAGCCATGGTTATAATCCTATAATACTGAAATAAAATGATAATTATTTGGAAATTTGGACTCATGGATTCCAAATAGGAAAAGTAATATCAAATAGAAATCCTATATTTGTGGGAAATTCTTTTTATTATGACAATATGTAATGCACAAATCCCATTTTTAGCCTTAATCATGGTAAGAAAATATTGTTGTCATTATCCATCATTATGAAAAAAAATTAAGTTGAAATTATTATATAATATAAATTATCATTATTATAAATATGGAATCTACTTTATTATATTAAATTCACATAAGTGGTATAATTTAATACAAAAATAAACCCACAAATCATATGGGAAAACATTTTTTCACGAAAAGTACTCTTCAATCACAAGATGATTATGCATTAACTAATGACTAGTGATAATAATTAAATGTATTTATATTAAAATAATTATATATATAATCCATAAATTTAATTCAAATAATTCCTTATTAGTATTTATTTTAATTATTTAAAATGGAGGAACATTTTTCATCTAAAAACAGTGTTCATAAAAATTCTTTATTAATCCTAAGAATAACCTTATACTGAAATCAGATATAAAGATGATTCAAATATAATTAATTATTTTAAATAGAAATAATTAATAATTTAATTAATTTGAAATAAAATTCATAACATAATGGTAATTTTAAATAATTTAAATTATTGAAAATAAATGACAATTTTACAAAAAATAGTATTTATGACTGTTAACTAAAAAACTCTTTTTAAAAAAATCCAAAAATTTTACCTCAAGGCAATTTTTATATGATGATTTAAAATATGATATTCCTATTATATTATAAAATTCATTCAGTTGGTATTAATTAATTATAATTCACAAAATAGAACCATTTTTAGGAAAATATGTCTTTAAAACAAAAAATTGTTTTATTGAAAATTAAGTACTTATTCATAAATACATTATATAAAACAATTAAATATTTTATCGTAATGTTATTAAAAATTTTCCTTCATGTCAACATAACAGATAGGTTATAATGTTTATATTAAATAATATTATTTTAATATTATATCATTATTCTTTAAAAACTCAGTGGTGTGTTGTATACGCAATCGTAACCAATGTTCTTATTTTAAAATATCAGACTGTTACAAAAAATGTCACCCATTGTATAGACACTATGTTTTCTAAGTAAGGCGTGATATAAAAATCCCCGAAGGTAATCACCATAGAGTCCATGCTTTTAATTTCCATAATAATCAAAAAATGGTAGTTTGAAATACTTTTAGAATATATATTTTATGCGTGATCTTGTGAATACCAAAAGTCACGATCACACATTTTATAAGTCCTTAATTATTTTTTATTAAAATTAAAAAAAAAATAGTTATAAATAATTTTCTTATCTTAGGCATCATTTAATAAAAACACACATTTAAAAATATATTATTCAATACACCAATGCATGTAAAACATGCCACTAAAAATTACCTTTTATCTTACCTTAGAAATATAACTAATATGGAATCCTAGGATTATAAAATGTAATTGTAACACCCCAAGATTTCATAGTGTGTTATTTCTTCAAAATAATTCAATAACTTGCACTACACGCAACACTGAGTTCAATCACACCATGACTTACAAAAAAAAGCCATTCAAAAGAGGTTATGAATAGTATTATCTAAATTTTAAACTTTATATAATCCTTATAATTTTAGAATCCATATTATGAGTTTCTTAGATATAATGCAAGAACAAATTCATTTTCAGTATTGCACTTTTATCAACTTTTAATAGTGAACCCTTTTTAAATACAATATTTTAAACTTTTTGACTAAATGGGGACATCAAAAATTTAAAATGAAACATCCCAAGCTTCCACGGTACACTTTCTTTGAATAATACAGTAGCGTGTGTTGTACGCAACCTTGAGTTTTAACACACACCACAACCAATCAAACTAGCCGTTATGAATAGTAATACCTACTTTTTAAAATTATATATATTTTATATTTTAAAATGGACTTCATATTTGGATTCGGAATATCGAATTTAGCCTATGGTGAAATTTTGGTACATTTCGGATAACTTTCATATTTTGATGAATAGTGAAAATTACTAAATTTTAATTAAAAACAACTTTTTTAATCAAAATAATTAATAGTGATAAATTATGAATTTTAGTGGTTTTAAAGTATATTTAGAATATATTTTTACCATTTAATATAATGTTGGTCATTGGACATAATTTTACAATTAAACCGAACATAAACAAGTGTCAATCTTTTGATAGTTATTATCTCTTAAAAACACGCTTTTTGTTTTGACAACGGGAATTAATTTTAAATTAATTTCTGCCACTTCTGTGTTTAGAATTTAGGAAAATGGATTCCATATTTGGAATCAGGATGTTAAAATTTTGTAAATAGGTATCTTTTATTTTTAGACATTTTGAATAATTACTGCGGTAAATATTTTATTTACCATGGTTAAGGGTAAATCTGATAAATAAGGGTTACAAAAATAATATTATAATAATACTAAATTATCCTAAAACGTGTCTTAACCCTATTGGTTGTTACATGGTCGACCATGGGCATCTTTGGGTCGATTTTGGGACCCCATGGACCCACTTGTAAGTGATAATGACACTTTATTTTAATTAAGTTAAAATGAATACAAAAATGAGACAAGCATATATCTTTTAGAAAAACAATTTTTACATAGGGTTATATATGATGTATTTTCGATTATAAATATTCATTAGAACGCTAAAACGATTTCCTATATAATGATATTTTATTTATAATTTTTAGACATTAAATAATTTATTTTATATATGACACAATGATGATGCATTAATTACTATAATAGTGAAAAATTAAAATAATTGATATTATAAATACCCAAATAAATATAATATGAAACTTTTAATGAATTAAACTACTTTTCTAGGATAATATGATATATTAGTATTGATTTAATTGACTTTTTTATAATTAATCAATCTGTTATGAGTTTCACAAAAATCAACTATTGAATAGTGTCAAAATTGACATAAAAGAGTTCTTAAAACAAATATTATATTATTAATTGATATTAAATTCCTAAAAATCTAAGGTTCGGCCAACAGACTTATATCATGATAGGTTAATAATTAATTTACCACTTGGGGGTCTCTTGGATGTATATAGTAAGTTTATTAACCATATTATATAAAAATACAAAGAGACATTGTAAAAGTAAAACTAATTAACTTAGAGTTAATACTTAAAGATAAGGTTAATATAAGTACCCAAACCTATCTAAATTCTATTGGTTGAGTGTTTTGCGACCTATCCCAACCTTAACCTTTGAATAATCAACTTTGGAGCCATTAGAAACCGAATATGAATTTATTATAAATTAATATTTCTAGCTTTTCCAAAGGTGCCCCTCACCCCTCTTATAAAAGGGCACTCCTCCTTCTCATTTCTTCACACCTTAAAAGCCTTTTGGTTCGGCCAAACTCTGCCCAAATACTCTCCCAACATCCCTCACTACAACCTAGAGGCCTTAGTTTGGTCAGATAGCCAACCTAAGGAGCCCTTTTGATCAAATCAAAAGGAAGAACCCGAAGAAGAGGTAATGATTTCACCACCCTTCTCCAAGTTCATTTCTTCTTCCACTTCTTCTTCCTTTGTTCTTACCATTCTAAAATAATAACTCCAGTATCTCACATATACTGTGATGTCATTATAAATATGGTACAATCATATTCAGTATTCTATCCCCCCTTTGAATAACATGTCACCATACGTGCGTACGTACGGCTTACCGTCTCCACGTCGTGGTGTAATTGTTATTCAATATAATATTATTTGGATGGGTATAATAATGATGTGTAACTCATGTAAATAATAAATATAACATGTTAATGATTCTGTATATATGATATACCATCCATTTATATATTATTTTAATATCAAAAGAATGATATTGTCGCTCGTGCGTACGTACGGACTACCGTCTCCACGAACGCGATGAGATTCATTCTCCATCGTATCCATTCAAGTATAATTATCATTTGATGATTTAAAAATGATGTTTAAGGACTGGATATCATTCTGGATATGAATAAGATACAACAACCATGGCTTATGTAACAAAACATATAAAAGAAAATGAGTAAGTTAACTCCCGAAACAACGATAATTCTAAGATATTATTAACAAATCAATGTTAAAAGTTCATATATGATATCATATTAATATATATGATTCTTGTATAATTTAATAACAACTATTTCACCATTATACAGGAGGTTAACCTACCCCAACCAAGGAAAAGTACAAGGTAAGGGTTATTTCACAATCTCTTCATTATCCGAGGTTGTTTATACGTAATAATCTACTGGGATTTCTTTATCATCCACATCCATGTTTCTTCGAAATGTATTTCAAAACATATTTATTATTTATAAGAATATGGGTTAAAGTCATTTATACCCTTGTTTGAATTTTTATAAGAGGTTTATAAAGGAATCTTTCCGTCGTTTTCAAAACAAGGTCCTTTTTAACCTTTTCGACAGAATTAAGGTAAGAATGTTTTTTTAAACTTATACGGCGAGTGCGGTTATTTTCCGCCGTTATAAAATCGTCAAAGCTTCCCTTACAAGCTTATAAGAACATTTTCAAGAAAATGTTTTATTTTATATGGCTCTTAAATGATTTCAAAAATAGAAAGAGATATTTCTCTAAAAAGTGTTTTGATTTCATCTATGTCAACATCCTTTGACGGATTTTACGCTTATTTGAAGTTAATTTATTATGATACAAAACTTCCATATTGTAATAAAGTTTTGTGATATGTTTGACTGTGGATGTGCCATTTATATAGCATTCATGGTTTATGAGTAATGTATTGACATTTTGTATGCTAGTTCCAATAAGAATGTTTATATTATATTTCAACCTTTACTTAATATGAATGTGTTGGACAAGTATGTTCCAGGTTGGGGACTGGTTAAAGTAAGCCCTCCAGGTTAGGGACTGGTAAAAGTAAGCCCTCCAGGTTGGGGACTGGTAAAAGTAAGCCCTCCAGGTTAGGGACTGGTAAATGTAAGCCCTCCGGTTTGGTCTCCGATTATTAGAAGGTCTCCGGGTTGGTGTCCGGTTATTAGAGGCACTCCGGGTTTGTGTCCGGTTATTAGAGGCACTCCGGGTTGGGTTCCCGTTACAGTTAGCCCCAAGGTCTTGGGATGAGGCCTTGACAAAGAAATTAAAGTTCAGAATTATGCATTCCAACATTATGAAAGTGGTTATTGATTTTTGCATGTGATTATTCGATTAGTAGAATATCCATGTGAATAAGTAAATGGCATTATTTCATTTTACTTTTGCCATACAATGTTGAAGTTCAAGTTTAAAAGGCTTTTGTTTTAGTAATGCATTGCCTTAAATGTTTATTCTTATTTATGAAAGTTTCCGCTATATTGTTATCCTTACTGGGCATTTGAGCTCACTCATTTTCTATGTTTTATTTTTCCCTGGAAGTGAAGAAGTAAATTATGAATGACCTGCAGGGATATTATGTGGGGATATGAGTGGGGATTATGGAGACATTATGTTATTGTAGTAGTTTTTCATTTTATGATGTAATGTAAAACTTATGAATATATCTAGTATTTCCAAGGCTACTAAACCAATCGGTCTGTCGAGATTTGATCTTTCTTGTGATCATGCCAATGTCATGTAATAATGCACCGACTCTGGGTAACTGGGGTCGGGGCGTTACAGTAATGATGAGGAAATTGATAAATAATTAAAGGATGAATAAGATACTAAAGTATAGAAGAAGTAAGAAATAATCATGAATATGTGTAATGAAAAAAAATTAAAACATCATCAATAAAAATTAGAGTGGAAACCAAATAATATATGTCACCATAATAATAATAATGCATGAAACATGGAGAGGCCCTCTAGCCTACAACTTCCAAAGGTAAAAAGGATTCACCTTTGGAAAATTATCCGACTACATGACCTAATGAAGTTATACAACTTGGGATTCTCAATGCCTCCAAAAACAACCCATAGCTAGTGCCACAATTAAGTTATAACAAAAAACATCTATTTTCCCACTTATTTAGGGCCTCTTATATTCCAATAATAAAATGTACCACATAGAAATAATCTATTCCATTAATAATACTGGGAAGTAATTAAGAACACAATTTGAAACCACTCCTCATTTTAGAAAACCCATTATAAATTTTAATTAAAAATTAAAAAAATGAGGCCATTTCAAAAAAATTTGGTATTTTAAAGTATATTTTTAAATGAAAAAAATCATTTAAAAACACACCTTCCAAACATTTTAGAATAAAAATCCATACATCTAGTTAAATTTTTAGGGCATTACATTTTAAACATTCAACAAAAATTGAAATTATTAATATTTATTATAATATCTTAATACATATATTCACATATTCCCATGTTAATATATTCACATTTCTATATATATAAAAATGAATATGGGTATAAGAACGAAATTTTATGTGTGAAACAGGTAATATCAACCACAAGAGAACAACAAAATTATGGAACATAAAAAATTAATAAAATTTCCCAAAAAAAGCAAATCCAAAATTAATCAAACCCCTAAACACATGTTTCAACCAATAAAGTTTCATAAAAAACTCAAATAATTTTAAAAAACCTAATTCCTCTTCGAAACATACATAGGTATTTTATAAATCAAAAGAGTAATTTATTATTTTATTGAAAATAGAAAATGGGTAAAATCCCATATTAAAACATTTAAAAATAAATTTAAACCAATTACAAACCTTAAAAACATGATTTTATAAATCAAATTAAAAACAATATCATATAAAAATTTAAAGGAAATTAATTTAAAATTCTCAATCATAAGCGGCATATTAGGGAAATTATAAAGTAAAGAAACACATAGCAAGGTCAAGTATAGATGATGTGAATCCTCTAACAGTAGCAAGAGGAAGGAATGAGAGTCCCATAAAACATATTATATATAAAATAAACTTGAAATAAAAACTATCAAAATTTTAGGGATCATATTAGGATTATTGTATCAAAGAGAGAAAAAATCAGGGTCAAAGGAGAGGAAGATGATAGAAGATGGAATGTAATATTACCAAGACTAATTTACATCTAAAATTGCAATATGAATTGCACATAAATATGGGGAGTAGAGGAGGCTAACATGTGAAGGTCATCATAGATGTAGAAGAATTTGAGTGTGGAGTAAGGGTGCAACACACAAATGTTTTAATAAATATTTCTCATTAAATTATTTTAATTCTTCAATAGCTTTCATTGCATGCAACCGTGAGTTTAAGTGAAACATGAGACACTATTAGTATAAAATGACTATTATAACCTAATAGCTAAATTTAAGAGAATATGATTAATAACTAATTTTGAAATAAATATATAGTCCCAACTTAATATGATTGTATGGTAAGTGCTTACAAAATGGTTTCATATTTTTTAGTAAAATTACATTATTCTTAAAAAAATATGTTTTCTTTAAAAATTATTTTTTATTATTTTAATTAATTTCTAGAAGTTATAGAAAATATTTTTTAGAAAATGAATTTAATTTTTTAATTAATAATTATCTTAGAATTATTTATTTCTAAAAACTTTTATTTTTAAAGAATAGTGAAAATAAATATTTTTATTTTAAATTGAATTTATTTTAAATTATTTACATGGTTGGGTAATTATTTATCTTAGATTTATATTTTAATTAGATAATTTTGATTTAAAATAAAAAAAAATTAATTAATAAACTAATTTAATATAAAAACATTAAATGTTATAAAAGGACAATTTTTCTGAAAACTTTTTTTCAGGGAATTTTAATTGTTTTATATTAAATTAATTTCATCAACTTGTTCTTTTTTAATTTTTAAAATGGATGGAAAACATGTATTCATAATATCAAAATTAGGTAACTAAGACTATTTTTTATTCAAATATAATAGTAACCTTGGTAAATATTGTTACCGTGGTAAATGGTAAATTGAGTAATTTAGGATAAAAAAGAAGTTATAAACACTATAAAGTGTCTCTAAAATATGAAAATATTGTATTAGATGAATAAAACTAAACCATTAACACATAATTTTTTAATATAAGTTTTTTAATTGACAATTTTTCATTCAATTGATATATATAATATATAAATCAATACTTATAAAATGCCACTTTCTATGTATTTAATATCCCATATATATCTACATGGAGAAAAAGTTATGTTATGAACAAATAAAACTGTAAATTTTTAACTTAATAAAAAAAGTTCATAATATATATTTATTTTTGAATTTTTGGGTCACTTAGATGAAATTATGGCCTTTATAATATTTTATTTAATTAGAGATTAAAGATATCAAATTATTATTTTAAAAACTATATCCTTTTTTATATATTTGAATACAAAAAAATACTAATCTATAAATATTCTTATAAAATATAAAATATTTATCTTTACTAAGTATTTTATTCTTAATCATTAGTGAAAAATTAATTATATTAAATAATTACACAATACTTCTATAGTAATTAATTTATTAATGGGAATATCAAATAAATTTTACTATGAATAATAAAATAAATATAATTTGATATAACTAATGTGATAGACAAATTTTCTAGATGATATTGACTGCTTAGAAATATAATAAAATATATTTTTCCAGGTTAACTTGTTATCTGGATATTTATAAAAGTTTAAGTAATGAATACTATCAAAATTGACACTAATGATATTTTTATAAAATAATATTTTCTTCAATTATGAAAAAATAAAATCAAAGTATAAGGTCTAAAATATTATAAATTTTCATTTATGATTTAATTGACAGCATAAAACAAAATTTGACAACCGTTTAATATTGAAAAATTTGTTAACTTAATTAAATTTAAAATATATTAACTAAAGGATAATAAAAATTATAAGGTTCAAAATAATACCAAAACATGTCTAAAATAAAATGTATGATGATATTAAAATATTAACTCATTTTATATTTGAATAAATTTTTTTTGGATGAATTTTTATTGATATTTTAATTTTTATAAATTAATATTTTGGGAGGATTCCAAAATGAACCTCGCATCAATTATAAAAGGGTGAATCCTCCCTCAATTATTCATATGAAATTTAGCAATAAATATACACCATAATCTAGCAATATATCTTCTAAACATTAGTAGAAACATTTTAGATGTTCCAATATTCTCAAAATACCAACCCTAGTGTCCCTAAGAGGATATCAAAAGGAAGTCTCCAAAGAATAAGTAATCATCTTTACCTACTCTTTCAAAATTATTTCTTCTTCCACTTCCTCTTATAATATTGTTTCCATTGTAAAGTAATAAATTCATTATAATATATATTATGATATTTTATTATGATTATGGAACAACTATATTCCACCTTTTATACATCCAATGAAAAAAATCACAGCTCGTGCGTACGTATGACTTACCATCTTCACACTGTGGAGTAATCTATTTTTCATCACCACATTATTTTTATGGGTATAATGATAGAAATTATAGATATATATAATACTTATAAAAACATATTGATTCTGAAAAAAAAATATACCAACCACTTTCTTACTATTTTATAATTAAATAAATGATACCATCGCCCGTGTGTATGTACCCATTACCGTCTCCACGATGCGATGCAATTTATATTACACATTTACCATTCAGTAATGATTATATAAATGTATAAAATGAATAAATATCATAAATATTTACTTAATATAATTATTTAAATGATGTAACTATATCCTTTGCATAAGAATTGGGACATATACGACCAAACATACAAAGAAAAATGAAGTAGTTAACACCCAATGGATGAGTAAAAATGAAATATAATTAACAAATGGGTTACAATATGATCATATGTGATATCATAAATATAAATATTGTTCTAGAATAAGTTTCTTACATTATTTAATCCATTATAAATTATTTTCATGTATGTCTGAAGGAAATTAGACCTGAAGTAGGGGTTAATTTCACAATGTCTTTATTATTCACGATTGATTATAAGTAGGTATCTAATGGGTAATATTTATTTTCCATTTCCATGTTTCTTAAAAAATTCCCAAAATATTTTTACTATTATTATAATATTTTTTAATGTAATTTTTATTAATTTTTTCTTTTTACTAAATCTTTTTAAAAGAATATTTTATCGTTTTTGCAATGAGTTACTTTAATACATTTCAAGAAAACGTTTGAGATGAATGTTTTTTAACTTATACAGAATGAAAATACATTTCTAATGTCATTAATCCTTGATTTATTTATGTTTACATTAATATCTTAAAAGTTTATCTTAATATAAAGTTTTTTCATTTAAAATTGTGTGGAATTTTAATAACATGAACTATTTTCAATGAAAATTACTTCCTTTTGGAATAACTAAAAAAAAATAATGATATATAGTTTATATATGATCATATAACGAAGTCAGGACACATAATAACTATCATAGAATAATTATATATTTATTATATTTCAATAATATACATTAATTAATTAGTAAGATTTCATAGAGTAACCCTTTGTAGTATATCTGATTGGGATCCGAGATTACCTTGGCATTGTGGATAAGTATCCAGCTAGCTCTAGATATAGAGTTATGTTTCAGATGATTATCATCGTATGATGGATGGTTAATCTAAGAGTTAAATTAAAATTCCAAAATAAATTTTTAGAGCTCCCTCTATGTATTTTAATGTTTTTTGGTCTTAACACCTAACTTTTTTAGAATTTAATTAATATAATAGTTTTCACCCAAGTATTTAGGTGGATCCTTTTAAATCCCTCCATGTTAAGAAGTGAAAAAAAACAATATTTTGGAATGAATTTGGGGAAAGAAAAATATTGTGACCTTATCTATTTGAGGAGATAGTAGAGAAGGGTAAATCAATTAAACAACATATAATAGCGTCTCAAAGTCGAAAAAAAAGTTATGATGACAATTGATAAAAACACCTAGAGTTTGAAGTGGGTGACATGGTATATCTATTAATATCTCTCTGGCAGAGAGTGATGAGATTTGGTAATAAGGAAAAGCTGAAACCAAGTTATATTAGTCTATTTTAAATTATAGATCATTTTTGGAAGATAGCTTATTGATTAGAGATTCCACCGAATCTCTCTCAAGTTCATGATGTGTTACATATATCTCTTCTGAGAAAGTTTGTACTTGATCCTTCACATGTAATAAAATAAGAGGTAATACCACTAGATAAATATATTTCATATAAAAAACAATCGATATAGATTTTATATCATATGGGGAATGTTATATAAAAAAAGACCACTTGCTTGGTTAATGTTTTATACGGGAACCACCAATTTGAAGAAGCTATGTAGGTACCTGAGGAAGTGACGAGGTGGATTTATCCTCATATATTTGTATCCATGTTATGAATTTTGGGGGTTAAATTTATTTTATGTGGTGTTAGCATAACAAGATTGTATTTTCATAAATATTTCTCTTTAAATAATTTTAATTCTTTAATAGCTTGAATTGCATGCAACTGTGAGTTTAAACGAACCACAAGGCACTGTTAATATAAAATGAATATTATAACCTAGATATTAAATTCAAAGGAAAAAATTTAACAAATAATTTTTGAAATAAATATAATGGTCCAACTCAATATGAATTTATTGATATGTTCTTAGAAAATGATCCCCCAATTTTTAGTAAAATCACTTTATTCATCAAAAAAATATGCTTTCATCAAAAATAATTTATTATTATTTTTTAAAATTTATAAAAGATTTAGAAAATATATTTTAGCAACTGAATTTAATTTTACTATTCGTAATTATTTTTTAAAAAAATCTGAAAACATTTATATTTTTACAGAGTAGTTAAAGTAATGATTTTTATTAAAAATTATATATTATTTTAAAATATTTACAAAGAAAAATTTTATTTTGGATTAGTTTTAAATTTTAAATAGAATTTAATAATTTAAAATAATATATTATTGTTTTTTAAAATAGTTTTATTAAAAAATTGGTATAAAAACATTTTATGTTTTAAAAGGACATTTTTCCAAAAAAAGAGTTTTCATGGAATTTTAACGGTTTTGTGTTAAATTAAATTATTAAGATTCTCTGTTTTGAATTTTAAATTTTTTTTCCAGTATTAGATTCATAAGGTAAATTGTAGTAAATATAACCTTTTTAGACAAAATTAATAGTAACCTTGGTAAATTGGTTTACCACGGTAAAGGGTAAATTGAGTAATTTAGGTTAAAAATAAAATTATAAAGACTATAAAATGAATCTAACACATGAAAAAACTTTTATTGGATGAATATACATAAACCATTATCACATAATTATATAATTTATTTTTTCTAATTGACATTTTTCCATAAAAATGACTTGTAATATATTTAAATCAAAGAAAGTTACAATATATCACATTCTTTGTCTTTAATATCCCTTATATAACTACATGTGGAAAAAGATATGTTATTAATGAATATAACTATAAATATTTATCTTAATAAAAAAATAATGACAATGTAAAATTATTTTGTACTATCTAGGTCACTTTTATGAGATTATGGTATTTATAATATTTTGTTTAATAAGACTTTAAATATTCCACATTCATGTTTTAAATACTATATCAATTTTAATATAGGGTGACACAAAATAAATATTCTACTATAAATATTCTTATGAAATATAGAGTATTTAACTTCATGATTTTTTTTTATTTTCCATTTTTAGTCAAAAAGTAAATATATTAAACAATTAAACAATACTCATGTAGTAATAGTTCTATTATTGGAAATATCAATTAAATATTACGAAAAATAAGAAAATAAATATAATTTTATATAATTAATGTGATAAATTATTTTTCATATGAAATTTAACTCTTATATGTATAATAATAAAATTAATGTTAACTGGTTATCTGGATATCTTTAAAATTCCAAGTAGTTAATTGTGTCAAGATTGAAAATAATGATATTTTATCAAAATAATATGTTCTTAAATTATTTAAAAAACAGAAAACATCATTAAAAATTCAAAAAAAAATTATAATATGGTAAAAATATATAAAATCATCATTTGAAATAATATAAGTAAAATTAAAAACCTTTTAATATTGAAAATTTTATTATCAAATTAAAATAGTTTAACTAAGGGTTAATCAAAATGATAAGGTTTAAAATAATACCACATCTAGTCTAAAATTAATTTTTTTATGATATTACCACCTTATCTAATTTTATCATCAAATAAATATTATTTTTGGGAATTTCTATTAATATTTAATTTGTTATAAATTAGTATTTTGAGAAAATTATAAAAGTACCCCTCACCACAATTATAAAAGGGAACATCCTCCCTCCCATTTTCACATTAAATTGTTCATTCTATATAAACCTTAACCAACCAATTTCTCTTCCCAAATTCACTATCAACATTCTATAGGTTTTTTGTTCTAAAAATACAAACCATGGTGCTCTTAAGAGGAGATCTAAAGGAAGTTCTCCAATGGAGAGGTGATCATATTTACCGACACTTTCAAGATTATTTATTCTTCCACTTCCAATTATTGTGTTGTTTCCATTAAAAAAAATACAATATCATATATATTTTAAAATGTTAGTATGCTTACGAAACAATCATATTGCACATTTTATCCATCCTACGAAAAAATTATCACGCGTGCGTAAGTATGGCTTATCATCTCCACAAAGTGGTGTAATATGTTTTTCATAATAACATTATTTTGATGGGTATAATTATAGAAATAATATATATATATATATATAATAATAATTATAATATGATGATGATTCTGGAACAAAATATATACCATCCACATTCATGCTCTTTTTTTATTAATGTAATGATACCATTGCTCATGCGTGATAGGGCATACCATCTCCACAACGCGATTCAATCCATTTTATATATTCACCATTCAATAATGATTATATAAATTTTTATAATGAATAAATATATTATATATTACCATAATATCATTCATTAAATGATAGAATTATATTTTATTCACAATTATTAAGGGATATATGAAAAAACATGCATAGTAAAATGAAGCAGTTAACACCTGAAAGGATAGAAATAATGAAATATTATTAACAAACAAGTGATAATTTTATCAAAATGATGTCATAAATATGAATATGGTTTTGGAAAAAGATAATGAAATTCTTTAATACAATATACAAGATTTTCAAATATTCATGAGGGAAATCAAACCTAAGGTAAGGGTTAATTTCACTACTTCATTATTATTTGGGATTATTTCTATGTAAGTATCTTCCAGCACATATTTATATTCCACGTACTTGTTTCTTAAAAAAAATTAATATTATTTTTAATATTTTTAAAAAATATTTTCAATTCAATTTTACCCATGTATTAATTTTGACTAAATTATTTGAATGGACTATTTTTTTTGTTTTCATAAAAAGTTTCTTTGGTAAAAGTTTTGGAAAAAGTATGAGAAGAATGTTTTTTAACATATATTACATGAATATATTTTCATTATTTTGTGATGTCTTAATGCCATGAAGTTTCCTTCACATTATTAAATGTTATTTTAGGTGTAAAATATTTCTTTTAAAATTGCACAGTATTTTTTATAAAATGAAATGTTTTCAAATCATAAAGCATATTTTTCTTAAGAATTATTTTCATGTGATCTCTCAAGAATATTGTCTATATATGATAACATTATTTGATGTCAATTATGATTTATTGGGTATATTGGTAAATTATATTACCCATAGTATTAATATGGTCAGTCAATGTTTATGATGGAATGATATTTATGAAACACATCTCTTTTCCATGGGTTATGTTAGGAATAAATTATGTTTATGAAACCTATTTATTTTTAACAAATTTCATATGATGAATGATTTATGTTCTTGTGCAACAGATATGAATGGTTTTAATTATGTCATTGGTGGGACCTATATTTCCCTTCAATTCAATGGGTAATGATTTATTTCTCATCAGACATAAAAGAAAGGATTGGAAAATTTGATTGATTATGTAACACCACAATCTTCCATGGTACACTTCTCTTTGAATAATACAATAGCGTGTGTTGTATGCAACTTCGAGTTATAACACACACCACAACCAATCAAACTAGCCGTTATGAATAATAATAAATTTTTTTTTAAATTTTATGAATATTATTTTTCAAAATGGACTTCAATTTTGGATTTGGAATATCTAAATTAGCTTATGGTGAATTTTTTGTGTTTTTCTGAAAACTTTCAATTTTTTATGAATTGTGAAAAACACTGAGTTATTAGTTAAAACCGGTATTTTATTTAAATAATTATTTATTTTATTTAAATTTATTTTATTTAAAAATAGATACATTATACCCATATAAGTTCAATGTAATTCATTAAAGTCAATTTATATTAATTTTAGATATATAATAATTTTATTGAACTTTTCACAGTCTTTTACCCACCTTCTAAGAGAATTTGGAAATTCACATAAAACATAATTTTACCACATCTGTGAGTGGAATTTTGAAAATCCAAGAGACACGGTTAATATCAAGTAGTAAAATGTGGTTCAATATGATGAAAATAATTTTTTGTGGATAGTAACTTTTTACTTTTATTTACTACAGTTAAAAGTAGATATGGTAATTAAGGGTAAAAATGATATTAATATTACCCTAACACATGTCATAATTCTATTGGACAAGTGTATCTCAACCAGAACCAACCTTAGGAATAAGATATTATCTTTTAGGTCCACTTGGATTAGATTAGGACATTTATTATTATTTAATTCAAAGAAGAGTTAAAAGAGTTAAAATCAATGTTTAATAACTAATTTTTTTTAAAAAAAATAGGGTTATACATAAGTTAAATTAGATTATAAATATTCATTAGAAAGAAAAAAATATTTAATACATAGTTGTATTTTATTTATAATTTTTATACCTTAAATAAGTTAATTTATTTATGACACAATGACGATACAGTAATTACAGTATTAATGAAACATTAAGATAATTGATATTATAAATATCAAACTAAATGTAATTTAAGACATTTAATGAATTTCGCTCATTTTATAGGTTAATATGACATGTTATAATTACTTAAATGAATGTTATTAGAATTAATAACGTTGTTAAGACTTTAACAAAAATCAATTATTAAATAGTGTCAAAATTGACATAAAGGAGTATTTAAAATAAATATTATATTATTAATTGATATTCATTTCATAAAATTCTATGGTTCACCCAAATGAATTAGTTAAGGTTATATATATTAATAATGAACCACTTGGGGTTCTCTTGTCTTGTTATTGTATCTTTATTAACCATAAAATATAAAAATACAAAGAGACAAGGTAAATGTCAATCTATTTAACTAAGAGTTAAATATAAATGATAAGGTTAAAATAGTGTCCCAAACCTGTCTAAAATCTATTGGTTGAGTGGAGTTCGACCCATCCCAACCATATCCTTTAAATAAGTCACTTTTGAGCCATTATAAACTGAATATCAATTTATTATAAAATAATATTTTATGTTTCTCCTAAGGTCCCCCTCACCCCTCTTAAAAAAGGGAACTCCCCTTCTCTCAAATTCATACCTTCAAAGCCATTTGGATCAGCCATACCCTAGTCAAATATTCACTAGAATTCACTCAATTCTACCTAGAGGCCTTAGTTTGAGCAGAAAGCCAACCAAAGGATCCGTTTTGATCAAATCAAAAGCCAAAACACGATTAAGATGTAATGTTTTCACCACCCTCTTTCATGTTCCTTTCTTCTTAAACTTCTTCTTTCTTTGTTATTACCATTCTAAAATAATAACTCCAATATATTTTATATACTGTGATTTTATTATAAATATGGTAAAACTATATTCAGTATTCTATCCATCCTTTGAATGACATGTCACCATACGTGTGTACGTACAGTTTACCGTCTCCACGTAGTGGTGTAATTGTTATTCAAAACATTATTATTTGGATGGGTATAATAATGATGTTTAATTCATGTAAATAATAAATATAACATGATAATGATTCGGTATATATTATATACCATCAAATTATATATTACTTTAATATCAAAAGAATGATATTGTCACCCGTGCGTACCTACGGATTACCCTCTCCACGAACGCGATGAGATCCATTCCCCTTCATATCCATTCAAGAATAAAATTCATTTGATGATTAAAAATAATTTTTAGAGACATAATATCATTCTGGATATGAATAATATATATCCCATCCATAAAAAATATGGCTCACCTAACAAATAATATAAAGGAAAACGAATCTGTTAACACCTAAAACGATGATAATACTAAGATATTATTAACAAATCAATGTTAAAAGATCATATATGATATCATATTAATTTATAGGATTCTTGTATAATTTAATATCAATTATTTCACCATTATACAGGAGGTTAGCATACCCTTAACCAAGGAAAAGTAGAAGGTAAGGGTTTATTTCTCAATCTCTTCATTATCCGAGATTGTTTATACGTAATTATCTAATGAGACCTCTTTATCATCCACATCCATGTTACTTAAAAATTAATTTCAAATCATTCATAATATTTTATAGACTATGTGTTAAAGTCATTTATACCCTTGTTTTATTTTTATAAGAAGTTTATAAAGGAATATTTCTGTCGTTTTCCAAACAAGGTCCTCTTTAACCTTTTTCTACAGAATTAAGGTAAGAATGTCTTTTTTAACTTATACGACGGCTGCGGCTAGTTTCCACCTTTATTATATCATATAAGAATCACTAAAAGATTATAAGAATATTTTCAAATTAATTGTTTTCTTTTATAATTATGCGACATTTAAATGATTTTAGAAAAAAGAGATATTTCTATCAAATTGTTTTGATTTCATCTATGTCAACATCCTTTGAGAGATTTTAATCTTATTTGAAGTTTATTTATTATGATACAAAATTTACATATTGTATTGATGATTTTGTGATATGTTTGACTGTGGATGTGTTATTTTTATGCCATTCATGGTTTATGGAGGAAGTATTGACATTTCATATACTAGTTTTAATATAAATGTTTATGTTATGTTAAACCTGTTCATATGAGGAATGCATTGGACTTAATAAGTGATGGGTGGAGCCCGCTATAGCTCCATGATGCATCGGTAGGTCTCATGATACAAAATAGTGTCTTGGAAGGAGGCCTAGACAAAATTATATTTCTAGTCATGGCACAAGGCCTTTAATATGTGGTTATGATAGTTTGGAATTATGCATTCCATCAGTATGAATGTGGTTATTGATATTGCATGTGATTATTCGACTAGTAGAATATCCATGTGAATAGGTAAATGGCATTATTTAATTTTATTTATGTCATATTATACTGAAGTTCAAGTTTAAAAGGTTTTTATTTTAGTTATACATTGCCTTAAATGTTTATGGTTATTTGTGAATGTTTCTTATATATTGTTATCCTTACTGAGCATCTGAGCTCAACCCTTTCCATGTTTTTTTCCCAGGATGTGATGAAATATTTTATGACTAACCTATAAGGATAGTTTGAAGGGGATATGAGTGTGTACTATAGATAATATGTTATTGTAGTTTTTCACTTTATGATGTAATGTAACATTTATGAATGTATCAAGTGTTTCCAAGGCTACTAAACTAATCGGTCTTTCGAGACATGATCTTTTGTGATCATGCCAATGTTATGTGATAATGCATTGACTCTGGATAATTGGGGTCAGGGCATTATAGTTGGTATCAGAGGAATTTTATTACAAACCTTTGATACAATATTTAGATAAACTCTGATTAGAGCACATAGCCCTATGATAGAATTTGAGGATTAGTATAGAAGAATTTCCTAGAATTTTGGTATTTTAGAGATTTTGTGACTTTTCTGAGCAATACATCCTTGTTTGGATACGAGCAGGTAGAGTGGATCTGGCACAGATGTACCTATGGGTAAAACCCGAAAACACTGCTTTGAGATAGACTCGAACGGGAACTGGTGCACGACAATGGGCTTGCTGCACTCTTGGTTACGACACTCCTGGGGGATACTCTTAGGATAATTCTCATTTTCATTACAAACCAGTATGAAGGGTTTATGAATATATACTACCTCAAAGAAAACATTTTTATGATTATGGATTATATCCATAAATTGTTCAATTTTTTAAATTGTTTTACATGTATGGAATTATGTATTTCGATTCATAAACTGGTCTAGTTTATTACATTGTTTAGAAATGGATCCTAGTGGAAGGAATAGAAACTGTATCAATGCACACACTCCATATAGGGATTTACCTCCTACTCAAGATAATTATAGTGGAGCCGTTGATGCAACTAGTGCTGATTAGCTAATCACCATACTGGGACAACTCACTCAGGTTATGGATAATAACCTTACTCATATAGAGCACCCAGATCCATAGTGTGGCAGATCAATGTTTGATTGCTTCATAAGGCAACAACCACCAATGTTCTATGGGAGTAAAAATCCATCAGTAGCTGGGAAATGGATAAATTCCTTAGAGAAAATATTCCATGCCTTGGAGAGTAGTAAAATGGAAAAAGTTATCATGGCAGTTTACCACCTCACTGGAGATTCTGATCAATGGTGGTCATTGATTCAAGACACAAAGAAATATGATGAAGTATCAAATATGGAATGGAGGGCATTCAAAGAGTTTTTCATAGAAAAATAAATTCTTCATGACGATTGAGCAGATATAAAAAGGCAATTTCTGAGTCTGAGATAAAAGGAGGATGAGAATGTCGCAAAGTATGAGGCTAACTATACAAGGTTAGCGAGGCATGCAGTGGGTTATATACGTAACCCAAGGAGTAATATTGATCATTTATTTGATGGGTTAAAACCATTTCTCTATAGAGCATTAGTCTCGCAATCCTTCTCTTTGTACGTAGATATTGTCTCGTGTGCCATCAAGACAGAAAAATTATTCACTAAGTCTTATGACTTTAAATCAAAGCAATAGAAGAAGAGATCTCCCAATCACTCAGGAAATGCAAATAAGGGGAAGAAGGGAAAAGTTGAATATCCATCATATAGTAAATGTAGGAAGAAACACCCTGGTACTTGCTTAAAATGAATGGGAGTCTGTTATAAGTGTGGTGAAAAAGGCCACCAAGCTCCTGATTGTAAAGGGAAGACAGAAGCTAATGATGTTCAATGCTACAATTGTAGGGAGATGTGACATTATGAAAATGAATGTCATAAGTGTCATGGGAACTTACCTTAGAAAAGGCCAAGGGATCAAGGCCAAGCTTATGCTATCACTACTACTGAGGTAGAATCTCCAAAACACGTGGTGGTAGGTAATTTAATAGTTTCCTCAAGTTTAGAAAATGCATTATTCGATTCTGGATCATCGCATTGTTTCATATCTTCCAAGTTTTCTATGAAAATTAGATATTTTCAATTTGATTTAACATGGGAGTTTTCAGTCAAAACTCCTAAGGGAAGTATCATTGCAACAATGTTTTTTGAATCATTCCCCATTATAGCACATAAATGTTCTTTATCTACGGATCTCATTTTCATACCTATGATTGAATTTGATATAATCCTCGATATGGATTGGATTTCAGACCATGATGCAAAAATTTATTGTAATAAGAAGAAGGTTACTATTTTTTATGATGATGATATGGAACACCTTATCATTAGAGCGGAATCATCACCACTTAATTCTTACCTAGATCCACCCCCAGTAGCTCAATTAAATTTAATTATTGGGGAGGAAGAGAATGAAATGATTTTGGGTGGGGAAAGGAATGTTGAAATAGAGGATTTACCAATTGTGAGTGAATATGTTGATGTGTTTCCAGAATATTTACCTAGACATCCTCTAGAATGAGAAATTGAGTTTTCCATTGATTTAATTCCGGGATCAAGGCCCATATCGAAGACCCCTTATAGAATGGCCATTTTGGAATTAGTTGAACTAAAGAAACAACTAGAGGAATTGAGTAATAAGGGATTTCTTCTCCTTAGTGTTTCCTAATGGGGAGCCCCGATCCTTTTTGTTAAGAAGAAAGATGGATCTATGAGGTTATATATCGACTATAGGGAAATCAATGCTATTACTATAATGAAAAAGTATCCCCTACCTCGCATTGATGATTTATTTTACCAACTACATGGATCTCAATACTTTTCAAAGATTGAACTTTAATATGGATACTACCAGTTGTGTGTGAAGAAGGAGGACATTCTGAAGACAGCATTTCGAACCAGGTACGGGCATTATGAGAATATAGTAATGCCTTTTGGGCGGACTAATTCACCATCGGTATTCATGGATCTAATGAATAGAGTTTTCAAGGAATATATTGATGATTTTGTAGTGGTATTTTTTGATGATATCTTGGTATTCTCCAAAAGCTACAAATATCATGAAAATCACTTGCGTATTATCCTGAAGACTCTGAGAAGACACGAATTATATGTGATTTTTAGCAAGTGTGAATTTTGGCTTCATGATATTTCGTTTCTTGGCTATATTGTCTCTATGGATGGAATATCTGTTAATCCTTCTAAGAAAAGAGCAATCCATGAATGGCCAGCACCAATGAGTATAACTGAGGTATGTAGTTTTATTGGTTTATCAGGTTATTATGGATGTTTCGTCCAGAACTTTGCCTGATTGGCTAACCCATTAACGAAGCTCACACATAAAAGGGTTAAATTTGTTTGGAAAAATGAGTGTGAAGAATGTTTTGAAGAACTGAAGAGATGTTTAGTCAATGCTCCTATATTGACTCTACCATCAGGGAAAGATGGGTTCATTATTTGTAGTGATGCATCAAAGAAATTACTTGGTTGTGTCCTTATGCAGAATGATAGAGTTATTGCCTAAGCATCACGACAACTGAAAATTCATGAGAAAAACTATCCTAATCATGATCTTGAGTTAGCTACTGTAATCTTTTCTTTGAAGATATGGATACATTATCTCTATGGTAAAAAATGTGAGATATATATTGACCATAAGAGTTTGAAGTACATTTTCTCACAGAAAGAACTCAACATGAGGCAAAGGCGATGGCTTGAAATACTCAAGGATTATTATTGCATGATACACTACCACACGGGGAAGGCAAATAAAGTGGAAGATGCTTTGATCAGAAAGGATCATGGAGTTTTTAACATGATGAGAGTTTAAAGGGATCTTATTTTCATGGATTTGGTAAAGATGGATATGGGAATCACCATGGAAGGTGAAACATCAATTATTTTTCAAATGCTTGCCAGAACATCTTTAATAGAAATGATTAAGAGTTCCCAGACCGATGATGAATAATTTCAAAAGAAGATTAAAGATGTGAATGATCGGAGATTGGGAGACTTTGTGTATGAAGAAGGAATTTTAAAATTTGGGAAGAGACTTTGTGTTCATAATATACCTAATCTAAAAAGGAAATTGTTGGATGATGCTCATAGTTCCAATTTCTCTATTCACCCTGGGAGCACCAATATATATATAGATTTTAAGGAACGTTTTTGGTGGGAAAACATGAAGAGGGAGATTTCTTATTTTGTGTCAATATGTATGGTTTGTTAACAAGTGAAAGATGGAAGGAAACATCCTAGAGGAGTCATGAAACCTCTTCCTATACTTGAGTGGAAATGGGATAATATCACAATGAACTTTGTCATGGGACTACCAAAGACTCCTAGAAGGAATGATGAAAGATCGGTTATTGTTGATCGTCTTACCAATTCAGTAAATTTTCATTCTATAAGAGAAGATATACCACTTGAAAGTCTAGTAAAACTATATATTAATGAAGTTTCGAGACTTCATGGAGTACCCCTATCGATTGTTTCTGATTGTGATCCCTGTTTTACTTCAAGATTCTAAAAGAGTCTTCAAAAGTCCTTGGATACTGAACTTTGATTGAGCACTCCCTACCACCCTCAAACAGATGGTCAATAAGAAAGGACTATAGAAACCTTAGAGGACATGTCGAGATCATGATCACTTGACTTTCAGGGTATGTGGGATCAATATTTACCTCTCGTAGAATTTTCCTATAATAATAGCTTCCATTAATGTATTCAGATAGCACCATATGAAGCATTGTACAAAAAGAGATGTCACACACCAACCTGTTGGGATGACGTTGGTGAAAGAAAACTCATAGGCCTAGAACTAGTGGAGGAAACGATGAAAAAGGTAAAGTTAATCCAAAACCACATCAAAGTAGCTCAAAGTAAGCTGAAGATCTATGCCCATAATTGAAGGAAGGATTTGGAATTTCATGTAAGAGATCATGTTTTCTTGAAGGTATCTCCATGGAAGGGAGTTATACATTTTGGTAAGAAGGGTAAATTGAGTCCCATGTATATCAGACCTTTTGAAATTCTTGAATGAATTGGGGCTGTAGCTTATCGTTTGGCAATGCCGCCAAATCTCTCCAAAGTTCACAATGTGTTCCATGTATCACTATTGAGAAAATACATGCCTGACCCAACGCATGTACTCACCCATGATGATGTGGAACTGGAACCCAATATATCTTATTGCGAAGAGCCAATAAGGATTCTTGATACTAGAGAACAAGTGTTGAGAAACCAGACAACTCATCTGGTAAAAGTTCTATGAAAAAACCATAAGATGGAAGAGGCAACATGGGAACCCGAGGAACTTATGATGAATAACTACCCGAGTACTTTCATGCGGTATTATTCTAGAAATTTTGAGAACGGAATTACTTGATGGAGGGGATAATGTAACACCCCAAGCTCCAATGGTACGCTTCTCTTCGAATAATATAGAAGCGTCTGTTGTACGCAACTTTGAGTTCTAACACACACCACAACCAATCAAACTAGCCATTATGAATAATAATACAAATTTTTAAAATTTTCTAAATATTATTTTTTAAAATGGAATTTTTTTTTGGATTCGTAATATCAAAATTAGCCTAGGGTGAATTTCTAGTGTTTTTCTGAAAACTTACAATTTTTGATGAACAGTGAAAACACTAACTTATTAGTTAAAACCAGATTTTTATTTAAATAATTTTTTATTTTATTTAAAATTATTTTAGGTCAAAATAGATACATAATACCTATATAAGTTCAATTTAATTCATTAAAGGCAATTTATATTAATTTTAGATATATAAAAAATTTATTGAACTCTTCACCGTCTTTTACCCACCTCCTAGGAGAATTTGGAAATTCACATAAAACATAATTTTACCGCTTCTGTGAGTGGAATTTCAAAAATCCAAGAGACATGGTTAATATCAAGGAGAAATATATGGTTTAATAAGATAAAAATAATTTTTGGCGAATAGTAACATTTTACTTTTATTTACCACAGTTAAAAGTAGATAGGGTAATTAAGGGTAAAAATGATATTAATATTACCCTAAAACATCTCCTAATTCTATTGTAAAAGTGTATCTCGACCAGAAAATACCTTATGAATAAAATATTATCATTTAGGTCCATTTGGATTAGATTAGTACATTTATTATTATTTAATTCAAAGAAGAGTTAAAATAGTTAAAATCAAATTTTAATAACTAAAACATTTTTAATATAGTGTTATACATAAGATAAATTCGATTATAAATATTCAGTAGAAAGATAAAGAGATTTCTTACATAATGGTATTTTTTATAAAATTTCTAGACCTAAAATAATTAAATTTATTTATGAAACAATGATGATGCAGTAATTACTGTATTAATGAAGGATTAAGATAATTGATATTATAAATATCAAAATAATTATAATTTAAGGCTTTTTATGAATTTCAATAATTTTTTAGTTTAATATGAAATTTTATAATTGGTTAAATGAATTTTTTTCGAATTAATAAAGTTGCTAAGACTTTATCAAAAATAAATTATTAGATAGTGTCAAAATTGACATAAAGGAGTATTTAAAATAAATATTATACTATTAATTGATATTCATTTCTTAAAAATCTAAGGTTCAGAAAAATGACTTATATAAGGTTATATATATTAATAATGAACCACTTGTGGTTCTCGTGGCTTGTTATAGTATTTTTATTAACCATATAATATAAAAATATAAAGAGACATGGTAAATGTCAAACTATTTAACTAAGAGTTAAATATAAATGATAAGGTTAATATAGTGACCCAAACCTGTCTAAAATCTATTGGTTGAGTGTAATTAGACCCACCCCACCTTAGCCACAAAATATGACACTTTTGGGAAATTATAAACCGAATATGAATTTATTATAAAACAATA
This sequence comes from Viscum album, assembly GCA_963277665.1. NCBI lineage: Eukaryota > Viridiplantae > Streptophyta > Magnoliopsida > Santalales > Viscaceae > Viscum > Viscum album. Next base: position 1,434,759,033 of record OY728140.1, read on the forward strand.
TTTTATGTTTTTCCTAAGGTGCCCCTCTCCCCTCTTATAAAAGGGAACTCCCCCTTCTCTCAAATTTATACCTTCAAATCCTTTTGGTTCGGCCAAAAACTACCCAAATATTCTCTCAAATTCCCTCACTTCAACCTAGAGGCCATAGTTTGGTCAAAAATCCATCCTAAAGAGCCCTTTTGATCAAATCAAAAAGAGGAACCTGATAAAGAGGTAATGTTTTTACAACCCTCTTTCAAGTTTCTTTCTTCTTCAACTTCTTCATTATTTGTAATTACCATTATACTATAATAAATCTAGTATTATATATATACAGTGATTTTATTCTAAATATGTTAAAACTATATTCAGTATTCTATCAATCATTTAAATTACATGTCACCATACGTGTATACGTACGGCTTACCGTCTCCACGTCGTGGTGTAATTGTTATTCAAAACATCATTATTTGGATAGGTATAATAATGATGTGTATTTCATGTAAATAATAATTATATCATGATAATGACTCTATATATATTATATACCATCCAATTATATATTATTTTAATATTAAAAGAATTATATGGTCGCTCGTGCGTATGTACGGATTACTGTCTCCACAAACTCGATGAGATTCATTCCCCATCGTATCCATTCAAGACTAAATTTCATTTGATGATTAAAAATAATTTTTAGAGACATGATATCATTCTGGATATGTATAATATACATCCCATCCATAACAAATATGGATCACATAATAACGAATATAAAGGAAAATGAATCCATTAACCCCTGAAACGATGATAATACTATGATATTATTACCAAATCAATGTTAAAAGATCATATATGATATCAAATTAATTTATATGATTCTTGAATAATTAAATAAAAATTATTTCACCATTATACAAGAGGTTAACCTACCCTCAACCATGGAAAAGTACAAGCTAAGGGTTTATTTCGCAATCTCTTCATTATCAGAGGTTGTTTATATGTAATTTTCTACTGGGACCTCTTTATCATCCATATCCATGTTTCTTAAAAATGTATTTCAAATCATTATTACTATTTTATAGACTATAGGTTAAAGTCATATATACCCTTGTTGACTTTTTATAAGATGTTTATAAAGAAATCTTTCTGTTGTTTTCCAAACAAGGTCCTTTTTAACCTTTTTCTATAGAATTAAGCTAAAAATGTCTTTTTTTAACTTATACAGTGGGTGAGGCTAGTTTCCACCATTATAAAATCGTTGAATACTCACTTAAAAGATTATAAGAATATTTTCAAAGTAAATATTTTATTTTATAATTATGTGTCTTTTAAATGATTTCAAAAAAAAAGAGATATTTCTCTCAGATACATTTGATTTCATCTATGTCAACATCCTTTGATGGATTTAAATCTTATTTGAAGTTTATTTATTATGATACAAACCTGCCATATTGAATTGAAGGTTTTGTGATATGTTTGACTGTGGATGTCTTATTTTTATACCATTCATGGTTTATGGAGAATGTATTGACATTTCTTATGCTAGTTTTAATACTAATGTTTATGTTATGTTAAACATGTCATATGAGGAATGCATTGGACTTAATAAGTGATGGGTGGAGCCCACTATAGCTCCTCGATGCATCGGTAGGTCTCAAGAGACAAACTAGTGTCTTGGAACGAGGCCTTGACAAAATCTTATTTGTAGTCTTGGAAAAAGGCCTTGACTATGTGATTATGATAGTCTGGAATTATGAATTCCATCATTATAAAAGTGGTTATTGATATTGCATGTGATTATTAGACTAGATGAATATCCATGTGAATAATTAAATGAAATTATTTCATTTTATTTTTTCCATATTATGTTGAAGTTCAAGTTTAAAAGGCTTTTGTTTTAGTTATACATTGCCTTAAATGTTTATTCTTATTTATGAATGTTTCCACTCTATTGTTATCCTTACTGAGCATCTAAGCTCACCCCTTTCCATGTTTTATTTTTCCCAAGATGTGAAAAAAAATATTTTATGACTGACTTGTAGGGATAGTCTGAAGGGGATATGAGTGTGGACTATAGAGACTATGTTATTGTAGTTTTTTACTTTATGATGTAATGTAACATTTATGAATGTATCTAGTGTTCCCAAAGCTACTAAATTAATCGGTCTTTCGAGACTTGATCCTTTGTGATCATGAAAATTTTATGTGATAATGCACCGACTCTAGGTAATTGTGGTCAGGTCATTGAAGAATAGGTAATACTAGGTCAGAATGTGAAGTAAAACTAGTTCAGTAATGTAGGGATAGAATGAGGAGTGAACTCAGTTCCGTAAAGAACATTTTCCAATATGATGGTTTCGGCAGTGATCCTTGACTAATGTGGAAATGGTTTTATATTCTTATGTGTATGACACCATTTCATATCTTATGTTATGATTCCATGAAATATGTTATTTAGGAAATTTTATGAATCTTCCCATAACAAGATATCATGATCTTTGATATGTAGGATACAATTTTCAAAAACATTTCTTATGTTCTTATGCCTTGTGATTTTGATATGATTGATATATCCCTTGTTTACCATTATTGAGTATCTAATATCACCCATTATTATGTTTTCTATTCTAGGATATGAATAAAGCTAATAATTAAGATATTTCAAAAGGGTGTTTTAGTTATTAAATAATAAGAGAGAGACTAAGTATGTGTTTTACGATCCAGTTGATTATATTTCTATGTTTACAAAGACACTAAACCAATACAGTTATGGTGTGGTTTTTCTATGTCATATAAATAATATTATTCTATTAATATTTTATTTGTTTTTTGAAAATTATGGGATGTTAAATTGGTAGATGATGGTGTGACTTATTGTTAAATTAATGGAGGTATTTTTAGTAATTTTAAATTATTTAATATTCTTTGGTGTATTTTATAGTTTCTATATGGATTACTGATACAATGTTCTAGTAAAGTTCCCTTAACTAGGAACACTTACAAACCCACTCATTTTTCATGCATGTTTATAAAAAAACATGATCCAATCATGAAATGAAACATTCAAGACTACAAACCTAATTTATATGATCACTATATTCTTTTCACTATCCTTACGCCAATAGTGTGGCCAAACAAAATTCTTAAAATTTCAAAAACATTAACGGATTAGGCCTCAAACTAAATGGAATAAATAAATATAAAGTAATTAATTATTTTATTAAAGAAATAATAGTCAGGTTATAATAATACTACCCACTGTAATACATTATACCCTTGGAACTCGAGATGAAATCTCAATGAATAATTTAAATTAAAATTGTAAGTGAAAGATACAATGTGATCCCCAAGCTACCCAAAAACAAATATAACATAATAAATTATAAAAATCTCAAAAATATCTGAGAATATATAAATCATAAAGAAAAAAACTCACACTCAATAACCAATGGAGAAATCAAGAAATGGGGACACATATTTAGTTACCCCACTATTTAAAAACCTTTCATATAATGGTGGACCTAAAAAGTAAGGGAATCCCCAAAAGACCACTATGAATGGTGACATGAACCCCATCAAAAAATAAATCATGAAAAACTTCTAACAAAAATTACATTAACAATTTACACAAAAATAAAATAACCTATCAAAAAATGCACAAATACAAACAACCCAAAAGAAGAAACCCAAATACATGTAGATGGTCATCAATAAGTAAAGGAAGGGAGGAAAAGACCAAATTTTTTTACCAAACCATTATAAAAGGATACCATGTACTTAAAACAACACAAATATTTCTATAATGAGGAACATTATTCCACTCAACATTATTCTATAACCAGGAATAAGGGAAAAAAGTCATATTCTGTAAATACACCTATTCAAAAAACATTGTTTTCAACCATTGGTCAATAATAAATAAACTGTAATTTAGGATCTTACACCTATAAAAATGATTACATTGATCTCATAAAACCAAAAATAATATTGTCATTGGGTAATCTTAAATATCTCAAATCTATCCTTGTTTCCTGATGTGCACACCCAAGGTGTCACTCTGAAATCATTGAACTAAAATCATCATCACCAACCATATCAATATACAAAACTCCAATGGATTCGTCTAATCCAATGAAACATAAAAAACTCAAATCACCATAATACAAAATAAATAACTAATAAATTACCTAATGAGTCACAAATATAAAATAAGTACCATATAAACTCAATCAATTATACCCCCAAAATATATGGTATCCCAAACTTGATAACACTCCTGACCTTCCTATGATGCATACGTTCAATAACATGGATAAAAAGAACATGATCAATTTTACATCTCAAAAAAATACACCTCATATAGATTCACATTCTAAATCAAAGTAACCATTTTAAATAAATACACCAAGAACACCACCAAAAAATATCTAAATCATTCATCAAATCAAATGTATCATTTTGAACCATTTTCAGAACCACCACATCAAATTTTTAAATATTAAATCCATATTCAAAACCCCATTATAACCCATACACTTCATTTAATAAAAATATTTCTAATTATATGAACTCTAAATTCATTTTTAATTTATTTAGAAAAGATCCATAATTGTTTCAAAACTAGTCTCCCTAATTCAGAAACAATTATTTTAAGTCAAATGAGAAATTAAATCTATTCATATTGTATTTTCCAATTAAAAACACCTTTTCTTTAATTAAAAATCAAATTTCTACATTAAAAATCAAACATAATTTTTAAAACCTTTCCATAACCATTTCAAAATGCAAATTTACATTTTGAAATCTGTATAATTTACATGAAACCATTTCTAATTTTCCAAAAACAACTTTATCAAAAATTAATCAGAATCTAATGAATCAAAATCACACAAACTAAGTCCAAGAAAAATGGGACTAGTGATTTTCCATGAATTGGGAACATCTATTGGAAGACCATGTTTCTATCATACTATTATCACTGAGAGTAACAGAGAACCATTTATGTGGGCTCCTCACGGTTTACCAAACCCTTTTAACTCATTGTGTACCACTGTATCTACACACATTTCATCCTAAAGAATAATAAACCAATAAATAAATTCATCTAATATAAAAAAAATATAAATACAATCAACATAAAATATATCATACCAAAACCATAAACTAAAAATCAAAACATGACTTTCCATTGAGACTTGAAGCCTAGAATGTGTAAGAACTCACAAAACACTTCCCACTCCTACCTCTAGAGTCTCGAAAATACTACCTTCATATCCTATAAATACCAAAATAAAAAAGTTCACTTTGAACCCTTGGTCCCCTTACAAAATAAACATTTTAATACTAATTATAATGAATTGGCCCATGCTTCTACCTGAATAGACACCCGGCCTAGCATGCCACTGGCCTGAGGGGAATCCTTAATTCATTAAGAGAGGCGATTGGTATCATATTAATCCATATAAAAAATAGAGGATTAATTTATATAGATATTCATGACTTAATATGATGTATAATATGACCCAAATTATTGCACAACTATTTTATAAGTCGAACGTCAATTCCAATATAAATATATAGTTTTAAATAATTCTCAACAAAATGGTAAATGTAATATATGAAAAATAATCACACTGATCAGATATTTCTCTCATTCACATAATCACCCATAACTGATCATCTGTAACTCCACATTTATAATGTAATAACCTTAAATTAAAATTAAATTAGTAAAATGTTAAATTTGAAGAAACTATTAAAACCATAAAAGTTAACACTTAAATACCTCAACAACTAAACCATGTTACCCATGGTGATGCTCCAATAGAACATGAATATTATTCTAAGAATCAAATCCAAAACCTATAAAAAATTTACTTTATAGAATCCATGTCTTGTGAGTATTATATGATATAGATAGACCACTAGGTAGTCACCAAAGAGTCTAGGATTTTCTTTTCCAGAATAAACCAAAGATTCATGTTTTAAATAATTTTATAAAATATATTTTTTATTTGAGAATTTGGAAACCAAAAAACATGATCAATTATTTTATATATCCTATATTTATTTTTATTTTAATTAAAATGATAACATGTAAATCAATTTCTTAATCTAAACCTCATTTGTTAAAAAGAAAATGTTTATAAGCCCCCATTTTCAAAAAATCCAATCCTTGTAAAAAATTATTTTGAAATTCAACTTTTTAATTAATTTAAAAATGTATAAAAAGGGAACCAAGAATAATTAAATTATATTATTACAGAAGACATAAATAATTAAATTATTAAAAATCTATTAAACTTCATATTAATTATGAAATAAAGATGAATAAGGTAAATAAGTAACAGAACTCGTGCATCTCAATGTTACCAGAAGTAACCGTTAGCTAATACCTCAACTAAGTTAGGGAAGAACCCATTTAATTACTTTCATACCTATAGTCTCCCTTATTATATCTATAGAAAATAACAAATATAAATTACTCAATCCATTAAAAATTATATTCCATAATTAAAAACATCATTTGAAACCAATCCCCTGTTCAAAATTCCCTTATTAGAACTCAATTTAATATAAAAAACAAATTCTAAAGGCCATTTCACAAACATTTTTTATTCTCAAATCTCTTCTTGAATGAATATAAAATCATTTAAAATAATATCTTCAAAAACATTTTGTAAAACCATATAAAAAAATTGACTTCCAATTCCAAAACATTCCTTATTAATCTTTATACCGATATACAATTACATATATATGAATAAACATCTATCCGAGAAATTATTCACGTATTCTCTTGTGAATATGTGATCATGTAAATATATATATCTATAAATATATGAATAATCACTATAGATGTCATGATACACAGACAAAATCAATCATATATGAATAAAAAAATAATAAAAAAGGAAATATAATAAAATTTCTATAATAAAGGAAACCCCCAATTAATCAATCCATTAAACTCAGGAATTAGATAATAATTTATTTAAAATAACTAAAAAAATTGTAGAGAAATTAATATCTATTTAAAACCCACAATATGTATTTTGTGAATCAAATCATAATAAATGCTTTGAGTGAAAACAGAAAATAGAGAAATGTTTCAAAGAATCCATTTGGAAATAAATTTAATCCTTGTAAAAAAATTTAGCAACATGATTTTATAAATATAATTAAAAACAATATCCTATTTGAATTTAACTGAAACCAATTTTAAATTCTCAAGAACATGTGGAACATTAGGTAAAATTAAAAACCTGAAAACATTGACCTAGAGAAAGTGTTGATGATGTGAAACCTCTAACAATAGAAAGACAAATAAAAGACCGATCACACATCCTTCAAAAGAATATCTGCATGAAATAAAAATCATAACCTCACACAGTTTTTGGACTAGGTTTCACTCATCAAATACGGAGACAAAAAACATGATGAAATTATAGTAAAAGGTTGGTGGATGTAAGGAAACCTTACCTAAACAAATTTCTATCTGAAATTGTAAGAGGAATCACCCAAAAATTTGAGGATTGGAGGAAGTTCATGCATTAAAGGTCTCCTATTATGGTATTTATGTGATTGGAGAGTGAGGAAGAGGTGGGTGTCAGACTTAGTGGTAATGTATTGGAGGGGAACTTCATAATTTTCAATTTTTATGATTTTTTCGTATCACACTATATGATTTAGCCAAATTGTACACCAATCATGCACCCTTAAGTGAGCACACTAGGGAACCCAAATATTTGGATCATATGGTTAGAAAAAAAAACACCAACCAAAAAACACCTATATAATATACGAAACTGGTTCTCATGGTTTCAACATAAGTTTTATTAATTTTACATTAACCATGTGATTGGAAACAAATTGTAATGTATCAAGAGAATTAGTAGAGTATACTTAAAATTAATGTAAAAAAATAAATACCAATGAATAAATAAATAAAATAAATAAAAATCAAGGTGTCGGTATAAAATAAGTCATGAGTTATAGTATTGTGGAAACAAGATTCAAAGACAATTACCCCTGAAAACATAACATATGGATATTTCATAACCTATAGTTAATGATTAATAATGTGAAATATAAATAAGAATAGGAAACCATTTCTTAAATCAAGACTCGTGACTAGTAAAATCATCATAAAATTATAGAATCACATGGTTGATTTGGTTTACTACCCACACCATAAATATAATGGTCATATGAGCATACTAGTTTTGGTTTACTCCCAATTTCCAAACACATAGAAGATTTATTTCCTTAGGGGTTTGGTTTTACTACCCATTCCAGTATACATAGTGGATAGATTCTATTGGGGTTTGGGTTTACTCTCTATTATATGTCGAATAATTAGATATAAATATTTATTCAATACACTAGAGGGGTATATTATTCTAATCCCACCAATCATATAGTGGATTGGATTTAGTCATCATTCCATGTCATATCATAATAAATAAAGATTTAACTAATGAGTTATTAAGATATATAATTTTTGTCACACTCATCACATAATGATAATCATACAATTTTTTGTGACATGAACCTAAAAAATTTCATAATTTCATTATAGATTAGTAAATCTGTGGGAATGGAATGAGTTTCATAAGAATCATAAAAAGGTATAAAAAGAATAATCTTGATAAATAATGTGGATTAATCTAGTTAAACCTATCCCTAATGAAATAAAATACACATTAAAATGTATTTACATAGGTGAAAACACATTATAAAATCATTATAAAATTAAATCATAAAGAGCTACAGATTATCAATATCGAAAACATTAGAAAAATTCACTCAAGATATTTTAAAGGAATTAAAATTAAATATAAAATGAGCATAAAAATCATATAATTTGGGATATGTAAATCCAAAAAAATCATACAATTAACAGGTAAACATAGGGGAAATATTCTAAGACAAAAACAAGAAATAATGTCATCTCTAATTATTATTATCATTTCATTTGAATAGTAAACTAATGGGTGGTGAAAAAGGTAATATGAAATTTAAACCTTATAAATTACCAAAATAGGAAAAAATAGATAACATTTTCGTGGTAATGAACATATAATTTTCCCCCAATGAAAATCTACTCATAAAAAAATTTGATATCGAAGTGATATTGGAAAGAAAACCTTAGGAATTTAGTAACTTTTGAATCCAAATCCCTATAATGATAAAACATGAAATGGAACATTAAATACCATGAAAAAAAGATGATCATGATAAAATATGTTAAATATGTAGTATATATACCATATAAATAAAAATAATTTCAAAATATGAAGCATACCTCACAGACGGGAAATTGTGGTGAAAAAAGATCTTACCACAAACTTTCACTTGGTTGGATACACACCTACAACCAGTATAATAAATTTTTCTATGTTTTTCATATATAAAATAAAACAATTCATATTTATTTAACATAACACCAATAATTTAAAATTATTTATTATTCAAATATTTATTTTATATTCTTAATATTTTTAATCAGATGTTAACTGTTCTGTTTTTTCATGCATGCATTGTTTTGGAAGTTTTGATCCTTACTCATCGATAATGGGTTCGTCAACTCCATAATTTTAATAAATATTTTCTATATTTTTTTGGTATAATAATTTATTATAATTGTTAATTAATGGAACTTATGGTGGTGGTTCATATGGAATACTTAAAGATCTCATTTTCTGTGATTATTGAATTAAAAATAATAATTTCATTTATTTATGAATATACTTTGGAATATTACAATTAATAATTAATTAACACAAGTTAAATTAATAATTATTAAAAAAATATTATAGTTATTTAATTTTTATTATAATTTCATGTTGTAAACATTTTGTTATATCTCATACAGGTGGTAAAAATGACCAAAATAGGAACATGTTATAATGAAAAATTAAGTAACATCATGTTACTGTATATTAATAATATCAATTTAATTAAAAATTAATGATATATAAAATGATATATTATTCTAGTAAAAATATTTTAGATATTATTATGTATAGGATAAATAAAAATGATTAAGGAGTTGATAACACTTCTAAAGAAGAGTTAGAAACTCTCTTAGAGAGCTTATTAGAAATGAAGGATTTGGAACTCCTTGTAAGTTGAGGTTCTCAAACATGGGTAAAGATTGTTAGGGATATAATTTTGGAATGTATTAATAATAAAACCTATTAAAATGTGTGGTATAGGGTGGTTAGAGGATGCTTCCTTTTATAGGTGTGCTAGAGTGGTTTTTTCATAAACACTCTCTCCTAAATGAACGAGGAATGAGATTTCTCATGGAATATGGATCCAATGTTGATAAAATAATTAAAATAGAATAATGGGGAATAAATATTATCTCATTCATACATTTATATAATTTTTTTAATAATTTAGTACCTTTCCCGTTAAATAATCCATTTTACCATATTTTATCATTTATCATGGTAATTCACTTTTCAACTCTGTAACATATTTTTATACAGAAAAATGAAATTGTCCTTGTCAAATTATTTTAAAATTATTATTGGAAATATTAAATACATTTTATTATATATAATTTATATAATACATAAAATTAATTTTAACATAATAACACATAACACATAAAAAAATAAATTCTAAAAACTTTTATTTTTATGAACATAAATGAATTTAATCAAATTCATTACCAACTAAAAATAATTTTACTAAGGTTAATTTATTTTTACATATATAAATATATATAAGATTTAATGAAAATAAATCTTAAAAAAGTATCATATTTATTTATTAGATTTAAAAAACACAACATATATAAAAATAATTAATTGATTAATATGTCCTTTTAACATTAAGTGGTTTTATTTTTATTAAAAACTAGTTAATTACCAATTAATGGATATTTATTCATTTATATTTATATATAAAATAAATTTCATTAAATTTTATAATTCAAATATGAGAAATATATGTTTTTAATAATAACATATATTATATAGTAATCTTATTTTTTTAATAATATATTTTTGTTTCTCTATTAAAAACATAATTATTATACTTATAGTTATTTAATTATTTATTGGATATTATTAAGTTATTGTATTAATCATTCCTTCAGTTTTATCAATATATTGTATTGATATCATTCTGTAAAAGTAATAAATTTAACAAAAGTGTGTAACTCATAAAACCTATTTCATTGAATCAATTGTATTTTCCCAAGTGAATTAGTTTCTATTAATTATTTTATAAAAGCATTTATTTTATCTACATTAAATTATTTATAATTAATATTTTTAACAACTAAATATAATTTATTTATATCAACTATAATCTTATAATTCTAAAGACATATGTTTTTTTCTAGTATTATACCAAATAACTATATACCATTTAATAATGCTCATATAATGGATATATTACCCATGTTACATCATATAAATTCATCCCATTCTAACATTACAAAACATACTTCTCATTCCTTTCATTTTCATTTTGGATTTTACAACATGAGTTCCAATTCCAATATGACTTTTCTCATTAAATGTTTTTTCTACAATTAGTGATTCTAAAGGTTGAATATGATCCTATAGATCTTCTAGTTATAAAAATATTATTATTTTATATTTGTTCTCTAATATAAATTTATCCACTTTTAATGTTTTCATTCATCCATGGTATGCATTAATCAATGATATGTAATGCATGGTTTCATGTAATTTTGTTATAATTATTAATGTTAAAGAAATAAAATATTTTTAATTTGATTCATTTCTTATATGATTTAATTATTACATTTTTTGATTCATTATAAATTTTATAAAAATTAACTAATGGAATAAAATTACTACTTAATGTTGGGAGGTTATAACCAAGAAAATCTCTAAAGGCATCACTGAACATCGTGTACTAAATTCCTTCACATGGAAGATTTAGAATATGATCAGTCATTAGTATCTTCCTTAAATCCTAAAAATATTTATAACATCTCTCTAAATAAATTAAGGGGTTATGTTTTTAGGAAAGGGTTTTCAAGGGTGTTGCAATCCAAGAGAAGTATTACAAGAATATGTTATAATATCTCACCAACCAAAGAAATCACTGCACCCTAAACATGCTCTGTTGTGGATACCAAGAAAGGGTTGTATCAGTATTCACTGAGTCCATGACTACTATACCATCAAAGATAACATTACCAATGATGCGGACCTCTTATATCCAAAACTAACACTTTGATATCTTTCCATAATTTTAGTGTATCTAAATATTGTCTAAAATAGAACTCTAGTGCCCAAAATTACCATCCTATGATTCTGAATCAGAAATGTGTTAATCAACAAATACCACCGTGAACTGGTAAAAAAGGGCTGAATTATCTATTTCATGAGTCCCATGAGCACTATCGATACATTTTTCATGCCTAAGGGCATCAACAAAAAATCAAAATGTCCATTGAAACACTTGAACGCCATCTTTAGGATATCATCATCATGAACCCAGTGTAGGTGGTAGATTATCCTATGATTTAACTTTTATAATAACTTCTATATATTTAGATTTACATAGATGTTTTTTATCATTAATAGAGGGTATTAGTTCATTATTATCATGTGGTTATTGCAATGATATTTAATTAAAATCCCCAAGATATCATCCACCTTCTTAGTGAACAACACCTGAGCTTTCTAGTTTGAGAAATAGAGACTAAGGAAACATTTATCAATATTTTCATTCATATAAACATTAAAATAATTATTCTTAGTTGAAGTCATCAGATATGAAGTAGAATATATTAGATTTGACCCAGGGTATTAAACAATGGAGAAGTTGATCTCTTGATAATGATAAAATCTATATAAATCATTTGTGGAGACTTACATAAAATCCTTAACTAATATATGATGTAGATAAAATAAATCGTTCACTATATAGGGATAAAAGATTTATAATTAATGGAGGATCAACAGTAACATACTATACATAGGCCCTTCTTGTCTTGGATGAAGGACTCAATCACCCATAAAGGAAAACCTCAATACATCTAATAAAAAATACACAACTCTTTGATGGTGGAAAACTATACAGGGATATAATAATGTAAGATATTACTTATGAAATATAACATTATTTAACTTCATTAGAACCATAATGAAGTCCTATTGTATCACATTATACTCAAAGTAATCTTGCACCATTTTATGATGATGGTTATCTGGTGATAACTTCCAGGGGAGCATCTTGCCACATACGGCTTTCTAGGGGATCCACTGAGATTTTTTCCCTAAAACTAGGTATGATGTAAAAAAAATAGCTCATGAAAATATCTATAAGTATATATAATAGTGTAGAGTTGAAAAAAATCATATCTTAAATCAGGTTTACCGCCTTCTAGTCATAGCCCTATGTAGCTGACATTTGTTTATGAATATGGGTTATCACCTCCTGAGCCTAAAATAGATTTCACATGGGTGTATATGATAGAGTTGGATCAAACTAACCTTCACCTTTGGATTCTCATCTTAGAACACCTAAACCCCTATACTGAAGCCATCACCTTGGGTACCATCCCATCAACATTATGGTAGTGCCTCATAGAGTCAATGTCATTGATGTGTAGTTTTGTCTTTTGACAGATTTATTTCTACTGTAATTTATGTCTAAAATTTATGATACATGTTACCCTATAAACCAAAAGCATATAACAGTCTATATACTAGTAATTATATCATCTACATGACTACTGAGAAGCTGAAAATCATGTCAGGAAACTTTCATGAGTATAAATATGACATCACAACCCTAGATCAGGTCGATAATCAGTCACATATGGTAACACTACTCCTAGATAACAACCATAATTTCCAATAACCATCTTATCCTCTTCTTAAAATAACTCAATCAATCATTCCTTCTCTATAACCCTTGTATATGTGGGGATTCATTAGGGCAAAAAAAATTTTGGATCTCTCTATGATGGAAGTGCCCAAATTTAAATTCTCTAAGAATCTTATCATGAATCATGATGAGGGATCGCCTCATAAGGCTAGTGAACCTAAAAACATACTCATAAATTTATATGTTATCATGTTTTCTCTCCAACATCTCAATGTTATGCACAAAACTCAATTTAGTTAGGTATTAATCCTCAAAAAAATTGGTTCTCAATATCTTTCGATGGGTGAGTAACCTCATCTTGAGTTTTGATGATCAAGTTCCATTGGTAAATTTTTGCATTATTGAGAAACTTGAATTATAACGCCATAAAAATATTGAATCCCATGGATCACCATATAAATCAAATCATCCATTTTATATTTTTTAGACTTTCTTCTAGTCCTGAGTGGTCTCTGGATCTGAAAATAATAAAGCATACCCGAGCTATTCACATCCTCATCCTGCCCTACTGGAATCATCTAATACTAAACAAGTAGGGGGGAGGTAATTATGAACTATAAGAGGGGGTTTTACTCATTATAATATAGGTATATAAACTTCTCCATGCATTTTTGGTGGGTATATCTCTTTACCCTACCTTTGGGTGGACGTATCATCAGTTATATGGTCGATGATATGAGACTCGACAACTTGTATAGGAATGTCAAGACCTTGCATCATGGTCCTAGATGGTTTCATATATGATATCATCATGTAATTTAAAAATATGGATTATGGTCATTAAAATATATTGAGAAATATAACTCTATAATGAAATAAAAAACAACAATATAATCCTATAGGGTGCATGTACCAATTCATTTTTCCCTAAAACCGATGCTTTAGAGTTATATGTTGGCAAGAAGGTTATTGGAGTCTTGGTGAATAGATACATCATTATATACACCAATATTAGTTTACCTAAACTCAAAACTAAACTCAAAATGCCTTAAATGTTTTTCCTATATTCTTAATGCATTCTCATTGACACTTAACTCCAACCATCATCCCTAATACAGACCCTCTCTAATTCCACAATAACATTACCCGACCCAATGACCCTCAACATTGTTGGATATAAGACGTTTGTACAAACCCAACACTAAAAGTAATTGGCTTGTCTCTCATGACTGTCACCATTAAATAATATTTCAAATAATGGGAAACATCATCCTAAACAACATGTAAGCAATACACATGTATATGTAGGATATAATAATGCATGAAACATAATAAAAAACAACTTCAATATATAATGCATGTAAAAAATGCTATGATTTATAAAGGAAACATGAGTGCATAAACCATTAAGTAAAAAATCTGAAATATACATGCCTAAATATCATGTAGTAATACCAACCAAAAGAAACTATGGTGAATAGATCTACATATTTAACTAGTTCCAGACATAATCATTTCCCATGACTTTTACCTTCTTCTACCACTCTGCTCCCACTCCATCGATACTGTGTCCACCTAAGTCACCACAAAACTATAAATAATCTGTATAAGACATTAATGTATGGGAATAAATCCCATAGTGGGTTAAATATATGCATACCTTATAAGTTTTACCAAAAACTATGTGGGAATAAAAAATGAAATTATTAGGTCAGAACTCCCGATGTAGAAGATAACCCACTCAGGGAAGACAAGCATGATAATATAGAAACTAGATATACATTATGATAGAGAACTCAGGAAACATAGTCCAAATATTTTTACCCTAAGAAATCATCGAAATATATCAACCCAATCAATATAATAATACAAGAGACCTATCTCATTCAAACCCACATTATATCATTTATTATTGTGGAAGACCCACAAATCACCAAGATAAGTGTCAATCGAGTGAGTACTAAACACGTGATGGAGAAACTACTCCGTATAAAAGTAGTTTATAGAATTTTGTACTACATGACTCCATAAATAGAGGACCATTTCCAAGATGATTTAAGGAAAACCAATTTGGGGAGAATGGGATGCTATTAACCCGGTGGGGACCCAGTACTTTTTGGTGTAATGTAGCAACAAATGCACACCCAAAATATAATAGAACCCCACCCTATAAAGGTGGTGGAGTACCAAACTCTAAAACCCAATAGGATACCAATGCATAATTATAAATGAATAACCAAGGGTAACTGAATCTTAATGACTGCTCCTATTATCACACCCAAACCCAGTCATCGACAATATGGAGATAAATACTAATCCTCTATAAAATATTGTATAAATGGACTTAGGTTTCCTAAAAGATATAATTATCATTATATATGTTTTAAATCCTTGGATAGTATTTATCCAAGAATTAATTTTATATATTGATGAAAGCATAAATAAACACCCATGATGATCTCAAAAAAGGTATATTTATCTCTAGGGATCGACACACTCCTGACTTGACACATACAACCATTCATCAACACCTAAACACTAATTTATTCACTGAAAATATACTCCCCATGATACAGCCTATGAATTAAATTATTATATTTACATTGAAATACACACATTCATGTTTTATCCCTCATCTTCATATCCCATCCAATACTAGGATTCCCCATATCACTTTTTGTATGATTATTTTAGAACAAACATCCACTATTTATAATTGAAACAATTGTACTCTTACATACCTTATAGAGGGGGGTTGTAACACCTGAGAATTTTATGAGAAATATTTTGTTTTTATGTTATATAAATCATCAAAGGAATCTTTCAATAGACACAACACTTTCTTGGCTTTCTTTACAGGCAATCGTGACCTTCCTCGATAGCTTGCGTCATACGCAATATCGAGTTTCACAAAACAACGATATGCTATTAAAATATTATTAAAACTAGCCGTTATGAATAGTAATAAACACTTTTTGAAATTTTATGAATTTTATTTTTCAAAATGGGCTTCATTTTTGGATTCGGAATATTGAAATTCGGTTAGGGTAAATGTTTGGTACTTTTCGGATAACTTTCATATTCTGATGAATAGTGAAAATTACTAAATTTTAATTAAAAACAACATTTTTAATCAAAATAATTAATAGTGATAAATTATTAATTTTTGTAGTTTTAAAGAATATTTAGAATATATTTTTACAATTTATTAAAATTTTGATCATTGAATGTAATTTCAGATTTAAACCAGACATAAACAAGTTTCAATCTTTTGATAGTTATTATCTCATAAAAACATGATGTTTGTTTTGACGACGGGAATTTATTTTTAAATTAATTAATGTAAATGATATGTTTTGAATTTGGTAAAATAGACATAATTTTTTAATTTATAATATCAAATATATCTTTGGCCTAATTTTTAGTATTTTTCTAGAAACTTTCATTTTTTGATGAATAGTGAAACCACTAAGTGATAGTTAAAAAACTGAATATTTCATAAAACGTAACTTTACTGGTTCTATGAGTGGAATTTCTAAAATCTGAGAGACATGGTTAATATCAAGCACTAAAATGTTGTTCAATGAGATGAAAATAATTTTTGGTGAATAGTAACTTTTTACTTTTTTTCCACGGTTAAAAGTAAATAGGATAAATAAAGGTAAAAATGATATTATTATTACCCTAAAACATGTCCTAATTCTATTGGATAAGTTTAATTCGACCAAAAACAACCTTAGGAATAAAATATGACCATTTATGCCCACACAGATTAGATTAGGACATTTATTATAAATTTATTTAAAGAAGGGTTAAAATAGTTAAAATCAAAGTTTAATAACTAAATAATTTTTCATATAGGTTTATGCATAAGATAAATTCGACTATAAATATTCATTAAAAATATATAAATATTTCCTACATAATGGTATTTTATTTTTAATTTTTAGACATTAAATAATTTAATTTATTTATGACACAAAGATGATGCAGTAATTATCTTATTAATGAAATATTGACATAATTGATGTTATAAATTCCAAACTAAATGTCATTTGAGTCTTTTTATGAATTCCACTAATTTTATAGGTTACTATGACATTTTAGTATTGATTTAATTAACTATTTTTGAACTAATAATTCTGTTATGATTTTCACAAAAATCAATTACTAAATAGTGTCAAAATTGAGATAAACGAGTTTTTAAAAAAAATATTATATTATTAATTGTTATTTTATTCCTAAAAATATATGGTTTCTCCAAATGACTTAGATACGGTTATATATATTAATAATAAACAACTTGGGGTTCTATTGTCTTGTTATAGTAAGTTTATTAACCTTATAGTGTAAGAACACAAAAGACACGGTAAAAGTAAAATTATATAACTTAAAGTTAAATATAAATGATAAGGTTAAAATAGGAACCTAAAATTTTCTAAATTCTATTGGATGAGAAGATTTCGACCCATCCCCACCTTAACTTCTAAATAAATCAATTTGGAGCTATTTAAAACCGAATTTGGATTTATAATAAAATAATGTTTTTAGTTTTTCCAAAGGAGCCCCTCTCCTCCATTATAAAAGGGCACCTCCCCCCCTATTCCTCACACCACTTTGAGCCTTAAAGCTCAGCCAACCACTACCACATTCCCCTCTCCACATCCCTAGAGACATACTAGAGGTCCTTGTCTTCTTCAAAGACCAATTTTAGTGCCCTAAAAGGAGGTCTCAAAAAAGCGCTTCAAAGAAGAGGTAATGTCCGTTACCGATTCTTTCAACTTTATTTATTCTTCCAATTCTTCTTATTTAGTGGTTTCATTGTGAAGTAATAACATCAGTATCACTAATATACTGATATGTTATTATAAGTATTAAAAAACCCTATTTCACCATCTATCCATCCTACGGAAAACGAAATCAACGCGGGTGCGTACGTACGGAATACCGTCTCCACGCCGTGGTGGAAAATATTTTCCACCACCACCTTACTTTTATGGGTATAATGTTTTAAATAATGACTATATATGATTATTGTAAAGTGATATTGATTCTGAAATAGTATACATACACTCCAATACAATTCCACGATCATGGGAACGTTATCATCGCTTGTGTGTACGTACGGAATACCGTCTCAACGATGTGATGCGACTCGTTCTACATGATCTTAATTGCAGAATGATTATATAAATGAATTGAATGAATTAATATGATATATATTACACTAATAACATTATTTAAATGAGGTATCAATAACCTGAAAAGAAAAATAAGAATTTATTTGACAAAACACGCATAAGAATAAAAAGTAATAAACACCCGAATAACAAGTAGTAATGAAATATTACTAATAAGAAGCTAAGAATATGACCATATATGATATCATAAAAATACGTATGATTCTGGAATAAGTCAATAACATTATTCAAATCATTATACTGGAGGTTCGGACACTTACGAAGCAAATCGGACCAAAGGTAAGGGAAATATCACAATCTCATTTTTATCTGAGATTGTTTACACTTTGAAATTTACTGGGGTGTATTTTGTCATCCAAATTTATGTTTCCTAAATATGTAATATTATTTCCATCCACCTAAATTTTTTTAAATCCAATTTTACCCTTCGGTGAGTTTTTAGTAAAAGATATGAAAGGAATCTTTTGTTGTATTTCGTACGAGGTACTTTTTGACTTTTCCAACAAAAGTACGAGAAGAATGTTTTTTTTAACTTATACGCCATGAATTGATTTTTAAAACATTATTTCCAAGAAGATTACTTTACAAGTTTTCATGTTTATTTTTAATCTACTCATTTTAGTTTAAAATTGTATGGCATGTTAAGAAATGAAAAATGTTTTTAAATTAGAAAGGATATTTTCCTCAAGAATTAAGTTCAAGTGTTTTAACAAAATTATTATCCATATAAGATAATATAGGGTTATGTTTATATCCCAATTATTACATTGATTTGATTATGTTGTGATGTGATTATTTTTTTATGAATTCCTTTATTTTATATGAATTGTCTTATGATGTCTCGATGTTTAAGAATTCCATTTTTATTACATGGTTTATGCAATGATGTATGATATATGATTTTGTGGCACACATAAGAATGGTATCATTATGAGATAGGTGGGACCTATATCTCCCTCCAATTCATTGGGTAAAGATTTTATATCTCATGAGATAGACATGGTTGGAATGGCAGGTTAAACCGGTTCAGTGAAACAGGACTGAAACGAGGAGTGAACTCGGTTCAGAAATGGACTTTGTCCACTAAGATAGTCTTGTCAATGAGTCTTGACTAATAAGAAATGAATGATTATGTGTGTATTACACAAAGTTTCATGTTTTAAGTTATGATTATTGGGATTACATTTCACTACTATGATTTATCCCATGTTATGAAATTATGATCTATTTTGCAGGTTAAGATTTCCAAAAGTTATGTTCTTATGTATATGATGTGATTGATATTTCTTTTGATTACCCTTATTGAGAATTTTAGCCCACCCTTTTGTATGTTTTATTTCCCCAGGTCAGGAAGAAGGTTATTAAGTAGGATATGCCAACAAGGGACTCTAGATATGATGAACTAAATGAGAGGCAAAGTAGATGCTTTATGAACAAGTTGTTTATGTTTCCTAGTTTCTAAATACTCTATAACTATACGGTCCTTTCCTAGATTTGTTATATGTTGTAATAAGTGTTCTTCAATTCTGAAGTAATAACAATGTATGTAAAGTATGAGTCATTATAGTTTGTATCACAGGAAAGGTGTAGTCATCCTTTGGAAACTAGGATGTGAAAGCCTTAGTAAGAACCCTAAGGATAAGTATAAGCATAAAACACAATCTTAGTGTTTTAGAAATGGGCATGAATAACCTATAATAAGACCTTAAGTGTGAAATTTTATTCTTGATTATGTGGTTTTCCTATTCTAATTAGTGTTTCTCACACTATTCCTCTTGGTTTTAAGTCAATGCTTGGAACTCGAAGGAACCATGTTAATGCAGAATGTGATGGGAAATGCAATGATTGTCCCCCTAAGAAACCAAATGTAATGGGAAATGGAATGAAAAATCTTGTAGCGATGCTCACACAACTTTCTCAAGCTATGAATCATGCAGGACTTATAAACGAGTAAAGGAAGGAGAAACATTTTGTTGAATCCTTTATGGGGAAGCGTCCATCCTCATTCAGCGGGTCTATTGATCCATTAGTTGCTGAACAATGGATCAATACTGCTGAAAAGATATTTTCAGTTCTTCAATGTTCTGAACATGATAAAGTCATCTTAGTAGTGTATCGTTTGGAAGGTGATGCTGATCAATGGTGGAATCTTCTTAAGAATATTAGGCAAAGGGATGAAATTGATCCATGGAATGGGACGAGTTCAAGAACTTATTTTTCAATAAGTATTTCTCTCGTATTCTTAGAAAAAAGATAGAGAAGGAGTTTCTTGAACTAAAGCAAAAGGATGATGAATCTGTTGGAACCTACGAAGAAAATTTTACAAGACGTGCAAGGTATTCTTCTGGAATTATTATCCAACCTGAGATTAAGATCAATCGATTCTTTAGTGGATTAAAACCATGTCTTCGAAGGGCGTTAGCAATAAGGGACTTCAATAGCTTCGAGGAAATCGTTCGATGTTCTCTCAAAGTTGAGACGAAGATTGGAGTAACCCATCAGTCATATGGGTTTGATAAGAAGAGGAAAATGGAATTCAAAGGAAAATCGAAAGAGCACACAGAAAAGAAGATGAGCTTTCCCTTATGCTCAAAGTGTGGAATGAAACATGGAGGGAGTTATCTTAATGGGACAGGTAAATGCTTCAAATGTGGAAAGGAAGGTCATCGGGAATTTGAATGCTGCAATGATGGGAAGAAGATTTCTAATGATGCAAACAAAGGAAGGGATACACCGAATGAACCTACTACACTTCAATGTTTCAAATGCAAGGAGATGGGGAATTATGCCAATCAATGCCAAAATCCAAGGGTTGATGATGATGGTCGACGTCAACAAACCTTTAAGGCTAAATACAAAGGAAAGTCACATGAAATTTCTATCAGCGATGAGGAGTACGATAACGATGTGGTGAAAGGTACACTTACCATCCACTCTAAATTAGCAAATATTTTATTTGATTCTGGATCCACCCACTCTTTTATTTCTGAAGAATTTTCTAAGGGTATCACCGTATTACCTCAATAGTTAGATGTAGATTTTGTTGTGACAAACCCTAATGGCACAATAGTCGCATCAAAAGCTTATAATTATTCTCTGATTGAAGTTTGTGGGAAATTGCTTCTTGCAAATATTTTGATCCTTCCTATAGTGGATTTTGATGTGATTCTTAGCATGGATTGTCTTTCAATATATGGAGCTCATATCAATTGCCAAAGAAGGGAAGTCACATTTCATATTCCAAATCAATCTATGATCGTCTATTGATGCAAAGATAAACATAACCTTCCATTGGAAATTTCATCCATCTTATGGGTCTTGATTCCACTAAATGAAGGTTATTTATCTCAAATGGTTGGTGAGAAACTCATGATTAAGAATATGCCCATTGTACGGGAGTTTGATGATGTATTTCTTGAGAAATTGTTAGGTCTTCCACCAAATCGTGAAGTTGAGTTTTCAATAGAACTCATACCAGGTGATTTGCCTATTTCAAATACACCTTATAGAATGACCCCAATTGAGTTGCAGTAATTGAAGAAGCAACTCCAAGAGAATATTGATAAGGTATTCATACGCCCTAGTGCGTCACCTTGGGCAGCACCTGTTCTGTTTGTTAAGAAAAAAATGGATCAATGAGGCTATGCATTGATTATCAAGAACTTAACAATATCACTATCAAGAAAATATATCCTCTCTCGTGCATTGATGACTTATTTGACCAACTACATAGAGCACAATAATTTTCCAAGATTGATCTTCATTCAGGGTATCACCAATTAAGGGTCAAAAAGGAGGATATAACAACGATGACTTTTTATACAAGGTATGGACACTATGAATTTATAGTGATGCCATTTGGTTTTACTAATTCCCCTGCTATCTTCATGGATCTGATGAATAGAGTCTTTAGAGACTATCTTGATCAGTTAGTGGTAGTCTTTATAGACGATATTCTTGTATATTCAAAGAGCAAGGAAGAACATGAAGATCACTTGAGAATTATATTGAAGACCCTGATAAAAGAGAAGATTTATACCAAATTTACCAAGTGTGAATTTTGGATTCAAAGAGTTTCATTTTTGGGTCACATAATCTCAAATGAGGGGATATCTGTGGATCCAGGAAAAATAGAGGTTATCAAAAGATGGTCGAGACCAACAATAGTAACCGAGATCCGAAGTTTTCTTGGTTTGGCTGGATATTACTGACGTTTTGTGAAAGATTTTTCACGATTATCGAATCCACTCACCAAGTGGACTCGGAAAGGAGTTAAGTTTTTCTGGACGGAGGAATGTGAAGAGAATTTCAAGGAGTTGAAAAGAAGGTTATCCAGTGCACCTGTGCTCACACTACATTGTAGTGGAGAAAGGTTTGTGATCTACAGTGATGCATCCAAGAAGGGATTGGGGTGTGTTCTTATGCAAAATGATATGGTGATAGCTTATGCCTCATGACAGTTGAAAATCCATGATCAAAATTACCCAACTCATGATTTTGAGTTAGCTGCAGTAATATTTGCATTAAGTATTTGGAGGCATTATCTTTATGGAGAAAGGTGTGACATTTATTCTGATCATAAAAGATTAAAGTATATTTTCACACAAAAGGAACTGAATATGCGCCAAAGAAGATGGTTGGAGCTGATTAAGGATTACGACTGCTCATTCTATTATGACCCTGGGAAAGCAAAAAAGGTGGTAGATGCATTAAGTCGACCAGACCATGCCAGTTTATCCATGATGATGATCACAAAAGATCCAATATTTATGGATTTACAAAGGATGGATCTTGTAATTATAATGGAAGGGGGAAAATATTATCTTTCTCAAATGAATGTTCAACCATCTATACATGTGAAGATTAAAGAGGCACAGAAAAAAGATGTAGAGTTACAAAAGAAGGTGAGAAATGTTCTTGAATTCAACCTTGATTGTGATGGGATCATAAAGTTCAGAAATCGGGTTTCTGTTCCTCCCATACCCGAATTAAAGAAGGAGCTGCTGGATGAGGCTCATAGTTCTTCATTCTCTATTCATCCTGGAAGCACAAAGATGAATAGGGATCTGAAAGAGTACCTATGGTGGGATGGCATGAAAAGAAATGTTGTTGAATATGTCTCTTGATGCTTGGTTTGTCAGCATGTTAAAGCTGAGAGACAGAAGTCTAAGGGGATGTTACAACCATTACCCATACCAGAATGGAAATGGGAAAACATCACTATGGACTTTTTCATAGGACTTCCTAAAACATCCAAAGGCAATAATGCTATCTGGGTCATAGTTTATCGTCTTACAAAGTCTTCACACTTCATTGCTATTAGAGAGGACTTCTCTCTGGATCAGCTTACCAGGATATATCTAAATGAAGTGGTAAGATTGCATGGAGTAACACTTTATATTATATCTGATCGGGATCCAAGGTTTACCTAAATGTTCTAGAGAATTATTTAGCATACTCTGGATACATAGTTGAGTTTTAGCACTACTTATCATCCTCAGACAGACAGTCAGTCTGAGAAGACAATTCAAACTCTAGAAGATATGTTGAGAGCTTGCTCTATAAATTTCAAAGGTGGTTGGGATCAACACCTACCTTTGGTGGAATTTTCTTATAATAATATCTTTCACTCCAGTATTCAGATGGCTCCTTATGAAGCTCTCTATGGAAATAAATGCAGGACTCCAACTTGCTGGGATGAAGTTGGGGAAGGAAAGCTATTAGGACCTGATCTCGTTGATGAAATGGCAGAAAAGGTCAGATCTATTCAACAACACATTAGAGCAGCTCAGAGTTGACATAATAGTTATGCCGACATCCAAAGAAAAGACCTATATTTTGAAGTGGGTGATAAAGTGTTCTTATGAATATCTCCCTGGAAGAGGGTCATGAGATTTGTAAAGAAGGGAAAGTTGATCCCTAGGTATATCGGTCCTTTCGAAATGCCGGATTGTGTTGGGAATGTAGCTTATCGATTGGTGGTTCCACTGAATCTCTCTAAAGTTCACAATGTGTTCCATGTATCTCTCCTGAGAAAGTACATACCTGATCCTTCACATTTACTCATCTCAGAAGTTTTACCACTGAAACAAGCTCTTTCTTATGAAGAACAGCCGATATAGATTCTCGATCGTAGTGAAAAAGTCATACAGAACAAGACCACTTGCTTGGTGAAAGTTTAATGGATGAACCACCAATTAGAAGAAGCTACATGGGAGCTTGAGGATATGATGAGGGGGAGGTATCCTCATTTGTTTGTTACAAGTGACGAATTTCGAGGGAAAAATTCATTTTAAGGGGGGTAGAATGTAACACCCGAGACTTTTATATGAAATATTTTGTTTTTATGTTATATAAATCATAAAATGAATATTTCACTACACACAACACTTTCTTGGCTTTCTTTACACGCAATCGTGACCTTCCTCAATAGCTTACGTCGTACGCAATACCGAGTTTCACTAAACAACGATATGCTATTAAAATATTATTAAAACTAGCCGTCATGAATAGTAATAACCACTTTTTTAAATTTTATGGATTTTATTTTTCAAAATTGACTTCATTTTTGGATTCGAAATATCGAAATTTTCTTAGGGTGAAATTTTGGTACTTTTCAGATAACTTTCATATTCTGATGAATAGTGAAAATTACTAAATTTTAATTAAAAACAACATTTTTAATCGAAATAATTAATAGTGATAAATTATTAATTTGATTGGTTTTAAAGTATATTTAGAATATATTTTTACAATTTAATACAATTTTGGTCATTTAATATAATTTCACATTTAAACCAGACATAAACAAGTGTCAATCTTTTGATAGTTATTATCTCTTAAAAACACGCTGTTTGTTTTGACGATGGGAATTAATTTTAAAATTAATTAATGTAACTGATATGTTTTGAATTTGGTAAAATAGACATCATTTTTGAATTTATTATATAAAATATAGCTTAGGCCTAATTGTTGGTATTTTTCTGGAAACTTTCATTTTTTGATGAATAGTCATACCACTAAGTGGTAGTTAAAAAACTGAATTTTTCATAAAACATAATTTTACCGATTTTGTGAGTAGAATTTCAAAAATCCGAGAGACATGGTTAATATCAAGGACAAAAATGTGGTTAAATGAGATTAAAATAATTTTTTGTGATAGTAACTTTTTACTTTTTTACCTTGGTTAAAAGTAAATAGGGTAAATAAGGGTAAAAATGATATTATTATTACCCTAACACATGTCCTAATTCTTTTGGATAAGTGTAATTCGACCAAAAACAACCTTAGGAAAACAAATATGACCATTTAGGCCCACATGAATTAGATTAGGACATTTATTATCAATTTATTTAAAGAAGGGTTAAAATAGTTAAAATCAAAGTTTAATAACTAAATAATTTTTAATATAGGTTTATACATAAGATAAATTCGACTATAAATATTCATTAGAAATCCAAAAATATTTCCTAAATAATGGTATTTTATTTGTAATTTTTAACAATAAATAATTTAATTTATTTATGACGCAACAATGATGCAGTAATTATCTTATTAATGAAATATTGACATAATTGATGTTATAAATACCCAAATAAATTTAATTTGAGACTTTTTATGAATTCCACTAATTTTCTAGGTTAATATGACATGTTAGGATTGATTTAATTAAATATTTTCGAACTAATAATTTTGTTATGATTTTCACAAAAATCAATTACTAAATAGTATCAAAATTACAATAAAATAGTTTTGAAAACAAATATTATATTATTAATTGTTATTTTATTCCTAAAAATTAAGGTTCAGCCAAATGACTTAGATAAGGTTATATATATTGATAATAAACAACTTGGGGTTCGTTTGGCTTGTTATAGTAAGTTTATTAACCTTATAGTGTAAGAACAAAAAAAATACACGGTAAAAGTAAAATTATCTAACTTAAAGTTAAATATAAACGATAAGGTTAAAATAGGAACCTAAACTTGTCTAAATTCTATTGGATGAGAGTATGGGGACCCATACCCACCTTAGCTTCGAAATAAATCAATTTGGAGCTATTTAAAACTGATTTTGGCTTTATAATAAAATAATATTTTTAGTTTTTCCAAAGGAGTCCCACTCCTCCCTTATAAAAGGGAACCTCCTCCCCCTCTTCCTCACACTACTTTGAGCCTTCAAGCTCGGCCAAACCCTGCCTCGTTCTCCTCTCCACTTCCCTATAGACATCATAGAGGTCCTGGTCTTCTTCAAAGACCAATTTTAGTGCCCTAAAAGGTGGTCTCAAAGAAGCGCTTCAAAGAAGAGGTAATGTCCGTTACCGATTCTTTCAACTTTATTTCATCTCACACTTCTTCTTCTTTAGTTGTTTCATTATTAAGTAATAGAATAAGTATCACTCATATACTTATATTTTATTATAAGTATGAAAAAACCCTATTTCACCATCTATCCATCCTACGGAAAATGAAGTCATCGCGCGTGCGTACGTACGAAATACCGTCTCCACGCCATGGTGTAAACTATTTTCCACCACCACCTTACTCGGATGGGTATAATGGTGTAAATAATGACTATATATGATTATTTTAAAGTGATATTGATTCTAAAATAGTATACATACACTCCAATACAATTCCACGATCATGGGAATGATATCATATCTCGTGCGTACGTACGAAATACTGTCTCCACGATGTGATGCGACTCGTTCTACATGATGATCATTGAATAATGATTATATAAATGAATTGAATGAATAAATATGATATATATTACACTAAAACCATTCTTTAAATGAGGTTTCTATAACCTAAAAAGAAAAATAAGAATTTATTCAACAAAACACGCATAAGAACAAAAAGTAATAAACACCCGAATAACAAGTAGTAATGAAATATTACTAATAAGAAGCTAAGAATATGACCATATATGATATAATAAAAATACTTATGATTCTATAATAAGTCAATAACATTATTTAAATCATTATATAGGTGGTTCAGACACTTACGAAGCAAATCAGACCTAAGGTAATGGAAATATCATAATCTCATTTTTATCTGAGATTGTTTATACTTTGAAATTTACTGGGGTGTATTTTATCATCCACATTCATGTTTCCTCAATATGTAATATTATTTCCATCCACCTAAAATTTTTTAAATCCAATTTTACCCTTCGGTGAGTTTTTAGTAAAAGATATGAAAGGAATCTTTTGTCAATTTTTCTACGAGGTACTTTTTGACTTTTCCGAAAAAAGTACAAGATGAATGTTTTTTTAACTTATATGGCATGAATGGATTTTTAAAACAATATTTCCAAGAATATTCCTTTACAAGTTTTCAAGTTTATTTTTAATCAACTTCTTTTAGTTTAACATTGTATGACATGTTATGAAAGGAAAAAAAATTTAAAGTAGAAAGGATATTTTCCTCAAGAATGGAGTTCAAGTGTTTTATCAAAATTATTTTCCATCTATGATAATATAGGGTTATTTTTTCTATCCCTATTATTACATTGATTTGATTATGTTGTTATGGAATTATTTTTTTATGAATTCCTTTATATTATATTAATTGTTTTATGATGTCTCGATGTTTAAGAATCTCATTTTTATTACATGGGTTATGCAATGATGTATGATTTATGATTTTGTTGCACACCTAATAATGGTATCATTATGAGATGGGTGGGACCTGTTACTCCCTCCAATGAATTGGGTAAAGATTTTATATCTCATGAGATAGATATGGCTGGAACGGCAGGTTAAACCGGTTCAGTGAAACATGACCGAAATGAGGAGTGAACTCGGTTCAGAAATGGACTTTGTCCACTATGATAGTCTTGGAAATGAGTCTTGACTAATAAGAAATGATTCTCTATGATTATGTGTGTATGCCACAATGTTTCATGTTTTAAGTTATGATTATTGGGATTACATTTTACTACTATTATTTATACCATGTTATGAAATTATGATCTCTTTTGCAGGTTAAGATTTCTAAGAGTTATGTTCTTATGTATATGATGTGATTGATATTTATTTTGTTTACCCTTATTGAGCATTTGAGCTCACCCTTTTGTATGTTTTATTTCCACAGGTCAGGAAGAAGTTTATTAAGTAGGATATGACAAAAAGGGACTCTAGATATGATGAACTAAATGGGAGGCAAAGTAGATGCTTTATGAACCAGTTGTTTATGTTTCCCAGTTTTATACCTATACGGTCCTTTCCTGGTTTGGTTATATGTTGTAATAAGTGTGCTTCAATTCTGAAGTAATAACAATTTATGTAAAGTATGGGTCATTATAGGGGTGTTCTTGGTAAAATAATAATTTTTTAAAGGTGGTCCTACCATAAAGGCTATGGTGAAATTCCTGATTCCGTGTGTTGAAGAGTGAGTTTCCTTACCATTACATAACATGAACCTACACAGTGTAGACTTACCAGTATCACCATTTCCATCGAAAAACATTTCTTCATTGTTATTTTTCGACTATTATACTTGAATGATGCACTTCACTATCATAATGTTTAGTGGAATCTTATCAATTGTACCATGAAAATAATAGGGGACTTGAGATAATGATCCTTTATCAAACGTCAGCAACTAATCAACATAAGTTCATTACAAAGAGGGTATTTATCAAAAGAATAAATAATTATTTTTCTACGAAATTTCATTAATAAATTATGAAAAACATCGAATTATGTCATTGTACAATCATATGATAACAGAGAAATATATGAGAAAATATTTTTACCTTAGATCCTATTCATCGATGTTTCATGAATCTATATTTCGATAGCACCAAATCATTATAATGTGATCAATTTTGATTATAGGATCATGAAATATGAGTAGATCTCCATAACACACACCATAAAAGGATAATAATTCCTAGGAGAAATAGGGAATATGATATGAGAGGTTTCATAAAATATTTATAATAAAAACATGGGACATCCCAATCATGATTCAATGATACTGGTTTAAGGTAAATTATTCAAATTTGAATAAAAAATAATGGTGCACCAAGTACCATCACACTGAAACCACCCATGGTTAATCAATGATCAAAAAATCATGATGTGATAGAAACCCTTCTTAATATCCCAATAAAATTGGTTAACTCTTATTAAATTCATGTGTATTGAGCATGATATGACACAATGCAATGTGTCAGGGAACAATCCTAAAACTTTAATCAATCACAGTATGAACCTCAAACCTATTTGATATACCCTCAATAACATCAATAGTTCAATCATTCCATCATGAATCACTTCCTCTATGTAAGGTAAAATCATCGATTCCACACATACCAGGACTATTTCATTATAATAAATCAATTGAATATGAATCTCTAAAATGAAACCCATATTACCATTGAATTATGAGAATAGTAATTCAATAAATTTACCCATTACACCTCATGGGGACCCTACAACTAAAAATTTTAAACTAATAATTAATGAAAAAAGTTAAATATCATCACATACACTTTTCACTCCTATAAAAAGTCATATTTCATACAATATTGATAAGTATATATATTTAAATTTCGTAATCTAGGATAATAATATGAAAAAATAATAAAATAACCCACTAAGAGGTTGATCTCAATAAATTTAAATGTATTTATTTGATAAATTATATAAAAACAAAATATAATGACATTAATAAAAATAATCTTGATGAAATAAGTTTTGAGTCCACTCTACCACTAATTCCCCATGTATTTGTGTGAAAAATATTTAATTATTACCTTTCCACCCTTTATTTAGCATACTAAGTTAAACTAAATCTTTTCTTCTTCCCTAGTTATTTTTTATAGAACTTTTTATCCATCCATTGCAATAAAATTTAAATAACTACCAACATAATAATTATCAAAAGTAAAACATATTGTTTTTAACCTAGATATATTTATATGTTTCACATTTAATCACTCCCCATATCATTTAATTATTCATTTATATTTCCATTATTTTATTTTATTTGTTTACAGATTATAATGGATGAATTACCAGTATAGATGCATATGTCAATTTATTATAATTATGAAATTTATTAGAATAGAAGATAATATATTCAAAACCCATTATTATAATCATATGAATCTAGTTAACATGGTTATACATCCAATAGAGAAGGAACATTTTATAGGTGATGGTTGTGTGTGATGTATTGTGAAGATATTAAAGTATATACTTTACTATAAAAGGTATCACAATGAATGGTGTTATAATCTCATTATTTTTAATGATACAATCTATCATATCATTGATAACTTCCATTTTTACTAAGATCAACCGTCAACGAAAATTTTTTCCCTATAATTTACATTAAATAAAAGATATTAGAAAAAATAACATGAAATTTTAGTCAGTTCAATTAATGTAATAATCATGTTAAATGATCTATTTTTTCTCATTTCATTATATAGTAATCAACACACAACAAAAAAAATAAAAAAATCCTAAAGAACATACCCACAATTTTATCCCTTCCTTACATTATCCATAAAATTTCCATATTAAATGATAAATTGATATTAAATGAAGAATTTAAATTGAGATAAATATCATTAAATTCAGAGGTTAAGGTTCAACCTGGTGTGTTTATTCTTATAGACAACATTATCAAAGTTTCAACATTCTGTCAAGATTAATATATACCTACAAGAAAAAAATAGAAAACACACATTAAAAAAAATTAAGCTTATATAAATAAATATAAAGGGTATTAAACAATTTTTACCTCCTAGTAATAATAGTATTTTTATTATCTATGGATAAAATGTTATGTAAGATTATCCAAAAATTGAAAATTGGTCTGACTTCTTCATTTCCAACCACCACACCATGGTAGAACTAATGCTCCTCTATAATTACATCATCTAAAATAGGTGTCTCTATATAAATAAATAAATTTATGCCTTCTAAAATGTGTAATTTTACTTTAGTAGGGATGAAAACATATTTTAGTGTTCCACCTCCATGACATCATCAAGTGGAATTTTATTTTCTAGTGGGTTCTAAATATTAATTATATGATATGAATATTCTAATAATTTAGATCCAATTATTATTCCCTCACTACATTCATATGTGTGTCGTTTTTATCATGTTACTCACATAAGATCACCAAGGTTTCTCCTATCCATTCTTCACAATCCATACCTCCATATTTAGGCTCAAATTTATCATCCATAAAAAGAAAAAAAATTGATTTTTTAATTTCCAAAAAGAATATTAGTTGGTATCTAAATATATAAATAATCAAAAGAGTGTGTGTCAATAAGTGTGAAATCCCCTTCTAAGTATTTATTTATTGTCATTTTTCCTTAACGCAATGCTTCTATAATAGGATTAGAATGATTAGGTAGTGTTGACTTCTCAAAACTCTCCTCATTTTTAATTCTGTTCTCCTCGATGACAAAAATTTGGATTATTTATTTTTTATACATCATTTAAAATATCTATTAATTTTGTTTAGAACACTTATAGTGAAACATTGATTCTATAAATTTTCATTTTGAGAAAATCCATGTCACTTTTCTAGTTAAGAAATTGAAATTCTTATTATCTCAATATTTACCTCAATGAATACTCAATGGTTAGGTTTGAATCTACTTGTTTTTAATGAAATATAGTTCGTTTTCTATCATCGAATTATATTCTACATGAATCTTGTCATTTTATATATTTGTACACATTTATCCAGTAATCATCCAATCCTTTGTTGTACACTAGATATTATGATGATTTTTAGTATTTTTGTGTAATGATATCAAGAAATAGTTGAAGTTCATCCAAGTGAGTGTAGGTTATCTTGGTATTATCAAAACAAAATGTACTAAAATAGAGTTTCTATGGAGTAAAAAGTGTAAAAAAATAAAAAAAATCAAAAAAATATATATTGATTATGAGAAATTAAAAAATTAATAAAAGTGAAAATTTTATTAAATAAAAAAGTTATAATACAATAAAATAAAATAAAAATTTATTTAATTAATATGTTGAAAACCCCACTTGCGTCTTGGGAAATGGTGCTAGTTTAATGGTCATTGTCATGCCTGCTATCAAAATATTTATTTTTACTAAGATTAACATAATGTATAACCTAGGTAATTGTATTAATGAGGAATAACAATAACTATACAATTGTAAGTTAGAGTAATTATATAAAACAATTGAAAACCCAAAAAAAATGGGTCATTTGATAGTCTGATCAAGAAGTAAAAACATTTATGACTATAAGAAGAGTTATTTTTCAAAGAAAACTTGTTTAATAAGAATAAATTATCTATCCTTACACATTGATTATTTGTTTAACATTATATTGAATGTGAAAACTCCCTTAATTTCAATCCCATAATATTTTTAACCCATAAAATCTATATAATTTAACATGAACACAATGGTGTAAGAG
Source organism: Viscum album (assembly GCA_963277665.1). Taxonomy (NCBI): domain Eukaryota; kingdom Viridiplantae; phylum Streptophyta; class Magnoliopsida; order Santalales; family Viscaceae; genus Viscum; species Viscum album. The sequence continues at coordinate 1,434,792,487 of OY728140.1, forward strand.
ATTAAAACCTATGATAACATTGGAATATCCAATCATGAAACATATATTGGATTATAATTAAAATAAAAACATATAGTTTGTGACCAATTATGATTTAATTTAAACTCTATTAATGTGAATGATTTTATTTTTGGGATTTTATTTGAACTACATAATCGTATCCCATGTTGATTAAATTTTAAAATATAGTATTCTCTCTCACAATTCATACACACTCAGCATCATGTGCTAAGTGTTTATCAATTGGGTTACTAAATTTTTATGTATAATTTTATTGATCAAATTTTGATTAATTAAATTAGGTTTATATATTAAAAGTTGTTTATTATCTAAGTTGGAAATTATATCAATTAGTAAGGAATTATGATTTCATGGGTGGTTATCCATTATTGAAACATTATAAATGAGGAATGGTTTGAAAATAAAAAACCCAATTCAATTTATTGTCATGGATTCTAACCCCAATGTATTTAATAAGAGAATAATATAAATTAAATTTAAAATAAATAGAATAAAAAATGGAATTTAATAGATAGTTCAAAAAATTACAACATGGAATAAGAATCTGTTTTTATAGTTTCACAGAACATGTATTATTCTAGAAAAAAACTATTTTCCATTTATTTAAAAATTGAAATATAAAAAAATAGAAATTGAATAGAATAAAAATGTTAGGCTATGGAGGGTAAAATAAAAATAGTAAGAAAACTATTATACCACAACATCTTTCAATTCATTCAGATTGAATAAATGAAATGAAGAAAAACTAACTTTAATTTGTCAATATGAAATATAAAAGATTCACTACATGAAATTGATAAGGATCATTGAGAAACTAACATTACCTACCCATGAGGACCCAAACCATGTCAAAAGTTTATCAAGTGTGTCACTCCAAGACCACCTCCAATGGGTCAAGGGATAATGAGTAGCACTAATAAGACAAACTACCTATGGGAGGTCATAGCCTATATCATACCTATAATAGATACATCTCAAATGTAAAAAATATATAACATATTTATAGGTTATATATATTTTAGAACAAAATAAAAGTAACTTAGATGATAAATAGTTAACTAAAGAGCCAAATATCTTAGAGTATGATCATCCCGTGATTAGGGAAAACCATCCTAACAACAATTACTACTATTTTGATCTGTGTTAGTAACCACAACCATTTGGATCCACTAAAACCACTATTACAAACCAATAACCAGCTCAATTATCTCTATATAAACAATAAACACTTCCATACCATGCATCATCTACACAGATTCAGCTTGTATATATGAAAATCCCTTTCTGTGGTAATTCTAAATATACCTCAAAAGAAAACTTAAAAAATGTATCAAATATGAAATCAATAAGTAATAAAATAACCATATTCTATATGAGAAATATTTAATTGAAAAAAGTACCTAGATATTATTTATTGATAAGAAAAATATGGTCATAGGTAATCCTTTATTGTCTTAGATTAAACACAAAATGAATTATAGCTTATACATAAATAGATTCATCTAATAACCCATGTTGATAACATAATGATTTATTATTTCTCAATTGAAACCAATAATTCCTAATAAAAAATGATGAATTTAGTACCTAGACTACACAACCTCTACTACTCCCAATCTACACTTCCTCAATAAGAAGTAGGGATTCTCACCATGTTGATAAATAAGTGCACTGAATGAGCTGTAAAACCCTATAATTCATAAAAATTCACATAAAACCCAATAACACCCATATTTTGGGACCGCACAACATTATAGATATGATTATTGATCAATGAATTAACAAAACAAAATGGATGGAAGACAACACCTGATGCACAGGGATATACCAAAACACATTCTTCCTTATCTTTATCAACTCTCTAAAACTATATTTCAAGAATACATGCATTATTAACAATATCTATGTCGACTAATGGATGATTGATACCTATAGACAATGAATCATCACCCTAACTCATTGTGAGTGAACTGACCTCTACAGATGAAGGACCTATGCCTAGTCAAATGGAGGTGTATTGGCTCTCACAGTAATATGGAGCACCCAAGCCTCATCAGGGTCAAGGGGTTAACCAGCACCATACTTGAATTTTTTATAATGGTTGTAATACTCATAATACCAAAACATAAGAACCTAAACCTTGGATATTTACTCCAACACAAATTTTATTGACTCCTATCCTAATATTTTATGGCTATTAGTGGGGTTAGCATCTCCATTATAGTTGAAAATCACTATGTCCATACATAAACTTTATCATCAAATTAACGGAGTTGTGTTTCTGAAACAACCCTAAACATCTTTGAATAGGTCTCTAATTCAAAATATTATCAACACATTGACATCTAAATGAAAAAACAATTATAATAGACTACTCATATATATGAAACTGACACTCTAGTGAAAAATTATTTAACACACCAAAGTACCAACTATAAAAGGCATGTTCCCTACCATACATGGTGTGTGGGGCTTACATAGAGACAAGGGAAGTACACCAACCATTATATCATATATATTTAATATATATGAAGTTTTATATAATTTTATGTGACATTTATGTCTTATAGATGCAACTAGTTTTCTACCACTCGTTCACCCCAAAAAATGAAACTTACCTTAACACAACATGTTAAACATATAAGCACATAAGGAAAAGATTTCAGGGTCAGTCAGAATATACCTCAGAAATGTCAAATCATCTAATTCAAAACTAAATAGATAATTCTCCTCTCTAAATTTATTTTTTATCCTCATAGATTCCCAAGGATATATTTTATCCCATGATATGTAATCTATATAAACATTTCTTTTATTTCTGATTACACATTATATATATCAAATGAGATTGTTGGGAATGTATTCAGCCTCAAACTATATAATTTATACCATTTACACACATAGTGTGTGTCCAAAATACGTACACTATTTGGTTATTATAGAATTTCTAGCACCATATATGAATCATTTAATTATACGCCACGTATTCCAAAGATTACATATTGTATGATCAACAATTACAGACATAGAAGCATGCTTAACCAGCTTCATTAGCTCATTCAACCGTAATTCATATAAACTACAGTTTAAATCATCTTATATTCATTATGAAATCAAAAAAAACATTTTAAAATAGAATAATTAAATATCATATAAAATCAAAATAATAATGACATGCCTCGTGGTTATTCATTAGAGCTTCACAGACCAAAACTTTGTGATCTATTATCCTTTACCTCTGATATGTGGCTTTGATATCCATCTATGGGTGAGATATCTCATTATCCCTTAGTGTTTCATGGAGGAAATTACTCCTCTTCCTTTGGAATGAGTTTTCATAAGATAATTCCACTCAAATAAAACAAATCCAATAAAATGGCCATGCACATAATGACCACGTCTGTGGATCAAAATCAACGTAGCAAAATACCTAACCTATAAAAAACACTCATTACAAACAAAAATAATGTGTTATACTTTGTATTTGGGTTTACATTTAGGATCTATATATGTTTACATGAGTGGAGAGATTTATTTTATAAATAAATATTCATTTCTCACATAAAAATATATATCTTGAAAATGTCACACAATCTTTTCCAAATAGTAAACACCACACTCCATGATAAATAAAACCATTATAGAATATTTATGACGTTCCTTTATAGGATAACTTTATAATTTTTCCACTTTAATGGGCCTAGAATGATATAAAAACAAGAATGATCAAAGTATTTCCCATGAAAAAACTTGGGTCAATTTATTATTCCCACATTTAATCATTTTTTCCTCAAAATGTAAACTATTTGGAACAAGGAACCATAATCATAAACCAACCCCCTAAGACTGGATGATGTTTATTTTTGGATCAAATTTTTCTCTTGAAAACCTAAATTCCATGATGAAGTGGAATACATCACACCCTTGATCATCCTCACAAAATATTCATGAGGTTTCCATGATTCATAATTGATTATCATCTCAAGATCATCATAAGGTAGTTCCTCGATGCATGCACTAATAGGAATTGTTCAAAACATTCATGGTATTCCCTGTTAAATCCTTCCCATGCAAATATCATTAATAACAATGGAATTATTTGAAACCACAAACCACTAATGATAGTAGAAAATGTATTGTTAATAATGATAAATTATATAGAGATATCATCATACTAATCATATTTTTAATGGGTCACCTATAATGATATCATATAAAAAATATCCTCACATGATACTTTGGCATTAAAATACCCTATTATAACAACATATCACTATTAAATATCTTTAAAAATGGAACCCCTATAGGTCTATCATAACCCTTTTTATCTTGAGAAATCACATGTATTAGAAGTGAAATCTCATAGAAAATGGAAAAAATAAATATTATCCCAATCTTTGGAATGGGAAACATGAATGTTCCACTAACCTTGGAAATGCCTCCATAATCGAAGATAACTTGGTTTGGTTTCGAATCCCTCACAAAATATACATACTATTTCAAAATTCAACTCATCATATCACGAGATATTTTGATATCTAATGTTATGTGACACATTCTTATATAACTCATAGTGGATGTTCCTAAATTTTCTATATGTGTATAATCTATCATATATAAACCACAAGGTGAAACTTTCTAAGGATCAAGAGACCACAAACCCAACCTAAGGAAAATAAACCTCGTCATGTTATAATTAATATCACCAAAACTCTCACTATATAGCTATGATTTCCTCATAGTGGAGATTACTAACCACTCGGTCAGTCAATGGTATGAAACAAACATAGATAAAATACCATACCGACTGACTAGGAAAACTCATTTTCATATAATCAACCACCATATTCAATTCATGGGTAATGGAATACAAATAAATCATAATATTATTTGAACTATAGACACCACATCATTCTCTAGTTGATATATTTCCTGTATAAATTATAGTTAAGAATAATAATCTATGGGAAAATTATAATCACTCACAAAATAGATAATATTATCAGGTTTTTAAATTAAAAATATGACTATGATTCCCAACTCATTAATGAAATAATTATGCTTGAGGGGCCTCAACTTTCTTGAATCAAAATTAATCACCTCCCACCTCAACTTTAGTTAAAAACTATATCTAGTCCCTATGAAAATATAGAACACTGTACAATTGTATCCTTACTCTAAAAAACAAAGTTTAGGAGAATCGATCAGCTAGTACCCCAATATCTCAAAAATATTTCACATATAAGTTATATTATACCAAGAACTACCTCTCATTGAGTAAGCATAGTCTTGGAAAAAATATCCTAGAACAATTCCTTATAAATATTTAGATATATCTTATAACCAAATGATGTTATGAACTTCATGAACCTATATATTTATCCCAAGCCATCATAGAACAAATATTGTAGAATAAACTGCTACCCCACCATCAAAGGTGATATTTCTATGGAATATAACATTACTAATTAAAATTTTCCCCTTAAAATTTTATCATACAACAACTTCTATAGAAGTGGGCATGGAATAATCTTCAAATTCTTAGAAAACACATACTATAACAAAACCTCATATTTCGTTATTAAATTACACTACAAAACTGTCTAGTAAAAATAATAGGATATAATTCATACATCAAATAAACATAATACGGCAATCATCACTCCAATCAGAATCACTAGATACTCATAAATTCTATAGTGACACCTGATTTTCATCCTTGTTTCATCCTTGATATAGACATAATTAGATTTATGTTTCCATAACTATTTTTAAAAAATATATTTTATAATGTTAACATGATCGTTAATTGATAATATTTTGAATCCCTAACATTTTGAGTGAAAATGTGACTTTTTGTACTATGAAGTTTTATTTTCATTATTTTGGTTTAAATGTGTCTAATAAATTTTTTTTTTGTATTTTGAAATTAATTATTTCAACTTTATATGTTTTTATATTGAAAATAAATTATTTTAATACCTTTTTAATATTTATTTCTAAATAGGAAATTTATTTTTCTAAATCTATATTGAAGCATCATTTCACAAACATGAATTGATAAATTTCACACTTTCTGGTGTTTATATCTTCTAGTCAATTCCTATATAGATATTTCATCTTCTTCATAAGTATAATTTAAATTTATGGAATTTTTCTAGAAAAATTATGAACTTCTTTGTAATCATAATTCCCTTTTGTTATAAGGATAAAATTTCAACTATAAGCATCATCCATGTAATGATAACAAATACTATAATAATGGTGTGAATTATTGTAAGCATTAATCTTCCAACATATCATAATTACTCACCTTTTATTTTTCATACTATCATATAAGAGTCATGTTCATGTAAGAATCAACTCAACTCTGTAAACATCATTTGCACATTATCTTAAAATCTATGTTTTGTTGTAATGTCTTAAAATGACACATTACCCCTAATTCCTATTTCAAAATCAATCAATCTAGATATATTGAGTTCAAGAAAATGGATAATATTATTATTTAACCTAAACATGATAAATAATATTTAATAATTATTAAGAACCATCATGGTTATTTCAATATTTTCAAAGGTGTCCTTCTAGAGTCTCTTGAGGAAGATGATGTGTAGTATATCACGAAACACAGTAACTAGTGATTCATATAATAGATGATTAATGAGAGATATGAAGCTAAGCGTTGGAAAGGAAATTAATTCAAAAGTGAGGACTTGAATATTCATGTAGGTAGAGATATCCACCAAGGAAAAAATTTAGGGTCACAAGAACAAACGTTTTAGGAGTTAATGATTGGGAGTAGGTGGGTATCACAAATTTAAGACACATGAGATGGGATTAATGAAAATAAAAAAGATATAGATATTTGGGATACGGATTCACCATCTTGATGGAGAATAAACCTTCCTTTGCTTATTATATTTTGGTTTTATATCTATTTTTAGCTTCTTCTATTGTCATTTTTATTAATAAACATGCATTATAACTAATTTCGTTGGTATATTTCTATTAGTGCAGCATGTAATTCATTATTTTTATGCTTCTTTACATCAAGACTACTCTAAACTATTATTTACCTTATATTAATTAATATAATAATACCAATTACATAACCAATTTTAACTATATTAGCAATTAAATTAATTTGAAATAATTTGTTAAACTAGAAGAACACAGATGCATATAAAAAAACAGTGTATCATTTTAATGTCTACCTTTATATTCAGTTACTATTCATTTAGTTTTCAATGTCACTATAATTTCATCAATTTATGTCATTAAGACTTCCCTTGATACTTTTCTACATGTCTAATATCTTAACTCATAGCTTTTAGATTAATAATAAATATAATTCAGACTTCACTCTCATTTATATTCTACACCCACACTCCCTATTCAATTTGTCCACATTAATTTAATATTTTTAGTGGTTTATAATTTAATAAATCCATTATAAAATTCATCCATATTACTCTGGGTTTTAAAATTCAATGTTATGCTAATGTAGTATTTATAAATGATTTGTTTTTCATAAAAACAATCTATGAACCTATCAAAATTTGGATATATTTTAAAATAAGGATGGCATGGAGTGTATTATGGTCTAAAAAATAAAATAAATATCCAAAAGAAAATAACATAATTTATTTATTTTTGTGATTATTATGTGTCTTATTTTTTTTAAACATTAATCAAATCCATAAATTATTAGAAAAATTAATAAGAATGTGGTTCAGTATGATAAAAATTCTAGGTACTTGATCACCAGTTTTATTAATGGTAGTGAAGAGAGATTTTATGATTTATGAGACTAATTAAATGGTTTTCTAGTTTAACATATCAATAAAAAAAATTCCTAGGGAGTTATTTTATATTTTTTAATGAACTGTTAAATTATTATGGATGATGTTCATAATAAAAACTCGCAATTGAATTTTTAGTGTATCGTAGTGGTGAAAAATTGAGGGAAATTTGTGTTGAATTAGAAAGAGATGATTGAAATAACTCCGTTATTTTGAATGATACTTTCTCATACTTTGAGTATTTAAATGAAATTCTACTAGAAATTTAGATTACTGAAAAAATTAATTTATCAAAGCTGAATGTTTTTAATTAAATGAAAGAACACATTTCATGAATTTGATGTGTGAAAAGAATAATCAATTTCCCAAGGTATTTTTGAACTCAAAACATAAAATATTTCAAAATACTCTAGATTAAATTCATTTTTATACAAAATCAATGTGGTCAATTGTTTTCAAACAATAATCCTGAAGATAATATGATTATTTCCCCTATTAGAGAAGTGAAAAATACACCTCAAAAATAAGTAAATAAATTGGGTAATTGACACAATTTTCATGGCGTTCCGGAAGAAATATCCATTCTGAGGTTAAATATAGTTATAGTGATAACCATAAGGTAACCTATATATTGGAGTAAAAGAAATTGTTTTTCTCCTTTTAGGTGGTGTAATGTAGGTGATTTTAATTTTTAAAATTTCAAAAACTAAATTTAAATGCATATTGAAGTAAAACACTTTTATAATGGTTTTTGGGTTATGATTCGTGTTCCAATTTTAATGTTATCAAAATCCTTTAAATTATATATTTTTTCATCATGTTAATTAATAAATGAGAGGATACAGAATTGGTTCCCCTCTCACTCTTTTTTGAATGGTTTAGGTTAGAATATTACCAACAAATAACTTTTCTTGATCTACCCTCTTTCATATTTGTGAGAGAATTATAGAGAATCACTGATAATTGACTTAGGAAATACCTGATTGGGTCTTTTTTTCCATGACAATTTAAGAGTGTCAATTACTCATTCCACATGTGTTGAAAATCACTAATAAATTCACCACTTATAACTTTCATATTCCATCATATATAAATTAGAACTAAGGGGAGGGATATTATGGATCATTAAACAGTGAGATAATAAAATAATATATTTAAAACTAAATACAATTTCATATGATATTATGAAAGGCTATTGGATATTGAAACTAGTTAAAAAGAGAAATAATTATATTCAATGATGTGTGAAGACATAATAATTATAAAATGAAACCCTTCCCATCCCCAATAAATTATAATTTATCCCCCTTATTTTATTGTCATCCTTCAAGAATGGAAAAAAAGTATTACAAAGATAAATAAAATAGATAATAAAAAACTAAATATAAGTTAAAAAAGGAGAAAAATTCATCATACATGAGTCTCCTAGTATAACTTTATTTTCCTTTATCCTCCCCCTCCTTTATAGACCATCATCTTACATTTTCTCTAGTCATCATCAAATATCAAATATTCTTTACCCCTTTGATTCTTAAATATCATTACCTTTTGTCATGGTCTTCAAATATATAAATAATTAGTGTATTCCATTTTGAGTTTCCTTATTTTGGATAAAAATATCAATCATGGAAAATGATTAATATTATTTTATGTATTCCATGTGGAAGATAATGCTTGGATTAAATTGGTGATAATGTAGTATCTTATAGATTCTGGTTGATGTGTGGGAGTTCTTCATTGGATTCATCATAATGTAAAATTTCCTTAATTTTTCTTCTCTATTTGGGATGAAATATACTCTGCTTCTCTCAATATATATTTAATGGGAACTCTATATCATTCTCATTTCCAAAATCAACTCCCCTATCAACACTACATGGGAACACATACTTAAAATTTATCAAATATATATACTCAATATTTAAGGTGGGAATATGTATATTGGAACGTTATGTCACCCTCATCACCTCAATAAACTCAATACGGGAACTCTATATCATCCATGTATAGTAAATTACATTTTACTTTTCATGATCCTATTTTTGAATTTTAAAACCACACCATGGTTCTTAAAAATTTCTTCAAATATTATAAAGTCACTTTCAAAAAATAATAACATAAGAAACCCAAGGCAGTCATTCATTTTATTTCAAAAATAATCTATGATAATAAAATTAATAATTTTGAGTATTTGAACAATGTCTTCCAAATTTTTTAAAATAGATATTTATTTAAAAAATATCAAAAAAAACTATGAATTAAAAAAAATGAGTGAATAAAATGGTTTATGTTTTAACAAAATATGATAAATTTATTTCATACATCAATTACCCCTCACATAATTCTTAGACTCATTGAAAAGTGAAATTTAAAAATGTTACCAAAGAAAAATTAAAAAAATAAACATTATGGGTTACTTTTCAACACCATGGTTATAAGTCATTAGGTCTCCTCAGTGATCTTCTGTCAATTTTTTTAATTAAGTATAACTGGTTTATTTCCACTTATTTTACCCTCTTATACACATTTATTCCTACCTATACTTGAATATTTCACTATTCAATCAACAATGAAATTTGAACATATCTTTTATAATTCAATGTTCATTCAGGTTTCACCATGAGATTGATTAATTTTGTTGTCCCCACTTAATGAGTCATGTATCCCTGTATATCATGAGGAATTTCAATGTTGTTCTTAGGATTTAGTTTGGTACATTCTTGTGGGATAATTATTAGATATAATTAAAATTATTAAATTTATGTTAAATAATAATTAATGTTTTTTAGTTTACTAGAATAATTAATTCGTTATTATATTCCTCTTCCACTAATACATCACTGAACATCTAAATTATTAAGGAAGAATCCACACATTTTAGAATTTTAGATGTTTCCAAAATTAACTTTATTTCTTTCCTTTATAATGTTCTTATTTTTTTACATTTTTTTCAATTGAAGGTTGAGAGAGGCCATGAATTTATCTATTGTGGGTGTGAGTTCTTACTTTCCCCAGATCTGGAGGTTTTTTTTATGAGTTCCATGGACTTCCTTATAAAAAATCAACAAATTTTTTCAGAACAAATTCTCTATAATTGTATAAAAATATTAAAGTAATATGAGGAAGAATTTATTTCTTATATAACTCCAATTATCCATTAAAATAATCATTTTTTTCTGGAAATGTCCACCTTAGAGATACTTGTCATCAATTACATGCTTCATACCTATTCACCCCTTTGTGTCATTGTCTCAACTAGAATTTAGATCTTCAATTTTATGAAGAATTGATTTTTAAAAGGGAAACATGGTAATTTTTACATCTGACTATGGTAGAATCCCATGCCTAGATTTTTTTGATATCTCTAACATTTCACACTCCTTCTCATATATCATTTTTCCAACAAAAAATAGAATCAAAAATGAAATAAAACATCCTTTCTTCAACTCATGAATGTTTTTCAAAATATATTCTTTCAAATAACTTTCTCCTTTTTGTGGAAGTTAAATTCAACCTAAATCACACATCATCTTTTTTAGCATGGTAGATAGGGATGTTTATATTTAAATACGGCTTCATAACAAGGTTATTAATTATTTTAAGCTATTTAATGGTTAATTATAAAAATATTTTCCAAATATAATTCATTAAAAAGGTGGCATTAAAATTACAATAATTACTTAATCATTTATTGAACAAAATCCTTGAATGATCTAATTTTTCAATAAATTACTCATAAATTTATTAATATTAAAACTTATACCCATTCTATAAAAAAGATAGGAATAGTGGGGGGATTAAAAAAGTTGTTTTAGAATCCTCTAAGGTATGTGATTAAAATGTAGGATATTTTTTCTTGAAATTAGATTAAAAAATTAGTATTCTTAGCACGAATTTACTAAACATAGAATTTGAAAACAATTTTTTTAATATTTATCAATGGTGATTGAATGGTTCAAATCAGTTTCCAAAAATTGGAATAGATTAAAAGTTTATAAATGAAATTTAATTAAGCTCAATATGTATTAAAACACACTATAGCTGATTAATAAACATATACATTATATTTAAATGAAAAAAATTGACAAAACCTAAAATAAAATTCCTAAACTATATAGGTTCTCCCTAAAAATAAATGATAAATTTTACTCTATTTATTTTACCATATTCTTCATAAACAAATTAACTTAATCATTTCATGGAATCATGTGTTAAGGTGAGGTATAATCTAATAGATTTTTATTGATAAAAATGATTGATGTGTTTGATCTCCTCTACTGGTTCTTGGGAAAATTTTCCATAAAATATCTTCATATTGTTCCCATTAATTGTGAAAGGATTTTCATCTTCTTATTTCATAATTTCAAATTCTCTAAATGGATATACATTAGTAACTTTAGATTTACCTTCCATCTAAAACAATGTTTACTTGGAAAGATCTTGAGTCACAAATTGTGTATAATCAAATGGTCTCAATGATGGATGTGTTTATGATGAATGATTATTTAATGAGACATTATATTTATTTATTTATAACTTTTATAAGTTTCTAAAACCATATATTATAATTTCCTATACTTATATAAGATACTATATTCTCTCTTATCTTGAATTTTCCACATCCAACATTACATATCTAACTTCCTTATAGGATTCATGCTCCAAGTCCATAGGTAGGTGATATATTTCTTCATAAATCAACTTGTATGAACTCATTTCCATGGGGGTTTGGTATAACTTATAAAAGTTTTTTCCAACCATTGACTCTAATCATTCCTTTTTGTTTTATATTTTTCTATAAAAAATATTTTATCTCTCTATTTAAAATTTTGACTTTCCCATTTATCTATATATGGTAGGTTTTAGATTAATTTGATACACTCCACACATCCGCATCAAATACATAATTATTCTGTTATATACGTAAGACTATTGATAATTTATGATGAAACTTAGAAATCCAAAACAAAAAAAAATATATTGTTGAAAAAATTAATTAACAACTCCAACCCTAGTGCCCAGAGCTAGTGCCTTTATTTTTTATATTGGAATAGTCACAAGATTAAAATCTCAAATTAATGAACAGTTTAGTAGCCTTAAAAAACTATATACATACATGGTACCCTGATTAAATTGGTAATTAATAATTATACATAAAAAAGGAATGTATTTTTCATCCTTTAACTCATTCAAACATTTCATCATAATCACCTGGGGAAAAGATAACAAATAAAAGGTTGATCTCAGATACTCAATAATAGTTACTTAAAATGAAATATATATTGAATTAAATTGAATAATTAACTTAAAAAGGTAGATAACTAAACATACATCTCATTTAATTAATAAACTGTGAATGAAATGAATCCATAGATTTTGTTATAGTGAAAATCCATGGGATAATTATAATTGAACTCTTACTACAATTATTATGTTTTGGATATCATATATCTAAAATTTGAGGCAATACCATCAAGACCTTTCACAATAAAGTTTTATCTGTATGGATAAAACCCCATTTAATTTAGCCACATTATTCTTCTCATGAGACTAACGATGCATCGAGGGGATTTTCTTATATAGTCCCCATTTGTTATTGCATCCCAAGCATTCATCATATATCAAAATGACCTATCTAATTTATTAACCAATAATCCTTATAAAAATATCCATATTGAGTAAAAGATAAGGATTTAACATTATTTCCCCAGTAATTCAAATATCATTTAAAATAGACATCGTATTTAATATACAGTTTTGTAAAAATTATAAGATTATGTGTATTCACTATAAATAAACATAAAACAAGTATAAATACAATAGAAGATAAAAAAATAATTTCACAAATAACCATAGCATCAAATAATCAATGAAATGTAGGTTTAACACAATGAATTAAAATTTGGTTAAGATATCTCTTTCCACTTTGTAATTTGTGGAATTGTATCCCCATAAAAGAATAAAATTAAAAAAAATTCAATATCATGAGAATAAATAAATTTATTATATAACATTTCAAAGGGAATCATATACACCACACGAATGGTATAAGTGGTGAATAAATCATATATCTTAAAGAAATAAAATTGATACATGAAGAAAACCATTACATTGTTCTTTCCTTTTGTAAATACTATTTAACCTCATCTATAATAGTTTTAATAATTTTAATAACCTATACCATAACCATACTCATATATATAATATCATATATTAACTTCCAACAATCTTCAATTATTTTCACTATTTAGGGTGTTAGTTGCCTAGTTTTTCAAGTATGTTTTTACATGTTACTTGTTGTTACTATTAGATAGATCATGGTTTCATGATATCCATTATTTAAAACGTGATGTAAATATCTTGTATATTCAGAATATATGTATTTAAATTAAACCAAAAAATTGGAGATAGGAAATCATATGCACCATTCATGAAGACATTAGGTCATGCATACACATCAACTCTACTTCCATTAATTTATCATATTAAAACAATGAAAAGTAAATGATATATAACTATTTTATAATTCCTGTATAATATTTATGTAATATATGTCACATTTATTAATAAAAATAATCTTTAACACATTCCATGTATAACGTGAACAAATTACATCACTTTGAGGAAGTGGTAGTCTGCACATCTAGAAACGATGTTATCAAATTCCGACAAATTGGAAGGCATGAAGGTATGTGTTATATAAATATTATAGATGTATGAATACATAATAAATATCATATATATCATATAAAAATAGTTTTTACATCCTAATTCCAAACTATTAGAAGAGTAAAAGTAAAAATCAAATGATGTCATTTAGTGAGGCTGTAGTTTACAGTACACAAACAGTAATTTCGTTACCCATTTGATGGAAGTGTCTGTAGGTGTAGGTAAAAAACATAATATGAGAACATATAAGTATATAAAGGATAAATAGTTCATTATATAAACATGAAATATATATAATTTCATGGGTTTAAGTAATAATTAATCAAAAACATTAATTGATGAACGCTAACGCTTATTTGGGTATATCCTTTTGAATTTCACAAAAGGACTTCCTTGGTTGTCTTTCTTCCCAAATTCATACCACTACGATATAGGGAAATAAGTTTGGAGGAGATATGGGTTGAGATAGAATTCTCAATGTGGTTTGAATAAGTGATGGAGGATGCCCCTTTTATAATTGAGGTGAGGGGAACATTGGAAACTACAAATTTTAAATAAATATAAATTAATTTTCAATTAAAAATGTAAAAAATATAGTTATTTAGAATATAATATGATGATTTTTAGAAATCCTATCAATCAATAATTTTTAGTCTTGTTCATGTCAAATTCGTACCCTTATCTTGTTTCCTTAACCATTAGTAAAACCCTTTAACTCTTACTGTGACAATACGGCTTTTTACTCATTAAAGTTTAAGATAGTTACTATAAAATTCCAAAAAAAACCATAAATGATTCATATATCCCATTTAAAAAATTTTACCAATATTTTTGATAATGTGTTTATTTTTATAAATTTTATATCATTTAATAAAATAATATTTATTTTATAATAACATTAATGTCAATTTTGATAGTATTAATTTTTTTACTTTTTAAAATATATAAATACAAAAGATAACTTCAAAGAAACCTTTATTAAATATCAAATATTTCTATTCCATCTATAAAATTCGTGGATTACATCAATTATATTAAATTATTTTTATTTTAATATTTTTAAACACATTTATTTGATTTGTCCATTAATTAAACAACTACTCTCTCGTCATTTTAAAAGCCATTAATTTAAATATTTCATCCCTTAAAATTAAAAATAAATCTTCATAATGAGGATATAAATTATATATTTAAAATTAATATTTATAGTTTAAAATATCTTCTTAATGACCACAAATAAATAATGAAATACTTATTAAAACATGAGTTTGACATATTGGACTTTCCAAAGAAAAAAATACAATAAAAGACTTAAAGTTATCCAAGTTGCTCCATTAGGCTATAAAATTAGAAAAAGGATTATTTTGGTTGAAACTAACTCATCTAGTAAAATTAGAACAATTTTTAAGGAAATTTTCTAATATTTATAATACTATTTGAACCCATAATTACCTGATTTACCCTTAAGTGTGTTAATCAAAATATTACTATAGTTACTATTAATATAGTCCAATTATAAAAGGGAAATATTTACTAAATTTTTATATTTAGATTCCAAATATGTAATCCATTTTTTCAAAATTAAAAATTTTGAAGTGGCGTTATTTATTTTAATATTAATCGTATTGAAAGAATGACAAAAGAAGGTATTAAAGTGAAAATGTTTAAAATATTGAAATTATTTATATAAAAATTCATTGTGAAATTGATTTCAATAACCTATGTAATGTCTTGGAATTTACATGTAAATTGTTTTATTTATATGGAATTATTTAGAGACCCCAGAATTCGACGGCACGAAATTCTGAGGTCTGGAGAGCCTAGAATGTAATTTTGACCATTTTTTAAGGTACGTTCAGTAAACAAGAGAGCAGGATTTTCTATCATTTGAACCATCACTGGGATAAAAAACTGAGGGCATTATTGAATTCAGAATGCCAAGATTCACCTAGAAATGACTTAACATTAGCTGGCAAAGGCCGAGAAGAAAAGTTATTTTCTATACTTTTCTTGAAAAATAATAAAATAATTAAAATAAATTATTTTATTATCATTCACACTTTGGAGTGGAAGATGGTGACACTGTAGTGCAGCGACAGGGTGGTAACGATCCGTATAAATGAGGATCATTAATGGATCATTAAACTCGCAGTGTAACGATTATTTAATGACACATATCCACAATGTTGTTTCTTAAATAAAATAGTGAACAACATGTCGTTGCATCATAATGGGAACGCTGAAAAGTGCTTCTATTTTTAATTCAATAGGTGGGGAAAATATGGATTAATGAAATTGGAGGATACTCTGGAAAACCAATAAAAAACAACCACCCCATCAAAGAAAGAAGAACACCAGTGAGACATCATCTTCTTCGACACAAGAAGTGACGTCAACGTCTTAACTCCTTGAGGAAGAACGTGCGGAAAAAAACTTCAAAGAGTTAAATCTTTTTGATTCGTTGTTCTCCCTCGTCCATTTCTAAATGATGAACATTGATAAACCCAAGATCATGTTAATCTGAGGATCGTTCATTCATGCGGGAGGGTGACTTATTTAGGTTTTTTTATCCAGGATTTAATTATCATTGTTTTTAAAATTAAAATACCTGAACCTCCCACATTTTGTAAACATATAATGCGGAGGTCCCAGAAAAAGACAAACCAGTCCATAGCCCATCTAATGTGGGTTTTTGTCATGGAAAAACTATCATATCGAAGACATGGCAGTGTTCAGTCCACTGTGGTGGATAGGATGATCCCCGATAAACACATGCGCACAAGGCATGAAAAACGGACCACTGGTGCAGACTCAGTGGTCTGCGGAAGAATCTTCTATTGCACTGGTGCCGGCGGTGGCATAGGAAACTATTAGCGGGGGCACACGGTGGCGGCCATAGGTGGGAGGCGGCGCACCATGACGGTGCGACGAATGAAAAGTCGTAGCCAGACTAGGCCGCGGTGCAGTAGGAGAAGCCATCGATCTAGTCGGCAGCTGGAGGTGGTCTCTTGACCATGTCATAAGAGGAGCCCCATGATAACCTAATGGGGTATGGCAGGGCATAGACGCAGCTCTCATATGTGTCCAGCTAGGTGGACCGGTGCACCTCTGGCAGATCGGACGGGGCGCAAACCCCCATCGGGATGGACTTGTACTGAGGGTTGGACCCACGACTCCTTTGGATGGGCCGGTCCTACTCCCCCGTGGGCCGTACCCCCACCAACGGGCTGGAACTACACCCTTTTCGGGACTGGATAGTCTAGGATGGATTTTCAGGCGACTCGGCATGTTGGACCCTTGGCCAACTGGGTCGGGTCCATCAAGGCCTGTTGAGCCTGGCCCATAGGCCAGGTCGGACCAGACTAACCTCAACCCACACCAAGTTAGGTCGGGTCTATCAGAATGAACTGGGATATGTAGAACCCTTGAGCATAGTTGGTCGGGTCAGTTCGACTGGGTCAGATCGAGCCTCATCGTAACTAGACCCCTGGTTACTAAAACGCTCATATCTTACAAACTGTACACTTGATTGATAGGATATTTAAGGCGTTGGGACCCTCTCGAGGAGGTGGATCTTTAAAAAATATTTTTGGTGACTTTCATGGATATATAGATGCAGAAAAAGAATTCAAGAATGGTTCTCCCTAACGCGCTATGTACGGAACCCTACAGTTGGCTGATACCTGAAGACTGCTCAAGGATGGCCCAGTTGGAAGTGGCTCTGTGTGACCTAGTAGGACCACGGTGGGGAGAGGCATGGTGTGACCCAACAGTCCCAGAATACTGGATAGGAGGAGTACCTCAGTATGACCATGGTGGGAAGCGGCTATGTTTGACCTGGAAGGCCCACGGTGGGGAGAAGCTCTTAGTGACCTCGCATACCCATGGTACTAATCAGGGATGAGTACCACATCAGTTCAAGGTTAGAGGGAAGCGGCTCTATATGATTTGGAAGGCCCACTTTACTTGATAGTAGAGGAGTTCTCCATCAACTGAGGAGTGTGATGTTTGTGACTGACGATCCTACTATTACTACCATAGAATATACGTGGTGTGAGTTGCCTTGTGTTTTGGGCATTACATTGAGGAATTGTTGTGTGTTCTTTATTTTTGTTTTGGGGTCCCTACTGAGTACTGTGTTAATCATCCCGGAACGGGCTTCACCTACATTTGTTGTGTCTATGTCAGATGACCGGCATTTTGATAAGTGTACTCAGGGAGACGGGACGGACCGAAGCTATGACAGTGGACACGGTGGCCTAGGACCTGGTGGGGCCCTGTAGGACCGGGCAGACATGATGTACTACTTCGACATCTAGTAAATTTAAAACTCTCAAGATTAGCTGGGGTTTACTACAGATAGACATCAGAGCACTTTTCATACTTTATAGTTTTTAGTACTTTTTCTTGGGTTTGTATTCTAGACCACATTCTTTCAGTTGTACTTGCACTCAGTTTACTTAGTTGTATGTTGTTTCCCTTTTGTGAGGTGGGACTTGGTTGGGCGTGTGTGTGCGTATAGGCATCTAGGATAATGCCTCCCACTTGCAATTTGACAACTTTGGTGCTAGTCTCCAGCCCTTGGCATGTGGTAGGCGGGCTTGGGGTTGTCATGGCATGTGCCCCAGGAGATGGGTCATGACAAAGTGGTATTAGAGGGTGGTTAGTTCTCCCTCAAAGAATGGTAGTCTGATGTATTGTTTTGGGGATACATTTTTAGGTGTTGTGAGATTGGATTTTATATTTGGGGAGTCCATTGTTGGTGTAGTGGTCGACGTATCCATACAATAGGACCATAAATTCTGTTTTCGTCTCAATACATTAAAACACAGGTTGCATAAGTGTCTCATTATTTTTGAATAAGAGTCGACTCACTAGGTATAACCTTCTAATTGTGGTACTTATTGATCTATCTCAGGATGTCACTATATGGATGACCTTCCAGGATCCTGATACGAGGTCGTGAGGATAGCCCGCATAGCGACGAGGCGTCCATTCAGGGATCATTTCTAGAGATGGCCCCACCATGTGGTGCCTAAGTGATACCACCACCCAATGGTCGTCATCTAATGCTGGCGGTTCCGATAGAGGAAGTTAGTAGGCTCAGTTCCCTACAAGGGTTTTAGAGACTGAGACCTCCTAGGTTTAGGGGAGAGAAATATCCTCATGTCATTGAGGACTGGGTTGAGGTTCTGATGTGGGTATTCTGCTTAGTGAAAACACTACCTAACCAGATGGTGATCTTTGCATCATTCATTCTATATGGCTTAATAGGTAGATGGTAGAGTTTAACCATCCAGACTCTAGATGAGGCGACCCTCACATGGGTTGACATTGAGAGGCTTTTTGGGAAGGGATATTCTCTATAACCTTCTGCTCTATGAACATTCAGGACCTGCTTCACCTACAATAGGATATAATGAAGGTGGAAAAGTACTTAGTGAGGTTCACGGATCTTTCCCGCTACCCCACATATATGGTGTGAGATCCTTTATTACGGGCTTGAGCCTTTAAGCAGGGACTCAGGCAGGAAATCAGGGCTTCAGTGGTGTCCCTCAGAATACCTACACAGGCCACAGTGCTGGAGTGAGCCCCTCTAATAGAGTGTTTCTTGGTGAAGAATGCACCCACAGTTACGAATACCAGTATACCCCAGGCAGAAGATTTTTCGGAAGGAAACAGAAAACCAATACATGGGCCCAAGCGGGCTAGGTCTTTTAGGGGACGACCCTAGGACTTAGGGTCAGTGGTGTGGGGCACCCAATTCGGAGGGATTCGATAGGCATTCAGGTAGTTCTATGTATGCAGCAGGCATGGATATGTGGCACGTGACTGCCCAACCCACTGTAATGATGATCGGCATATGGTAGAGGGGTCATCGAGACAGTGGAAGCAGTTTGATTTAGGTGTTCTGCAGGGCGGTGGACGTGGCAGGGGAGTCGGCCAAGCGACATGGGAGGGAGACAGTTTTTATATCTTACTGACACCACCCCCAAAGTGGTAAACCATGACCTCGTGGAGTGATCATACATGGGAGAGATCATCTCCAACCAGAATAAGCTTATGACCACGGCACTCCAGAGATGATCCAAGGTCTGATTTGTGTCTTCTCCACCCTAGATGCAGTACTTATAGACACATGTGCTAGCCACTAATTCCTTGACACGACTCTCGTTCAGAGCTCAAATATTCAGGTGGAGTTATTGGCTCTATCCTTACAGTAAGAGACTCTTACAAGATACGATTCAACGATTACACACTGGTGTCGAAAGTGTGATCTTACCCTAGGAGGTGAGAGATTCGGCTGGGATCTCCTAATTTTAGTGTCATGGCCTTACAACATCATCTTGGGTATGGGATGGTTATCTATAGTCCATGCTCAGATCTACTATTTTAGGCATACAGTACAATGATTCCATGAAGATGGGACCAGGTTCTCCTTCACCAGTGAGAAGGAAATCTTTGTAGTGCAGGATGGAATCTCTGAGAGGAGGGTGCAGCCGATCATTCATTAGTAGGATACCCTCACCCTCGATGTAGTGGAGGAGAGAATTTCAAGACTTCCTATAGTGGTGGATGTGTACGAGGATGTTTTTCTTGATGAGGTTCTAAGGCTACCTCCATGTAGAGTGGTAAACTTCTATATTGATTTGTACCCTAATATGACACCAATAACCACACCGGCTTATCGAATGGCTCCTAAAGATCTTCGTGAGCTGATGGTACCCCTAGAGGACTTGAAGGGGGATGGGTTCTTAAGAACCAACATTTCACCATGGGTAGCCCTAGTGATTATTTCGAAGAATACATGTGGGAGTTTGAAGTTGTCTGTGGACTTCTGGTGCCTGAACTAGGTGAATGTGAAGAAAAAGTACCCACTTCCAAGAATTGATGACCTCTTTGACCTGCTGAAGGGTGAAAAGTGGTTTTCAAAGATAGAACATAGATCAGTATATCACCAGCTTCCGGTATAGGATGAGGATGTACTTAATAAATCCTTTTGGTGCTAGTATGCCCACTATTAGTTCCTAGTGATGCCTTTCCGCATGACCAACACCCCAACAGTGTTCATGGACCACATAAATATGATCTTTCATCCCTAACCTGACCAGTTCATCATGGTCTTCATCAATGATATCATGGTTTATTCATCATCAAAGTAGTATCATGCTACACACCTGCAGATAGTCCTCAATACACTATGAGAGAACCATATTAATCGTAATCTCTTGAAGTGTCCTTTCTAGATATAGTACGTACACATTCTAGGACACATCTTCTCAGAGGCTATAGTTTTATTAGATTTGGAAAAGATAGAGGTGGTTCTTTCTTGAGAGCCACCTAGGAGCATGACTGGGGTGCAGAGCTTCTTCAGGCAAGTTGGTCACTATAGGAGGTACCAGCCTGACTTCTGAAGGTTAGCATCACTCTTATTGGCATTGATAAATAATGGACATCCCTTCATGTGGATAGAGAAATTCTAGCATCGTTTCCATGAGTTGAGGTAGTGACTGACTAGGGCCCCAATATAGACACTACCAGAGGAGGGAGTTGGGTATATAGTTTACTGTGACGCCTTAAGGACCGAGCTCAGTTTTATCCTAATGTTGGAGTAATTGGTGATTAGCTACATCTCACGATAGTTGAGGTAGCATGAGAAGAACAACATGACCCATGACCTAGAGTTGGAAGAAGTGTTCTTTTCATAGAAGATGTGGCGAAACTCCATGATGGGTGTATGGTTTACAATGTACACCAACCACAAGAGTCTCAGGTATATCTACTCCCAAAAATACCTGATCCTAAGATAGCGGCGATGGATAGAGTTATTCCAAGACTATGATTTTGAGATAGTCTTTACTCATGGAAAGGGGAATGTGGTGCTAGAAGCGCTCAATAGGAGGACTGGGTTGCAGCTGCTGAGTGAGGTGACAAAGCAGTTAGCTGTGATGCAGGTATCCCTCATAAATGATAGTGAGATTGTTTACCTCCTGTTTATGGTTGTTATTTCCCCACTCGTACAGCGAGTCAGGGAGGCACAATTAGATGATGTTCAATGCGAGACTCGATGTGCACAGATGTCCTATGGATGAGTTTCTAATGAATTTTAAATATATGGGGAGCACATCACCATTTTCAGAGGGCGCAACTTAGTACCAGTGGAGTTTCGAGAGGAGGTGTTGAGGGAGTTCCATAATTCCCCTCTGGCGGTATATCCTCGAGTGGAAAACATATAAAAGGACCTCTGGCATCAGTACTAGTTGTTAGGGATGAAAAAAGTAGTGACCAAATTATTTTCAAGATATATGCCTCACTTATCCGCAAGTGAATGTCGAGAACCAGGTTCCAAAAGGTTTAACTCATCTAGTAGAGGTACTACGGTGGAAATTGGATGGTATCTCAATGGAATTCATGATGGGGTTACCATCTACATCTAGAATTCATGACTTTTTGGGTGATATTGACCGACTCACCATGTCGGGTCACTTCCTACACATCAGGGAGGAGGGAATGGTAGAGGGAATGGGACACCTCTACATCCAGAAGATAGTGCAACTTCACAAGATTCCTTTAAATATCATCTTATAATGGGGAGACCACTTCACATCCCGGTTTTGGAAGGGATTACAGGAGGCATTCGAGACACAACTATGCTTGAGCACAACTTTTCATCCCCCGACGGATGGTCAGAAGGAGTGGACCATACAGACATTGGATTACATGCTTCATGCTTGCCTCCATGACATTTGTTGTGGTTGGGAGAACCACCTTCCATTGGTGGAGTTTGAATACAACAACATTTATCACTTCACCGTTGGAATGGAACCATTTTAGGACTTGTACGGGTAGCCTTGCAGATCACCCATATGCTGGACAGACTGAGGGGAGTCGACACTCATGGGTCCAGAGCTTTTACAGACTACCACCGAGAAGGTGCAGATCATCCAAGATGGGATGAGTACTACACAGAGTATAGATAAGTCTTATGATAATAGAAGACATAGACCCTTGGAATTTGAAGATAGAGATCATGTGTTCATTCAGGTCTCACCCCGTTGAGGATGGTTGATATTTGGTTGGGGCGGTGAGTCATCTTCGAGTTTCATCGATCCTCTTAGGATCTTGGGAAAAGTTGGAGAGGTGGCGTACCTCCTAGAACTTCCCCCATAGATACACCAGGTGCATGATGTTTTACATGTGTCGTAGCTGAGGTGGTGTGTGCATGATCCATCACACGTCATCGACTGGGGTGATTAGGACATTGATGATGGGGTGATGTTTTCAGAGTTCCCAGTGGATATAGAGGATCAACAAGATCATGTCATATGTGGTTGGTCGGTTCCTATAGTGTGCGTCCAATAGAAACATGAGAATCTCTGGGAGAGAACATTAGATCGGGATGCTCATATTTGTGCCCATTACCCCCAGATTTTCATTTCGTTGTTTTTTTGTCTTTTAGGGGTGTAATTCCCTAAGGTGGGGAGAATGTAACATCGTGGAATTTCAGTGCATTTTTTTATTATTTATATGGAATTATTTTGAGATAGAAAAATTCGACGGCCCAAAATTCTGAGGTATGGGGAGCTCGAAACGGAATTTTGAATATTTTTTAAGGTACATTCAATAAATGTGTGAGTATGATTTTATATCTTTTGAACCATCCCTCACATAAAAAATATGAGGGCACCATTAAATTCAGAATGTTGTGATTCTCCTAGAAACGAATTATCTTCGGTCAGTAAGGGTAAAGCGGAAAATTTATTTTTAGAAATATTTGAGAAAAATAATAAAATAATTTAAATGAATTATTTTATTATCTTTCTCACATTAGAGTTGGGATGGTGACACTACGGGGTAGTGATAGGTAGGCGATGATACACATCATTGAGTCTCATTAATGGCTCATTAAATTCACAACATAACAACACATTAATGATGTATAATAGTGATGTTTTTTCTTAAATAAAACAGTGTAACGATGTGATGTCGCATCATATTGGGAATGTTGCGACATGAATTTTTTTTATAATTTGAGGTGCTGGGAAAACATGGATTAATGAAATAGGAGGATTCGTTCATGAACCTCTGACAGGGTTCTACCCCAGCAAAGAATGATGAATGTTGGTGGGACATCACCTTCTTTGCCTTGAGAAGTGATGTCAATGTCTTAACCCCTCAAGGAAGAATGTACAAAAACAAACATCAAAGTGGTATGGGTTTTTGATTCTTTGTTCTTCCCTATCCATTTCTAAACTACGAATGTAGATTGAACCACAAAATGGTTAATCTGAGCACTGTTCATTGTAATGGGATGGGGAATTCTATAGGTTTTCTTTATTTGGGACATAACTATCTTTTGTTGCTCGAATTCAAATCCACATACCTCCCTTGTTTTGTAAACATCTGATGTGGAGGGTTGGGGCTGACACAAATAAGGCCCAAGACCTTTCACCGTAGGTGTTCTTCATGGAAAATCATTCAAATTGATAGTATGGTAGTTTTGAGACTGTTGTGGTGGAGAGGACGATCCCCGGTAAACGTAGGCACAAGCATCACAAAGAAGGGACCACCAGTATGGACTCGGTGGTCCATGAAAGAATATGCTAGGGTGCACGCACCGGCAGTGGCAGCTGTATCTATCAGTGGTGGCCTGCGGTGGTGGATGGGAGTGGGAGGTGGTGCACTGGACAAAATGTAGTGGTCGGACTAGGCAGCGACACTGCAGGAGAAGCTGTCGGCCGAGCCGGTGACTGGAGGTTGCAGACAATGTCACTTGGCCACATCGGAGGGCAGCGGACGTAGCTCCGAGCTGCGGTCTTTTGACCAAGGAAGAGTAGGTGCCACACAGTGTCCCGCAGGGTGATTCTGGGGCATAGACGTGGCTCCTATCCACGTATAGTGAGGCGGACCGATCCGCCTCTTACGGGCCAGTCCCACTACCCAGCGGGCCAGACTAAGCTGGTGGGCTGGACCAGCATCTAACGGGTTGAACCAGCACTTGAGGGCCAGTCACACACCCTCTTTCTAAAGGGTCAGACTAGGCTTGGTCACCGGGTGACTCGTCATGTTGGACCGTCGGCTAACCAGGCCTAGTCTAGCAAGGCCTATTCGGCTTGGCCCACTAGCCAGGCCAGACCAGACCAACCCCAATCCACACCAGCTCAGGTCGGGTCTATCATAATGAACCGGGGTATGTGTAACCCTCGAACTGGGTTGGTCAGGTCATTCAGACTAGGTCAGACTGGGCCCCATCGCAACCAGACCCTAGTTACAAAAACACATGTATCTTGTAAATCGCGTGTCCGATTGACTAGTTGTTTGCGAAATTGGGACCCTTTTGGGGGGGCAGATTGTTCGACCAGCTTTGTGGTGACTTTCATGGAATCTGATTAGTGATGCAGGGATTGAAATATAGTTCTCCCAAGCTCACTATGTACGGAACCCTAGAGTTGGTTGATACCTGAATACATCATAAGAATGGCCTAGTGGGAAGCAGATCTATGTGACCCAGTATGCACACGGTGGGGAGTCGCTTTGTGTAACCCGAAAGACCCATGATGCTCGATAGGATGAGTACCTTAGTTCGGCCATGGTGGGAAGTGGCTCTATGTGACCCGGTAGGCCCACGATGGGGAGCGGCTCTGTATGACCCAGCATACCCATGGTACTTATTATGGATGAGTACCACAATAGTTCAAGGATAGCGGAATGCGGGTTTGTGTGACTTAAAAGGCCCACTGTACTCGATAACAGAGGAGTTCTCTAGTGGCTGAGGAGTTCAACGTTTGTGGCTGACGATGCTATTGTTACTACCATAGAATATACCTTATTTGAGTTGCCTTGTGTTTCATGCATTACTTTGAAGAATTTTTTTGTGTTTTTTTCTACTGAGTACCGTGTTACTCACCCTTTCATGGGCTTTGCCAGAACATTTTTTTTCTGCTACAAATGATTGACGTTTCAATAGGGGTTCTCAGGGAGACTGGATTGACTGATGCTACGATGGTAGACGTGGTGGTTTAGGACAATGTGGGGCCAGGTAGAACATGGTATACATGACTAACTACTTCATCTTCCTGTATCTTCACTACTCTCGGGATTATGTGGGTTTTACTACAGATGTCTATCAGAGCACTTTTCATTGATTACAGTTTTCAGTACTTTTTCGTGGATTTGTATTATGTCCCACTATCTTTCAACAGTACATGGCCTGAGATTATTTAGTGGTATGTTGTTTTCCCCTTTGTTTGTTGGGACTTGGTTGGAAATTTGTGTGCGTAAAGGTTTCTAGGCTAATTCCAACTTGTAGGTTGACGCCTTTGACACTAGTCCCCATCCTATGGCCTTCGAGAGGTGGGCTTGGGGTAGTCATAGCATGGGCCCTGAAGGATGGGTCGTGACAACCTAAAATAGATTAAATTAAAAAATATTGATCTAAATATACTTTAAAACAAATTAAAAAAAATATTTAACATGAAATTTTTTTTATGAAAAATCTATTTTAAATTAAAATGCAATATTTTATCACTATTCATGAAAACATTAATCCTATCAGAGAAATAGTAAAAATTCAACATATGTAAATTTTTATATTAAAATTTAAAATTATAAGGTAAATATTTCAAATAAAATCTCTAAAAGTTTCAAAACATGATTTAGAACAACTTTACTATTAAAAGGTGGCAAAATTGTCTTCTTAGAAAAATGCATCTATTATGCTTAAAATTAGATTTTCTCTTATATCATGTCTAAAAACACATATGATTATTGTTCAAAAATTATTTTAAACATATAATATATATAAATTTCTTAATGTTGTTAATACTATCTATTCTCACCATCTTAACGGCTTGGTTATAATAATCTTTTAGTTTTGGTTAAGCTAGGTGTTTCATGCAACCTAATATATCGAATGAATTGAATTTATATAAGAAAAGACATACCAAAAATGATTACGGTGTTATAAATTCCATAAAAAATATAAATCATCGATTTTGGATTCCTTGGTTTACACCCATTTCAAAAAATAATCAACTATAAGAATGATGTAATAATTTTCAAGAATATATGGGAAATGATCCCATAAAATCTATTACTCATTAATAAAAAATATAACAAAAACTATGGGGGTTTTGGGTTATTTATTTTTCCATTTATATGTTTCAAATTAAATGTAAATTATCACATTTAATAAAAATCATGTGCCTATCTAAACATGGTAGAATAATAAAATCCTGATTCTAAAAAATTTCTAGTTTTACATCCTAGACCAAAGTGTCCTCTATGAGATAGGGTGTTAATGAATTTAGAAATATGTTATATTTCAATTATAGGTAAAATTAATTTTATTTCTATTTTATTATATATTTTTAACATATAAGTATCTTCGAAAATGTAAAATCTATATTCCGATTTAAGACATTGAATTTGTTTGGGTTTTTAATGAGCTGGGACTTGAGAGGTTATAAGAAAGTTGAAAATGTTTAAAAAAAATTAAAGGAACTTATCCTAAACCAAATACATAATTTCTCTTTTAATTTGATCATTCAATGTTTCCATGGATGTAATCATAAATTATTTTATACTGGATGTCCTGATAAGGTGATCAGTTACTTGTTTATCAACTCCTTCCTTATCCTTTATCTCCAAATTCTATTATTGAGGGATCAAAACAAATCTCACTATACTTGGTTTATATTTATCCTTATTTATATAATATTTTATATATTTATTATCATAAAAATATAATTACATTAGCTCTATGGAAATAGGATCATAATTTTTATAAATAAAAGATAATTATAGGAAAATATTTTTAATGGTTGTGTAGTTAAGCTGGGAAGTATATATATTTCTCATGGATTGAAAATGGATTGAACCTTTTATTTCAAATTTTGATATGTGACTACACCCACAACTTTTTTTTAAGCAACAATAACTAACTCAAATGGTTCTTCCTAATTTTGGGGAAACATCACTAGTGGTGTAACCAACCTTTTATTCAAATCATCAAAATATTTTTTTCACTCAACATTTAAATCAAAATCAAATTATTTCAAAAGTAACCAGGAAAGAAGGATAGAAATAATAATAAATACCTAATAATAATTTCATAAAAACTTTTCTAACCTAGTAAATATTGAACATGTTTCACAAAAGTTAAGAAATTTATAGAATTTATCAAATTAATTTTTTATTTATCTACCTCATTTCCCTTTTTTAAAATTATTTTCTTGAGAACTCTTATAATTTTCACCATGAAATAAAAAAAATTAAATTAATAAAAATGTTCTTTTCAATATGATATTTCAAAAAAAATTCTAAATTTTTCATGTAACGATCAAAAGAATCTCAAAAAATAGTGAAATAATATAAAAATACCTCTATAAAGTCTTCAATGTTGTCAGAAAATATAAATACCACGAATCAGTAATATGTACTGGGGGAATTAAACAATATAACCAAGATCATCACCCATTTAATAATCTTCAATTTTTTAATGTGTAAGAATGGAATGGTCATTTGCAAGGTTCCCCATAGATTCATGTATATTGAAATGGTTAGTGTTTTCACCAAACTCCATGGTGAGTGTTCCTTAGTCTATATTTATGATTAGATTGGTTGTATTCAAAAAGGGTCTACCCAAAATGATTGGTGAGTGGTATGGTTCTCTACCTTTCTCCATGATCAACACATAAAAGTATGGTGGAAATATATGATCTCACACTCCAACTAACAAATATTCTACAAATATTTCTATAAGTCATTGGATATATTTGTAATCTATATAACCACTATCTTGGGATTTATTTATCCCATTTCTAAGGAAGAAACCACTATGTGAGGAATAATATTTTATAATCACCTATATAACATAAATAATCATGAAAATATATAAAACCAATAGTAAATGGGATATAAAACATCCATGGAACATGGATTGTTTTGGTTGTAATTGTGGGATCCAAGAAAATACACTTCTACCCAAGATGACACTTTCATTCCTTCAATTTATTCTTTTCTTAGTGAAGATATCATTTATAAAATTTTCATAATTAGGGATTTGTTTGAGATATAACAAAAGAGTTAAATTTATCTCAACATTTTAGAATATTTCTTGAACTTAATTTTAAAGTGATTAATCTTGATTATTCTTTAAATTTTTTGGGTTGGATCATCATTGATGTAAAATGTAGTGGAATTTATTTTTTCTCCCTTTGAATCCTCCGTAATAGTGTTTCTTGATTATTTCCTCTTGGGCCATCCTTTTATTTTTCTACTTTATTTTTTACTCATAATGATGATGTTAAATAATTTGTCTATATTTTATAAAATTTCCCATAATATTCTTCTCATGGTCTGGTTTCATGGGTTCAGGTTTAGTTGTGTCTAGTTATTCAAGTTATTTTCTACTTCTTGTTTCATCATGCTCGCATTTACTTTGGGATTAGGGAATTATATGGATGGTATTTTTCGTGGGTTTATAGAAATATTTTCCATCTTGTATATTAAATTTTTGATTTAATTCCTATGATTATTGATCTTTCCATGAATCATCATGATTATGGATGGGCATTGATCAGATTATAAATTTATAAGTACAAAGATACACTAGCTACAATGGCATAACATAGTGGCAGCACCGGGTTAAACCCATAGGGACAAGCTGGAAAGTTAGTGACATAGTTTTAGAACATGGTAGGTAGATTCCTAAAATAACTTTCATGGGTTTGGTATTCTAAGGCACAAGTAGTTTTGTTTACTTTAGGAGAAAGATAGGGATAGTGGTAAATTTTTATGATTATGAAAATGGTATAATAAGTTATTAATTGGGATAGTCCTATAAATTAGGAAGTGAATATATCTGGAAGTGACCAATTTGTTTTTATCAAACCAATTATATCTACCCAATATAGAAAATTCACTTTGTTTATAGGTATTCAAAAACCCCAGTGCATTGGGATTGTCTTAAAATATATAAAGAATCAAAGGCTATTGTTCCTAGCCTGATCAACTCTAACTATGACTGCGTCCTTCTACAATAATTCACTGAATTAGGGTTGTGAAATAGAATAAGATTAACAATAATTTTTAACCTATTTACTAGCCACATGGTGTACTGTGTTTTGATTTTTGGGTGAATTTGGTTTAAGACATCCCTACTATCAACCTTTAACCCTGACGAATTAGTAGAGCATGATTAAAATGGTATTACATTGAAAAGAAATTGAAAACATACTTCAAATAATAATTAAAAAATTTAGACTATATAAATTTATGATTAAATAAATTCAAAATCAATTAAACACTAAAAATAATAAGAGAACAATAAAATAAATGTAGAAATTTGAAATATAGTCTGTAATTTGAATTTAAAATCAATTAGAAAACAAATGAGAAATAAAACCAAGAATAAATGAGCCAAAATTATTGGAATCAGAGTATATTTGTAATTAAATCAGAAAATAAGGAAATAAAATAGAGGGAATTCGATTTTTTCACAAATAAGAGATGGAAAAGTAATGAAATAAATAAAGTTGTGGTCGTCTGTATTCCTTCATCAAGTGCTAAATATTTATAGACCCTAAGAAACTCATGGCGTGTAAATAATTCCCATCATGATATTACATTAAATTATTTCTCTTTCAATATATATATGTTGTTTTATATAATTTTCATCATGAACATAGATCCAAAAAGTATCAATAAATCTTATTTATCATAATATATCACTGCTTAAACCTTTGGCTGGTTCAGAATTTGAATATTTTACATCGTTTGACAAGTTTTTATCATTTAATGAATTTTATTATGATTATTCATGGATTATGCCAGTTTTATTGGATGGCCTTCGGCTCACAAGGCTCCTATTCTCAAGGAATTCATGCCTTGAATATGTTTCACAACGTGTAATGTCTGATTTTTCTGAATTTTTAGTGGCTCCTCTTTTGAGAATTATGTTTCTATTTTAAACAAAAACCAATTGAATCCCAAATAATTTTGTAATAAATAATGAATTGGTCTTACTTAAATCTATCCAACATAGATATATACATTTATCTTATCTGATTCCCCCACACTGGAACAATTGCTTGTCATCATGCAAAAAGCATCTTCACAAGTACTCCAGATGAAATAATTTTTAAATTTGAAATTTTTGTTAAAACAATGAAAATAAAATTAACTCTTATTAGAAAAACAAAGTCTTAAATAATCACTAATTCATATAAAATTAGTCATAATTCGTGGTTAATTTAATAATTTACATTCATTCTTCCTTTAATTGCAATTTATCAACTATTCCTTATAAGTTATACCCATTTTTAAATTTAAATCACTATGAATTTTATCTCATCAAAAAAGGTAGAATGAAACTGGATTTATAATAATACCTTGAAAAAATGTTCCTAACTATAATATTGCATTGGTGATAACATATCTACTTCATAAATACAACCACACAATTAATCATAAGGGCTTTAACAAAAAGGTTTAATGAATCTATGGTTGAGGTTTGTTGGGTAGATGATGAAAATAAAGCTTAAAAATGAAGATCAACTCACAAGTATAATACATGATCATCAATAATAATTTATAGAAAAATACCCTCTAGAAAGTGGAATATCTATACTCCTAAATTTTCAAGGAAGTTCAATGGATGTGTTATAAAATTTCAATGAAAGTATCTTGTATATTCCTTTTCTATTTTAAAAAAGTCATGTATAGTACATATCTCAAATCCACCACCTAACCACAAATGATCCATCATAATATTCCCCATTCTTGTAATGGTGATTTTTTAAATTCCTAATACACAACCAATATTATATTTTTTTTATTATTTTATTTATTATTATTAAAAAAATTTAAAGAAAAATATAATAATGAATGGTATACCATAAGAACCATGGATCACTTCTCATAGATCATGTTAGAAACACCCCACACATATATTCAGTAGTAAGAATCATGTGTCCATTAGTATTGAGTGTCACCCTATACTAACTCAATTGGAATTCATGACATTATATCAAGATTTAGATAAGAGGATATAAAATTGGATTGTAACATGGATCAATCTTTACAAGGTCATTCATGGCTTATACTGGATTAAAAAAGATAAATATACTGGTGGGTTACAGGATAAATAGGTCAAAAATGATTACCATAATCATATTAATAGTGTATGTGTTCAATTAATGCCTTGATAAGATTATAATTCATGTTACGATGGGTTTATATGCCCTAAGTATCTCTTAATAATTATGATCATAATATAATATAACAGTATAGGTCTATAATCCTCTATGAAATTAATAAAAATCTACCAAAATAATTCAAGGAATAGAATCTAGTAATAATCCAATCAAAATAAACATAAACATATAAGAATTATATTTTAATTACTCAACTCAAAAATCATTATAAAATTCAATGGGTGAATATAAAAATATTTCAACATTTGCAAACCAAAATTTTTCATTTATTTAAACTGGTTCAATGAAATTTCATATCAGAGATTTATTTCAACGATAAATGTCTCCAAGACTAATGAAAGCAAGAAATATTCTCGGTGTATAGGAAATAAAGCTAAAAAATTTCACCCCCAAACTGAAAATGAAATAGTTTCCACACTATTTTGGAAAGCGACATGTGAGAGAATGAAATAATTTCATAAGAAAATTTCAGATGGAAATTTGGATTTTAATGTAGGGAATTGAGAGATCCAGGTAATTAAGGTAATTAAATGGGGGGAAATTTTGGATATTAAATACATGATTTTATTCCTGTAAAAACAATTTATAAAGAAACATTCCTTCATAATATAATCAATTAGTACACAGGATGTAACTACCCAAAAATTCATTAATGAAAATTCCACTTGTTCTATTTAAATGTCTTTGTATGGTTATGTAAAACATATTAACTTATTTGGACTTATGTTTTGGATTTTAAAATATGGTTATTAATTTTGACCATTTCTAAAATAGCCGTTGAATAATGATCACATGATTAGTATAAATATTGGGCTTTAACAAATCCAATTTACTCAAACAAATGAAGTGCGGGCCTCATGGAGTAGACATGACCCATATGAATCCAATTGTTCGAAGCTCGAAAGGGAGGTGGTTTCATTAGGATTCACTCTTGACTAATCCCAAGTCGAGCTTGAACACGTTGAGCTTGAGCAGAACCGACTACGAGAGAAGTGGAAGTTAATAGAGATTATCACCCGATAAATGTTACCTGAGCCAACCCAAGAGTCTTTCACCATCGCACACCTTACCCTTCAGTATTATGTGGGTTTTATAAGGGATTATGTAACAATAACCTAGAACTATGACTATGTACATTATTTTTCTATAAAGAATGTGCATTTGTTTTATTATTATTACTCTGTAAATAGTTTTTAAAGCTCAAATAGTATTTTTAGTTAATATTCAACTAAGAAATATATTTTTATGAATTACTGGAATTTTGATTTAAATAATATTTCAATAAAATATTATTATTATTAATAAATTACTTTTTATTAAATATAAATTATCATATAATTTTATGAATGCAATTGTTATTTTTATTAAGGTTTAAAAGTTGCTTTCATCAAAACCCATGAATTTTCAATAAATGTTGGTTTTTATTTTAAAAGTAAAAATTCAAATATATATAATATTATTTAGATAAAATTAATATTATTTTTGGAATAAGGAAGTCGAAATTATCCAATGGTTAATTTTTCATAATTTTATAAGACAATCGAATTTTTGGATAAAAATTCCATACTGTTTAAATATATAATGTCGTTTATGACATCATAATGACCCAATAATGATGTAATAAAATACTATAAACATTATGTTCTGAAAATATACGTTTTATACTTAAAATAAATTAATTTTAGAATTAATTTACTTATTTTACAAAGCGTTAGTGGACCCTCCAAGACATATAAAACATTTGGTCCTTTTAAATTGTTTTCCTTGAAAGTGTGACTCACCTATACATAAGAAAACATATTATTTTATGAAGTTAGGAAATTATCCTTGTAAAATATTTTTTTACACTCTCCTTTGGAAAAAAACATTTTGCAATAACTGTGGGATGGTTTTTGGTTTTGATTAGATTAATGTGTGGTGTCCCAAACCCAAATAATAAAGAATTCCCTATCCTTTCCTATATAAACCCACCCAATATCACACTTCATCTTCACTAAAAGCCTTTGGAGTTAGTCTAAACCCTACCCTACTATCTATAAAATCCTCCCAAGGTTCCCTAATCTCTGAATAAGCCTCTCTCAAGCCTCTCCCAATCTTTTCGGATCACACTTGTATGTAAGAGATTTCTTCCTTTCTCATATTTTTTCAATTTTATTTTAAGTTGGTAAGCCATTTTTTCAATAAAACATGTTGGGGTATGATTTCACACCTCCCCCATACTGAAATAATTATGTTTTTATGATGGGATACACCTTTATCTCTCATTAATTCCACCCATGTACAACCGTTACCATGTCAAAATTCTGTGATATTTTCTCCCTCCTCTTTTACATCCAAGTAATTCTTTTGTATTATGCATATAAATTCCAATATGTTTGTTGAGACACATATATATATAACCCCCTTAAATTCCATTGAATGTAAATATGATGATACACTCCTTTCTCTATTTTCATCCATTATTATGATCACTTATTTCATGTTGTTATGCTGCTGAAATTGGACTACGATTATCCAAGCCAATGTCATTGTGTAGTGAATACCATGCCCATTTCTCTATCAAGGGTATTCACCTTTATGAACATTTACTTATTGATTATAAAGCTTCATGAATTTATTCTAAATCCATTTATCATAGAATAAATGGTGATTATTGATTCCATGTTGTATGATCAATGTGGCACACTTATTCATGAAATGAAATGTTTAAGAAGGGTGTGCCCTGATAGCGCACTAATGCATTGGGTAAAGTATAGTATCATGCTACATCATGTGCAATGAGTGTAGACTCGTGCTAATTCTAGTGCAATGAGGGTTTACTCATGCTTCATGTGCAATGAGGATTTACTCATGATCCATGTGCAATGAGCCTTGTCTCATGCTAAATTCCATGTTAAGTGTTGTTTCCACATTTCCATGTCATGATTATCATGATTTATCATGCCTTTTTGTTCATGTTTATATTGTGCTCTATTTATATGCCTATAGTCTAAAATGTTTTATTATTCATCATTTTATTTCATGTTTATCCCCTTACTGGGCTTTATAGCTCACCCTTTTCTTATGCATGTCCTTGGGTTATCCCATGAAATTCTATGTACGATGGAATATAGTTGTCATGTAAATGAAGTTTTAAATAAAGAAGTTGTATTTCATGTTTTAAGTTGTTATGTAATGATACTAATCCATAAAGACACTAGACCTCTCTATCTTCTATGTTGTATCATGTTAATTTTATGTAAAAAATCATGTTTAAGTGTGTAATAATGAGCATGGTTGTTATAGTTGGTATCAGAGGATAGGTTTAGTTATTTTTTGGGTTTAGGATTAGAAAACCCTAGTGAAAGCCTTTGGGATAAGAATAAGTATAATAAAAACTCACTATTTTTTCTGAGTATTGAGTAAGTGTTTCATTAATAAATTACATCCATGTCTAGATACGAGCAGGTAGAGGCGGCTCTCGCATAGATGTACTTAATGGTGAAATCAATGACAAAGAGTTTTGTGATTGATCTAGGGTATCCTAGTAGATGAAAATGGGTCTTGCTGCACTCTTGGTTATGAAATGCCCAGGGGATATGCATTGGTAAATTCACAATCTTAGTATGAGCCATTATTAAGGGAATTAAAAACAATCCCCTAATAATATATGTTAGAAAGTAGATCATGGATAACATATATTGAAGCCTATAGATTCATAAGATAAAGAAATAAAAGATATTTATAAGTCATCTATTTTTCAATTTGATTACCCTTTATGTGTTACCCCTAGCTTTCATTTTATTCCAGCCAATGGCTGGTAAAAAGAGGACTCAGACTAACAACTAATGTAAAGACCAATGTGATGACTATTCTTATGAGATAACCAATTGGATGGGAGTGAGAATCATGAACTTTTTCATGATACTCTCTCAGTTAACTCAAGCATTGAATAGAATCATGGGTCAAGAAGAACGTTCAACCCCCTATGAAAGAATAATTTTCTATCGAGAGCTTCATGAGACAAAGGCATACTACTTTTAATGGATCATTTGATCCCTCAATCGTCAAAAAATGGATTAACTCTATTGAAAATATTTTCTCCATCCTCGAATGTTCTGCACAAGAGAAGGTTCTTCATGATACTTATCGTATGGAGGGTGAAATCAGTCAATGGTGGACATTGATAAAAATATGAAGCTTAGGGAGGAGATCGAGGTGTCGGAATAGAAGGATTCCTAGAAGTCGTTTTTTGATAAATATTATCTCCTCAATCTCTGACATAAGATGGAAAGGGACTTCCTCACCCAAAAAAAAGACTACGAATCTTTCATATCGTACGAGGAAAACTTTACAAGGCTTGCACAATACACTTCCGGATTTTTCGTTACCCCTGAATACAAGTTTGACTGCCTATTTGGTAGGATAATATGAAGAAGGAGATCGCAGAGTATACATCAAAGTGCCAACTATGTCAGAAATTGAAGGAAGAGACGAAGAGGTCTAAGGGGATGATACAACCATTGGCCATACCAGAATTGAAATGGGAGATCATCGCCATAGACTTTGTCACCGGACTTCCGTAGACATCCAAAGGCAAAAATGCAATCTGGGTTGTTGTGGATTGTCTTACAAAGTCTGGATACATCATTTCAATTTGGGAGGATTTCTCACCGGATCAACTGGCATGGATATATATCAGGAAAGTGGTCAGGCTGGATGGAGTACCACTATCTATTATATCTGATTAAGAACCAAGATTCACCTATATGTTTTGGAAGAGTCATAAATATACTCTGGAAACTGAACTGAACATCAGTACGGCCTGTCATCCTCAAACTGATGGCCAATCTGAGTGAACTATTCAGTCACTAGAAGATATGTTAAGATCTTATTCAATGGTATTTAAAAGAGGTTGGGATCAACATCTTCCTCTGGTAGAATTTTCCTATAATAACAGTTTCCACTTGAGCATATGAATGGCACCTTATAATGCCCTGTATGGAAAGTGGTGCAGAACACCGACATTTGGGGATGAATTCATTGATTGTAAGCTTCCAGAACTAGAAATGGTCAAAGAAATGGTGGAGAAGGTCAAAAACCATTTAGCAGCATATCAAGGAAGCCTAGAGTTGATAGAAGAGTTATGCAGATAACTGCCGATGAGACGTTGAGTTTAATGTTAAATACATTGTATTTTTATGCAAATCTTCATGGAAGAAGTTCATGAGGTTTGGAATGAAATTGAAGTTATGTCCTTGGTACATCGTCCCCTTCGAAATTCTGGATCATGTTGGGGTTGTGGAATATCGAATAGCACTTCCACCTAACATGGAAAAAGTACATGATTTCTTTCATGTATCCCTCTTAAGAAAGTACATACCAGGCCCTTCACATGTACTATCATTAGAGGTAGTACAACTAGAGGATGAATTTTCTTACAAGGAGCAATGAGTGAATATCATAGATCGTGGAGAAAAATTTCTACAAAAAAAGACAATTCCCCTCGTCAAGGTATTATGGAAAAACCACAATTTTGAAGAAGCTACTTTGGAATCAGAGGAAGTGATGAATTAGAGTTACCCACATTAGTTTTGGAGTGGGAAATGGAAATTTTGAGGGAAAAATTTCTTAAGGGGGAAGATTGTAACGACCAAAACATTCATTAATGAAAATTCCTCTTGGTCTATTTAAATGTCTTGTTATGCATATGTAAAAATTATAAAAAAATTTGGTTCTATGTTTTGGATTTTAAAATACCGTTGAGAATTGTGAAATTTGATAACATAGATGTTGAACAGTGATCACATTATTAGAATAAATATAGGGCTTTAACAAGTCCAATTTACTCAGACAAAGGAAGTGATGACCTCATCTAGTAGAAAAACCCAAAACAAAACCCATTTTTTGGAGATCTGAAAGGAGTTGGAATCATTGGGCTTCGCTCTTCACCAATCCCAATACAAGATTAAACATGTTAGTCTTGAGTAGAACTGATTATGGGAGAATTGGAAGGTAAGAGAGATTACCACCTGAGCAATGTTATCTGAGCCACCCCAAGAGTCTGTCACCATCACACACCTTACCCATTGGTCTTATTTAGGTGTTATAAGTGGTTATGTAACAAGACCCTATCACTATGACTATGTACATTATTTTTGTATAAAGAATGCGCAATCATTTTATTGTTGTTACTTTGTAAATAGTTTTTAAAGCACCAATACTATTTTTAGTTAATATTCAAATAAGAAAATATATTTTGATGAATTAATGTATTTTTTAATTAAAAAATATTTTAGTAAAATATTATTATTATTATTCAATTACTTTTTATTGAATATAAAATATCATATTATTTTAAGATTGCAATTGTAATTTTTATTAAGGTTTGAAATCTATTTTTGTCAAAACCCATGAATTTTCGATAAATGTCCATTTTTATTTTAAAAGTAAAAATTCACATATTTAGAAAATTATTTAGATAAAATGAATATTATTTTTTGAATCCGAATGTCGAAATTATCCAGTGGTGAATTTTTCATTATTTTCTCAGAAAGTCGAATATTTTGGTAAAAATTAAATACCGTTTAAATATATAATGTGTTTTATGAGATCATAATTACCCAATAGTGAATTAGTAAAATACTGTAAATATTATGTTCGGATAATATATGTTTTATCATTAAAATAATGTAATTTTAGATGTTTTTTATTTATTTTACAAAGCTTTAGTGGACCTTCGCAGACTTATAAAATATTTTGGCTTTTTAAATTATATTCATTGAGAGTGTGACTCACCTCCACATACGAAATCCTATTATTTTAGGAAGTTCGGCCATTGTCCTTGTAAAATATTTTTTTCCACTCCCCTTTGGAAAAACCATGGGCAAAAACCATGGTCTGGTTTGTGGTTTTGATTAGTTTAATGTGTGGTGTCCCAAACCAAAATAATAAATAATTCCCTCTCCTTTCCTATATAATCCCACCCAAACTCCCACATCCTTTTCACTCATAGCCTTTGGAGTTCATTAAACCCCTTCCCTCCTTCTCTAGAATCCTCACAAGGTTCCCCAAGCCCCCACAAAGCCACTCTCATGCCTCTCACAAGCTTTTGGGATCACACTTTCAAGTAAGAGATTTCTTCCTTTCTCATTATTGTCCAATTTTCATTAATTTCGTATACCCTTTTGATTTCAATTAAAAATGTTGGGGTATTATTTTACACCTCCCCCATACTTCACTATTTATGTTTGTATGATGGGATACCCCTTTCTCACTCATTAATTCCTCCCATGTATACATGTTACCATGCCGAAATTCCATGAGGGATTTCTCTCTCCTCTTTTACATCCAAGTAATTATTTTATATTATGCATCTAAATTTCAATATGTTTGTTGGGACATGTGTCTATATAAACCCTTACTTTCCATTTCATTTAAATATGATGAGACACCCCTTTATCTCTCATCAAGCATTTTTTATGAGTTCTTTTTTCACATAATTATTCTGCTAAAATTTAACTACGATTTTCCAAGCCAATGTCATTTTGTAGTGAATACCATGTCCATTTCTCATTCAAGGGTATTCACCTTTATGCACATTTAATTATTGATTATAAATCATCATTTATGTATTACACATCCCTTTATCATGGAATAAATGAGGATGATTAATTCCATGTTGTATGATCCACGTGGCACACTTATACATGAAATGAAATGTTTTAAAAGGGTACGCCCTGATAGCACTCCAACGCATTGGGTAAAGTATAGTATCATTATATTTCAAAGGAAATGAGTGTTTTCTCATGATAAATAATGTTCTATGATGGTTTACTCATGCTTCATATGCAATGAGGATTTACTCATGCCCCATGTGCAATGAGCCTTGGCTCATGATAAATTCCATGTTAAGTGTTGTTGAAACATTTCAATGTTATGATTATCATGCTTTATCATGCCTTTATGTTCATGTTTCTCTTGTTCTCCATTGATATTACTCTTCTATAACATGTATTTTATTCCCCATTTTATTACAGGTTTATTCCCTTACTGGGCTTTATATCTCAACCTTTTCTTATGCATGTCCTCAGATAATCCCATGCAATTATAATTTCGAGGCAATGTAGTGGTCATGTAAAGGATATTTTAAATAATGATGTTATATTTCATGTTTTAAGTTGTTATATAAAGTTCATAAGCCCCAAAGACTCTAGACCTATCAATATAATATATTGTATTAAGTGAAGTTTATGTAATAAATCATGTTCGAGTGTGTAAAAAAACAGGGTTGTCATACAGGATATGACCAAATTGAAAGAAGTAAGACAACAAGTGTACAGAGTAGTCAAAAATGAAGAGTTGTACACATCATAGTGATATGCGTAGTATAAAATAGATAAATAATTGAACTATTAAGATAAATTTATAAAAGAAAATAAAAATCCTAAGGAATCATAATAAAAAATATTGTTTTCCTCCTATATATAACTAATAAGACATTATTAGCCAAACTGATAGAAAAGGATCAAGTGGAGGTTTCTTTCAGCACAACTATTCTTTGCCTCTTTGAGTAACATGAATCTATATACTTGAGCTTATATATGCACTTT
The DNA here is from genome assembly GCA_963277665.1 of Viscum album. Classification (NCBI taxonomy): domain Eukaryota; kingdom Viridiplantae; phylum Streptophyta; class Magnoliopsida; order Santalales; family Viscaceae; genus Viscum; species Viscum album. The sequence continues at coordinate 1,434,833,791 of OY728140.1, forward strand.
TTGGGGTTTACAACCTCTGGAAGGGGCCAAAAAAATAACTCATGTGCTAGTAATGGCATCCAGGAAGGCCATGGAGGAGACACCTATACAATATGATGATGAAGCTCTCAGATCCATCCATATATATCATCCCCTTGAGGAAATACCTCATATAAGAGGCTTGGGGTAGTCTAATAGGATCATTGATAACCATGGAAGATGTTTTAGATCAATACATGGATAAATGAGTGCATAAATATGAATTGGAATAAGAAATCTATGTAAAAAAAATTATATCATGCCCATTAGATAAAAGAAATGGTAAAATACGGAACATGGAATAAAGTGAGTATAAAAATACACCCATAAAAAATCATAGTGTAAGAGGTGTAAAAAATAAAAAATGGGTGGGGAAAATATCTTCATGTTGGATTAATGGTCCTCTCCCAAGCAGTGGGTTCATGGATCTATCATTTTATGTCTGTGGTAGCTATAGAGTAGGGGGTAGGTGGATCAACCATCATAGAAGGTTTTGTGGTGACGTATGCGAGATCAATGGCCAAACATTGATGAGGGTTTTCTATCTATACAAGGGATAAATTTCTAGAAACTTTATTGATGATGTTAACCTCATATGAAGAAAGTAATGTGGCACCCCTTCCCTATCTTGCTTGCTTTATCAAAAATATTTATAAGAATTATTATATGTCAGGTCTATATGAAGTTCTTTCGGGTTGCATGATGGGGTGGTAATTTTAGCATATTTTCTAGTTTAATATAGTGTTATGTGGTTGATGTTGTAGTTGGTGGTGCAGTAGTGGTAAACAGGGAGGAGTCAGTGAATGGGATGATGAAATATTTCAAATTCGCCTCTTGTTATCCAAAATATAGTGGAGAATAGCACAAATGATTGAGGAAAATGGTGTGGCAGGTGGGGACTATGATGCTGTGGTGTAGTGGTTTGTGGTGGAGTATTAGAGGATGCGTGAACTAGGAACTGAGGTACGGGTGCCTCATGAGCGATAGTAGGTGGGGTTAGAGGACGATGAGCAGGGGCCTCAGCAGTGTCCTCTATATACTCGAGGGCCCAAGTGTACGAACCCTTTACATAAATAGAAGCCCCATATTTTAGATAACTAGGTGATCAAAAGAGTACATATTTTATAGAGTGGGGATGTGTTAATCATCATTGAAAAATATGAGATTATGTGCTAAATGAGTGATGAACCCCCCCCCCCCATTAAGGTACCGCAATGCCTCCTCACCTAGGTCGCATAATGTAGTGTGAACCGGTGATCCATGTTGGAGGTAATTCCATCCATGGAAGAAGCTAAGATAATAACCTCTATTTAACTAACGCTCCCATGTGTGTCCACTCTGTCCATCCAATCATGGGATTGAGCCCGATGTATGGTCTGCAAGGTGGCACCCCATAGTTAGGTGCTCTTCATCATACATGGGTCATAAAAACATCATGGGTCATGGGATATAAATTCCCATCTTTGGGGAGTGTATTCCTTGTTTGGATCACTCTTTGAGGATGAATAAGACGATGAAGCCACAAAATCATCTATATAAATGCATATCCAAATCTTCTAATGAAACCTCCAAAGGACAACAACCAAGTCGATATCTAACATGTGCAATGTCTTGATCCAATTTGGCTTAGAAATACCAGAATATATCCCGGTATTCCTCTTTACATACATCTATGATTATTGACATGGGATATCATCCAAATATAGGTTACTATTTTCCTAATTCATGGACCAAGTGGAGTTTTTACTAGGGTAAAATGTTTTATTTTCTTAATGCATGAACCATTTTGGGAATCTAAAATAGATATGTGTAGCATGGTGTAGTGAACAGATAGACCTGAATTGAGGTATAAGGGGAACTAACACAACACATCAAAGTCCGAAGGAGATTATCACATAGTCTATATTCCTAACACTTGGACTCATAATCAAAGATTTTGGTCATAGATTTTGGACCGTGGTGTACTCATTCATCTTGACCTTTCTTGGGGATGGCCCCTTCTCTAAACCTAAGACCACGTGATCTATGCTTAGTGTAGGAAACAAGAAGTAGTATGGAGTTCTCATTGCTCATAGGGGAGAACAAATTGTGGGGTGGAATTCGAAAAAAAATCCCACAACGACATCTATGACTTCCAAAACTAGGATTGGAAAGGTGGGTAATAACCAAAATATGGTTAAAGCTAATGAAAAACCCTTGGTCTTTACCCATGTAAGTTAAATTTTAGGTGAAAATATGTATGTTCAGCCATTGACTGAGTTAAAAACATGGGATCTACAATTTTTATGAAGATTCATGAAGGAGTCGGCCCAGGATAGTAGGTGTTTCAGTACAGATAGACACTATTTCTGTTAGGGATCCTGTTTATGTTGGGATTAGGTGGATATCCAACTTAAGGAGAGTACAATGAACTGAAGTTGAAGTATATAATGTCCCATAAATAATTTGATGTTAGGGATTGTCCTGGGAATTAATATTTAGGCATGACCATGCATTCTAAGAGGATGGGAATCAATCAAAACATAGTCATGAGACACAACGTAGAAAGGGACCAACACTGGTAGGTTGACCCTCTCTAGCATGGATATCATATCATCTCACATTATGAGGCATTCAGGTTTTGTATAGGGTAAATCAACATCCAATACTTATAGTATGAGGCATCCAACTCTCTTCAGAAAGGGTATGGATATAGTTTAATTTCTTGCATTGAGGATTCAATGTTGGGTAGTTTATATTCATAAAACGTTGACTAAGACAAGTACCATTTTACTATCACATATCTTGGAATATAGGGGGGATGTGTAAAGACCTGTAAAATTAAAGGGAATTTTTTTCTTAATTTTCTTTGGGATTTTAAAAGAACGCAGTTTTTGACGACGCCTGATTCTGAGGCCCGGTGTGCCCGGAATCAATTTCCGAAGTTTAGCTCGGATACGTTCAGTGAACGAACGAGCGAGTTTTTCAATCTTTTGAACCGGTACTTGGATTTGAAATCTGAGGGCACCGATGGAATAGAAGAATCGGTAATTTCTTAGAAACACCTTTTCCGGAGTTAGGTTTGCTCGGGTGTGGTTTTTAATTTTTTGGGGTAATGTTAAGGAATAAAATAAAAGTGTTGCAACTGATATTTTATTTTATTTTGCTTAACCTAAATTAAGAGGATGATGTGGGACCCACAATATCCTACCCACTTGGTATGATATTTGTGGGTTGGGGCCCACACAAGCCCCACCTTTTCAACTTCAACGAAACTCCCACCTTTGATTAAGGTAACGCACCTGCACCCCCTATTAAACGAATACAACTCTTGCGTTTAAACTTTTTAAAAAACACCTCTATTAATTGGGTGGTTTAAAACATTGCAATTAATTGAGTTAATTGTTTGATTCGATTTTTAATTTTTTAAACGTTTGGCGTGAGTAATAAAATAAGGTAACCCTTATTTTATTATTGTTGGGCTTGTTGTGTTGAGTTTTTGGGAGAAAAGGGGAGTCTTGGAGTTCTTCATTCTTCATCGAAGAACGCGAAGAACGTACCGCCGCCAATGAATAACGCTGACCTCCAACGATGGACGACGATGAGAGATGCCTTCCTCAAAGATCGATGACCCGACGCGCATCTCCTCGTTCCTTCCTTCCACATCAAAGGAATAGAGACCCCGTTACTCCATGACGCAACAATCCTCTTCTTCCATGATGATCAAATCTACGACGTCCCTTTCTGTGACAAACCTCGTCCGTCGACTACGCTCCAGGTAGGGGTTTAATTTGAGAATATTAATAATCTCATGATTGTTTTCCTTCAAAAACAAGAATGCGGATCAACTCATTATTATGTTGATCCGTAAATGTTTTTGTTTGTGGGTTTGGAATTTCCTTTTTATTTCGGAAAAACCATAGGGGAGTTATATTATTTTTGTTCGTGATTACCTTCATCGCTGATTGTCATCTTATTTGAGTCGGCTGATATCACAATAAGGGGAGCAGGTTGGACCACACGAACACAGTTGACCCTCCTCCCCCCTTGTTTGTTTGATTTTGTTGCGGCACGTGTAAGGCAGCGCGGTGCCGTTGCACCGCGCGGAGGCTATGAAATTGGGCGAAGAAGTGCGACACCGTCGCGCCGCGCCGTTGAAGTTGAACAAAGTCGCGACGCCGTCGCGCCGTGACGGATAACTAGGAAGAGACACGGTTTGATTATTTTGGCGTGCAGATTGACAGGTGATGAAAAACGGGGCCGCAAGGTAATTTTGAATCTTCCACTGTAGATTTTTAGACCCGAGATGAACGCCGGCATAGACGGTTTTAAAAACGAACCACCGAAGCAACTCTGGTGGCCTGCGGAATCCCTGGAGGCGCGGGTCACCGGCGCGGTGTCGTCGGCGACTGGAGGTGGCAGCCGGAGCCATCCGTCCGCCAGGAGGAGGAGGCGCCCTAGCGTGCCGCCGGAGGAAGCAAACCGCCACGGCTTGCAGCGGCGGTGCGGCAAAGGGGATCCCGCGGCCGCGCGGGATCCCGGAGGAACAGCGGCGGCACAAACCGCCGCCAGCTTCAATCAATGGAGAGGGGGCCGCGCAACCCCCTCCCCCCCCCTCCCCCCCGCCCTCTGCAACTTCTGCTTGGCCCCGTTGGCCGAGTCGTGGCGGGCCATACGGACGGGCCGCACCGGTCGGGCCGGACCGCGCCGGCCGGGGCGGGCCCAGACCCCCCATTTCAGATTGTTGCCGTTCGAATGCCCATAACATGGGATATGGACCTCTGATCGACGCACGGTCAGTTGTGATGAGATCCTTGGATCGAGACGATCATTTATGTATATTACACTCAAGGTTTCGGAGAACTTTGGGTTCGGCCGGGTTGGTTCGGATACGAAACCAATCGGGCCCTCGGAGTGGAAACGCTTATATCTTGAGCATTGGATGTCCGATTGACATGCCATAGACTTTGTTGGATTCCTCTTGCTGAGACAGAACCTTTGGAATACTCTGATCGAGATTTGGATGCAGTGGGTTAGTGGCTGGGTTGGATTGTACCCGAAATCCAACCGGGCCCCTAGAACAGAAAAGCTGATAACTTTCAGACCGGACGTCCGTTTGACGAACTGTCAGTAGTGTTGGTGATCACGTTGAGAAACAGCCCCTATGAGCATACCCTATGAGAGTTCAGGGTGCAGTTGAGATACGGCCGGGATGGTTCGCACACGAAACCAATCGGGCCCCTGGGACAAAAAGGCTAATAACTCACAGACCAGGCATCCGATTGACGTGCTATCTGTTGCGTTGAGACCCCTATGATGAGGCGGTCCTTTGAGATACTTCTTTGTGGGACTTTGAGATAACTACGGTATCGACCTGTAGCTCGTGGAGCGGAACCTCACAGAGACGATCATGCAGAGTACGAAGACCGTGTAGCCGACTGAGACATGATGACTGCTTGACCGACTTGACTTGGAGTAAGTCGACTAGCCCAATGGACGAAGCACTACATTGTTTGGGTGCAGACCCATGGTGGATGGAGCACTACCTTTGTGACAATGCAGACCCATGGTACACATCCGGAGAGTACCTCTGCAGGCTATTAGGGGGTGTGCACTACTGTGTTTGGGTGGCATACCCCAGTGGGAAGCAATATTGTGTTTGGGTGGATGACCTGCGGTACTCGACAAGAGGAGTACCTCAGCAGTCTTAGATTAGTGAGCAGTACCTCGGAGTCATGACGGGACCACTATACTCTCTAGAGACATGGCTCTTCTGCAGTTACAGTTTCGATAATAAAAATCCTAGTTTGAGATGAATCTTTGACCTTTTTGTTTACCTCATGATAGAGATGGCTCAATTGATAACTTTGGTATATGTTTGGTCATATTCCTGGGTAGTGGTTATCCGTTGATTTCATAAACTTTGTGTTTCATCATGATTGAGATGGGTAACTTGATAACATAGGTATATATATGGGCATGTACCTAAGTAGAGGTTATTTGTTGAGATATTATTTTTGGTTATCCTTGTTGGTTTTAGTGAGACCTTGAGGGTCTCGGGGTCCCTACTGAGTATCGTATACTCACCCCTACATGGGCTATGCCCGCACCTCATTGTGTTGGTTGCAGACGACGGGCAGCGCAGGCATAGGCCGAGTGTCCGAGGACTGGACGGTACCCAGAGGTGGACCACACGACGAGTCAGTATCTGAAGGTGGACTTCACGGTGAGACGACACTCAGAGGAGGTTGACGGGCAAAAGCATTGTGGAGGCTATCTGTACCTACCCTTCAGGTAGGATCCGTGGTGGACGATCCAGGAGGTGCGCTATCTGTACCTACCCTTCAGGAAGGATCCGTGGTGGACGATCCCGGAGGTGCGCTATCTGTACCTACCCTTCAGGTAGGATCTGATGAGGACGGCCCAGGAGTTGCTTCCTTTCTTCCAGCTGTTTGTCTCTTTCTGTTGTACTTTCATTCAGTTGTAGCTTTACTTTCATTTGGGTTTGTTGTCTGGCCCATTTACCTTTCAGAACATTCTTTTGTACTTAGTGTTTTACTTCCGCTTGTACTTTTTGGTGTTTCTTTACTTTTATAAAGGAAATTCCTTCCCAGTTATCGGGATTTACGCCTTTGGTGCTAGTCTCCAGCCCCTGGCCTATAGAATGCAGGCTTGGGGTAGTCACGGCACGGGCCCCGAGCACGGGTTGTGACAGGATGAGTGTCTCAAAGAGTCTTGTGTGGCATGGAAGAGTATGGAATGGAAGACTAATAGCCTACTATTAATGTTGGTACAAAATGTCCCTCTTCCATACAAATCTCGAAAAACTATACCATAATCCTTTATCATGCCAATGGGTAATAGAGTATTCCATAACAAATTGACAAAAGGGTTTGGCCCAGGATGAAATATTTGAGCTTCAAAATGTATACCATAAGGATTGGAATCAATACAAATGTTGTTTTTGAATATTTCATTGTAGGAGACCAATGTTGGAAGGGGAAATCCTCTAGAACAGTGATATTAAATCATCTCATTTGTGGATATGAGGTATCCTATTTTTATCAGGGGTAAATATTTAGTTTAACATCATACACTAAGGTTGATGTTATGGATTTCACTTTAAGTCACCTGTCATTTTCTTCCTCAAATCGGGTCCTGAGTCAATCTTAGCAAACTAATGTGTCAAGGTAAATGAATTCATTTTATACCTATAAATAAGGCCCATGATAAAATTTTGGGAGAATATCACTACAAGTAATAGAGTGTTTTGTGGTAAATCCATGGATGGGACTAGATATGGTAAGTCTAGGAATCATTACATATCCCAGAAATATTAAAATCAAGACACACATAGTTCTGGGCAATGGTGGAGGTATAGGTTTCCTAGAACACTTGGGGTTAAATAGACCATCCAGATGAGTGGGGAATGAACACAATTTATGGTTATATTTCTTAGACTGGAAGAAATTAGTTTAATTTCATAATGCTCAGACTATGGAATAGGGATTAGAGGATTCCCATTCAGTGAAAGAGAGTTAACAACTGATGTCAGTAGGGCCAAAATAGGTCACACACCAAATAAATCATCCATGAATCCAATTTCACATTGTTTATAGATGTAAATCTTAGACCATAGAAAATAGTTTAAAAGTCACGTTTCTTAGACTATGAGCAATTATTTTAAAGTCATGATGCTCAGACTAGGGGATAATGTATATTCCGAAGGAATATTAATGGTGTTAAAGAGGTAAAACATTATGTGAAGGGAGGGATGCATGAACATGTACCACACAAGTACCTAGAAACAAATGGCACATTGTTTTAGTTCATAATTTTTGGACTAGGGAGAAGGATGTAAAACATTTTAACATCATTATTCTTGGACAGGGGAAAGCATCTTCTCAAGCGTATTTATGTAGAATAAAATAAGAAAACCAAACATTAATGGATCCTAAGAGGCTCCTACACAACATGCACACCTCAAGAAAAAATGAATATAGTTTCATGTCATAATGATTTGATGATAGATGGGCCAAGGGGAGAAAATGTTGATAAATTTACTTCTAGGCCTAGATATAGAAAGTTCATGCATTGATATGTGTCCCATCGGGATAGTAATCAAGACATATGTATTTATGGAACACATGGTGGTATAAGTCCAACACTTTTATAGGAAATCCTCTCTAGCGATTGATATTAAATAATTGAATATGAGGATATGAGAAATCCTAAATTTATATATAATAAACTCATAAGTTAATATAAGGTATTTATATCAAATACATACATCTCAAACTTATAGGGGATGAAAATATTTTAAGTTCATAATTTTAGGGCATATTGAAAATAGTTTAAGGTCATGTCTTATAGACCATAAGGTGGCTAATAGTTTAAGGCCTTCATCCTCAGATCATGTGCTCTTAGTTTAAGTTCATAGACTTTAGATCAAAGGGTGAGTATCCGATATAGATGTACATAGTATGGTGGGGTAAAAAACCAAACATGAACGGAGGGCCAAGGTAGCCCTATACCACAAAATATATTCTAAGGATACCCACACACAGTATAAAGTCATGATTCTTGTACTTGGACTTCTAGTTTATGGTTAATGATTTTTGAAACTAGGATCCCCTCATGTAAAGTACTTCTTTATAATATTATAATTAATTGGAGGTGTGATATTATCTCCATCCATGGTGACCAATGATTATTCTCTTTTGGATAAGACATTCTAGATGAAATATGGTCTTTCCTTATTGGGATCCAACAGTGGTGGCTTTTTGACAGGTATCATTTGATTTTTTAGAGGAATTACCATGTCACCCTAGTTAATGTACCGGAGGATAACCTTCTTCTGGAATGATCATTCTACCATATTTCATTTCCTCTTTAGATGTTAATGGATTAAATTATGTTCAGTTAGATGGATTCCAATTCAACTATATGAACACATTCCATTAATTCTATAATCTTCTTGTTGTAAATAGCTATTCAGAGTGATGGAAAATAAACCATGATGGGTAGGACTGCCTTTATTCCATATACCAGGGAGTACAAGGTCAATAGGTTGGAATTTTAAGTCATCTTCTGTTAATCAAATATGGCATTGGGGAGATTTTCATGACCACTCTTCTTATTATCACTCACCAACTTCAATATAATATCTTCTATGTTCTTTTTAAATGACTCAATATGTCCATTTTCCTACGCATGATAGTTAGAATTACGTTTGGAAAATATACTATTCTTGGTGTATAATTTATTTAGCTCATCATTATGGAAGTTTGTGTCGTTTTCTTTAAAAATAGCATGTGGAACTCCAAATTTATGGATGATTTTTGAGATCAAACATTCAACCATAAATCAGGAATTGATGTCTGAAAGGGTAGTTGTTTCTTACCAATTGGAAACTAAATTTTTCATGGTCAAAAAAAACATACACTTGGGAGATTTCATTGCTGGGTATGTCCCCCACAACATCTTATTGACATACTAAAAATGTCCATGGATATATTTTTTAGTTGAGGAGCTCTAGCGATTATTGCACAAAGTTGGAATAAATATGACACACATGAAACCTCTTGGAATACTCAATGTAGTCATGGACCATGGTTGGCTAGAAGTATCCCACCATTCGTATGAGGTGGGAGAGCCTCAATCCCACCTAGTGGTAACCATGGGACCCAACATAAACCTCATATATTCCATGTGATATCTTATCTCAGTGGATAGAGTTGAGGATAATTCTATCAAACCCATGTCTATAGAGAGTCTACTCAAGGATAGGACTACTAGGGAGTGTGAATAATGTTTAAAGCTAACAAATCTACTCACACTCTTCTAGTTTTTATAGAATAATTCCATGTTGTAGGTACTCAACAGGGGGAGATATCTAGTTTGGTTTTTTCTCTGCTATGGAAGATCCTAAGATTATTTTGTACATAAGAATTGGTAGCTAGTTGGTTTACCTGTTGGTTTCCATCATCATCTGACATGGGAAGGGAAATGAGCCTCTTATGTTCCACATGTATGATCAGGTCATCCAAGTCAATATCTACAAGAGATTTGGATAGATTGGCCAATGATTCAGCTCAACCATTCTATGACTGAAGGAAAAGATTCATTCCAATATGTGGAGTTACCTCGATCATTAGCTGGTGACTGTTCTCTGGTAGTGAAATGAGCTATAGATTTATGATGATATAGGCACGAATAAATTGTTTGATAACTAATTTGGGGTCTCCATTTACATGTATGCGAGGGACATCAATCTCATGGGATAGCTCGAGACTAGTAATGAGAGGATGTTACTTTTCTTCATAGTAGGTGTATCTTTCCAATTGTAGGAAAGTGAATTGAAGGATGACATGTACTAGAGTGATAAAAATGATCCCCATGCCTACTATGTTGTTCTTGGGGTCATTAAGCCTTATCTCAGTTAGGCTCCATATGGCACCATAGAATTGAATTGTCTAGCATGGCATTGCAAGATCCTCTTAGATAATATCCTCATCCAGAAGATCAACATCCAAGGGAAATTCTTCACGGTTTGGATGTGTGACCTGAGAAATCTACCAATACATGGACTTTGACAGATATTTTTAGAATGAAATTAATTTTTTAATATTAAATGGTAATCAATTATCATGATAATCATCCCATAAGAATGATTTGATTATGGATATACTTTAGTGGGTACACTTGGGACACTAGTTGTATCTCATGATGCTGCATATGGTGCCACAACTTCTTCACTACAAAAAACCAGCACAAGGAAACTCTTATCCATAGGGGAGTATCATGTCTCTGTATTAAGGAGTATGTGGATGAGATAGTATGAACTTTATTGTCTTACCTCATTATTTTTGGGGGTGAGAAGGGCACTAAGGTATTGTTTCAGGATGATCATATATATGACCAAAGGCTTCCCAAAGATGGTTGGCATCAAAACTAGATATCTTAGCTAATACTGCATGAATTTCTCAAAGGTGGTCTAGAATTCCTCATCTAACTAGTATATGGTTCTTTTCTATATGATCATGGGGATTATAATTTCAAGATATATTAGTGATAAACAATCATATATAGGATAATATTCCTTAGAGACCTCATAGTTTCGAGTGGTTTCTTAGAAGAGGAATTTGGATATAACCATGATCATATCTATGTAAATTTCAGTTCCTATGTATCCTAAAAAAATAATAGAAACCTCCCACAGGTAAACCCAAATGCACACATCAAGGGTTTCAACTTCGAATACCTGGAGTAGAGGATGATGAAAACTTTCTCAAGGTCCCTAAGATGGTCCTAACACATGTGGGACTTGACAGCCATGTCATCCACATAATCTTTCACCAAAATATCGATAATCATTTTGAATATGTGTTGTATGGCCCACTAATAAGTGGTTTTTTCATTCTTTATTCCAAAGTTAATATCCCGATGGTAGAAGTTCCCTTGATTCACCATGAAGACAGTAGACTCCTCAACCTCAGGGGACATCAAATATAGTTTTACCTCGAATATCCATCCAAGAAGAAGAGTTCTTGGAACCCGGCTCAAGCATTGATACACAACTCTCTCTTTTGAATGGGGAAATAACCCTTCGTACAGTGGTGGTTAAAGTATGTAAAGTCAATAAAACCTCTGATCTGCCCATTCTTCTTCCTGACTAGGATGATGTTATCCCAACATATTTGGTACTAAACATCCTTTATTAAGTTATATTAGATATGCTTATCAACCTCTAACTCAAATATAGAAACATTGAAAGGTGAAATATTTCTGTGAGGATTCGTAAACCCAAGATGACTCATTTGAAGACACAAATGGTTGATGGTGACCTAGGGGTATAACAATATATTCTCATCATAACTGAAAGGGAATAAATTATTGTAATGCTTCATGAAATCCATATATTGTTTCTTCTCCTCTAGAGTCATAACTATGCTGATTAGTTTCAGCCTATTATCTTCCTCGGTACCAAGGTTTATCTAAATTAGATTATTTATGGTGGTGGAGAAACACACCTCAAATATTTTAGGAGATTCTTACAAATATTCATGGTGATATAACATAGGATACTCAATAAGATGATTTGGTTCATCTAGGCCAACTAGCTTTGGGGAAGAACTAGTGTCTACTTTGGAAGACACGGAATTCCCACAAAAGGGCTCCTTCTTCCCAGAAACTATGGAGATAGAGACTATCAGGCTAATTGTACTAGGATTCTAGCCACTGGCTCAACTCATGATATCAAAGTGATGGTGGTGAGTCATACTCTATTGACTTAACCCTATTATGTGGAACATGTGGGAGTGTCGTGAAATGATGTCCATAAATAGAACCTCTTGGTACTTCACAGGAGTAGGGGCTTCAGGTATCACCCCGTCCTTTCCTGTGAAATATTAAAAGGTAATCCTTTGATGTTTCTTCTTTTTAGGGAGTCTGAAACCCTTATTATATAATAAAATAATGTAACCTCTTAGGTATAGCATTGTATCCTCCAACCAATGAATCAGGATTATGAAATCATCTTTCAAGTCGGTGCATGGATTGACTACAGTGATCTTATGATCATGGGTGAATTTAACCCCATTGTTATGAACATTCTTTCCCACTCATTTGTAATATTAAGCATCCATATAGTGGGATTTATAGGATTCAAATGGGGATGCATCAATGTAGATTACCTCTACTCGATGATTGAGGGTGTGTTTAAGGAGCTAGTGATATGAAGGGGTGAACTTTTTATAAAAACGAATCCAGGGACTACCCATCAACACATTGTATGAGGTATCTTGTGATACAACCAGAATTCACTGCCTAATATCAAGCCTTTGAACTAGGTCTTAAACTGAATCATACAACATGGTTTCTACTTGATCCTATTATAACCCTGAAATTTTATGTCAGTGGGATTCAGATCTTTTTCGGTAAACCCATCCCATGGAACATCTTGTTCAGGATGAGCTTGATCCTAGAATATATTTCAACCAATTATTTCTTGATATCTCCATCATTTAACAAGAATTTAGTGTTCAAAAGACTAATTTTACCCTGTATTAGGTTCCCTTATATTCCCTGGAGAATAAGACGAATTCTTGGAATTCCTCTTTCTCAACATCCTACTCATAGTAGGCATTTGCGATAGCTACCTCATCTTTAAATTATAGAGGGGTTTTCAAGTGGTTTTCAAGGTCCAAAAACATTTATTTTGACAATGGGAAAGCCCCATTTAACAATATTCTTATGGTTATGCCTACGATGTTATTCAACACATCTTACTTTCATACCAAAGGCCCATTTTTTCTACAGGGGGTTCCTCCTTGGAAGGAGGGACAACAGATGTTGTTGGTTGTACCAATTAGTTTTTAATGGTACTAAAAATATAATTTTTTAATCTAGATGACTCACCCTGAACCAATGTTGGTTAACTATTTGTTGACTAAGGCGTGGCTTTGGATGGATGTAACCGATCATGATGTAATCATGACTAATCTTCTCATTTAACTAGAATCATTTTATATGGATGCATACCAGATAGAGCAAGCTAGATGGATAGTTCCTGCTAAACATTGCATAAAACCTCCTACCTGGTCTCAATGGCTTCAACAACCTGGTTTAATGCACTTGATTGAGCATTCTGAAAACTTACATGTACTCAGTATTTCCTTAGACGACATCAGATAGAGGTATTTATGGGGTTTTTATGGTGTTCCTTGATGTTTTATATCATGAATAGGTATAAATAATTGATGAAATTCATAGAAGAATACTCCTTATCATTGCCAGTGAGGTCATCCACTACTAGGAAGACCCTGGGTGTGACTCCCAACTAAGGTAGAATGAATTCTGTGAGAGTGATATATGAATTAGGCATCGACGGGGGACTATGATCTCCCATGTGTTGTCGGGGCCCGTTCATCTGGGATTGGTAATGTCATGATGTAGACGTAGAAGTATAAGATGGGGGCTTCATGGTAACCACATCAGATTTTGGCCTTCTTAAATGAGAACTAATGACACCATGGTCATGGAATACAACATTATGAGATAACTAGTCAACATATTTATGCCTCCTAGGGCTATAATATTTATTCTAATCATTTGATCCTTTTAATTCATTTTTATGTTCCGCATAGATATTTGTCACATGTGCTGAAACATCACCCAACATAACCAAACCATGATCAACTTGGACATATAGCTAATATTTGAACACATTGCATTATTTTATGGCATGTACAAGGATCTTGTGTTACAAATAATGTTTTGGGTAGTAAGTGAATCTTGTCTCCTAGGGTCATTGGTATTCTAGAAGCTTTATTATTATCTTCTCTAAGGAATATATGAAATAGCCCATGACCTTTTCATCCTTGAATGAATAGGTGTGGTTCTTTCTTTTAGAAAAGGGAGCCTTGGGATCATATCCCTGATGAACGGATAGAGACATGTTTTCTCATCAGGAATTTTTTCCTTGGAGAGGTTGTGCCTGGTGACTTATGATGAGGAAAGGTCATGCCTGGTTGGGATACTATAATCAGCAAGGCTCTTCATGAAAAGAGGCCAATAGCTCAACTTGATTGGGGCCTCTACCTATGCTGCAGTAGAATTCTTTGATTTGGAAAGGCTTCTCGCATGATATAGAAGTGGAAATGGGAGAACTATTTAGCCTACTCTAAGGATTATTCCAAATTATGGCCCCTATCAAAACACTCACATGATCCTACTATTAAGTTCATGGTGATGGGGTTAGAGGCCTGATAAATCTTGACATTACCCACACAAATTGTTAGCAGGTTATCTTGAGTTAGTGGCATGTTGAGTGAGTATGTGAGGCCTTTTCACCAAGATACAATGTCTATAACTCACTCATAATTAATTTTCTTGCACATGAATAGGTCAAAAATATTTTTTTTGCCGATGGTGGAGATGAACTGGTAAAGTAAATGTTTGCGAAGGTATTCCCAAATAGTGGGGGACCCTATAGGTAACTACATATACTAGACGAACATGGGTCCCCTAGTTTATGAACAAAACATAGAAGCTTCACAGCCTCTTGCTATTTTGGGATCCCCAACATGGTTCCACAGCTTTATATGAAGTGGTTCAAGTTATTTAGTTAGTCACATGTCCCAATGAATGGTAAAATCTAGTATTTCCAAACTATGGGTGTGTTTTGATGTTATCCACCCATGTTGGGTATGGAATTACATTAAGAGGGATTTCCAACTAACATGTCACCATGTCCTCATGGTGTGTGTTGAGAGTGTCTATAAATTCATCCTAGAGAGGGGCCCTTTAATGAATAGGGTTCTAGACCACAAATGTGTTAACAAATTTTTTAAATTTGTGAGGAGGCTCATTCATATGTAGTGAAGTGCATTCTGGATCTCAAAAAGGATAATTAAGGTGATTGAGTGGGTATAGTGACACATACCATGGTATGTTTTCCATATAATCCTATATCTTATCTTATTGAATTTTCCATGTTTCTAAGAATGACTGGTGAAAACTAGTCAAGGAGGACTTGTTCCCCACTTGAGGAGAAATAGGATCTCTTAAAAAATTTCCATAATTTGGGTATTAATTAGCAATGAGATCAATGTTGTGTATTTATACTCTTCATTATACTATATTAATTTAGCAACCATGGGATCTGAATTTGATTTTGGGGTGACATCAAATATATTATAGGTCGCAACATGCTTCTAAACCTTTTCTATAATCTGATGGGCAAACAATGATGCCTCATTAGAGGGATCCTTGAGGCTGAGAACCTACTTTTTCCAGTGACTGAGGAAACAAATCATTGGATCAACCTGGTATTTTCCATCCCATTAATTTATGTCTTCCATGTTAATCCCTTCATTGGGTTCCCTATCTCTCTAGTCATATAACATGTTGGGGATAACTATCTTCATCATAATGGTACCTAAGGGGGAACCCTCATCATTGAAGGGTAGGGAGGTCTATCACAAGATAGGGATGAATAAGAGAGCATCATACAATCCCAAACATATGATATTTATATTAAGAGATGATTCTTCTATAACATGGAAGTGATCCATGAGACTCTTAACACGGTTATGTCAAAAAGTTGGGTAGTGTACCAATGAAGTGGAGTGATAATCCATCAATAGTTTCATGATCTCAAACCTCCATCAATTCTATGTGATGACATTGAGGTGATCCTAGCTTCTTTTATAGGTTTAATAACGATCTCTAAGTATTTGGAGCATCTCTTAGATGATCTAAAAGAAACACATAGCTTTTCTCTCTTTAATGGAGTCCAAGATTTCAAAATTTCTAGTTGTGGGTGGCGAGAACAACAGAAACAGCTAGTCGTCAACTAGAACCACCCATAAGCATATGTTATATGAGAAGGGGTCCTGTACTTTGTCCTAATAGGCTCTGATAAGCATAGGTCGAGAGATGGTTTGAGGAACTGATGGGGATTGGTTCTATGTCTCGTTGACAGAGGGTGGAGACACTGTTTGAGTCAATTGTTCATTACATGTTTGGATACCTTTTGGGGGTGGGGCAATTTGCATCATCACATCCCTATAGTATGGGGTGTTTCCCACTACCTCATGTGAAAGGTAAGTGTTTCTCATTTATGGATCATCATAGTACTCATCATATAAAGGATACATCCTAGATCCAAACATCTATCTCGTGTCTTGTATAAAGATAGGGAGGAGGTAAACTAGTAGTGATGAAGATGGTTTCACTATGAACTTCAGTAAGAGAGATAGAACTTCCTCCACCTACAAATATCATTATTGGTATATGGGGATAATGTGAGTCTCATATTTTTGATTGAGAAACTTAGTTTTCAAGCTTCTTACCCATACCCTAGATGGTGGGTTGGAGACTCCATTATCAAGTTTTCTATCCCCACAAAATCTATGAGATCAACTATGTCCATGTTAACTTGTAATATCCAATGATTTCTCCTAGGATAGAGGGTGTTCACCATTATGCCTTGGGATAGTTCATCCTTGAAACATACCTATTTAAAATGGTGATGACCTCAATGTAGGTGGGTTTTAACATTGGGACGAACTCTACTATGGTAAGTTGGGACATAGGGATGACCCTTGTGTTGGCTGGTTGGAGTGAGAGGAGGACCTCCATACTAAGAATCGAAATTATTGGGAGGACCTATTTACTTAGAAGAGGGAGTATGTGGAGTAACTCCTTATGGATTTTAAAAATAGTGGGGAGATCCACTACCTTCGCTGGGGGTTGAATGGGGAGGACCTCAGTGAAGGTTGTTGAAAGAGAGGAGAGGACCTCAACTTTGGTTAGTGATGGTGCGGGGATGTCTTCACTAAATCATTGCATCATAGGTTGTCTTGTAATGGCTATTTTGTGGTTCCAATTATTGAAATGTTCAACCCAAAAAACATTTGAGGATTTTTTAATTCTTGATACCAATTGGGAAAATACATATCCTTCTTTGTTTATTATAGGGATTTGACCGGATGCACCAGACATAGAATTCATGGAGTATTTCCTTTATCAGAAAGAATCTTGAGCCTTCCCTCTATGTTGGTTTTGGGTTATTTCGAATTGGTTCAATGGATTAGGGATGAATTCCACCAACTCTTAAGCCTATAGGACTGGTTGTTACAAGAATTGACAAGCCCTGGTGGGATCCCAACTTGAAATTCCCTAGGCCATAGTCATAACTGGTGTGACTCGAGTGTCTCCACCACCTTAGTTTAGGGGAAAATGTCATCAAAGATCTCTACGGATAGGTTCCCGATGTAATTTTTTATCGAAAAGGGTGGTGGTTTCTCATGTCACACCCTAAGGAGAATGAGTGGTGACGAGGTGAAGTTGCCTCCCAGTCCTGGTGGGCCATATCCCTAGTGGAAAACACCCCAACTGCTCGTATTAGTGTATGGTGGTTTAGATCTCCATCCTATAGATGATCATAGAGTGTGAGATGGGGAGTGGGAACCCGGTAGCCAAATTTGTGGAAGAATTCATGGAGGAGGTCAGGTTGGGAAATATTTTTACATCAATGTCTCTAATGAACGGGCACCTACGAATGTTGGGATGATGATTTCCCATATTTAGGTCTTCTAAGGTAGGTGGATTCAGATATCAGTGTAGGAACAAGGAACAATATTCCAAATTCCCCAATATCATTAATTACTATGAAGTAGAAAAGGATTCATTTTGATGATGTTGTAGACTGAGGTAACTCAACACTAACTACCCTAATGTCTAGGTGATATCCATTTTGGACCCACTTTATTTTTATGGGGCCTGGTACTGGATACCTATATCTAGTGGCCTGAAAATATGTTAATTCCTCATATGATACTAGTCCACATAGTTAGAGGATAATATATTCATGTTGGGTTCACAATTTTGGTTTTATATTCTTTATTTGGGGCCCACTTGTGTGTTAATATAAGATAGAATTCGTTTTCCCCACATTAATACTTTCAAAAGGAGGAAAACATCATCTCTTTTATTGGATAAGTCTTCTCCTTGATTGAAATAGGATGATGTTAGGTCAATATATCCTTCCATGGATTCTTCCTTGGAGCTCATTACTTAGTCCATGTCTCCCTCATATATTTGTGTCATGTATGGGGAAATCATTCCTAGTACATCCTTTTGTGGATGCTGGTTAATTACACTTTTTTCTTGATAGGTTAGGAAACCTCAGTTAGGGGAGTAGTCATGTCGGGAGACTTGGGGAATGTCCAGACATTGGTCACATTATTCACCTATGAATCTCATTCATAAAAGGGAATCACATATGAGGCATCTTAAGTATGGAACCCAAGGTATATTGGATCAATCATAAGGTAATTCAAAAAAGAGGATATTTCTTCCAAGGATTTTTTACCTCAGGCATCACATGTTTATTTCATGGGGTAAGTGTTTTGGGTCTAGTTACAAGTTCTAAATCCTATGAAGATGGATAAAAATATCTAGTTTAGTCAAATCAAGGAATGCAGTTAACATGTTATGGAGAAGTATCAGACACCTTGAAGAGGAAGATCAAGGATGTGTATCCCTTGGAGGAGACACATGTATAGTTTACCATTTTGGGTTGAATTATACTCAAGGTGGATCCAGAGGTGTACCTATGAGGGAACACCCGGATAGTTTACCAATGTGAATCGAACACCCTATGAGGCGGATCTGGAGGTGTGTCCCTCAATGGGAAGATACTACACATGAGTATACCAATAGTGGATTTAACACCATGAGAGGTGGATCCAAAAGGTGGGTTCCTTAGAGATAAGATGGGATGGTTGATTTAACCATTGTGGATCAAATTCCTTCAAAGGTAGATCTGAAGGGTGCATCACTAGGAGGGAAGATGTCAAACTAGATTTTATTAATGTGGATCAAATTCCTTGTGTAGAAGATCCAAAAGGTTTGACCAATGAGGGAACATATTACACATGAGTTTACCATTTTGGATCAGACACCTTGTGAGGTGGATCCGTAAGGTGTGTACCTATAAGGGAATAATTAATTCATGTATTTAACATTTTTGATCTAATTCCTTTTGAGGTGTATTTTGATGTTTCATTCCTAGGAAGGAAGATGTATCACATGATATTACCAATGTTGAGATTGAACATCAAGGATATTATATAAATACCCTTCTTAGAAGATAGTGATAAAACCACCATGTAGTTTGATTCTATAGTTTGAGGTTTTGTTACCGGACCAAACCATGTAGTTTAACATCATGTTGTAAGGAATATCATGTCACAAAAGGAGAATCGGTGATAGATGGTGTAGGGATTACACATGGAAGCAACCATTTTCAAGAGGTATTCTCTCTAGAAAATGTTTTTTTGGATTTTCATGGAATATCCTTGGGTGTGAATCAATTTTTCCTTTGGTTGGATGGGGTTTCATTGCATGATTATGGTACATGGGGCATCTATTGTTCATCATACAGGGTAAGGCTATAGTTTTACATCATGTTCTAAGTAATGTTTTTGTGTTGTTTAGAATCACATGACTTGGACATGGAGATCGTAATTTTTACATCATGTAAATCAGACATGGGGTGAATAACTCTTCAACCCTAGGAATTATGTAACCACCACTCATACACCTATGGGTGCGAAATGTATTTGGCATAACTGTGGAGGAGTGGTCAATCAAAAGGTCCACATTAGAGTCCCTAGGATTAGAAACATGAGGTGTTAGAGAACCAATCCATAGAATCAATAGGTAGAATAAAATCTTAGACTACACTTGAAGTGTTGTAGGAGGACACAAGAGTTGGTGGCATTGATCCTATGGTGACTCGGGGTGTAGCTGGACCTGTCTTGAGTCAATATGGTGGGTACTAAGAACTCAAAATTTGCAAATTGGTGTCATCTGAAAGTAGGAACCATGGAAAGGACAAGGAGAGGTGAATCATAAAGAATGGGTCCCTAAAGAATGTTTTTTCAAGAAATATTAGATTCCTAACAATGTTAAGGGGATTAGTGAAGGATAAGGCTTTGTAAAATAGGGTGGTCATTCTTCGGAGTGAGCTACTAGTCAATAGGGGGAGTTCTTCGCAAATGTAGAATGTTTTAAAATGCCTCAAGTTCTTCAAAGGGACTTATTCATATGGTAAGGGCATGGTTCTTCATGAAAGAAAAATCCACATTAGGTGGATGCTCTCAAGAACATAGGGTAAAAAAATTTAGGATTATTTGATACCATGAGTGATAAATTTTTTTCATTCTCTCAAGAAGCATAGCGGGTTTGCGAACTCAGAGTGATTTTTGGTAGTCAAAACATAATCATCCTCTTAAATCGTGTAAATAGGTGGTATTTATAGGGATGTGGGATTCACAATGATTAGAGGTTGCCTCAAAGAATTACAAGCTTAGAGAATGGGTAGGCTCTATGATTCTGAATGTTTCTTTGTAGAGATTACAATTAATCCTTCTCACATTCTTGAAGGGCTCTACCACTCTAAATCCACAAAGGGTGCATATCACCTTTTATCCTTCACATTATCATGAAGGACCTTCTTGTCCAGAAAGCTTCATAAGATCCAACCATTTGGGAAGAAGGTTCTCTTCATGAAACATGACCTCATATAGATTTTCAGCAAGTTTTAGCTAGGAATATCCCTGACCCAGTCATGCCTTCATCAAGTATTCCCTTGACACACGTATTTCAAAATCAAGAGTACATATTTATATCTTTAAATAATTTTACTAAAATAAATAAATTCTTGCATTTCAATGATCTGAGAATGAGTCGTTGAACCCTGGATCATGCACTAGCAGAAAGACACAGATGTAGGTTCTTGCTTATGTGTGAAAAATGTAAAGATAAATGAGAGAAAGAAAAAAAGTATAATGTAGTATTAGGTTCACACCAAGGACTTTGTGCCTAAAAAACAACAAGTTCTCAATAATGGGGCCAAAATTTGACCTAACTATGCCACATCATTAATTATGAATGGGAATTGATCAGATTACAACTTTAGAAGCTCTAAAAACCACTAAAAATAATTATCTTTTTTCAATAAGTGTATATCTATTGGTAAAAGTGAATTTTTTATTGGTAAAAAAATTATTAACAAAAATTTTCATGTCATTTTTTTAGTTAAAAACTCAGTCTCTAAATGTTATTATAATATATAAAATGGTTATGTTTCAATTATAATAATTTCCATATAAAATTTATGTCGTGGTTAGAATTTTTAGCAACAGATTCATACAATAGATCTATTTTTTGGTAATATTATTTTCAACATTTATCTTTCCATCAGTAATATTATTAATAATATTATAATCAATAACAAAAATTAATATCTATGTAAAAATTATTTTTAAATATTGTATTATGTGTGGGTATAAAATATTTGTTACTATGAATTTATAATATATTTATTAATATAAATTAATATATAATTTTTATATTTTTTATATAATAATTATAAAAGTAGCTTAAAAAAATTCCAAAATATATAGGATTTATTTTTAAAAACATGTTCAAAAATAATTTAGAAACATGTTCATATGTAATCTATTTCTCATACATCAGTTTTCATAGTCCTTGTTCAAAATAGCATTGGGATCCATGCATGTAGGAAGGTATCATTTCTTTCAGGTCTATATTCTTTCACTTGTTCTTGGGGGTGGAATAAAATGTCTATGAGATGGTTTTCACTATCATGGTTCTTCATTCAGGTCCCTTTCATTAAATTTATTGCAATTATTCTTTCCTTAACATATACATTTTGGTAGAAGAAAACATCTATGAGATGGTTGTTACTATCATGGTTTTCCACTCATCTATGAAAATCCACAATCATACATTTGTGGATGAATTAATTTCTCACCTATCTCACACTAGAAAAAAAATAAAGATATTTTTAAATAATTAAATAGTAAAAATCATGTTCTTGTTAAATAATTTATATTTTAATTTTAAAATAGTTTATATTAAATTACTATAAGATAAATTTTGAATCAATGTAATCATTATAGGAATGAATAAAGAGTGTTTCTCTGTCCAATCTAGTTTATAGTTTTATGTACTTTTTGGAATTGTGTTTTTACATCATGGGGATAAATGATACATGGTGGAAAAACAACTACCTGAATTTTTTCGGTGAAATTATCATGGGAGATTATAAATTTTATTAAGTGAGGATAGAATCATCTCCCATATGTGAGATTCGGGTTCCATTTCATGTTTTTTAGTATCAAAAAATAAAACATGTGTGATGTATCTCAATATAATAATGAATTCATTAGGGTCCAAGACAACCATAGTCCCCTCCGGATGCATCATTAATTCCATGTTTGACATTAAGTCCACCATGATACACCTGATGAAAAAAAATTCAAGCATGCCACCTCACCAATTGAGTTAAATTTTGTTTTTTTTGTAAAATTATTAACATAGAGAAACATTAAAGAAGTTATAAATTAGGAAATGGGAACACCAGCTCTTAGAAGAAACTGGATCTTTAATGAGTGAAATAATATAGGTAACATAGATCATGTCAGAAGTCCCTGAATATATTAGAATGTTTCACACATATCAGCATCAATATGCCAAAAACATCATTTACGATTAGAGTGTTACCCACATAGTCAATTAGCCTTTATGTGACAAAAAATAAAGCTATAACTTACAATAATGTTTTATCCACAAATTGTTGAGACATAAAAATAGTAAAAAATATTACCATTCATCATAGAATCCAAAAACTCCATGATCAAAAATACCACCGAATGAACACAAAAAAGGATTATCTAACTAAGGGAAACATTAACCATAAGATAATATAACTAGAGACCATAACAACAAAGAAATTTAACATCTAGTGGCCTGCAAAATAAAATCTAACCAATGACCACAATAACTTCTATAAGGAATGATATAAAAATAACCAATGATCACCACAACAAATAAGACTAGAAGAACAATTGACTAAATTAATTACTAATTACCATATTAGAATAAGATAATCAATGAAGACAAAAATATAAAACAACAAGATATTATATAAAAATATCAATAAAATTATCTAACCAATGACCATAAACAATTTAGAAAAACCCTAATTTCAATTAAGAGTGACGCATAACTCATAATTATATAATATAGTAACAATTTAAGAAATTCTATAATCAATTAAAGATAAATAAAATTTATAATGAAAGTATTTTTAAATTGATAATGATACCTAATTAAAGAAAGGAAAAACCGATTAGTATAATGAAAAACCATACGCACTAAATATAGAGCTACAAATATGCTCTTAAAGGAGATTTTCTTATTTTATGAATATATTTGGGATTGAGATTAAATAATAGATGAACATTTTCTATCATCTCTGTCTAAAATGGAATTGAGATTCAATCATGTATGAAACAAAATGTCTTGTAATGTTAATAGATAAATATAAAAATACCAAAATGAACAAAAAATTTACAAGTTATGGATATGAAATGCTTGATACCATATAAACATATGATAAAATTACAAAATTAAATACCTCAATTGAAAACATGAAATTTAGTATCAAAAATTTTATAGTGTAATCATTAAATTAATACCCATAATTAGAATCTAGATACTTCAATCTATAAATTGGTGAAAATGATATTCAGTCTTGGAGGATTTGTATCTAGAATAAAAACATTCCAGAATAATATTAAATGAAATAAACCAGATTATATGAACACAATATTAAATATCATAAAAATGATATTCAAAATTTTAATATAATAATGAAAAAATAATATTCAAATTCAAAAAAAATTAAATATAAATTTGGAATTTGGAAATCTGTAGAATAATATTTAAAAAATGAAACATGATACATACAATTTTAATGTCCAATTCACTCACAAAATCATCAATAAAGAATAAAACTATTTACATATATAAAAAAATATAACATTTTTATTAGGTAATACTATTAAAATCTATAAGTTGAATATTTGTAACTATATTAAGTTTGCATAAATATTGTTATAGTTGTAAAGAAACATTGAATTAAACATTGGGTAGGTGCAGTTTTATAAATAAATATAGATAAGTAAAGTAATTTTAATCAAGATACAGAAGTGAGGAAACTATTCAAATGAATATGGGTTATAGAAATTAAAATTGTATATAATGTATATAAATGAATGTGTAGAATGTAATCTATAATTATGATAAGAAAAATTTCCCTAAGTTGTTTTTGGTATACTTTTTTTGTTGGAACAAGAAATTTTTTTTTCTAGTAGTAATATAACATGACATAAGAAACATACAAATGGTATTATGTCGAGATCATATATTATTTTAATGGAATTTTTTGTTATATGAAAATATTTAAAGGGATTGAACACTTGGAAATGAACCTTACAGGTAAATTTATGATCAAATTTCAAACCCGCAATATGTTGGAAAATTTTTATTATGGAAGTAAACAATTTTCATATAAACCAACAACCAAGATGGTAATGGTTGAATCCAACATAAATCAAACATGAAGGAATTTATTATGGTAGAGAAATTCATTTCACTTTGAATAGTGGTAAAAATAGCCACTAAAAATTAGATGCAAATTAGTTTAAAAATATATCAGAGGAAAGTAAAAAACATGTAACACATTGTCCATGCTTAGAGGAAACTAATTTTAAGGATAAAATGGTTTTATAACCTTTCAATACTTGAAAAAATGTTATCATGATAGATATTAAAATAATGTATGGAACTATCAATACTATTTATGATAAAATAGAACTCAAATATTTAGGAAAACCAAAATCAAAAGGAAATCACTACCTAATAAAAAATTACCTTGAGTATTTAAAACCATTTCATGAAATAACTTGATATGGTGATGAATCGAGGATCTATTCAAAACATAAAAAAACCAGTGGTATGTATTTCAAATTTTAGAGGAAATTAAAATTTTAGGTTGATGTGAAGAGATAACATAAAATATAAGTGGAAACCAACATTAAAATAAACCAACCAAACTTCTGTTTCACATACAACATGAATATAGTTTATTTTTATGTATAAATTATTACAATTTTCATATCTAATGTCTAAAAATTCATGAGAAAATAGATATTTGAAAATTAAAAAGGAATTTGTAACTTTAAAATATAAAAACTCACATTACAACAACAGAAATTTATAAACGTAACATAACATGTATTCTTAGAGAGTTGATAAAATACATCTATAAAAATATAATTAGATATCAAACAATAGAATTAATTTTAAAAGAAAATAGAGTAAAATAATTACATTATACCTAGAAGAAAATTTTAAAATGTGAATATTTGATTGAATATTTTATTGTTATAAGTCTTTATATCACAGAAGAATTTTAGAGTTTCTCAAATTAACTATGTTAAAATGATATAAGGGGGAATCAAAGTAACCCAAATTGGTATGAATTAGAGATAAAAGATAATAATTGGTTGAAATTAAGGATGGAAAATTGGTGAGATGAATAAGTAATGATCACCAATTATTCTGAGGGAACATGAAGGAAAGTGTGAAGTATATCTATTATGGAGGGGAAGTGGGAACTCAATGATTCTAATCGACTGACAATACTAGAACCTAATTGAGAAATCTTTATTGAGCCATGAAGAATGAATTACTGATATTTGGGTCGGACGAAAAGGATAATTAAGGTGGAGAGATTGGAAACAATTGTTTCTAAGCTATGTTGCCTTAAATATTTAGAGAGGTGAATAAGTTCGATTAGGTTTCATGAAATGGAAGAATGATGTAGGGTAATGATGTGGTGGGATGTCATTTTAGAAGTTATGGGAGAGGTGATGATGCAAGATTAGTTTTTTTATATAATTTAAAATAAAATTTCACAAAATAAATATAGTTATTAATGAAATAATAATGCACAAATGATTTTTATGTTTTTTTATTTATAAAATTTATATTAATAGTTAATGGATTTATATTGATTAATTTTATATATTTAATAAATTTAAATATAAAATAATTCTCTATATTAGAGGATATTATAGAAAGACATCCAAAAAATGATAAATTTAATATTAAAGTCAGTCTTAAAAATGATATTATAAAATAAATGTTTTCTAATTTTGATAATAATGAATTTTTTTTTTATTCGATGCTTTGTTGCAACATATTTTTTATGTTAAAATATATGTTGGTAATAATGGGTATTATTAATAGATTCATGTGTCAGAAAAAAAATTGGTATTGATATAATAACCTAACAGGTTAAATTGTGACTAAAATAATTTTTCATATTGAAAATAATTATTAACCAATATATTTGTTGGTAAAAATATTTTTTTTATTAAATTAATATAAGAAAATGAATTTTTGTTTGAAATACTTGTTTTTACATACATATATATTATCTTTTTTTGAAATTATATTGTTATAATTTATTTTTGTAGCGTACACTAGATATAAAGACATTAGTGACATGGAAGGGTCAAACCTATAAGGATAATGTAGTAAGTTGGTGACCTAGAAATTAGAACTTTGTGGATGGATTCCTAATGTGACTCTCATGGGTTTTCTATTATAAGGCTTACATTTTTCAGTTTACTTCAAGAGAAAGAGAGGGAACGAGGTTAATTTCAGGGATTATGAAAAAAGGAATTCTTAGATAAATCATAGGATAGTCTTATGGATCAGGATATGAAATAGTTCAGAAGTCACCAATTGGTTTTTTTCAAACCAATTAGATTTACCCAATCTAGATACTACTCATTGGTCGAGAGGTATTCAACATACAAGGATCATACGTCTGGGATTCAGTGGTAGGAAGTGTCACAAGTTATTGGTCCTAGCCTACTCAACTACAACTAGGTCAAGGTCCTTCTATTGTAGTACCATGAATCATGGTTTTTCAATAGAATATTATTAACAATAATTTGTAACATATTTACTAGTTTGTAGGGTTACCCAAGATTTGATTCAATAATTCATTAGGTTCAAAACATCCCTACTCCAAGCCATTAACCCCACTGGATTAGTCAGGCATGATAACAATGATATTAGATGGAAGAGAATATGAAAAAATTCATGAAATAATAATTAACCTATTGAAACAAGAGTAATACATGATAAAAATAATTTAAAATCAATCAAACACTTACATTAATAAAGGATAATGAAAGGAAACATGACAATTTTGATTGGAATCGTCAATTAGAATTGAAAATCATTTGGAGCCCAAACGAGTGTTTAGATCATGATAAAATGAACCAAAAGTCTTGAAATCAATGTCTATCAACAAATGAATTAATAATAATTAATGAAAATGTAGGAAAGTAAATTCTGGAACAAAGATAAGAAGAAAACATAAAGAAAGAAAATAAAGGTGTGGATGTCTCTCTTCTGTAATTGAGTGTTGAATATTGTATGAAGGATCCCGGGGCACCCTGAGAGGGGAGGGGTGAATCAGGGTGAAAACTTTTTCTTTCAATGTGATGGATCTTTTTCCCATGTTGGTAGGAACTTGTTGAAACTGTATGATGATAATGATCAGAAAGAAAACATTCACATGCACAAAGAAGACAAAAAACTTTTTACTTGGTTCACCACTAAAGGCTACGTCCAAGGAGCATACGCCGACAAGTTGTCTGTCATACCAAATTCTACTAATCTTTAATAGATGTGGATTACAAAGGTTTGAGCACAATCACTCTATCCCAGACTCACTGCCATTACAAAAGTTCAAGGATAGCTCACATCCCTTGGTGAATTCACACTCATTTTATAGATGTGAAGGTCTCTCCATCATTGCAAAAGAATGCATCCTCTGTTAAATGTAGATGCTCTGTTGAAGCCCATATTTTACTCATATACTAATCCCCCTTTGCACCGAAGGTATCGCGCAATCTTCCAGTTTTTGTGCAGCTTCAAAAGGACAGGCGTACAACAACCTGGCCTGGCGCACTTCTCCAAGACCGGTGTGCAAGTTTCAATAATGGTGCACAAGTCACTTCCGTAGTACAAAATTGGCACGCAGGTGACACCAACACACTTTCACGGCACTGCCTCCTTCAACTCCAAACTTGCACGGCTCTACACCTTAAACTCCCAAACCTCCTTGGTCGCGCAGCTAACAACCGGCATGCAGCCTCTACATGCACGACCCAACTACCACTTGCATGACTCAACCACTTGAGTGACGAGAGCTCAAAAAATATCTAAGTCTTTAATTTAGTTATAAATGTGGAGGGGTGGTTCTCTATTTATAGGCAAACTGGAAACCCTGTGCAGTGGCGCGCAAGTATCCTCATGGTGCCCAAGTCCCGGCGTGCAGCTCCAACTGCCCTTGCCTCTATTGCGCTACTCACTTGCACGAACACACCAATACTTTCGTGACCTACTTTCATTTTCCATATTTTGAAGTTATGATCATGAAGAATAATGGGCGTGCATGTTTCCAAACCTCATAGGTGTTAGCGTGCAAGTCCTTTTTTCGGAGCGCAGGTCACTTGCGCGACCAGCCCAAAACATGCATGACCATTATCCCTTTTCCATTTTCCCATGTTTTGATCTTGAAAAACATATGGCATGCAATTTTCCTCTCTTTCAAGTACACGGCATTCAAGCCTCTTGGCCAAACACACTTTTATCAATTTCACGATTTTCATGCCCAAAAATTTGGAAAACACTGGGAAATGGAACCACCTTCAATACTGTTGTCTACTTGAACTGTATGACCACGTTGCTGGTACACATTTTGAACTTCCACTAAGGATTGAAAATAAAACCAAACCATACTCCAATTCATGCATAGAAGACCATGGTTCCAACAATCTCCCCCTTTGGGTTTGTTGGCAATCAGAAAATAAATTCAATAGATCCTCATCCATGTGCAAACCAAAAACGCAAGAACGAACTCGGCCAACACTCTAAGTCTACGTGAGAAATGCTCAGTGTAGAAAACAATAGAAGAAGCTTTAATTGGGTTCCAGTGTTTTGGGATTCTCAATGATGCCCAAGAAGCATTACATGACCGATGTATTCCTTCTCAATCTTCTTATCCTATCACTGGCACTGAATTATCAACCTTCTCATCCTATCACTGGCACTGAATTCACATCGTGTCACAGGAGTATTACATGCCTGAACATGCTTGAATTCTCATCCATCTCATCCTATCACTAGCACTGAATTTGCATCATGTCACAGGAGCATTACATGCCTGAACATGCTTGAATTTATTCCTTTATCCCCCATTGACAATGAACCCAAAGACCAGTAATTTTTTCAATGATCAGCTCTAACCATACTCCTCATGAATAGTATCTCCCCCACAAACCTACATCACATCCATAAACAGATAAAAACAGTTATCATAAATGGGGAGAGGGGAATTTCGTAACCTCCTTATACACTCAGAGGTGGCTGAACACCAGGGTTCAACCAATGCTTCTCAAACACAGCTGCTGATAGTGGCTTGGTCAGGATATCATCCACTTTCTTATCAGTCCCCGCATGGTCCATTCTAATCACTCCATGCTCATCTTTTTCATTGATAAAGTGATACATGATTTCAATATGTTTTTAATGATAATGATAAACATGATTTTTCATAAGATAAATTATGCTCCTGTTATCACAGTAAATTACCATTGGTTGCTTCACCTCATCACAGATATGTGTTAGTTGTTGCTTCATCCAAAGCAGTTGAGTGCATTCTTTTTTGGCAAGGATATACTCGGATTTAGCAGTACTAAGAGAAGTACTTTCTTGTTTCTTGCTCAACCAGCCAATACATTTCGTCCCAATATAGGATGCTCCACCACTAGTGGCCTTTCTGTCTACTACATCACCATCCCAGTTAGTATCATAAAACGATGATAATTCAGTGTCCCTGCCTGAAGAAAAAAATAATTCAAAGTTACCTGTACCTTTAACGTACCTCATGATTCTTTTTACAGTCTTCATTTGTTCCTCCTTCAGATTACTCTGAAAGCGGGCCACAAGACATGTGGCAAAGACAATATCTGGTCGTGTCACTGTCAGGTATAGTAGGATCCCAATAATCCTTCTATACATGGTGGGATCTATATAGGTCCCAGCCTTAGGCTTTCCATGTTTAGTTCCAACTGCAATCGGAGTTAAAATTGGTTTGGAGTCTTGCATATTAAAATTCTTCAACATCACTCTTACATACTTTTCCTATGAAAGGAAAGTGTATTCATTCTTTTGAATCACTTTCAGCCCCATGAAATATGTGATATCCCCAATAATAGACATTTCAAATGCTGATTTCATGTGATTGGAAAATTCATCCACAGATTTCTTCCTGCTGACACCAAATATTATATCATCAGTATAGACTAGAACCATGAATTGATCTTTTGGAGAATTCTTCACATAGATATTGTGATATAATCCTCCTCTTTTGAATTCCAGCTTCTTGAGATACAAATCCAGCCACGAGTACCACACCTGTGGTTCCTGCTTCAAACCATATAGATCTTTTGTCAGTTTGCAGAACTTTGTTTAATTAGTACCTAAAACAAAACCCACTGGTTGTTCAATGTAGACTTCTTCTTAGAGTACACCATTCAAGAATGTTGTCTTGATATCTATTTGATATACTTTATATCCACTTTGGAGTGCCAAGGCAAGGAAAAACTTGATTGACTCCAGTCTATCCACTGGAGCAAAGGTTTCTTCAACATCAATGCGTTCAATCTGGGAGTATCCTTTACATACCAGTCGTTCCTTGTTTCTGATGACACTTCCATGCTCATCAAAATTATTTTTTAAGATCCATTTGGTACCAATCACATTGTGACCCTCGAGTCTCTGGACAAGATCCCATGTCTGATTCTTGTCAATCTGATCTAATTATTCATTCATGGCTTTCACACAAGATTCATCCTTTTCAGTTTCATCAAATGAGAATGGCTCCACAACCGACAGAAATGCAGATTGTGTGTTATTCCTCATCCTTATTATTTTATTGGGTGCAATTTTATCCCCAATTATGTTGGATGGATCAATCTTAGATCTTTTATTTCTCCTGTAAGGTTCAGTTTCATTCTCCTCATCCAAAATTTTTTCTTCAGATTCTTCTTTTGAGTCAACATCATGATGTGACTACTGAGTGTTTTGTATGACTTCCTCTATTTCTGCATTTTTTATTTTCTCCATTTTCACTTTCTCTCTCACTTTATATCACATCACGATATGACGTCCTTGAAGCATTTGTGGTTTAATCTTCAATTATCCTAACATCACTACTTTCCACAATCCTTCATGAACACTTGTTGAAACATTTTTAGGCATTGCTGTTCATTGAGTAACCGCAGAAAATTCCTTCATCTGCATTCTCTCCATACTTTCCTTGATTTCCTTCTTCGTTCCTGATGAAGCATTTACTTCCAGAGACACGAAAGTATTTCAAAGAGGGCTTCCACACATGCCCTAATTCATATGGTGTTTTCATCTCACCCATATAAAGTCACGTTCGATTCTGAATATACACTGTAGCTTAAACAAACTCTTTCCAATAATGTTGTGTAGTACGACTCTCAATCAACATAGTTCGTGCCATGTTGTTCACCTATCAATTCCTACATTCAACAACTCCATTTTGTTGTGCAGTTCTCACAGCATCTACCTCATAGTGTATCCCATGCTTCTCATGATAATATTCAAATTCAATGGATGTGTATTCTCCTCCATTCTCAGATCGCAACACTTTGATTGTTTGTCCAGTATCATTCTCGATGATTCATCGATATGTTTTCATGCTGTCAAGTACTTGTAGTTTCCTATGAATGACCATCACACATGTCATTCTACTGTAATCAACTATGAAAAAGAAAAAGTACCTTTCTCTATGAGTTCTCGCAACATTTATCAGCCCACATACATCTATATGAATAAGATCAAGAAAGTGAGATGCCCTTTTCTTCTTTGGCCAATTTGAACTGCAGACCAGCTTCCCACGAATACAAGCATCACAATATTTTTGACGCTCACACTTCATGTTGGGAATTTCCATGACAATTATCAATTTTGATATTTTCTCCATGTCTTGTTGGTTGATGTGTCCCAATCTTCGATTCCACAAATTGTTTTCTTCATCAACAGTCATGTAGCAGACATTTTCTTTACTATCAACCTGATACAAGTTGCCTTCTGTTCTACATCGCTTTATAAGTGAATTTCCAATATTTCCCTTGATAGTGCAGCCTTTCTGATTAAAAGTAACTATATGTGATGAGTCACAGATTTGACTCATGCTGAGTAGATTATGACGTAGGCCATCTACGTAAAGGACTTCAGTTTTCTTTAGTTCTCTATTAGCTAATTCGGTACTTCCACTCCCTTTGATTTTTAGAGCTCCATCATTACCAAATTGTACTGTACCATCAACCTTCCTTTTGATATCTGTTAATAGGCCGACATTACCTTTCATATGAGATTAACAACCACTATCCAGAATCCAGTTATTGTTGTTATTTGTAGCTTTGAGGGCCACCACTACAAGGTTGGATTTCTCAATCTGCTTCCTTTCATTCCATGAGACATTTGATTGAGTGTAGAGTACTAATGTCCTTTTAATTATCTCTTCCACGTACCCAGGTTCTTCATAGTCGAAATCTTCATTGGGAGAAGAAAACCTGTTTGAAAGAGAAACATTGTCTTGCTGACGAGACTTGACTTGTCTTGAACTTCTGTATGAGGTGTCCATGTCCCTTCTTTTCCTGCAATTAGCAGCCTTATGACCAAAGCTAGAACAATGAAAAAAATATCCATAGAAATTGTTTCTTCTATAAGAATTATTATATGAATTTGTTCTCCTTTGATGAACTCCTATATCTTCTCCATTCAAGTAGCTTCTTGCCTCTTTGAAATAAGACATGGTATGGCCAAGATAGCCACAGAACTGACACTTCATGAGAGGAAATGTCTTCTCACTTGAATTTTTCCTCATACCTTCTTCCTTGGGAGAAAAGTTAGACTGTTTGTCATTTCTGAATGTTTGAGGATAATTTTAGGTTCTCCTTTTCATTTGGATTGAGGTTACCTTTCTCAGCACTTTAGGCAACGTTTAAACATGTTCAACATTCATCTTATCTTTCTTTTGGATCCTTTCATTTCCAATAGTTGATGTCTCAGCTTCACAGCCAATTCCACTCTTTCCCATTCAAGCAGGTCTTTGATCACTCAAGATTTTTCCAACCCCATCTGAACCAAACATGGCTCTTGCCAGTAATTCTCCATCTGAGAATCTTTCAAACTGTATTTTATTCCTAGATTCTTTTAGAAATGATTCAGTCTCATGTTTACTCCTAATAGTAACAACTTCCTCCTCAAGACCCTCAGTATTATTGGATTTTTATTCTTGTATGGAGATGAGGTCATTGATGACCTTTTCCTTCTCTTCAATTCTCAGCTTCATATCCACTACATCATCATTACTTCCAATTATTTTAGACTGTACCTTCAAAAATTCTTCCATTCATTCAATTTCAGCTTCAAGTTGATCAACGTATTCATTTGATTCTTCTACAATTGATTTCCACTTATTGCATCTCTTACATTTAGTCTTAAGATTACTAACAGCATCCTTAAGTTGCATCTTGGGATATGCACTAGTTTTCAACTATTTTTCTCCACCAGTATCTTCTGAATTTCAATCGTGGCCATCATGGAAGCATGGTTCCCAATTTTGATTTCTGGTTCTTCTTCATCATAGAATTTATTATCATCTTCTTCCTCTTCACAGACAAAACCTTTTGAATTTTCTTTCCATATTTGAAGTCTCTATTTTTGAAAAACCATCTTCGAGGCTTCTCGAAGCTTTCATCTTCACTATCATCATCATTGATCTTTCTTAAGCACTGAGAGGAAATGTTACCAACTTTTCCACAACGAAAACATGTGATAGGTAACTTCCCTTTGAATTTCCCTTTTCCCTTCTAGAACTTCTTTGCAATGAGGGAAAAAATTACTTTTTCTTCGTCATCTTTACCACTACAATCTCTTATAATATTTAGTTTATCCATGGCCTTAAATTCCATTTCCTTGCTCACAAGAGTTGTGGCATCTTCTGGTTTGATTCTCATTTCATATGCTACCAAGCTTCATAGAAGTTCATCAAGAGAAAGCTTTGAAAGATCACTTTCTTCAAGGGAGATACCTTTGCATTGTATAGGTGTGGAAGTATTATCAGTATTTTCTTCACAATGTCAACATCTTTGATCTCTTCTCCTAGGCCCCAAATTTCTCCAACTACTTCAGTGATTCGATTAAAGAAGGATTCTGCATTCTCATCAGGATGCATCTTCAAATCATCGAACCTATTGTGTAGTAGTTGTAGTTTTTCCTCCTTCACTTTTCTATCTCCTTCATAAATATTCTCAAGTTTATCCCACATGGATTTTGATGAGGTCCAATTCATCACCATTAGTTAGATCTGATCAGAAAGGGCTGCGGTGAGTGCATTTTGTTCTTTAGTATCTGCATTAAGAATTTTCCTATCTATGTTTATCATATCCAGACCTGTTGGATTAGTGACTTGTATTCCATGCATAGTAGAAAAAAGAACATCCATTCCAAGAGATCTGAGATGAGATCTCATTATATTCTTCTAGATCTGGAAATTACTTCCATTGAAGTGGGGGGATCCCCTGACATTGACTGCATTCCCCATGAAGACAAAGGACAGATTCAACACCATCAAACTTTACGCTATGATACCACTTGAAGGACCCCAGAGCACCCTGAGAGGGGAGGGGTGAATCAGGGTGACAACTTTTTCATTAAATTTGATGGATCTCCTTCCCACGTTAGTAGCAACTTGTAGAACATGTATGATGATAATGATCAGAAATCAAACATTCACAATCACAAAGAAGACACAACACTTTTTACTTGGTTCACTACTAAGGGCTACATCTAAGGAGCATACGCCGACAAGTTTTAGGTCGTACCAAATTCCACTAATCTTCACTAGCTATGGATTACAATGGTTCGGGAACAGTCACTATGTCCCAGGCTCACTGCCTTTACAAAATTTCAGGGATAGCTCACAGCGTCCCTCGGTCACTCCCATTGACTCCCCCTAGCTCACTACCCTTGGGGAAGTCACACTTAGTTTATAGAAGCGAAGGTCTCTCCATCATTGAAAAAGAATGCATCATCTATTTAATGTAGATGCCCTATTGAAACCCAACTTTAACTCGTATACTAATCCCCCTTTGCACCGAAGTTATCGGGCAATCTTCCAGTTTTTGAGTAGCTTCAAAAGGATCGGCATACAATAACCTCACCTGGCACGCTTCTCCAAGACCGGTGCGCAAGTTTCAAGAATGTCACACAAGTCACTTGAGCGGTACAAAATCCGCACGCAGGTGACACCAACACACTTTCATGACACTGCCTCATTCAACTCCAAACTTGTGTGGCTATGCACCTTTGACTCCCAAACCGCCTTGGTCATGCAGCCAACAATCGGAGCGCAGCCTCTACTTGCGTGTCCCAACTACCACTTGCACGACTCAACAACTTGCGTGATGAGAGCTCAAAAAATCTCTAAGTCTTGAATTTAGTTATAAATGCGGAGGGGTGGTCCTCTATTTATAGGTAAACTGGACCCCCTGTGCGGTGGCGCGTAAGTCCCGGCGTGCAGCTCCAACTGGCCTTGCCTCTGTTGTGCTACTGACTTGCGCGAACACACCAATACTTTTGTGACCTACTTTCCTTTCCCATTTTTAATGTTATGATCATGAATATTAACTGGTGTGCATGTTTCCAATCCTCCTATGTGTCAGCACGCATGTCCTTTTCTCGGCGCGCAGGTCACTTGCGCGACCAACCCAAAACTTGCGCGGCCCTTATCCCTTTGACATTTTTCCATGTTTTGATCTTGAAAAACATATGGCATGCAAGTTTCCTCTCTTTCAAGTACACGGTGTGCAAGCCTCTTGGCCAAAAACACTTTTATCCATTTCTCGATTTTCAGGCCCAAAAATTTGGCAAACACTGGGAAACGCTGCCACCTTCAATACTGTTGTCTGCTTGAACTATATGATCACGTTGCTGGTACACATTTTGAACTTCCACTGAGGATTGAGAAAAATCACAAACCATACACTAATTCATGCATATAATACCATGGTTCCAACATTGTAAACCTCACAAGACTCATGGTGTGTAGATGTTTCACATCATGAGATTCCATTAAAATATTTCTCCTTCAAGACCTCAATGATGTGTACTATAATTCATGTAAAGGTTTCACATCACGAAATTCATTAAATGATTTCACATTCAAGACATTCATGATGTGTAATATAATTCATGTCAAGAACATATATCCACACAAATATTCTCAAATATTGATTCTCCCAAGATTTCATGTCTTGAATCATTGGTGGCTTTGGAATTTGAATCATTCACATCATCTAATGTTTACTCATTGTTTAATGAAGTTGATTTGGATTATTCATGGATTATAATAGTTTCATGAGCTGACCATCGACTCACAAGGGTCCTGTGCTTGAGGGATTCACATCATGAGTAGGTTTTATTATGTATAAAATCTAGAATTACTGAATTTATAGTAGATACCCTTTTGAGAACTGAGTTACTATTTCCTAGAAAAAAAACCAAAACCTAATTTATTATAGAATAACCCATTAATAGATATCAAATAAATATGTAAAATATATATAAAAATTTATCTCATTAATTGTCCTCCCCTAAACCATGTTGTTTCTACATAGATAGTTTTGCACTAGTGGTGGGTTGTTAAAATTTATTTCTTTTCTAAAAAGGATGAGGATGATAGCCTACTTGGTAATATGTTTTTTATATAGATATTAGAATGATACTGGGAGGTATTATTAGTATTTTTTTACTAGTTAGGGGGTTATTCTTAGAACTGATTCACGTAGGGTGTTTTATCCTAGTTCTTTTGATTTCTAAATCCATATTATATTTGGGGATTTTCACTATATCCTTAGTTTTATTATTATAAATACCATGTATAAGAAGTTTATTCAGGACTCTGCATTCCCTTTACATCAGAAGAAACTTTAGTGAAATTGGTAAGAGATAAACAAAAACCACATAAATTTTCTGATAATTTTTGTTCACATGAATATTTCGAATCTATTTTCCTCATAATACAAGTTTTAGATTCTCACTTATATTATAAAAAAGGGTTATGAATCAAAATCTCCTAACTCGTGAATTCATCTTGTGATTGTACCTCTTGTTCCAATTATTTATGTGTTTTGGGGAAATATTCTCAATATGTATCTTTGATACAACTAGTGATTTCTTTATGAGTTCTCCTGTAGATAATGTATCAAACATTTTTTTGTCATTAACTAGTAGGTATTGATAGAATAATACAATAAAAGTATTCACTTTAATAGCTCGATATGGGAATCTGGAACACATTTTCCTAAGCCATTCCCTTTACTCATAGAGGTTTTCTACTAAATATTTGTTTATGGAATACATATCATTCATGATGAAAATAGTGTAAGATGTTGGATATAATATTTGTAGGAAACATCTTTATAGGTCATCCTTGTAATGAAAATCCAATAGTTATAAGTTTTATTTACATTCCTTGGATTATCCATCAAATGAGAAGGGGAATTTCAATGAATCATGTTTGGTCCAAACGGGGCCTAGATACCCTGAGAGGGGGTGGGGTAAATCAGGGTTTTGATATTATTTTAAAAATTGTTTTTCCCCACTAGATCATGAAATCTTTATTTTTAGGGTCAATTCATTTTCTCATTAGTATTTATATTAATCTTATTATTTAAAAATTTATCTGATGATGATGCATAAAACATATATCAGGAATGAAAACAAAAGAACTTAGATATTTCTACATGGTTCTCCCTCACTGGGCTACATCTGAGGAGAATACAAGAAGAATTTTCAATGTTCAAAATTTACTATAGCTCACTGCCAAATCAATCTTCAGGTTAGATGACTTCTATTATTCGTCTCACTACCTTTATAATGATTAGGGTTAGCTAATCTATTTCCCAAGGTTCACTCTCGAACTCTCTTTCTCTATATCAAGGTTTGTGGAAAGGATAAACTTCTTCCTATTCCAATGATCACTACTCTGGAAAGGATTCAAAAAAAGTTTATGGACATGTGTGTCCCTTCATTATCAATAATGAATGCATCCTCAACTATAGTTATATACTCTATTGAAGTCCCCATTTTCTTGTAAACTGTTAGTTATTGTAAATTTCCTTCCAAAAATGTTTTATCCCCTTCATGAACTTCTTTGTACCCACTAAAAAATATCCAGAATCTTCTATTAACTTCATTGAATCCACCACAAACTTCACTTCAACACATGGTACTAGTGCTTCACAGTCACCTTTTTCTTCATATACTACCCCAACCTCACTATCATCCAATGCCTCATGGAAAACCTATTCTATGTGTTCCCTTATACATTGTGGGCTATAGATCCCCAAAAAACCATTTCAAAAAATTTATACTTGTGAACTACTTCCTCCAACATGGAATCCTCACTCATGAACTCTTCTAATTCACAGAATTGTCCCTCTCTAACTACTTCAGACTTTCCCAAATTCTTCATGGAGTGATGATTTTTTCTAAATAAATCCATTATAATTAATGATATTATTATGGAGTATTTATATAGACAAATAAATCTTGAACCCCACTAACACAAATTACCCGAAACTACGACATTATACAGCCTTCACCACGAACTGTGATATGCAGTCTACAGAGCTCTTTTATTATTTGTGGGGGATACTGTATTCCACAAATTAAAACTCATTATAAAAGACATAATATTAACCTCATAACTATAAACAATAAGCCTCCAACAAATTATGGGACTCACGCAAATGATGATCCTCCCATGAACTACAAGACTCTGGTGAATTGTTTTTCACCATGTGATCCATGCAGTGTGCTTCACGGTTCGCATAACACTAATTTCCCAAAATCATCATTTTTTTTATTTTTCATCCATAATCCACGCACCTCCTTTTTAGTCCATTAAATTCTATTCATGGTCTACAAAATATTTTCAAAGAACTCCCTTCCATAAATCTTTATGTTTCCATAAAACAAACATCCAATTTTGTGGCCCAAATATTTTTCAAACACTGGGAAACTGTGCTACCTAAAACATATCTACATTAGCAAAACCACCAATACTAATTCATGGTCATATATCTTTTTCAAAAAACCCAATCACCAGAAAAATACCAACATGAAAAATTTAGGTGTTTTTTCTGAGAAATCTCCCCCTATGGGTTTATTTAAATCTTTTCACAATGTGATACATCCTCAAAGCTTCTTCCATGTTCTGTTATAATTTTCTTCTTACGACTAATAGTGTGTTCAAATATTTACTCAAAACACACTCTAAGATCATATGATCAATGCTCAATATGAGAAAAAAAAGTTTCATGAAAATTTCAATAATTAATCACTTCATTCCAAAACAAATCAACTACTTTTATCAAGAACCTCATCTATCATGATATACAACCTCTTATTTGTCATCTGTAGCATCATCAGATTTATAAATCCCCCAACATCACTTATATCCATATCATCTTATCCTCCTTATTAATTAATTTGTTTTCTCTCCTTTTATATCCACAATTTCTCCCTCATTATCAATGAACTAGGAGGCCATTATTGTAAGGTATCCAACAGTGTAAAGAACATATATCAGCACATGACTAAAAAACACACCATATCTCAGGGATAGGGATCCCCACATG
Organism: Viscum album; assembly: GCA_963277665.1. Taxonomy (NCBI): domain Eukaryota; kingdom Viridiplantae; phylum Streptophyta; class Magnoliopsida; order Santalales; family Viscaceae; genus Viscum; species Viscum album. Next base: position 1,434,874,062 of record OY728140.1, read on the forward strand.
AAAAATGTTCCATGTGTTGGGAATTTACTAAACTCCTAGATTCATTCCATTCCATTAAAATAATTTTGTGGGAAAGGCCTTTGTCAGAATGTCTACAACCTATAGTTTTGTAGACACAAACTCCAACGTTACTAGTCCATTCCCCACATTATCTTTGATAAAATGATACTTGACTTCAGTGTAATTTCACCTTGAGTGATGGAATGGATTTTTTATAAGATTTATTGCATTTGAATTATCACAAAATATTCTTACTAGAGACATCACCTATATACCCATATCAATAATTTGTTTTTTCATCCATCATAACTGCATGTACGTCTGAGTAGTTACAATATATTCAACATCTCTAGTGCTCTAAAAAATGAAATCTTTTTCTTTATTAGCCAAGAAAAATATAATCCCTTAAGATAGAATGCACTAGATGATGTTTATTTTATATAATATACTAATACATCCTAATATGAATCTTTATATCCTAATAACTCTTACTCAGATTTGTTATTGTATAAAAAATTGAAATCCACCATGCCCTTGATATACCAAACTATATTTTTCACTGAAATAAAGTGTCTTTCCTAAGGACTACATTGGTAATGTGTTGTTTGGAATGTATAAAAAACTATATATGGTCATGTCACTATTAATTACCAAAAATTCCAATGATCTAAATGTATTATGTGACCTTAACCACTTTTCCTTCATCATCCCATTATAGTTTCATCTGGGTTGCAATCGTAGAATTCATCAAATTGTAATTATCCATTCCAAAAATTCTTTAAATATCCTTTGCATATTTAGATTGATAAAATATTTTCCCATTACTTCCTTGTGTCACTATAACCATTATTCTTATATTACTTTCATTGTTGACATATGGATTTTAATCAACTTCACCATGCTGAAAACCAGGTTTCTTCAAAAACTAGTCGAGTCTTGAATTTTATTCTTTGAGTGCTTCTTTCAACCCATATAGTGACTTCCTCAGCCAAAAAACACTATTCTAATCTTCATTAATGAAAAACCATGTGTATAATAAATATAAATATCCTATTCTAGAACCACATTCATATATGCTGACCTGAAATCCATCTAGAAAAATTTTAACCTTCTTTTAAATGCTTTTTCCATGAATTAACTGACTGTCTCTATCCATGAAATAGATGCAAATATTTCATAAAATGTGATACCATCTATCTAGGAGTACCATTTCTATAGTAGTCATGATTTTTTCCTAATAATATACACCATCATTATTCATATTATTGTGAAAGACCCATTTAATCCTGTTGAAATTCTTATATGTTAGCCTCAAAACAAATCTCCCATCAAACCTCCAGAATTACACTGAAATAAATCATTAATACTATTTTTTTTTTGATTTTAGATGTTGAATTACACTTCATAATGGGTAGTCCGCTTGTTGAAAACACTTTTTATCTTCCCTCATGTCTTCCTGGTATCTTGAAAATAGTATACTGATACTGTATGGTTATAAAAAATAGATATTCATAACATACATGAATGTTGATGCTTCTCCCCTAATCAGTCTTCTTTATGCCATATAACATAAAACCCCATCCTTTCAATGTCATTGAGATATTTTATCTAATTAGGATATATAAATCTCTCCCTATGAGGTGAAACTCTTCCTATTTTTAGACCCACTATTTATACCAACAAACAATCTTCTTTTCCTATGTCATTTATACACATGTGTCACTTTTCAATAAACCTTTAACAAAACTTCATATCCTACTGAGTCAGAACTCGATGTAGGAAATAATAGATAATGTTAATAACACTATCAATACCCATTATGCTCAATTACATCCATAAATCTAATTTATCCATAAGCCATTAACCCATTTCAAGGAGTTTGTCTAAATTTATTCCTCAGATCTGGTAACTGACTTGAATCAGTTTGTATTCTGGAGCATATCACATCAATACATTGCATCATTTTATAAAACATCCCCTTGGATTATATCTCCCCAAAAACCTGACACACATAAACATTAATTAATATAATTTAAACTGATATGGATATGGGTACATCTAGAATCATCATGAAGAGGATTGTAGTTGATCCTCATGAATCAACCCTTTGATTCTTTCTTACAAACAAAATAATCTTTTTCTTCTTGTTCCAATTTCCCATCCAACATTAACTGCACTATCTATGTCACTAGACATCTTATACCCACATGCTCAGTATTATTCAGATATGTTGATTCTATAGGCTTGGTATTTTTCACAGTTTAGCGTTCAAATCCTCATGTACAAATTTCCATCTTTAATGCTCCACCAAAAATCCATTTTTTACAAATCTTTCTCTGAGCATGAATCTCTCCAGTGGTCATCTTATCATTCTTCTACTTCTATTGGAGGGAATATTCTCCTAACATCACCTATTTCCATATGGAATAAAATTCCATGTTTATTGTGAAATTATTTATTAATTTTATTTGATGATTTATCCTAGTCTCCACACTATATCATGAGGGTGGTGGGTCATTCATTGGAGAGACATTATTTTTACTAAAAATTGGAGTAGTTTCTACATTTTCCATTTAGGTATGTTCACATTATTTCTAAGAGATTTGTTGTGAGTGAAATTGAGGAGTTTATTGATACACCTTTTTTCAATCTACTCAATTATCCCCTAAAGTTGTGAACTTATTTTTCAACTTATCACTTCGTATTCCAGTATATGCTTTCTTGTTATACACTAATTGAGTAGATGATCTCCTTTTGAGTTCCTTTTATTTCATTAAATCATTCATGTTGTAATATCTTTCCAATTTTTCTTTATTAGAACATATAAAATGTCTCCCATTAAAAACATATATCATGTCGTCATTTCTTGGATGATTTGTTGATGCAACTAGTGTTATTATTCATCTGGCATTGATTCATCGAGCTTCTTGACACATACACTTGGTGTTTCCCTCTCTTCCACAATAATAGAATCTAATTTATTCTTTTTTCTAAGATGTATTCCTTTCATACTTTTCATGAAGATACTACTTATTCTCATATTTATCAATATTTATGCATTCATAATTTTAAATATAGGTTGAGGATTCATGACAAAAACTTGTGTATGACCATGCATAGAACATGATTTCATTTCTTCCAATAAAAAAACTATTTATGTCAATATTTAGAACCTATAGAATTTTTCTTATTTATTAAACTATTCATAACTCTCTTCCTATAATCCATGGGAGAGGGATGATCATATAAAATACTTGTGTTTCTAAACCTGATGGAATTTGGGATGACACAATCATTTAATGCTTCACCTATGAGTTAGAATATTTTATTTTCATTTCATCATCACCTATAATAGGATAATTAAATAGTAAGTGAAAAACATCTTTAAATTTTTGATTGACAATGGAATTAGATTTCTCAACTTCTTTCTTGAATGATTATAGCTATTCTCCCAATTTTTGAATATTCATATTTATTGATTCAAGTTCAAAATTTTGTTCTCTGTAGATATTCTTTCCATTAATCATCTTATCTTCCAATTTTTGTTTCATCTTATCCACTATATCAATTTCCTATTTTATTATAAATTTTTCTTGAGCAAAAAAATCAACATATCATGCATTCTATTGTTATATTATTTAGTTATCCTCAACTAGTTTAGATATTTTTGTAGCAAGATCATCATTTATAACATTTAGATTTGGAATTTCATCTGATTTTAGAGTCATTCTCTTGTAATCATCATTGAGTTTTATTATATTTATAGACATATTTTATAGTTCATTATTTTGGGAATCATTATTGTCCCTTCGATTAGTAGTGACCTCAATAATCCTTTTATTTAAACATTTTATCTTGTTTACCACAATTTCCAGTAATTGGATCAAAATATGTTTAGATTTATTTTCTCAATACAATTTCTTATTCAAATACATTGTTTTTTGGAAAAAATCCACCTTTTGTATTCTTGAAACATAATCTTTATTATGAGTTCTAGAATAATTTAGAATATCAGGTTCTTCACTCATTTAGTCAAAATAATTGAATGTGTAAATATTTTCACAATATGATTATTCCAAACAGATCATTATTACATTGTGTATTTCCTTCAACAGAATCATACCCTTTCCATAAAAACATTCACACTAATAAATACTACCTAACCTCTTCCTCTTCATTGATGATCTAACCTATATCATAGTGCTCTGAGATAACATCAACTGAAACATTTATTTCAAAAATAACTAAACAAAGTTAGAGAAAATAATTGATAAAATAATCCACCTCTCTTATTCCAATTGTTAGGTCCAAAAGGGGTCTAGATACCCTAAAAGGGGGGTGAATCAGGGTAGAGATATTCCTTTTGAAATTATTCTTATCCCATCGAATTTGACATATTTATTATAAGGGTCACTTTATTTTATTGTTATTGTATATATTTATCTTATCTTTTCTAGCTTTATCTGATGATGATGCATAGAAAGTAAAATAGTAAAGAAAACACAAGAACAAACATATTTTTACATGGTTTACCCTCACTGGGATATGTACAAGGAACAAAAAACATCAATTTGATAATGTAAAAAATTTACTATTGATAAATTCCATATTAATTTTTCAGATATTTCACTTCTGTGCTCAAGATCACGGCCTTTACAAAGCTTAGGGTGAGATCACTGCTTTCCCATGGGTCACTACCCGACTCTCTTTCTCTAGATCACTACCAGTGGAAAGGTTCACCTTTTTACTCTTCTTTTTATAACTGCTCTAGAAAGTAACCACCCATATTTTATAGTCATGTAGGTCCCTTAATTATCAATAATGATTTCATCCTCAAGTTTAGTTCGATTCTCTATTAAAGTCCCTATTTTCTGTATACTGTTAGTTTATTGAAATTTCATTCGTGAAATATTTTTTACCTTCATGAAAATCCTTACACACATCGCAAATTATCAAGTATATTCCATTAAATAACTTGAGTCCTCAATGAATTTCCTTGCATTGTATGGCATTAGTACATGGAAGTCACCTCTTTATTCACATACCGCCCCTACATTATCGTCAGTTTATGCCTCATTGGCTATCACTACTATGTTGTCCCTTATCCATTACTGTCTAAAAATCCCATCAAAACCCATTCATGGAATTGATACCCTTTAACTACTTCCTCCTTCATGTAATCCCCCTTCACAAACTCTTCTCTTTCAAGTAATTATCCCTCTTAAACTACTTTGGACTTCCCCGAATTCTTCATAGAGTAATGATATTTTCTTATAAAATTATCTCTACAAAATGATCTAATTAGGGTTCTTTATATAGGAAAATAGATCCTCAATAAAAACTAATAAAAATTACACAAAAACATTTATATGGTACAACCTTCACCATGAACTATGTTATGCAGTCTGCATAGAACCTTTATTCATTGAATTACCTGATGTATCCACAAAATAATACTCTTAGTGGAATCCATAATCACTACCTCTTAACCCAAAATGATGACCCACCCCCACAGATTATAAGACTCCCATGAACGATGAGACTCCCATGAACTATAATAATCTTATGAACTATTTTTTTCTATGAGATCCACATATTGCATAGCATGATTTGTGGTGTTCAGAGAACTACGATACGGAAATATTCCTTTGTAAATTATCCTTGTCCATTCTATGTACCTCTTTTTTGGTCTATGAACTATTCTTTGTGGTCTGTGAGATTCTTTTTATTAAATACTTTGTCGAAAACCTTCTATTTTCATAAACAAAATACCAATTTTGAGGCCAAAAAATTTGGCAATCATTGGGAATCTCTGGCACCTAAAATGCATATTCTTTGATAAGACCAAACATTCTAATCCATGGTTATATGGATTTTTAAAAAATAATAATAACCCTGAAAACATCAAGATGACACCTTGAGTGTTTTTTCCGAAAAAATTCTATTCTTATTAAATCACACCTAAAATTTTAAAAGTAGAATTGAAAAGAGTGAATTATTTTATATTTTTTTATATTTATTTATTTACAATGCTATAAATATTGAGAAAAAATTGAATTAACCCAGTGTTTAGTTAAAAATTGATCTAAATAGAATGCATGGAAATGTGATTTTATTGGTTTTTAAATTATTGGGCACACATATCTCTCAATGTCTTGTTTGGATTTCCTTCCATGATTTTAGGCACAAGGTTAGCATAGGTGACTTCAATTGAGTCTCTAGGGAAGATTAAAAACAAATATGATTATATGTTAATGTTTCTTAGTTTATTTAGTAATTTTCATTCTATTATTCATTCAAAGTTAAGTGTTTGGTCATTAGAGGTTATTTTAATTCATTGTTACATGTCGGATTGTAAAACTACCGTGATATAAGTAATGCAATTTTTTAATTAATATGTCACATGTTATATTAAAATGATATTAATTCATATGTTAAATTTATTTCTTGAGGTATATAGAGGTTTTTGTCTATAGGGGAGAGCAGAAAATCAGTTTTGACATTTTGTATTATAGAAATGTGTTTTTTTGATTTTTTTGGTTTTGAAAACTAAATGAAATTAGGTGAATGAAAATAATATTTGTATAAAGGTGAATGTGTCAATATTGGTTTTTAAATTTAAATGTTTTCATAGTCATTTAATGTATTCATCTCTTATTCCAGTTAACCAATTGGTGAGAGGATTCATAATCCATTCCCCTCTCACATATAGTAGAATGGTGTGGTGAGAATTTTACTAAAAAATATCAGTTAAGTTGACCATCCTTCCAATATGTCTAAGAGTTGTGGTGAATCACACCTAATTGACTTAGGGAATAACAAATAGGGTATTTTTCTTTATAAAAAATCAAATGAGTTTACTACCACTTCAACACATATTGATAATCGCTAAGAATTTCACCATTTATCCCTAGCCTACTACATTACATATCGACCAAAACAATATTGGGGGAGATTATGGATCAATGACCAATGAAATAAATAAATAAATAAATTATAACCAAATAAAATGATATCTGATTTTATGATATGTTAGTAAATATCCTAGCTAATTAACAAAAGAGAGAATATTTTGTTTAATGATGTGCGGAAAATCTGGAATTAAAAAAGGAAAAGAATTCCTTCACTAATCACTCATAAATTTTCACTCCATTAAACTTTTATGAGTCATTAATGGAGAAAAAAATCATTTCAAAAATAAAGAAAACTGAAAATGAAAGAATGAAATAGTAGTTGAAAAAAAATAGCAGCCATCAAACCTAAGCCTTTCAACAGAACATCCTATTATTTTGGTCACCTCCTCCATTATAGACACTCATATTTAATTATCATTGGTAATTTTCAAATATTTAATATTAATTCCAATTTTAATCTAGGTCATTTTACCCTTTCATCATGATCTTAATATATGAAAGAGATAAATGGATTCCTATTTTAGTTTCCTTATTTTGACCAAACAAATCAATCAGGGAATTGAATGTATTTTATTTGTTGTATTACTCATGTAATATATTGGTTGTCTTGTATGGATATTTATGTTTCAACCAAGATATTCATGCTAGAGTGAGGGTGTTATTCATTGGTTTTACCGTAGAATGCTAATTTTCTCATGTCATGAACTCTAAGTGGGTAGAAATGTATTATATGTTGATTGACGTACAGTTCATTGGAACTCTACATTGGTTATTTTTACGAATTGGTCACCTATATCAACTCTACATGGAAACTCTATGTGTGTACCTAGTCTTGAAATTTTGCAAATTTAAGTACTCTATATCCCTAGAAAAAACACAACATTAAATCTCTACATCGACCTCAACACCTCCATCTAATATATATGGGAACTTTACCTCAACCAAATAGTATTTTCTCCATTTCCATTTTCTATCTCCTAGTATTGAATTTTTAAATATTACTATGTTACATGAAAATGTATTCAAACCTTCTGAATTTACCTACAAAACATCATATCAAAAGAAATAAAATTCCGGCTACTCATTTTAATTCAAAAATAAAATATAATAAATAATTCTATAATCTTGGATATTTGAACAATGTTTTACAAAGATATTGAAATGTATATTTAATTCCAAAACAACTAAAACTTAATGAATTAAAAAATATAAGGGAATGAAATGAATTTAATTTCAATAAATTATACTGAATTTATTGCCTAAGTCAGTAATAAATTTCTTGTAGAGTATGTTTTAATGATATTGAAATTGAACTCTTTAGTCATTTCTGAATAACAAATATCCATTGGATACTAAATTATATAAAATGGTGAATTAACATGATTTTATTTATGAAATACATGTTGATGGGGATCAATTGTTGACTTTTAATAATAAAAATTCTATTCAAACTGAATTTTAAAAACCAATTCTTCTATATATCCTTCAAAAATCATTTATTTTAAACTCTATTTTTGAGTACTTGATGATCTCAAATTAGGTAGATAGATTTTTTAATCATGATACATATCTATAAATATACTGTAATAGTTTGTTCCATTATGATATATTAAAATTCATAAATTATGAATTAATTAATAAATTGAAAATAATGTTTCCTAATACTATCCTGGGTGTTTTCAAGAGAGATATTAAAGGGTTTGATTTCGTTTTTAGACCATATGACACCCATAAATCTCATATTTCAATTTAAAACATTTTTTCTATCGACAATTGGTGGTTTATTGATAAAAACCCACACCCAAGTGACCATTTTTAGTTCTCAAGGGGAGTCTAGATGGGGACTTTAAAAATTAGCATTGCATGGGAGGCAACCCATTATTCTTAAATATATTATTATTTTTTCTTTTGATATAAAATACGATATCATTTTTTACATATCCTCTATATACCCCATGATCACCTATTTTATATTATCTTTTCCCTATATCTTCCTTCACACAACATTCTCTCATATTAAATTGGTTTTATGTTTTGATATTTATCAATTTTTCATAATGTAGTATTTTTATACTCTTGTATGAACATCAATGAGGAAACCAAATAGAGCATTATGTGACTAAAAATATAGTGATAATTTTGGTTTGAGTATAAAATAAATTCACCACTACTTGGGGAGTATTTTCTTTCATTTAGTCTTGAAATTTTTGTTAATGAATATGACTACATGATTCTTTGTTATTGGAATTATGATAAGGAGTTAGTTTAATTTTATTATAAATATTTCCCAATTAAAATTTATGTGTTTTGATAGTGGGTTGATATTAATGTTTATCATTATTTTTTCATTAATGTTTTAATGGTTAGAAGGTAATTGATGTTGAATCTATTGTAAACTCTTGAGTGTAATCTTTCTATTATATATTTGTTGAAAATTATTTTGAATTTTTGTTAAAACTTTGGCAGAACCTTGAAATTTTAACTTCATTGAAATTTATTTTTGAATTATAAGTTAATAATATTTTTATCTTATTTTACTTGAAAATTTATGTGTTATTTAAATGTAAAAATCACGTAATATCTCATATGTTTGATTAAAATGCTTTTATTTTAGTGAGGAAAATAGACTAAAATAGTAATTTCTACAAGTTTTTTATGCATGTTATATTCAAATAGAAAATATTCTGGTAACTACATCTGATTTTATGTCTTCCAATGCTAAAATAATGCCAATGCATTCATATTTATGATTTTATTTGATAATCTCTATGAACATAAAAAGTTATAGAAGGACATTTTTTGAATATCATGACATTGAAATAAATATGTATTTTAGTAACCAACTAGATAATTTGTTTAAATGTGAAAAGTTAATTTGTAATAATGAATAGATTTTTTTGAAATTTATTTTGATCCATGAACAAGACTATAGAACTGATGAATTAAAATTAAGTTTGAACTAAATTTTTAAATTGTTTCTCCTAGCTTAGTTTTCAACATTGGGGGTAATTTTTGTTTAAATTATGTGGGTGGGGTATAATTTACTATGAGAAACCCTATTTAATTGAGAGAAAATAAACTTTTCCATAATTGTTTTTGAAATTTACTATTTTCAATCTTTATTTTTCATTTTTAGTGGTGGTATTTTTTTCTTGAATGATTTTTTTCACTTTGAGTGATTAATAATTTATTTTTCCACTTCAATTCAATCTTCTAACATCCTTTACATTGATCCCATTAAATTGATTTTTTTTTCAACTTTTTCAGCAATATTTAAATTATTTTATAGACCTAAACATGTAATATTTTCAATCAAATGGTAAATTAAATAAACTCCAAATCATAGTAGTTTTTCTTATTATATAATCTGAAATCATTTTTAGGTTATTTATTCTTCCTTTTATTTATTAAGTTTACAAATCCAATATTTTGTGTCTAATTATTTTTTATGATAAATTATGTTTGTCTATTCACCCGGGATAAAAATAGAACATTGTAAAAACATTTTACTTCAAGGTGATATTTTTATTATTCATTCAAAATTTTCAAATTCCATAATTTTTGTAAAAATATAAAAAAAAAATTACTAAACCTTTTTTTAGAAGAACAATCGTCCATATTTACATCAGATACTCCATGGGGGAAGATTTTTTATCGTCACTTCTAACTTTACGTAGAAATTATTTTGTTTTTTAGATTAACTTTATTTCATTAAATTTTATAGATTGTTTTCTTAAAGACAAAAAAAGAGTTATGTGTGGTTAAATTTGATATCGGCCCAATTTGATACAAGTTTCCAAATCTATTTTGGGAATTTTTTTGATTATTTAATATAAAAATTTTCTTTAGTTGATGCTATTTTGATTGATTCTCATTTTTAGTAAAAATTATTATTATCAAAATATTTGGGTGAAAATGAGGTTTTTGGTGAAAATATGATTTATGTTATTTGTTTTAATTTTTATATCTCTATGAAAAAAATTCCTTTAAAAATATTTCTTTCAATTTTTATGTTTTTATCTTGAATATAAATTGTTGGATTAACTTTTTAATATTTAGTTTTGAATTTGGGTTTTTTTACAAAATATATTTTAAATATTAATTTTAAAAACCTGAATTGATAAATTTCACAAAGTCCCATTTTTCTATCTTATTGGTATTTTTTAAGGATAGTTAATCACCACTATAATCACTATGAACTTAGTGGGACATTTATCATAATAATAATGTGCATCTCTATAAACATCATTCCCCTTCATTGTATGGATTAAATGTTGTGTGTGATCATCATCCTCATTAGGATGAACAATGTCATAAGGATAAGGTTCCTTATCTGATGAATAAATCCACCAATATGTAAGAATCAATCACCCAAAAAGAATTATCATCTACCATATGTATCAAACTCATCTAGGAATTTAAATATTTTTGCGGACATCATTTCACACACATTTTAAGAAAATTAGTTCTACTTTAAACGAGTAAAATTACACATCCTCCCACAATTCTTATTTCAAAATTAATCAGTGGAAATAGCCTCATATTTAGATAAAGTTGATGTTGAGTAATGTTTTCAATCATAATGAAAATGATTAAATAATAATCAATAACCCATATGGTACTATCATAATTTTCATATGGGTTTAGCTTGAGTCACCTGAGGAAGATGGTGTATAGTAACATGCATCTTGTGGAGGCCATTAATTCGGTCTGGAGTTGATGAATGATATCATTATATCTTGGATTTGATGAGGGAATACATTCAAAATGGATTAATTTCACACTTTATGGGATTGAGATATCCACCAACCTAGAAATTATTGGATAGAATAATAAACTTCTTGGTAGTGACTAACTGAGGGTAGTGGTCCAGGAGAACTTTAGGAGACATGAGAAGGGATACAAAAAGAATGAGAGGTGGAGATATATGGGATATGGGGACTCCATATAAATTGATAATTATCCTGAATTTACATATTATATTTATACAATATTTATTTTTCTAGCTACTCATGTTTTCGATTTTGTTGATAAAAATTCAGTATAACTAATTTTATTGGGGTAAATCTATATATTTAGTTTATTAATATATTAATATTATTACTTACTTACACTGAGTATTTTACCCATTATTCTTGGACTTCTTGTATCTAACTTAATTATTTTTTTTCTTCTCGTTCTTATAGAATAAAATCTATTAAATTAATTATTTTAAATTTTATATCCATTACATTAATTTGATAGATTGTGTTTTATGACTATGAAAAATAGAACTTCATAGATAAACAACATTTTATCCTATGAAGGTAATAATTTCATTCCAGACCTCATTTAATTTATTTTCAAATTTATTATAATTTCATCCAACTTCTTCATTAAAACTTTCCTTGATAATGTTTTGCATGTCACCTTCCATAACCTATATTTTAGGGTCCAATTATAGTAACATTCCATATTTCCATATAATTTCATTTATGTGTTAACACTCCCTCTTAAGTTACACCAATTAATTCCACTATTTCTACTAGTTTTAAATTAAATAGATCCCTTAGACCACTTACCCACATTCCCCTGGGTACAACCTTTAACTATTATACTAGTATAGGAGTTATAAATAATTTTTTCATGGATGTTACGACCACCAACCCTATCAGTCCTCCTAACAAACTGAAAAATTATATCATCCAAAATTAAATTTATCTAACGTAAAAAACCCAATATCCCACATGAATTTATGGTTTACAAAATAATATATACATATAGGAAACACATAGCTTACTGAATCTAGTATCCAGAATATATCCCTATAGCTTTCAAAGCTCCCAGAGCATTGTGAGTCCATCTGATAAGCTAAATAAGATATCTATGCAATCATGAAATTAAATTAAACCTACAGGTAAAACTATTGATGAGGTTTCAACCGTAGAATAATTTTCTAGTACAAATTTTAATACACACATCTTAAATAGTAGTATTGGTCCTCTAAAATTACAACAATTCCCAAATCAAACCTCACTGACTAGTGGAAAAATAAACTATATCCTCCAAAGGTTTGATCCTAGTCATCCTTCTAGAGTATCGTTCACCATTTTGGTGGTCCTCTCATCATGAAAAAATCACCCATCAAAGATATAAACCAATTCATCAAGGATTATAGATGATCAATTCAAACCAATTTTAATGCCATAGGGTCTCATCTCTACCACGAATTGATCCCAAGATACCCACCCTACGAAATGTTACCTCCCAAAAATGGAAATTGTGGGTGAGTTTATAGTCACATCAAGTATATGTTTCCAACTAAAAAAATAGTACTAGACTCTAATCTATTTTCAAATGCTCATTCAACTGATTTATTAAAAAAATTCTTCAATAGGTGTTGAAATGTATGTGTTCCAATCTGAAAAACTGAACATATCACACCTTTAACAATGTTTGACAAAATTCATAAATAACCTCAATAGAATACATCCTACAATGTCCTTTCCTAGCATCTTTCTAATACTAACATAGACAATATAAATGTAGTGAAGGAGGACGATAATATATATGTATTCCACCTAAAATTCTACTTGATGAGTCCCCATATCCACTTCTAAAACAATGCAATTTGTGTGGATATAAAAATAATCAAAACCAAGTCAAAACATCATATAAATTCTTCACTCAATCCTCTTGGGTAATAAAAAATATATCACATGAATTATATAAGGAGTAAATTATGATGTCTAAAAGCCTTGATATATAGTAAACTACTATCATTCTACAACAATAAGGGTCCAATATCCCTTATAAATGTACAATTCTTATCATATTCATATAGTAATCCTCATTGAACAATACTAAAATTTTTAAAATGGGAGTAAACTACTCATGAGTCTAGGTGTTTCCAAAATCTACCTGTAGCTAACTATACCATGAAAAAAAATTAATATATGAATGATTATCTATTAAGTGGGTTCCAAAACCAAATAGTTTATATAATACACTATCTCTAGCATACCCTCCACCACTATATGATCTAGACTTCTTTAAAACCTATTATTATTATAATTATTGATATATTACAATGCACATATACTAATGGTAACCACATCCTACCATGTTAAAACTACCCTATACTCCTAGGTAGAGGATCTTACCTCTCTAGAGTGGGTAGAGAATCTTTCCTAACCCCCACGAGGTGAGTATTCCTCTAAATAAAATCATTGGATCAATGCCTCATCACTGAATAAATTTAGGATCAAAATATCTATCACTGGTATAGCCTCATCATGGACCATCCTATGAATTGTGACTCTCTATATATGGGGTAGTATTTTATATTTGAGAAGATGAACCCACTCCTGCGAAAGAATATCTAGGTAAGATGACAACATGAGTAAATAGTGGAAATCACACTAGAGATGTTACATGATGCATATACCAACATGTTGGTTCCCTATAACCAATTCTATAGAGTATCAAGTATGTCCAAAGATACTAAGATTCCATATCAATTGATACATCAGATTCCCCACCAAACAAGATTCCTTGGTCTAAAAATTTCACTTTTAAAAAATAATCACTATTTTTGTAAATTATAGATCAATCCTCACAAGTCTATTAACACAAATCATCATGGGAGGGGAGGGGTCCCAGCCTTCTTCTCTCGCTCCTGATGTTATGATTTTGGGAGATTCTGATTCCCTGCGTTACTCGTCGGATGTGGGGTTTTTTGTTCCTGAAATCCAGGTTGCTCCGAAAGTTCCTGGCTGCATCTCAGGTCAGCCGATAGTTCCAGTTTCGGTTAGAGAATTCACTGATGCGTCGGCACTACTTTCCTCGACTCTGATTGTGCGTTTTGCATGACGACGACCTCTGGTGGAACACTTTTCTAAGGTCGTCAATGAGGATTGGGGCCTGGAACATCGCGCGTAGGAATGTATTATGGGTCCTCATCAATTTCTTATTTTGTTTGCTGATGAAGACGACCTGAGAAGGGCTTGGTCGAGAAAGAGGGAAACTTTCTCCAGCCTTCCTTTCCACTTGCTCCACTGGTCATTTGATGTCCACATGAACCGCGACTCTCCCCTTACGGTGATTTGGATTCAGTTGCCTAGTCTTCCTCTCCCGTTTCAGAATCTTTGGCTGCTGAGATCAATAGGTAATTCCATAGGCCGATTTGTGTGTAGTGATCGTAGAACTGCATCCCTGTCGCATCCCATGTCGGCATGGATTTGTGTTGAAATGGATATTTCAAGAGTTCCACCAGAACTAGTATGGATTGTTGTTGAGGAGGAGTATAGGTATGCACAGCTGATTGTGTATGAGTCCTGGACTGCTTTCTGCTCTTATTGCCGCAGACAAGGACATGGTGAACATGGTTGTAGAAGAAAGCCTGCAGGTGGTCGACCCTCTGTGATCACAGATGTGCCCACAGATGTATCCCTGAGGGGTGGTGCCATCTCCACGGATGCTGGACATGGTGGTGCCCAGACCACCCTTGCAGGCCGGCCTCACTCCGATTCGGACCTCCCTAAGTCAAGTGAGGTCGGTGTCTCAACAGGGCCGGGGGTGTCTCAGGAGGAGGCTGGTGTGGATAAGGGTAAAGGTAAGGTTCCTGTTTCTGAGGATGTTGTAACTGGTTCTTCTTTTGTTTCTGAGAGGTGCAGGAAGGACACTGGACACTCCAAAGTATTGAACCACGATGTTGCGTTCCAGTTTATGGGTAGGGGTCTTGAGAAGCCACACAATCATGTTGCCAGTTGCTCCATGGAGGCTAGTGCGGGGGACAAATGGTTGGAGAATGGCCTGGTTGTTGCTAGCAGTGCCGAACAGGCTTTGTAGGAGGGGATAGGGGATGACGAAACTGGTGTTATGCAAGATGACACCTTGGAAATTCCTGTCCATAACATTGTTGGGGAACTTGGGGACTTGAGTCAGGCCATACAGGTTGGGGGAGCAGCTTCTTCAACTCGAACCCCGGTCAACTTGAGCAATAGATTTTCCAGCCTTGCTGAGATAGAGGAGGAAGAGGAGCCTTATGAAGATTCTTTGGAGCTCAGTAAAGTATACTCTGAAGGAGAACAAATTAGGGATAGCAATAGGCGTGTCAGGAGGAGGTGGGGTAAGAGAGACTACTCCTCTCTTCCACCTCTTATGAGGACTCGGTCAGCAAAAAGGGCAGTGGCAGGGGAGCTGGACAGCGGTGTCAGCTGCCAACCAATTCCATCTGGCATGTCTGACACATCCTTGGACTTGATACTGTCCTCGGATGAGGAGGTGAAAGAGCAGGTTCTTTTTCTCAATACTTCGGAGGAGGATGCAGCCAGGTTGATGGGGCGGACCCTTGACGTGAATCTCAATGACGAGCAATATAAATGGGTTGACAAACAAGATATGATTCTGGTTAGCGGCTTCAATAAGGGGGTGATCAAACTGGAGGAGTATATCCAGGTATGGAACAAGATGACTTCCTCACTTGAAGATGTATTAAGGGAGGATCCACATTACCAGGTATCCATTTTATCTTGGAAGTTATTTAGGGATATGGGTTCTAGAAGAATTAAACTGTTTGTCAATGAATCTGCCATTTCTGTGGATGTGGGTGGGAATGTCGGAAGGCCAGATCGGTTCTGATGGGCTGGAGTACACCCCTCTCCTCTTTGCAGGCCATTTGGGACTTGGTTGTATTAGAGGTAGGGCTTTTCCCTCGGGAGGGACCATGCATGCATGGGATCACCGAGTGGTGCTACATTGGGGTTGGCGGTTGTTATCTTTGCTTGGTTAGTCTTTTCTGGTTTGCCTGCTTTGTTTTATTTTTGGTGTATGTTGAACTTTACGGTTTCACACTTTTTCCACAAAAGTGTTTATCGTAATAAAAAAAATAAGTTTCAGTCATGGTAAGATAAGACAAAACTTTAAAAAACTGGATCTTCTCGTGATCACCTCCATAAACTACCACCACCTAGTGCAGTTAAGTTACATTGGAAACCAATAAGAATAAGGGACACATAAACCATATACACATTTAATCTATTCTATGTTTTTACAAAGGCAATACGTGTTTCCCCAAATCCCCTTTAGGGGTGAGTATAAAGATACCCAATATGAATACCAAAAACAAAATAAAGAAACAAAACAACAAAAAGATATATTATAACCCAATTTGAAGGGAAATAGCTAGTCCTTATGTAAAAAAACACATATGATTTATAGATAAGAAACCTAGTGACATAGAGAAACCCTTATTGTATAATTTCATCTTTTCAAATAATCAAAACCCATGAATATCAAATTCATTGAGAGACCTAGTTTAATAATATATAAGTATATTATATATCGAAAGAATCCAAGAACATTAGATATGTTATGGGTCATATAGTACCAAGAAAATGCAGCCTTTATAACTCCCAAGACAATATTTCTAGACAATAGTAGGGATTAACACACGACTGATAAATAATTCGACATAATGAGGAACAAAACCCCAATATATATAAATTTTCATTCAAACTACCACAAATACAATAGTAATAGATGAAATTTCGTCATAAGGATGTGTGCTGATTGAGGTACTAATGAAATCCTATTAATGTAGGAATTCAGTTTATATATTATGAATTCCTAAAACACGATCTACCCAACCCTCATCACCTCAAGAAAAACCGTTGTGGGGAACCATTCCTCACTAAGAATATTCACACCTTCCATGGGATTAACAACCCTATAGATAAATAACTCTTGTACAAACTCATGGGTAGTATTGTTACTTATATAGATATAGGACCTTTAGCCCATTACATGGGGGAGTACTTACTCAAACTATATTATGGAAGAAAAGTGCCTCAACAGGATCCAAGGGCCACCAAATCCATTCTCATAATGGTTTTAATACTCATAAGTCCTCTAATTGAAGACTCATACCTCATATCTGTGAGGAGATAAAAAACATCATAACATGAGTAGAGGACTCATTAAATTATATTATATGGTCATTATGGAGTTACCAACTCCATAATATCTCTACATACCCTCACATAAACTTTATCATCAACATTATGAAGTTTATATTCTCAAAATTACCTAAACACAATGAAACTAATATGTGATTCTAAAGAGGATCAGACCAATATGACATATATAAAAAATTATTATGATGAACCAATCACACATAATATACTAAAATCAAGGTGAAATGTTAAAGAAATAATCAATGTTTACATATTACACTACATTCACCCAATCAAACAAAGTATGTAGGCTTCAAGAAGAGGTTGGATGAGTACCCTAGGTATTCTTTCAAGAAAATTCATTAAACATGGTGTTCTTAATAGTTCTAAAAAATATGGGTATTTATAATATATCTAGATATGTACCACTAGAACCCCATGATTTATATTAATTACATACACATTACATGTTAACCTTGTATATAGAGTGTGTGAATCTTATGGGTTCATTCGTTATGTTCCATTAGAACCATGAGTCATTTAATTATAAACCACATGAAATGTTGTCCTAAAATCACAACATGGTCATCTAAAGGGATTATAGATGTATTGGGATTAAAATACACTCATTCTAAGTAGGAAAATAATTTATAAACCCGATTCCCAATATCATACATTATTAAATTTTAAACCATGTATAAAAATTAAAATCAATGTAAATCATTCACTAGTAAAATGGATAAGACTCTTTCTTTAGTAACGTTATTTATTAAAATAACTCCAAATAATCTATTAAACATTCTTCCATATATATTATCCATTAGTTATTTAAATTATCTATCATATGGGAATGAACCTTCTGAATCATGTGATATACAAGTATATCTCATGGAAAAGGAAAAGAATAGGAATACAGCTTGGGAGAGAATGATAGAATCCATCTAAGTATTGGGATTTATATTTTATACATATAACTTCCTTTTTAATCCTTAATATTGGCCTCAGTACATTTTGAGACCCTACCGGTTATTTTCATGAACATTTTGTAATGTTTGAGTGATTTTATTTGTTCACAATGTTTGAAAATATTTGATTGATCCAACTCACTTACATTTCATCAAATAAAACATACATAATAATGATAGTCATGTAGAAGAATTCTCGATTGATAACACTTCACAGTATAATTCTTAAAAATCATAGGATACTTATCAAATCATACATTAAAATCAATGAAACAATATATAGTCCAATAATAATATAGGAATAGTTAAAGTGGTGTCATGATTTCGTTCATTCATGTCTTATGCTATACCCAAGTTTTCTTATATTGTATGGTTAAGTATATTATATATACTATGGTTCTAGTGGATTACTCCATTATTATCCTACTTTCACTAAAGGATCATAAACATTGTCTCATGTTACATTATATTTTATCATATAAAATAACTTTTAAAACCTTATCACATACCTCTTTTGGATACTTCCAAACGAATTTTGGAAATATATCATCAAATTCCCCTTATATCACATCTCATGTAATAACTTAGGAATATGCAACAAAATACCTCTTTTATAAACTCTATAACACTATTATAGAAACAATCAATGTAAAACTAAATCCCGATTAAGTCAGCCACAAGGTGTCGGCCCAATGTTTTTGTATAATTAGAAACAAATACCAATTCATTAATTTAAAATTTTATGAAAATAGTGGAACCTATCTAACCAAGTATAAGTGCTACTCAAGTTAAAAATGGAACTGGAACTAGAAATATATCCATCAATCTCATATATCTCTATACATGTTTTCATCAGTTACATCATACAAAAGCATACATTTATATATAATGCCTTTTTCCAAGACATTGATTAACTATAGGACACAGAGTATTTCAATCTCATATTTATACTCAAATGTTTTAGATTCTCTGAGTATTGAGGATCTAGGTAAATGAATATATCACATCTCATTAATGATTATGGATAAATACATAACATACCCCACACCAGAAAGGTAATTATGTAATATGTATAATCTAGTTATATTTATACAATTACTCAGTCTATCACAATTTAGGGTCCATATCTCGTACTAATAATATAAGAAGAAAAAATCTAATATTTGTTAAGATTCATCCAATAACAAGATCATATAAATTTTTGAATACCCCCTTATTAGTTAACCTTAATGGATAATGCACTAAATCTATCAAATTATATAGGTTTTCATGTTATTTATCTCACCAAACATGGGTATTGAAAAAATTAAAATATGAACCATGTACGCCTTGTATACCAAGGACATAGTGTATGAAATTCCATGTGGTATACTTTTTGGTTAATCAAGTGTAAGAACACTATTTTTTCCTGATTAAAACATCTTGTATCTCGATAAAATAATCCTAATCAAGCAAGACTTAACATTTCATCACAACATATAATAATCCATGATAAAAATTGATTCAGTGAAACTCAATTTCTTACTTTGAGAGGTAATTTTTTATCTCTCTTCATGAGTATATCTATCCATCATGAAAGAATGATAATGTTGAAACTGATTTTTTTATAACATTATACATTTTATATCCTTAATATCTTGTAATAATAATAAAAACCCACACATAAGAACTTATCATATCATTTAACATATGATAAACTAACAGATCATCCTATGTTTGCTATAATTTTTGGGATTTGTTATAATCATTCCATATATATATATATAATTCATGTAACATCACTATGTGACCATATAATAAAACCCTCCCATTAAACACCATTATTCATTGATATCCACAAAGAAGGTTATTGTCAATAATAGTTTGTCTTAGGAATCATACTATTAATCTTTAACTCCTTAAAAATAGTATACAAACCTCTTAATTTTACAATACCAAATGTATGCATATTAAAAAATACATTATTACACATATAAATCTTTATAAGGTTATTATCATCATTATTCATGGAATCTTTTCCATTTAACTTTTTCTTTGAAATAATTTGGTAACTATTATAACTCTTTACACTAATCATTTTAAATCATTCCATTAAGATTTTAGGATATTTAGTGGAATTCAATTTGACATTTAACTTCAAAAAACATTCTATTTTTCAACTTTGAACTTCTTAAAAGTCAAAATATACATGCACTGTCCTATATGAAACTATATTCTCTTTATAATACTAGTGTAAGATAAACAAACTCCTTTTGTGTTAGAAAAAAAATTATTTTTTTCAGTGGAAATATTTTACAAATACGCTATTCTATCCATATCTTATATGGTGTTCTATGTGTTTGGAAAAGTGTATTTAACATACGATGTTATTCTTAAAAATATACCACTGAGAGTTGGTGGGATCACAACCCTCATATTTTAACAAACACATCAGATAAAAACATTTATACAGGGAAAAATGTCTACCAATTCCTCCTTTTTAAATATTTTATAGAGTAAAATTAATCATAATCCATGTATAAAACCTCATTTTTTTAATAAATAATCTTTTTTTGGAGATATATTTTCCTATCATATAGAAGAACTGAGATAACAATACATATTATTTATTTAGATCTCTCTACACTTGATATATTCCTATGAATTCAAATTCTCATAAAAATCACATTTTTTTAATTATAATTGGATTAAAAAAACAAGGTCTATCATTTAGTACATTTATTTTTAACTCTATTATATATTTAATTGTTTTATAATATAAATTTGATATAATATACACTTAAAATCAAAAAATTGATTTCTCTAACATTAATACCTAACATGGATTCTCTTTGGGGTTCTCAAACTCCTTATGGTATTCTAAAAAATTACATAATATGAAATCAGTAATAATTCTTCTGGAATCCTTTTCTAGGTTTCAATGACCTTGTCTAGATACTCAATGAAACATTATTGAAATTTCATATGAAATATGCTATTATTAGTTTATACTTTTATCCACTTGCACTATCTATATAGCACTAGATACTACTGTTCACATGCCTTATTTCATCCATCAAAAACACATTGAGAAAATATGCTGAAATATTTGTTAACTCATTCACAATATCAAAACATTTCAAATTATGTCAGTATAATGATTTACATTGACAAAATAACCCTTAAGGAAACCTCCAACCTCACAAATTCACTAACATATCCAATCATATTGTTTATATATGGGCAGACACTAATGTTAAAAGTGTTATCATGAATCTAATAATTTTGAAACCTTATATGAACTATTATATTCTCCTCCAAATCATCTGTTTTTAGTTGTTAAAAAATTAAATAGTTTTCAACTAATAAAGGTTTTCTCTACCACATAAAATATTTTCTCTTACTTAAGAACAATTATTTTGATTACTAGTCTAATACGAGGATTTAATTATGAGTATCTATCTATGTATTGATATAAAATTCATGATTTATGATTAATAAAAAGGGTAATTTGGATGTTTATGATTTTATTTACCCACAACAGAAACATTTTTTCAAAAAAGTATCTTGTTTTAAAAACATTTAACAAGGAATTTTATTAAATGTAGTCTCACTAAAATGATAGACCCATTTAAAATTCATAGTAACCACTTGGGTTCTAAGATATATATTTCACTAAAAAATATTTTTATTTAGAATTCCTTTAACCAAGTAGTTATTTAGGTAGAAAATTATCACATTTGTTTCAAATATAGATATTTGATGGTTGATCAAAAAAATCCTTACGAAATCCATCATTTCAATACACTCAACATCATTAATGTAGTAACAAAATCCTATTAGGGTCTACCAATTATGTTTAAAAAAAATCTAGTTAAAAAAATGGAACCTAATTCTATTCTTTCCAACCAATACATTCTTATATTACATAAGATAATCCATGGGAGCCTATATTCAACATAACGTACCCGGTTAGATGATCAAGGTATGGAAAAGTTTCAACTATGGAATGAATATTACACATAGTATTTCAAAATATATTTTCTCTCACTATATTACCTTATGTATTTTTTGTGAATGTGATAGTGGACAAGATATAAGAGAGGGTGAATTGTATTTTAAAATATACTTCCAAAGTTCATCCTCGTATTAAGGTTGATTAGTTTTTTTAAATTAAAATTTGATAAAAATATTATATGATTTTCAAAATATAGATGAAATAAAATATTAGAGTAAATAAATATATAATATATTAAAATAAAATTTTCACTGAAAAACTAAAATGATCTGTATTTTAAACTATTGGTGAAAGAGATAAAATAGTAAAACATTATACAATATGGATTATAGAATATAAAATTCATAAAATAGTATAAATAATGTTCAGAAAACTAAACAAGAATTATTGGTTAGAAAAAAAATATTTTAAAGTATATTTATTAAAACATAACTTTTCTTCCAAAGTGAAAGGTGGGTTTTTAAACATGATCTAAGGTATCTATTATTTTCAACCAATTGTAAGGTATCCCCAAATTTATACTTATCAAGAGTTTAGACATCCTATACCTATAAGACCTCATCTATACCAATCAGTATCATCTCATAGCTAAATGACCATGCACTGATAGTTCTCAAGATCTATCTTCCTAAACACAGAGGACCTCAACCAAACAAACCAATTTTACTCTATATTCATGCCCCTAAAATCCTTAGATCATGTAGAATCATAAGAAGAATGAACATAATGTAAATAATAAGATTTTTATAAGGATAAACTCATACAATGGTATCTCATACTATAAACAATTAAAAATAATATTACACTGATCATAAGCTCTTAAAGTAATAATAAATTTCAAATATTAAAGAAGAGAAACATTTTTCAAAATATTCTTCTAGTAATTGATAGTTAATTTGAATATGTTTACTTATGATTCTTGAGGTGGAACATTATTTATAATTAACATTTTAACAAATCCAATGGTTGAATTCCACAAAACTACGAATTTGTTCGAATGGAATAAGGACCAACTTATTGTTCGTATTCCAATGGACTCAATGAATTTTCCTATATACCGATTATTTGTCTTCACACCACTATAGTTATTCACAAATCCAATTGATGTACTTGGAAATTTTAGATTTAGATAATTTCATTTTTAAAAATATATAGTTTCGGTATATCATTTACCTAAACTTTTTTCAAAAAAACATAAGAACATAAATGAAAAATAAATTTAGATCATAATCATATGAACTGTATAGTTATTTCGAAAATAAAGAAAGATGTGTGTATAAATCCCCAATAATCTTCCCCTCGAAGAAAGAAGAAAACATTTAGGAAAATTTGAAGGAATTGAAATTAAAAATGGAAAATTTATGTGGTCTTTATGATACAGATTTTCCCCCCCTTTGTTAGTTCCCTTTATTTTTGAAAAAATATAAAACCAATATTATCAGTAAAATATAAAAATTCTCAACAATTTCAACATGGTAATTATTCTGAGAATATAAAAATAAGTATCATGTAAAATAACTTCTCCCACTTAAAATTATAATCAGATAAAATTAACATTCTCCCTCTCTAATAGATAAATTAATAATATAGAACATAATAAAAAATTATTATAATTTCATCCCTTTTTGATTTCAAAAATAAAAAAATATAATAAAAATAATTAAAACAAAATACAAGATTAGAGACATAGTTTAGTTTGAGAAGTTGTTTAATCATATGTTTTTGATTTCATTGAATGTTCTATAGCTCTTCATATCTTTAGGGAATGTTCAATTAGAATGGTTGATAGAATTGAGATTGTTAACATTAATTTCTTTTCAAAAAATATTTCTTATCTGACAAGATTTTCTTATAAAGTGAGTTTAGGGTCAACTTCATTTTCTCTTCTAGTATTATGGACCTTAGTAGGTTTCCCTATATAATAAAATATATGAATTTGTATTGTCAGACTTTGTATTTCACATTCTTCACATATAAGTATAGGAACTAATTTTTTCATATCTTTGGTGGTATTTGTAGCAATGTAGACTTTAAACTTCATGGGTGGCCTTATGATCTTTTTCTAAAAGATACTACTAATGAGAAACAAAAAAATAGAAATGTGAGGATATAAATGTAGTCCAAAAACTATTAACATTAAATTCTTTATATAGGAATTTGGTATTTCTATCATCCAAAGAATATTACTTTGCTGTATGTGTGATTCAAAAGTCCTTGTCATAAAAAGAATTTTCAAAATAATATGTCATTAATTTATCTTTTAAAAAATAGTATATAAGAGAAAAGGTTGACATTATAAATAATAAAACAAACTCACCCTAACATATTTAATTGAACATTTAATTAAATATAACAAAACTCTATATAAATTAAATAATAATTATAAGGGATAAGTTAACAAGATATGTTAATAAATTAAACCTTCCTGAATTTATCTTCCATAAAAATGGATGATCTTCCTCTTTTAAATGTTGATAAAAATAGGACAAAATAAAAAAATATTTTACTAAAAAACAATGATAAACCATAAAATTTTAAAAAATTGGTTTTATATAATTTTTAATAAATTTAGATAATTTTTCAAACTCAAGATGTTTCAAATTCATAAATGTGTTTGAAAGAAAAATGTTTGAAAAAATAGCTAAATTTCTAATATTGATAAGTTAAAAAAAATCTCCCATTTTAACTAGAGATGTTATTAATTTAAGTAGAAATATTGAAAAAGAAGTGCATTAGAAAAAAATGTTAGATTGATCATTCCAAACATATGTTTAATGAATGTGAATCTATCATAAGTAAGATGTTTGGTAAAAATATTATCAAGCTGATTTTCTATTCTGATGAAGTCTATAAAAATAGTTTATTAGTGTGTGATCCCTGTGTAAATGGTATCTTAAATATAAATTCTTAGTTCATGAGTGATTTTATTGGTTTACAATATAATAAAATAGAAAAATTATTATCACAATGATTTAGTGTTCGAGTAAAACTGAAATAAAAAATCTATGAGTGTGCATTGCATCCACAAAACTTGAGCAAAAAACTTTTGTTTACTACATATTTTTCTATAGTAGTATAAAATGTTATAGAATATTGTTTCTTACTAGACCAAAATACTGATGATTATATTATGAAATTACTTCCTCCTGAAGTAGATATTTCATCTAACCTATAATATTGAAAGTCAACATTTATGTAACTTTTGAACATATCATCGTTTTCATATGAATTGAATAGTACAAGTTCTGAAGTTCTTATAAGGTATCAAAAAATACTTTTTATTACATTACAATGATATTATTTATTTTATACTTAAATCTCATACATAAAAATTTTGAAAACATTATTCTTGGTTGACTTATATTAATATATAGTAAAGTTCCAATCATACATCTATAACTTTTTTTATCAACTATTACTAGATTGATCAAGATCATGTTAGATAGAAGTTGAAACAGGAGTGATAATATTTGATACAATGTCAAAACCAGAATATTTGAGTAAATGTTTAATATATTTATGTTGATTTAGAATGTTTCCATTATGTTTTTTGAATTTTTTTAATAAAATTTAAAAAATTATGTTCTTCGATCATGCTCATTTCGAACTCATTTTTCATAAGTTCAAAAAATAGGAAATATATTTATGATTTGAACCAAAATTAATATCATCAACTTATATTTTAAAAGAATTATATTTATGAAAATTTTCATTATCAAATTATTTGGATCAACCCTCCATTAAAAAAATTATTTTGAAGTAAATATCTTAATATTATTCTATATCATTCTTTTTGGGATTTATTTAGTTTAAATATTTATTTAATAAGTTTAAATTCTTTGTGAAAAAATTTAGTAAATACAAATCCATGTGGTATTTTAACATAAAATCCCTTATAATCATATAAATTAAGGAAATAAATTTTAAAATCCATTTAAAAAAAGTTAAAATAGGATATGTTGTGATGGATAATAATATTATGGTTGACTCTAATCTAGATACGGGCGAAAAATTTTCCCCATAATTTATTCCTTCTTATTGAAAATAATATTTGGTAACAAGTATAGATTTGAATCTAATAATGATTCAATTATCATCACACATGTTTCTGAAAACCCATTCTCCTCAAATTGTCAGTATATCTATAAGGCAATCAACTAAGGTATAATATTAGTTCCATTTTAACTAATTTATCTCTTCTTTCAAAGAACTTGTCCAAATTTCATCACCTAAACCATTATCTATTATTTATATTCAAATTAAGATATAAAATATTGATGCTCATAATGATTTCTCAATGAAATTTTAGTTTTAACTACTTGAATTTTATCACCAATAATATAATCTATATGATGACTCCTTAAGATCAACTATTTTTTGGAGAAGTATAATGAAGACTTTCATCTAATGGATTTACATATTTTATTGAGGAAGATTTTGTATATTGAAAATCCAATGGTCTAACTTTTAGAGTTTTTAAAATCGATATGTTTTAATTATCTTCTTTAAATTAAATAGGACTTTTAAAAAATCATCATTTTTTTGAAAGTTAGATGATTTTACAAAAATAAAAGGATAAATTTAATCATAAATTACATGAAATATTTTATAAAAATTATTAAATATTTTACTAAAAACCATATCAGCCTGTCTAGTTTTAGAATAACCCATAAAATTTTCTTCAACATTTTTTTAATAAAATTTATGTAACTTATCTTTTATATCCATGATATATAATTTATATGCCAAAAATATAAAGTAATAAATTTGTGTCTTTTATTGAGTCGACAACTCAAAATAAATATTATTAAGAAAACCAATGAAGATAGCTCTATATATAGTATAAGAATAATTACTCACCCAGTCAACCCAAAAATATATTACTACAGAATAATCACATAGTAAAGTTCATGTAATTTTCTAAAGAATTCTATTTATTCTTTCAACTATGTCATTTTTGTGTAATTATTAGTTTATAAAAATCACAAGTGTTACCCTTTTTACTACAAAAAGTTTCAAAAATTTAATTGACTAACTCAACACTATAGTCACTCTAGATAGCTACAAAAGGTAGGTTTTTCTCATTATTAACTGGATTATGAAAAATATAAAATTCTTAACATCATTGGATTAAATAATGATAAAATAAACCTAGGTAAATCTAAAGTAACCATCAACCAATAAATATACCTAGTATTTTCCTCCAATAATTTCAGTTTTGGTAGGACCAAATAGATCCGTGTGAACTAACTATAAATATTTGGTACTTGATACTTATATTTTAAATTTACAACTTGACTTATGTGTCTTACCTTGTTAAGAAGGCTTACATACTCCTCTTGAATTAATCTTGAGATATGGTAGATCCGTAAAATGTATTTTCATATAATGTTTAGAAAAGAATGGTTGTTATAATGTCTTGATCTCTAGATGTTGTAATAATAATAAGTATACTTTCAGACAGAAAAAGGGATAATTTTTATTTTTTTTAATCTTCTAAAACAAGTGTGTAAATAATTCCATATATATAGTAAAATAAAATGAAATTACCTTTAGAACATTAAATAATTTAATTTTCATTTCTAAATTTAATAGGATGTCCTTTATCACATAACTGAATTATACTGATAAGGTTGTTCTTACGTCCTGAAATATACAAAACATTTGAAATAAGAAATCTTCCAAGAAAACAAATATCCATAATTCTAATGCTTTTACCATGTTTATTGTCTCCAAAAGTAACTTTTCATCCTTTATACTTATTGTAATTTCATAATTTTAGCTCTTCTCTAGTCATATGTCAAGAACAACCTCCGTCTTTATACCATTTTTTCTATTGGTACTCAGTAGCTTTTCCAGAAAAAGAAAAAATTAAATTCTTTGTACCCACACATGTTTTGGTCTAGTTACATTATAAAATTAAATTTTAATAACCCTTGTTTGTCCAACTGTATGTTTTTGTACCACGACCTATTTCTCTAAAAGTAAGGGTTTTTTGAAACTAAAATATTGAACTTCATTAAATGAACAATATTTACTCTATTAACCACCTATTTTTATATTTATTATAAAAATTTGTAATTTTAATTACATAATAATTTTATTAAAAATGTTGTTTATAATAAGTAAAACATATTCCACTTGAATTTATAAAGGGCCTTATTTGATTACACATTTTGTCAAAAATTTCATTACTAGTAGTAAATCTAGATAAAATATTCTTTAAATATTAGGAATAAAATTTAATTTGAATAAAATTATAAATTATTTCATCAAATTTTAATTCTACAAAAATCTAATCAATAAAATTCTTATGAATTTACTTTCAATCAACTGAATTTCAATCAACTGATTTTAATTAGAAGATTTTGTTTCGGAATCTAATCCAGTTAATTTTTTTTTAAATTCAACAAGTTAATTTCTAATTTAATTTATTACAATTAATAATATCTTCTTCATAAAAATTATATATTATTTCTATTTTATTGTTTTCTTGATTCTTATGAATAATATATCTAGCCATTTCATCTATGGAAGGTAAAGATTATTCATCTTCAAATGAATCAGCATAAATAAATTCAAATTGATTATATTTTTTACCTTTTAATGAGGTTGAAAAATCATTTTTAGATTTTTAATTACATTTACAATCAATACATAAATTTATAATGTATTTTACAGTAATCATTCCCATCATGTAATTTCCATTCCTTAAAATATTTTAATAAAAACCAACTATTTCCTGACTTTCTATTTCAGTATCATAAACAAATTAAGTTGTTTCACTTTTACTATATCTTTATGTATTTACAGATTTCATGATTTTTTCCCTTTTCTCTTAGAATAAATTTTCAAATTACTACTTTTCTTCATTAGTTTTTGACAATCGGGTCTAATATGTACTAAATTTGAACATTCATAACTTTTAACATCTAAATATACATTTTTTCTTTTCTATATTTCATATCATTCTAGTGAGAAATTTAGAATTTTGAATTACTAAAAATCTTATTCATACTTCTAGAAATTTGAGAAAGTTTAATGTTGTTATCTTATAAATCAGATGGGTCAGAATTATTTCATTTTCAATTTAAAATATTATATATCTAATTATTAGTATAAACATAAAAATTTATGGAATTAGGATTACCTTATGTATAAGAAAATGTTACTCTATTTTCCTTTTCTTGTTTTCAGCAAACCTTTTCCAAATTATCTCATAATACATCAATATTCCATTTAAGTTATCCAGACATAAAATTTTCAAATTCTTAGGGTTATCAATTCCTATTCTCTTGGACTCCCAATCTTTAAACATAATATATAAAATATTTTATATAACTTTATCTTTTGATAACTCTTTTTCACCAAGGGATTGTAAACTATCGACTATTTTTATAAAGTCTTGATGCATGTGGGTTACTGTTTCTCTTGGTATAAAATAAAAATATTTATAATCATATTTAATCATAGATATAAGAGTTTCTATAACTCTAGATTTTCTAAAATTCATTATCTGTATCTTTAACAAAAGTTTCGTTTCCATTTCACATGAAAAAATATAGTAGCATTTTTTCTGGATTAGAAAATAAAATAATGTATTTAGAACCCTATGGTATACCTGATATTTTTATTTTTCTTCATAATAAAATTCAACTATATCCTTCACTATAATTTTTTAATTTACTATAAAATGAATAGAATTGATGTATTTGGTATTAATGATATAGTATTCTGTACAATCACTCTAGTAATCTTAATACGATCTATCAAAAATAGGTGGCCTGGTTTGATATAAATTTTATATTATTCTTACTATTACTCCAGTCATCAAAATAGTTATTTCTTAATCCAAGATTTTTACTATAATAAAATTGATTTAAAATTCTGATAGAATAAACATAAATTAGAAAGTCAATTTTTTCAAAATCATATTTCCGAATCAATGTAAAGACTAACATTGATGCTAATTTTTTTTGGGTGTGATTGTAAAAAAATAAAAGAGGTGTGTTAAATTTTATTTTTAATGAAACCTTATAATTATATTCCTCTTCATAAATTAATGTTGATTAATTTTTGGGAATTTTAATGAGTTTAAAAACAAATATTATTTTTGAAATACCACTAAAATAAAATATTAAAGTATGTAAAATATATAATATATTGAAATATATTCTACATAGAGGAAATGAAAATATTTAGATTTTAAACTACCATTTAAAGAGTTATATTAGGGAAAAATTAAACTATATAAAGTAAAAAAATCTAAAAATAATACAATTGATGTTCCAGAAATCTTAACATGGAGTATTTGTTTGAAAAACTAATACTCGTTTAAATTATTTTTATTAAAACATAACATATTATCCAAAGACAAATGTAGATATATAAAACTTATTTTAGGACATTAAATCTATTATAAAGAACCCCAATTTTATACATATAGGATGTTTAATCTTCTTCAACCCCATATCCATCAACTATAATAGTTGGCATAAGATCACAAATGAACTTACAAGCATGAGAAGTTCATGTGAAGACACACGGTGGAATAAAATACATGAGGATCAATCTTAAGATGAGACATACTCATCTACACTTGTAAATAACATGCTTCTAGGAAGATTATATAAAAATAATCTTTGATCCGCAACTTGGGTAAGTTATACAATAATAAAACTAGCTGCCTATACCATGTGAAGACATCTTCCACACAACAACCATGGGAAAATAATAGACTCAGGATATAGAAGGACTTATTCCAAAAAATGTTGGTAAATAAGGATAAAACCAATTGAGAATATATCGAGTATCTTCCATCAAATGTATAAGAGATATTGTATGCGTGTGTGTGTTTAATATATAGATTAAATCACACACTACTCAAAATAAAAATGTAGTAAATCAAAAGAGAAATTAAAGATGTAGAGATGGTAGTGTTTCTTGGTATAATATTCATTAAAGCTTGAGACTCCTTTATTGTATCTTAAATAGATTCTTGAGTCATGTGTCTAAAAATTTTAGTAAAATAGAGCACCATAATATCTCTTTATAGTGATTGTATTAAGGGAAGTAGATGTTCAATGTGATTCAATATTATGTAGTTGATCATAGGTAAGGATGAATCATGTAAATATATTTAGAAAGAGGATCTCTTTTAGTTCTTAGAATATTTCATCTCTCTTCATGGGTACATATACTTCTACGTGTATGTGTCTCTCTATTTGTATATCACTGCATGTGGGAGTCTATTACTTTAGTTAGCAGCAGTATATAAGAAGAATCATCTGGATCCTCTACTCCTCATACTGAAATATTGACACAAACATTAATGTACTCTTGTAATAGTTTAATAACTATCTTTAAAATAACTATTAGAATTAAATTTGATAATATAATCATTATAAATAGTTAATTAAAAATAAAAAATAGTGGTGATGACTCTTATGAATGGTGAAACACCTCTAGTGGTGAATTAACCATTCAGTGAGTCATGTCAATGGGTAATCCTCTTTTTGGTAACTTTTATCAATGGTGATTCATCTCATAGTTTTTTTTCTAATTTCTCGGTGGTAGGTAATGTATTATGGTAGTTCATCTTCAATGATAAATTATTTATAATGATAGATCTGTTCAATAATTAGCCAAATATTCATCCTCACGGTGACTCATCCCTAGAGGTAGGTGTTTTAAACAGTTAGCCAAAAGTATTTCCTGATTTTGAGGCATCCTTTAGTGGTAGGTAATTTCTATACTTATTAAATTTTTCATCTTGATGGTGACTCATCCTCAATGGTTATTCATGTATGGTAGTGAATCATTCTTAATGGAGAGTCACGACTACTGGTGAGTAGATTCAGATGGTGTTACATTCAGACACTTCTCCAAAGGTTCTCTAATCTGACTTATATTATAAAATTTTATCATAAAGCATAAACCTCATTAATATCAAAAGATACATGATTTTGTGATCATTAAAACAATGGTTCCAATAATATCCCTTTATTTCATAATCAAAGCCCATGGAATTGTTATAAAACATGTATATAATAATGATATTAAATATATTAGGTAGTAAGAAGATATTATCAAAGGATGAGATTCAAATACAGATGGTATCTAGGATAGTTAAATATAAAATAATATCATAGGTGGTTAAAAAGATAGTATCAAATAAAATTTGGAAGGTAGTATCAGAGGAATAACACTATAAAAATAATTAATAAATACCTATAGATTCATTATTACCCTTTTGGGATTATAAATAATTGTTAATAAAATATAAATTTCTATTAAATAGAATAGGAAAAATAAGAAGGTTTCCATTAAAATTGGAAAGTTAAGTACAAGGAAATGATACAACAAAAACATCATAAAGAATTCCCTATTAAAGAGTTAAAAGTTTGATATCAATGTTCTTTGGTCTTGTTAGAAAGATCAGGTGGCTATTTTCCCTTCCCTTTTTTAGAACCATAAGATTCAATAGTTGAGGATGAGGTAACTATATGTATGATTGTAAGAACAATAGGTATAGAAGGAGTCTATGATAACAATAGGCCTTCTATATTGTAACTCTTCTATGGGAGTCAAATTGAAGGGCTAGAAATGATCAGGAAAGGGAAAATTTAGATATCTAGTGATATATAGTAAGAAAAAACTATTGATCAAAAATTCGAGGGGTGAGATGTGAAGTAACTGGAATGGAATCCTGATCCATTACTGTAGTTCCAAAAACATGAAGAAATTGATTTATGATATTTATGAATTCCGTGATTATATTTTCTTCCTATTCAATAGTATTAAAAATTTCCTTTTTCTCTTCTATAAAAAGATTGGGCACTGGGGTCATCACCTTTAACTATTTTCTTTCTCTTTAATACCTTAAGTAATTGGAGGAATCCTTAGGTTCCTATAAGAAACATAAAATGAGCCTTCATATCATGCATAGTATAAATCAGAGAAAGATAATAATTTATAGCCTTTTTAATTGTCTCTATATCATCTTTTATATCCTTCATATATTGTCTAACCAACTATGGGACATGATCACTATTATGTCGGATTTTCCTTAAGCATTCCCGAGTGATGTTATGTACATTATCATAAACCCCATAAAGATATCCTCTAAAAAATTTCTTTATAAAATTAACATCAAGGGAAGGATGCAGATATTTTTAATTAGAATACAAAGATGAAATATTCTCTACAGTCTCTAGAAAAGAAACCATAGAATCTAGAAATGGAGATTTCATTTCATCCAATGTAGATCTCTAAGACACCATCTCATTTTACAATATTTTGTTCTCTATCTATACATATTGAATGTGAAGCATTATCTTAGGATGGATGTGATATATCACAAACATAAATAGATACCTTGCATATTTCTCACTTAATATAGACACATGAGGTTTCTGATTCTTCAATATGAAACAAAAATTAGAGAGCATATTTTCCATGAAGGATTCCAAGTCAACTCTTATGATAACCTAATCTAGAACTTATGATACATTAGGTGCATGAAATGGTGTAGAGAAAAAGTTAGGTGTAGTAACATCAGGAAAAACCTTTTAAACTCTCATTCAACATCATTTAGGTCTACCAATGATCCCTTAGGATCAATTACATCTTGACTAGTATGACTCTCATCATATAAATCTAAGTAGATTAGGACTAGTCTTACATAACCTGGGTACTAATCCAAGTCCTTAAGATCTAGGACACTCAAAATACATAAAGACACAGCATGAGACTCAGAAAATACATGCTCATCGATGGTAGGTACAAAATCCATCTTCTCATCAACTAAATGTTCATTAAGAGTCTTCTAAGAAACCTTTTTCATATTATCTATTAGTTCAAGAAAATTAGGCTCACCTAATTCACCATAAACAGGGTCAAATAGAAGAATAAATATACTTGGTGTTCCCTCCCCCCAAAAGAAGATTCCTTTTAATATCTAGAATTAATATTCCTATCTTGAACTAAGATGGGTATAACTTCAGATCTAGATTTAACTGACAAACCTAGAGAAGAATTAAGTTCTCAAGGAATCTCAACATCCTTACCACCAATGTATAAAATAGGACCATCATGTTTAGAACCACCATCACTATCATCTTCATCCACATTATCCTTGTCTTTTTCATCTCTATTTCCATCCTCATCTTCCCCCTCTTCTTATTTTTCATCATCACCATTATCATTGTTTTATTCAAAAAACATTATGGTTATTTTGAACTATTATTTACTATAAACATTGGTTTATTCCTCTTTAATTAATTATTTTATAATAGAATCTTATAAAAGGAGTGATCTAGGATGAATAGGGGAACCATAAGTAATAGTAGAGGAGCTTTGAGGCATATCTAGGTCACAACATGCATCCACTAAAATGACTTCCTACTCATCTCTTTAAGTAGAAGCCTATAGTACATCCTCATTTGAAAACTCAAAAACCTAATATGGCTCTAATATAGGATCCACAAGATACCTTGGTTAAGTTGGATGATAAACTAGACTGAATTATTCATAATTACATTCACCATTATTAACCAAATGGTTCTTCTAAGTCTTACAACTAATCTTTATTATTTTCTCAAATGACTATTGTAATGAAAACTCACCCAAATATTACAATTATTTATTCTCTTCCATAAATTAATCTCTTAGTCTTCAATATGGTCGAAAAAAATTTACAATGAATATGGGATTCTGATCTAGAAGATGGCTTTCCAATTTCCTTCATGTGAACCATCAGATACCTATATAGATTTATCTTTTCTTATATCTTCATAAGGAAAAAGTGATAAACAAATTGATACCACATTTTATAGAAATCAAATTTCCCTAGTAATGATATATATTTGATATATTTGAAAGCAAGACACATTCACCATCAATTTTAGTAGAAACTAACCTTCTTAATATCCCTTCTCCATTTAATTAAGACAAGGAATCCACATATAAAAATATATCACTATAACTTGGTATAGTTCCTTGACAGTAATTTCAAACACCTTTCTGAGGAACAATAATACACCATTCCAATAGTATTGATGAGAAGAATAATTTTAATCCATTTATTCTTCTTTTGACCCAATAATCATCCTATTTTAAAAAGAACTCTAAAAATTGATAGAATTAGTGCACTAACATAGGATATAAGGGTCTATAATTGAAAGAAAACCATTATAACAATCCTTTTTCTTGTAGATATTTAAGAACTAATATCTTTTTTCATATCAACCATTCATCATGAACGTTTTTCTCAGGTACCACAACTCACTTCACAAGCTTTGGGTTTACTATCCAGTAGAAGAATGACTTGACTCTCCTTTCTACATCTTTGTAAGACCTTACACATAAAATTAAGACTTAGTAGATCTCTTAACTCTAACCATGTGGTTGGTTTGTAATGTTTGGTCAAATATGTGGGAAGGTTGATGGTTGGGAGATAAAATATCATGATAAGGATCAAGAGATAGGATCATTAGAGTGAGCCATAAAATTATACAATTGTCTAATTTATATCATTTAGGTCTTTAAGTATTTTGAAATTGAAAATAAAAATAAAATTTTCATAGAAATAAAAAAATAAATAAATAAATAACCCATATAAGTGAATGTAGGTTTAAAAACCAATGGTGGGACACTTTATAGTTGTGGATAAAAAATGATGGGTAAAACTACAGTGGTGGGTAAAACTTCAATAGTGGGTAAAAAATTAAGGGTGAGTAAAACTCCAATAGTGGGTAAAAATCCAATGGTGGGTAAAACACAAACGGGGAGTAAAAATCCAATGGTGGGAATAAATTCCAATATTGGGTAAAACTACAACGGTTAGTAAAACTCAAACGGTGGGTAAAACTCCAATGGTAAGTAAAACTACAATGATGGGAAAAAATACAATGATGGGAAAAACTCCCATGGTTTGTAAAACTCCATCCATGGGTAAAACTAAAATGGTGGGTAAAACTCCAATGGTGTGTAAAACTCCAACAGTGGGTAAAACTCTAATGGTGATTAAAACTCCAACAGTGGGTAAAACTACAACAATGGGTAAAAAACTAATGGTTGGTAAAACTATAATGGTGGGTAAAACTCAAAAGGTAGGTAAAACTCCATCTTTGGGTCTCATAAAATTAAACATAACCAATATTAATCATATATAATTCACATTTGATGTAGTTCATTCTCCCTGCATTTAATGTTTTAGTAAAATTATCGGCAATATGATGTTTAGTTCCAAAGTATTCAAGAATAATATCTCCTTTTTTTAAATGATCACTCAAAAAGTGATGTATTACATGAATTATTTTTATTCTAGAGTTAGATATAGGGTTTTTAGAAATGTTTTTATCACTTTTATTGTCACAATTTATAGGGAAATATAGGAATTCATATCCATAGTATATTAAAGATTATTTTCTCCACAAAATTTGAGCACAGTAGCTACTTGAATATTTGTATTCATGCTTCAGTAGTAGATAGTGCAAAATAATTTTATTTCTTTCTACACCAAGTAACTAGATACTTTATAAAAAGCTGAGATGTTCTAGATGTTATTTATCTAAATAAATTTAATCCACCCAAATTAGTATCTGAATAACTAACTAGGTCAAAATCTTATCGTCTAAGATAGAACAATCATAAAATGGTAGTATAATTGAGGTATTTAAAAAACCTTATTATAGAAACTAAGTGTGACCCTTTTGGGTTTTCTTGAATATAATCGCACATATACACACTGAAACATATTCTAGGCCACCTATAAGTTATGTAGAGAAGACTTCTAATCATACCTCAGTAACTAGTTTTGTCCAATGATTTCCCATATTCATCAAGAACCAACTTAAAGTTAGTACTCATATGAGTATCAATACTCTTAGTGTTATCCTAATTAAAACATTTTAAAAGTTCTTTATCATATTTTAATTGGTCTATAATATTTCCTTATTTATTTTGAAAAATATGAAAACCAAGAAAGAATTTTAGTTCACCAATTAAAATCATTTCCAATTAATTTTTCTTTATCTTTTAAAATCTAGTACAAATTGTTTTTATAATCCAATAAAAATATCATCTACATAAATTTGAAATACTAAAAAATATTAAAAAATTATTTTCAATTAGGGTAGGATCAACTATACCTTTTGAAAATAATTTTGAAATAATAAAAGCGTTGAGCCTATCATACCAAAATCTGGGTTCTTGGTTTAAACCATATAAATCCATTATTATATTGAAAACATGATTTGTAAAATGGGGATTTTGATATTTAGGGGGTTGTTCAACTAAAACATTCTTAACTATATAACCATTTAAGAATGAACATCTGAAATCCATTTGACATAGTTTAAAATATAGATTTAATTTATAGGCTAGCAATATTTTAATGTCTTCATGTCTAGAGACTAGTTAAAAAGTTTCTTCATAGTTTATACCCTCTTCTTGATTATGCACAAGTGAAACTAGTCTAGCATTATTCAATACTATTGTGTTAGATTCATTAACCTGTTTTCTAAACACCCATTTAGTGACTATAATGAAGGTGTATTTGGGACAATCTAAAGGTTCAAAAACTCTATTTGATTCAAATTGGTTAAATTATTCATTCATATAAATTACCCAAAAATCATCATTAATTGTATCATTGATCTTCTAATTTT
Source organism: Viscum album (assembly GCA_963277665.1). NCBI lineage: Eukaryota > Viridiplantae > Streptophyta > Magnoliopsida > Santalales > Viscaceae > Viscum > Viscum album. The sequence goes on from OY728140.1 coordinate 1,434,912,543, forward strand.
CATGTTAGGACAAGAAATATTTATGTTCAAATTGGTTTCCTAGTGAATCTCTAGTTTTTGTGCCTCTTTATATGTCTTCAACAACAGAATCTAAAGGATGGTATATAAGAGTCCTAATAGCTCTATAAAAATATTGACTGGTCACCTCAAACTCATCTATAGGTTTATGTTCTAGAAGTTCTAGAAAAATATATAATTTATTTTCATGGTTTACAGCAGAAATATAAGGTTTGGAATTTGAGATCAAGGTTGGTAAGTCATCCTCAAGGATTTGTAAATGTGTTTTAGGTTCATGTGGATCTATATAATCAAGTTTTATATGAAAATATTCTTTTATAGTCTTGGTTAATTTTTTTAAACTCTATAATATTTTCCAGAAGTTGGTTTACATAAGAAAAATCACTCAACACATTTTGAGGAAAAATTTTCAAGATTATCTTTAGTATTAAGAGTAAAGACATTGAAACTAGAAAACAATAAAGTAATTAAAAACTGGATTTCTATAATTTCAATGTTCATAAAGAGTTTTCCTTAAAATAGGTCTAATTAAAACTCTATTAATTATATATAAGGATGTGTTCACATCCTCTACCCCAAAGTAGAAAGTTAATTCATAATCATTAAGTATTATCTAAGATATACATTGAAAAGTTCTATTACTTTTTAGCACAACCCCATTATACTAATAGTTCCTAGGAGTAGAGAAGTTATAGTTATATCTATTTTGGGAGAAAAAGGTTTCAGAGTATTTATTTTCAAATTCACAACCATGGTCACTTCTTAAGGTATTTATTCTAAGTCCACCTATATTTTCTGTAGAACTATAATAAATAGTAGAATTCGAGAAAAATAGAAGATTGTGAGCTATAAAATACCCATTATACCTACACAAGTCATCAATAAGTATATAGACATAGTGTTTCCCATTTAAAGTAGAAACTTTGTATATTCCAAACAATTCAATCTGATCCAACTCAAGAGGTTGAGAAGTTGAAACTTCTTTCTTCAACATAAAATAAATCTTGTGATATTTACCTTTATGATAAGGGTTATAGACATTATCATTTTGGAATTCAAGTTTGGTACATATCTGACTAACTTTATCCTAGTAATAATTCTAAGTGAGTGAATGTTATAGTGGGATAGTCATCTATTCCAAATCCAATATTCTCTATGAACGGTACTCAAGAAATAACACATTTTGATAAATTAAATAATTGTGTTTAATAGAATACACATTATCATTTATTAAAATAGTAAATACTAAACAATTTTTTGAATTAAAAACATTGCAATAATTTTTATCAATCTTCAAATGAAATTCATCATCACATAATTATGAAATTATATGTAAATTATATTTTAAACCATCATAAAAAGGCCTTTTAGAAATTAAAACTGAGTTAGTGTTTCCAATTATTCCCAGGCCAATGGTATTTCCTTTATCATTTTTACCAAGGCATAAATGTCCACCATCAACCATTATTAGGTTCTTAAAGCTTGATTAATATCCTGACATATGCATATAACATCCGTTGTCTAAGTACCGCGCATTTATATTGGATCCTTTCAAGCATTTTTCCTTCCAAATAAAGTTTATACCAAAAATTATTTTGCTACAAAAATTTTCTTAGCTTTATATATGTTAGTGATTTGGGCTTTAAGTATCCATATATTCTTTATAGGTATCCTATAATCAAATTTTAATATTTTTGAATAAATATTTTATTAGGTCCACTCGAATAAAAATTAGTAGTAGAATTTCTAGAATTATACTTGGGATCAATGGTTCTCTTAATAACTCTTCTCATTCAAGGTTGATAACCATTACATGTAATATATTGACGATAAACTATTCCCTAAAAATTTATTGATAGTTTCTCATCCATTTGTGAATATCTCTATTTATTTCTTTATTTTATCATTCGAAAAATTTTGTTCTATATTTTCTTTTAATAATTGACTTTTATTTACTCTTTCTACAGTGAGATCGGTTCTAACAATGGAAAAAACCCTTTTTTTCTTCATAAAATTTTATTTTTATTTGAGTTCATTAGAATTTTATTCAATAATATTACAATACATTGACATTTCCACTTCTGAAATTTTATCGTCATTTTTTTCATCTTCAAAATGATCAAAATTTAGTATAAAAGATACATTAAGTGCATTATATAAATTTTTTAGGAAGAACATATTTCATCTATCAATATTTTCTTCATGAGTTCAGTCTAATTCATTATAGATGTCTTCAGAGGTTGCTTTTCTAGAATTAATAGTTTTCTTATACTTTATATCCTTATCCACATACTTCTTTATGTACTTCAACTTGGGAAAATCATCCTTAACTTGTCCTTTTCTCATACACTCATGATAGGTAATGTCATTAAAACATCCATCCCATTTTCAGACCTTTTTCAATTCCCTTATTTATTATACTTTCCATTGTAGCTCAGTTTATTGAATAATTTATTCTTTTTATAAAATTTTTTAAACCTTCTAGTTATATAATAATTTTCCTCATCATTTTCAGCTAGTTATTCCTCCTAACTAGAGATTTCAACTTAAAATTTTTCTTTTTCTTTAACTTTTGATTCTGTACTCTTAAAGAAAATAGATTTCCTCTTCAGTTCATCAGTATTTTAATAATTGAATTTAATATCTTCCTCTTACATCATCAACTTACCAATTTATTCCTTGGAGGGTAGTTTACTAATATCAAAATATTATATTATTGAAATAGATATACCAGTCTATATGTGTAGAAGAAATCTCATCAAGGGTGTGATTTAAACTTTTTTTTACAGTAGATTCCCCAATGAACTCCTTCTGTTCACAATCTCATTGAACCTGATGTGCATATTATAAATAATCTCATCGGGTCTCATCTTAAATATATCTTATTTAATTGTATAAGTGTTCAATCTCATTTCTTTCACATTAGTAGTTCCTTCATGTGAAAAAACTAATGTATCACATATTTTATAAGATGTTTTACATATAGGTGTCCAATTAAATTCTTCATCTCTTAAATTATAGTAAAGAGAATTCATGGATTTGAAATTATTATTATAATAATGTTTAGTTGCATCAGCCCAGTCCTTTCGAAGAGTATTTGGTAATTCATATTCATCCTCTATAGAAATCAAAATTTTAAACCCTATTCTTTAAATACGAATTTCCATTTTAATTTTACATTGATAATAGTTATTTCCATTCAATAAAATAGGTTTGTTAGTCACAAAACACATTTTCTATTATACATTTAAATAACTATATTTAGAAATGACATAATTTTAAGATCATTAAAACATAACTAAGAAAAATAGTTGAAAATTTATTAAACCATTGATACGAAATGTTGGTCATATTGATTATCTAAAAGGAGGGTGAATTGAGTTCCCAAAAAAATTTCCATTCAAAAGAAGTTTGAATAAAATCCCCCTAATAATTAATACATTGCAGCTAATCAAAATAGTAAATCAATATAATTTATGATATTTAAAAATATTTCTCAAAGATTGATTAAGTCTCAATTAAAAAATATATGAATATTACTTTAACTTTTGAAATTAATTTACATAATCAAAACCTAATATAAATACTAATTAATACTAACTATAAAAGTATTGGATTCATTTATAGTTAAAAACTAATTATGTTTAAAGTATAGAAATAAAACAAAACAAAACACACAACAGAATAAAATACAAGAGGTTAAGTCTCAATCAATGAACTAATCCTATCCAATTAGAAATAACCTGCTTCGAAGTATATTATATAAAAATAATCTTTGATCAACAACTTCAATCGGGTATAGAATAGAAAAACGTACAGTACTGGCCACATAGGGACCTATTCCACAACAACCGTGGGAAATAATAAACTCTTTCCCCATAGGGACCTCTTCCTCAATACATGGGTAGACAAAGATAAAAAGTGTTTAGAATATATTGAGTATATTCCAGTTAATGTATAGAAGATAGTGTGTCATTAATATAAAAATTAAATAACACACTGCTCAAAATGTTAATGTAGTAAATAGAAAGAGAATGTAATGATATACAGAAGATAGTGTTTCTTGGTCTGAGGTTCTCTGAAACATGAGACTCCTTATATGTAGCATGAATTATATCTTGAGTGGTGTTTCTAAAAATTTTAGTAAAATAAAGCATCATAATCACTCATTTATGTGACAACAATAAGGGAAGTATATGTTCAATGTTCTTTAATCTTCTATAGTTGATCATAATGAAAGATTCTATATGAAATGGTCTTTATCAAGTGGATCTCTTTTCATTCTTGCAATATTTAATATCTCTTCATGTGTATGTGTACGTCTTTGTGTATTTATCCTTATATATTTATAGCAACCCATGAGGGATTATTCTACTTCATTTAAAAGTAGCATGCAAGAGGAATCACTCGGATCCTCTTCACATCATATTGGAAAACTGACACAAACATTAATTTATCCCTCTAATAGGTTAATAATAATCATTATAATAATTATAAAAATTAAATTTGATAATATAGCTGTTAGAAATACATAATTAAAAGTAAATTGAAATATTGATGATGACTCTTTTGAATGGTTAGACAACTCTTACAGTGACTTTTGTTGGTGGTGATTCATGCCAATGGTGACTCGTCTCAACGATGACTTACCAAAATGGAAATTCATCTCAACACATTCCCAAATCTACAGGTTATAGGTAATGTCTAATGGTAGGTAATTATCAATAGAGAAATCTTTTTGGATGTAATGCATTTTGAAACATAGCCAAATATCAATCCTGGCGCTAAGTTTTCCCAAATGGTTGGTGTTTTCATCACTTAGGAAAAAATATATTCTAACAGTAAGGCATCCTCTAGTATTATTTTTTTCTATATGTATCCAATTTTTAATCTTGACAGTGAATCTTCCACAATGGTCAGCCATGTTTAGTGGTATCTCATCCTCAGTGGGGAGCCATGTCTAGAGGTGAGTAGATTCTGAAAGCGGTTCTTTCCAACACTTATCCAAATGTTCTCCAATCTTCCTTATATTATAAAATTCTATCATAAAGCATAAAACTCATTAGTATCATAAGAGTTGTGATTTGATGGTCATTCAAACAAAGTTTTCAACATCAGTACATATTGAATTGAATCTGACACATAAGTTATATGAAACTATTTCATTAAATTTATTATGACCATAAGAATTTAACAATACCCAAAAGAGTAATATTTAAAAAATAGTTAGTCTACCCCCACTTTTTTCCCCAAGGAATACGCCTCCAGGATAGTGAGTAGTTTGACCCAAAGTGCCTATACCTGAGGATACTTTACTCAATAGACACAAAAATATACATCATAATTCTAAAAAATTAAACATATAAACTATAGTAAAATTATTCAATCAATATCAAAAACTAATACAAGTAACTTTCAATGTATAAGAAAATTAATTAAATTATCATATTTGGCATATAACGAATTATATACATATATGAATATTTATTAAAGTAATATAACTCTTAAACTAAATAATTCATTAATTAATAATATAACATTTATGTTTATGAAAAAAAAACATGGAATAAACTAAATTAATTAATAATTCATATATTTAAACGTGGAATATAAATTTATGAACAATTTATAAATCAGAAAATTATAGACACTTCGTAATTTACAAATGCATTATGGACATTTCATAATTAAATAAATAGTGAATTTTATATTTATATATAATATAAATTGTTTCATATTATTCTTTCATATATAATTTACATTAAATATATCATATTGTGAATATATACATTATATATATGTACTATTCATATATTAGGTAAAAATTTGGAATATCACTGTTTAATATTATTTAATCCTTAATCATATAAATTATCAAATAAATTATATGGTTCAAATAATTGCTCCAACTTTTTAAAAAATATGAATTGAATAAATATACCAAAATATCATTTTCTAAAATTTATAAATATTTTATATATTTTATAGTTCAATTCAATATTGCCAATTTATAAAAAAAGTACCTGGTATCTTATTTTATGATATCAATGTCTCATAATCTATGGAATACCAATATTATATTTCATATTTTATGAAATATAATTGTTGTTTATGATATATCCCATCAGCACTAGGCATATCATATCCTACGATATGCATCATATCACTAAGTCGATATGATACTCTATTTTTCAGTATTTAACTTGTTCCATCAACTCTTATTATATGTCATATCACACACTATGAAATAATAATAAAAACATAGGATAATTTTATGTAACCACCTACAATATTAGATATTGAATTTCAAGTGTAATACATAAACCTACACTCCTGGATATTGTGTTAAAAACATACATAATTTGATATTGACTATACCAGCCCAAACTTCTCCATCTATAATTTGAATATCTACAAAAATTATTATATCACTTAAATACCCATTAACATAATGGTTCAAAGTTTTATATAATAAAGGAAAAAACATATACCAAAAAATCCTTAAATTTTTCCAAAAAATGTAAATTTTTTCCACTAAACCAATAATTTCTTATAATATTATAAGTCTTAAACATATCTAATGAAATTCTCCACATGTGATACCCTTCAAGACACATCACACATAATATTTATATTCTTTACCTAGGTTATGGAAATATAAGAAATGTTTATATTAAATTCTCAGTAATTGTGTAATGTACAATAGAATCTATCAATGAATAAATAAGGCATGAATAGTATGGATGGAATATATAATACACAAATAATTACATGTACCTAATAACCTAAAAATGAAATACATCCACGGTTAACATAACAATTTAAATAATCACATGGACATCAAAAACTAATTTCATAGTGATGAATTTTATATTCCAATACATATATTTCAAACCATCAAGGCCTCATGCCAAGGAATTATAAATAGTTCAAATGGTTAAGGCCTCATTCCAATATATCATACACAAATGGGAAATTCATATACAAAATACTCCAAATAGTTTGTCTTTTGGGACCTACAGATCTATCGAGGGTATCTATAATTCTCGGCCTCCCATCACAAAAACTATCAAATGAATTCATCATATGAATAAATTAATAAATATATCAATTTATAAAAAACATTCCTTAGTAATAAATAATAATCCATATTGAAATAAAATGTATATGGAATTCTAGTATTTCTCTAATAAATAAATGAAATAACATTCCAGGTAAGAACCCTAGAATTATACACCATATATGTTAATCGGTATACATTTATGTCAATAATAGAAAATCATATCATAGAAATGATATTATAATAAACCAATCTAGGTCGACAAGACACACACTAGTGCAGAAAACGTTTTTTACGTCACCATTTTTTACGTCGGTTATATAAAACCGACGTCATAATATGTAAAACGAGGTTTTTTACTTCGGTTATTTATTAACCGACGTAAATATTTGTATTCGGTACACCTTTAACGTCGGTCATTATTATAACCGACGTTATTAATCGTGCGGCTTCGTTTTTTACGTCGGTTATTGTTATAACCGACGTAAAAAACGCGGTTTCCGAAGGCTTTTTTACATCGGTTATTGAATAACCGACGTAACAAACGCGGTTTTTGAAGGCTTTTTTACGTCGGTTATTTTATAACCGACGTAAAAAAAGAATCCGCAGATGTTTTTGACGTCAGTTATTCCATAACCGACGTAAACAAACGCGGATTTTGAGCCCTTTATAACGTCGGTTATAAACTAACCGACGTAACAAATGAATCGGAGGAAGGTTTTTACGTCGGTTATTGAAATAACCGACGTTATAAATGTTTTTAAAACAATTATCACGTCGGTTCTTGAATAACCGACGTGATAACTCATTTAAAAATTTACCCAGACCCGTGGATTGTCATTCGCGAGTTTACCTTCGACAGTCGCGACTCGTCTCTCTCGCGCGTAAACCCGAATCGTCTCGTCCATTTCGTTGGTTTAGATTCGTTTTGCGATCATCGTTTCTCATATTTAATATCCTCGGATCAATCATCTAAACTCGCAGCACTCAGGTAATCCTCCCACTCGTTCGTTTTTTTTCGGGGATAGTATATATATATGTGTTGTGATTTTTTTTGTTGAAACTAGCTAAGATTCTTCGATTGCGAACCCTTTTAACTCGTTTTGGCACCATAATCTTATTTATCATCCCTAGATCTATTTGTTCGACTTGAAATATTGAGTAATTTTATGATTTCACTAATTTTTCATCGTTTTCTATAAATCCCCGAGAGGGTTGGGGCGTGTCCATTTGGATGGGTTGCCCTTTTACAGTTGTTACTACTTTATTCACACACAACCATGGCATAGGTGCATGGATTTGGGGTCGGGGGGTGTCCAGGGGGGTTTACAATGGGGTGGGTGGGTGTGGGGGGCTGTCCAAGGGTGTGGGTGGGTGTTGGGGGGTGTCCAGGGGGGTGTCCAAGGGGGTAGGGGGTGGGGGTGGTGTTTAGGAGGGGTGGGGGGCTGTCCAGAGGGTTGGGGGGTGTCCAGGGGGGGTGTCCAAGCAGGTCGGGGGTGGGGGGTTGTGTCTAGGAGGGGTGGGGGTGCTTTCTAGAGGGGTCGGGGGCTGTCCAGAGGGGTTGGGGGTTGTCCAGGGTGGTGTCCAAGGGGATGGGTGGGTGTGGGGGGCTGTCCAAGGGGGTGGCGGCCTGTCCAGAGGGGTCGGTGGAGTGTCCAGGGGGGTGTCCAAGGGGGTGGATGGGTGTGGGGGGCTGTCCAAGTGGGTGGCGGCCTCTCCAGAGGGTATTTGGGGTTGTCCGGGTGGGTGGGGGGGCTGCCCAGAGGGTTGGGGGATGTCCAGGGGGTGTCCAAGGGGGTAGGGGGTGGGGGGTGGTGTCCAGGAGGGGCGGGGGGCTGTCCAGGGGGGTTTACAAGGGGGTGGGTGGGTGTGGGGGGCTGTCCAAGGGTGTGGGTGGGTGTTGGGGGTGTCCAGGGGGGTGTCCAAGGGGGTAGGGGGTGGGTGGTGGTGTTTAGGAGGGGTGGGGGGCTGTCTAGAGGGTTGGGGGGTGTCCAGGGGGGTGTCCAAGCAGGTCGGGGGTGGGGGGTTGTGTCCAGGAGGGGTGGGGGTGCTTTCTAGAGGGGTCGGGGGCTGTCCAGAGGGGTTGGGGGGTGTCCAGGGTGGTGTCCAAGGGGATGGGTGGGTGTGGGGGGCTGTCCAAGGGGGTGGCGGCCTGTCCAGAGGGGTCGGTGGAGTGTCCAGGGGGGTGTCCAAGGGGGTGGATGGGTGTGGGGGGCTGTCCAAGTGGGTGGAGGCCTCTCCAGAGGGTATTTGGGGTTGTCCGGGTGGGTGGGGGGGCTGCCCAAGGGGTTGGGGGATGTCCAGGGGGGTGTCCAAGGGGGTAGGGGGTGGGGGTGGTGTCCAGGAGGGGCGGGGGGCTGTCCAGGGGGGTTTACAAGGGGGTGGGTGGGTGTGGGGGGCTGTCCAAGGGTGTGGGTGGGTGTTGGGGGGTGTCCAGGGGGGTGTCCAAGGGGGTAGGGGGTGGGTGGTGGTGTTTAGGAGGGGTGGGGGCTGTCTAGAGGGTTGGGGGGTGTCCAGGGGGGTGTCCAAGCAGGTCGGGGTGGGGGGTTGTGTCCAGGAGGGGTGGGGGTGCTTTCTAGAGGGGTCGAGGGCTGTCCAGAGGGGTCGGGGGTGTCCAGGGTGGTGTCCAAGGGGATGGGTGGGTGTGGGGGGCTGTCCAAGGGGGTGGCGGCCTGTCCAGAGGGGTCGGTGGGGTGTCCAGGGGGGTGTCCAAGGGGGTGGATGGGTGTGGGGGGCTGTCCAAGTGGGTGGCGGCCTCTCCAGAGGGTATTTGGGGTTGTCCGGGTGGGTGTGGGGGCTGTCCAGAGGGTTGGGGATGTCCAGGGGGGTGTCCAAGGGGGTAGGGGGTGGGGGGTGGTGTCCAGGAGGGGTGGGGGGCTGTCCAGAGGGGTCGGGGGGTGTCGGGGGGGTTTACACATCGATTTGTTTTATATTTCAAAATTGTTTACATTCAAATTATGATTTTTTTCATATAAAAATATATTTGTCTTATCTAAAAAATATATATATTTTTGCTATTTGTTATAGGTAATAATGAGTCGAAGTTGGATTACGGCACATCGAATGAGCAATGAATATGAGGAAGGTGTTGATGCCTTTTTGGAATTTGCTAAACGAAATGTTCCAAGTAGTGACATTTTTTTCTGTCCATGCCTGAAATGTCTGAATATGAAGAAGATGAAAAGTAGAGAGATAAAAGATCATCTGATTTGTCATGGTTTCAATCCGAGTTACAACCCTTGGATTTGGCATGGCGAAACTGGACAGAATGTCACTGATGATAATGAATCGCAAGATGGTAACTCCGATGGAATTGAAGAAATGATTCGCGATATTGTAGCAGAACAAATTGAGATAGAACCGACAGCTGCACGTCTATATGGTGATGCCGAAAAACCATTATATCCTGGTTGTACAGATTTTACGGTTTTGTCGGCGGTGTTAAGATTGATTAACCTGAAGGCGAAACATGGATGGAGTGACAGAAGTTTTAAAGAGCTGCTACAATTGATGAAAGACATTCTTCCAAAAGATAACGATCTTCCAGATTCACATTATAAGGCCAAAAAAATATTATGCCCGATGGGATTGGGATACAGGAAAATACATGCCTGTCCGAATGACTGCATTATATATAGGAAGGAATATGAATTTCTGAAAGAGTGTCCTAAATGTGGGACATCACGGTATAAGGTGAAAGAAAAATCACAAGCTGATGTAGAGATTACAAAGCTCCCTTCAAAGGTATTTTGGTATCTTCCTCTAATTCCTCGTTTCAAACGTTTATTTGCTAATTCACATGATGCAAAAAGGTTAAGATGGCATGCTGATGAGCGGGTATGTGATGGAAAAATACGTCATCCAGCTGATTGTCCACAATGGAAGAAAATTGATGCCCAGTACCCTACATTTGGAAATGAAATTAGAAATCTGAGACTAGGCTTGTGCACAGATGGAATGAATCCATACCGAACCCTCAGTAGCACACATAGTTCATGGCCTGTTTTATTGGTAATTTACAACCTCTCTCCTGAAGTTTGTATGAAGCGCAAATATGTCATGTTGAGTATCATGATCTCTGGTCCAAAGCAACCCGGCAATGATATTGATGTATACTTGTCACCGCTGATTGATGATTTGAAACTGTTATGGGCTGATGGTATTAGGGTGTATGATTCTTATAAAATGGAATATTTTCAACTGCATGCAATGCTTCTATTCACTATAAATGACTTCCCAGCATATGGAAATTTGTCTGGATACAGTGTTAAAGGGCATAAAGCATGTCCAATTTGCGAACAACAGACGTCATATTGTCAATTGCGTCATGAGAGGAAAACAGTGTACATGGGTCATCGAAAGTTTTTGCCTATGGATCACCCTTATAGAAGACTAAAAAAGGCATTAAATGGCTCACAAGAATTTGATACTGCTCCTCAATCTTTATCCCCAGAATTGTATTTTGAGAGGGTGAAAAACCTTGATGTGACATTGGGAAAGACACAGAAATCTGGTAATGATAGACATATTTGGAAGAAAAGGTCAATATTTTTTGAGCTACCATATTGGAGGTATCATGAAGTCAAACATAATATTGATGTCATGCACGTGGAGAAGAATATCTGTGATTCTTTGATCGGAACATTGCTAGATATTAAAGGAAAGACAAAAGCTGGGTTGAATGCAAGGTTAGACCTACTGTCAATGGGAATACGTTTGGAGTTAGCTCCCACTCCTAAAGGAAGACGAACATTTCTTCCCCCGGCTTGTCATACATTATCGAAGAGGGAGAAAAGTAGCTTCTGTCAGTGTCTTCATGATATCAAAGTGCCTCAAGGTTATTCTTCAAATGTAAAAAATTTTGTCTCATTGAAAGACTTGAAGTTGATAGGTATGAAATCACATGATTGTCATGTCATGATGCAACAAATTCTACCAGTTGCACTGCGTGGAATATTGCCCATCCGTGTCAGAAAGACTATAATGAGGTTGTGTTATTTTTTCAATTCAATTTGCAACAAGGCGATTGATGTGAATGCTTTGAACATTTTGGAAAAGGATGCAATTTTTATACTTTGTCATTTGGAAATGTATTTTCCTCCAACTTTTTTTGATATGATGGTGCATTCAATGATTCATCTGGTTCGAGAAATAAGACTTTGTGGACCTGTATATCTTCGTTGGATGTATCCTTTTGAAAGGTATATGAAAATATTAAAGGGATATGTTAAAAATCCATATCGACCTGAAGCCTCCATTATTGAAAAGTATATTTCTGAGGAGGTAGCAGAGTTTTGTACGAGCTACTTGGCTACGGCGCAACACATAGGTTTGCCTCCATCTCGCCATGAACGGGTTAATAATGAGGGAAAGGGGATTCGTGGCTTGAAAGTCAAATCACTGTCAGCTGAACATATGAAGAAGTTAGAATCATACATCTTGAATAACATAGCTGATGTTCAACCGTATATCACATTTCATATTAATGAGTTGAAACAATGTCATCCAAAGAAGAAAGAAATGTGGATTTTGAATGAGCACAACAAAACTTTTTTGCCATGGTTTAAAAAGACCTTGCTTGGTAGATCAGATGTATCAGAGACATTAAAATGGATAGTGGGTGGTCCATCTTTAAATGTGATAACATGGTCCGCTTATGACATTAATGGCTATACATTTCATACGAAAGCTCAGGACAACAGAAGTGCAGTTCAGAATAGTGGTGTATTGGTGTTTGCAGAAGCAATGCATTTTTCGAGTGCTAAGGACAGAAACCCAATTTCGGCATCAACTGCATATTATGGAGTGATTGAAGACATATGGGAGGCTGATTACTTTAAAATTAAAGTTCCCGTTTTTAACTGTAAATGGTTTATCGGTAACAACAGTGTCAGACACGATGAATTTGGAATGACACTTGTTAATCTGAATAGATTGGAAGACACAGCTGATTCTTTTATAATGGAAACACATGCCAAACAAATTTTCTATGTAGTAGATCAGTCAGATATGCAGTGGGCTGTTGTTTTACAAGGGAAAAACCAATATGTTGGTGAGGATGAATTTGATGAAGATGCTGATTTATGTGAGATCCCTACTTCCATGGAAAGATTAACAGAACATAATGATGAGTATGTTGAAGACATGGTTTGTGCCATAAGGAACGATCGCGACGAAGGAATTTGGGAAAACAATCCAACTGTACATTCCTAAAATTACAGGTAACACAAGTTTATTTCTTGTTTACATTTAGTTTTTTCATATAATGTTAGATACTGTAAATTTTTTACTTATTAAAACATGTATCAAACCAAAACGATAAAACAATAAAAACCGTAAAGAGGAGAAGTCATGGGCGCACCGGCTGGCCGGTGGTGGATTACCTGTTGGCCGGTGGTCCAGAACAAAGCTCTGTCTGGTCCACCGGCCGGCCGGTGCTGAGCCAGCGGCCGGCCGGTGGTCCAGACAGAGAGCCTTCCTCTCTGTCTGGACCACCGGCCGGCCGCTGGATCACCACCGGTCGGCCGGTGGACCAGACAGAGAGCCTTCCTCTCTGTCTGGATCACCAGCGGCCGGCCGGTGGACCAGACAGAGAGTCTTCCTCTCTGTCTGGATCACCAGCGGCCGGCCGGTGCTGAGCCAGCGGCCGGTCGGTGGTCCAGACAGAGGAAGGCTCTCTGTCTGGTCCACCGGCCGGCCGGTGGTGATCCAGCGGTCGGCCGGTGGTCCAGACAGAGGAAGGCTGTCTGGTCCACCGGTCGGCCGGTGGTGAGCCAGCGGCCGGCCGGTGGCACCAGGCAGTGGGCAAGTCGACTGCCTGGGTCCTCCGGCTGGCCGGTGTGCTCACACCGGCTGACCGGAGGACTCAGTGAGTCCACGTTTCTGCTTTCTTGGGCCAACACTTTGGCAACCTTTTGCCTGTGTTTACCATGTTTATCATTGTTTAACATGCTTACCATATTACCAATGTTTACTATTATGTAATTTAGTACACTTTTCTATTTGTGAACTAATGTTTGTTTTTTTGATTTGAAGGAAAATGACAGATCAATCAGTTGATCAGCCACATGATTCTGGAGATGAGCATATTGGTCATACATCTGGGGAGGAACATTCACATGCTCCTATTACGAAAAAGAGTTCAAAGGTTGGTAAGCGTGGGTGCACACGTTTACCAAAATTATCACTTGCCCGTACGAAGGAGGAGAGGATAGTCGTGGAGTTTGATGATGATGATCTTCCTAGAGGTCCAAATGCTAAAGATTTTAAGGGTTTTGTAGCAACTCAGGCTAAGAGCAAAGTAAGCATTCTCTATAATGATTGGAGAAGTGTGGATAAGGCGATAATTTCTCAGCTGTGGGAGACTATTTTGGTAAGATCTTTTGCTATTGTTTGACTGTTCTTTAAATGTTTCTAGTATATATAATATTTTTAACCTCTTTTTTATCAGATGACATTTGATATTCCTGACACTGGAGGAGTCAGGAAGAAATGCTTATCGTTGGCTGCTAGGAGATGGAGGGATTTCAAATCAACCCTCTCATCTGATTTCATTTATGGTCATAGGAGTCGTGAGAATCCATGTCGTATATATCCTTTTATAGATGAAGACACATGGAGACAATTTTTTGAAAGTAGAAGAAAAGAATCATTTTTGGTAAGGGCAATGTAAACTTTTATAAGCTTTCTTATATAAATGATCTTATTATTGTTTTGTTAATGATTACTTATTCTTAATTTACAGCAAACAAGGAAAGCTCATCAAGAGATCCAATCTAAAAATGTATACCCTCATAGTTTATCTCGGGGAGGGTATGCATTATTGGAAGAACAAATGATGGCAGAAAAATTTCAACAACTAAGAGCTGAGTCTTCAAGCTCTGGAGAGGTGGCCCCTCCATCCCCTCCATCTAGACATGAGAAATGGAAAAGAGCTCGGAAGGGCAAAAAAGGACAATATCTTTCGGAAGAATCAAGACTCGTAGTTGAGAGGATTGTAAGATATCTATTTTATTTATTTAAGTTTACTATTTTCGTCATATATTTCCAATCATTATAGAAATGTTCAATTAATTATTACAGGACTCTCTTGAGGAGAAGAGTTCACAGGGGACATTTACACCATCTGGGAGGGAAGATATTTTATCTGTGGCATTGGGAAAGCCCGAACATCCTGGCCGTGTAAGAGGATATCCGGCAGGTGTATCGGTAAGAAAAGTGTTGCCACGTTCCTCAACTTCTAACGTTGAGGGAGTTTATAAAAAAAAATAGAATCCTTGGAGGCTGAAGTCCATAATATTAATGCGACAATGGAGGACAAGATTAGAGCATCGGTGCAGTTAATGTTTGCAGACTTGCAAAGACAATTTCAGGGTGCAACTCCCACTCCACCTCTCCCAGTAGCTCCCACTCCCCCACCTCAGCCTGCGGACCCCATTTTTGATCCTCCTCCTCCGCCGCAGCTACCTACTTATTGTGAGTTGTATGTTGATGATCCTCAACATCATATAGTTGCATATGGGATGGTATATTGTATAGGAGATACAGTTCATCATCAACAGTTAGAGGTAGAGAATCAGAGGGTCACTGTACAGGATATTATAGATAGATCAGCTCGGATACCATTACCTACAGATGAGGTGACGACAGTTGGACATAGTATCGGCCATTTTTTACTTTGGCCATCCAGACTTCTTCGACTCATTACCATAGAGGTATGGATGTTATATCTTTTATTTTATATTTTTATTAATGTTTTATCATTTGAAAACTAATATATTTTTCAATTTATTTTTACAGGAATACTTCAAAGGTAAAGAAATACTGTATAGACAACAACAAAGACAGATAGCTATGACATAAGATGCAGATACTAGCAGTCTTGACAAATTGTCAAGATATTCAAATTTGTTGGCGGATCATTATGACTTTACAATGGAAGCTCATGTCTGTGGACGTGAACTATGTGTGGGGATTATGAAAACTGATATCATGGAGTTTGTCACTGGAGATAAGTTGGGCATCAACGTGGTGAAAATTTTTATCATGTAAGTCTTAACACCTTTTCCTTGCGTTATATTTATTAAAAATGTATACTTATGTCTGCTTTGTATTAGGTATCTGTATAAAATTTGTGAGAGGAATGAGCTGACAGATGTATATGGATTCGTGGACCCACAATTGATTTCCCCTGAAGCATGTGCATTGGATGAGGAACAAAGAATGCTTTATATTGCTGATAGATTTGAAAAGAATGTAATCACATAGTATTGGATGATGCCTTTTTGTGAGAGGTATGAAACACATCCCTCTCAAAGAGTTAATTATCTTTTAACATAAAAAACCACTAACGTTAAATTTCCTTTTATCAGGGATCATTGGATGTTAGGGGTTTTTTGCCCTAGGGAGAAAACACTTTATTGGATATGCTCTCTCCATGATGATGTGCGAGAAAGTTTTAAGAATATATTGGAAACGTAAGTTTCAATTTCACAATAGTTTTATATATTATAATGAATTTTAAATTTACCCCATTCGTATTATTTTCTAACAGGGCATGGGTCCACTTTCGAAAAAGCGCAAAGAAAAGGAATTTCAAGATCAAATATGTACATGCGAAGGTAAATATCCATTTATAATTTGTACATTTTGATTTATTACATAAAAATAATATATTGAATTTACACTCATTCAAACAGAAATGTCATGAGCAACAAGGCATCATCGAATGCGGATATTACATGTTAAGATTTATCTATGAAATAATAACAACTGGGACAGTTCTGAGTTTTGACCTGGTAAGATTTCCTCTTTCTCATAATATTTCAATTTGATTTATTCATTATACACGTTGACTACTATCCTTTTCCTTTGTAGCTTTTTGATGACCCTCAACCCTTTACTACTGAAGATATCAAACACTTACAAGTGGAGTGGTCAAATTATTTTACAGGTTTGATTGACTTTTAGTTGTTTGTAATGTAAAATGTAATTTTGAATATTGTCAATGTAATTGTGTATTTCGTAGTCGTTTAGGTTGGATTTAGTTTTTTTTGAAGTTGACAGTGTAAGTTTTGAATGTTATATAAGTGAATGTTTAATTTTTCTCTACTTCTTGTTTTGGTCTACTGTTGATGGTTTTTCTGGTCTGGATTTTGGTATGGGGGGAGAGGTTCCAAGGGGGTGGGTGGGTGTTTGGGGGGTGTCCAAGGGATATGGGAGGGGTGTCCAAGGTGTGTTTGGGGCTGTCCTAGGGGTCGGGGGGGTGTAAATGAGGGTGGGGGGTGTCCAAGGGGTGGGGGGTGTCCAAGGGATATGGGAGGGGTGTCCAAGGTGTGTTTGGGGCTGTCCAAGGAGTCGGTTGGGTGTAAATGAGGGTGGGGGGTGTCCAAGTGGTGGGGTGTCCAAGGGATATAGGAGGGGTGTTTGGGGCTGTCCAAGGGGATGGGGGGGTTTCCAAGGGGTAGGGGGGTTTCCAAGGGGTCGGGGGGGTGTCCAGGGGGTGGGGGGCTATCCAAGGGGTGGGGGGTGTCCAAGGGGTGGGGGGTGTCCAAGGGATATGGGAGGGGTGTCCAAGGGGTGTTCGGGGGGTGTAAATGAGGGTGGGGGGGGGGGGGGGGCTGTCGAAGGGGTGGGGGTGTCCAAGGGGTGGGGGGGTGTCCAAGGGATATGGGAGTGGTGTCCAAGGTGTCTGGGTGTTCTGTCTAAGGGGCCGGTTGGGTGTAAATGAGGGTGGGGGGGCTGTCCAAGGGGTGGGGGGGGGGGTGTCCAAGGGGTGGGGGTGTCCAAGGGATATGGGAGGGGTGTCCAAGGGGTCTGGGAGGGCTGTCAAGGTGTGGGGGGGGTGTCCAATGGGTGTTTGAGGCTGTACTAGGGGTCTTGGGGGTGTAAATGAGGGTGGGGGGGCTGTCCAAGGGGTGGGGGGGTGTCCAAGGGGTGGAGGGTGTCCAAGGGATATGGGAGGGGTTTCCAATGGGTGTTTGAGGCTGTACTAGGGGTCGTGGGGGTGTAAATGAGGGTGGGGGGGCTGTCCAAGGGGTGGGGGTGTCCAAGGGTTGTGGTGGGGCTCCAATGTGGTGGGGGAGGGCTGGCCAGGTTGTTAGGTGGGTATAGATGAGGGTGGGGTTCAGTTGGGGCTTGGGGGAGGGCTGGCATTGTTATTTTTGTTTGGTTTCTGGTTGCTTTTTGGTGAGAGCAGTGCAATTATTTAAAAAAAAAAAAATCTTTCACGTCGGTTATTTTATAACCGACGTGGTAAATAAATCGCCAGGGGTTTATCACGTCGGGTGTTTCTAAAACCGACGTGCTAAACCGTTCCCGGGGCTTTTATCACGTCAGTTCCTAATATAACCGACGTGCTAAAAGGCCTGGGAATCGATTTACCACGTCGGTTATTGGATAACCGACGTGCTAAAACGTTTCCCAGGCCTTTTTATCACGTCGGTTTCTTAAATAACCGACGTGATAATAGGCCAGGGGCAGGGTTTATCACGTCGGTTATGTCATAACCGACGTGATAAACGATATCCCAGGCGTTTTATCACGTCGGTTTAGGGAATAACCGACGTGATAAAGCCCCCCCGCGCATATTTATCACGTTGGTTATTATATGAACCGACGTGATAACCACCGTGATGTTAGGGATATTACGTCGGGTTTTAAATAACCGACGTAAAAAACGTTATTTATAACGTCGTCCGTATTAACGTCGCCTAAAAACCGACGTAAATAATAAAAAATAACCGACGTAAAAAATGTTTTCTGCACTAGTGACATCAACCCAGCTAGTCCACCACAAGGCCTAAAGTGTGTTCTTTTTCACCATGGGTTAGTGAAAAAACATGGTAATTGATACATTTTAACTTAGAAATAATTTCACTATAAAAACATAACATGACTCATGTATAACAAGGTAAGATGAACAACTTGAGTAAATAATGGAAGAAGAAGAATTAAAAACCCATGAGACATAATAAAACAAAGAGAGAAGGTTAATATAGTATAATAAACCAAATCCAAGACCAAAACCAAAACCAAGTCCCTATTTGACAATTGGGCACAACTATCCCAAACCACCAGGATAGTGACATAAACCATGTGAAGAAATCATTCTATAAGACACCCTTTCCATTACCTTTATCCTATAAAACCATGTTTATATATGCCAAAAGGAATATAAAAGGAGTGAGGTATGCACCTAGTTTGATACCAACATGAATCTATATAATTTATGTCCACATAAAACCATTGTTTTTATATTTAAACCAAAACTTGTTTCATAAATAATTTCATTTTAAAATAGTTTTAATAAAACAACATTTTTCCTTTAAATCTGTCTTATCCAAATAAAAAAAGAATATGAAAAAAAATAAAAAATGATAAATTGAGTGAAATAACTAAAACCATCCATGGAAAATTATAATATAAATATCTGAACAGTCAAAACATGAAGCATTAACATCCTTAATAAAACCAAGAAAATTCACAATGCACAAAATGGGATTTAGACTATGTGAAAACATAACTAGGACACATAGATAACAATAATCTGAAATGATCTATATAAAAACAATAGTGAGTCAGGACACATTCTATTGTTATTACAACTATAACCCCAAGTGGTGAAATTCTCAAGAAGGTTTTCATATGTCTATAACCCAATAAACCTAATTTTTTAAGTGGGTTATGTTTTCTCAAATCATTCAAGGGAATCATGATCACCATTTTATAAAAACATTTCCATAGTCAGATAAATATATCTACCATGAGTGAAAATTTAATTCAGAGTCAAAACCATCATTGGGATATTTCATCAAACACATGAATGTATATAATTTCTTTTAAAGAAGACACCATTTAAAAAAATTTATCTCTCAAATATGCATTTACACAAAATAACCCTCATATATATCCAATCAACCATCTTCATAAGAAAAACTGAAAGAAAACACAATAATAATGTTGTATGTCATTGTAAAAAACATTGTATAGAGACACCTACCTTTTCAATGGAAAAAACAAAGTCTCCTAAGAAACTGGTTATTAGAAATGAATATTTTAATATCCAATGATCCCAGATCAACAACAATAAGCATGATAATGATGGAATCATTCTAAGTCACTACTTGATGAAAAATGAAAACTCAAAAACATTCATGAAATTATATCTATTGGGAGACCAGCTAATTGGAGGGGAAAACAAATTAATATATGGGTAGATTGGGTTTAATAATCATTAAAAGTACTCTCTTTATGATCAAACACACCTTCATTATGGGGTTAATCTTCCCTTAAACATTCAGCAGTCTAATAATCAGTTTCAAATTCATAAACAATTGAGACCATTTCATGGTACTTCCAACAATGATGTGGCTTCTTTGGCTACAAAAAAATCCTTGGAATCATGAAATAGTGACCCTCTATGGAATGGTATAATACCTATGGTAATTTTAGATCCACCTTGCCTTCCACAATGGTTTGGTGGTGGCCACTCTCATCTTGGTCCAGAAGAAAACCCACAACTTCCCATTCCCAAGACCACAACCTTTATGTTCATGTTAGCCCCTATCATTTCAGATATGTTGTACCGAGGATAAAATTAGCTTGGCCATGGTTTTCCATAGCACATTTCAATAGGTAAAGGATATAAATATTTTTTAATCGACCAAACACCCCCCATAACTTCCTTAAACTGAATTTAACCAACATATGACTCAAAAAAACATAACTATGACCTGGAGGTTGTCACAATTCTCCCCACCATGATACAATATTCCCGTTTAATGCATTATTTATTTTAGAATCATAAATTGGTAAGGTACTTGTTTTATCATCAGTTCTTAACACTCCCATGTCTCATAGTTATCCCTTCTGCACTATCATAGTACATATACCAGTGAAATGTTTTTCTCCTTAGTATATTATTCTAATGATCCATAACCCTAACTATTTTCTCTACTATTAAGGTTTCGGGATCAAGGATAATATCTTCCCACTCTATCACATGAGAGGGGTCTGGTGGATACCTACACAGTTGGGATACAAAAAACAAATCATCAATATATGTTAAATATGATGGTTAGTTTGACCTATATGCCACTTTCTCAATATTTTTTATGATATCCAAAGGGCTAGCATACCTCAGTACTATCATACCCTTATTTCCAAATAGATAGTGTCTATACAAGGAATAACTATGAGAAAACCACAATTTCCAATCATAAACTCCAATGGGAAATGAGGTTTGTCCAAATAGGATTTTTTGAGACTCTGAGTTGTCCTTAACCACTTTCTGATCAAATGAACTTTTCCCATAATCTCTTGAACAATACTCATACCGACAATATAACTCTCCCCCAATATTGATAAACACAAGGGAGATATGCATGGTCACCCATACAACCCTTAAATGGGATCCATTTAAATCAATTCATAATAAATTTTATTATAAAATAATCCTCCCAAAGTTATATTATTTTCCCATGAATGAAAAAATCATTATCCCATTCACAAATCATATCATGAGAAAAAAAAATGAATATATTTATTAGTCTATTTATATATTTGAGGGTGATATGTTGTTCATAAAGTCTTTCGGTTACTCATTTCTTCTAGTAAACCTTTCTAAATTTGTGATGTAAACCTCAGATCTCTATCAGAATCAACCTAAGGATTCACTCCATAGGGCTTCATGATCTCTTGGATATATAGGTTCCCGAGCTCTTCCACCATATTCAATTTCATAATAGGAATAATGTGACCTAATTTCATGAGTTGATCAACAATCACCCAAACCATGCTCTTCCCACTAGGATTCTACTATAAACTAACATTTATTTTCATGGATATATCATCCCACTTCTATAATATAAGGGGTAAATGGTGAAATGTACCAGTAGGCCTATTGTTATTCTCATTAATTATCTTGAAATTATGTTATCATGTTATACATTTTGTAATAGACTTCATCATCCTCATAAACTAATAAATACATATCAAATCATGATACATCTTGGTAGCACCAGGATGTATGGACAACCTAGTTAGATTTTCACCCATATAAATTCCTACCTAAAGGTAATCAGAACTACTTGTCTAACTTAGAATTGTAAAACCCCATTAGGATACTAGGAAAAGTCACCCGAGTCCTCCACAACATGAATGATTTTAATAAAATGATGATAATCAGTGTGTTTTATTGCTTAATATTAATCCAATCATCAAATGTATAATAAAATTTGACAAAAGCTAATGACAATTTCCTATCATCTTCTTCTACATACAACCACATCTCAGCAAGAAAACTATATAAAGTCCATTCTTCTATTGAATAATTTGAGGCATCAGTCAGTAAATTCCTACTCAATGTATCATCATCCCCATTCCTTTTTCCAAATTTGTATGAAATATCAAAATAAAATGTCTACAAATACTCAAGCCAGTATATATTTATTAGGTTTTGATATCTCTATTTAAAAATAAACTTCAAGATTTTATTATTTGAATATAAAAGTAAAATTATATCTAAAAAGATATTGGTTCCATGTATTTAAGTAATGAATCATCATAGACAGTTCAAGATCATGGGTAGAATATTTCATCTTATCAAGGCATAATTTGAAGGGGAAATAAGACATCGCCTTCTTCCCTTACATTAGAACACATCCTAACCTTTTACCTGAGGAATCGCAAAAAACTTATATAACCCAAAACCCAATAATAAAAGAATTAGAACTATATTTTATTCCAACCTATACTTTATTTCCTCAAATGATATTTAATTTATATCATTATATTCCAAATTTACACCCTTATATGTCAACTTTATCAAAGGATATGCATTCTTGGGTAAACTTGGAACAAAACACCTGTAATAACTAGAAACTTCCATGAATCTATTAATATAAAATGAATTTATATGTTTATCCCAAAGATATTTTCACCTGAATATTTTCAGGTCCATTGAGAAACCCTTTTCAAATAAAAATTATCCTAGAAACATCACTCTATGGATCCAAAACTGACATTTAACATGTTTTCCATACAAGCGATGTTATTTCATAGTTCCTAGAACACTATCCAGATGATCCCTTTGTTCCTCCTATAAATTATAGTACAAAAAATATCATCCACAAATATAACCATGAAATATTCCAAGAACGGATAAAAGTTCTAATTTATAAAATCCATAAACACCATAAAAGCATTTGTAATGTGAAATGGAAAACTAAATATTCATACCATCTCCTAGATGATTTCTTCAAAATATCCACATCTTGAAACCATGGTTGATCATAACCTAGGAGTAGATCAATCATAGAAAACCTATATGAACTCTTGAGTTTATAAATATATCATCAACCATAAGTAGAGGATACTTTTTTTAATAGTTAACTATTTAATCATCCAGTAATCAAAACCATGATGGATTCTTCCATATGCCTTCTTTACAAATATATCTAGAAAACCACATGGCGACCTGATTGAATGAAAAATACTTTGGAATCTAGATCCATTGGATAAAAATTATTTTCCATTGACAAAATTGGTCTCATATGAAAATATGGTAATTTTTTGGTACATGTCTCCATAATTATTTTAATAGTAAAATCAACCTCTCTCTGTGGAGGTAACCTAAAAATCATTAAGAAATATTTTAGAGTACCTATTCTTAATAGCACAGAGTAGACCACATAAACACCAGTCAATGCAATTAAGAAACCTATTTTATGATTGGCATGAGTTCATTCAAATCTAAGGAACAACATTCCCCACTATCCATGATCTAGGATCCCACTCAGCCTTAAAAATGTGAGTAACCCCTTTTAGGGGTAGAAACAGAATTCAATGATGATTATAATTGATATATGATTTAAATAAAATCATAAAATCCATGAAAATTTTAAGTACTATGTTATTGATATAAATAAATAGGAAATCCAACATTAACTCATGGTGGGAAATAATAACCCATTACTCAGAACATTTAAAACCCTATTCATTCCTCCCTCTTAAGGGATTTAAAAGATCCATTATAAAAGCTATATGTTATGAGCATAATAAAAACATATAGATCAACCTAGAGGATATTAATGAATTATATCCACCATTATAAAAAAAATATGATAATATAGTGGATGAAATAATCATACATCTCACTGTAGTTATCCCCCCTTTAGATTCCTATAGTTCATACTCCCCTACAAAAAGATATCTAGCCTTATCTCCTCCAATTTCATTCTTCGCTACCCGAGTATCCCCTTTTTCACTATAATGATATCCACTACCTTTTACTGAATTATAACAAACCTAATTGTCTTTATTAAGGGTAGATTCTACTCTATTACCCTGGGATACCTTTCTACAAAAACTCTTAAGGCGATTGGATTTTCCACAATGATAGTAAAACCTAGGTGTTTCCGTATGATTAGGCTTTGTATGAATAGGTCTTTCACTCTAGTAGAAAACAACCTTGTGTTGTCCCAAATAATCATTAATGATTGTTCCTATAGTATATTGTTCACTTATTTTACTTTTGTTTATATCCAGATGAAACACTTTGGATACCCCCTACTATAACTAAAGCTCCACTAAGACATGTCTTACCCACTAAGTCTACCTCTACTATATCTTATTTATCAACCACCTTAGTAATTATTGTAATGTACAATATAATCAGTATTAATAAAATCTTTAGCTTAAAACCCATCTCAAACCATATATCATTTAGGTAGTCATCAGTGAAAGGTTATATAGATAGACCAACTTAGGCAAGTGAGTAACAGACTCCAGCAAATAATTTTCACTATAATTTACAGTCAATAACTCCCAAGTCCTTGATACACGCAATGTCTCAAGATAGAAATATTAACCAAAGTACTTCTTGAAAGTTTTATAATTGAGTAAAACACATAATTTATCTTTCCTAATGGAATCCCACCATTTCCATATAATTTCTTCAAGAATACATGTGGGGAATCCAACTATTCAATCCTCTGAAGTGGTCAAAAATTATAAAATCCTTTCTATCCTCTTGATCCATTCCTCTGGTTATTGGGTTCCTTTTTCACCATGAAATAGTGGATTATTTTTTGGTAAACTCCAAATCATGGTCCACTATCCATTCATGGTTTCCACCACCCACTAGACCTAAGGATTGAATAATCCATATTACAATTTCTATTAGAGAAGGGTCAACATAAAGATTTTCCTCTGGTAATTTCTCTATAGGTCCTTCCTTGTAATTGATGTATATCCTTATAATAGGAATTATATATAAAAAATATATAATAATATATTATCTTATGAATACATCTATAAATCAAAACATGGGACTTAAGAACCAAATCTGAGGCTTTTCAACAACAGAAACTAATAGAGAATCATGACGAGGTTCATAAAAAAATAAAATATTCGGATCATCTAAATTACCCAAAAATCTAGTCAAAAACATGATAAAAATTCTCTTACCACCCATGGTAAATCAATATTAGGTATGGAATTGAATCAGATAGTCACCCTTCCACAATTTTCACCCGAGTCCCAATTGTCCTAACTCCAGTCTACCAACCAACCACCAAAAAACACAGGTTTTTCTTGATTCCATTTTATAATGAACCAACTTGACTTAACCTAAAATGGAACCAAGGTTGGCCTACCATAAGAATTGAATAATGTTCTTGATCACCATAATCTAGAGACAAGAACCTATATATCAATACACATTTATTTGGTAACTATTTCATCCTAAAAACAAAACATTTATCATTTGTAACAAGGTAAGATGAACAAGAATAGTGAATCATGGAAGAAAATTGAAAAATACATATTGAAAAAATTATAAAGGTTAATCATAGATAACAAACCAAATCCATTTCCAAAACTAGATCAAATTTTCTATCTGATAATTTGACACCACTAGCCCAAACCACGACTATAGTAACAACAAACATACAAAGGCATTAGGATAAAAGAACCCTTCCCTTTACCTAGATCTAATAAATCCAAATCCACATACACCCAAAGGTTTATTCAGAGTGTGAGGAAAACTCAAAATAGGATACCACTATGAATATATACAATATCTGTAACCATGAGACCACATGTTCTATTTTTAAAACAAAAAAAATTGTAAAGCATTTTATTTGAAATCAATTATTATAAAACATAAATTGGTTTCCTTTAAAACATTTCATATCCAAATAAAACATGAATATAAAAATATTCAAAAATGATAAACATAGGGAAAGAGTCAAAAACCATTCCAGGAATAACATATGATAAACATGTGAGAAATAAAAGAATGAAAAATTACAATCATTAATATAACCAATAAAAAATCATTGATAAAAAAATGGGCTCTAGACTATGGTTAAACATAACTAAGAAACACAAGGAACACAATACAAAAAATATGTTTAACATAACGATACTAGGTCCCAAAACAATTTATTTATATCTTAACCATAACCCCTAGGGATTCCAAACACACTAAGGTTTTCAAATTTCAAGAACAAAATTCAGTTTTGGTTC
Organism: Viscum album; assembly: GCA_963277665.1. Lineage (NCBI taxonomy): Eukaryota > Viridiplantae > Streptophyta > Magnoliopsida > Santalales > Viscaceae > Viscum > Viscum album. Next base: position 1,434,939,151 of record OY728140.1, read on the forward strand.
TCAATGTGATATGTTCTCCAAAACTATTAAATTAAATCATGCTCAAAATTTTATAAATACATTTCCATAATAAATTAACTACTGCTCCCTTGGTTGAAACCCCATTTTAGAGTTAAAAAAAGTACTTCAGTCATTCCATCGATCACATGTAATGCATAATTTAAAAAAAAATTAAAACCATTTTCTAATCTATGAAAGATTAATTTACACATAATAACCATCCTACATATCAAATCAATGATTTCCAAAAACCCAAAAAAAACATTAGAATATAAAGGTATTCTCTAAGAAAAAACCATTGTATGAAGACAACTTCCTCTATATTAGAGGAAACCCAGTCACGTTAAAAATCAGTGATTATAAATATAGAACATTTTATCCCATAAGAAATATGGAATTACTTTTAGCCACTACTTGATGAAAGATTAATGCCTTGAACCATTCATAGAATCAGTTGGATAAGGAACCTATGTAAGTGGAAGGTTATAATGAATTAATAGAGGGAAAATTAAAGTTTAACACACACTAAATATCCACTCATAATGATTAAAAATTCATTCATTAATGGGTGAAACTTCCCCCAAAAGATCACTGACCAAATAATATGTTTCAATTTATAAATCAAATTCCATAATGTCCTACTACATTCCACAACATTATTGTTTCCTTGCAAAAACCAAACCCATGAATCCCTATATAGTAACCCACTATAGTGTGGTGTAAGAACCATGGTTATTTTGGAACCACAATTCCTTCGACAACAACGGGTTGGTGACCACTCTGATTTTGGTTCACCAGAAGATCCCCAATGTTCCACACATATGATCACACCAAACATGGGAATTTTCACCCTACTCATTTCAAATAGGTGGTCCCTAAGCTCAATATGGTTTAAACTACAATGTGTTCTAGCCCAAGTTGCATAGATGTACCAAGCAACCCCCAGTTTAAACCACTAAAAATCCCCTAAAACTTACTAAACCCAATTTTAATCAACTTAAATCCCATGATAAAACATAACTATGACACGAAGGGTATAATATATATATAATAAGTCTATCATATTAAATAATTTGGGAATAAATTAATTTATAATCATATCATAGCTTAATTAACCCATAATAAATAAATGGGTCTCATTAAGATTCCCAAAAAAAATTATAATAATATATCCAGATAAATAAGGTGAAGTGTATAATTTTATAATATCACAGGGAAGAATAATAAATATTAAAAATATTGACTTATATGAAAAATAATTTCTAAATGAAATTAAAAGTTACTTCAAAAAAGTATCCATTGTTTTTTATAACATTTATTTGTAAGTAAATATTTTTTTAAAGAATGAGGAATAATTATTACCTTTATAAATACATAAAAACCTAGAAAAAAAGATTCATTAATAAAAAGGATTATAATAGAATTAAATTGAATAGATGTAGAGAATGTTTAAAAAGGTATTATTTTCAGACTTTTGTAAAGAAAGTTCAAAAAGTCCCTTATAAAGAATGTTAATAAAAATATTTTTAAGAGTTTTAAAAGAAATTTTAAAACTGAATAAAATGAACATAGAAAATAATTTAATTATAGATATGAACATATATAAACCAAATTATAGAATACAAATGTGTATATACAGGAAAAAGATTCCTGATCGAATGAAGAGATAATGTCATCTTCCACTTATATGAATCATTTCAATGGAATCGTTTTTTAAAGTGGATGTAAAATTGTTAGAATATATTTAACACACAAAAATAACTATATGAGAATAAAATATAAGGGGTTTTATATATAAAGAACATTAAATTTCTTCAAATAGGGACTTAGAATAAAAAATCTCAAATTCAAGGGGATGTTGGAAAAGAAACAAATATGGATTTTGTTACTTCTGATTCTGAAGGCCTTTTAGAATAGAACATGAAATGAAATCCTAAATAACATGAATAAAAATATAATAATGATATAATTTGTCAAAAATTTATTATATTCACTATGTAAATAAATATAGGTGCATAATATGAATTATGTCCAAATTAAAGAAATTCTATGTGAGAAACTATTACCTTGAATTCCTATTAAGTCGTACATACTATAACCTCATGTATATTAAAATAATACTCATTAATAATTTATTTTATAATGTTATTTTTGTTTATTATTTTTCCTATTAATATTTTTTATTAATTTATTACATATATATATTATTTTAAATTAATATTGATCATAGGTTGTTAGTAGTTTCAACCATCCCTTATTTATTACTGTATAATGTTTTCGATTATCATTCCATGTTATAGAGTTAATAATATTAATAATATTAAATATGATGGATTTGAATCTATTGAATTCATTATAAACCTCTTGGATTGTTCTATGGGGGTTTGAGGTAATATTTGTTAAGATGAAACATATAATGGGCTTATTTTGGTAAATTTTTCGAACAAATGGTTGTATATTAATATTTTATTGAATAACAATAATATCATTCTAGAACCAAAAAAGACATTATTTAAATATTAATATCATATATTTCTATTAAATATATTTTTATAATCATCCATGTTAAAATCATAAATTATCTTTATATAGGTTGTTAAACAGACCCAAACAAGAACATGTTATTATCAATTGATGAAAAATATTATATGGTGGTTTTGTGAAACTGCAATTATTATAAAAGTGTAATGATAATATTTAGATTTTACTAATATGATTAACCATAATTTATGTGGTATAAGAAGAATATAAATTAAAATGAAGGACAATAATCCATCCCTTACAAAGATAAAACCATATCTTATCTTGGAAGAATTATTGTTTTTTTATGGTATTAGGGAATTATCATGACACCAGATGATAAAAAAAATTTGGTAAGATTATTAGTAAAAAAATATATCATATTATATGAAGGAATTAAAAATTTAGTTGTGCCTTCAAAAGGTTGGTGGGGGGTTTCTTTTATAAGTGTAAGTTGCGGAATTTTTCTAAATACTAATTTCTTAATATAAAAGTAATTTCATATTCCATGAAAAGTGGACAAAAAATTTACAACTATGTAGGGTAGTATACCATTATATTTTTAAATCCATCATGAAACTATTTAAATATTTGATTTTTTTTATATTTTGAGACATTATCCTAGAGATTAACCCTTTTACCTAATTTCAGACTCTATCGTGGTGATTAACTTTACCTAGGTAAATTATTTTTATGAATAAAGGTGAAATTAAAATTATTACCTAATTTGGAAATTATTAATTCAAATATAAAAACCATTTATTGAATAAAAATTTTAAAAGTGATAAAAATTAATTTGATTCAAGTATGCACAACACAATAAAAATAAATTTTTAAAATATATATATATAAATAATTTAAACTTATTTTGGACAAATATTATTAATATTATTGATTTCCATGGAGTTTATTGGTTTATGATAAACAATTATGGTTATTTTAAAATAAAACAAATCCAAAACTAAATGGAATCTTGTTAATAATTAATTAAAATAGAATAATTAAAAATTGGTTTTTATTAAGAATAAAATATATCATAGGTTCTGAAATGGTAAAAAAGGTTTTAAAAATCAATATATTATTTTTAAATTATTAATTTACTATTTTAATACTTTTTTTTTGAAAAAGTATTCTTAAATTTTTAATTATTTCATATATCAAGGTAAAGTGATAAGTATTATGATATTCCTAAAAACTATTTTTAATTTACTATACCCCTAAAACCCCACATTTTAGTAAAGAAATCAAATAATCACACTATGTTAATTTAGATATGATTATAGAAAAAATAAATTCTATTTTATCAAATTGAATTTGTAATTTTAATATTTTTTATTTTTAAATAAAATCATATAATACATAAAAAACAATTTATTTAGGATAAATAATATTTTGTTTTCAAATTAAAAACCTTATTCTTGTTTCATAACTTGATAAAAGTATTTCTAAGAATATCGTATAGACAAATAATTGTTAAAAATAATTGAAATAAATTATAATGTTTGAAAATAAATTATTTCCTTATTTAAATAAAATGATTTCAGACATATCACCGGTATATAATTGATTACATAATATTATTTAGTGATATGAAATCATTTATAAAATAAATATTTATTGAATAAATATTATTTCATAATAAGATTATTGATCAAATATGGAATTAATTTTTAAAAAATACATGGTTTATCACATTATTCCCCCTACAAAAATTGAAGCACCAAAATTTTACCACGAGTTCAATAAGAAAGGGGTTATTATGTTCATAAAATCATTAAAAAAATTATAAATAGACTTTTAGGTGTGAAAAATGTCCTCAAAAACAATAATTTTTAAAATAATATATGATAATAGAACCTTGAGAGGAATAAAATTATAGAGAAGAAAAGTGGAGTGAATTATAAAAAAGAAAAATACCAAAGTGGTAATAAATACTTTTTATTATTTTAAAATAGTTTTATGGAAACTAATGTCAATAATGGAAATATAAAATATCATTTTGAATAAGGATAATGTGACATATGAATTATTCTAGAGAAGATAGATATTTATATGTTAAATTAAAAAATGAAACATTTTTTGTAAGAAGTAAGATGATTGTGAATTATAATTTCCAAGGATAAAAATAGAAAATTCCATGTTATTAAATATCAATCATAGGAGAACATGGTTAAAGAAGAATGTTTATAACTCACAGAAAATAAATTGAGAAATGAAAATCTAGGAAAATTATCATAATTAAATTTATATACCATGAAATGAAATAGAAATTTAATAAAATATTTTAAGTGGAGTAGAAAAATGTTATAATAATATATTTGAGGAGTTTACCAGACTTAATTAAAGTATATTTAATCAATAAAAACCCATATAAACAATATAGTGTGTGAACTAAAAAACCATAAGATAAGAAAATAGATCATCAATTTGTCATTAATTAATGTAAAGTAAAATATTCATTTCATGATCTTCATTGGACAGAATATGAAATAAAATAATAACAAATGAAAATAATAGATATCTAAAAAGGAGATAAAAAAATCAGGAAAACCTTGATGGCATGTTCTCCCAAAATTCATCTTAATATTTTTCCTAAAAATAGTTTAACCTCCATTATTAAAAATATACCTTAATTGTTTCTATACACAAAATAGATATGTGATTACCAATATAACTTTAATCACCAAAACATAAAACCTTAACGAAAAAAATTTAATATTTATTCCATCATTTATTTACTCATAACTACTTAATAATTTTTTATATGAACATTTATTATGTAATACACTTAAAATTAACCCGATATTACTCCATGATAACATTAATATGATTTAAAAAAACAAATTCAATCATCAATTATATCTATATTACTTAAATTATTTTCCCAAAATCAAATATCCTTTTTTTCAAAATAACTATAATTACCTCAAAATAAAATCACATAATAATTTTAAAGCTTAAATTTAAATTTAGGCTTGTGTCCCAAAAAAAATATTGTAACATTGTTCCAAAATAATAATTTCACTAATGAACATATTGATCCTAATAGTTATATGTACCAAAAAAATGTATTTCTTATTAAAATCAATAAATTTATCCCTAAAATTCATTAATCAGCTTGAAATCTAGTTATATAAGACATAAAAAGGGTAATTATTCCTTTGAATTTATAAACACCCATAAACTAAATAACCCATGATGGTATAGATAATCCTTAAACTATATTTAATTAATAATATTTTAACCTTAAATTTATCTAAACATTCCTCTAATACTAACTGTAACACGCCAAACCTGCACTCAAATATCTGGTGCTAAAAACATATAGGTTTTGATTCCAACAATGATAGAGATAAATTATGCATCCATAATTACTTTATCTATATAAAATATTTCATCACATAAATTCTTAGTACCAATTAATGTGATATTTGAAATAAATTGTTGAGGATTTAGTATCTCTTGATTTAGTGGCTATTTTACAATAGAACATTAAATAGAACATTAAATTCCATGAATAAAAAAGATAATGGTGATATAATATGTCATAAAGGTAGTATATATATCATATAAATGAAAATATATGAATAATAATGAACATTTCTCGAAGATGGAAAATCCAAGGAGAAACCCTTACATTGACTGAATGGCCCGAAGGCCTTCTTTTTTATTGATTTTTTGATAAACCCCCTTTCAAGGGATGAGGGGGAACCCTTACAAGGCCTGTAGGCTTAGGAATTAAATTTCCTGTAGGCTTGGAGACATTTCATAACCTGTAGGTCTTTGGGAAATCATACAGACTATGACTATTTGAAATCATACAGACTATGAATACTTAAATTTCAACTTAGTCAGGCATGTTATAACCTCCTTTATAATAAATGAAGACCTGTTAATAATTTCTTTTAGAACATTATTACCATTTATTATGCTTTATTTTTAATACATTATATTAATTTATTATATATATTACTTATTTTTAGTTAATATGTATCATATAGCGTTACTTGTTTCAACCAACCCTTGTCTATTTTTATATAATGTTTCGGTCAACATTCCATGTTCATTAGTTCATAATCTCCAAAATAGTCAAGGTAATGGAATAGAAGATTAATAATGATTTAGATTAAGTATTATGAATAGTATTGATTCTTATGAAATTTTTTGATTTATAATATAACAAATTAATGTTATTTGTCTTTCAAACCATGAAAAAATTGAGTGGAATCTTTTTAAAACATAATTAATGTAAAATGACAAAAAAATTGTTTTTCATCCAAATAAAATATTTATTAAGTTCAAAAATTTTAAAAAAAATGTTTTTAACTTAAAAATTTATCTTTTAATTCTATAACTTACCCCAAAAAAAATATTTTTTCAAAAAAATGGTTTCGTAAATATTAAGTCATATATTGTGATGTTGTCGTGAAGGTTAAAATATTCAAAAATAGATATATTTTTATTATTCCCCTAAAAAATAAATATTATCAAAAAATCAAAAAACATTCAAATATAATATATAAAATATTATAAAAAAACCAATTTCCAATTTATTGAATCTATATTCTAAAATTTATAAATTTCAATTTTAAATAAAGTCAGATAATATATGGAAAAAAATTTATATAGAACAAATAATTTTTTTTTACAAATAAAAAACTACATTCTTGTATTTTACCTAAGAAAAATTATATATAAGACTAATAATATAAAAATATCTATATAAATTCCAATAATTATCAAAAATATCTTTTTATAACATATCTAAAAATTTAATAATTCTTTAAAAGGATCTAAATAAAGAAATCATGTTTAGAAAATAAATTTCACATTTTCTAAAAAATAATTTATTTTATTAGGTAAATATAATGATTCTAGACATATAATTGGTATCTAATTGAAAATTTAATATATTTTATTTACATGATATCAATTATAGAAAAAAATTAGTTTTTTTGTATAAAAATGAATTCACAGCCTGAATATTAATAAAATATGTAATTGATTTTTTAAATACATGGGCCATCACAGTTTGACCTAATCATATAAAATGATATCAAATATAATATAATCTACCAAGAAAAAAAATTTAAATCATTTTAAATTATATGGAATATTATATTCTTTATATATACAATTTCTACATTTTAAAACATGATTTTGAGAATCCAAAGACATGGTGATGCTCTGATACCACTAATGACATATTCTGTGATGAATGACACTCATTCAAGGAAGAATAATAAATTTCAAACCTCATTTCCATGACATAATATTGTTGAATACGTATATAAATTCTTTGTTTTATTAATAAAAAACTTTTTATTTTGTTTCTAATAAATCCTTTGTTTCATGAAAGATTAACTTTTTTATGGAAATTAAAAAAATATATCCTTATTTGAAAACAAAAACAAAGTAATGGATCAGTCATAGGAATACATTATATTCACCATATGAATTAATCCAGGGTACCTAAATTTTTATATATACTAATGTGGTTTCATATAAATTAAATCAACTATATGACCACCTAATCAACAATGATGGAAATCCCACAAAGTACTCGGGAGACCACAAGAACAATCTGAGGGACCACATGTTATTTCTCAGTAATGATCTATCATAATTTTTTAATAGGATTTAAGTCACCACATGACCATGTGGATAGGCCACATGCTTATTCAATCGCCCTTTCTAGATTTCACACAAACTTCTCAATCAACCAGAAGTCCAAGTCAAGTGAACATACATAAAATATATTTTTTTTTTGAAAACTACTAAAGCTATTGTATGACTTCAAGCTACCATGTCTTGAAATTAAGTGACCACATTAGATAGTTGAATATATCAAATTTATTGAATCAAACACATGATCATTTTTAGTGGTCATCCCAATATGTCAAAACTGCTCGAAGTATTGGATCTACCAGAACATCAGAGAAAGGGACCACATATTTAAACTAAGTAATTCACTATGTATGGAATCTACACCGATGTTTGATGTAGCACAATTAAATTAACCATATCTAAGGTAAAATTATATTTTAATTATATATATTCTAACTACCTTCTATTCTATATGTAATGGGAATTAAAAACCATTTAATGCTCATGGATGTCAGTTTTCATATGAGTACACATAATGATTATTTCCCAAAGGATATTTTTGGAGGAACACTTCTTTTTATGGATTTTTAGAGATATATACTATTAATAAAAATGGAAAAAACACAACACTAAGTGTTATGATTTCAAACCTATGACTGGTCATTTTTTATTTTTTTACTTCATTGTGTTATTAGAGAACACTATCTAGGCAATCTATTTCATCTCAGAACAGAAAGAAGTCATTGCCAAGAGAAGACTCTACTACAGAAAAATTGAACTTGAATCAATCACTATATCAAACTTTTATCTATATATATTTATTATATTTGAGGTATGCTTAAACGTATTTTTAAATCTATCATAGAACACACACTTATATATCAAAGAAGAGTACTTAAATACTCTTCCCTTATTTCCTTGATATTTATACTCCCAATACAACTGTGGAAGAGGCTTGGTGATATCCTAGATAGCCTTGTGTTCTATTGTACTTTGTATACTAGATATTTGATATGGACCTTTCTATTTTTTAGTAAACATACTAGAATGTATGTGACTATCAAAATGGTACTAATCCTCTTGTATTTATTTCCACTATGTGTTATTTAGTTTTTTCTTACTCTATCTCAATAATAGTTTTTATTTTCAAAAATCATTAGAAAAATTTAACTTTAATGGTTATCTTTAATTAATATTATACGTATTATGTTTAATGTGATTATATTTGTTTCAAAAGTTAAAGTGATTTTAGAATTGTTTTAACTGGGTTGTGTTCGAGCCTTTCAGAAACCTATCACAAATATAAAATTATATATCACTTCTTTTAGTTAAATTGTTAGTTTTATAAGTGAGGGTATTTTTTTAAAACAAATTAAATATAAATTTTTTATGGGAAACTCAATTCATACCCTCTTGACCTATCCACTTTTACTAACATTTCAATCATTGGACTTTTTTCTTTCTTAATTTTATTTACCTGGGTTTAACTACGATTTATTTTTAAACAAAAAGATATTTTTTTTAATTATAAATTTCTATATTTGTGGGTAATATGATATTTTAGGGAACTACTAATAATAGACCATGATATTTTAATGGAAAAAATTATTCTCAACCTATGATTAAAAATTAAATACATCTTGAAATTATGAGAATTGATATTTGGACTACTATAGAAGATCAATATGAAAACCCAAAAGATAGTAGAGATTATTTGAGTGATTAGACTATGGTTTCTTATGATTAATATTTTAAATTAAGGAAATATTTATACTATGAACTAGGATAATATGAATTTAATAGAATATTTGTATGTTTTAAGTCTTAAAAAATGTGGGATACATTAACTGTGTCTCATAAGGGAACATCTAAGGATAAAGAAATTCATTTAAACACATAAAATATTAAGTCGAAAACATTAAAGATGAATATGGGTAATCCAGTTTCTAATATGTACCTCTTTATTGATGATATTAAAAACATGATGCAAGCACGGTGTAAAACTACTAATAAAAAGTCTCATGTATTAAGGATTTTAAAATTCATACCTTACAAATGGATAGGCTCTATCATATCCATTAAGGAATCATGTTATATGATAAACCAACCAATAAATGGGCTACTAATAAATATAATGATGTGTGGGGAAGAGCATAATGTGAATGATTCATATGGTTAATCCAAAGATTTAATTTCATTTAAAGTGTCCCGGTCAAAATCTAAAGAAGTGATCAGAGAAGAGAGAACCGATGGAGGTGATGGTGAATCTGACATTGATGGGGAAATGACCCATTTGGGTAAAATATCCAATAAATTTTACAAGAAGAATATATTCTTCTAGATATCAAATCACATGTTAAATTATGATAATACGTAAAATTGGATGAAAGGATGGACAAATTATTACTCCTATAATGAGATTAACTACAATGAGTGTAAGAGAAAAGTAAACATCAAAGATGATTTTCTAATATTAAAGTATAAGAAAATAATAAGTTAAATTAAAGAAACACAAGAAATGATGGATTTATACATGGAGTTCTTATAAAGATAATTCAATTTATTCATACTAGTCTATAGATTATTCTCATGATAAATAAAATCATTTATTTTTTTTAAATTAATTATATGGTAAAAAAATTAACCTCTCTAAAAATTATAATCATAATCAAAATTGTATTTCAAGTGAATATCTATTTGAATATTATAATATGATGGAGGAAACATTTTATGAGAAAAAGGATAAATACAATAATTCAAAAACATAATTTTTTATCCTCAATTGTTAAATATAATCTTTAAATTGAAAACAAGAAGAAAAAATGCTTCTCAAGGAAAATAATGAGTTATTATTGGTAAATGACAAATAAAAGAAAGATATTGAAGGTTTTACAATAATAACTTAAACTCTCAGCAAAATTCTAGGAAGTCATTTTGTACAAAATCCAAATAATAGTTTTTGTTATTATCAGGGATAGAAATAAAAAAACCCACAAAAGTTATTTTAAACCTAGTTAAAATGAGGTTAATATCTTTTTAGTAAATAGTACAATTAGAATACCTAAATATGGATAAATTCAGTTATGACCAAAAAATAATTGTTTTTATAATTTTGTCATGTATGTTCTTAAATATGGTAATAAATATATAAAACATATATAGATAATTAAATAATTAATTTCCAACCTTTATAAATCCAAAAAGGTCTGGGTACCAAAATAAGTTTTGTTATATTTTATTAAATATGTTTCATTGGGAAAAAATACCAAAGAAAAAATATTATTAATGAATGTGGTTACATGAGTCCAAAAGATGGAATCATGTTACAATATTTATTAGATTGATCATAGGAGACCTTATTGTAAATTTTTGATAAAAAGTTATAGTATTTGGATAGTGGTTATCCTAAACACATTATAATAAAGTTTTCAAGCTTCCAATGTTTGACTAGAGTGGATGGTAGACATTTGACCTTTGGTAAAAATGTAAAAGGAAATATTATTTTCCTTGGAAACGTTGGTAATTCAAAAAATTGTAAAATTCACAAATTTTTATATGTTCATTGTTTAAATATAATATTATAACCATATATAAATTATATGTTGATGGTTTCATATAAATTTTGAGAATAATGCATTTATGATTTTGGATTCTATGTATAATTTTTTATTTACGTTTTCTAGTAATGACGATTTTTATATTGTTTTTTTATTCTTTATTTCCATAAAAATGAAATTCATTTTATTATTAATATTGGTCATCATATATGATATTATACCAATATAATATATACCCTCTTAAAAATCTAGTGAATTTTTTTTATTATATGATCTACTTAAATTATATTTCCCAAAATACAGAGTGTAGAATACCTATAAAAAGGGGAATAACATAAAGATTCATTCCAATCAAATAAATAGGTTTCTACCTCTCAACAATTAGAACTAGTTTACATGAACATGTTTGGACCATCTACAATTTCAATTATTGGGTTAAAACACTATGTTTGTGTAATTTTTTATTATCATTCAATATTTACATGGATATATTTCCTACCTCATAAAATTGATTCAAATAGATGTTTTATAATGTATTTAAAATCTATACAAAACCTTATTGGATTTCCATTAATATAGTGAGAAGTGGTCATGTGTGGGAGTTTGAAAATAAAGACTTGAAATTCTTATGATCACAACATGGATATAGTCATTGATTTTATAATCCTCAATAACCATAATAGAATGGGGGGTTCAAAGAATAAATTTGACCCACCAAGAGTTATCCCAGACCATCCTTAGTGAATATGACCTACCATTCTATTTGGGGCCTGAAGCTATAAATACAACTTTTTATGTAATTAATAGAGTCTTAATATGACCTCTTTAAAAAAAGAAACCAGCTGAGTTATGGGATGGGACAAAACCTAAGGTAAATTATTTCATAGTTTTGGGTTTCATGGTTTCAATTTTCTATATGAATGATAGTTTAGATAATTTTTCATCAAAGAGTGATAAAGGAATTCTCCTCGGTTTTTCAATATCTAGTTATTATTATAGATTCATTAATAAAAGAACAAAGGTGGTGGAAAAATTCTTTCTTGTCATATTTTATGAGATAGATCCTCATGCTCCTAATTTTTTCTTTGAGAACATAGAGTTTGATATTTCTAATTTAAATATAAATTATACATCAAATGATAATGTGCATGCTACCAGTTTACTTCATAAATATCCCATTAATGACCATTTAGAAGAAAAATTCTATAATGAATACCTAGAATGAACTATTACCTTAATACTCAAAACCCATAGAGACCTTACTTTAGATATTTTTCTTGGTGATCCTGAATAAGGAACTCAAACCAGAAAATCACATAGAAACCATGTTGAACATCAAGAATTATTATCACATCTTAAACCCAATAACATTAATGAGAAAATTATTTATGAAAATTTGTTTTTTTATGCAAGAAGAAATAAATTAGTTTGAAAGAAATAATGTATGGGAACTAGTTAAGAGACTGGAAGACTATATGAGAATTGGCACTAAATTGGTATAAAGAAACAAAGATGATTAATATGGAAATATTATTATAAATAAATTTATATTAGTGGTTCAAGGTTACAGTCAAAATAATGTGTTTACTATGAAGAATCATTTTCTCCAATTTCTATACTTAAATCTATTTCGATAAGAATTTATTATGAATCACATATAAATATAAAATTATATCAAATAGATGAAAAATGTTATTTTCTAAATGGTTATATTATTGAAGATTTTTCTATGAAAAAAGTCTTGGATTCTCAAATTATTGTTTTCCAAATCATGTTTTTAAATATAAAAAATCACTTTCTAGTTTAAAACAATCACCTTGAGCATGGTATAATAGGTTCAATGCTTTTATTATATCAAATGGTTTTACAAAATTTGTTGATGATCATACCTTTTTTAATGTAATAACATAAAATATTTTTTTCTGTTTCATAAATATATGTTGATGATATTATTTTTTGGTTTCATAAAAAATTCTTTATGAACATATTTTTCAAACTAATAAAAAAGGAATTTGAAATGATTATGATGGTTGAAATGAAAATAATTTATGGTTTTCAAAAATTTCAAAATAAATAAGCAATTGTTTTAAATAAAGTTAAACACATTAAATATCATATAAATCATTTTTATATGGATAACACTAAATGAAGTGATGCTCCAATGAGAAAAACTTATAAATTAGATCTTGATTAAATAAAGAAACAAGCTGATCAAACCATTTACAATGGTATGATTTGAATTTTACTTTTAAAAATTGGTAGTCAACCAGATACTATGATTATTGTGTGTATGTATGCCCATATTCAATAAAAACCCATGGAATCCCTTTTGATCATTGTCAAGTGAATTTTTAAATACCACAAGAGTAAAACCAACATAGCATTATTCAAAACTAGAGGAAGTTATTTTGATTAACAATATTTTATAATACTAATTTCATTCGGTGTATGTTAGGTAGATAAAGCGCTTATAGAATATTTCACTTTTTATAAAAATTCTAGTATCTTGGAGTATTAAAAAAATAATATTTTGTTGCATTATCTAATAAAGAAACATAATACATAACTATAGGAAGTTATTATGCTCAAATTATGTAGATGAAATTCACATTACTGAACTGTGGATATTAATTCATACATGTCCCAAAAAATTATAACAACACAAGTGCTATCAATATTTCCAAGAATCATGTATCTCATTCCAGGACAAAACACATTGATATAAGACATCAATTTTTGAGAGATCATTTTAAAAAAGGGTATATCACCCGTAAATTCATTAGAACTAAACATTATATTACTGAAATATTTACTAATCTTATGAATTGTGAGATATTGAATAAAATAATACATGAATTTAGAAATTAAATATTCCTAAAACTTAGGCATATATCTTTTTCTAATTTTTAATATCTATTAATTTGGGATAATTAATTCCTTCATTTGTTTTTTTAGTAATGTAAAATTAAATTATTATTTATGTTTATGTATATTTAGAATGAAAATTTAAAATTATTACTTATAGTAGATCATCATGAACACATAGTCAATTGAACTTATATTCTTTTCTATTAAAATATTCTACTATGATATATTTTCATGATTTCATGTGTATTCTTTTTTATTTAAAACTATTTTATTCATTCTTATGTGTTATTGTAGAAAATTTCTAGATGATTTTATTTAAGAAGTTCTAAAATAAATTTTAATCATCCTTCATTTTCAAAAACATAATCCAAGATCTTCATTCAGCCTTAATGTTTCAAACCATAGCCTTTTGACAACTTAATATCAATCTACAGTATTTATGATGAATCATTATTTCAAAATGGATTTTCCTAAAACTTCAAGTGCTTTAAAAATATTGAAGGCAGTCTCAAGTGAACCTAAGAGTCTTACAAAGTTTAATATTTCTACATGAGAACTAATTCCATATATGTAGGTAGATTTTGAGTGGTTTAGGCAAAGTAAATCTCTATTGTGGAGTGTTTTACTTTTATAAGGAGGGATCAACTAGTTCTTGAATTATAATGGACTTTACTATCCCTGGTTAGTAATGTAATTTTATGTGAATATAGTTTTTTAAGACAGGGATCATTTTGATCTCACAACTAGAAAATTATTATATATCCATGCTTTGGAACCATGGTGATGTTATAAAAACCGGAAAATATGGTATATCCACTATTTCTTTAATCATTCCCAATAAATCCATTATAATAGAGGATTTCAATTATAACGATTTAAACCATGGTAGTATTCCAAGTATATACATGATTTAAATCATGGAATTACCTCTATATAGACATGTTTTAAATATAAAAATCGGCCTCTAATACCATGATTCAAACTATGGAATTTGAATTCTATATCCATAGTTTTAACCATAGAAATTTCAGCTACAACCATGGTCTAACCATAGAAATTGGCCCCTAATATCAAGATTAAAAGAATTTAAATTGGAAGCTACATCGACTATTAAAACCATGGATATATCCTCCAAATTCAATCAATAAATTTCTTACTACTACACTTTAAATTGTGGATATACCATCAAAATACCAAAAAAAATACTATTACCTTGTAGCCTATATATTCTAGGAGTTATATTCTCTAGCTATTGAAACATACAAGAGAACTCATATCTGAAATCATCTATTAAATATCATTTAGTATTTAAATGATTTGAATAACCATTTTAAATAACATTAATGAATCATAAAATAAATTTAACTACTTTATTATAACTTAATATTAATGAAATGATGTGATTCTATACAATATCATTTATTCAAATTCATTCCACAAATCATAATATAACTGTATCACTAGTCATGTTATAGGAATTTCATAAAAAGAAATAAACCTATAGCTCTTGATGTCATGTGATATTTATTACATAATTCCATCAGTCACTCACTTTCATGAATGAATTCTAGTGACAATATACTACCACACCCACAATTGTCGTGTAGTTAAACTAATCATAATGGTATGTCATACATACCAATAAATAAGAAATGAAAAGGAAAGATGTTATATTAGGAATTCTTGATAACACACACCTTAATAATATGTAATATTACATACTAAGCTTGAAATTTTATCTAAAAATCAACACCCAGTAATAAATGACACATTCAATTACTTGAAACATCATAAATTCATTTTTTAAACACAAAGGTTATATGTATAGTGAGAGAGAAAAAAATCCATAGTAAAAAACAAAACAACCATTATTAACTCAATGATTTATAATATGAATATATAAATAATATTTTTTTCCAAAAATGGTCAATTATCTTCAAGTCAATTATGATGTACCAAAAAAATTTCGTTACTCAATCCATATTAAGACACATATAAGTGAATATTACCACAGATCAAGAATTTCACAACATGGTTAGTGATAAATATCTCATATATCATGAGAAACAAAACATATTACATCATTTCATTCCCATTAAAACTCATGTGGTCAATTTGTTCCCACTACATAACATTTAAAATAAACATGGAAATACAAATCTATTCTCCAAATTATAGATCATAGTTTGTGTATACCAATAAACATAAAGAACATTTAACATGGTATTAATATCCCATAATTTATGTCAAGGATAATTACCCAATCATTACCCAATTATTCTTCTTATGTAACAATTTAATGATTCCTTTCCAGCTTTATTATATATAAATTCAGTATTTAACTTAGACCTTAACATACTCTATTAAGAAACATCATCTAACATTTTGGTCTAACTTATATTGTACATTCTTTACCACTTAAAATCAATACCATATATAACATCCTGATATTTTATAATATATAACATTAAATTGATAACTTGTGGTGTATGAAACACCAGGCTTAAATTAACTGCAATATACTGTTAAACAATATTATTTTAAATGGACATTATAAACTAGTAGTGAAATTGGTGGTTGCGAGTAATATTAACTATATTATGAAATAACTTTGAATTTAATTTTCAGTACAATTTAATTTGTTAATTATTAGGAAATAAACACACAATTTTTAGAAAAGTCATTTTATTCTTCAAATATATGTTTTCTCAAAAATGATATTTTTATTACTTTCTATGAGAAAATATATAGAATTAATTTTGAAACTTTTAGAAAATTTATTCGATAAAATGAAATTTATTTTTGAAATAATTATATTAAATTTTTTTCTAGGGTGATGTTTTTGGAATTTTTTTAAAAATATTGATTTTTCAGTGAATAGTGAAAAATAAAGATTTTTTGAGTAATTTTCATCAATAATTATCTATATTTCTTTTATGTGACTATCTTTGGCCATCAGTATGATATTTTTACCTTTATAATATTTTATTAAAAGAAAATTTAAAGATTTCACATTCATGTTTTTAATAATAATAACATTTTTTATGGGAATATAAAAGTGTATGTTTGACTATAAATAATATTTTTTAAGATAGAATATTTTTCTACATAATGGAAATTTATTTTTAATTTTTATTGATTAAATAATTACCTTCAATTCTTATACAATGTTGATGGAGTAATTATTCAATAAATAGAAAAAGAAAAATAAATGATTTTGAAAATATTAAAAGTATTATAAAATTAATTAATTATGATGATCCATGAATTTTATATATAAAAATGACATATTAGGAATGTATTAAAATATTTGGTTTAAATTTATATTTTGGTATTGAAATTATTAAATCCCAAAGATTGAATAGTGTCAAAATTGATAGTAATGATATTTCATGATCATAATATTTTGTTAAATTATTTAAAAAACATAAAAATATCAAATAATCACAAATGGGATAATATATGGTATGTTTAACCCTATTATTTTATAGTCTATTTGAAATTATTTTTCTCTATAATAGTTTTAATATTTTTTTAATATTTTTTTGAAAATTTTAATGTGCCCCTCACCTCGATTATAAAAGGAACCCTTCCTTCACTTGTTTACACAAAAATGAGCAATATAACTAAACCAAACTCTATCATTTTCAGTTCATAACATCTTTATCTGTGTTATATAGGTTCTTGTACTTTAAAAAGATCAACCTGTGTTCCCTTAAGAATAGATCTAAAGGAAGCCGTTGAAGAAGAGTTAATCATCTTTACCAACTCTATCATGTTTATTTCTTCTTATAATTTCTATTAATATGTTTTTTCTATAATATTTTAATAACTCTAATATTATTTATATACTGAGATGTTATTATTATTTTTATACAACCATATTAAACATTTTATACATCCTATTTAAAATAAAAGCATCGTACATGTGTGCGTACAGCTTACCATCTCCATATAGCAGTGTAGTTCATTTTTCATTATATTTTTACTTGGATGTGTATAAATAAGATACTAAAGTATATATATGATATATATGAAATTATAATTATTTTTTAAAGTTTAATTATTCTTCACTCTTCTTTTTTTCATCCATAAAAAAATAAAAACAAAGTCCATGCCTACATACGACATACCATCTCAATAAACAGTGTAATTCATTTTTCAATCGCTATATTTATGGGAGACTCTAAATATATATACCATATATAATATTTACACCATAAATAATATTTCTAATATTATGGAACTAGGAAAAAAGTATTAGTACTCTAACTAATAAATCAAAACATACATGAAAAATGAGGTAGTTACCACATGAAATAGTGATTTTTATATTGAATTGATAATAAATGGTTTGTAAAATATTCTAAGTAAATATTATATGGTATGATATATTTTCAAATGGTTATATAATATATGTATAAAAAATCTATATTTATAATCCAATAGATTCCAACATGTGCAAAGGAAGTCAAACCAGAGGTAAGATACTTCATATCAATTTTCTTTAATTGAGGCATATTTTGATGTTATGCACCAATATTCTTTTATGAGGAGTTTATAATTCCACTATGACTTGTTATATCAAGAATCTATTTATTCTAAATATATTTAATGTTTATTTAAAATTTATTCAATTAAGTTACATACCATTCAACAAATTACAAATTGGTAATGGTTTCTCACCTCAGTTTTACTTCTATGAGACATATTCAATATTCACTAATTATTTATTTTGTGTGGTGTATATACTCCCCCTGTGAAATATTATATCATGAATATCTTTTAATTCATGGTATTTAATGTTTTATTTTATTTTATTTCATTCATTGGACTTATGATTCAATAGATAACCAAGTGGAAAGGATTTATTTCACAATCTCATCATTAATTAAGATAGCTTATTTTTAAGTCTCACCTAAGGAATATTTTCTATTCCATGTCCATGTTTTCTGAAAAAAATTCAAAAATGTTTATAATATTACCCAGTTATTATTTAAAGTCATTTTTATCAATATTTGACTTTTCCAAAAATGTTTTAAAATAAAACTTTTTATCACTTTTTGACTAAGGTGCCTTTGGATTTACTCTCAAAAGTGTAAAAGGAATGTTTTTTACTTCTGTGACATGAACTAAATTTCCCACCTCTATGATGCCTCAATACTTTGAATATTACATTAAATTTATACAAGGTTATTTTAAAATAAAATTATCCCATTATTACATGTTAAGTTTCTATAATTTCAAAATTATTTTCAACGTAAAAATTTTCATTTTCCTTGGGAAATAAACCAGTAATCTATTAAAAGTATTATCATCTATTTAAATATCAATTTTTGAATACTATATTGAATGTATACTATAATCATACCATTAATTATATTTATTTTTCTTTATTATTATTAGTTTGACTAGGGAAATTATTGATATTTCATTTGTCTAGTTCTTCCAAGGCATTGAGTTATTGATTTGATTAGGAATTATGATTTAGTATTATCATTTATTTTTATGAGGAAGTAATTGGAATACTTAAGTGATGTTCGGGGTCCTCTATGGCCCTTAGATGCATCAATATATCTCATGAGATGCATTGTATTGGGTTTTCTACAAGGATTTAACCATTTATTAGATTATTGACATGAATCCTTGACAGTGTTAGATTATTAGAACATAGCATTGATGGTATTATATTATTTTCCAAAATCCTTGATGGCATGAAATTCATGGAAAAAATCCTCAATTATAATTCTCAAATGTCTAAAATTATGTATTCAATTATTGATATTCCATGTGATTATGTTATTAATTATAATATCAATGGTTATGTTTTATGATCATGGGATTATTTAAATGGAATTAACTTATCATCATATATTCATGTCATTTTATTCTCAAGTTATTGTTTAAATAGCATGATTGTTTAGTTTTTTACCTTGCAATTTTTATTATTATTATTGATTAATCATATATTAAATTGTATGTAACCCTTCCTGATCATTTTATCTCACCCTTTCTTATGTTTTATTATTCCCTAGGATACCAGGAAGTGTTTTAAGATTATTATATAGGATTACACTAAGGTAAATAATGGTTTTATCTAATAAAATGATTTATGTATTTTATAATTTAAATTTAATGTGAATTTATAGTATGTATCAACTTTACCAAGAATACTAATCTATTTGGTCTTTCAGGATGTGATTCCCTGAATCTATTATCAATGTAATGAAGTAACTACCGACTCTGGGCTATTGGGGTTTGGGTCTTTGCAATCAGTATTAAAGGAATTTCAGTATAAACTTTGGGAACTAGAGTTAAGAAAACATATATTAAAAAATAAAACCTTATGTACAATATTGAAATATTATAAAATAAACCAATATTATGATTTTGAGATTAGTTATACCTAAATTTCAGTTTCTGTTAATTGTTTCACTAGTTTTGAGATTATACATTATGTTTGAAAATGTTATGACCAAATCTAGTGTATTAAATTTTATAGAAAGAGTTACTAGAATTTGTAATGGAAATGATATCAATACACATAATACATGTAGGTATTTCCTTCTAGGAAAGATAATGAAGCTGGAATGGGAGATGAATTTAGAGATAAAATCATTACAATATCTGGGAAACTAAATTTTGTTTTGAGAAATATCCTTGTTTATATTGGGAATCCTACTAATCCACAATGTGGTGTAATGTAGCAGGTACTGTAGACACGGTGGTACTGTAGCAGGTACTAGAGTAGTGCAGGTACTGTAGCTGTAATGTTCACCGAGGGGTCCTTTGGGCCAAAAAATTTGTTTGCAAGCCTTGTATTTAGGCCACACGGCCTTGGGCCTTCGGGCTATGTAATAGGTCACCCTTTACCGAGTCTAAAAAGAGGTCTTTTCTTTAAATAATAAATTGAGGCTTCGACCCCAAACTTTTACGAAAAAATATTACTAGGACTATGAATCCATTTTTAGCTGAGAAATAGATAAGTTCCTTAGAGAATATATTTCTCTATTTGGGAAGTAATGATCGGGACAAATTTTTTAGGGATGTTTATCATCTCTTAGGGGATGCAGATCAATGGATTTTATTGATTTGAATGACTAATGATTATGTGGAAATATAAAACATGAAATGGAAGGATTTTAAGGAACTTTTCTTTGGAGAAGTTTTTCCACATGAACAATGAGTGGATATGCAGATATAATACGTGAGTCTTATATAAAATGAGGATGAGAATATTGACAAGTATAAAGATAAATTTTTAATTTTAGCACGACATGTTATAGACTATGTATATAATCTAAAGATAAATATTATTTTTTTCTTCAATTTTATTAAGACAATTATTCAAGGGGAATTAATTAACCTTACTTTCTCATCACATGAGGATATAGTATGATGATCTATCAGTATAGAGAAATAATTCATAAATTCTTTTGATTTCCAAGGTATGAAAGAGAGTAAGATGGAAAAGAGAAAAATAATGATTAAGGGAAAAGGGGAAGAATGATTTTCTAACATGTAAAACATGTGTAAGGAAAAACCATGGTATATGATTAAACGAAAACAGAATTTGTTTCATGTGTGGGGGAAAAGTCCACCATGATCATGATTGCAGGGAAACAAAATAAATTTTCATAGTTCAATGATTCCACCAAAATAATATGTGTCACTATGAAAATTAATTCCCTATGCTTCATGGGAATATACCTCAAAAGAAGATAAGTGATTAATTTCATGATTATGCATTAGATAATATTGAAGTGGAATTCAAACTTTTCTTGTATATTTGGATCCAATAAATATGCTATAAAATTATTTTATTATCCTTATATGAGTCATTAAATGTATATGGATTCTTCTTCAAAACTTCTTCTTTAAATATTTTTAAGCTTGTTTTGAATAAATCCAGTAACCGAAAGAATTGATTATGTGGACAGTTGATCATTTTGGAAAACACATGATTTAGGTAATATAACTCTTACTATGTGCTTGATGTTTATATAATAAGTGTAAAGTTAAGATTATGGGATAGTATTAGTGACCAAAATTTTGGCTACTGATTTGATGGTTTGTGTTATATTTTCTAGAGTTTATAAAATGTTTCTATTTATGGAATATATTCAATAACCTAGGATTTTATTCATATAATCTTTATCATTTTATGGTAATTACCATGTTTTAAAAGAATATGAGATAAGAGTGTTCATATTTTTTTAATGTAAAATTATGAACTACTTTGTGTTATCTTGGGATATATGTTTGATCGAATTTTGTATTTAGGATATAGTGAATGATATTTATTAAGAGTTTTATGGTTAACTACTTATAGATTCCATTGAGGTTAATATTGGATATTATTGTTTTAGGATAATTTATTATTTATAATATTAGATAAAATGTGCTAATAATTTTTTTCAGAAAATATTTAGAGGTTAAAGGAATGGATTTTAGATTTTATGATATGTTAAAATTGATCCAGGAATGAAACAAATCGTCATGAATATCTATATCCTAGCATAATAGATGAAGTTTAAATAGATTGAAGAAAAAAAATCATATTATTTATATGACATGGAAATAAATCAAGTTTATTTTCTCAACAATATTATCCATATAGTAAAATAATCTCTCAACTTTAGGAAAAATGACCTTGAAATAAATAAATAATTCATTTATTTTTTTTACTAAGAAATTAATGACCTTCTAAATCATTAAAGATTTATAGTTTTATGATGGTTTAAATTATCATGATCATAAATCCTTGATAATTATATTTATATTCCATGTCCATATTTTCACTTCCCACAAATTTTATATTATTTGGAATCTTACTTTTTTGGTGGCCTTCACATTTTCCTTTCCCACTTTTAAATAAGATGGTTTATTAAACCTTTTTACGATGTGGGTTTCCCACAAAGTAATTTTCAAATTTCATCCTTTGATTTTAGAAGTGAAATTTAAAATTTTAAACCTGCAATTAATTGATGGTGGGGATAATGTGACATCTTGATATTTTATAATGTATAACATTCAATTGATAACACATGTTTTAGGTAACACTAAGCTTAAATGAACCACGATATACAATTAAATATTATTAATTTAAATGACCATTATAAACTAGTTTATAAATTAGAAGTTCTGAATTGGATTACCTATATTTTGAAATATATATGAATTCCATGTCCAATAAAATTTTATTTATGTATTCCTATGAAATAAGACCCCAATTCATAGTAATTTCATTTTATTCTTTAAATATACATTTTATTCTAAAAGTAATTCTTATTACTTTCTATGAGAAAATAGGTAAATTAATTTTGTAGACTTTTAAAAAATTATAAAGTGAACTTCACTTTTAAGATAAGAATATTAAAATTATACTACATTCAATTAATTTGATTTCTTCTAAGAAAATTTTTTTTCTTGTTAATAGTGAAAAATTCCA
Organism: Viscum album; assembly: GCA_963277665.1. Classification (NCBI taxonomy): domain Eukaryota; kingdom Viridiplantae; phylum Streptophyta; class Magnoliopsida; order Santalales; family Viscaceae; genus Viscum; species Viscum album. The sequence continues at coordinate 1,434,963,154 of OY728140.1, forward strand.
ATTTTTATTAAACATTCAATTTAGTTTTATTAAAAAGTACCTTGATTATTTAAACATAATATAAAATTAACATAAGAACCATTTAGTTATATATAATACAATAAATTAAATTATAATAATTTTTATAAATAGTTTTTTTATAAGTACATTTATTGTCTTACAAATGAATTTTTAAGAAAACCATTTTTCATTGTGTTTTTTCCATTATAATATTAAATTAACTTCTGACACTAATTTTTACTAAAATTTAAAAATTAATTTTTATATTTATAATAATTTATTTGAAATTTAGTAAATATTTAAATTTTATTTTTTTCATAATTAATATTAACCATAGTAAATTTTATTACCACAGTAATGGGTAAATCGGGTAATTAAGGGTAAAAATAATATAATAAGGACAATAAAATGACCCTAAAACATTCATAAATTTTATTCTATGAATATATTTTCTCAATAAAAATTCCATTTTCAGTTATAATACCATTTATTTCTATTCATTTGTGTTAATGACCTGTATAATATTTTATTTAAATAAATGTCAAAGATGTCACATTTTTGTTTTAAATTCATATAACATTTTTAATATGGGTATATCCAGTGCATATGTTGTATTATAATGCTAATTTTTAATTATAATTTATTTATATACATCTTGATAATTTATTTTATATTATTAGTGAATAAATAATTACCTTAAAAGCTCACACGACACTAATGTGGTAATTATTTAATTAATTAAAAAGTCAAATAAATGTTATTTAAAATGTTAAATGTAATATAATTTTAATTAATTAAGTTGACACAATAATTTCATAAATTAATATGAAATATTAACTATTTATTAAATGATTTTTTTTCCCATTTATCTTTTTTTATTGACATTATTAAAGGCAAAGTTATGAATTGTTTCAAAATTGACAATAATTTTATTTTAGGAATTTAATATTTTATTAAATTATTTAAAAATTTTAATGATATTAAATAATCACAAAGTGGAAAATATATGATCTAAAAATTATTTTCATATTCATTTATAGTGCATTTGGAATCATCTGGCACTAGAATAGTCTTATTATATTTTAATATTTTACAAAATTCCAAAAAAGTGCACATTGCCTCAATTATAAAAGAGAACACCTTACTTCACTTATTTTCTCCACATTGAGTTATCTATCATGAAAAAACACTATAATTTTATATTATAAAAAAATTCCATGTTTTATAGGTTCTTATCCTTCCAAAATACCAACCCTATATCCATTAAGAAGAGATCAAAAGGCAGTTCACTGAAGAAGAGGTAATCGTCTTTACCAACTCTTTCAACTTTATGTCATCTTATAATTACTCTTTATAGGTTTTTTAAATACTAATTTTATAAATAAATTAAAATATATGTACTTATATGTTATTATTATTATTATAGAGCCATATTTTTCCTTTTATGTGACCTATGAAAAATGAAAGTATTGTGTGTGTGTGCATACAACTTACCATCTCCGCATAGTGGGGTAATTCTTTTTTAATAACCACTTTACATGGATAGTTCTAAATATAAAAAATTATATATATATATAATATAATAAATAATTATTATTCATTAAATTTTAAATATTTTTCACCATTCTTTCATTCCATCCATCAAAAAATGAAAGCAAGGTTCATGTGTACGTATGGCCTACTATCTTCATTAATAGTGTAATTCATTTTTTCTATATATATTTTTATGGATGAATATATATATATATATAGTATTTAATCCAAACATAATATTATGTATATGATGGAAATATGATAAAATTATAAGGACTATAACTACTGAATCAAAAAATACCTAAAAATGTGTTTGTTACCACACAAAACAGGTATTTTGACAATGAATTGATAATAAAAATATGATATAATATTATAAGTAAATTATATATAGTATTATATATATTATTATAGTTATATAATATATGAGGAATATTCCATATTCACTAATTATTTTTATTATGTGGTGTATATTCTAATTCTTTGATATGTTATATCATGAGTTTCTTTCTTAATTTTATTTAAAATTTAATTTTCAGTTATTTCTTTCATGGGGATTATTATTCAAAATTTACCCAAGTAGTAAGGGTTTATTTTATAATATCATAATTATTTGAGATTGTTTATTTTTAAGTCTTGAATGAGGAATATTTCGACTCCATGTCCATGTTTTCTGAAAAATAATTTTTTTAAAAAATATATATAATGATTGTTTAAAGTTATTTTTAACCATGTTACTTTTTAAAAAATGTTTTAAAATACATATTCTAATCCTTTTTTGAATAAGGTACCTTTTTATTTCCCTAAAAAAGTGTGAAAGGAATTTTTTCTAACTTTTATAAAATTAATGGAATTTTCTCTCATCATGGAGCCTCAATTCTTTGAATCATCCTTTACAATATTACAATTTAATTTTTCAAATTAAATGATTTCATTATTATGTGAACATTTTTATATTTTAAAAATTATTTTCAAAATAAAATGGGAATTTTCCTCAAGAAAAAAATATAGTAATTTATAATAATTATTTTCCTCTATGTCATGATTCTTTTTTAATCCTGTATTGTGGAATAGATCTATTGATACCATTCATCATATTTATTTCTATATTTTATGATCATTTTGAATGGGGAATGTATTGATAATCTGTATGAAAAGTTCATCCAATATGATCAATTATTTATTTTGTTAAGGCATGTTTATTAAGTTCAATTATTTACTCATGTTAGGAATGAATTGGACATATTTAGTTATGGGTGATGCCTTTTATATACCCTCGATTAATTGAAAGGTCTCATGAGACAAACTAGTTTGAGTTTTGGCCAAATCCTTTATTATTTATTAGATTCTTAGCATGAATCATTAATGGATTTAGATTCCTGGAACAAATCCTTTATGGTATTAGATTATTTTAAAAATTCCCTTTTGGTATTAGATTCTTCAATTATATCCTTGATTGTAAGTTTCAAATTTCATATATTATGAATTCAATCATTATGAATTCAGATATTGATAGTCTATGTGACTATTTTATTAGCTATAATATCCATGGTTAAGTTTCATTATCATTTTACTATTTATATGAAATTAATTTATCATCATTTATTCCTTCCATATTATGCACCAGTTACTGAATAAAATAAATGTGTGTTTAATTATTTACATTTCAATATTGATTATTCTTATTGATTTATAATAGCTTCTCTTATACTTAACCAATACTGAGCATTTGATCTCACCCCTTTATTATATTTTAATTATCCATGGGATACTAGGAAGTGTTTTGTGATTGTTATGAAGGATTATGCTAAGGGGGATAATGGTGTTCTAAAAAAAATACTTTTTTTCCTTTTATGTTTTAAATGCAATATGAATTCCACGTATATATCTATTTTTCCAAGACTAATGAATTATTCAGCCCTTCAGGATGTGATTACTTGTATCTAGTGTCAATGTAAAAAATTAACCTCCAAATCTAGGCTACTGGGGTCAGGATATTTACAATATATCCCTCTTTCAAAAAATATATTATTTATAAAACCATTTAAATCTTACTAATCTTAATCTTTGGAAAGATCAAGGTTTTATCCAACACCCCAAGCACTCTATGTGTGTCATATAAGTTTATTAACCACTTTATACTCACAAAATAATTTCCTATATTTGTGTAATCCACTAAATATAGACTAATAATTCTATAAATATTTCATTGTTAATGTTAATTCACCAATGTAGGATTTATATGCTTATCACTCATAGACACTAATTTCAATATGTCTAAATGACTATTTCAATAGAAAATTTTCCCTTAAACCAACCAATATATGTTTAAATTTCCATGAGGACATAATGAAACATGTAATTAGACAATATGAAATTAAAAATTATTTCTTTGCACCTAGGATACCATTATTACAATTATTTCTGAATTTCATATCCATATTTACCTATCTAAAATAATCACATTACTATATTTGTTTCTTATTTATTTTATATTCACCTTTACCTAACCAGTTCATTAGTTTAAACATGTCCAAACACAATTTTAACACTATATAACCATTCTAAAAATAAAAAAACACTTATTTATCTCTAATTATAATAATTTAAATTCAAAGAAACACACAAAATAAATTTAAATCAATAAGTAGTCCATATGTCAAAGTAAATGTTTTTTTATAAAAATATAGTCCAGTATAATATAAAAAGGAAATAAATTGATAGAAATAATATTAAATAAATAAAATTCATGAAATAGAATTAATTTTTTGTTATTTGTAGATTTTTCTAATAAGTGGGTATGTATAGACTAGGGAAACACACAGAGACACATATCAAATATCAATTCTCTATTATTACCCACTTCTTTTTCTTGATTCTTTTTATTACATAGTGAACTATTTTGGGATATCTTTAGATATTGAATCTCCATGTTTTAAATTGATTATTACTTCATCTCTTTATAAAAATATTTTTTCATCAAAATCATGTTGCGGAACTCTTATAAAAGTATACATTAAGAAATAAATATTTGAGAGGTGATAGAGAAAATAAAAATATGTATATATTAAAGAATAAATAAAAAAAGAATGTATATATTTACCTAAATATCACTGAAGGAAATGAAATACAGTCAAGTAAAATCAATAATATTATAATTAGCCATGAATAATAAAATAAAATTAAAAAAATAGTAGCAAGTTGCATCATTTTCCAGATTCATTTGTCAATTATCTTATTTAAATGATTTCCATCCACCATAAAACCAAAATAATCAAAAATTCACCCTAGAAATAAAATATAAAAAAAATTCATGTTATAACCACTTCTGACCAAGTCCTGGTGATTTTTATTATAATATACATCAAAACATAATATTTTGTTCAGGACCTTCAGGAATAAAAAAATAGATCAAACACTAATTTTTAAAAAATATATATAATATTAAAACTCAAGTTATATCTTCAATTAAATGTATATAAAACAATTACTGTATCCAAAGAGAAATTCCTAAATCTAGATAATTACCTAAATGAAATGAAAAAATGTGAATGAGGTAAATGGGGACTTTCAAATTTCATTTTTTATCTCTTGGGATGCATTAAGTGGAAAATAATAAAATATTTTGTTAAAAACATGATGAATAGACATAATAAAACTAAATATACTATATTAACTTATAGAGACACATCATTATTTATCATTTATGTTCCCAATTTAGGATGATGAAGCTTATAAAAATCAGGATTGATTACTATAGAAATGTAATAGGTTAATATTAATTAATAAATTTATAGTAGAATAACATGTTCCATATTGTTTCACGTGCCATAAAATATGTCAAAAATGTTATTCTAAGGAATATAATAAATATTGTTGAAATATTTTTCCAATGCATATTTATATTTCATCAAAAATCCATATAAACTATAGAAAACAAAATTTTCAATGATAAAATAGTAAAAATAAGTATGTTGTTATGAATTTAAAAATTTTAATTTAAACGCATTTAACAAAGAAAATTATGAGAGACCGTTAGAGGTTATGAGAAAGATTCACCAATGGAACTAATGAAAACATGAAAGGGGGTCAATTATAATGGAAAATAATTTATAAAATGGATTAAAAATTATGTAAGACTAAAATAGATTCAATTGTAAGATTAACATAAAAAATATTCAATTGTTTAATGAACATAAAATAGATTAATTTTTTTGATGAACGTGAATGAAATAAAAAATGTATATTCTCTTAATTATTTTAAAAAAAAATAGAATAATGGATCAATGATAAATAGATTGTTATTGACATAACAGTGTGTAGATGATCCTTAATAAAATACAAAAAAAAATAGACATTGAAAATTAATTTATGAATATATTTGGAAAAATGAAATATATATATATAATTTGGTTCAACATTCTCTAACAAAAAATTAATCACTTTTCTAAATATAGTATACAGACTCAGAGAATATCTTCAAGTACCTAGATTTAAAAGTTGTGGACAATGTGAAATAATAATATCATAATGATGAAGATAATTATTAGGTAAAAATTATGATATTCCAAACTGTTAACATATAGTTTGATAGGAAAAAATAAATAAATATGTGTTTTCCCTAATTTATTTATTTTATTTTTTGTATAAAAAAGAATAAAAAAATGTATAAATTCTTAGTTATTCCACCAATGGCCATAGATAGAGTTGATGAGGGGTGTTTGGGTTAATGAATTATAAGGCAATGATTAAATAAGTGAAAAAAATATATTTGAAGAAAATATTATATGAATCAGTGTTCATATATTTCCATAGGATGGGGTATCCATATGATCAAAATATCTAAATATCTATTTTTTAAAAAAATATGAAGGTTTTATGGAAGATTTGTTTGAGGGAATAAATTAATACATGAAATATATATGGTAATATATGAAAAATCATTAATATATAACAACTATAAATGGTTCGGTTTTGCAAGATGGAACAAAACATTTAAAGATATTTGAAAAATGTAATGAAATTTTTGAAATCATTATCATGAAAAAAAAATATAGCATGCCAAAGTAAAATATATAAATGACTTATCGATGACCAGTAATAGAGAATGGTAGATAAAGAGTACGCATTTAACTAAATAATTTAATGAATTGTATATATAAATAGTATATATGAGGATAGATATAATAGATAATGGTATATTTTACTGAAACAGTACTAGTAATTATTACATAATAGATCAAAAATATTAATAAGATTACTAGGAATTGAAAAACTATAATCCAGTAATAGAAAAACAAAGAGAAAGAGACAAACCTTAAGATGTTAACAATCATAAATATATCAGAATAAGAGAATTCAAGGGTATATAATGTGCCTGATATAATTTAATGTAGCAGTTATAGTTGAAATAATTATAATGAAATTCATTCCATCTTTAATTTCATATATATTTAAAGTATAAAATTTAAAAATAGTCAAAAACATATACGAGTAGCATAATTCTTATGCATCCATGTTAAAAATATTTGAAATCTCTATTCCATGTATGTATCATGGAAATTGGAATTCATGTCTGACATATTTGTAATGATTTGATAAGGATTACAACATAATTATGATATTCATCAATGTGAATATATAACATATTATGAAATTATAAAATTGAAAACTATTTGGAATATATATTGTGAATTCTAAAGTCAACATCCCATGTATTTAAATTTGTTTCACAAAACTCCCCATAGTGAAATACCATCCCAATATGATTATAATTCTCTATAAAATATGCAGTTTATCCTGGTTAAATAACAAATATACAAATAGTATTAGAAAAATTGTTATATGAAAAAATGACATGATGTATAAGAATATACATTATACATTTATAGAGAATTAGTATAATAAGAAGCAGATATACAATATAATTATACAACATATGTATACAGAAGGTGACCTGTGTAATATCGTGACCAAACATACCGCTAAACTAGTATCTGAACCAATATGTCACATGGCCTGAAGTAGGACTCCCCATACTCCATAGGTTACCGACTAGTAGTGAGGGTCTCGAGAGGTGAAAGTGGGGAAACTTTACCCTCATATAAGAGATTTAACATCGGTAAAATAGTATGTAAATAGAAGAAAATAAGGGAAGTAATAATTAAATGAAAGACAAATAAGTGGAAGAATAATATAATATTAGAATATCAATGTCCAACACTAAAATACAACATTACATGTATGTCCAGATGATGATGATTAATGAGCTAAAACATTGAAAAAATAACATGCCTTACAATACAATAAAAAAATAAATAAAGGATAGTAAATCCCAAAGAGCAATCTCCATGAGCAACATAAGATCCAGGTTTTTCCTTTGATCTTAACTCCTAGGTACAATCAATACAACAAACAACCTTGATCCTGAATATTATAAGGTCTACTTGGGAACCAAGGGTACTTGAGTAGGGTGTGAGATTACAATCTCAGTAAGTCGGTACCCACGGTGTCTAGCCCAATCCTAATATTGAAATATAAATTAAATAGTTTGCATACATGTATATACAAAGTAAAGTAGTACAATGTAACTAAATACCCAAGTAACTACTTTATCCCTCATCTAGTTTTTGAACAATTAACCAGTTAATTTTTTGATTATTACTAGTTTATAAATAAGTCACATTTTAAAAATAGTGAAGGTTCCAAGATGTAACAAGGCATCTTGTAATGATATTTAATAATGAGGTTATATGGTAACAACCAACACAATGTAGGCCTCAAGGTTTACCAAATCAGTAAAAACTATAGCTTGGATAATGGTAAGAGTGTAATCCAAGGAATGTAGTTCAAGGAATTTTACAATGAGACGCCAACCGGGTCTAAGGAGTTTATCCAAGGTAAAACGAGGCTATGTAATGACTGGGCCTGACAGGATTTAACCATGGAACCTACTTTTCAATGCTGGATCCAATCAGTGTATTTAAGGAATCCTGTAAAAGTGTCAGATTGTGATCCAATTAGAATAATCCAACTCATTCCACAATACTTTTTTTAATGAGTCCTTGGATTTCATCTAAGGTAAAATGGGATTAATCAATGATTGGGCTCGATGGGTTTTGACCATGGTACCTACTATTCAATGTTGAATGAATGGAGTATATCCAAGGCATCCTGTAGTTCTACATGAGGGATCCTATGATGCCATGATAGGCATCCAAGGATAAAATTATCAGGTTCTAGGTGGGTCTCAACTTAAGCAAGTTGTATCCTTGAATTCTTAATGGGGTCCTCGAGTGCTCAAGGAATTCCCTTGGGAATCCAAGGAGAGATCATGTCAGGCCACTTCTATTTTGATAATTATGTCATATATAATTCATAAGGTTCAATCTATTACCTTTTATTAGTGTGATAACTATAAAGACCCATACATTACATACATTGTTAATACTTCAAAATTAAAGCATACTTATTACAACATATAACAAAACCACGAAAGGACCGTATAGGTATAGTGTCTTTAGAAACTGGGAAACATAAACAACTGGTTCATAAAGCATCTACATTGTCTCCCATTTATTTCATCATATCTATAGTCCCTTTTGGCATATCTTACATAATAACCTTCTTCCTAACCTGGGGAAAGAAAACATACAAAAGGGTGAGCTCAAATGCTCAGTAAGGGTAAACAAAAAAAATATCAATCACATCATATACATAAGCACATAACTTTTGGAAATCTTAGCCTGCAAAAGAGATCATAATTTCATAACATGGGATAAATCATAGTAGTGAAATGTACTCCAAATAATCATAACATAAAACATGAAACTTTGTGGAATACACACATAATAATAGAGAATCATTTCTTATTAGTCAAGACTCATTGCCAAGACGATCTTAGTGGACAAAGTCCATTTCTAAACCGAGTTCAATCCTCGTTTCAGTTCTGTTTCACTGAACCGGTATAACCTACCGTTCTAGCCATGTCTATCTCATGAGATATAAAATCTTTACTCAATGCATTGGAGGTAGATATAGGTCCCACCCATCTCATAATGATACCATTCTTATGCGTGCCACAGAATCATAAATCATACATCATTGCATAACCCATGTAATAAAAATGGGAATCTTCAACATCGTGACATCATCAAACAATTCATATAAGATAAAGAAATTCATAAAAATATTTCCATCACAACATAATAATATCAATGTAATAATAGGGATAAAAACAGAACCCTTTATTATCTTAGATGGAAAATAATTTTGATAAAACACTTGAACTCCATTCTTGAGGAAAATATCATTTCTACTTCAAAAACACTTTTCCTTTCTTAACATGTCATACTATTATAAATTAAAAGAATTTGATTAAAAATAAACTTGAAAACTTGTAAAGTAAGCTTCGTGGAAATAATTTTTTTAAAATCCATTCATGCCGTATAAGTTAAGAAAAACATTCTTCTCGTACTTTTTTCAGAAAAGTGAAAAAGTACCTCGTATGAAAAACGAAAAAAGATTCCTTTCATATCCTTTACTAAAAACTCACCGAAGGGTAAAATTGGATTTAAAAAATTGTAGGTGGATGGAAATAATATTACATATTGAGGAAACATGGATGTGGATGATAAAATACACCCCAGTAAATACTAAAGTATAAACAATCTCGGATAAAAATGAGATTTTGATATTTCCCTTACCTTAGGTCTGATATGCTTTGTACGTGTCCGAACCTCCTGTATAATGATTTAAATAATGTTATTGACTTATTCCAGAATCATACTTATTTTTATGATATCATATATGGTCATATTCTTAGCTTCTTAGTAGTAATATTTCATTGCTACTTTTTTCGGGTGTTTATAACTTTTTTTGATTATGCGTGTTTTGTCGAATAAATTCTTATTATTCTCTTTAGGTTATAGATAACTCCTTTCCAGAATAGTATTAGTGTAATATATATCATATTAATTCATTCAATTCATTTATATAATCATTATGAAATGAAGATCATGTAGAACGAGTCGCATCACATCGTGGAGACGGTATTCCGTACGTACGTACGAGTGATGATATTGTTCCTATGATCGTGGAATTGTATTGGAGTGTATGTATACTATTTCAGAATCATTATAACATTATAATAGTCATATATAGTCCTTATTTACACCATTATACCCATCCATGTAAGGTGGTGGTGGAAAATAGATTACACCACGGTGTGGAGACGGTATTCCGTACGTACGCACACGCGGTGATTTCTTTTTCCGTAAGATGGATAGATTGTGAAATAGGGTTGTTTCATACTTATAATAGCATATCAGTATATGAGTGATACCGATGTTATTACTTCATAATTAAACAACTAAATAAGAAGAAGTGGAAGAAGAAATAAAGATGAAAGAATCGGTAACAGACATTACCTCTTCTTTGAAGTGCTTCTTTGAGACCTCCTTTTAGGGTACTAAAATAGGTCTTTGAAGAAGACCAGAACCTATAGGATGTTTATAGGGAAGTGGAGAGAAGAATTTGGCAGGGGTTGGCCGATCTTGAAGGCTCAATGTGGTGTGAGGAAGGGGGGAGGAGGTGCCCTTTTATAAGGGAGGATAGGGGCTCCTTTGGAAAAACTAAAACTATTATTTTATTATAAAGTCAATTTCGGTTTTAAATAGCTCCAAATTGATTTATTTCAAAGATAAGGTGGTTCTGGGTCGAAAGCCTATCATACAATATAATTTAGACAAGTTTAGGGTCCTATTTTAACCTTATCATTTAGATTTAACATTAAGTTAAATAATTTTACTTTTGTCGTGTCTTCATGTGTTATTATACTATAAGGTTAATAAACTTACTATAAGCAGCCAAAGGAACCCCAAGTTGTTTATTATTAATATATATAACCTTATCTAAGTCATGTGGCCGAACCTTGGATTTTTAGGAATAAAATAACAATTACTAATATAATATTGTTTTTAAAAACTATTTTATGTCAATTTTGACACTATTTAGTAATTAATTTTTTCGAAAATCACAATAGAATGATTAGTTCGAAAAAAGTTAATTAAATCAATAATAACATGTCATATTAATCTATAAAATTTGTGGAATTCATGAAAAGTCTCAAATTACTTTTATTTTGGTGTTTATAACATCAATTATGTCAATATTTCATTAATAAGATAATTACTGCATCATCTTTGTGTCATAAATAAATTAAATTATTTAATGTCTAAAAATTACAAATAAAATACCATTATGTAGGAAACCTTCTTAGATTTCTAATGAATATTTATAGTTGAATTTATCTTATGTATAACCCCATATTAAAAATTATTTACTTATTAAACATTGATTTTAACTATTTTAACCCTTCTTTAAATAAATTAATAATAAATGTCCTAATCTAATCCAAGTGGGCCTAAATCGTCATATTTTATTCCTAAGGTTGTTTTTGGTCGAATTACACTTGTCCAATAGAATTAGGACATGTGTTAGGGTAATAATAATATCATTTTTACCCTTAATTACCCTATTTACTTTTAACCATGGTAAACAAAAGTAAAAAGTTACTATTCACCAAAAAATTATTTTCATCTTATTGAACCACATTTTACTTACTGACATCAACCGTGTCTCTCGGAATTTCGAAATTCCACTCAAAGAAGCGGTAAAATTTTGTTTTATGACAAATTCAGTTTTTTTAACTACTACTTAGTGGTTTCACTATTCATAAAAAATTGAATGTTTTTAGAAAAATACCAAAATTTCACCATAGGCTAATTTCGATATTCCGAATCCAAAAATGAAGTTAATTTTGAAAAATAAAATTTATAAAATTTCAAAAAGTGGTTATTACTATTCATAACGGCTAGTTTTAATAATATTTTAATAGCATATCATTGTTTAGTGAAACTCGGTATTGCGTACGACGCAAGCTATATAGGAAGGTCGCGATTTCATGTAAAGCAAGCCATGCAAGTGTTATGTAGAAAAAGATTCCTTTGATGATTTATATAACATAAAAGTCTCGAGTGTTACATTCTACCCCCCTTAAAATGAATTTCTCCCTCGAAATTCGTCACTTTGTAACAAACAGATGAGGATACCTCTCCCTCATCATATCCTCAATCTCCCATATAGCTTCTTCTAATTGGTGGTTCCTCCATAAAACTTTCACCAATCGAGTGGTCTTGTATTGTAGGACTTTTTCGCTATGATCCAGAATCTCTATCGGTTATTCTTCATAAGAAAGATCTTGCTCCAGTGGTACAACTTCTGGGCTGAGTACATGTGAAGGATCATGTATGTACTTTCTCAGGAGAGATACATGGAACACATCATGAACTTGAGAGAGATTCGGTGGAAGCGCCAATCGGTAATCTACCTTCCCAACACGATCCAGTATTTCAAATGGACCGATACATCTGGGGCTCAACTTTCCCTTCTTTCCAAATCTCATAACCCTCTTCTAGGGAGATATTCATAAGAACACTTTATTACCCACTTTAAACTCTAGGTCTTTTCTTCGGTTGTCGGCATAACTTTTTTGTCGAATCTGAGCTGCTCTTATGTGTTGTTGAATAGATCTGACCTTTTTTTTCCATTTCATGAACGAGATCTTGTCCTAATATCTTTCTTTCCCCAACTTCATCCCAGCAAGTTGGAGTCCTGCATTTCTTTCCATAGAGAGCTTCATGAAGAGCCATCTTAATACTGGAGTGAAAGCTATTATTATAAGAAAATTCCACCAAAGGTAGTTGTAGATCCCAACCACCTTTGAAATCCAAAGAGCAAGCTCTCAACATATCTTCTAGAGTTTGAATTGTTCTCTTAGACTGACTGTCTCTCTAAGGATGATAAGCAGTGTTGAAACTCAACTCTGTATCCAGAGTATGTTGAAGACTTCGCCAGAACTTCGAGGTAAATCTCGGATCCCGATCAGATAATATAGAAAGTGGTACTCCATTAAATCCTACCACTTCCTTTACATATATCCTGGCAAGCTAATCCAGAGAGAAATCCTCTCTAATAGCAATGAAGTGTGTAGACTTTGTAAGACGATCAACTATGACCCAGATAGCATTATTGCCTTTGGATGTTTTAGGAAGTCCTGTGACAAAGTCCATAGTGATGTTTTCCCATTTCCATTCAGGTATGGGTAATGATTGTAACATCCCCTTAGACTTCTGTCTCTCAGATCTAACTTGCTGACAAACCAAGCATTGGGAGACATATTCAGCAACATCTCTTTTCATAACATCCCACCAGAAGTACTCTTTCAGGTCCCTATACATCTTCGTTCTTCCATGATGAATAGAGAATGAATAACTATGAGCCTCATCCAACAGCTCCTTCTTTAATTCGGGGATGTGAGGAAGACAAACCTAATTCCTGAACTTTATTATCCCATCACAATCAAGGTTGAATTCAGGAACATTTCTGACCTTCTTTGTAACTTGACATATTCTTTCTGTGCCTCTTTAATATTCACATGTATAGATGGTTGAACATTCATTTGAGAAAGATACAATTTTTCCCCTTTCATTATAATTCCAAGATCCATCCTTTGTAAATCCATAAATATTGGATCTTTTGTGATCCTCATCATGGATAAACTAGCATGGTCTTGTCGACTTAATGCATCTGCCACCTTGTTTGCTTTCCCAGGGTGGTAATGGATTGAGCAGTCGTAATCCTTAATCAGCTCCAACCATCTTCTTTGGTGCATATTCAGCTCCTTTTGTGTGAAAATATACATTAAACATTAATGATCAGTATAAATATCACACCTTTCACCATAAAGGTAATGCCTCCAAATCTTTAATGCAATGATTACCTCAACTAACTCCAAATCATCAGTTGGGTAATTTTTCTCACGGATTTTCAACTGTCGTGAGGCATAAGCTATCACCATATCATTTTTCATAAGAACACACCCCAATCCCTTCTTTGATGCATCACTGTAGATCACAAACCTTTCTCCACTACAAGGTAGTGTGAGCACAGGTGCACTGGATAACCTTCTTTTCAACTCCTTGAAATTCTATTCACATTCCTCCGTCCAAACAAACTTAACTCCTTTCTGAGTCAATTTGGTGAGTGGATTAGATAATCATGAAAAATCTTTCACAAAACGCCGATAATATATATCCAAACCAAGAAAACTTCGGATCTTGGTTACTGTTGTTGGTTTCGACCATATTTCGATAACCTCTGTTTTTGCTGGATCCACATATATCCCCTCTTTTGAGATTATGTGACCCAAAAATGCAACATTTTGAAGCCAAAATTCACACTTGGTAAATTTCGCATAAATCTTCTCCTTTCTCAGGGTCTTCAATATAATTCTCAAGTGATCTTCATGTTCATCCTTGCTCTTTGAATATACAAGAATATCTTCTATAAAGACTTCCACAAACTGATCAAGATAGTCTTTAAATACTATATTCATTAGATCCATGAAGATAGTAGGGGTATTAGTAATACCAAAAAGAATAACTATAAATTCATAGTGTCCATACCTTGTACGGAAAGCCGTCTTTGGTATATCCTCCCTTTTGACCCTTAATTGATGATACATTGAATGAAGATCAATCTTGGAAAAGTATTGAGCTCCGCGTAGTTGGTCAAATAAGTCATCAATGTGCGGGAGAGGATATTTGTTCTTGATAGTGATCTTGTTAAGTTCTCGATAATCAATGCAGAGTCTCATTGATCCATCTTTCTTCTTAACAAACAGAACAGGTGCTCCCCAAGGTGACGCACTAGGGCATATGAACCCCTTATCAAGATTCTCTTGGAGTTGCTTCTTCAATTCCTGCAAGTCAATTGAGGCCATTCTATAAGGTGTCTTTGAAATAGGAAAAGCACCCGGTACGAGTTCTATTGAAAACTCAACTTCACGATTCGGTGGAAGACCCGGTAATTCCTCCGGAAATTCATCATCAAACTCCCATACAACGGGCATATTCTTAATCGTGAGTTTCTCACCAACCATTTGAGATAAATAACCTTCATTTAGCGGAATCAATACCCATAAAATGGAAGAAATTCCCACTGGAAGGTTATGTTCATCCTTGCATCGATAGATGATCATAGATTGATCTGGAATATGAAATGTGACTTCCCTTCTTTGGAAATTGATATGAGCTCTATGTAGAGAAAGCCAATCCATGCCAATAATCACATCAAATTCAACTATAGGAAGGATCACAAGATTTGCAGGAAGCACTTTCCCACAAACATCAATCGGAGAAGAATTATAAACTTTTGATGTGACTTTTGTGCCATTAGGTGTTGTCACAGCTAACTCAACATCTAATTGTTGAGTTAATACGGTGATACCCTTAGAAAATTCTTCAGAAGTAAAGGAGTGGGTGGATCCAGAATCAAATAAAACATTTTCTACATTAGAGTGGATGGTAAGTGTACCTTTCACCACATCATTATCGTACTCCACATCGCTGATCGAAATTGCATATGACATTCCTTTTTCTTTAGCCTTAAGAGTTTTTTGACATCGATCATCATCATCAACCCTTAGATTAGGGAATTTATTGGCATAATGTACCATCTCCTTGCACTTGAAACATTGAAGTGTAGTAGGTTCATTCTGTGTATCCCTTCCTTTGTTTGCATCATTAGACATCCTCTTCCCATCATCGCGGAATTCAAATGACCGATGACCTTCCTTTCAACATTTGAAACATTTACTTGTCCCTTTAAGACAACTCCCTCCATGTTTCTTTCCACACTTTGAGCATAAGGGAAAGCACATCTTCTTTTCAGTGTGCTCTTTAGATTTTCCTTTGAATTCCATTTTCCTCTTCTTATCAAACCCATATGACTAATGGGTTACTCCAATCTCCATCTCAACTTTGAGAGCACATCGAACTATTTTTTTGTAGCTATTGAAGTCCCTTATGGCTAAGGCCCTTTGAAGACTTGGTTTTAAGCCACTAAAGAATCGATCGATCTTACTCTCAGGTTGGATAATAATACCAGAAGAATACCTTGCAAGTCTTGTAAAATTTTCTTCATAGGTACCAATAGATTCATCATCCTTTTGCTTCAGTTGAAGAAACTATTTCTCCATCTTTGTTTGAAGAATACGAGGGAAGTACTTATTGAAAAATAAGTTCTTGAACTCGTCCCATTCCATGGACTCAATTTCATCCCTTTGCCTCGTATTCTTAATAAGATTCCACCATTGATTACCATCACCTTCCAAACGATACACTGTTAAGATTACTTGATCATGCTCAGAACATTGCAGAACTTAAAATATCTTTTCAGTAGTACTAATCCATTGTTCAGCAACTAATGGATCAGTAGACCAGCTGAATGAAGGTGGAAGCTGTCTCATGAAGGATTCAACAGAAATTTTCTCCTTCCTTTGCTCGTTTGGAAGTCCTGCATGATTCATAGCTTGAGGAAGTTGTGTGAGCAAGGCTAAAAGATTTTGAATTCCAGCTCCCATAATGTTTGGTTTCTTAGGGGGACAATCATTGCATTTCCTGTCGCATTCCGCATTAACACGGTTCCTTCGGGTTCCAGCCATTGACTAAAACCAAGAAGAATAGTGTGAGCAACACTAATTATAATAGGAAAACCACATAATCAAGATTAAAATTTCACACTTAAGGTCTTATCCTAGTTTATTCATGGCCATTTCTAAAACACTAAGATTGTGTTCTATGCTTAGACTTATCCTTAGGGTTCTTACTAAGGCTTTCACATCCTAGTTTCCAAAGGTTGACTATACCTTTCCTCTGATATCAATAATAAAGACCCATACTTTACATACATTGTTAATACTTCAAAATTGAAGCATACTTATTACACCATATAATAAATCCATGAAAGGACCGTATAGGTATAGTGTCTTTAGAAACCGGGAAACATAAACAACTGGTTCATAAAGCGTCTACACTGTCTCCCATTTATTTCATCATATCTATAGTCCCTTTTGGCATATATTACTTAATAACATTCTTCCTGACCTGGGGAAAGAAAACATACAAAAGGGTGAGCTCAAATTCTCAGTAAGTGTAAACAAAAGAAATATCAATCACATCATATACATAAGCACGTAACTTTTGGAAATCTTAGCCTGCAAAAGAGATCATAATTTCATAACATGGGATAAATCATAGTAGTGAAATGTAATCCCAATAATCATAACTTAAAACATGAAACTTTGTCTCATACACACATAATCATAGAGAATCATTTCTTATTAGTCAAGACTCATTTCCAAGACTATCTTAGTGGACAAAGTCCATTTCTGAACCGAGTTCAATACTCGTTTCAGTCATGTTTCACTGAACCAGTATAACCTACCATTCCAGCCATGTCTATCTCATGAGATATAAAATCTTTACCCAATGAATTGGAGGGAGATATAGGTCCCAACCATCTCATAATTATACCATTCTTATGTGTGCCACAAAATCATAAATCATACATCATTGCATAACCCATGTAATAATAATGGGAATCATAAACATCGTGACATCATCAAACAATTCATATAAGATAAAGGATTTCATAAAAATATTTCCATCACAACATAATCATATCAATGTAATAATAAGGATAAAAACAGAACCCTTTATTATCTTAGATGGAAAATAATTTTGATAAAACACTTGAACTCCATTCTTGAGGAAAATATCCTTTCTACTTCAAAAACTCTTTTCCTTTATTAACATGTCATACAATTATAAATTAAAAGAAGTTGATTAAAAATAAAAATGAAAACTTGTAAAGGAAGCTTCTTGTAAATACTTTTTTTAAAATCCATTCATGCCGTATAAGTGATGAAAAACATTCTTCTCGTACTTTTGTCAGAAAAGTCAAAAAGTACCTCGTACAAAAAACGACAAAAGATTCCTTTCATATCCTTTACTAAAAACTCACCGAAGGGTAAAATTGGATTTAAAAAATTGTAGGTGGATGGAAATAATTTTACATATTGAGGAAACATGGATTTGGATGATAAAATACACCCCAGTAAATACTAAAGTATAAACAATCTCGGATAAAAATGAGATTCTAATATTTCCCTTACCTTAGGTCTGATATGCTTTGTGCGTGTCTGAACATCCTGTATAATGATTTAAATAATGTTATTAACTTATTCCAGAATCATACTTATTTTTATGATATCATATATGGTCATATTCTTAGTTTCTTAGTAGTAATATTTCATTGCTACTTGTTATTCGGGTGTTTATAACTTTTTGTTCTTATGCGTGTTTTGTCGAATAAATTCTTATTCTTCTCTTTAGGTTATAGATACCTCATTTATAGAATGATATTAGTGTAATATATATCATATCCATTCATTCAATTCATTTATATAATCATTATGAAATGAAGATCATGTAGAACGAGTCGCATCACATCGTGGAGACGGTATTCCATACGTACGCACGAGTGATGATATCGTTCCTATGATTGTGGAATTGTATTGGAGTGTATGTTTACTATTTCAGAATCAGTATCAATTTATAATAGTCATATATAGTCATTATTTGCACCATTATACCCATCCAAGTAAGGTGGTGGTGTAAAATAGATTACACCACGGTGTGGAGACGGTATTCCGTACGTACGCATGCGCGGTGATTTCTTTTCCCATAGGATTAATAGATGGTGAAATAGGGTTGTTTAATACTTATAATAACATATCAGTATATGAGTGATACTGATGTTTTTACTTCATAATGAAAAAACTAAAGAAGAAGAAGTGGAAGAAGAAATAAAGATGAAAGAATCGGTAACAGACATTACCTCTTCTTTGAAGTTCTTCTTTGAGACCTCCTTTTAGGGTACTAAAATAGGTCTTTGAAGAAGACCAGAACCTCTAAAATGTTTCTAGGGAAGTGTAGAGAAGAAATTGGTAGAGTTTGGCTGAGCTTGAAGGCTCAAAGTGATTTGAGGAAGGGGGGAGGAGGTGCCCTTTTATAAGGGAGGAGAGGGGCTCCTTTGGAAAAACTAAAAATATTATTTTATTATAAAGTCAATTTCGGTTTTAAATAGCTCCAAATTGATTTATTTCGAAGCTAAGGTGGGGATGGGTCCAAATAATCTCATCCAATAGAATTTAAAAAAGTTTAGGTTCCTATTTTAACCTTACCATTTAGATTTAGCATTAAGTTAAATAATTTTACTTTTGTCGTGTCTTCTTGTATTCTTATACTATAAGGTTAATAAACATACTATAAGCATCCAAACGAACCCCAAGTTGTCTATTATTATTATATATATATATAACCTTATCTAATTCATTTTTCCAAACCTTAGATCTTTAGGAATAAAATAAAAATTACTAATATAATATTTGGTTTAAAAACTATTTTATGTCAATTTTGACACTATTTAGTAATTAATTTTTGTGGAAATCATAACAGAATGATTAGTTCGAACAAAGTTAATTAAATCAATATTAACATGTCATATTAATCTAGAAATTTTTTTAAATTCATGAAAAGTCTCAAATTACATTTATTTTGGTGTTTATAACATCAATTATGTCAATATTTCATTAATAAGATAATTACTCCATCATCTTTGTGTCATAAATAAATTAAATTATTTAATGTCTAAAAATTACAAATAAAATACCATTATGTAGGAAATCTATTTTTCTTTCTAATGAATAGTTATAGTCTAATTTATCTTATGTATAAACCCATATTAAAAATTATTTACTTATTAAACATTGATTTTAACTATTTTAACCCTTCTTTAAATAAATTAATAATAAATGTCCTAATCTAATCCAAGTGGGCCTAAATGGTCATATTTTATTCCTAAGGTTTTTTTGGTCGAATTACACTTGTCCAATAGAATTAGGACATGTGTTAGGGTAATAATAATATCATTTTTACCCTTAATTACCCTATTTACTTGTAACCGTGGTAAAAAAAAGTAAAAAGTTACTATTCACAAAAACATTATTTCCATCTTATTGAACCACATTTTACTTACTGACATCAACCATGTCTCTCGGATTTTTGAAATTCCACTCACAGAAGCGGTAAAATGAAGTTTTATGAAAAATTCAGTTTTTTTAACTACCACTTAGTGGTTTCACTATTCATTAAAAATTGAATGTTTTCAGAAAAATACCAAAATTTCACCCTAGGATAATTTCGATATTCTGAATCCAAAAATGAAGTCCATTTTGAAAAATAAAATTTATAAAATTTCAAAAAGTGGTTATTACTATTCATAACGGCTAGTTTTAATAATATTTTAATAGCATATCATTTTTTAGTGAAACTCAGTATTGCGTACGACGCAAGCTATTGAGGAAGGTCGCGATTTCGTGTAAAGCAAGCCAAGAAAGTGTTGTGTAGAAAAAGATTCCTTTGATGATTTATATAACATAAAAGTCTCGGGTTTTACAATAACGATAATTGGGCATGAAACTATTTAATCAATCCCTAGTCATTTGATAATTCCATTTGGTTCAAGCCTTGCCTTTTATTAGTGTGACCAGGACGAGTAGCTTATAACTATTTATTTAATTCACTTATGTTATTTTCAATAATCAATGTTCATTCCTTTACCTTCTATTATCATGATAAGGGGTTATATAGACATTCTACCTATTATCTAATTACATTTAATATAGTCAATTCATATACGTAGTATACATTCCAACATCTATTTCACATTTAACTATCATATTAATGAACTTAACTTATGTATTTCAAGTGGTGAGAATATATGGTACTCTACATTTTAAAATTCACATGATATGTCAAACCATTTAATATAAAAAGGGTTACCCTTTGAAAGGTCAATCTAAGAACACCGTAATGGTGGGTCAAACATGTCCAATCACTAAAACAACAAGTATGGAAAACATTACACAGGGGTAAATGTAAAATAAAACTGGTCCAAGAACTTAAACGGTGCTTTGGTTCATTAATCATTTCAAATGGGAAACACAGTTTTTCTAATTCAATTAGGGGAAATGTCCTAAACATGAAATATTTCAAATGCAACATCGAGTCATAAAAAATATCAACACAACAAGCCAAGTAAGTAAAAAAATATATTAACTACTTTTTAGCTTGAAGTCAACACACCTCTACTGTTGGGGTTTTATTAAAAAATCATCAGATTCTTCTTCAAACAATTAATTTATCATATTCATAATCTCATGTATGAAACGTAATGAATTCACATTTATGAGTAATTTAATATAAACACTATACTCCATTAATTAAAATAAGAAATTTGTGATAATAAAATAATCAATGCACTCTTTAAATTAATGGGGAAAATATAGGGACCCTACCTCAAATGTAGACCAATCCAAAGCCATCTAACTCAAGTTTTTGATCAATCATATGCACATACATCCATATATATATACCCTTTACCAAGTTCACGTATTCTCTATGTATAAGGGAATACATACATGGAATACATATATATATATATTTACATACATAATTATATGCATGTGCTCCTTATAAAAATGATCACAACCTACTATAAACAAATCATGGCACCCATAAACACCTTAAGACACTCAAATTAAAGTTTTGAAACAAAATAATGGGTTTATAACCTCACCCTAATCGACGACAGTAAGCCAAATTAAACACATCTACCTCACCTTTACTATTAGATGCCGGAACACATACCCATGAATCCCAAGGATATCATTTCATGCTCTAAAACTGAAAGAACATAAAAAACCAGATCAAACCCTAAGCTAGTATTTTGGAAAAGCTATATCGGGCAATGAGGAATCCCAAATCAGTGAAGAAGTTGGAGGAGTAGGGAAGAGAAACCCATACAATGAATATTTGAGCGGGAAACCATGAGAAATCATGATGGATTGATGGTCGGTGGGGAGGTCGAATGGGGCTCGAGTACATGGCTCAGGGAGAGACCATCTTTGATGCATATCAATTTGAGAAAGAAAGGCTTAGGGTTATGATGGTTTTGTATTATTTTTAATTTATTTTATTTAAATGAAATTATATTTTTAAAACTTGGTAAATTACATGGTTTGAGCTCCATGGTTTTCCAAACCCTTCACAAACTAAATAGTGAATAGTGTGAAGGTACTGCCTCAAAAGGTAGATCGTGTAGGCTAGGTGCATGGTTTGAAATACCTTATGTAGACCATGCACACTACTACTACCTTATTTGAACAATTTCACACAATGTTCTGTAGTGGGATGAACGGTTTTA
Organism: Viscum album; assembly: GCA_963277665.1. Taxonomy (NCBI): domain Eukaryota; kingdom Viridiplantae; phylum Streptophyta; class Magnoliopsida; order Santalales; family Viscaceae; genus Viscum; species Viscum album. The sequence continues at coordinate 1,434,985,918 of OY728140.1, forward strand.
GAAAAACTATATGTGTAATGTCCCAAACACAAACATCCACCTGAACAGTGCTAAATGGGTCAGGTGTTACCACCTTAAGAGAACCTCTCCGAACGCCAAAGGTTTCAGACAAGCGGCGAGGGTGTAAACATTCATATTGGGGAGAATATACCCTCTGAGAAGAAAATAAGGTACTGATCTATGTATAATATAAAATGAGAGACTCTGCAGACTTCATCTAGACCCATATAGAAGAAGAAAAATAAATAATAGATAAACCAGCGGAAGGAATATAGAAACAAGTGAAGTGTAATGAAAACAAAACATCTTTCTCAGAATACTTATAACATCTACTGATACAAAAAAACATGCATCCACAGCAGGTCATACATATCAATAAATAATGGCGACCAAAGATTACCAATAGTAGGTATGAAATAATGTAAACATACTGATACATAATTAATGATAATACAAAGTAAAATCCATCTAGGAACGACCTCAATGTCCATGCCATGTCCATGAAACAGCTAGTACAATCCAAATCTTGAAGCTAATCTATTTCTTACACGTAAATCCATAAAATCTACATGTGTCCCGAAGGGCCCGTGCAGGGTGTGAGAAAAATCTCTGTAGGATACCACCCAATGGTGAACACCTATTATATGTGTTTATGTAGGAATTCATCTATAAGGAAAGTAAATAGCATGATGCACAATGTAAACACAACTTCAACTGGTGCTTAGCAGCCACCAGGGAGCATCGCCTGCTTCGGCCAACGCCGGAATCTCAATCACATAACTGGAACCATGTGCCTCCTGACAATGTATGTCTCATGTAATCACATTCTAAAGGCACACCCAATAAACATCAACCTAGAATCATGTTCCTCATGACACCTCATGTGTCAAGTAATAATGTCCCATAGGCACACCCAAGCAGTAGAAACTTGGTGACATGTTCCTCCTAACACCTCGTGTCTCAAGTACTGAAGTCACATAGTCATGTCCAAATAGTAGTAATATGGTACCATATGCCCCCTGAACCCTTGTGTCTCATGTACTAACATCCCATAGGCACACTAAAACAATTTTAAGGCTCCCCATTATCCATATGGATTCTACGACAAGAACCCCAAAACCATAATCACCTACCGACAACTACGGGCGAATCTACCCACATGAGAGGTCAACCCCACATTATCACAAATTAATCTATGTGAACACAACCCAAATAACGGGTAAGCGGTAATCAATAAATATAGAACCCAAGACACAACCTCTCTAGAACAGCTTTCCTCTGCAACTATGTCACTTAGAATCTGATGGCCTTTCCATCCATGTATCCCAGGACATGCCCAACCTGATAGTCACATGGACTCAATCTGACATCCACAATGCCCAATACCGTGGTCCAACTACCCAAATAATCCATGACAATCCCAACCTGTGATCAATAATCACTCACGAATATCTGATCCATTCCCAACACAACCCAAAGGTTTCAGCATATGAAATATCAAGCATCACATATATATTATCAAAAGAATCAATTTAAACAAGAAAAAAAATTAAACAATTGAATTGCACTTTCTATGTGTTGTCCCATACCATCACTGAGTCCTTAAAAGTATCTAATAACATAATAATGCTTAAATAGTTTAAACTCAGCAGTTTAATAAAAGAAATATATTATATCCATTTTGGCACCCCTGGCCAAAATGCCCCAATTGAGAAACAGCCTCTAAATCAGCATCGCTCAAGCATAACAAGGTAAGGGAATGCCCAACAACATCCAATAAGGCATAAAGTCAATTAAATATAAATAAACATGGGTCTCATTCAATACTCAATATTGTGTTAAAATCCACAACCCCCAAATGACCACAAAAACACAAAACAAGGTATGAACCACCTACCTTAGAATCAAAGACATAGGCACGTCTGATATCGAGCTCCAATTCAAAGCTGATCATCATATACCTATGTTTTCATCAAATCTAGAAAATTCTACTCGGATGGAAACTCCAATGTGTGAGGCAAAAGAACAAAAATGGAATAGGAAATGAGATGTGATGCTCTCCCATATAAACGAATAAAAATAAAAGTACATGGAATGTATTAGAGACTGTACATCGTGTAGTAACTTTTCCTTAATTTGAATTACATGGGTTGTTAGGTCATGACATGGCTTAGATGTGTCACATAGGTCAACACATGGCTAGAACTCATCACATACTCATAAGGAAAAATACCTAACATGTTAAGGAACACTACACACTGTGTTGTAGATTATTTTTACATGGTCACCACATGAAATGTAGTATGTCGGAACTCAGTCATTAAACACCTAAAAAACACACGACATGTACTTTGGAGTACACGAAATGTAACCTAGTAATTTCCAAAACCTCCCATTTTCCCCCCTTTTCTTAAAAAAACATAAAAATAAAAGGAAAAAGGAATATTGTTACCTCAGAGGAAGAACTGGGTTCGTAAAAACTTCCCCCTTAAAGAAATTATTCCCCAAATTTCCCATTCAAGGGTGGTGAAGAAAACTCCAGACTACTCTATCCCAAAACTCATATCATTCAAAGGTCCATCAACCTATTACTCGGACCCATGGTTTTCCTATGATGCATTGTTACCATTGAAATCTATCATGCACCCTCATGTCGTTCCCAAAATCAAAATGTATCTTGCACCGCTTCGGTGTCTGCCTCCATGAGGTCATGCATCCCATGGAGGCTGAAAACAAAACCTCATACATTGTACCTCAAGTAAGAAATATCCTTGAAGTCATGATTCTCACAACACCTCAAGTAGCATGCATCCTCAATGCTCTGATTCCCACATAACCTCAACTATTTTTCATCCTCGATGATCCTAATGCCACACATCTCATATATATATATATATATATATATATATATATATATATATATATACACACATCACGCACTCAAAATGGTTCCAATCCCACTGACCAGTGTCTAGTCAGTCCAAATAAATTATTTGCACCTCATGGACTAAAAATAGACATGCCTCAACAGGCCATTCCAAAAAGAAGTCAAGAAAATCACAGCCAATCCCTCGACATACCTCTGACCGTTGTTGGATCACCAAACTGGTCAGCCTCTAGCAGCTCGATGGTGTTCACTAAGCCGAAAGTATGACTACCTAATGCCTGACTTCCTGCTCTAGTCACCAGCCACTAACCACATAGTTGGATCCCATTTTCTCTGCCACGTCCTCCATCTTCAGTTGAGCCTCGACTACCCTCACCTGGTACTGATCTTGAATAGACCCCAGATGTCATTATCTATCCTAGTCCCTAATTTCCAGTTGTCTGAGAAGGCTGCCTGTAGAATATCTCTTGATGTCTAACCAGTCTACTTGCCCGACACTCTTTTGGAGGCCTATCACACTGAGTCTGGACATGCCCTGGATGCCCACACTAAAATCAAACCCCTAATTAACTACCACGAAGTGGTCTAGCTGAGTCCTTTGCCTAACTACCCTACTAAAACTCATCCAGAACTCACTACCTACTATCTGAACCATCACCTAAAGCCATCAACCGTCTCAAATAGTATTTTTCTGTCATGTTTCCTTTGACTATGAGTTCCTTATTGACTACCTCTGAGAACAAGGTCAACCTGAAGATGTTTACCTACACCTTAATGGTGTTTCGTAAACCATCCTCAAAGCACCTTACCCTCATGGTTACATCACTTACCATACATAGTGTAATGAAAAATATATCAATGAAGGTAGCTACATAGTCCATGACAGACTTGTCACCTTGATGGACGCTCAAAAATGCCTTATCTCTCTATTACCTCGGTTTCCCCCAGAAAAGTGCTCAAAAAACATGTATTTGAAGTCCTTCCATGACATTCCTTCATGTTTGTCAGCATGAACCTTCACATCCCACCAATGCTTCACTGGTCCTCTCAACATGAATTTTTCGAGATTGACCCTCTGCCCTGGAGGCGTCTTGAGCTGCTCAATGTTCATCTACATGCTCTCTATCTAGTTTTCATCCATCTGTGTACCACCCTCACCCTGATAATGGGGTGTGTGCTGCATCTATAACTCTCATGTTTGATATTCCATAGAGGGTTTTCTACCATGTGCGCCTCTTTCGATCCCCTGGAAGACACATACTAGACTAGACTGGAGCTGCTCATCGAGCCACGAACCGAATGCTACTGAACCCAGTTGCTGCTCTGCCTACAATGTATCCTAAGACTGATCTTACCCCTGAGACTATACCTACGGCCCATTCTCTACCTATCCCTTAGGTTTTTTAACCAAAACGTGCTCTTGGAGCACTATACCATCACCCGCCTGACATTCCATCGAGCGATTTCGGAGGAACCCTCTGAATACCATAAATGATCCAAAAACCAACATATATAACAATATATATATATATATAACATAGATAAAGAAATAATTAAAGAGGTAGCACATGAAAACTACACTTACTCTCCCCCACCACAATCATGCCCACGACATCTAGGACTCATGGCCTCCTTACCCGCTCTCAATAAAGCCAAGTAACCTAGTAATTTTGAGCCATGTCTGTCCTGAAAACTATCATTGCCTCAAACCGACTATTGAGTCATCCAATCCAGGTGATCAACATCACCTCAGTCGTAGTATCTGCCTACTCATATATGTGCATGGACCTACTCACACCACATGTAATTTCACATAATTTAATGCGTGGAATATTTCATTGCAATAAACAAGAAATTCTATTATGAATTTCACCTTTCACATTTCAAAAGAATTTAAAGCATGGAAATTGATGTTATTCACAAGGTATTATCACTTCACAAAGAATACGTGTTTATATAAAATTGAGATACTCTAACAATGTGCCCATAAAAATCCATTTAAACACACCTTGCCATACCGGGCCAAGGTCCAATTTCCCCCTCACCTCATTAGGTTAAGGGTCACATATCAAAATTAATAATTATCACAAACCAAGTGATCCACCAAGGTGGAAACCATATAAACTATAATATGAGAAAAAGAAAAATAGAAATTCCCACCCAAGGAAACTTGGTCCATCCCTCGTACCTGGGGCTGGAGGCACCCAAGAAGAAGCTATAAACCCAGTTCCAATAACAACCTATCTCCGCTCTACCATATCCCAAATAGTAAAAATATTAGAAATAAAAAGGTATTATTGATCTCATTGGTAGTCATTCAAACTATACTACTAAATCTCTATCAAGAACAAACCTCTTTGATACCACTTGGTGACGTCCCGAACCTGAACAGCCACCTAAACAGTGCTAAATGGGTCTTGTGTTACCACCTTAGGTGCACCTCCCCAAACACCAAAGGCTTACAACTAGCATTGAGGTTTTAAATAGGAATAGTGGGGGACTATGCCCTCTCAGAGGAAAATAAGGTACTAGTCCGGGCATAATATAAAATGAGAGACTCTGTAGACTTGAACCAAACCCACATAGAAAAATCACAATTAATAGTAGAAAAACCATTCGAAGCAATATAGAAACAAGTGAAATGGAATGAAAACAAAACAACATGCTGACACCACTTATAATATCTACTAAAACAATAAAATATGAAACCATAGTAGGTCATACATAGCAATAAACAATGGAACCCATGGATAACCAACATTACCTGTGAAATAAAGTAATCATGCTAATACAAAATTAAAGTTAAAACAAAGTAAACTCTACGAAGGCATGACCACAAGGACTATGACATATCCATGAAACAGCTTGTACGATCTAGCTCCTAAAGATGATCTTTTTCCAACACGTAAATCCATAAAGTCTACATGTGTTCCGAAGGGCCCATGCAAGGTGTGAGATGAATCATAGTAGGATACCACCCAATGGTGCGTAATGAGTATAAGTGTTAGAAGTCATGCATCTATAAAGAAAGTAAATATTATGATGCACAATGTAAACACAACTTCCACTGGTGCTCAACAACCACCATTGAGCATCAGCTACTTCGGCTAGTGATGAAATCTTAGTTATGTAACCGGTACCATGTTCCTCCAAACACAGTGTGTCTTAAGTACCAAAATCTTGAAGGCATACCCATGAAACAGTAACCCAACACTAAGTTCCTCCTGACACCTCGTGTATCAAGTATCGACATCCCATAGAAATGCACAAGCAGTAGTAACCTGGCACCATCTGCCTCCTAACACCTCGTTTTTTAAGTACCGACATCCCATAGGCATGCCCAAATAGTAATAACCTAGCACCATATGCCCCATGACACCTCATGTCTCATTTATTGACATCCCATAGGCCCGCCTAAACTATCTGAAGGCTCCTCACCTTCCACATGGCTTATATGGAAATCCACCCAAACAATAATCACCTAACTGCATCTATGGGGGGCTCTACCCACACGAGCGATCAAAACCACCTCATCACGGATTCATCTATGTGCACATGACCAAAATCACAGTTGATCAGTAATCACTAAATTTAGAACCCAAGCCACAACCTCACTGTCACCTCATGCCCCTACGACCATGTGACTCTAAATCTGATGGCCTTTCCATCAATGTAACATAAGACATGCCCAACTTGATAGTCACACTACATCAATAAGACGTCCACGATTCCCAATACCATGGTCAAACCAACCTAATAATACAGTTTAAGCCTAAAATGTGATCAATAATCACTCAATAATATTCGGGCCACTCCCAACACAACCCATTACAATTTATGTAATATCAAGCATCAAATATATATAATCAAAGGAATCACTCTAAATAGGAAAAAGAATTTTAAATAGTTGAATTTCACTAGCCATATGTTGTCCCATACTAGCACTGAGGTCTTGAAAGCCTCTAATAACTTAACCATGCTTAAAAAGTTTAAAATCAACAGTTTAATCAAAACAAATTAATTATAACCATTTTGGAACACCCGACCAAAATTCCCCATGTGAGAAACGACCTCTAACCCAGCCTCTCTCTAGCATAATAAGGTAAGGGAATTCCTAACAGCATCCCATAAAACATACAGTCAATTCAATATAAAGTAACATGGGTCTCACTCAATACTCGACATTGTGTTGAAATCCACAACCCCTAAATGACCAAGAAAACACAAAACAAGGTATGGACCCCCAACCTTATACTTGTAAACATAAGAACGTCTGATATCGAGCTCCAATTTGAATCTGATCTTCGTAGATCTATATTTCCATCAAATCTCAGTAATTCAACTCAGATGGAAACTACGGTGTGTGAGGAAAAGGAGCAACAGTACAAGAGGAAATGAGATGCGACACTCTCCCATATAAACAAATAAAAATAAAAGTACATGGTGTGTATTAGGGACTACACTCCGTGTAGTATCTTCTCCAAACTCCGACATACAAGGGTTTCTTGGTCATCAAAAAGAATTGACGTGTCACATGGGTTAACACATGACTAGGACTCAGATGATATGTAGAAAGGAAAATAGATGGTGTGCTAAGGAACACTACACGTTGTGATAAGGAACACTGCATGCTGTGTAGTATATTATTTTTACTTTTTCACCACAGGGTATGTACTAAGTCGGCACTCGGTCAAAACACGCCTAACAAACGCATGGTGTGTAATTGGGAGAAGAAGACATGTAACCTAGAAATTTACAGAACTGCCTAGTTTTCTCCCTCTTCATAAAAAAAATAAATATAAAATGAAAAAATGAAGGCTCATACCTCAAAGGAAGATCCAAGTTCTTACAGTGTGCTCTATTCAGCCTTCAAATCCATCCATTTTGGGGTCTGGCGCTCCCAAAACTCTTAAAGACACCTAGAAAACATTTCAGGCTTTCACCAAATCCCTAAAACATTAAATCAAAGGGTTCAAACTATAATAATTTTTTGCCAATTCATGGTTTTATATTTGGCCCATTTAGTATACAAAAAAGTTCAAAAGTCTTCTCATTTTAGTCCAGTTCAAAAACATGTGACTATATAATATCCTTACCATAAAACTTCTCATCCATGAGAATACTTCAAAAAATACAAAAAAATAACCCATCCTACAAGGCTCGTGAAGTTTCATTAAAACTGTTGCATTTTATTTACAATTCTTAACCCACCTTTAAGAACTTCTTATGAATTCTGCACTTAAGTCATTACAACCCAATCCAATATTCACTTTCCAACTAGAACATTAAAATAGTGCTTGCACGATCTTGTTAAGATAGAGACATTATCATGTCATTATCTCAATAAACATTTTTCTGATTGTTCCACCACTACTATTCTTAAATTAAGGAAGTGTTCAATTCCAATCCATGGTACCTCCATCGTAGTAATTTTCATACAATGAATTCCTCTAATCTTCCTAATGATGCTCCTAATGATATTTCATTAAAAAATAATTGTCGAATACCAATAAATCTTACAAAAAAATGGTCACACAAGATTTCTTAGAAGACATTGACGACCTTAAAACAACACTGACCTATTACTAAAAACATTCTCTTAAAATGGTTTCATCACCAACAATCTACATGTAACAAGAGATAGATAATTAGTAGAGCCACTGGGATGACTTATCTTGAAGATGTCCAACTTTGGAAGCTAATACAATTCAAAATGAACATATAGAGTTCCTAATTTTGTCCAAGATGTTCCTTCTTGGTAACCCGTGAATCACTCAAGACTTACTAAGCCTCGATCAGAACCATGTGTCATCATGAAACATTGAGAAAACTCACCCAAAAAGATCAATAGCTTAAATCTTTAGCACAGTGTATGACCAATGCTCCCTTAGTGTGTCTATGATGACTTCAAGATAGGGGGAATGCTCGTCACTTATTAGAGTACCCTATGTAGAGAATGAGTATTGAAAAGAAGTTTCAAGACACTACCATCATATTAAAGATGATGTGATTAGTACGACCTCTAACCAATAGTACATAGCCAACCACCAACAAAGACATGTTGTCCAGCAAGCACTGACACGATTTAATATTATCAAGCTTCAAGGGCATTCAATCATAAACCAACCATTTCCCAATGTCCCACATAAGGCGTGACCCTTCTACATGGAATGACACATTTACTGGGTTTAATGCAACACTCCCCACCATAAGAGTTTCCTAGTCATAAAAAAGAATGAAAACCATCCTTTCACAAATATGCTAAATAAAAACAACTAAAAAATGTGTGACACTCCTCAGACCCATGAACACTGTCTCAAGAAATACCAAGAATGAAAAACCAATTAAATCAGCATGTTAAAACATATGATTCTTTATAAAATCCATCCCAAGCATTGGGATGAATCTAATTCTTTAATGCTCGGGTCACACTTCCATGGAGATGGCCTGAGGTTGCACTCAAAAACACAAGCCTTTACCCCACCATAGTATTACCTCATAAGACAAAATACCAAGATGACTACAAATCAATTCGACCATAACCAAGGAAAATAAATAGTTAAATGACCTAAAAAGCAGCCAAACATGCTCGAGGCATGTACAAAAATCGTAAACTGAGCATTACCCGATACTCACCCCCATATAAAGGGTCATAGATACCATGACCACCCATTCGAACAAGGGATTCATTGGAAACTGAAAGTCCTACTAGGGAAAAAGTCACCAAAATGGAACCAAATGTCATGAAATTCATGAAACAAGATAGTCCCTGAAATTCTAAGGGTGCTACTTACCATAGGCTACCCCCTTAAGAAGCACAAAAGTCGACCCAAGCACCGGGTCATGCAAATAGAAATCACTGGGCTCAAAAGTTTATTATCAAGACATTGATAATAAAACAATGCCTATAAAAAATTCTCTCACTTCCATTTCAAGGAAACTCAAATGAGAACTCAACCTACCCGTATACGAGGGTTTTAAATAGAGTACACTACTACATGTTTTATTTACAAGCCCTTTATATTGAATCACATTTAATCATTAATCATCGTAATATTCAATCAAAACATCATGCACCATTTTTCAATGCAAAAACTCAAGGTACTTGATTTTTAACCAACTCCCCGAAGGAAAACCAAGAAATTATAATAAAATTCCTTTTAAACAATTAAAAATTCATAGGCATACCTTCATTATTAGTCAATTGAAAAAAAATCCTTTTTAATAGATATATTGACCTAAAATTGTCCCATTTTATCCAATCTAGGTTCATCCAAATGCAACCGAATATCAGTTGTCAAGCCATTAAAATTTTAGTCAACCATATCAGTTCAACTCATACAAACAATTCCCAACTGACTAATATGGTTCAGTTTGATTTAGGCATTAACCAATTCATTTTAGATTAAACCAAATTCCTCTTATGTTTATAACCATTTCAAATATAACAAGGTCATTATATTTAATACGGGTTTCCATTTCCAAATTTAGGACGCACCCGTACACTGCATAAATTAAATATTGTATACCATTTATCCTACCAATCCCAATTCAGAATTTAACATGATCACATCCAACTCTATAAAGTTACCATGCACTTTATAGTTGGGCACTTGTCACCATTTAATCATAAACAAATTACATTAGTGTTTTAATTATCATGGCCTATTACAATGGTTTGAATACATGGGTTACCTTTTCCTAGCTATAAGGCATCCCTACAACTTATAACTAAAAACTGGATTCTATTATAATCAAAACTATTTAATTTAACAAAATCAACCAATTATATATCAAAGAATGTTATCATGTCCCTATAAGCATCTAACACATAGAAAAATGATTAAATCACATAAGCATGGAATTTTAATCACAAAAACATGCCATAATGACCAGTAAATAGAAGATTCATTCTAATTAATTAATTCAACAGGTATAAATCTAAGCCTGCCATAGCACACAAGGTGAAAAATCTGATCAGCAGGAAACCTGAAATGAAACTACTTGGCATGACACTATGCATGTAATGATAATTTCCTATGTTCCTATTAGGATACATGAAATGTTTCATCCATTCCATAGAATGACAAGGGTAAAATTCATAATTTTAGAAATCATAAGCAATGAAAATTAAATCAATCACTCTATGTGAAATCATATCAACTATAATAGAAAACAACATGAACATCAACCCTATCCATGGCCACTTGGTCAGTTCTCGTATGTGGGGTGATCAATCCCAAGAAATTATATTAACCAAACATTGTAACATTCCTAGTATCCTATCTACAAAATCAAAATAGTAAGATAAAGGAAAAAATCCAACCTCTTATAATACCACTTTGTAATGTCCTGACTCAGATTACCACTAAACTGGTAGCTGGAATGGTCGGTCACATGGCCTCAAGGATGTCTCCCCATACACCGGGGGCTACCGACTAGTAGTGAGGGTCTCGAAATATGATAGTGAGAAGATTATACCCTCGTATAATAGATTGCATAGTGGAAAAATAGTATATAAATAGAATGAAATATAGAAATAAATAAAGAAATAAATGACAAAACAGTAGAATAATAATATAATATTTGAATATTAGAGTCCAACACCAATATACAACCTTACATTTATGTCTAGATGACGATGATGCATGAGCTAAAATAGTGAACAAAAAACATTATTTACAACAAAATACAAAAATAATGAAAAAATAGAAAAGCCTCATGAGTGATCTCTATGAGGATCCCAAACTCCATCTCGGTCCTTTGCTCCTAACTCATAATTACAATCAATATAGCAAAAAACCTTGATCCTGAAAAATTATAAGGTTTACTCAAGTACCAAGGGTACCTGAGTAGGGTGTTAGATTATAATCTCATTAGGCTTTCACCCACTGTGTCTAGACCAATCCCAATCATGAAATATAAATAAATGGTGTGAAGACATGTATATACAAAGTAAAGTAGTAAAATGTAACTAAATACCAAAGTACATGCTTCAGCCCTCACATGGTGTCTAAACATGTTACCAGTTCATTGTTTGATTATTACAAGTTTATAAATAAGTTATATGTTAACAATAGTGAAGGATCCAAGATGTAACAAGGCTACCTGTAATGATGTCTAATAATGAAGTTCCATGGAATTTACTAAGGAAATTTAGAACTCATGGGTTGCCAACTTAGTAATAACTTCATCTTGGATACAGGTAAGAGTGTAATCCAAGGATTGTAGTCCAAGGAATTCCATAATGAGACACCTACTGAATTTGAGGATTTAATCTATGGTAAAATGCAAAAAAAAAAAGAAATGACTGGGTCTAATGGGCTTTATCCATGGCGTCTACTTGTCAATGATGGATCCAATGAGTGTATCTAAAGAATTCTATACTGGGGTAAGAGTGTAATCCAAGGAGCATCATCCAAGGCATTCCATAATAAGATTCTTACTGATTCCAAGGAGTTCATCCAAGGTAAAATGGGGCTAATCAAATACTGGGCTTGATGGGATTTAACCATGGCACCAACTTGTCAATACTAGAACCAAGTAGTGCATCCAAGGCATCCTGTATTTATACACGAGTTGTCCAATTGTTTCATACCCGATATCCATGTTTAAAAAAGGATCACGTTCTAAGTGGGTCACAACATAAGCAAGTTGTATCCTTGAATTCAAAATGGGGTTCATAATTGATCATGACATTCCCTCAGAAATCCAAGGAGAGCTCGAGTCAGGCCACTATTATTTTGATAATGAATTCATATATAACTCATATGGATAAATACATTACCATTCATTAGTATGAAAAGGTTAATTATAAAGGAAACCATTTAATCAATTCATAATCATTCGATAAGTCCATTTTGTTCAAGAATTTCCTTTCAATAGTATGACAAGGCCATGTAGCTTTTAAATATTCATTTAATCCATTTAAAGAATTTTCAATAATAAATGTTCATTTCGTTACCTTCCCTTAACAAGGTAAGGGGTTCTATGGACATGCAACCTATTTTAAAATTAAATTTAATATGGTCAAGTCATATACATACTATACTTTCCAACATCCATTTCAAATTTAATTATCATAGTGAAGAACTTTACTGAGGAAGGTCAAGTGGTGAGCATACATGGTACTTTCCCTTAATCAATTCCCAAGATAAGCCACACCATTTAATATAAAAAATATTTCCCTTAGAAAGGTCAAGCCAAGAACACCGAAACGGTGGATCAAATGTTTCCAAACACTAAGATGAAATGTATTAAAAACATCACACATGGGTAAATCCAATCTAAAATTGGTCCAAGCACTTAGATAGTGCCCTTGGTTAACTAATAATTTAAAAATAGAATCGTGTTTTCTAATTACATTATGGTCCATTTCCTAAACATTGCATATTTCAAACATAGCATCATGGCATAAAAAATATCAATACAACAAGCCAAGCAACTATAAAGATCTATTAACTACTTTTTAGCTTTAAGATAGTGAACCTCTGTGGGAGGGATTTTGTTATAAAATAATCACATTGATCTTTAAACAATTGAATTATCATATTGAGCATATCAATCGTGAAACATACTCAATTCAAATTTTATATGCATTTAATCTAAATACAATGAAATATTAATTAAAATAAGGATTGAGTGAGAATAAAATAATTAATTCACTCTTTAAATTAATGGGGCAGAGAGGGGTACCCTACCTCAAAAGAAGACAAAGCCAAAAATTTATAACTCAAGCTTCCAACCACTCACATGCACATACATCCATACATATATACCCTTAACCTAGTGCGTGTATTCCCCATGCCATGATGGAATACACACATGAAATATATATATATATACATACCTATGTAAATGTGTGCAATCCTTCTGAAAATGATCAAAACCCACTATTAAAATATCTTAAAACCCATTAACACCTTAAGACTATCAAATTAAGGGTCCAAAACAAAAAAAGTGGGTTTAGAACCTTACCCCAATTAATGGAGGCAATCTGAACTAAACCCATCTACCTCAACTGTGGTGGGGGATGTCGACACACAGACCCAGTAGTCACGAGGAGGTCTTTGTAAACAGTAAATCCAAAAAAATCGAATCAAACTCTAAGCTAGGGTTTCGATTGAGCTACACTGGTTGAAGAGGAATCCAAAATTGGACAAAAAATGGAAGGAGAAAGGAAGATAAACCATTTCCCTGGATATTTGAGTAGGAAACAATGAGAAATCAAGATGGATTTAAGGTTGAGGAGAGGCTAGAAGGGGTCAGCCACACGGCCAAGGTAGAGCCCCTATTGGGTGCATAAAGATTTGAAAGAGAGAGGGTGAGGGTTATGATTGTTTTGTTTTATTTTGAATTCAATTTATTTAAATTAAATTAGATTTTTAAAACTAGGTATACTACATGGTTTGACCTTCATGGTTTTCCAAACTGTGCACAAACTGTATGGTGAATAGTGAAAAGGTAGTCTCAAAAGGCATATCGTGCGGTCTAGGCACACAACTTGGAACATCATGCTAAACTTGTGCACACCACCACTTCCCTCTTTGAACAATTCATCATAGATTCTTTTAGTTGGTTGCATGAATTTAGAAAATTGTGCACCCTCTATAACATTTCAAAATTGTGCTTTTCTGGGACTGGAGCTCTCAGAACACCTCGAGCCACCTGGGAAACATTTTGTTCCTTCACCCTAGACAAATAAAAATAAATTGATGATTTATAGCTCTTAGAATGCCATTCATAGGCTCATTTTTAAATTATTCCCATTTAGTAAATGAAAAAGTTTTAAAAACATCGCATTTTTGTCCAGTTCAAAAATACAAGACTCTTCATCCTGCATAATGAACTAGTATCACTCTAGAGGAACATGAATAACACTACTCAAATAATGCCTCCTTGAGTAAATATAATTTAATGCATGATATTTGAATATCTTATATCTAATCATATAGTGATCTATTGATCTCGTTATCGTCATGTCTTGTGAAGACATGTTCACATATCATGCATACTAATGAAAAGTCCACTCTAAAGAAAATGAATTCAAAAAACATATTTCACAAGAATTCAAAAATATTTAAAATCTCGGAATAACCGTTTCACATGTTTTTGAAATTCGGTATGACCTTCTTTGGACCTCCTTGATTTTTTCTGGATGAAAAAAAAGTTAAACATTATAAATTAAAATGTTCTTAAAATATATATAAAATGTGAAACTATTAGAATGCTGGATACATCTCATTTTATATCATTATAAACTGATGTACAATAAATATTAAAATGATACTAACAATTTCAAAAATAAAAATGGTTTATAAATTTTCTTACATTAATGTCTAATAACAATGTTAATTGTAAAAACTTCTCAATAATAAATGGTGTAAATGTATACATTTTTATTTTAAAGGTTCCCAAATGAAAATATGTAATGCACTATTATTCTGCAGTGAATTCTTCTTATTATATATTACTGGAACCTAAAATAAAATGTGTTCTTTAGTGAAATAATGAAATTGTAATACACTAATAAAAAATGAAAATGTGTTCATTATTTAGTGAAAACATGAACAAGAAATATACTGCTATTCTATAGGGAATTATTTTTCGAAAATGAAAACCTGTTATTTCTTTATTGATATAATAAACATATAATACACTTTTATTCTGTACTGAATTATTAATATTAGATATTTGGTGAATTTATTAAAAATGAACATGTAATACACTATCTGATATTTCATTAAATCCATATTATTAGATATTTTAGGTTCTAAAATGAAATCATATTCTTTATTTATTGAAACAATTACCCATATATATAGTATTTCAAAATTAAAACTGTATAAGTGGTATATATTGTAATTTCATTTCAAAATAACATGTGTAAATAAAATATATTTTTATTAGTCAAACCTCTATTAACATTAAAAATTAAAATGATTTTAATACAAATAATTAGATGTGTAAATATGATTTTAAAATATTAATAAATTTAAAGTGAATTGAAAATTAAAAAAGACATAGTATACCGAATAAATTTTATACAAAATTATTATTGAAATAAAAAAACTTCATTAAATAATGGATGAACTAAATTGATGTAAAAAATAATCATTACATTAAATGAACTATAAATGTATAGAGGAAAATCTAAATAATTTGATACCATACAAAAGTTTAGTTAAAAGAGATTTTTATTGTTTTCCTTGAAAATAATTCTAAATGTGGATTTTGTTATGTGGATGCAGGATCTAGAATAGTTTTACATATCAGTAATAACCTTTAAGAGGGTGTATTGTGTATTAAATAAATCATGACCTAGTGCACTAAAAATATAACTAGCTGCACACCGGGATAGGAACTCCTATGTGATATTATTTGGTTAATCATAATCTATTTATAAACCACCATGAAAGATTAGTTTAATAGTTACTTTAAGGTACTAGGTTGAGTAATATAATATATCCAAACTTAATGTAAACTAGGTTGAACAAAGAGATTCATAGTATTAACCAAGTGTTTCATTATTCAAATGAAAGTATAAAACGTTGAAATTAAGGTGTCATTAAAGAATACAACTTAGAATTGATCATTAATAGTCATATGACCATTTACTTTGACTATATTGATAACTATTTTGGGTAATAATATTTGGTTAAAACATGATCAATTAAAATAAGCTGAGAATGGAATGTATCTAGAAACTAATATGTATTATAACTTAATAACATATAATACATAAATGACTAATAATATTGGTACAAACATACTATGATGGAAAATTAAAATTTCTTATTCATACCTAAGGTGGTGAGGTTGATATATTATTAAAAATTAAATTTAGATACTCTCAGATATTTTTATAATCAAGCAATATTAATCAATGATATTCCAGTATGGGCAAAAATTTATTAGGGTTATGTGAAACATATAAGGATTGTTCATTAATATTATTTTGATAAAGGTATGGAAACATGTATTAAATTATATTAATAACCTTGAAATATGATTTTATGAAAAGGTTATATATTTTAAGATACCTATTGAAGAACACATTGTTGATGCATGGACAACTATTAGGTTGAAGATATGTAAGGACCCTAACCATAGTAGCCCAACATCATTGGTTACTTTTTACATTGGAATATTTTACAAGGAATCATATTCCCAAGGAATGAATAGTTTATTAGTTTTGTAAAAAATATAAATACTTGAAATCAACATTATAATTTAAGACATAAAATACACAAAGTGTTTTATTTGATAATTCTATTATTCCCCTTATCATATCCATGTACATCCATCATAAAACACTTACTCGTATCTTGGGGAAAATAAAACAGAAGAAATGGGTGATCTCAGATGATCAGTAAGGGTAGTAATACAACAGAATATGTTATGAATATATAATCATAATAAATATGGAAATGAAAATAATTAAAAAAATTCATTTAATCAATATTTTGATTGTAATATGGAAGAAATAAAGGATAATAAAATAATGCCATATAAATTATCACATGAGCAAGAAACTTATCCATTCATATTATAACTAATCATATAATCATAGAGACCTTAATAAAAGATATAATAATAATATAATACATAATATCAAAAATCTAAAATATATTTTCAAGACCTTTCATAAGACATTTTAAATCATTGGGTAGAATCCCATCTAATTTTCTCAACTGATTTGTCCCATGGTACTTATTGATTCGTCAAGGGGTTGTCAAAAACTTGTCCCCACCAACAATTTACAATGTACAATTAATTCTTCATATGAAACGGTTGAATCATAATCTGTATAGACATTCTTAAAAAAATAACATCTGAAATTTTAATACTTACCCTAATAAAATAAACATAATTAGAAACAATTTAGAATAATATGGTGAATGCTAATAAAAGTGTACATCCTCATTAAAACTGATCATAAACCATCAAAATAAATAATAAGGATGATATAAATAAAACATTACCCAGTAGATCATAATTATAATTAATGGTTGATATCATCGATGAATAGAAATACCATAAAAATAGAAATAAATTTTTTTTTTGAGGAGAATAACCTTTTCACTTTGAGATTCACCTGTTAAAACAAAACATTCAAAAAATATTCTTAAAATAATTTTCCATGAAAATAATATTATAAAATTTTTTAACTAATATGTTAAATATTTAGTGGTCATTGTTTAATAAAATATTTTTCATATTTTATATGTTAAAAAATATATTCCTTTCACATTTTTAGTAAAATCCAAATGGACGTTGTTTGGAAAATTACATGAATATTACTTTAAAATTTTTTAAAAATAATTTAAACATGGGTAAAAATGTGTTTAATAAACTGTTTCAAAATTATTAAAAACATTTTGGAAGTAATGTTTATAAAATATAGATTTTGATGAAAAAATATTTTAGACCCAAGAGAGAAATATAGTTAGATTATATTAAAAACATTTTCTCATTAAATTTTAATACAAAAGAATAGAAAAATTGTACATTAAATTAAAAAAATCATGAATAACCATCATATAATAGAATATATTTATTTTAATATATAAATATAATAGATCTCCCACAAAAGATACTTAAACAAAAACAATACTAAATAATGATAATATTGTGAAATAAACCCTTAACACTTTGGATATTTTTAAGTCATATACCCCAAAGAAAGAAATAAAATGAAATGAAACATTAAATAACATGAATATAAATATACTCATGATATATCATATCAAAATATTCATTATATACACCACATAATGGAATAAGTGGTGAATATGGCATATGTCTTTTGAAAGTAAAAGTGAGACAATAAACACTCACCTCAAATTTGATTTCTTTCATACATGTTCATACCTCATGTAATATAAATATAAGTTTCTTATAAATATATTAAAGAAAAATAATAATATATTTCATATCATATATGATTTAATTATAGTCTTCTTACACATTTTTATTTACAATTCATTGTTAAAATCAATGTTTCTAGGGATAATTGCTTTATTTTTTATGTATGTTTTAGTCTTGTAATTTTAGTCCTTTTAATTTGATCAATGTTACATAATATAAAATATTTCAGTCATGATATATGTATAATTTATATTTATTATATATTTTTTATAGTAATTTATGAAATTTAAAGATAGAAACTGGATTTCACCATTCATGGAGAAAGTAGGTCATACAAACACATGTACAATGTATCCATTTTTCCTGATGTATGGAGAGAAATGAATATAAATATAAATTAAACAGTAATGAATCAATATAATTTTATAAATAAAATTTTTATTAATAAAATACATCCTAATTAACATTCATTTAAAAATAAAATAAAATAACATTTCACACAGCTATGTAGAGGTAGTAGTCCACACGTACAAACGAGCGAAATTATTGTTTTCAAAATAATTAAAAGGTAAGATGTTATATATTATATTATATTTATATAAGTATTTTAATATAATAAAAATCTTGTATATTAATTAAATTTAACCTTATTACCCTTCCTTTAAAGAATAAGAGAAAATTGAATAACATCACTTCGTGAGAAGGTTGTCCACCGCACACACGAGTGATACTATTCTATACCATGTGGAATAGAAAGTAAGTAGGTATATGTGATATAATAATTCCATAAGTATAATAATTTCATAAATATCATATAAATATGTTAAGTATATCCTTATATCCATTACTGAAAGGTGGTGATGGAAAATGAATTAAATCTGTTCATGATGCGGTAGTCCTCAGTACAAACAATCGACAGTTTTGTTTCTCATTTAATAAAAGTGGAGATGAATCTATGTCATTTAATTAGAATAACAACATCATATTATATATTATATACTAGTGATATTATATTATCAAATTTTTATAATGTTTGTAGAAGGTGGAATAAAAAATTAAATAAATAATCACATTTAAGAATTTCACCTCTTCTTCAGAAAGCCTCTTTAAATTTATATATAAATATTTAATATGAGGGAGTAATAATGACAATAATGCCTCCATAATGTGGGAATTTAACTAAGGAATGTATTTGGGAATTTATTGGTTTATAAAAAAGGTTTTTTTATGTGTGAATAAGAAGAGTAGTTGGTGTCCTTTTATAACTAGGGGACGACACAAATGGAATTTTTTAAAAGATAAAGTGACACCCACAATTTTCTCATTCCAAAGGCCTATAAAATGGGTAAATTATAAAAAATTTAGTTTATAAGGTACAAAAAGTTCCATAAAACTATTTTTTACAAGTTTTAGGTTATTTTTAACCCTTATCTTTTACATTTAACACCCCCTGGTAAACACATTTTTACCTTTACTATGGTAATTAATTTTTAATATTTTAATATTAACTTTGGTAAAAAAATTATTTTACCTTATTATATAATATAAATTATTATTATTTCAAATATATATTCCATTTTATAAAATTAAATTTACATAATTGGAAGAATTCAATATAAAATTAAATTTTATACGCAATGAAAGAGAGATTTTCAAAAGAGAATACTCTCATAAGTATTTAATGTTTTAATATCAAAATTAAATATAAAATTTATTTCAATGACATAATTTGGTTAAATTTTTGTAAAATATAACTAATTTTACTTTAAAACCAATAATAAATATAATTTATCATTTTTAATAATTTGAACAAAAAGGTAGTTTTCAATAAAAACGAGTATTTATCACCATTCATCAAAAAATTGTATTCAAGTAAAATTATTAAAAATTAACTCAATAATAATTTTTAATATATATTTTAAAAAATATTGTTTCAAATATAATGTATAAATTTGTTCAAAATTATTTTTAAATTCTGATTTTAAAGTGTAGATGTTTCTCTTTTATTAAAAAACAGTTTTTCAGAAAACATTTCTTTTTCATTCAAATATTTATTTTTTATTTATAATCAATATAAAACCATTGAATTTATTTTATACATATATAAGAAATATAATTTTAATAATATAGTTATTACTATTCATAACCTCTATCTTAATAGATAAGTTATATTGGTCATGTTAAAATAATAATATTTTAATAGAGTATCATGTTTGGTTAAAACTAAGTGTTGCATGCATTGAAATTTATTGAACAGATTTATTTTTTAAAAAATAAATATATAGAAAATTATTAGGGTGTTAAGTTATATTCTAATATTTGGTTTTTTTCTCATATACCCTATTTAATAAGATTTTTCTATGTTAAATTCTCATGATGTTACATTATACCCCATTAAATAAATTGTGTCCTCACAATTTAATCTTGATCTTAGTAATCAAGGGTTTTACATTTGAAAATAACATTCTTCAAATACCACATCATGAGAAGGTTAAATAAAAAATTCACATCATAAGATATAAAGGGTATTATGAAGGTTATTTTGAATAATCACATAACTAGGTTTCCATGTAGGGGAACATAGGTGAGAAATGAAGATGTGGACATGGAAGAAAAGCGTAATGTCAAAATAAAAATGAAGGGTGATAGAGGTTATTGATCATAATAAAGTGAATGATCAATATAAATTCAACAACTACAAAACCATAAATATTTAATAAGTTAAAATAACATTGATTCATCACATATAATGGTAATAATATAACATTTTTAAGATATTTTTTTTAAATATGAGAGGTTAATTTACCATATAGAATAGGAACATATGGAAATATACTTACTTGGAATGTATAATTTAATCATTCAATAATTTATATCACAATCTCATACTTTTTCCAATGTTTTAGTATTCAAGATAAAGTGTTCATACCTAATGCACTAAAATTAAAATTTACCAAATTATTAGCTCAATAAAAGAATGATAAGTGTCCCCTCCTATCTATAGATATATACTAAGACCGCAATCATTACAGAAATTTTTCCAATAACAACCAAAGATAGAATTAATACATTCTATAAATATTTAAGGTTAAGTCTCATCCAAAATATTTCTAACTAAATTTTTAAGTAATATCACTAAAATCAATATCATTTCACAGAAACTATAAAATGTTTCTTAATGTCACATTTTAAATATGTGAATACCTTGATCATCATAAAAACTTAAGGAAAAAATTTGTTATTTCAAAAATAAAATAATAGTTTTGAAAATATATTCTATAAATCCAAACATGTAGTAAACCTGAGAAACGATAACATAATCCATCAAATTACTAACCAATTTAATGGTCATTAATAATGTACCATAAATGTATCTTTGTCATTATTATGTCAACATAAGGAATATATTAAGTTATATCTTCCCCCAATCACATATTTTTGAAATAGTTCAACATTCAAATGAATCACTTTTCCTAGTCCTCATTACCATTCTATGTATTCTCTCAAATCCTTAAAGAAAAAGTATTGCAGTACAATATTCATAAATTTTAAAATTATTACACCCAAATATTATTTCATAATATACTCTTATAAGATAATTATTAAATCCAAACCCAAGAAAATTAGTATTTCTACTTAATTATTAAACCATTAACTAGGGTTAATCATCTTTTATTAAATACTTAATTATTTTCATATGTCATTTGTAGTCTCTTCATCATCAATATTATAAATATTAAATATACAGAAAAGTTGATTCTATTAATTAGTTTTTTTCCAAGGACATTGATTTTAATAATTCCCATAAATTCCACATTTAAAACATTTATTCATCGATAATACCTTGGGTATTCCATTATTCCCATCCATTAAAATAAACTAACATTTCATTTTTTCCCAAAAATTACTTTTATTGTGTCCTTATTTTCCACACATAAAACTTTTTTATATTACATTTAGACACTCTACTTGGAGTCTCATTCAAAATTTCTAACATAAAGTAAATCAGACCATCTTTCCATCATTGTCTCCATTATTCAATATGTTTGTAGACTTTATCATTATCTTCTATGGTGATTATGTAATTTGGATAAGTTGATGGTTGTTGGTCATATATTGTAATAACTGATTAGTTATAATCACAATATCCTTCACCCAAATAATCGTCTCATTTAGTTATTTATCAAAACATTGTCTATCATGTTCAATATTATCCTAGTTCTTTCTGGTTCCATTCATTGACTAAAACAAAAAAATCAAAGTGTGAGAAACACTAAATATAGTGTAAAATCACATAGTCATTAAGAATCGTTTATAAGATTTATAAATAATAAAAAATTCTTTTCAGTCTATGACATCTTATTTTCTACCTTGGTTATTCATGGTTATCATATATTCAAACCCTTCATTACAGTTCATAAATAAAAAATAAATTAACATAAGAATATCCCCTAGGGACTGTCAAACCAAGTGCACAGTAATACATATTTTCATGTACCAGTTAACAGTTCAGTCAATTGAAACACACCTTTTTAGAGTTTTTACCCCTATGTACATTTGTTCGAGAACAACATCTACTTTTAATATCTTGTAAGGGATATATTTCTAATAAAAACAACAAAATCTAAACCTTACCAAAACATTAGTATGTTATTATAAACATATCCTAAATGGATATCATAGGGTTATATTTATCTAATTTATGTTTTCCTAAATCTAGTTCTCAATATTTCTACAAAACATACTTTGATTCCAACTATTAACACCTCAACCCCGGTAGCCTAGAGTCGGTGGTTACTTTATTATATTAGCATAAGATATAGTGAATTACATCACAAAGGACCGAATAGTTTAGTAGTTTTGGGAAACTAGATATATACATGAAATTAAAATTATAATTGAAAACACAAAACACACAAAGTGTTTTCATTGATAATTCCATTATTATCCTTAGCATATTCATTCATATCAATAATAAAAAACTTCTAGGTATCCTAAGGAATATAAAACATAAGAAAGGGGTGATCTCAGTAAGGTAAACATACAATGAAATATATCATTAATAAATAATATAAATAAATATTGAGTGTTAAATAAATGATCCACATTCCATTTAATCAATAAACTATGTATATAATGGCATAAATTAATGATGATAAAATAAATCCATATAAATAATCTAATGAGATCAATATGTATCCATATATTTTATAACTAATAGATTATTGAAATGGAAGTTAAAAACATATCTCACAATAAAGAATACAAAATTTCAAACATCTAAAACATATTTTCAATACCTTTCACAAGATATTGTAAATATACGGGTAGAAACACATCTAATTTTTCCATGTTATCTGTCTCGTGAGACCTATCGATGCATCAAGGGGATATCTATAACAGGAAACCACCTTCCTCTTACTAATTGTAATGTATTTATCCTATTAAAGGGGTGAAACATAATTAGAAAACCCATTATTATTTAAAATATATCATATTAAATATTAATACATAGCCAAATATAATAATCATAATCATAAACCATCCAAAATAATATGGTTAATGGTAACAAATTGTACATACTTGGTCAAACTGCTCATAAACCACAAAAATAAATAAATATTATAATATCAATATGAAATATACCCATGGGATCATAATTTTAATAAATGTTTTATGTTTTTTATGAGTATAAATACCATAAAATTTCATTAAACATTCTTGGGAAAATAACCATTGGACTTTTTAAATCACCTTATAAAATATAGTTTATAAAATATTTTAAAAAAAAATCATTGAAAATATCAATTTAAATTTTTTTAAAAAAATATTTAAATCATTTATTGGTTATAATGGGATAAATTTTCATTCATTTCATACATGATAAAACATATATTTATTTCACATTTTTGGTAAAACCCAAACACGTATTGTTTGGAAAAATACATGGAAGTTAATTTCAAAACATTTTATAAAAGAATTCAAACATGGGTAAATATGTATTTAATGAATCATTTTAAAAATGTTAAAAAAAATTAAAATATTTTTTGAAAACAGGGATTTGTATAAAAATTGATTTCTGACCGAAGAGATAATTAAAGATATATTTTTTAAAACATTTTCTTAATAATTTTAAGTACCAAAGAGTAGAAAATAGTACAATTACTTGAAAAAAAATAATAAACATAGGATTAAAATATATATGTGTTTTAGGATATAAATATCAAATAATTCCCCTAATAGAAAAAAAAATAAAAACATTCTCAAATAATGATGAAATTGTGAAATAAACTCTTACCACTTTAATAATTATAAATCACAAGCCCCAAAAAATAAATAACATTAAATAATACATTAAATACCATAAATAGAAAAATATTTATGATATAACATATCAAAATAGTCCATGTATACACCACATAAAATAATAAGTGGATAATATGTTGTATATCTAATGAAAGTAAAAGTGAGATGAGAAACTCAGGGCTCAAATATGATTTCATTTATACTTGTACATACCTCATGTATAATAAATATAGGTTTATTATAAATAAATTATTTAATAATAATATATATCATTCCATATATGATTTAATTTTAGTCTTTTATTACCTATTAATTAACAATTTTTTGTTAAAATCACTATTTTGGGTGATAATGGATTTGTTTTTCATGTATGTTTTTGTTTGGTAATTATGGTAATTTTAATATGATCACAGTTACATCCTATATTAAATTTTAAAAATGATATAAATATCATATATATTAAATACATATTTATTTATAGTAATCTATAGGAGTTAGAGATTGAGAGTGGATTACGCTGTTCATGGAGATGGTAAGTTGTACGTACGCATGAATATTGTTTACATTTATCTCAATGGATGGAAGTAAACATAATAAATGTTAATTAAACATTAAAGAAACATTTATAATTTTTAAATATCATTTATATTAATAAAATAAATCTTTATTACTATCCATGTAAAAATAGAACGAAAAACATTTCACATCAGTATGTGAATGTAGAAGTCCACAAGTACGCACGAGTGTCGTTATTGTTTTCCAAAAGATTGGAAGGTAATAATTAGGTGAAATATTATATATCCATAATTATGGGTAGATCATAAATATCACATATATTCATAAAAATTAAACTTTCTACCTTTCAGGTAAATTGTAAGAAAAAATTAATCACATTGTTTCGCTAGGTAGTAATCCTCCGTACACACAACCGATGTAATAGTATACTCCAAAGAATGGTAAGTAAGAAGGTATAAGTGATATCATAATTAAATAAGTATAATAATTTTATTAATATAATATAAATATTTTAAATAAATAATTATATTCATCCTTGGAAGGTGGTGATTGGAAGTAAATTACATCATTTCACGAGGTGGTAGTCCGTCGTACACATGATCAATTGTTTTATTCCCATTTAATTGAAGTAGAGATATATCTGGATTATTCTATTAACAAAATAATATATAATTATATATTCCTTAATCTATTTATTATATTATCATATTTCAATAAGGTCTTAAGTGGGTAGAAAAACAAATAAAAAATATGCATGGTTAATAATTTTACCTCTTCTTTGGAAAGCCTCGTTAGGTTTATACATAAAGCCTTATTAGGAGGGGTTCTAAATAAAAATAAGCCCTATATGATGTGGTTAGGGAACTGAGGAATGTATTTGTCTATTTATTTTGTAAACTAAATTATTTTTCACATGTTAATATGGGAGGAGAGGTGATGGCCTTTTAAAAGTGGGGAAGAGGACATACATGATTTTAAAAAAAAGAAATAGTGATTCCCACATTTTCCTCACGAAAAAATAAGGTAAAACAAATATTTATTGATCATTATAGGTTATAAGTCCTAAATATTTATATACAAATGGTTCTATACATTTTTTAGATTATTTGTAACCCAATATTATTATTTTAACCCCCGGTAAACCCACTTTTACTTTAACTGTGGTAATTTATTTTTACTATTTTCATTATTCATTAAGGTAAAAATTATGTTTAAATTATAAGAAAATAAAAATTATTCTGATACAAAATATGGAATACATTTTTTCAAATTCAATTAAAAAATTGTTAGATTTATATTTTAAATTAAACCAGAGACACTATAAAACAGCAGTTTTCTAATGAGAATATTCTAATAATTATAAAATGTTTAATATCAAACTTCAATATGAAATTGATTCCAATAAACTAAATTATTTAAATTTTAATATTATTGAATTAATTTTACATTAAAAAATAATTTAAAATAAAATTTACATTTTTAAATAATTTAAATAAAAATATTGTTTTGAATAAAAATCATTATTTTTAACTATTCAATAAAAAATTGTTCTTTTTAAAAAATTCATGAAAAAACACAAAAAGATAATTTTGAAATGTATAAGTAAAATATTAATTTTTTTCTAATAAAATTTCTAAATGTTTTGAAAATTTATTTTAAATTATGAGTACAAAGACTGGATAAACCTATTTTTAGAAGAAAAAAAATAGTTTTACATAAAACACATATTTGTCTTTCAAATCGTTCTTATTTTATTTCTAATCAATAAGTAACCATTGAATTTATTTTATACATGTGTAAACCATATAATTTACATAATTTATTTATTACTATCCATACCAACCATTTTTACAACTAGGTTATTATGGCCAAGTTTAAATTATAATATTTTAATTGAGTATCGAGTTTTCTTCAAACCTGGTGTAGCTTGTTTTTCAAGCAATCGAAGAGATTGAATTTATTCAAAAATAAAAATATTATAAATTCTTTGGTTGTTACATTTTCTTCTAATCTTGGTGTTGTTTTTCATATACTCTATCGAATGTTATGTTTCTATTTTAAAATATCATGGTGTTTCAATATATACTTTATGTTGATGTTATAAATGTATTATTGATTTTGAAAAAGTATGTTTGAAGTAATAATTTCCTTCAGATTGATAATTAATTAATTATATTTTTTGGTGAGGTTTATCTTATATAATTTGGTATTATGATATATATATTATATATATTTATACTAGTTTTTGGATTTATAAACTAGTGGTTAATAGTATTTGAGGGTTAAATATTGGGTCATTATTTGATAAATATGTGATTTAGTTGTGGTTTAATGTCTTGATGATCTAAAAGGTTTTGGTAAAGATGTGTACTTGAGAATATATTATTAGGGTATATAAATATTGGGGTACATTATTGTATCAATGATCAATGTTGTTTAAGAAATGATAAATAACATGGTATAGCCTATGAAAGTAAGGTATATGTCATATTAGAAGTTATATCTCGAATAATGAATATGTTAATAATACCATCTCCTACTTAGAATCCAAAAGACCCAAGATCAAATTCAGGCAGGGGAAAATTTATGGTACTGTAGCAGTACTGTTGTAGTGGCAGAACTGTAACAGCGGTGACACTGTAGTGGTGGAGGGACTATAGTAAGAACTGTAGCGGTGGCAGTACTATAGCAGGTACTGTAGCAGCGCGGGTACTGTAGTAGTACTGTTCTTCGAGCGGTCCTTTGGGCCAAAAGATGGGCTTTCAAGCCTTTTATTCATGCCACTTGACCTTGGGCCTTCGGGATATGTAATGGGTCACCCTCTACCCAGTATAAAGAGGTATTTGCTTTAAATAACAAATTGAGGCTTCTGCCCCAACCTTTTAAAAAAAATTAATATAATAAATTGAATTTTTTACACTCTGTACCAAATTAAAACAAAAACAGATGATATATTTTGAATATTAAATATCATCTCTGAAACTTTATTGTTTAATTATTTGGTATAAATTAAAGTAACCATATCATGGAATCAATAAATATTTATAAATATTTGGAATCTAGAAGAGTTATTCTTTCTTACACAGCGCATTTTTTGAGCTCAAAATGGAGCTAAATTCTCTATAGTTTTTCCTGGACTAATCCCAATCACAGCTCAAGAAATTGCAGCTTGACAGAAATCATTTAATAAAAAATCATGGGATTGTAGAGGTTTCATTGAAATCCCTGCTAAAAAAATCACTCTTATGGATTCCCTATTAGAAAAATCACACCTTTGACGTGTTGATCCTTATGTAGGACTTTGGGTCATGTTTATTCAGGATCCTATTCCCTTTTTCATGTACGGGTTTCCTCTTCTCCCAATTATTTAAAGAGGTTTTTTCTTTTTGGTTCAATTAAGAGAGCTTGACCCTCTACCATTTTAGAAAAATACATATAATTTATCATTCATCAAATAGATGATTCTTGACACTAAATAAGAATACATTCACATTTTACTTAAAAAATACATTTTTCAAAAATTGTTATTTTAACCTTTCACTTTTATATTGTAAATAAAATTATATTAATTCTAGAATTTTAAATTAATAATATGAATTTATTTTTTAATTCATTATATAAAAATTTACTTACTTTGAATTTTATAAATTTTTCTAAAATAATTGATTTTTAGTTTAATAGTGAATAATACTAATTGTTTCCAATACCAACACTTATATATGAATTATTTGTTTTTGGAACCATTTTTTATAATAAATTTTTTTAACTAAATAAAAAAATTTAGATTATAATTTTCAATTTATTAATCCTATGAGTATCATTTTATAAAATCAATTAATATTTTATGGAAATTATTTTTTATTTGGTTTATTAATTAAATATATGCGTGGGAAAATTAGGTTTTTGTGTTTTATTTTAATTTCACAGAAATTTTATTTGAAAAGTAATAGTATTATTATTTTCATTATAATAAATAAAATTTATATTTTTTTCTTATACAAAATCTTTATTCTTAAATATACAATTTCTTAAAAATGGGTTTTTATACGTTACATATGATAACACTAAGATTAATTTCCATAGACATAGAAATATAATTTGATAAAATTATTATGACATTTGAGATAATAATTTTCACATTATTTAATATTTATTTTTTACTTTTTTTGTATAAAATTTAGATTATTAGGATAAATTCTAATTACCACGATAATGGTAAAAAAATAATTTTAAAATAATTTTTTATTAATATCATGGGATGTATATCGAATAAATGAAAATAAAATAGTTTATATAATTAATCATATATGATTTATAAGCACTTAAATAAATATATTATCACTCACTTAATTGGTAATCAATACTAAATGGGATTATTAATCTATAAGGGTTAAAATGTAATTTTTCTACTAAAATGGTTTTCCTCCACAATACCTATCTTACATTAAAATATAATTTAATAATATTTTTAAATTTAATTGGATTAATTACAGGTTAAATTTATTTCTATCATAACCCCATTTTCTAACATAGGTTATGTTATATTTATAAAAAAATATAAAATTGCTTGGTTAAAAAGTAGTTACCTACCTTAAAAGTAAAAGAGTAAAATATAAAAACATAATGGTAAAAACCATATAACATGTTTAAACAATATGTGTCTTGATTGAGGATTTAATTTCCCAATATCACCGATAACACTATTATTTTTAATTTGGGATTCATTGCCAGGGAATATTTTAATGTTTTCATGGAAGGGTAAAGTGTATTCCCAAAATATCTCTTTTCTTCACTTATAAAATGGGATCACTTCCACCCCTACAAAATTACACATCCCAATCAAATTCCCCATGAAAATATTCCAAAACTACCTCTACTATAACTAATTTTCTCATAATTAATACCATGTTCTTTATAATATAAATTAAGGTATTCACTTCCAAGGAATTATCTAAGATAACATAATGTCTCCGACATAAGTATTTCCATCTTCGAAACTTTTTATCCTCAGTCTTTATCTTAAAAATATATAATATCAATAATAATATAATTAAATATTTATCATAATTATACTGATATTTTATTATATTAATGGAATAACCTTCATTTATTTGTCTCTTTTCTCCAAGAAAAACCAATACATCGTTATTGAATTGCGTAGAATACTAACTCTATAAAGAAGCATAGTTTTTTCATCACCATTATTCATGGGTTATAAAAAGGATGTAATGGACGAATAAATATTAAATATATAATATATCTATTAGTTTTAAATTTTATATTATCATTTACCTTCTTTCCTTATCATTCATTTAGAAATGTAAACATTAATCATGTGTACGTGTGAACTATCACCTCTACAGGCAATGAGTTCCATTTTTCATCACCACCCATCAAGGATGGATTTAAAAATATATTTATTATATATAAAATATTTCCATAACACTAATATTATTCTATAAATTATGAAACTATTTTCAAATTCTTTCTACTATATCCAACACACATAATAAGTTATGAAAAAATTGACCAAACAACCTCAAGTAACTAACATAGGCAGTAAAACTATATAATAAATTAATATCATATCATAATAAATGATAATTATTAAATTAAATAAAAATAATTTTTTCCTATAAATTATATAATAATCCTAATCTTATTATTCATGATGTTAGATGTGTGCATGGAATGAATCTGGAATAAAGTAAGGGTTTTTCTAAAAAAATTCTTCTTTAGGACATATTTTCTTTTATTCACCTAATTTAATTTAAATTTTTTGGAAAATAAAAATTTTATATATAATATAATTTATTATATCCATTAAATTTATTTTATATTAAAAATATAACTTTTTCTCTTTTAAGGGATTTTATTATAATTTTTCTTGTGTTGTAATGGTTTTTTTCTCAAATTCCATCAGTTGAGAAATGTTTTTTCTTATGAAGTCACTTAATTTTTTCTATTGAACAAGCTTCTCACTAGTCATATTATATCATTAATTTTATTCTTCTAATGTTATTTTAATTTTATTTTCATGTTATTTCTATCTCTTTCATGTATTTTTATTTAAATATTACTCAACTCTTAAGAGATTTCATCTTAAATTTACATCACTGATAAATTATTTTTATTTTTACAGCAATTCATATTTAAGTGGTGTTAATAATACCTATTTGATATAATATATCATGAATTATCTTTTATTCATGGAATTTTTTATTTAATTTCATTCTCTCTCTTTTATGGGGTCTTTGATTGAATTTTTTACCATGTTCATAAGTGGTCTTATATGCCTCCTTAATCTGTTTTCAATTACATGTTCTATTTCATTTAATATAATTTATAAAACATCATTATCATATAAATTTTCTATTTTTGTATATATTTTCCTAAAATATATACCTAGTTAAATATCTCTTTTCTTTTTGGGTCATTTTTGGTTTGTTTACATAGTGATACACGAGTGTAAGGGCATAACCTACTCGTTGTATTCCAAAAAATTGGATTTTTTTTCTAGTTTATTTTTTAGTATTGGATAATTTTAAATCCATACTAATTATGTATCTATTATTATTAAATAGTAAACCTTGTAAATTCATATGTTTATATGAATGTGTGTTTCAATTATTTCTGTAGGGAATAAATTCTTTTATAGTGGAAAAAGTTTATTTCATTTGCAAGAAAACATAGAAGAAAAAGTATCACTGATTCGTCCCATCCCCCTCTCAGTGATAAAATTATACTAACTGGGAACTTTAAATAACTATGTTTATTTTACAAATATCAGCATCCCAACAGATTTAATTACTTCTTTTCTTAATAATAATTATGATTTATCATTTTATTATTCCTTGAATTAGAATTATGAAACCCACTTCTTTATCATGGGTTTGATCATGCTTATGATTTTTGTATGGTTTTATTTTCTCATGTGGCATGAATATGTATTATTTTCATTAATGGCTGAGGTTTGAATAAAATTATATATCCCTCTAATACCCTGGTTAATTCTTTGTATATCATGATATGTTATGTAAGGGATTTAGGGGTGAACCTAATCCACCATCAGATATTGTCCACTTTATGATGATGGTCTTGGGAGTGACTATTAACTTATGTTTATAATATCATGTTTTATTTTGTTTAAATTTTTTTATGATCTTATGAACATTTTTTCCTATTACATGCCTTCTTGCTTATAATCATCCTATTTATGATATCATGTTATGCATCTTTACTTTAATGTTATGATTTTTTCTATGTTTATTCCCTTACCGTTCTTTCTGCATCACACTTTTTATTATGTATTTTCCCTAGGATATCCAATGTATATTTAAAATATCTATGGGTGTTAGGAAAAAAATAATGGTTTTTAGATAAATAAGATCTTTTTATTTTTAAATTGATGTATTTTTATGTATAATATTTTAAAGACACTATACCTCCCAATATTCATTGTGTGTTTTTTGGAAAATAATTCTAATAATATTTAAGTATTATTTATTTAAGGATTGGGTGTCCATAAAGGAGTAAAAACTATTAAGGGGGAGAAGAATCTTGGCTCTAGGATATTTGTACCTAATATAATTAGCTCTTTAAGTGATAATTATGTGCCTCTAATTACATATATTCCTCCCAAGTTTGTGATAGGGGGAACATATCATTCATTATATGCCTCTAAGAGAAAGGAAATATCCTCAATAATCTCTTAGGGGTGTGAAGCCTTTTTCTCCATGTAGCAGTTATATGGTGATAATAATGGTGATATTCCACCCAAGCCTGGTGGACACGCTCCACCTATTGTACCCAATTATCCAGATAAGGGTATGTAGGATTATACTTTTTTATTTCTTCATGAATAATGTTTTTTAGATCTTTCAATATATGGTATGACATTTAAGAGATTGGAAACCAAATTATGACTCCTTGGATAATAAAGGCACAATGATAAGACCTTTTGAGTTAGTTTTTAGGGACTCAACTCTAATTCCTTCTTCACCCCAACCGACTTCTTATCTTCCAACTTCTATGATTACTTTTATGAATTTATTCAATTTAAGAATGATCTATTGGATGTTTTGGAAGAATTATTTCTCAGTATAATAAATTAAAATAAACATGATACGAAGAAATAGATTTTATTTACCCTTGAAATTTTTATATCTCATATAGATAAAAATATATTTCTCAAGGTAGATCATATGGTTTATGAACAAGAAGGATTTATAGGACATGTTAGAGATATATAGAAAAATCTAATATATATGTTGGTAAATATTAACAATAGATATCTATATATTTTCACAAGATTTTTGAGAACTTATACTCCTACTCCTCCTCCTATATATGTTTTCATTATTGAAGATATTATCATAATAATCATGCATGAATAAATCCAAATTATGATCGGTAGTTTTAGGGATGCCAAGAATTTAATACAGATGGATCTTATTGACCATGGTGAAAAGTTATTTGATATGGTTCATATAGAATTGGTTAAGGATAAAAAAAAATATATGGTTAATATCAATGGTAAAATTAAGTATTATCTTAGAAAAATTTTCAATAAAGTTTATTTAAAGACTCTATTTCAGTTTCTAGGTGGAGATCAATAAATGTATCCTTTAACAGGATATTTCTAGTCTATAGTCAAAACTTTGCGGATATTGGATCTTCTCTTGATACAATTTGTGTCATAGAATAATTAATTATTATAGTATATAGATAATTGGTCAAGAATTGTTTTAGATATTTTATTCTCTTGGAGTGTTATATGTTTTATACCATTTCTCTAGTTCTGGAACCCTTATCTATTCTTGTACACATCATCTCTCATTCACCTTCTCCATATTCTACATCTATAGCTACATCTCCAAAAAAACTCCTACAAGACCTTTTGTTCTCACTTTTCCTTAGTAAATCCATGTGATTAGACTAATCATAGAAAGAATTGTGATTCTAGTCATCTCATTTACTCCTCATCTTGTCCCTACACCTTCTCATACTCTATCTAAGGATAACGGTGAATCCCATGTTGATATATCCACTATTCTGGACAAAGATGACTTGGATTTTGATTATTTAATATGATTGGACCTCTGTAATATTTTGAAATTTCATGATATAATATTTTTATTATTATAATTTTTTTATTGATGTTTTTTCCTATACCTTTTTTCATTACTATTACCTTTATATTATAATCCCAAAATGGGGATAAATGATATATGGATTGTAAATAGTTGTGATTATTTTCTTGGTTTTATATACACCTTGATTTATTATCATCAAAATGGAGGTATATTATAGGATTAATCCTGTAATTCCTTATTTTAATTATCATAAGTCATTTTTATTTTTTTAATCAATTCAATGTTTTAGGAAAGTTTCATATTTTTCTGGAAATTATAAAAAAAAATCCAAGTCTAAAAATCACCTCAAATCTATATATTGACCAAATGAAGAACTTATATTGAAAATATAAAGTATTCTTGAGAAGAAAAATTTCTCTAATTAGTAGAGAGACCACATGGAAAAAGAATCAATGTAAAAACAGAAACTTTCACTACTCAAAATTCATATTTATCTGACTAAATGTATTATTAAGTAAAATGGTTCCATAAAACATATAAACTTATTTGGTTTTATTTTTTTTGGATTTCAAATTATTGTAATTAATCTTTAACATTGATAATATGGCCATTTAATAGTGATCACATTATTAGTATAATTATACAGCTTTAACAAATCCAATTTACTCATACAATGGAAGAAATGGACTCATCCTATAGAATTTCCCCATACAAAGCCCATTTTTTGGAGCTCGAAAAGAATTTCGTGTCACTGGGCTTCTCTCTTGAACAAACTCAATCTGAGATTCAAAACGCTAAGCTTGAATGGAACCACATATAGAAGAAGTGGAAGTTGATAGAGATTATCACCTGAGAGATGTTATCTGAGCCACCCAAAGTGTATGTCACCACTGTACACCTTAGTCTTAGTTCATATGTGGGTGTTATAAGGGTTTATGTAACAAGACCCTATCACTATGATTATGTGCATTATTTTTATATAGAATAAATAATATAACTTCATTTTATTACTTTTACATTGTAAATAGTTTTTATATCACAAATAATATTTTTAGTTAATATTCAATTAAGAAATTTATTTTGATGAATTAATGAAATTTTAAATTATATAATATTTTAGTAAAATATTATTACTAAATTATTTTTTTTTAAATATAAATGATCGTATAGTTATTTATATTACAATTGTAATTTATATTAAGGTTTGAAAGCTGTTTTTTATCAAAACCCATGAATTTTCGATAAATGTCAGTTTTTATTTTAAAAAAAATATTCAAATTTATATAAAATTATTTAAATAATATTAATAATATTTTTGGATTTAGGATATCAAATTTATCTAATAGTGAATTTTTCATAATTTTCTGAGACAGTCGAATTTGTGGGAAAAAATTAAATTCCTTTTAAATATATAATGTGTTTTATGACATCATAATGACCCAATAGTAAGGTAATAAAATCCTATAAATGAAATTTTCAACCAATATATTTTTTACCTTCAAAATAATGTGATTTTAGGTTTGTTTTATTTATCTTATAAATCCTTAGTGGACCGTTCAAGACATATAAAACATATTGACATTTTTAAATAACTTCCTTGAGAGTGTGACTGACCTCCACATAAGCATGCCTAATATTTTAATAGGTTCTCC
Source organism: Viscum album (assembly GCA_963277665.1). Classification (NCBI taxonomy): domain Eukaryota; kingdom Viridiplantae; phylum Streptophyta; class Magnoliopsida; order Santalales; family Viscaceae; genus Viscum; species Viscum album. Next base: position 1,435,022,244 of record OY728140.1, read on the forward strand.
CACTAGGTTTATAAAATAATTTTTTCACTTCACTTGGTAAAAACCTGTGGGAAAAGCATTGGATGGATTGTGGTTTATATTATTTTAATGTGTGGTGTCCAAAACCAAAATAATAATGAATCTCTTCTCTTTTCCTATATAAATCCACTAAATCTCCCATTCGAGTTTACTCAAACCATTTGGAGCTCAACCAAACCCTGAAATACTCTCTCTAGAATCCTCTTAAGTCACCCCATTCTCCCACGAATCTCTTCTCAAGCCTGTTTCATGCCTTCAGGATCATAGTTCCAAGGGATTTTATTCTTTCTCATTTCTGTACAAATTTATTTACATTGTTATACTATTTTATATTCAATTAAAAAATGTTTTGGTATAATTTTTAACTTCCCCAAAACTTACGTCCTTATTTTTTAATTATTAGAGACCTCTTTCTCTCTCATTAATTCCTCCCATGTACACACAATACCATGCTGAAATTCTAAAAGGAATTTCTCACTTCTCATTTAAATTATGAAATTATTTTATATTATGCATGTAAATTACATTACCTATGTTGGGATATTATGTTCAATGACCCCCTTACTATTCATTTCATGTATAAATTATGATATACCTATTTCTCTCTCATCAACTCATTTTACAATTTTTAATTGACATCGTTATGTTGCTGAAGTTACACCGAAATTTCCATGCCAAAATCATCGTGTAAATGAATTCCATACCCATTTCTATATATAGGGTATTCACCATTATGAATATTTACATGTTGATTAAAGACAAAAATTTATATATTCAACATCACCTGTTCGTGGAAAAAATTATGATGTTTAGTAAATCCATGTTTTATGATATATGTGGCACACTTATGCATGAAAGAAAATGAATAAAAATGGTACACCTTGATAGCGCTCCATCGCATTAGGTAAATAATAGTATCGTGATACACCAAGTGAAATGAGGGTTTACTCATGATAATTCAAGTGAAATGAGGGTTTAATCATCTAAATTCAATTATAACTGTGGTTTAATCATGCTCTGTGTGTAATGAGCCTTGGATTATACTAATATTGTGTTTAGTGTTGTTTCCATATTTCCATGTTATGATAATCTTGCTATATCATGGATTTATGTTCAGGTTTCTCTTGTACTCTATTGATATGCCGGTTTTTTAACATGTGATATATTCTTCATGTTATTCTTTATTTACTCCCCTAGTGGGCATTATATCTCACACTTTTCTTATGCATTTCCTAAGGTTATCCCATGAAATGATAAGTGTGAAGGAATGTTGTGGTCATGTAAAAGAAGTTTTCAATAAATATTTACTGTTTTATGTTCTAATTTTTTATGTAATGTTTCTAATTTCTCAAGACACCAGACCTCTAGATCCTCAAAGTTGTCTTAAGTTCAACATTATGTAATAAATCATGTTTAATTTTATAATATAGAGAAGTTTTGTTATTGTAGGTATCAAATGTAACGACCCAAAATTTCATTAATGGAAAATCCCTCTTGATCCAGTTAAATGTTTCTTTATGAAAAATGTTTTTATAAGATATCAACTTTTTTTTTATGATTTGTGACCGTTACTTTTATAGTCGTTGAACAGTGATCATCTGGGTAGTTTAAATATAAGGCTTTAACGAACCAATTTTCTACTCAGACAAAGGAAGCAATGGCCTCATCCTGTAGAATTGCCCCTTACGAAGCCCATTTATCGGAACTCGGAAAGGAGGTGGCGTCTTTGGGCTTTTCCCTTGACCAAGCCCAAGCGTAGATTCATCAAGTCAAGCTCGAACGTGATCGTCTACGGGAAAAATGGATGTTGATAGAGATTACCACTCGAGCGATGTTATCCGAGCAACCCAAAGAGTCTCTCACCAACGCAAACCTTACCCTTAGGTCTTATGTGGCTATTTTAAGGGGTTATGTAACAAATAATTAGCACCATGTTCATGTACATTATTTTTTGTATATAATAATGAATATAATTTCTAGTCATTTTTGATACATTGTAATTAGTTTTTAAAGTACAAATGGTGTTTTTAGTTATTATTTAATTAAGAATTATATTTTATTAAATTAAAGGATTTTTGAATTAAATAATATTTTAATAAAATATTATTATTAATATTAAATTAATTTTTATTAAATATAAATGATCTTATAATTTTATGAATGCAATTAAAATTTTTATTAAGGTTTGAAATCCATTTCTGTCAAAACCCGTGAATTTTTTTATAAATGTCGGTTTTTATTTTAAAAGTGAAAATTCACATATTTAGAAAATTATTTAGATAAAATAAATATTATTTTTGGAATCAGGACGTTGAAATTATCCAACGGTGAATTTTTCATAATTTTCTGAGACAGTCAAATTTTTGGGTAAAAATTAAATACCATTTAAATATATAATGTGTTTTATGACATCATAATGACCCAATGGTGATGTAATAAAATACCATAATCCTTATGTTCGGCCAATATGTGTTTTATCATTAAAATAATGAGGTTTTGGGTTTGTTTGACTCACTTTTCAAAGCATTAATGGAGCCCTCAAGACTTATTCAACACTTTGCCTTTTTAAATTAATTTCCATGGGAGTGTGACTCACCTACACATAAGCAACCCTAATTTTTTAATAAGTTCGGACCTTGGCCTTGTAAAATATTGTTTTCCTCTTTCCTTTTCCAGAAACCATGGGCAAAAACCATGGGATGGTTTGTGGTTTGGACTATTTTAATATAAGGGGTCCCAAACCTAAATAATAAAGAATTCTCTCACCTTTCCTATATAAACCCACCCAAGCTCCCACTTCCTCCTCACTCAAAGCCCTTGAAGTTCGTCCAACCTCTGCCCTACTCTCTATAGAATCCTCCCAAGGTGGCCCAAGCTCCCAAGAAGCCTCTCACAAGCCTCTCTCTAGCCTTTGGAAGCACACTTCCAAGTAAGGGGTTTTCTTCCTTTCTCATTTTTTGTCAATTTTCTTTAAGTTGTATTTCCCGTTTTATTTCAATTATGAATGTTGGGGTATGGTTTCGCACCTCCCCCATACTTCCCTCTTATTGTGTGAATGATGGGAGAGCCCTTTCTCTCTCATTAAAAGCCTCTCATGTACACCCGTTACTATGCCGAAATTCCGAAAGGAACCTTTTTCTCCTGTTTTATATTTCAAGCAATACTTTTGTATCATGAATCTAAATTCCTTTTCAATTGTTGGGACATGTATCTATATGACCTTCTTACTGTCCATTACATGTAAATATGATGAGGAACCCCTTTCTCTCTCATCAAACTTTTTTATGAATTCTTATGTCACGTCGTTACGCTGCCGAAATCGCACCGATTTTCTAAGCCAATGTCTTTGTGTAGTGAATACCATGCCCATTTCTCCATCAAGGGTATTCACCTTTATGCACATTTACATATTGATGGTAAGGTTTCATGTATGAATTCCACATTCCTTTATCGTGGAATAAATGATTATGTTTTATGAATCCATGTTTTATGATCCATGTGGCACACTTATGCATGAAATGAAATGTTTAAGAAGGGTGCGCCCTTTATAGCGCTCCAATGCATTGGGTAAAGTATAGTATCATGATACGTCATGTGCAATGAGTGTTGACTCATGATAATTCAAGTGCAATGAGGTTTTACTCGTGCTTCAAGTGCAATGAGGGTTTACTCATGCTCCATATGCAATGAGCCTTGGCTCATGCTAATTCAATGTTAAGTGTTGTTGCCACATTTCCATGTTATGATTATCATGCTTTATCATGCCTTTATGTTCATGTCTATCTTATGCTCTATTGATATGCCTATTGCCTAACATGTATTGTACTCCTCATGTTATTCATTGTGTACTCCCTTACTGGGCTTTATAGCTCACCCTTTTCTTATGCATGTCCTCAGGTTATCCCATGCAATGCTAAGTACGAAGGAATGTAGTGGTCATGTAAAGGAAGTTTTCAATAAGGATGTTGTATTTCAAGTTTAATGTTTTTATGTAATGATCCTAAGCCCCAAAGACATTAAACCTCTCGATCTTCTTTGTTGTATCAAGTGAAGTTTTATGTAATAAAGCATGTTTAAGTTGTAATAAAAAGCAGGGTTGTCATAGTTGGTATCAGAGGATAGGTTTAGTTATTTTTGGGATTAGGAGACCCTAGTAGAGCCTTAGATACAAGACAAAGCATAATAAAAACATCCCTAAGTTTTGGTAAATACTAAGTAAGTGGTTTATCAAACAAATACATCCCTCTCTGGATAGGAGCAGGTAGAGGCGGCTCTGGCACAGATGTATCTTAGGGGTAAAACCCGAAAACACCGCTTTGAGCTAGACTCGAACGGGAACTGGTGCACGAAAACGGGCCTTGCTGCACTCTCGGTTAAGACACTCCCGGGGGATATGTTTTTATAAATTCACAATCTTAGTATGAACCCTTATTAAGGGAAAAATGCCCCTAAGGATATATGTTAGAAGGAAGATCATGAAAAGCCTGGATTGAATCCTATAGACTCATTAGTTAAAGAGATTAAAGTTTATTTATAAGTCATCAACTTTTGTCTTTGGATTACCCTTTATGTGTTACCCCTAACTTTCCTTTTATTCCAGCCAATGGCCGGTAATAGGAGAACTCGGGCTAACAATCGTTGTGAAGATCAGTGTGATGATTATACTTATGAGATGCCCAATCCAATGGGAGCGGGAATCGCGAACTTTGTCACGCTTCTCTCTTAGCTAACTCAAGTTTTGAATAGAAACACTGGTCAAGAGGAACGTTCAACCCCCCTAAGAAAGAACAAGTCGCTATTGAAAGCTTCATGAGACAAAGGCCTCCTACTTTTAGTGGATCATTCGATCCCACGATTGCTGAACAATGGATCAACTCCATTGAAAAGATATTCTCCATCCTCCAATGCTCTGAAAAAGAGAAGGTTCTCCTGGCGGCTTAACGTATGGAGGGTGAAGCTGATCAATGGTGGACATAGATCAAAAATACGAAGCCTGAGGAGGAGATCGAGGCTTTGGAATGGAAGGTATTCCGGAAGATGTTTTTCGATAAATATTTTCCACGCACCCTCCGTCATAAGATGGAAAGGGACTTCCTTTCCCTCAAGCAGAAAGATGAGGAATCTGTGGGAGCGTACGAGGAAAACTTCACAAGGCTTGCACGATATGCTTCCGGCTTTGTCGTTACCCCCGAATGCAAGGTTGACCGCTTCTTTGGTGGGCTGAAGCCTAGCTTGCGGAAAGCATTAGTGATCCGTGACTTCAACAGCTATGAGGAAATTGTCTGATGTGCCCTCAAGGTTGAAATGGAGATCGGAGAATCACAGGGGTATCATGGGGACAAGAAGCGGAAGGTGGACTTCAATGCTGGTGGTCTGATGGATAAATCCAACGGTGCTAAGAAATTCATGCACCCCACTTGCCAAAAGTGTGGAAAGAAGCACCCTGGAAATTGCCTTAGGGGGACAAGAAAATGCTTCAAGTGTGGTAGAGAAGGGCACCTAGCTGTTAACTGTCAGCAAGAAGGACCCGTGGCTGCGACAGAGGAGAGGAACGCTCCGTTCGAACCTCAACGCATTGTTCACTGCTTCAAATTCAAAGAACCGGGTCATTTTGCAAATCAGTGCCCTAATACAAGGGTTATCGGAGGCAATCAACAACCTCCAAGACATCAAGGAAGAGCTTTTGCCATCACTTCTGCCGATGTGAACCCCGACAACGAAGTGGTGACAGGTACGCTAGTTATTCATTCAAGAATAGCGAACGTACTTTTTGATTCAGGTTCTACGCATTCTTTTATATCTCAAAAGTTTAGTAGAACAATACCTGCACCACCACAAATCATGGAAGTAAAGATGTCGGTGAGTACGGAAAATGGGGCAATCATTGCATCCCATGAGTATAAGTCCTCCCCTGTTATAATCTGTGGATTGAATTTCCCGGAGAACCTCGTCATACTCCCTTTTGTGGAATTTGATGCAATTCTTGGCATGGATTGGCTTTCCTTATATAGATCCAACATAAATTGTCAGGAGAGGGAAATCACACTCCATATGGAGAATCGACCCCCCGATTCTTTACAAGTGTCAGGAGGAAGATGAATCTCTTTTAGCTCCATCATCTCAAGCATGGATATTACTGCCTTATGAGCACGCATATCTGGCTCGGATGATTGAGTCCAAGGAAGAAACCACCCTTGAAGAAATGCCTATTGTGAGGGAATTCACTGAAGTATTTCCCGAGGAACTTCCTGGTCTTCCTCCAAGAAAAGATGTTGAGTTCTCAATTGAACTTATACCTGGGGCGCTACCAATATCCAAGACTCCATATAGAATGGCTGTGGTTGAGCTTGAAGAACTGAAGAAACAACTACAGGAGAATCTGGATAAAGGGTTTATACGCCCAAGTGCATCACCATGGGGTGCACCAGTCCTCTTCGTCAGGAAGAAGGATGGTTCAATGCGGCTTTGCATCGATTATCGTGAACCTAACAAAATCACGATAAAGAACAAGTATCCTCTCCCAAGAATCGATGACTTGTTTGATCAGCTTCGTGGAGCACAATACTTCTCCAAGGTCGACTTGCGGTCGGGATATTATCAAGTAAGGGTGAAGAAGGGAGATATCCCCAAGACTGCTTTTCGTACAAGGTACGGGCACTATGAATTCATAGTAATGCCTTTTGGACTCACCAATGCTCCAGAAATATTCATGGACATGATGAATAGAGTCTTTAGAGATTACCTAGATAAATTTGTGGTAGTCTTTATAGATGATATTCTAATATACTCAAAAACCAAGGAGGACCATGAGGAGCATTTAAGAACTGTACTGGAGACTTTGCGCAAGGAGAAGCTCTATGCCAAGTACAGCAAGTGTGAGTTCTGGTTGAAGGAGGTCTCATTCTTGGGCCATATCATCACAAGCAATGGGATATCTGTGGACCCCTCCAAAACAGATGCAATTGAGGGATGGCCGAGGCCAACATCAGTAACTGATATTCGTAGCTTCTTGGGGTTAGCTGGATATTATCGACGATTTGTGAGAAACTTCTCACGATTGTCCAACCCTCTTACCAAGCTAACTGGAAAGGGATTAAAGTTTTCTTGGAGTGATGAATGCGAAGAAAGCTTCAAGGAGTTGAAAAGGAGGCTCATCACTGCACATGTGCTCATTTTACCCACAAGTGGGGAGATTTTTGTGGTATTCAGTGATGCTTCGAAGAAGGGCTTAGGATGTGTGCTGATGCAGAATGATAAAGTGATATCCTATGCCTCAAGTCAGTTTAAAATCCATGAGCGAAACTATCCAACGCATGATCTGGAGTTGGCGGCGGTGATCTTTTCCTTGAAAATCTGGCGGCATTATCTCTATGGAGAGAAATGTGAGATATATACTGACCACAAGAGTCTTAAATATATATTCACACAGAAAGAGCTTAATATGCACCAGAGAAGATGGATAGAGCTCATAAAGGATTATGACTGTTCAATACATTACCACCCTGGGAAGGCGAACAAGGTGGCCGATGCCCTAAGTATAAAGGATCCAGCAATTCTATCAATGATGAGAATTTAGAAGGATCCAATCTTCTTAGACTTGATGAAGATGGACGTGGGAATCATAAAGAAGGGAACATCATCAATCCTTTCACAAATGATTTCTCAACCATCTCTTTTGTAAAGGTTAAAGGATGATCAAAAGGGTGATGCAAGAATCCAAGAAAAAGTAGAAGCTATCAAAAAGGGAAAATCCTCAGAGTTTAATGTTAATGAAGAAGGAATTGTGCGGTTTGGGAAAAGACTATGTGTTCCATCAAGTTCGGAGTTGAAGAAGGAACTTTTGGATGATGCAAATAGTTCAAATTTCTCTATTCACCCAAGGAGCACAAAGATGTATCGAGATCTCCAAGAAAACTTTTGGAGGGATAATATGAAGAAGGAGATCGCTGAATATACATCAAAGTTTCTGGTGTGTCAGCAAGTGAAGGCAGAGAGGTAGAAGTCTAAGGGGATGATGCAACCATTGCCCATACCAGAATAGAAATGGGAGAACATAACCATGGACTTCGTCACTGGACTTCCAAGGACATCCAAAAGCAACAATGCAATCTGGGTTATTATGGATCGTCTTACAAAGACTGCACACTTCATTGCTATTCGAGAAAATTTCTCTTTGGATCAACTGGCACGGATATATATTAGGGAAGTGGTACGGTTTCATGGAGTACCACTATCTATTGTGTCGGACCGAGATCCAATATTTACCTCTAAGTTTTGGAAGAGTCTTCAACATGCTCTGAATACTGAACTGAACTTCAGTACGGCCTATCATCCTCAAACTGATGGCCAATCCGAGTGGACTATCCAAACACTTGAGGATATGTTGAGAGCGTGCTAAATGGACTTTAAAGGAGGATGGGATCAACATCTTCCTCTAGTTGAGTTCTCTTATAATAATAGTTTCCACTCGAGCATCCAAATGGCACCATATGAAGCCCTGTATGGGAAAAGGTGCAGAACACCGGCATGTTGGGATGAGGTCGGTGAACGTAATCTTCTTGGACCAGAAATGGTCGAAGAAATGGTGGAGAAGGTGAAAACCATTCAGCAGCATATCAAGGCAGCCCAAAGTCGACAGAAGAGTTATGCAGATAATCGTCGACGAGACCTTGAGTTTAAAGTCGGAGACATTGTAGAGACCCGAAGCCTAATGTACATGAACATTACATTACTTTTGCGGAATACTTAATACATAACAAAAATATACACACAAGGATCGTAATAGTTTAGTGTCTTTGGAAACTCGGAACATAATCTTCTAATCCTGGTGATAGATCTTCAAAATCTCCCACAAAGATCTTCCTTTTTTTTTACCTAAAACCTTTCTTTATATCCTGGGGAAAAGAAAACATAAAAGGGTGAGCTCAAATGCTCAGTAAGGGTAAACAAAAGAAATATCAATCACATAATTTTCATAAGAACATAACTTTTTTGGAAATCTTAACCTGCAAAAGAGAGAATAATTTCATAACATGGGATAAATCATAGTAGTGAAAATGAAACCCTTACTTAAAACATTACTCATTGTGGCATACACACATAATCATAGAGAATCATTTCTTGTTAGTCAAGACTCATTGCCAAGACTATCTTAGTGGACACAGTCCCTTTCTGAATCGAGTAATCCTCGTTTCAGTCCTGTTTCACTGAACCGGTATAACCTACCATTCCAGCCATGTCTATCTCATGAGATATGAAATCTTTACCCAATGCATTGGAGGGAGATATAGGTCCTACCCATCTTATAATGAATCCTTTCTTATGTGTGCCACATAATCATAAATCATACATCATCGCATAACACATGTAACAAAAATGGGATTCTTGAAACATCATGACATCATAAAATAAATCTTATAAGGAAAATGACTTCATAAAAATAATCCCCTCACAACATAATCAAATCAATGTAATTAAAGGGATAAAAACAGAACCCTTTATTATCTTAGATGGAAAATAATTTTGATAAAACACTTGAACTTCATTCTTGAGGAAAATATCCTTTCTACTTCAAAAACATTTTTCCTTTCATAACATGTCATAAAACTTTAAAATAAAAGAAGTTGATTAAAAATAAACTTGAAAACTTGTAAAGGAAGCTTCTTGGAAATAATGTTTTAAAAATCCATTCATGCCGTATAAGTTTAAAAAAACATTCTTCGTACTTTTGTCGGAAAAGTCAAAAAGTACCTCGTACGAAAAACGACAAAAGATTCCTTTTATTTCTTTTACTAAAAACTCACCGAAGGGTAAAAATGGATTTAAACAATTGTAGGTGGATGAAAATAATATTACATATTGATGAAACATGGATGTGGATGATAAAATACACCCCAGTAAATACTTACGAATAAACAATCTCGAATAAAAATGAGATTGTGATATTTCCCTTACCTTAGATCCGACTTGCTTTGTAAGTGTCCGAACCTCCTGTATAATGATTTAAATCATGTTATTGACTTATTACAGAATAATATTCATTGTTATGATATCATATATTGTTCACTTATGACATTATATTACCCGTTCTTTTGTAAATTCCATGTTAAAGAAGCGTTTTGGGTAAAATCGTTTCATTTATCGTAGGTGTTTTGACTTGTTGTTCTTGACATCATTATTACTTATATCATGATTTACTTACTTCCAGAATATAAAATATGATTTATATATCATATATATTCAGTATATATATATATATATAATAGGTAGATAAATAAAATGAAAAACACCGTTCATGGAGACGGTAGTCCGTACGTACGCATGAGCGATGATATCATTTCTATAAATATTGAATTGAATTGGAGTGGATTATACAATATATCAGAATCAATATGATGTTGTAATAACTATGTATAGTTATTCTTTACACCATTATACCCATCCATGTAAGGTGGTGGTGGAAAATAGATTACACCACGGCGTGGAGACGGTATTTCGTACGTACGCACGCGCGGTGATTTCTTTTTCCGTAGGATGGATAGATGGTGAAATAAGGATGTTTCATACTTATAATAACACATCAGTATATGAGTGATACTGATGTTATTACTTCATAATGAAACAACATAATAAGAAGAAGTGGAAGAAGAAATAATGATGAAAGAATTGGTAACGGTAATTACCTCTTCTTTGAAGCGCCTCTTTGAGACCTCCTCTTAGGGCACTAAAATTGGTCTTTGAGGAAGACCAGAACCTCTAGGATGTTTCTAGGGAAGTGGAGAAGAGATTTTGGCAGGGGTTGGCCGAGCTTGAGAGATCAAATTGGTGTGAGGAGGAGGGGGAGGAGGTGTCCTTTTATAGGGGAGGAGAGGGGCACCTTAGGAATTCTTAAAAATATTAATTTATAATAAATCTAACCCCACTTAAAAACCTCCAAAAATGACTCATATTCGAAGATTATATGAGATAGGGTTGTAATCGCATCAACCAATCAAATTTAGACATGTTTGGATCTTATTTCAAACCTTATCAATTAGATTTAACTCTAAGTTAAATAATTTGACTTTTACCGTGTCTTTTTGTTTTCTTTCACTATATGGTTAATACACTTACTATAACATGCCAAACGAACCCCAAATTGTTTATTATTTATATATATATCCTTATCTAAGTCATTTGGCCGAACCTTAGATTTTTAGGAATAAAATAACAATTAATAATATAATATTTGATTTAGAAACTATTTTGTGTCAATTTTGACACTATTTGATATATGATTTTTGTGAAAGTCATAACAGAATTATATGTTCGAACCAAGTTGATTAAATCAACACTAATATATCATAGTAAACTAGAAAATTAGTGGAATTCATAAAAAGTCTCAAATTACATTCATTTGAGCATTTATAACATCAATTATGTTAATATTTCCTTAAAAGGGTAATTACTGCATCATCGTTGTGTCATAAATAAATTAATTTATTTAAAGTCTAAAAATTATAAATAAAATATCATTATGTAGGAAATCGTTTTAGCTTTCTAATGAATATTTATAGTCGAATTTATCTTATGTATAACCCCATATTAAAAATGATTTACTTATTAAACTTTGATTTTAACTATTTTAACCCTTCTTTAAATAAATTAATAATAAATGTCCTAATCTAATCCAAGTGGGCCTAAATGGTCATATTATATTCATAAGGTTTTTTTTGGCCGAATTACACGTATCCAATAGAATTAGGACATGTGTTAGGGTAATATTAATATCATATTTACCCTTAGTTACCCTATTTACTATTAACCGTGGTAAAAAAAAGTAAAAAGTTACTATTCACCAAAAATTATTTTCATCTCATTGAACCACATTTTAGTCCTTGATATTAACCGTGTCTGTCGGATTTTCGAAATTCCATTCACAGAAGCGGTAAAATTAAGTTTTATGCAAAATTCAGTTTTTTAACCTACCACTTAGTGGTTTCACTATTCATCAAAAATTGAAAGTTTTCAGAAAAATACCAAAATTTCACCCTAGGCTAATTTCGATATTCTAAGTCCAAAAATGAAGTCCATTTTGAAAAATAAAATTTATAAAATTTCAAAAATTGGTTATTACTATTCATAACGGCTAGTTTTAATAACATTTTAATAGCATATCGCTGTTTAGTGAAACTCGTTATTGCGTACTACGCACGCTATCGAGGAAGGTCGCGATTGCGTTTAATGCAAGGCAAGTCAAGGATGCGTGTTGTGCAAGCTCCTTTTGGTGTAGCGTACAACACAAGACTTTAATAAAATTAAAAAGAATATTTTTCATAAAATCTCGGGCTGTTACATTCTACCCCCCTTAAAATGAATTTCGCCCTCGAAATTCGTCGGGGTTATAAATGGTTTACTATTCGAAAGTTTCTTTAACAGAAACCCACATCGTAAAAAAAATTACCAAAACTTGGCTTTAAAAACTAAAGTATGAAATGTAACGATTACCCAAATAAACTAATCACTGGGTTTCCACATAGGTGAAAATATGGATATGGAAGAGAAATCTAACCATCATGTTCTGTTGGAGAGTGGTAGAGAACATGGCTATGGAAAAGCCAGTAATCACAAATCCATAGATTTGTGATGATATAAGGTACCATCTGATTCATCAGGTATAAGATCACTAGGACAACATTTTCGGTTTTCAAGATCATTTCCCTAAAGTTGAAAATTTTCATTAGAATAAATACTTACTTTATTTTGGTACAATCTCACTGTTGTTCGTGCCTTGAACAATTTCCACTTCATCTCTTAAATAAATGAAGTTGAATTTGTTATTCGTGAAGTGTTAGCAGATCATGTGATAGAATGACGGGTCATTCCATCTGTCTCAAACAAAAAGTTAGCAAAAATTATATACATAAGTCGATCTATAGTGAGATTAATCACATATGGTTCCTAAAATGGGATTATACTTCATATATCATACTGCTTAATATAATAACACTAGTTTCTACTAAACAGGGACTTCCTGTAGGTCAGTGGTAGGCGATAAAGGCCAGTCGCACTTTGGTTGTGGGTTCGATTCCTACAGCCTTGTCCGAAGCGATGGGCTGTCGCCCGTCCTGCAGGTTGTCCCTTTTTCTAAAACTACGTTACTATAACATCCCATCAATAATATCGAAAATCTTCTATCCTTAAACAATACTAACTTATGTCCAACATAATCCAGTCTAATCTTTAGGCTTATAATACTGCAGTCCACTCTCATAATATAGTGACAACGATTACCAGAGATTTAATACTGTCGTTGATCCCCACATATCATAAGATATGTCTTGTTGGTCACATTCCAAACATTCAAAGTCCTTAATCGTGTATTCTCTTGAATACCTCAGTGAAAACATGAGTGCAGTTAAAAGTTAACACATTCCACATACCAAAATCCTCAAAATTCTATATACTCAAACCATGATATCACTTAGTCCTTATATCAATCATGAGCTCATGAATACTATTAAACATTTCATTTTCTCGTCTTCATTATGCGCATATCATCTTATTTCCAAAAAATATCTCAATCACTTTGAATACCACATCAATAAATATTGCAATACTCAATGATACAACATTATTTTGGAATCCCATTACATAAACACTTAATCATTCCACCACATCGTTGTCATATTCAACATTGCCAATAGTGATCGCATGTGATTTCCCTTTGTCCTTTTCCTTCAGTGGTTGCTCATGTTGATCATCACTAACCCTTGGATTAGGGCAATTATTAGCATAATGCCCCATTTCCTTGCACTTGAAGCATTGAAGTGTTGGCGGTGCGTTCTCTGCAGTGTTTGCTTTATTCACATCATTAGAAACCCTTTTTCCATTACTTCGACACTCAGCTGCTCGATGACCTTCTTTTCCGCACTTAAAACATTTTCTAGTCCCTTTTAGACAATCTCCACCATGCTTCTTTCCACACTTTGTGCACAAGGAAACATTCATCTTCTTTTCACCATTATTCTGAGATTTCTCCTTGAACTCCATCTTTCGTTTCTTGTCAAAACCATGAGATGGATATGTAACACCAACTTCCATTTCTACCTTGATAGCACAACGCACAATTTCTTCATAGCTACTGAAGTCTCTTATAGCTAATGCCCTTCGAAGACTTGGTTTTAAGCCACTGAAAAATCGATCAACTTTACTTTCAGGTTGGATGATAATTCCAGAAGCATACCTTGCAAGTCTTGTAAAATTTGCTTCATAGGTACCAACAGATTCATCGTCCCTTTGCTTCAGTTCAAGAAACTCTTTCTCCATCTTTGTTCGAAGAATACGAGGGAAGTACTTACTGAAAAACAAGTTCTTGAACTCGTCCCATTCCATGGACTCAATTTCATCTCTTGGCCTCGTATTCTTGATAAGATTCCACCATTGATCAGCTTCACCTTCCAAACGATATACTGCTAAGATGACTTTATCATGTTCAGAACATTGAAGAACTGAAAATATCTTTTCAGTAGTACTGATCCATTGTTCAGCCACAAGTGGATCAGAAGACCCACTGAAAGAAGGTGGACGTTGCCTCATAAAGGACTCAATAGAATATGGTTCCCTTCTCTGCTCATTTGGAAGTCCAGAATGATTCATAGCTTGTGTAAGTATAGCAATAAGATTTTGCACTCCATCTTCCATAACATTTGTTTGTTCAGGAGGGCAATCATTGCATTGTCCATTGCATTGATCAACACGGTTCCTTCGGGTTCAAGCCATCATCTAAAACCCAAAAAGAATAGTGTGAGAGGCAAAAATCATGCTAGGGAAAACAACATAATAAAGGGGGAGTACCTTCAATATCCAACATCTTAGGTTTAATTCTATGATCGTTAGCGTAATTCTATTACTATAACCTATACGTATACTTATCCCTAGGGACATCCCTAGACATACCTTAGAAATATCTCTAGGGATCTCACTAACGTTTTCGCATCCTAGTTTCCAAAGGTTGACTAAACCTTTCCTCTGATACCAACTGTAGAGACCCGAAGCCTAACGTACATGAACATTACATTACTTTTGCGGAATACTTAATACATAACAAAAATATACACACAAGGATCGTAATAGTTTAGTGTCTTTGGAAACTCGGAACATAATCTTCTAATCCTGGTGAAAGATCTTCAAAATCTCCCACAAAGATCTTCCTTTTTTTTTACCTAAAACCTTTCTTTATATCCTGGGGAAAAGAAAACATAAAAGGGTGAGCTCAAATGCTCAGTAAGGGTAAACAAAAGAAATATCAATCACATAATTTTCATAAGAACATAACATTTTTGGAAATCTTAACCTGCAAAAGAGAGAATAATTTCATAACATGGGATAAATCATATTAGTGAAAATGAAACCCTTACTTAAAACATTACTCATTGTGGCATACACACATAATCATAGAGAATCATTTCTTGTTAGTCAAGACTCATTGCCAAGACTATCTTAGTGGACAAAGTCCCTTTCTGAATCGAGTAATCCTCGTTTCAGTCCTGTTTCACTGAACCGGTATAACCTACCATTCCAGCCATGTCTATCTCATGAGATATGAAATCTTTACCCAATGCATTGGAGGGAGATATAGGTCCCACCCATCTTATAATGAATCCTTTCTTATGTGTGCCACATAATCATAAATCATACATCATCGCATAACACATGTAACAAAAATGGGATTCTTGAAACATCATGACATCATAAAATAAATCTTATAAGGCAAATGACTTCATAAAAATAATCCCCTCACAACATAATCAAATCAATGTAATTAAAGGGATAAAAACAGAACCCTTTATTATCTTAGATGGAAAATAATTTTGATAAAACACTTGAACTTCATTCTTGAGGAAAATATCCTTTCTACTTCAAAAAATTTTTTCCTTTCATAACATGTCATAAAACTTTAAAATAAAAGAAGTTGATTAAAAATAAACTTGAAAACTTGTAATGGAAGATTCTTGGAAATAATGTTTTAAAAATCCATTCATGCCGTATAAGTTTAAAAAAAACATTCTTCGTACTTTTGTCGGAAAAGTCAAAAAGTACCTCGTACGAAAAACGACAAAAGATTCCTTTTATTTCTTTTACTAAAAACTCACCGAAGGGTAAAAATGGATTTAAACAATTGTAGGTGGATGAAAATAATATTACATATTGATGAAACATGGATGTGGATGATAAAATACACCCCAGTAAATACTTACGAATAAACAATCTCGAATAAAAATGAGATTGTGATATTTCCCTTACCTTAGGTCCGACTTGCTTTGTAAGTGTCCAAACCTCCTGTATAATGATTTAAATCATGTTATTGACTTATTACAGAATAATATTCATTGTTATGATATCATATATTGTTCACTTATGACATTATATTACCCGTTCTTTTGTAAATTCCATGTTAAAGAAGCGTTTTGGGTAAAATCGTTTCATTTATTGTAGGTGTTTTGACTTGTTGTTCTTGACATCATTATTACTTATATCATGATTTACTTACTTCCAGAATATAAAATATGATTTATATATCATATATATTCAGTATATATATATATATATAATAGGTAGATAAATAAAATGAAAAACACCGTTCATGGAGACGGTAGTCCGTACGTACGCATGAGCGATGATATCATTTCTATAAATATTGAATTGAATTGGAGTGGATTATACAATATATCAGAATCAATATGATGTTGTAATAACTATGTATAGTTATTCTTTACACCATTATACCAATCCATGTATGGTGGTGGTGGAAAATAGATTACACCACGGCGTGGAGACGGTATTCCGTACGTACGCACGCGCGGTGATTTCTTTTTCTGTAGGATGGATAGATGGTGAAATAAGGATGTTTCGTACTTATAATAACACATCAGTATATGAGTGATACTGATGTTATTACTTCATAATGAAACAACATAATAAGAAGAAGTGGAAGAAGAAATAAAGATGAAAGAATTGGTAACGGTAATTACCTCTTCTTTGAAGCGCCTCTTTGAGACCTCCTCTTAGGGCACTAAAATTGGTCTTTGAGGAAGACCAGAACCTCTAGGATGTTGCTAGGGAAGTGGAGAAGAGATTTTGGCAGGGGTTGGCCGAGCTTGAGAGCTCAAATTGGTGTGAGGAGGAGGGGGAGGAGGTGTCCTTTTATAGGGGAGGAGAAGGGAACCTTAGGAATTCTTAAAAATATTAATTTATAATAAATCTAACCCCACTTAAAAACCTCCAAAAATGACTCATATTCGAAGATTAGATGAGATAGGGTTGTAATCTCATCAACCAATCAAATTTAGACATGTTTGGATCTTATTTTAAACCTTATCAATTAGATTTAACTCTAAGTTAAATAATTTGACTTTTACCGTGTCTTTTTGTTTTCTTTCAATATATGGTTAATACACTTACTATAACATGCCAAACGAACCCCAAATTGTTTATTATTAATATATATATCCTTATCTAAGTCATTTGGCCGAACCTTAGATTTTTAGGAATAAAATAACAATTAATAATATAATATTTGATTTAGAAACTATTTTGTGTCAATTTTGACACTATTTGATATATGATTTTTGTGAAAGTCATAACAGAATTATATGTTCGAACCAAGTTGATTAAATCAACACTAATATATCATAGTAAACTAGAAAATTAGTGGAATTCATAAAAAGTCTCAAATTACATTCATTTGAGCATTTATAACATCAATTATGTTAATATTTCCTTAAAAGGGTAATTACTGCATCATCGTTGTGTCATAAATAAATTAATTTATTTAAAGTCTAAAAATTATAAATAAAATATCATTATGTAGGAAATCGTTTTAGATTTCTAATGAATATTTATAGTCGAATTTATCTTATGTATAACCCCATATTAAAAATGATTTACTTATTAAACTTTGATTTTAACTATTTTAACCCTTCTTTAAATAAATTAATAATAAATGTCCTAATCTAATCCAAGTGGGCCTAAATGGTCATATTATATTCATAAGGTTGTTTTTGGCCGAATTACACTTATCCAATAGAATTAGGACATGTGTTAGGGTAATAGTAATATCATATTTACCCTTAGTTACCCTATTTACTATTAACCGTGGTAAAAAAAAAATAAAAAGTTACTATTCACCAAAAATTATTTTCATCTCATTGAACCACATTTTAGTCCTTGATATTAACCGTGTCTGTCGGATTTTCGAAATTCCATTCACAGAAGCGGTAAAATTAAGTTTTATGCAAAATTCAGTTTTTTAACCTACCACTTAGTGGTTTCACTATTCATCAAAAATTGAAAGTTATCAGAAAAATACCAAAATTTCACCCTAGGCTAATTTCGATATTCTGAGTCCAAAAATGAAGTCCATTTTGAAAAATAAAATTTATAAAATTTCAAAAAGTGGTTATTACTATTCATAACGGCTAGTTTTAATAACATTTTAATAGCATATCGCTGTTTAGTGAAACTCGTTATTGCGTACTACGCACGCTATCGAGGAAGGTCGCGATTGCGTTTAATGCAAGGCAAGTCAAGGATGCGTGTTGTGCAAGCTCCTTTTGGTGTAGCGTACAACACTGGACTTTAATAAAATTAAAAAGAATATTTTTCATAAAATCTCGGGCTGTTACAGACATGGTGTTTTTACGCATATCTCCGTGGAAGAAGGTCATGAGGTTTGGAAAGAAAGGGAAGTTAAGTCCAAGGTACATCGTCCCCTTCGAGATTCTTGATCGTGTTGGGGTTGTGGCCTATCGACTAGCACTTCCACCTACTATGGACAAGGTGCATGATGTCTTCCATGTATCCCTCTTAAGGATGTACATACTAGACCCTTCACATGTACTCTCTTCTGAGGTGGTACAATTAGAAGACGATCTTTCTTATGAGGAGAAACCAGTGAAGATCTTTGATCGTAGAGAAAAAGTTCTATGAAATAAGACAATGCCCCTCGTCAAGGTGTTGTGGAGAAACCACAAGTTTGAAGAAGAAACTTGGGAGTCGGAGGATATGATGAAGCTAAGTTACCCACATTTGTTTTAGTGTGGGAAAAGGACAATTTCGAGGGCGAAATTTCTTAAGGGGGGAATATTGTAACGACCCAAAATTTCATTAATGGAAAATCCCTCTTGATCCAGTTAAATGTTTCTTTATGAAAAATGTTTTTATAAGATATCAACTTTTTTTTAGATTTGTGACCGTTACTTTTATAGCCATTGAACAGTGATCATCTGGGTACTTTAAATATAAGGCTTTAACGAACCAATTTTCTACTTAGACAAAGGAAGCGATGGCCTCATCCAGTAGAATTTCCCCTTACGAAGCCCATTTGTCAGAGCTCGGAAAGGAGGTGGCGTCTTTGGGCATTTCCCTTGACCAAGCCCAAGCTGAGCTTCATCAAGGCAGGCTCGAATGTGATCGTCTACGGGAAAAATGGAAGTTGAGAGAGATTACCACTCGAGTGATGTTATCCGAGCAACCCCAAGAGTCTGTCACCATCGCACACCTTACCCTTAGGTCTTATGCGGCTATTTTAAGGGGTTATGTAACAAATAAGTAGCACCATGTTCATGTACATTATTTTTTGTATATAATAATGAATATAATTTCTAGTCATTTTTGATACATTGTAATTAGTTTTTAAAGTACAAATGGTGTTTTTAGTTATTATTTAATTAAGAATTATATTTTATTAATTTAAAGTATTTTTGAATTAAATAATATTTTAATAAAATATTATTATTAATATTAAATTAATTTTTATTAAATATAAATGATCTTATAATTTTATGAATGCAATTAAAATTTTTATTAAGGTTTGAAAACCATTTCTGTCAAAACCCGTGAATTTTTTTATAAATGTCGGTTTTTATTTTAAAAGTAAAAATTCACATATTTAGAAAATTATTTAGATAAAATAAATATTATTTTTGGAATCAGGGCGTCGAAATTATCCAACGGTGAATTTTTCATAATTTTCTGAGACAGTCAAATTTTTGGGTAAAAATTAAATACCATTTAAATATATAATGTGTTTTATGACATCATAATGACCCAATGGTGATGTAATAAAATACCATAATCCTTATGTTCGGCCAATATGTGTTTTATCATTAAAATAATGAGGTTTTGGGTTTGTTTGACTCACTTTTCAAAGCATTAATGGAGCCCTCAAGACTTATTCAACACTTTGCCTTTTTAAATTAATTTCCATGGGAGTGTGACTCACCTCCACATAAGCAACCCTAATTTTTTAATAAGTTCGGACCTTGGCCTTGTAAAATATTGTTTTCCTCTTTCCTTTTCCAGAAACCATGGGCAAATACCTTGTGATGGTTTGTGGTTTGGACTATTTTAATATAAGGGGTCCCAAACCTAAATAATAAAGAATTCTCTCACCTTTCCTATATAAACCCACCCATGCTCCCACTTCCTCCTCCCTCAAAGCCCCTGAAGTTCGTCCAACCTCTTCCTTACTCTCTCTAGAATCCTCCCAAGGTACCCCAAGCTCCCAAGAAGCCTCTCACAAGCCTCTCTCTAGCCTTTGGAAGCACACTTCCAAGTAAGGGGTTTTCTTCCTTTCTCATTTTTTTTCAATTTTCTTTAAGTTGTATTGCCCTTTTTATTTCAATTATGAATGTTGGGGTATGGTTTTGCACCTCCCCCATACTACCCTATTATTGTTTGAATGATGGGAGACCCCTTTATCTCTCATTAAAATCCTCCCATGTACACCCATTACTATGCCGAAATTCCGAAAGGAACCTTTTTCTCCTCTTTTATATTTCAAGAAATACTTTTGTATCATGAATCTAAATTCCATTTCAATTGTTGGAACATGTATCTATATGACCTTCTTACTGTCCATTACATGTAAATATGATGAGGAACCCCTTTCTCTCTCATGAACCTTTTTTATGAATTCTTATGTCACGCCGTTATGCTGCCGAAATCGCACCGATTTTCTAAGCCAATGTCTTTGTGTAGTGAATACCATGCCCATTTCTCCATCAAGGGTATTCACCTTTATGCACATTTACATATTTATTGTAAAGTTTCATGTATAAATTCCACATTCCTTTATCGTGGAATAAATGATTATGTTTTATGAATCCATGTTTTATGATCCATGTGGCACACTTATGCATGAAATGAAATGTTTAAGAAGGGTGCGCCCTTTATAGCGCTCCAATGCATTGGGTAAAGTATAGTATCATGATACGTCATGTGCAATGAGTGTTGACTCATGCTAATTCAAGTGCAACGAGGGTTTACTCGTGCTTCAAGTGCAATGAGGGTTTACTCATGCTCCATGTGCAATGAGCCTTGGATCATGCTAATTCAATGTTAAGTGTTGTTGCCACATTTCCATGTTATGATTATCATGCTTTATCATGCCTTTATGTTCATGTCTCTCTTATGATCTATTGATATTCCTATTTCCTAACATGTATTGTACTCCTCATGTTATTCATTGTGTACTCCCTTACTGGGCTTTATAGCTCACCCTTTTCTTATGCATGTCCTCAGGTTATCCCATGCAATGCTAAGTACGAAGGAATGTAGTGGTCATGTAAAGGAAGTTTTCAATAAGGATGTTGTATTTCAAGTTTAAAGTTTTTATGTAATGATCCTAAGCCCCAAAGACACTAAACCTCTCGATCTTATTTGTTGTATCAAGTGAAGTTTTATGTAATAAAGCATGTTTAAGTTGTAATAAAAAGCAGGGTTGTCATATCAAAGGATAGGTTTAGATATTTCTGGGATTTGGATTAGAAAACCCTAGTAAAATAATTATGAATAAAACTATATATAATAAAAATATCCCAAAATTTTTGTGAGTATTGAGTAATTGGTTTATCAAGAAAATACATCCCTGTATGGATGCGATTAGGTAGAGGCAGCTCCGGCACAGATGTATCTTCGTTTAAATCCTGAAAAAGACACTTTAAGTTAGACTCGAATAGGAATTGGTGAATGAAAATGGGCCTTGCTATATTCTTGGTAATGACACTCCTGGGGGATATGATTTCCTAAATTCATAAGCATAGTATGAACTATTATTGAGGGAATTATAAAAATACCCCTCCAAATTTATGTTAAGAAATTGATCACGGATAACATATATAAGTTAAAAAAAATTGTAATTTATAAATTATCCCTTTTTTCATTGGATTACCCTTTATGTGTTACCTCTAACTATCTTTTAATTCAATCCAATTGCTAGTAATACGATGAATCGGGCTAACAATGGATGTGAAGATAAATGTGATTACTATTCTAATGAGATTCCCAATCTTATGGGAGTGGGAATCAAAATCATAGTCATGATAATCTCTCAATTAACTCAAGTTTTTAATAGAAACATGGGTCAAGAAGAATTTTCAACCCCCCCCCCAAGAAAGAACAAGCTTCAATCAAGAGATTCATGAGAAAAAGGCCTCTTACTTTTAATGGATCATCTAATCCCTCAATTGTTGAACAATGGATCAACTCCATTGAGAATATATTCTCTATCCTTCAATGTTCTGAACAAGAGAAGGTACTTCTAGATGCTTATCATTTAAAAGGTGAAACTAGTAAATTTTGGACATTGATAAAAAAAATAAGAAGCATGAGGAGGATATTGTAGTGTTTTAATAGAAGGATTTCTAGAAAATGTATTTTGATGGATATTTTCTTGCACCCTATGAATTAAGATGGAAAGGGCCTTCATTGCTTGAATCAAAAAAGATGAAGAATCCATCAAAGTGTATGAGGAAAACTTTAAAGGCTAGAAAAATATGCATCCAGCTTTTTTGTTTCCCCTAAATGCATAATTGAATGCTTCTTTGGTGGGATAAAACATAGTCTATGGAAGTCCCTAGTGATCTGTGACTTCGAGAGCTATGCGAAAATTGTTAGATGTGTCCTCAAAGTCAAAATGGAGATGAGAAACTCTTAGGGGTATCATGGGGATAAGAACCATAAGGTGTAATTTAATTCTATAGGTTTGATGGATAAATCCAATGGTTATAATAAATTCATGCATGCCAATTGCCAAATGTGTGGAAAGAAGAACCTTAGAAATTTCTTTAAGGGGATGAGGAAATTCTTTAGTTATGGAAGATAAGGGCACCTAGCTATTAACTACTGACATGAAAAACCCGCTACTATGACAGAGGAGATAAATGCTCCGTTCAACCCTTTGTTCATTGCTTCAACTACAAAGAACCAGGGAACTTTGAAAACCAGTTCCCTAAGCCAAGGGTTTTTAGAGGAAACCAACAACCTCAAAGGCATAAATGGTGATATTTTACCATCACTATCACGGAAGTAAACCCCTAAAATGAAGTGATGACAGGTACGCTAGTTATTCATTAAAGAATATATAATGTACATTTTTATTCTGGTTTTATACATTATTTTATATCCTAAATGTTTAGTGGAACAATCCCAACACTACCACAAATCATGGAAGTAAAGATGTCGGTGAGAACAATAAATGGGTAAATCATTTCATCCCATGAATATAACTCCATACTTGTCACAATATGTGGTTTTAACTTCCTATTTAACCTTATAATACTCCCGTTGGTGGAAATAGATGCAATTCAAAGAATGGATTGAATTTCCCAATACAGATCCAACATAAATTGCTGTGAGAGGGATGTCACATTCCTTATGGCGAATCAACCCCTGATTTTGTACATGTGAAAGGAGGAGGGTATTTATTATTTAGAACCATTATCTCATGCATGAATATTACTGCCCTATGAGCACGTGTATC
This sequence comes from Viscum album, assembly GCA_963277665.1. Taxonomy (NCBI): domain Eukaryota; kingdom Viridiplantae; phylum Streptophyta; class Magnoliopsida; order Santalales; family Viscaceae; genus Viscum; species Viscum album. Next base: position 1,435,046,065 of record OY728140.1, read on the forward strand.
TTTATTAGATGATTGAGTCTAAAGAATAAATCAACCTTGAATACATGACTAATGTGATGGAATACACTAAAGTGTTTCCTGAGGAATTGTCCAGTCTTCCTCTTAGAAGAGATGTTGAATTCTAAATTGATCTTATACCTGGGGTGTTTCCAATATCCAAGACTCTATATAGAATTTATTTTTTGGAGATTGAGGAGATGAATAAACAACTACAGGATAATTTGGATAAATGGTTTATATGCCCAAGTGCTTCACCATGGGGTTCACCAGTCTGCTTCTTCAAGAAGAAGGATGGGTCAATATGCCTTTGCATTGATTATCATGAGCTCAACAAAATCATGATAAGGAACACATAACCTATTCCCCAAATTGATGAGTTGGTTTATCATCTATATAGAGAAAAATACTTATCTAAGGTGGATATGTAGTCGGGATATTACCAAGGGCGAAGAAGGAGGATATCACCAAGACTTCTTTTTGTACGAGGTACGGGTACTATAAATTCATAGTAATACCTTTTGGACTCACTAATTCTCCATCAATATTCATGGACTTGATGAATACAGTCTTTAGAGATTACCTCGACAATTTTGTGGTAGTATTTATAGACGATGTTCTAATATACTCCAAAACCATGGAGGATCATGAGGACAATTTAATCATTGTACTAGAGACCTCATGAAAGGAGAAGCTCTATGAAAAGTATATAATGTGTGAGTTCTGGTAGAAGGAAGTCTCATTCTTGGCTCATATCATTACAAGTAATAGGATATTTGTGGATCCCACCAAGATATCTCCAATAGATTGATGGTTGAGGCCAATATCATTGACAGATATCAGTAACTTCCTAGGGTTAGCTGGATATTATCACCGATTTTTTATAAATTTCTCACGATTGTAAAACCCTCTTACCAAGCTAATGTAGAAGGGAGTCATGTTTTCATGGAGTGATGAATGCGAAGAGAGATTCAAGGAGTTGAAAAGGAGTCTTATCATTTTTCCCATGCTCACACTACCAACAAGTATAGAACTTTTCTTTGTACTTATTGATTCATATAAAAAGGGCATGGGATGTGTGTTGATGAAAAATGACAAATTCATTGCCTATACTTCAAGGAAATTGAATTTTTAGAAGAAAAACTATCCAACACATGATCTGGAGTTGGCTGTAGTAAAATTCACTTTGAAAATTTTCCAACATTACCTCTTTGGGGAGAAGTATAAAATATACATGGATCACAAAATCCTCAAGTATATATTAAAATAGAAATAGTTGAACATGAACCAAAGAAGATGGTTATATTTGATCAAAGACTATGCCTACTCAATCTAAAACCACCATGGGAAAGCGAATAAGGTGGATGATGCTCTATGTATAAGTGACCTAGTGATTCTATCATTGATTAGAATTTAAAAATATCCAATATACTTAGATTTGATGAAGATAGTTATAGGAATAATAAAGAAGGGAACATCATCAATCCTTTCATAAATGAATTATTATCCATCACTTTTGGAAAGGTTAAAATATTCTCAAAAGGATGATGTGGGAATTCAGAAGAATGTGGAAACTATCAGAAAAAGGGAAATCCTCATAGTTAAATGTTAATGAAGATGGAATTGTGATATTTGGGGCAAGGATATGTGTTCCATAAAATCCGGAGGTAAAGAATGAACTTTTGGATGATGTACATAGTTCGAATTTATCCATTCATCTAAGAAACACAAAGATGTATCGAGATATCTTAGAGCATTATTGGTGGGATAACATGAAGAAGGAGATCACTGAGTGTACATAAATGTTCAAGGTATATTAGCAAGTGAAGGCTGAGAGGTAGAAGTATAAGGGTATGATGCAACAATTTCCCATACCATCATGGTAATTGGAGAACATCGCCATGGAAATTTTCACCTAACATTCGAAGCCATCCAACAGAAATAGTGTTATCTGGGTTGTTGCGGATCTTCATACAAAGACTGCACACATCATTTCAATTTGAGAGGATTTCCCATTGGATAAACTAGAAAAAATATATATCAGAGAAGTGGTAAGGCTTCTTGGAGTACCATTTTATATTTTACCTAATCAATATCCAAGATTCACCTCTCTATTCTAGAAGAGTCATCAATATGCTCTGAATACTGAGATGAACTTTAGTACGGCTTATCATCCTCAAACTGATGGCCAATCTGAGTGGACTATCCAAACACTTGAGGACATGTTGATATCATGCTCAATAGACTTTAAAGGAGTATGGGATCAACATGTTCCTTTTGTTGAGTTCTGTTACAATAAAAGTTTCCACTAATGTATCCAAATGTAGACTTATGAATCCTTTTATGGGAAGAGGTGAGGAACACCATCATGCTAGGATTGAGTTGGGGAGAGAAAACTCCCAGGTCCAAAAATGGTCGAAGAAATGGTGGGGAATGTTAAGACCATCCAACACCACATTAAATCTTCTTAGATTCGACAAAAGAGTTATACTGATAATTGTTGATGAGACTTAGAGTTTGATTTTGGATACATGGTATTCCTCAATATATCACTGTTGAAGGGAACTATGAGATTTCGAAAGATGGGAAAGTTTAGTCCAAGGTACATCGAACCTTTTTAGATCCTTGATCATATTGGAGTAGTGACATGCCGACTATAACTCCCACCGAACCTATCTCAAGTACATGATGTATTCCATTTACCACTCTTGAGGAAGTAAATACCTGAACCTTTGTATATTCTCAATCAATAGGTGGTACTATTGTAGAATGACCTCTCCTCTGAAGAGAATTCGGTGAAGATATTAGATTATAAATAAAATGTTCTATTAAATAAGACAATGCCCCTCATCAAGGTGTTGTGGAGAAACAAAAAGTTTAAAGAAGCAAAGTGGGAATCAGAGGAAGTGATGAGGAAGAGTAACCCTCATATGTTTCAGTGTCAGAAGAGGAAATTTTGAGGGTGAAATTTCTGAAGGGGGATGATTATAACGACTCAATATTTTACGAATTAAATTCCTATTGATCCAATTAAATGTGTTATTTTGACAAATGAACATATTTGTTTTTATGTTTATGGATTTTAAAATACCATTAAGAATCATTATCATTGATAATATATCCATTGAACATTGATCACATAATTGGTATAAATATTGGGCTTTAACAAATCCAATTTACTCAGACAAAGGAATCAATAACCTCATCCAGTAGAATTACTTTGTACGAATCCCATTTCTCAGAGCTCAGAAAGAAGGTGGCATCACCATTCATCGCTCCTGACCATTCCCAAGATGAGCTTCATCACGTTAAGTTTGAACGGAACCACCTACTAGATAAGTGGACGTTGATAGATATTACTACCCGTGTGATGCTATCCGAGATACCCCAAGAGTATGTCACCATCGCACACCTTACCCTTAGGTTATATGCAAGTGTTATAAGAATTTATGTAACAATACCCTATAACTATGATTATGTGCATTATTTCAGCATATAATAAAGAATATACATTCCTTTTATTATTGTTACTTTGTAAATAGTTTTTAAAGAACAACTAGTATTTTTAGTTAATTTTAAATTAAGAAATATATTTTGATTAATTAATGGATTTTTTAATTAAATTTTATGTTAATAAAATATTATTAATAAATTAATTTTTATTAAATATAAATTATTTTATAAATTTTATGAATACAATTGTAATTTTTATTAAGCTTTGAATGTTGTTTTTGTCAAAACCTGTGAAATTTTGATAAATGTCAGTTTTTTATTTTAAAAATAAAAATTCACATATTTAAAAAATTATTTATATAAAATGAATATTATTTTTGGAATCAGGACTTTGAAATTATCCAACGGAAAATTTTTCATAATTTTCTAATAGAGTCGAATTTTTGGGTCAAAATTAAATACCGTTTAAATATATAATGTGATTTATGACATTATAATGACCCAATAGTGATGTAATAATATTATTTAAATGGGATATTTGGCCAATATTTGTTTTAAATTCAAAATAATGTGATTTTAGGTTTGTTTTATTTATTTTACAATGCCTTAGTGGACCCTCTAAGACATATAAAACATTTTAACATTTTTAAATGATTTCCTTGGAAGTGTGACTCACCTCCACATAATCAAGCCTGATATATTAATAAGTTCAGTCATTGGACTTATAAAATAATTTTTTCCACTCTATTTTGGAAAAAACCATGTGATGGTTTCTGGTTTTGATTATTTTAACGTGTGGTTTCCAAAACCTAAATAATAAAGAATTCACTCTCATTTCATATATAAACCCACTGAATATCCCATTCCTATTCACTCAAACCATTGGTAACTCAACCAACCCCTTCCATACTCACTCTATAGAATTATCCCAAGGGTCCCCAAGCTCCCATGAGGCCCCTCTCAAGCCCCTACCAAGCCTTTGGGATCATGGTTCCAAGTAAGGGATTTCTTTCTTTCTCATTTTTGTATAAATTTATTTATGTTTTTATACAATTTTATTTTCAATTAAAAATTTTTGTGTATGATTTATCACCTCCCAAATACTTCCCTTATTATGTTTTAATGTTGATATACCTCTTTATCTCTCATTAATTCCTCCCATGTACACCTGTTACCATGGAGAAATTTCGTAAGGAATTTCTCGCCTCTCATTTATATTCAAGAAATTATTTTATATTATGCATCTAAATTATATTACATATGTTGGGATATTATGTTACATGACCCCATTACTGTCCATTTCATGTATAAATAATGATATACCCCTTTATATCTCATGAACCCATTTTAGGATTTCTATTTGACGTTGTTATGCTGCCAATGTTACACCAAAATTTACATGCCAAAATCATTGTGTAAGTGAATACCATAACCATTTCTCTATAAAGGGTATTCAACTTTTTTCACATGTACTTTTTGATTGAGGACTTACATTTATGGATTACACACATCTTTTTCTAGTAATAAATTATGATTTTTAATGAATTCATGTTGTATGATCTATGTAGCACACTTATGCATGAAATAAATTGATTTAGAAGAGTGCACCATGATATCACTCTAATGCATTGGGTGAAGAATTGTATCATGATACACCATGTGCAATAAGGTTTTACTCATGATAATTCATGTTAAATGAGGTTTTACTCATTCTAATTCAGGTGCAATGAGTGTTTACTCATTCTCCATGTACAATGAGCCTTGGATCATGCTAATATCATGTTAAATGTTGTCGCCACATTTCCATGTCATGATAATCATGATATATCATGATTTATGTTCATGTTTCTCTAGTTATCCATTGATTTTACTATTTACTAACATCTTCTATATTCTTCATGTTATTCTTTGTTTACTCCCTTACTGGGCTTTATAGCTAACCCTTTTCTTATGCATGTCTTTTTGTTATCCCATGCAATGCTAAGTACGATGAAAGGTTGTGGTTATGTAAAATAAGTTTTCAATAAATATGTTGTGTTTTATGATCTAAGTTGTTATATAATGTTCCCAATATCCCAAGACACTGGACCTCCCGTACCTAATAGTTTTATTATGTGCAAGTTTATGATACAAATAATGTTTAAGTATGTAATAAAGAGCAGGGTTGTTATAGTTGGTATCAGAGGATAGGTTTAGTTATTTTTGGGATTGGGATTAGAAAACCCTATTGAAATACATAGTGATAATAATAAGTATAATAAAATAATCCCTATATTTTTGTGAGTATTGATTAAGTGGTTTATTAATAAAATACATCCCTCTTTCGATATAACCAGGTAGAGGCAGCTTTAGCAAATACATATCTAGAGGTAAAACCTGAAACACCACTTTGAGATAGACTCAAACGGAAACTGGTGCATGAAAACGGGCCTTGCTTTACCCTTGGTTATGAAACTCCTAGGGGATATTATTTGATAAATAGAAAATCATTGTATGAACCATTATTATGGGAATTAAGAAACCTCGAGGAATATATATTGGGAAGTAGATTGTGGATAAAAAAATTAAGTTAAGGAAATAATTGTAATTTATATGTTATACCTTTTTGTCATTGGATTCAACTTTATTTGTTACCCCTAACTATCTTTTTATTCTAGACAATGGCTGGTAATATGATGACTCTAGATAACAACCAATGCAAAGATCAATGTGACAACTATTCTAATGATATTCCCAATCTGATGGGTACGAAAATCTCAAACGTTTTCATAATAATCTCTTAGTGAACTCAAGTTTTGAATATAAACATGGGTCAAGAGGAATGTTCACCCCCCCCAGAATTAACAAATCACAATCGATAGATTCATGAGACAAAGGCCTCATACTTTTATTGGATCATCTGATCCCTCAATCACTGAACAATTGATCAACTCCATCAAGAATATTTTCTCCATCCTTCAATGATCTGAACAAGAGAATGTACTTATGGATTCTTATCATATAGAGGTTGAATTTGATCAATGGTGGAAATTGATCATAAATACGAAGCTTGAGGGGGAGATTTAAGCCTTGTAATAGAAGGATTTCTAGAAAATGTTCTTCGATAAATATTTTCCTTGGACCCTCCAACTTAAGATGGAAAGGGAATTCCTTTCCCTCAAGAAAAAAGATGACGAATCCATCGAAGTGTATGAGGAAAAAAACCCAAGGATTTCATGATATACCTCTAGATTTTTTGTTACCCAGGAATGCATGGTTGACCACTTCTTTATTGGGTTAAATTTTAGCCTACGGAAATCCCTATAGATCCGTGACTTTGAGAGCTATGGGGAAATTCTCTGATGTTCCCTCAAAGTCAAAATAGAGATCGGTGAATCTCAACGTTAACATGGGGATAATAAGAATAAGGTGGAATTTAATTTTGGCAGTATGATGGATAAATCCAATAGTGCTATTAAAGTTTAGCACCCCACATGCCAAAGGTGAGAAAAGAAGAAGCCCAAAAAAATTTGAAGGGGATGAGGAAATGAAATAGGTGTGGGAGAGAAGGACACCTTCCTATTAAATACTGGCAAGAAAAACATGTTGCTGCAACAGAGGAGAGGAATTCTCCATTCAACCCTCAACACATTGTTCACTGCTTTAACTGAAAAGAACCAGGGCACTTCACAAACCAATTCCCCAAGACAAGGGTTTTTGGAGGGATCCAACAATCTCAAAACAGAAAGGGTGATCTTTTTCCATCACTACCACTGAATAGAACCCCAAAAATAAAGTGGTGATAGGTACGGTAGTTATTAATTCATGAATAGAGAACATAATTATTTATTCTGGTTCTATGCATTTTTTTATATCCAAAAAGATTAATAGAACAATCCCAACACCACCACAAATCATGGAAGTGAAGATGTTGGTGATAATGGAAAATGGGGAAATCATTTCATCCCATGAATATAACTCCTCCCATATCACAATTTTTGGTTTGAACTTCTCAGCGAACCATTTTGTACTTCCTCTAGTAGAATTTGATACAATTCTTGTCATGGATTGGATTTCTCTATATTGATCCATCATAAATTGTCATGGTAAGGAAATCACTCTCCATATGGATAATTGACCCCTGATACTATATAATTGCATGGAAGAGGATGATTATTATATAGAAATGTCATATCAAGCATGGATATTACTGACCTATAAGCACGTGTATCTTGTTTAGATGAGTGAGTCTAAAGAAGAGACCATCTTTGAAAACATGCCTATTGTGAGGGAATTTTTTGAGGTGGTTCCTAAGGAATTTCATGGTCTTCCTCCTAGAAGAGATATTGAATTATCAATTTATATTATACACGGGGCATTTCCAATATCCAATACTTCTTATAAAATTGCTATTGTAGAGAATGAGGAGCTGAGGAAACAACAATAGGATAATATGGATATAGGGTTTATACACCCAAGTGCTTTACCATGGGGTGCACCTGTTCTCATTGTCAAGAAGAAGGATGGTTCAACGGGCCTTAGCATTGATTATCCCGAGCTCAAGAAAATCATGATAAAGATAAAGTATCCTCTGCCCTGAATTTATGACTTTTTTGATCATCTACATGGAGTACAATACATATACATGTTGGCTTTATGGTCGGGATATTTCCTAGTAAGGGTGAAGAAGGGGGATATCCCAAAGACTGCTTTTTTTTAAAGGTACGGGCACTATAAATTCACAGTAATGCATTTAGGACTCACTAATGCTCTAGAAATCTTAAATTAATTGATGAATAGAGACTTTAGAGATTTCCTCTACAAATATTTGGTAGAATTTATTGATGATATTCTAATATAATCCTAAACCATGTAGGATCATGAGGATAATCTAAGAATTGTACTAGTGACCTTGAGAAAAGAGAATTTATATGCAAAGTACTACAACTGAGAGTTTTGGTTGAAGGAAGACTTATTATTGGGTCATATCATCAAAAGAAATGGGATATCTATGGATCTCTCCAAGACAGTTGAAATAGAGGGATGAATGAGGCCAACATCTGTGATAGATATTTATAGCTTCCTAGGGTTTGCTGGATATTATCGCCAATTTGTGAGAAACTTATCTCGATTTTTAAACACTTATACCAAGATAACATGTAAGGGATTCAAGTTTATTCAAGTGATTAATACGAAGAGAGATTCTGGGAGTTTAAAAGGAGTCTTATCGCTGCCCTCGTTCATACACTACCCACAAGTGGATTTTTTTTTTTGGTATTTTGTGATTCTTTGAAGAAGGGAATGGGTTGTGTGTTGATGCAAAATGAAAAATTCATTGCCTATGTTTTAGGTAAATAAAAATTTCTTCATAAAAACTATCAAACGCATGATCTGGAGTTGGATGTAGATATATTTTCTTTGAAAATTTGATACATTACCTATTTGGAGAGAAGTGTGAAATATTCATGGATCACAAATGCCTCAATTATATATTCACATTGAAAGATTTTAACGTGATCCAATGAAGAAGGTTATATTTGATTACTGACTATGAATGCTCAATACATTACAACCTTGGGAAAGTGAACAAGGAGGCGGAAGCTCTAATTAGAAAGGACCCAGTGATTCTATCATTGATGAGAATTGAAAAAGGTCCAATCTACATAGATTTGATGAAGATGGACATGGTAATACTAAATAATGGAACATAATCAATCCTTTCACAAATTTTTTCCCAACCATATATTTTGGAAAGGTTAAAGTATTCTCAAAACGATAATGTGGGAATTCAAAATAATGTGGAAACTATCAGAAATGGTAAATCCTTAGAGTTCAATGTTAATGAAGAAGGAATTATGATATTTTGGTAAAGACTATGTGTTCCATCAAATATGGAGTTAAAGAATGAACTTTTTGATGTTGCATATAGTTTTAATTCCCCCATTCACCCAAGAAACACAAAGATGTACTGAGATATTCAACAGAATGATTGGGGGGACAACATGAATAAGGGGATTGCTGAGTATACATCAAAGTGTCTGGTATATCAGAAAGTGAACGTTGAGAGGTAGAAGTCTAAAGGGATGAAGAAAACATTACCCATACCAGCATGGAAATGGGATAACATCACCATAGACTATGTCACTGAATATCTGAATACATCCAAATGAAACAATTCTATCTATTCTATTTTTGATCGTCTTACAAATACTGCACACTTCATTGCAATTAGAGAGGATTTTTATTGGACCAAATGGCATGGATATATATCAAGGAAGTGGTAAGGCTTCATGGAGTACCAAAATATATTGTATCCGATCAAGTTCCAAGATTCACCTCCATGTTCTAGAAGATTCTTCAACATACTCTGAATATTGAGCAGAACTTTAGTACGGTTTATAACCCTCAAACTAATGGCCAATCTGAGTAGATTATCCAAACACTTGAGGACATGTTGAGATCATTCTCAATGGACATCAAAGGAGTACGGGATCATCATTTTCCACTGGTTGACTACTCTTAAAATAACATTTTCCACTCAAGAATCCAAATGGCTCATTATGAAGCCCTTTATGGGAAGAGGTTCACAACACTGACATGTAGGGTTGAATTTGGGGAGAAAAAACTCCCAGGTACAGAAATGGTTGAATAATTGATGGGGAATATTAAGACCATCCAACACCACATTAAATCTACTTAGATTTGACAAAATATATATGTTGATAATCATTGATGAGACCTAGAGTTTGATGTTGGAGACATGGTATTGCTAAAAATATCATCATGGAAGAGAGTTATAAGATTTTGGAAGAAGGGAAAGCTTATTCCAAGGTACCTCAGCCCTTTTGAGATCCTTGATCATGTTGGAGTAGTGGCCTATCGACTAACACTCCCCCCGAACCTACCACAAGTACATAATGTATTATATGTATCACTCTTGAGGAAGTACACATGAACCTTCACATATACTCAATATAGATGTTTTACCATTATAGAACGAACTCTCATATGAAGAGAATCAAGTGCATATATTAGATCATAGTGAAAAGTTTCTACAAAATAAGACAATTTCCATCATCAAGGTGTTGTGGAGAAACCACTAGTTTGAAGAATCAATTTCGGAATTAGAGGAAGTGATGAAGTAGAGTTAACCTCATCTATTTTAGTTTGGGAAAAATAAATTTTGGGGGCAAAAATTACTAATGGGTGAAGATTGTAGTGACCCAAACTTTTACTAATGAAAATTAATATTAATCTGATTAAATGTATTATTACATAAAATGGTTATATAAAACGTATGAACTTATTTGGTTTTATGTTTTTGGATTTTGAAATACCATTAATAATTGTTATCATTGATAATAAAGTCATTTAATAGTGATCACCTGATTTGTATAAATACAGGGCTTTAACGAATCCAATTTACTGAGACAAAGGAACCAATGGCCTCATCCAGTACAATTGCTTCGTACAAAGCCCATTTGTTGGAGATCACAAAGGATGTGGAGTCATTGGGCTTCTCCCTTGACCAATTCCAAGATGAGCTTCAACATGTTAAGCTTGAACAAAACCTCTTATGGGAGAAGTGGAAGTTGATATAGATTACCACCCGAGCGATGTTATCTGAGCCACCCCAAGAGTCTATCACCATCCCACACCATACCCTTAGGTCATATGCGAGTGTTATAATGGGTTATGTAACAAGAATCTATCCCTATGATTATGTTCATTATTTTTGTATAGAATAATGAATATAAATTCATTTTATTATAGTTACTTTGTAAATATTTTTTAAATCACAAATAGTAAATTTACTTAATATTCAATTAAGAAATCTATTTTGATGAATTAATGGTATTTTAAATTAAATAATATTCTAATAAATAATTATTACCAAATTACTTTTTATTAAATATAAATTATCATATACTTTTCATGAATATAATTGTAATTTTTATTAAGGTTTTAATGTAGTTTTTGTCAATCCCCTTGAATTTTTTATAAATGTCAGTTTTTATTATAAATGTAAAAATTAAAATATTTATAAATTTATTTAGATAAAATGAATATTATTTTTGGAATCAGGACATTGAAATTATCCAATGACTAATTTTTCATAATTTTCTGAGATAGTCAAATTTTTGGGTAAAAATTAAAAACCATTTAAATATATAATGTATTTTATGACATCAAAATGATCCAATAGTGGTGTAATGAAATACCATAAATGGAAAGTTCAGAAAATATATGTTTTAAATATAAAATAATGTGATTTTAGGTTTGTTTTATTTATTTTAAAAAACCTTATTGGACCCTTAAAGACTTATAAATCATTTTAACATTTTAAAATGAATTCATTGAGAGTATGACTCACCTCCACTTAATCAAGCCTAATATTTTAATAAGTTAGGAAATTTTCCTTATAAAATAATTTTCTCTAATCCTATTTGGGAAAACCATGGGAAAAATCCATGGTATAGTTTATGGTTTTTATTAGTATAATGTGTGGTGTCCAAAACCTAAATAATAAAAAATTCCCTTTCCTTTCATATATAAACCCTCTCAATATCCCATTACCCTTCACTAAAACCATTTTTAGATTGTCCAACCGCTTTCTTCTTATCTCTAGCATCCTCCCAAGGCACCCCAAGCTCCAAATAATCCCTTTTTATGCTTCTCCCAAGCCTTTGGGATCACAGTTCCATTTAAGGGATTTCTTTCTTTCTCATTTTCATCCAAATTTATTTATATATTTATACACATTTATTTTAAATTAAAAATGTTGCAATATGATTTTGAAACATTCCCATACTACACTCCATATGTTTGAATTATGAGAGACCTCTTTTTCTCTCATTAATTCCTCCCATGTACACCAGTTACCATACTGAAATTCTGTAAGTAATTTCTCTCTTCTCATTTACATTAAAGAAATTTTATTATATTATGAATCTAAATTTTATTACATATTTATATATATTATGTTACATGACCCCCTTACTATCCATTTAATGTATAAACGATGAGATACCCCTTTCTCTCTCATAAACCCATTTTTCAATTTCTATTTGACGTCGTTATGCTGCCGAAGTTACAGAAAATATTCAATGCTGAAATCCTCATGTAAGTGAATACCATACCCATTTCTCTATCAAGGGTATTTACCTTTATGCACGTGTACTTGTTGATTTAGGGCATACATTTATGTATTATACATATCTTTTACATTGAATAAATTATTATGTTTAATGAATCCATGTTGTATGATCTATGTGTCATAGTAATGAATGAAATGAAATAATTAAGAAGGGTGCACCCTAATAGCACTCCAATTCATTTGGTAAATAATTTTATCCTGATATTCCATGTCAAATGATTGTTTACTCGTTCTAATTCAAGTGAAATGAGGTTTTACTCATTCTAATTCAAGTTAAATTAGGTTTTACTCATGCTTCATGTGCAATGAACCTTAGCTGGTGCTAATATTATGTTAAATGTTGTTGCCACATTTCCATGTTATGATAATAATGTTATATCATGCCTTTATGTTCATGATTCTCTTGTGATCCATTGATATGACTATTTACTAACATGTAATATATTTTTCATGTTATTACGTGTTTACTCCTTTTTGGGGCTTTATATCTCACCCATTTCTTATGCATGTCCTCAGGTTATCCCATGCAATGATAAGTATGAAAGAACGTTGTGGTCATGTAAAAGAAGTTTTCAATAAATATATTGTGCTTTATGTTCTAAGTTGTAATTTAATGTTCCTAATTTCCCAATACACTACACCTATCAATCCTCATAGTTGTATTAAGTGAAATTTTATAGAATAAATCACACTTATGTGTGTAATAAAGAGTAGGGTTGTTATAATCAATCAGGTGACATCTGATCAACTGTGATGGAAATATCACAAAGTACTTGAATATTTTCAAGAATAATTAGTGTTATCTAATGTTATATATCAACAAATGTCTATCAAAATTTTTACTAGAGTTTTAAGAGACTACATGAACATGTTGATCAACCACATGCCTATTTAATTGACCATGGTGGAATTATCAGAAACACATCAATCGATCGTAAGGCCAAGTCAAGTTACTGTATGACATAATTGGTATTTTAAAAAACAACTGAAAGTACCACTTGTTAAAATGAATTGTCTTCATGGTAATGTTAAATATTAGTAAATTATTGGATCAAACATATGATCCGTTAAAGTTTCCATGCCAAGAATTCTAAAATTTTCAATGTATTATATTGGTCGCAAGTTCAGAGTAAGAGAGAACATGTCTAGACTAAGGAATTCATTAAGTATGTAATATACCATGAAGTCTATCATGGAACACTTCAAGAAAATATATCTAAAATGGAACTACATTTTAATTCAATATATTCCAAATATCGTTGATACAAAATTTAATGTTATTTTATAATAATTTAATGGTACTTTATTTTTTGATGATTATGAGGAATCATAATGATAATTATCTAATAGATCTCTTTGGAGAAATAAATCTTTTTAAATAAGACCAAATATAGAGAATACTGATACGTAAAGAAGAATGTGAATAGAAATTTCACTATTATATAATCAATTATTCTATATATTTCATACTTAATTTCTTATAATTTCATAGAAAAATTTTCAGTCTTTACATATAATCTCATTATAAAAGGAATACATCAATAACAGATGAAGCTATTTTAGAAAAAACGAACCTCAACCAATCATTGCATTGAACTTTTATTTCTCCCTATCTATTTTTATTACATTTGAGTTTTTCTTGAACATAATTGAAAAAATGTTAAAGAAAATTCTTTTTTGGATTATAGAATAGTAATTAGATAATATTCCATTATTTCCTTCATATTTATACTTCCATAAAAAACTGTTGAATAGGATTGGTGATATCATGGATATCCTTTTTTTCTATTTTACTTTGTATACTTGGTCTAGGTTTTAGATCTATTTATTTTTTAATAAACATTAATAGTAGTTGGTGAATATCATGTGAAGAGGATTAGTTCTCATTTTTAGACTCAATGTCTTATATTTTTTTCCATTGTGTGTTATTTAGTTTCTGAATACTTTATTTTTACGTTATTTTTTCTTTTCATTACTCTTTGTAAAAAAAAAATTATGATAATTATCTTTGATTAGTTCTATATATATCTTTTCATGTGATTAGATTTATTTTAAAAGTTAATGTGATTTAAAAAAATTAACTCGATTGTGACTGATTCATTAATATACCTTTTTAAAATATCAAATTATATATATATATATATATATACTATTTTCATTAACTATTTTTTTTAAATTAGAAGATTTAAACAAAAGAATTTTTTTATAAGCTCCGTTCACCACAGCCCCCCCCCCCCCCTTCCCCCTTGAGTTTTCCACTATAACCAGCCATTATTGTTAACACCTTAACCATGTATAAAAAATCAAGAAATTATGTATGTACCTTTAACCAAAAAAATTTATAATCCTTGTTCTTTTAATAAATTTCTTGATGAAGATCACTCAAATGTAGTCATAAATTTTCCTTCTACATGTTATATCCATGATTTTATTTGAATCTTCCATATTGAGGGTGATACCCTCCTCAAACCTGCAATACGATAATATCTCTTAGTGAAATAGAATGATGGAGAAAGATAACTTGCAAGAGAATGAGAGAATACATAAAAGGATTTGTAAGGCTCTTTCTCCATTCCAATGGTTATTACCTCTTTAATATTGGAATTATGATATTACTAAGTCCTCTATGTAATTTTCTAAAAACATTTTTTGATTTTTAGGTAATTTCATCTATTTGAAATGTTTAAAAATGATTTGATGGTCCTACGTTAATCCATTTTATCAAATGAAAAATATATAATAATGATACCCAATTTAAAAGAATTAATAAATTATAATCATTATAATTTACCAACTAATAAATCATAGTATTCATAAGAATAATACATTAAAATTAATTCAATAAGATATATCCCAATAAAATTATATATTTAGTCGGGGGTGATTTATTTCAATCATCTTTTATGATATAATCATATAATATCTTATGATATATCTAGATATATCATATACATAATAATTTTTCTATATGAATCCATCAATGTATTTCATGAGAGTATACTATATCCCATTTCGTGTCATGTAAATGAACACAGTGTGTGGTTCTGATTATATGGAATGAATATCAAATGGGGTGGTTGGGCATGTACTCAACCACACCCTATGTCGTATATCTCATGAAAAAACATGGTTTTTATTTAAAATAAAAACACTGTGTAATTTTTATATTTTTCTAGGAAACATTAAAATATTGATAAACAATATGATTTTATTAAAAAGATCACATGTTGTGTGATCAAGAATTCTAAAAGAAATGTCCTATTAACTTACTTAATCAACATGTTCGTCCATAAATATCACCACCATTAGTAAAAAATTATAAAACCATCTATAATCCCAAAATTAGAATAAAACAACAACAAAAAATAGTGGAAAATAACAAACCCTTACCTAATGGTGATTCTTATGAGATTAGAGGTATGTATGCTAGAGATCCACGATCTATCAATGAATTATTCAATTCTTGTGGGTGTGATCTCCCTACATGGATGATATATCCCCTTATCCCATAGTTTTATTGGGAGAAAATGATTCAAATGCCTCATTAATTAGGGTTGATATGGTAATTCCAACAAAATAAAATAAAACAAATAAAAAGGACAACTCTACAATGGCCCAATATAATACCCAAAGTCTATGCAATGAAAATGCACCCTAGAAAAATATTCCCATTTAAAGTATAATGAGAGTGTCCAAATTTCTATATAGGGGTATTTTTATTATTTATAGATGTTCACACATATAAGGATACTTACTTAATTAATAAATATTCAAATTTGCACATTAAAATCAATTATGTTGGAATCTCTACTGAACTCTACCTCATGGTAAACACTTTGTTCAAAGGTTAATGGAACAATTAAATATTTGAGGTCATTTTCTAAGGTAAATGTACTATTTTACCTCATTAAATGGACCAGGTCTCCTAAAAATAGGAATTAGAAAAGTGTTTTACACAAAAAACATCTCAATACTTTAATGACCAAATGAATCTTTCTTTCTAGTGTATCCATTGGTTTTTTTAAACTACTATATATTATAAATGATATATAACAATCAAAAATCTATTAGAACCATGGGATAAATGTTAAAATAAGTTAGAGTGGGAGAGATTTTATTTGAGGGTTTTTCTATGAAAACAATGATTTATTCCATCTCATGGTCTCGATCTTATTTTATAGGTTTCATGAATAATATTATACCATTTTTTCCATCAATATAAGTGTTTCATATAAATTTGATCAACGAAAATTCAATAAAAACCATTTTTAATATTTAAACAACCATAATGAATCCTTTATCTCTCAAAAATGTTTTTATTATATCATAAAAAACTCCCCTAAATATCATCTATTAATATTCCAAATCAGTCATTATAAACTGGGAGGAATAAAACTCTTGATTTTTTGAATTATCTCATAATTCATGGATGGACATACACTAAACCATGATGTAATGACACTCACATTGATTTTTTATAAACAAGTAAAGACTCCGATGTCATTTAAACCACCATATCTTTGTTTTATCATTTTTTAATATTTCAAATAAAGATTATTTGGAAATCTAGAGTCTATTTTGATAAAAAAAAATATTCCAAAAAAAACTATAATATGACATGTATTTTTTAACTATACAATGATGGATATGTTATTTGTTTTTAAAAAAATATTAACTATTTTTCTAAAAAAAGAAAATTTTACTACATTTAAAGAGCCTAGAATTAATAATATTGATACATTGGATCTTTAATGTTTCTGTAAAATAATTTTTTTATTTAATTTTTAAAATAAATTAATCATGGATTTGGTATAGAATACTAAATCATTGAAATGTTTATTTTTTGAGAAAATTGATTCAGTGTGATTTTATTTCTGATTCAAATATAATTAAAATTTATGAAAAAATTATTTTTTAAACATGATAAAAGACAAAAAAACATATATGTTCATTTAAATAATTTATTCTAATTGTTACCTCTATCCCTCTATAAGTTATACATGGAGAAGTTTTTGGAGCATCCAATATAGTCAGAATTATAGAGAAGATTTTTTTTATTATTAATTTCACAAGATTTACTTTTTTAAGGATTAAGAGTGAATTTTATTTCATCTTTAAGAACACCTAAAAACGTTTTTTGAATTAAAATGAAACAGAAATTGTTTCACTCATAAGTGACCTTGGAAAATAATTTTATAATCACATATTCAATTTTTTTCTTCATTAAAGGTATTAAACAACGATTATATGTACCTCGGATTCCTCCAAAAATGATTTTACTAAAAGCTTATTTTGGAATTTTTAATAAATTACTAGATCAATTGTATTTGGATATATATTTACAACTTATTTTTGGAATGAATCAATTAATTCAGCATGTTACGTCATCAAAATAGTTCTCATGGGGCCTATATTAAATGAAAATTCACTACATATATGGAATGGAAGGAAAACCAAGGTTGTCTAATTTGATGTTTTTTATATGAAGTGAATATTCACTAGATAAGGACATTTTGGATGTTTCATTTCAAAATTTATTGAATCTGTATTTCAAAATTAATTAATAACTTCTAAAATTAAGATATTCATTAAAAAAAATTTGGATAGTTAAATAATCAGTTGATATAAATATTTGTGGAAGTGATCATTTTAATCACAATAAACAATTTATTAATTGTATTGATTATTATTTTATTATGTTTTGGAATGATTTTTCAATTAAAAATAAAAATTATTATTATAGTATGTTTAAATAGAATATTGTATTAAAGAGTTTAAATAATATATAACTTAAGTCTTTACTACTTAGAAAACCTAAAACATTAAGATACCATCATTTATATATTGTTATAGTTATATTGAAAGAGAAAATTATGACTAAATGTATCATTAAATATATCTTCGATTTCCCAATATTTATCTCTTTATTTAATCTAAAAACCATTATAGAGTCTACTATAGATGATAGCTTTATTTTAGCTTTTCATGAAAAGATAAAATAATTCAATATGAGTGAGTTGCGTTTTTAATATAATTGACCCTTTAAATATTCAATGACAGGTACTAACTATGTTTTCAGATAAAAGTTCAATGATAAAGGGGTTATTATACAGAATAAATCTATATTTATCTTTTAAGGTTTATAATTAAGAAGATTTGATATATTATAAAGACATATTTATGACTATAAAAAAACTAGAATCCATTATTATCGTCATTCCATATACATCATATATGAATTTCAAAAAAAACAATGAATTTTAAATCAATTTTAAAATGGTTTTATATGTGTGGGAATTTATATAGAGAAACCCACTTATCATGAATATCCTCATTTTCAAAATTATGTTTCTAAACATACAAAATATTTTTATGTGGTTTAATAAAAACAAATACACTAGTATAAATGGTTATGTTATCTAATTTTTAAAATTGGTTTTATTATGGGTAAATTTGAAACTACTTTGTATCGGAATATTTTTTGATAGATACTTTCCTTATTAAAATTTACATTAACGATGATATTTTTTTTATAAATTAAAACATTTTAGATTACTTTTTTTATTTTTTGTAAATGGAATTTGAAATGATCATAATGATTGATTTAAATTTTTCTTGGTTTTTATATTTATTAAAAAAAATCAATTGTGTATCAATGTAATTATAAAAAAGACCTTTTGTAGAGTTTTATCCATGAAGGTAATGAACATTATGACACTGGAATGAGTTAAAATATTAAACTGGATGTGGATAAATCTTTAAAACCATTTAACAAAATGTCATATACAAAAATAATTTGATTTTTTTATATTTTATTACTCAAATGTGAGACATCTTTTTTCGTATTTCCTTTCTACAATTTTTAATTAAAATCTAAATGAATATAATATGAATATTACTAAAAGGATTTTTTAGGTATTTAAAAATTGTTTAAAATAATAGTTCTCCTTTTACTACAACATCATGTTTTAATTTTATATATTATTTTAATATTTAATTTATATTTTATAAGTTAGATTGGAATAGTACATCGTGAAAATTCCATTTTGTAGGCAGATCTTTGGTTTCATGGTATAATAGTGAGCAATAATTAATTAATTTTTCTATATATGAATTCTAGTTTATTACATCTATGAGTTTTTATTATCAAATTAAATGGATAGAACATAATATAAAAGGCCATATTTTCAATTTTAATCTCATTCTAGGGAAATGTAAAAACCCTATTTATAATTCAAAATTCCATGAAACCTATAATTTATTATATAACTAAGCACATACATATAAAGAATAATTTCTTGAAATATAATTATGAAAAGTGTTTTTATATCATGAGTTCATTTATACAAATAAATCATTTGGAATATATTTTTTTAAATTTTCTAACTATTGATCATTGTGATTTTATTATGAGTGAGTTGGGATTATTTATGTTTATGAAATTTTATATTATTTCATGATGTGTTTAAATGGTTTTTGAATTTGTTGTGACTTTTTCTTGTGTTTAGTTACCTTAATTTTCCATTTTTACATATATAGTTTTATTTTGTGTGTTATTTTGAACAATTAGGGAAAGTAATGTTAAAACTTTATGAATAATTATTTCAACCCTTAAATATCCTTTCATGTTTTCTTTATGTAACTTTTTCATGACATTGAATATTTCTTTTGTATGTGGTTGAATGTTTTTTATAAAGTTTAAATAACATTAAATATTATTTCTATAAGTAAGGTTTTTTTACTTGTTATGTGATGCATAAAACTGAATTCATTTTTATTATATGTTTGTATTAATATATTAAATATAATTATACACATATCATAACATTTAATTGTTAATTTCTTTCATTTCAAGTTAGTATAAATACTTGTTTTCTTAAATCATTAACCATCCTTCAACATTATGTTCACTAATATTGATTTTGAATCCTTAAAGATTTATAATATTCAATTATTCATTTCTCAAACCCCCAAACCTAATCCTTTATATCATTATTATTTGTGATGATTAAGGGAAAGAGAATATAATCATCTTATTTGACTTTGATAACAAAATGGGTTATGGTAAATGAATCTAGATTGAACTTTAATATAATTAGATATATTGATATTCATTTGTTCAAACATACAAAACTTTTACATAAAAAAATAATATAGTTTAAATAATAATATTTTTTATCTTTTATAAAAAATTATAACTTGGTTATTTATAAATAAGTTGAAGATTTTTATATGAATATTATTCTTGAAATTAGAATTATATAATAATCTTTAAAATATACTATAAATGGAAAATATTTTCAATTTAACTTTATTTAAATGAGTTAATTATTAAAAATATCACCTGATGGGAGATGATTTATAGTAAAACAATTGTTGTTTATGATGAGATAGAAAAGTAATAAATTATGATATATTAAATTGGTTCTTTTATTACATAAATAATAAGTTGTTTGATGATTTACCACCTCAACATATTTTGTATTTTATTATTTATACAAAATAATATCTCCATGTGTTGGAGAGTTTGAGATGGTTTTATTTTTGGATATGTACATGACATACACGACATCTAATGATAATACAACTAATCTTACATAACACATATTGAGAGTAATAAAAACGGTAGCCTTAGAATAATAGATTAATTTTTAATACCAGCATATGGATTATTACTTTCTTATTTTAAAAGAATGTTTTTACTTCTAAATAGTATTAAAGTGTAAAATCTCACTATCAAACCAATTTCGTGGATAGTGTTTTGACAAAAATATGGTATACTTAAAATCCTACTTTTAATAATTTTATTATTATTAAGGTTGATGTTCTAAATTAAGTTAGTAAGGTTTCATCTATAAAGCTAAAGAAAATATTTCACATATCCAAGGTAAGATTCATAATATTGTTGGTGAAGTTATATAAGTTGGTGTAGTTTATGTTTCTAATAGAGTTAAAAAAAATTATTCATTTTTTGGTGTTGTGTCTGAACATGGATCAACAATATTTACTTAAACATGTAGAACAATGAATAAATATTTAAAATCACAAAATAATATATTATTTGAGTAATAATTACACATAATAATCTATATCGAACAAACAAGATAATCAAAATATTACAGATGAATGAAATGAAAAAATGATATAAACTCACACATATTTTGAAAATAAGGAATTTAGTGAGGGTTGTATTATACCTTAATTCTCTATAGTAAAAATGTAATCCACTAAATATATAGGTGTGAAAATTTATCAAGTTATATGTGATCTCACTAATCAGAACATGATAAAACTAATAATAAGTTTTGTATGATATTTATTCATCTTATATAGTAACCAAATATTTATAGTAAAACCTAAAAACCTCTGGCCAGTAACCATTTAGCATGTGAACTAAATATTTTCTAAATATTAACTTCATAGGTAACAAAAACACTTATTAGAAATGGTATACTTTCTAGTATTATGGAAATAATAAATCTACTTCAATATTTTATCTAGTCATTTATCAGATATTTATTTACTTCTCAGTAGTGCTCTATAATTAATCTATTAGTTAAAAATAATTCATCATCCATTACCATTCCACCTAAGAATGTTTTAAGATGATAAATTGGATTTATACCTCAAAAATATCACTCTTAATGAATGTTTGAGATATTTCCATTAAGTTTTAATCTAAACCACGTCTCTTCAAAAATTTATTTTATAGAAAAATATTCACCTTCAATCATAAAAGTACCAATAATCCATAATTTCTCCCTAGAATTTCCTAGATAATGAATTTTTTTAATATTTCTACATGATTATTTATTAACACTAATCTTCAATAATTTTAGTTATTCATATTATAGAATATTCTATATGATGGGAGATAATAGTTGAGGTTGTTTAGTTATGAATAAAAACATTATAATCTTATTAAGATGAATTATACTATAACCATTATAGAATAAAATTAAATTCTCATACTTTTTTATGATTTCCTCTAATATACCCTCAGTTATATCATATATTTACTAGTTTATATTATTTTCACATAATCCGTGTAAGTAATTTATAGTGATACTATTTTTATTTGTTGATAAAACTATCTTATTGACATTACTCCATTAGTTAACCCATAACCTTTGGTACTCCTCCTGCTATTCAGATCCATTGAAACATTTTAATCTAAATACCCCTATAGTATACCATTTGTTTTGGAACACAAATATTTTCACATAATCCCATTGAGTTTCTGTAATTTCCACTTCACAGATTCCCAATTATCTTTCTATAAATTTTATATAACCGTAATAAAAACATTTTTTGCATGAGTAATGTAAATCCCTATAAAAACCATTTTTCACATAAATCTTCAAACCACATATTCATATAGAACCCTTTCTATATACTTATCCACATAAATCAACTTAGGTTTTTCTTATTTGGATAAAAAATTGAATTGATCATCCATTGGGGTAGAAATAGGCTTTGTTTGTGAAATTATTGTCCTTTAAAAAATACTATTAAACAATTTTGAACATCTTCTTAATGTATCCAAACATAGATAAAAACAAAGTTCTTGTCTTTATGTCTCAATATATTCCCATGGAAATATCTTATTTTCTATATTGATATATTTTATCTCAAATATTAAAACATTTTTCTTCTTTATATATATTATTCAGTTCATATTTGGACCTTCTCATAGAATATAACCCACATAAAATATAAGTATGATGAAAATAATATCATTAAAAACCTTGTAATAAAATCAATTATCATCATTTCACTAATGAAAATAATTATATTTCATAATAGAATCAAACATCTTAATCTATTATCTTGGTCCTTATTTTAGCTTATAAAAACATCAGTTAAGCCTACAAACTAGATTAACTTCCCTGGTTTCTTAGAAACTTATTGGTTTCTCAATATAAATTCTCTTATCTAAATCTCCAAAAAGTAATTATGTATCCATACCTAATTGCTAAATATACATACCTTTTACACAAACATTATTAGTATTTTTCCATAATTTATATAATTATCCATTAGAGATAATATTTCACCATAATATGCCCTTTCCTTTTATTGAAATCATTTTAGAGCCAACCATACCTTATAAGTTTTTATAACATCAACTTGTTCCTAAGTTTACAGACCTACTTGGTCTATAATGCTCTCTTTCTTATTAGTAGACTCTATAACTTCCATTAACCATTTACATATAAAAATACCTCTCTTTATTAATTTTTATCTCTTACTATTTCAAAATACTTATATTTTATAGCACTTATGGGATACTTGGTTCAAAACCATCTATTAAAAGTAAATTGTGAATGTTTTATTTGAACCTTTGCACTATATTTTTGAACCTATTATAACTCCTCAGATAAACCTTAGTATCAACTAGTCCTTGAAAAATAATTCATAATTCCATGGTGTTTAAGAATTATGGTACTTTAAATTTTCATAAAACTTCTAAATTTTAGCCTCTTAATGGTTTATCTGGTATTTTAGGTACCTTTGAACTTTTAGTAATTTCTAAACAAACCATTATTTTTATAATTTTTATTTGTTTCTCCTTTTCATTCACTTTTGAATCGTTATTATTAATTAGGAATTTCACTAAGTATAGATCACTATAAAGGGTCCATTCATTGGATATCTCATTTTGAATTCAAATAACCTTCCTTTAGAAATTATACCAAAATAAAAATCCAATGTATTTATTAAGAGACCCTCACAACTAAATATTTCCTAAACATATCCTCTAGATTTTCCTTTTCATCGGCATCAAACATAAGTGATGATTTTGAGGGCTTATAGGTGTGATAAAGCCACAACCTTATAGTTTTAGAGTTCATTAGTAATCCTATTCCCTGTTAAAATATATATACTTTTATTTATTAGATAATCCATGATATTAAATTATACTACCCAAAACTCCTTTAAAAATGAAATTATAATTATATACTCTAATAAATTCAATTCAGTGTTTTTTCATCCATTCATACATACCATTATTCTATGGTATTCTGAGTACTATTTTATATAAAATGATCCCCATATTCTAATATAATTTCTTATATTAGTTATTATTCTAATACTTACCATTTTCATGCCTTAAAAATATCATATTTAAAAAAGTCTCACTTTACACTATAAATCGTCATGTAATGAATTTTTTAATAATTATAAAATTTTCATTATAAAATATTTCCAAACCTCCTACATGGAATAATTGATTAATGTAACATTGTAAAGTGATCCTCCATGGAACATTTCAATGGTGATCCCTAAATATCAATATATATAAGCTCTAGTTTTTTAGATTTGGGTTGTCTTGAACCAACCCATCAAGGCACTGCATGGGAAGCCAGTAAGATGATAGTGACACCCTAAGACCAAATCTAATAGGAAAGGGGATAGAGATAACTGAAGAGTAGGAAAAAATAAAATGGGTGGCCTTAGCCTAATGTACTTTACACACACACACACAAATGAATCCAATAACATAGAGATATAAGAGAACTGAAACATATACTGAGTAATTAATGAATATAAAAACATATATGTAATTCATCAAAGTGTAGAAAGTTAATATAAATGATATAAATGGTTAAAATACTCACCCAAGTAGAAATAAGGTCATAACCAAATAAATACTGGAAAAGTTGGAAACTAAAGAGAGAATGTGCTTACCGTCTATAGGGCATCCCATCAAACATGACTAGCACCTCAAAGTACCCTTATTATCTTCCAACATTGAGCCCTCAAAATTCATTTTCAATCTAAATATCATCTTCATAAGAAAAAATATGTGTGGGTATATCCCATTCATGAGTGTGTATATACATTCCCATTATGATGTCTAAAAACTATGAGGGGTGAAATTGAAGAAGTCCATAATCTCACTCCCATAAGGTAAGAGGTTAAGGTAAAAAATAAAAATATATCTTCAAAAATTATCCCAAGTGAAAATAGAAAGTTAATATTCATCTTTATATCCATATAAGAATGGTGAAGAGTGTGCCTGAATCTACAATAGTCCTATATATGATGCAAAGAACCCCATGTAAACTCACAAGAATCAGTGTGGAGGGCCGCACCACCCTACTAAGCTCCACAATCAAGGGAGCACTCACTCCAATGGAGGACTTACTCCCCACCAGAGCTTTATGATGGAGGATTACCACTTTACAGATAATGTGATGAAATCCTCTATAGAGTGAGTGAGTAATGAATTTACATCATTGAAGAAGAACTATAATTAGTAGCTCAAATCATCAACTCCAATATTTAGGAATTGGGAGAGAGGAGAGAGGGGATCTTAAAATCATTCCATGAATAATACCCTAAATGATAGCCTCATCTTACATATATATCAAAGAAAAAATACTCATAAATGGATCCTTAACACACAAATATTTTTTACTTACTTAATAATATATAAATGAAATTATATGACTTATTTAATGATTCTTAAATATCATTTATATATTTATCACTTATTTTTAATATCATAAATATATTATGTGATAAAATTGAGACATTATCTCAAATATTCATTCTAATAAATATTAAACAAACCATGAATATTAAAATAATATTTTTTCTCTAAATTTTTTCTGTCTATTAACCTAAAATCTATGAATAAATTAATAAATAAATTCAATATGAATTATTCTAAATATGAATAATTTGAATTTATTTATTCTTGGTGATCGTATATTCATGGATACCCTTGGACCCCAATGGTGGGACCCACTATGTTTTATACTCCTATTTATAAGAGTATGTCATGCTTTTGAATAATCGTAGTGTGTGAACCTTGATTACCTTATATCAATAGTATTGAATACTATTCATAGACTAGGAGTGGAGTTTAGTAACCCATCATGGACCCTATGGAGATTATGAATATTCATAGTAATGATAATCTCCTATGAAGACATTCCGTGTAATATAATATCTTTTTCTTGTGATACCTCATAAATCATGATTTACACTTCATTTCATCATCATTTCTTTATTTATTTTTCAATGTAATAACTATAAATAATTAACTTCTTCTATAATGAATATGTATCTAGTGATGGTACCATCATACTGATCAACTAGGTTGGAAGTATAACTTCTTTTCAAAAGTGAAAAACTAGATCTTAGTAATTCAATCAATGGCATACCCCCATAACACAACAAATGTAAGATGCCTTACCATGATATGAATTCCATGTATTTTTTATAAGACAACAGAATTTAATAAATTAGTATACACTGATAATAATCTCATTTCTAATGACTAGTACATGTGATTGAACATAAAAACTATCAGTGACTCCTGAAACAATTCGTGTTATAATTGGTGGGTCAGTCCTCATGAGCTCACTACTCAAGATCACCAAGTGTGAACATAAAGAGAATAAGTCTCAATAATTATGATCCCCCATCACTTGATGGTAACATATCATCTATGTACAGCTATTATGTTATTTCTGAACCATAGGATATAAGTTTAAGAATATTTTTAAGGTATCTCTAGGTACTCATTATAGCAAGAAAACTATTATAACCATTTGATAAGACAAAAAAACTATAAACCATGCCATATAAATATTTGATGCATAAATATCAATATTTTTATGATACTAATACATCATGAATAACTCGTTGTATACATGATATAGTAATCAATAAGTACTATTCAAATTGGATCAAGGGACCCCACATTTACAACAATCCTTGTTGCACTAGATCAAAGTTGCTAAATATCTTTGTTTTCTCTCACATGATAAGATCTTTCTTTTTCTAAGTAATGGATTTATTTGTTGGTCTTACCATGTATCCACTATGTGTAAACATTATTATGTGTAACTTCTCTTCCTTAATCAAGAATACTCAAGTGATGATATCCCTGGTCATTTTCCTTTTTACACTTTCAAAACATGACCTATTATCTCATACTAATAGTGGGATTATCATAATTTATATTATAATAAATCTTTTTTTACTTGGTTCAATTATAAGAAATTGAAAAAATCCATTGTGTATTTTACATTACATCTTACAAAAAATCAAAATCCAAAAAACACATGGTATTTACTTATAACGCCCTAAGCTTCCACGGTACGTTTCCCTTTGAATAATATAGTAGCGTGTGATGTACGCAACTTCGAGTTCTAACACACACCACAACCAAACAAACTAGTCGTTATGAATAGTAATACCCACTTTTTGAAATTTTATACATTTTATCTTTCAAAATGGACTTTATTTTTTGCTATGGAATATCAAAATTAGCATAGGGTGAATTTTTGGTATTTTTCTGAAAACATTCAATTTTCGATGAATAGTGAAAAAACGCTGAGTTATAGTTTAAAACTGAATTTTTATTTAAATAATTATTTATTTTTTCTAAATTTAATTAATGTCAAAATAGATAAATAATACCTATATATGTTCAATGTAATTCATTGAAGTTAGTTTAGAATAATTTTAGATATATAAAAAGTTTATTGAACTTTTCACCGTCTTTTACCCACCTCCTAAAAGAATTTGGAAATTCACATAAAACATAATTTTACCCCTTCTATGAGTGGAGTTTTAAAAATCCAAGACACAGTAAATATCAAGGAGTAAAATGTGCTTCAATGAGATGAAAATAATTTTTGGTGAATAGTAACTTTTTTGTTTTATTTACCACGGTTAAAAGTAAATATGGTAATTAAGGGTAAAAATGATATTAATATTGCCCTAACACAGGACCAAATTCTGTTGTACAAGTGTATCTCGACCAAAAAAAACCTTAGGAATAAAATTTTATCATTTAGGTGCACTTGGATTAGATTATGACATTTATTATTATTTAATTCAAAGAAGAGTTAAAAGAGTTAAAATCAAAGTTTAATTATTAAAAAAAATTAATATAGGGTTATACATAAGATAAATTTGATTGTAAATATTCATTAGAAAGATAAAAATATTTCCTAAATAATGGTATTTTATTTATAATTTTTAGACATTAAACAATTTAATTTATTTATGAAACAATGGTGATCTAGTAATTAACTAATTAATGAAATATTAAAATAATTGATATTATAATTTTCAAAATAAATGTAATTTGAGACTTTTTATGAATTAAACTAATTTTCTAGGTTAATATGACATATTATTATTGGTTATATAAATTATGTTTGAGGTAATAATTTTGTTATGAAATTATCAAAAAAAATACCCAATAGTGTCAAAATTGACATAAAAGAGTTTTTTAAAAAAATATTATATTATTAATTGATATTCTATTCCTAAAAATATAAGGTTTGGCCAAAGGACTTATATAATGACAGGTGTATCATTAATGGACCACTTGGGGGGTCTCTTGGATGTATATAGTAATTTTATTAACTATATAATATAAAAATACAAAGTGACATGGTATGTGTCAAACTAATTAACTAAGAGTTAAAACTAAAAGATAAGGTTAATATAATGACCCAAACCTATCTAAAATCTATTGGTTGAAATTATTTTGACCCATACCCATCTTTAAATTTAAATAATCCACTTTCTAGCCATTAGAAACCGAATATGAGTTTATTATAAAATAATATTTCTACCTTTTCCAAAGGTGCCCCTCACCCCTCTTATAAAAGGGAACTCCCCCTTCTCACTAATTCACACATTAAAATCCTTTTGTCTCAGCCAAACCCTACCCAAATACTCTATCAACTTCCCTTAATTCATCCTAGAGTCCTTTTTTTATCATAAATCCAACTTAAGGATCTCATTTGATCAAATCAAAAGGAAGAACCCGAAGAAGAGGTAATGTTTTCACCACCCTCTTTCAAGTTCCTTTCTTCTTCAACTTCCTATTTCATTGTTATTCCCATTATAAAATAATAACTCCAGTATATTATATATACTATGATGTTATTATAAATATTCTACAACCATATTCATTATTCTATCCATCCTTTGAATGACATGTCACCATACGTGCGTACGTACGGCTTACCGTCTCCACGTCGTGGTGTAATTGTTATTCAATAAATTATTATTTGGATGGGTAGAATAATGATGTGTCATTATTTTAAATAATAAATATAACATGATAATGATTATATATATATAATATACCATCCAATTATATATTATTTTAATATCAAAATAATGATATTGTCACTTGTGCGTACGTACGGATTACCGTCTCCACGACGCGATGACATTCACTTCCAAGTTCACCATTCATCGACGATTATAAAAATATATATTACTAATAAGTATGTAATATATGACATAATAATTCTACTAGAGATATATATATATATATATTTATATATATAAGTATTTATGTACTTACATATATCTTATTCACTTACTTCCGTTCAATACTATATGAAAACGGAAACATCGTTTATGCATACGTACAGACTATCGTCACCATAAACGGTGTTTTCCATTTCATATATATGTCTATTATAAATTTTTATTTTCTAATATATATTATAAATAAATCATGTTTTATATTCTGGAAGTATTTAAATCATCATCTAAGTGATACAATCAAGAGTAACAAGTTAAAACCCGTACGATAAAGAAAGCGATTATTACCCGAAATATTAATATAACATGGAGATTATTATTAAATGGGTAGTAAAAAGTCATAAAAGAATAATGTATGATATCATAAATATTAATATGGTTCTGGTATAATTTAATAACATAGTATAGTATTCATATAGGAGGCTAAACATACCCTCGACTAAAGGAAAGTGCAAGGTAAGGGGTTTTCATCTCCCTCCTTATTCCCGTGAGATTCGTAACATATTGCCACTATTACCTTTTGTGTGGTGTATGTACTGCCCATAATTGTATTATTTGTGTAATAAACTTTAATTTATCTGTATCTACATATTCATTGTATGATACCTCTTTCATGGGTTGTATGTTTCGTAAGTTACCGAATTGGTAAGGGTTTATTCACAATCACTTCATTATCTGAGGTTGTTTATACGTAATTATCTATTGTGACCTCTTTATCATCCACATCCATGTTTCTTAAAGATGTATTTCAAAAAATTCTTAATATTTTACAGAATATGGTTTAAAGTCATTTATACCCTTATTTGACTTTTTATAAGAAGTTTATAAAGGAATATTTTCGTCATTTTCCAAACAAGGTCCTTTTTAACCTTTTCGACAGAATTAAGTTAAGAATGTATTTTTTTAACATATATGGCAGGTTCCTCTATTTTCTGCCATTATAAAATCTTTGAATCTTCCCTTAAAAGATTATAAGAATAGTTTCAAAGTAAATGTTTTCTTTTATAATTATGTAACTTTTAAATAATTTCAAAAAAGAGGTATTTCTCTCAAATAGTTTTGATTTCATCTATGTCAACATCCTTTGATAAATTTTACACTTTTTTGAAGTTGATTTGTTATGATAAAAATCTTATATATTGTATTTAGGGTTTTTTGATATGTTTTACTATGGATGAGTCATTTTTATTTAATTAATGGCTTATGATTAATGTTTTGGCATTTCGTATGCTAGTTTCAATACAAATGTTTATGTTATATTTCATCCTCTTCTTAAGATGAATGTATTGGACTAGTATGATCCGGGTTGGGACTGGTAAAAGTAAGCCCTATGGGTTGGGCTCTGGTTATATCAGACCCTCCGGGTTGGTGTCCAGTTATTAGAGGCACTCCATGTTTGTGTCTGGTTATTAGAGGCACTCCGAGTTGGTGTCCGGTTATTAGAGGCACTTCGGGTTGGTGTCCAGTTATTAGAGGAACTCTGGAATAGTGTTTAGTTATTAGAGGCACTCTGGGTTGGAGTCCGGTTACATAGGCTCTCTGGGTTGGGTTCCAGTTACAGTTATCCTTATGGTCTTGGCACGAGGCCTTGACACAGAAATTAATGTTTGGCATTAGTCATTCCATCGTTATGAAAGTGGTTATTGATATTGCATGTGATTATTAGATTAGTAGAATATCCATGTGAATAATTAAATGGAATTATTTCATTTTATTTTTTTCATATTATGCTTAAGTTCAAGTTTAAAAGGCTTCTGTTTTAGTTTTATACATTGCTTTAAATGTTTATGCTTATTTTAGAAAGTTTTTGTTGTATTACTTACCCTTACTAAGAATTTGAGCTCACCCCTTTCTATGTTTTATTTTCCCAGGATTACAAGAAGTGTATTGTGATTGATTTTCAGAATTAAGCCAAGGGAATAATGGAATTCATGAAGGATTATTTATATTATTTTGTATGTAATGTAGCATTCACGTATGTAATATATTTTCCAAGACTGCTAAACTGATCGGTCCTTCGGGACTTGATTTCATGTAATCATGGCAATGTATTCAAATAATGCACCGACTCTGGGGAACTAGGGTGAGGGTGTTACAGTTGGTATCATAGGGAGGTTTAGCAATAACCTTGGAAACTAGATTTTAGATAAAATCTGATTAGGGCACATAGACCTAAGATGGACGTTGAGGATTAGTATAGAATAACTTCCTAGAATTTTGGTATTGTAGATATTTTGTGAGTTTTCCGAGAAATACATTGTTGTCTGGATATGAGCAGGTAGAGGCGGCTCTGGCACAGATCTACCAAGGGATAAAACCAGAAAACACCGCTTTGAGTTAGACTCAAACGGGAACTGGTGCATGACAATGGGCCTTGCTGCACTCTTGGTTACGACACTCCCATGGGATATTCTTAGGAAAATTCTCAACTTATTTACAAACCATTATGAAGGGTTTATGAGTATATACTTACTCAAAGAATTTTTTTTATGATTATGGATTATATCCATAAATAGTTCAATTTATGTTAAGTGTTTTACAAGTATGGAATTATGTATTTTGATTCATAAACTAATCTAGTTTATGACATTATTTATAAATGGTGTCTAGTAGAAGGAATGGAAGCCGTATCAATGCACACACTCCATGTATGGATTTCCCTCCTACTCCAAATAATTATAGTGGAGATGGTGATGCAACTAGTGCTGATCATCTAATCACCATACTGGGACAACTTACTCAAGTTATGAATAATAACCATAACTGTATGGAGCACCTTGATCCGCAGCATGGAGGATCAATGTTAGTTCGCATCATAAGGCAACAACCACCAACATTCAATGGGAGTACAAATCCATTAGTACCTGAGTAATGGATAAGTTCCCTAGAGAAGATATTTCAGGCTTTGGGGAGTAGTGAAAGGGAAAAAGTTGTCATGGCAGTTTATCGCCTCACTAGAGATGCTGATCAATGGTGTTCATTGATACAAAACACAAAGGAATATGATGAAGTATCAAATATGGAATGGAGGGAGTTCAAAGATATTTTCATAGAAAAATACATTCCTCGTAACCATCGAGCAGATATGGAAAGGCAATTTCTGAGTCTGAGGAAAAAGGAGGATGCGAATGTTGCAAATTATGAGGCTAACTTTACAAGGTTAGCAAGGTATGCTAGAGATTATATACGTAACCCAAGAAGTAAGATTGATCTTATATTTGATGGTTTAAAACCATTTCTCTGTCGACCATTAGTATCACAATCCTTCTCATCGTACAAAGATATTGTCTCATGTGCTATCAAGACAGAAAAGGAATTCTCTAAGTTTTATGACAACAAAGTAAAGTAAGAGAAGAAGAAAACGGTGGAGCAAGATATAGATAAAGGGAAAAGGGATATAAGTATTTTCCATTATGTTATAATTGTGGGAAGAAACACCCCGGTACTTGCCTAAAAGCAGAGGGATTTTGTTACAAATGTGGAGAAAAAGGTCACCAGACTCATTATTACAAGGGAAAAAAATAGGTTGTCAATGTTGAATGCTACAATTGTAGGGAAATGGGGAATTATGCAAATGAATGCCCTAATATTCAAGGAAACTTACCTTAGAAAAGGAAAAGGGACAAAGGCCAAGCATATTCAATTACTACAGATGAAGTTGAATAATTATTGTATTTTTTTGACTCAAGAACTATATTATGGTTATAAGAATAATGTGATATATATAAGGATTTCACTACAATATTTTTTGTTTTCATTTAAATTTTAATATGATGAATGTAATCATATTTTTAGTATGTGAAAATTAGAGAAACATTACTTTGTTTGGGGAATCTGATGTTACAATTTATTTTGGTATTTAGAGACATTTTAGAGAAAGTTTGGACAGAGGTATTTTGGATAACAATAAAGGTTGGAATGGATTAATTCGAACTTTGGATAGTATTGTTTAAGGTTAAAAAATTTCTGAAGATTATTTTTGGAATATTATAATACTATAGTTTTATTAAAAGGACAACCTATAGGTCGGGGAAAACACATCGCGTCGGACAAAGCTGGAGGAATCGAACCCACAACCATAGTGCGACAGGCCTTTATTACCTACCACTAGCCTACAAAAAGTCCCTGGTTATTAAAAAAAGTTTTCCTAATCTAAATGGTATGTGGTAATATTTATAACCTTGTATGATTAGGATAAATATAATATTTTTTAGTTCCATTATCTTTTTGAGAGAAAGATAAGTTTGTGATAGAAACTAGTTGACGGTTGAAACTCTACTTGTCAAGTGTATATATATATACCTCTATATTATTCTATGAATAAATTAATTCTTAAACATTAGGAAAGGGATATTAAAACAAAAAATGTTTTATCCTAATACCTTATGTTTTTTTGAACTGATGACATTTTAAATCACCATAGATTGAAGGCTTTGAGGCCCTCAATTTTACACTTGTTTGTGATTGATGACCTCAATCACTGCCTACAAATATTTACATTTTTGCTCCAATTATGTGTCTCTAATTTCCACCAATGTTCTCTTAATCGAGATCATAATCTGGTGGTGACTTTTTTATTTCCCTTTCCCTCTTATTAAGGCTAAATTTTATTATCCTTATTTCCGATGTGGGTTTTCCACAAAGTATTTTCTATTTTCAACCTTTTATATTTGAAGTACAATTTAAAATTGCAAGGATGCAATTTATTGAATGAGGGGAGAATGTAACACCTCAAGCTTCCACGGTACATTTCCCTTTTAATAATACAGTAGCATGTGATGTACACAACTTCGAGTTCTAACACACACCACAACCAATCAATCTAGCCGTTATGAATAGTAATACCCACTTTTTGAAATTTAATAAATTTTATCATTCAAAATGGACTTCATTTTTTATTAGGAATATCTAAATTAACTTAGGGTGAATTTTTGGTATTTTCCTGAAAACATTCAATTTTTTATGAATAGTGAAAAAATACTAAGTAATAGTTTAAAACTGAATTTTTATTTAAATAATTATTTATTTTATTTAAATATAATTAATGTCAAAATAGATAAATAATACCTATATAAGTTCAATTTAATTCATTGGAGTTAGTTTAGAATAATTTTAGATATATAAAAAGTTTATTGAACTTTTCACCGTCTTTTACCCACCTCCTAGGAGAATTTGGAAATTCACATAAAACATAATTTTACTACTTTTGTGAGTGGAATTTCGAAAATCTAAGAGATACAGTTAATGTGAAGGAGTAAAATGTGGTTCAATGAGATGAAAATACCTTTTGGTGAACAGTAATGTTTCACTTTTATTTACCACAGTTGAAAGTAAATAATGTAATTAAGGGTAAATATGATATTAATATTACCCTAACACATGTCCAAATTCTATTTGACAAGTTTATCTCGACCAGAAACAACCTTAGGAATAAAATATTATCATTTAGGTCCACTTCGATTATATTAGGACATTTATTATTATTTAATTCAAAGAAGAGTTAAAAGAGTTAAAATCAATGTTAAATTAATAAAACATTTTTAATATAGGGTTATAAATAAGATAAATTCAATTGTAAATATTAATTAGAAATCTAAAAAGATTTTTTAAATAATGGTATTTTATTTATAATTTTTAGACATTAAATAATTTAATTTATTTATGACACAATGGTGATGTAGTAATAACATAATTAATGAATTATTAAAATAATTGATATTATAAATATCAAAATAAATGTAATTTGGGACTTTTTATGAATTCCACGAATTTTCTAGGTTAATATGACATATTAATATTGGTTATATAATTTGTTTTCGAATTAATAATGTTGGAATGAAATTATCAAAAACGAAATACCCAATAGTGTCAAAATTGACATTAAAGAGTTTTTAAAACAAATATTATATTATTAATTGATATTCTATTCCTAAAAATCTATGGATCAGCCAAAGGACTTATCTATTGATAGGTGTATAATTAATGGAACACTTGGGGATCTCTTGGATGTATATAGTAAGCTTATTAACTGTATAATATAAAAATACAAAGTGACATGGTAAATGTCAAACTAATTAAATAAGAGTTAAAACTAAAAGATAAGGTTAATATAATGACCCAAACCTGTCTAAAATCTATTGTTTGAAAGGATTTGGACCCATACCAATTTTAACATTTAAATAATACACTTTTTAGCCATTAAAAACCGAATATGAGTTTATTATAAAATAATATTTCTAGCTTTTCCAAAGGTTCCCCTTACCCCTCTTATAAAAGGGAACTCCCCCTTCATAATAATTCACACATTCAAAGAATTTTGGCTCGACCAAACCCTTACCAAATACTCTCTCAACTTCCCAAAATTCATCATAGAGGCCTTATTTGGATCATAAATCCAACTTATGGATTCATTTTGATCAAATCAAAAGGAAGAACCTGAAGAAGAGGTAATGTTTTCACCACCCTCTTTCATGTTCCTTTCTTCTTCAACTTATTCTTTCTTTGTTATTCCCATTATAAAATAATAACTATAGTATCATATATATAATTTGATGTTTTTATAAATATGGTAAAATCATATTAAGTTTTCTATCCATCCTTTGAATGACATGTCACCATACGTGCGTACGTATGGCTTACCGTCTCCAAGTCGTGGTGTAATTGTTATTCAATATATTGTTTTTTGGATGGGTATAATAATGATGTGTAATTCATGTAAATAATATATATAACATGATAATGATTCTGAATATATGATATACCATCCAATTATATATTATTTTAATATCAAAATAATGATATTGTCGCTCGTGCGTATGTATGGATTACCGTCTCCACGACACGATGAGATTCATTTCCAAGTTCACCATTCATCGACGATTATACAAATATATATTACTAATAAGTATGTAATATATGACATAATAATTATATTGGAGATATATATATTTATATATATAAGTATTTATGTACTTACATATATCTTATTCACTTACTTCCATTCAATACTATATGAAAACAGAAACATCATTTATGCATAGGTACGGACTACCGTCTCCATAAATGGTGTTTTCCATTTCATATATACATCTATTATAAATTTTCATATTCTAATATATATGATAAATAAATCATATTTTATATTCTTTAAGTATTTAAATCATGATCTAAGTGATATAATCAAGAGTAACAAGTTAAAACACGTACGATAAAGAAACCGATTATTACCCAAAATATTAATATAACATGGAAATTATTATTAAATGGGTATTATAAAGTCATAAATGAATAATATATGATGTAATAAATATTAATATGGTTATGGTATAATTTAATAACATACTATAGTGTTCATATAGGAGGCTAAACGTACCCTCGACTAAAGGAAAGTGCAAGGTAAGCGGTTCTCATCTAGCTCCTTATTCCCGTGAGATTTGTACCATATTGACACTATTACCTTTTGTGTGGTGTATGTACTACCCATAATTGTATTATTTGTGTAATACACTTTAATTTATGTGTATCTACATATTCATTTTATGATACCTATTTCATGGGTTGTATGTTTCATAAGTTACCAAATTGGTAAGGGTTTATTTCACAATCTCTTCAATATCTGAGGTTGTTTATACGTAATTATCTACTGGGACCTCTTTATCATCCACATCCATGTTTCTTAAAAATTAATTTCAAAACATTCATACTATTTTACATAATATGGTTTAAAGTCATTTATACCCTTGTTTTACTTTTTATAAGAAGTTTATAAAGGAATCTTTTCGTTGTTTTCCAAACAAGGTCCTTTTAAACATTTTCGACAGAATTAAGGTAAGAATGTCTTTTTTTATCTTATACAGAGTGTGCGGCTATTTTATGCCATTATAAAATTTTTTAAGCTTCCCTTATAATATTATAAGAATATTTCAATGTAAATGTTTTCTTTTATAATTATGTGAATTTTAAATGATTTCAAAAAAAGAGATATTTCTCTCAAATAGTTTTGATTTCATTTATGTCAACATCCTTTGATAAATTTTACACTTGTTTGAAATTGATTTATTATGATACTAATTTTCCATATTGTATTTATGGTTTTGTGATATGTTTGACTATGGATGAGTCATTTTTATGCCATTAATGGCTTATGATTACTGTTTTGGCATTTTGTATGCTAGTTTAAATACGAATTTTTATGTTATATTTCATCCTCTTATTAAGATGAATGTGTTGGACTAGTATGTTCCGGGTTGGGGATCGGTAAAAGTAAGCCCTTCGGGTTTGGGTCTGGTTACAGCAGACCCTCTGGGTTGGTGTCTGGTTATTAGAGGCACTCCGGGTTGATTTCTGTTTATTAGAGGCACTCCGGGTTGGTGTCCAGTTATTAGAGGCAATCCAGGATGGTGTCCGGTTATTAGAGGCACTCTGGGTTGGTGTCCGGTAATTAGAGGCACTCGGAGTTGGAGTCCGGTTACAGAGGATTTTCAGTTTGGGATCCGGTTACAGTTATCCCATAGATCTTGGAACGAGGCCTTGATACAGAAATTAAAGTTCGTCATTATGAATTCCATCATTATGAAAGTGGTTATTGATATTGCATGTGATTATTCGATTAGTAGAATATCCATGTGAATAATTAAATGGAATTATTTCATTTTATTTCTTCTATATTATGTTGAAGTTCAAGTTTAAAAGGATTCTGTTTTAGTTTTATACATTACCTTAAATGTTTATGCTTATTTTTGAATGTTTCTGTTGTATTGCTTACCCTTACTGAGCATTTGAGCTCACCCCTTTCTATGTTTTATTTTCCAAGGATTCCAAGAAGTGTATTGTGATTGATATGCAGGGTTAAGACAAGGGAATAATGGCATTCATAAAGGATTATTTATGTTTTTTGTATGTAATGTATCATTCATGTATGTAATATATTTTCCAAGACTACTAAACAGATCGGTCCTTCGGGACTTGATTCCTTGTAATCATGCCAATGAATTAAAATAATGCACTGAATCTAGGTAATTGGGATTAGGGTGTTACATTACTAATATGCATACCAGTAGATTCAATGAGCTTACCTTCCCCATTACCATATAATGATTGTGATATTAGATCATGTTTATCCAAAGTAATACTAGTTAGTGTCCCCTTATAAGTAGTGTGTCATCATATCTAAGTTCTAGGAATACTTCACATGTACTCACTCAAGTAGAATTGGATAGTTCTGAATGCATC
Organism: Viscum album; assembly: GCA_963277665.1. Classification (NCBI taxonomy): domain Eukaryota; kingdom Viridiplantae; phylum Streptophyta; class Magnoliopsida; order Santalales; family Viscaceae; genus Viscum; species Viscum album. Next base: position 1,435,085,198 of record OY728140.1, read on the forward strand.
ATGTGTATTACTACCAGATTATAGTGATACTTGTCTACCATTAAGTATATTTTAGGAATATATCATATAGTAAATTTTATGTAATATGTGATAGATCTATTAATATCACTTATGAAATTATTCTAACCAATCTTACTTCCTTATATATCTCATAAATTCCTTCTTGAAGAGATTTATGTCATATGTCATCGGTAAAAAATATCCCTCGATTTTTTCAAACATTTATTTATCAATACATTGTCAGTATATGTGGTTTGACTTTTTATAAGTAACCCATTATATCTACTTCAGAAGATTTCATTCCATAAAACATAGGTTTCTACTTTTAATAAATATATAGAAGGGTTAATTCAATTCTATTCATAACTAAATATAATTCTAAAAAATTATTTTCCATATGTTATCAACATATTTTAAATTGAAAAAATTAGTTCTCCTACTAACCTCTTATATACACATGGTGAAATTTCATTCCAATTGAATATTTTATGGTCTGGTTACTTACTTTCATCTACAACTAAATTCTAGTACCATGCACCCTTATTGGAATTTTATGGTGTGGCCAAATAGGTTTGGTTGTATAATCTATAAAGTTACCATGAAATGTGGTATTGTCATCTAATGAAAACTAAAATGATCATACCATGTTGTAGGAGGTGTTTTTTGGCAAAGGATTTCATAGACCAAAGTGATTTCATGGTGTTTTTATTGATGTGTGATTTTAAACATTGAATTATTGTCTTCGTTGATATTCTTTCGAATTTTGAATTTGAATTCTTGGTTTTATTGTACTTTAAAATTTTACATGTACAGTTACCACTAAACCTTAGAGTGACATTTATAAAATAAAAAAATGGATTGTATGGGGAAAAACTTTTACTTTGATACATGGAACTCAATTCATGGATTTTTATAAACTTTTCAATCATAATTGATTTACATTTACTACTTTCTTATAGGATTAAGTTTTATTGATGATTAATGTATCACCAGTTGTAGTATATGTGAAACAACTTTTATGGTTTTATCCTTCCCATGAATTATGTGTCTCTAGAACATTCCTTTTCCATAATCTCTTATAGAACTTGTTTATTTTCCAACTAGTTGTGCATTTTCATCATTTACTGAACCCAATTCAATCTTACTCTCTCTATCGAAAATAAATATGAGCACCCTTTTATAGAAATTCAGTTTATAACTACACTATATATTTTATGTATTATGTGTTTTTTAATATCCTTAATAAATGTTAGGATACAAATTGGGATTGACTTCCTGTTTCTTTTATGAAAGTTTGTTTATTTCTTTACCAAAATCATTTCATTTGATCACATGTTATTATAACATTAGAGATTTAGTTCATAGTATAAGTCATATTATATCTATTTTCCCTTACTGTTCCCTTTTTTCATCTGATATCCATTTTTGTTATGGGATAATGAAACTATTTTTCAATCACTTAAAGAAAAATAATAGAAGTATCTGCAATGAATATGAACCCTAACTTAGATTCTCATTTTATATAAAAGATGAATCTGATTTGTATATAGAAATTTTCATTTAGGACTTACATCGAAATAAATTTTATTAAAAAATAATTTCATGTTATACTCATCATCGATCCTCCTTACTAACATTATAACTTGTGTGTGTATAAGTAAATTTGAGTTTAGGAATAAATCCCTTTTATATTTCTGGATCGATGAGTGATTATTTAAGATATTCTTTAGAACATGAGCCCAATGAAAATAATATCTTCAAACCCTTAAAATTTCATACATCACATTTACATTCTATAATATTCTTTATGGAGTCTCATTAAGTATATGAGTTCACCTCTAACATATCCTTGGAATAGTTCATGCCCTCTAGCTGAACAAATTTTAAAATCTATATAGCTTACCTTTATTTATAAATATTTCTTTGTCCATATCTATAAGATTAAATGTGTTAACCATAGCTAGGATATTTAGCTCCAAATAATCTAAAATCATACTACGTATATCATCAAAAACTACTATATTTTACCAGAAAATGAATTATCTTAACACAAGTGGGTATAACTTAGTCTTACAATTTATATTCATTGGTAATTTATAACTATTCAAGAATTAATGAACTATTAGATAAGTATTAGAAATCACAAACAACATTCATTAATTATCTGAATAATGTATCATTATGTCTAATAGACACATGAGCTAAATGTTTTGTTAATATTTATTCCAATTTTAACTATATTCATTAAACTATGAAATTTGATGTTTTGTACTTATCACCACGGACTTGGTAATCATCATTTTATGTTTCTTGCATAATTCACCTTAATTCTTGGAAATTTCATTTTTTTACTCAGTTATTATATTTAAATAATAATATGTGAAACCCATATTGTATTTTATGCCTATGAAATATGATATAAATATAACATACATTAATGAATATACACTAAGTGGAGGCCTCTGATTTCTTCTACTGAAATTCATTGAATTTTATCTTCCATATATTTTTTTCATAAAAAACGAATAAAATATCCCCATTTTTTATGATCAACCATTTTTATTATAATTTATTTGTAAAGGTTCCTCTAGAATAACACTTTCTATTGGCCTTTTATCCTATTCTTTTAAATTGTTCACTATAAGAGCTGATGATTAATCTTTATTTAAATTCTTATGTTCTTGGAAAATCATACCCAAATGTTAATGAATAATTATCTTCTTATTTTTCATCTTATACTATTAAATTAAACTAGATTAATTGAGTGATAAGGATATAATAATAGGATTTATTGAAATATTGTGAACCATATTTCAATTTACATATATTAACTGTAATCATCACCCCATTTATTTTTGATTTTACTTTCTCCTCACATGATTCTCAGAGATGATTCAATATGTAAAATCATCCATGTCCGGAGGTTAATTCTATAAATCATTGGATATTTATTATACCATTATGATGTAAACATCAAATTCATCATATATGAGTCTCTTGTAAGCACCATTCACACCCTTGATTCCCAAGGTGGCTTAAAAGGTAGTGGGGACTCTATCACTTTGAATTTCATATACCGTAGTACTTTTTCCATGAACCTGTACCATGCTTGGGAATTTATACAAGATTAAAAATGTATATTTATATAATTTATTATAGTGAACATATGGTATTATAGGTAATTATTCTAAAAAATAAAATCTTATCACATTAATACTCTGTCATGATTTATAAATAGAAATTAATTATTAATTAAATTAGTAGATGTCTCCCATTATTTTAGTGTACCCTATTATCCCACACTACTAGATTAAAACATTATAGTCACTTGAGTATTCTAGTGTAAAGGATCCTTGAAACCTCTCCCCATATTTCAAGATATGGCTATCCCACCACTCAATGAGTTTCAAGGTAGTAGTTTTTCTTGATAGCCACATTAACTCGCTACTCCTTGAACTATTGATTGAATTACCATATTCTAGAAATCATAAAATTGATTTAATAAACATTTTGACTCTAAAGATGCAAGAATATAACTATGGATATTTATTTTCTAATATATTTAGTTAATTTAGTTCATCTCTTTCATAATAACTCCCTAATAGTAAGAGTAACCCTAAACTAGGGCTCATAGGAATCTCATACACCCTATTTTGTTTTAATTCAAACAAAAGATGACAATGCAACTTAATATTTATTTAATATTTTTTGAATTATTTATTCACTAATGAACCAATTTTCTATTTTATATGTACATACTTAGTGATCTCACTTACATCTTGAAAATTAATTAATAGATAAAATTCATTGTGTCTCTATCTATTTTAATCTCTCAATTTTGTTTGTTATTTATCTGAACACGCTTACTTGGATACTCCCAAAACAATAATAAATAATGCATAAATTATATAAAATAAATAAATGATCGTAATAATTTATTATCAGGTGATCCATTTAGAATAAATGGATCAAATGAGACCCTATGGGTAAATTACCTAGGTCGTGCCTAACACATATTTTAGCTAACACCCCAGTCTAATATATCTACATCCCATCAAGAATACTGCCTCATCTAGAGGTGGCCCATGTTTTCATTCATATTCAGAACAATAATTATATACTCACACTCGGGTAAGGGGTATTAAGAATTAATAATGAACATGTAATACATCTTTTATGGACACACATGACTTTATACATATAATGAGGAATAAAAACAATGTGTAGACCTTCGAATTAATTAATTAATTACTAAAAATATCAAATGAAAGAAATAATTAAATAATTAATTTAATCCATGCATATATTCGGTGGGAACCACCCATGATCATTTGACCCATAAATTAATTTTGTCATAAATATATAATTTGTGATAAATTTATGTCAAGTGAAATTAAATATGTTAAAATAATTCATTCTAATTTTAATTCAGGTAATATGTATATATATCTCAGTACCAAAAATTAATTTAATTTTATTCTGAATTTTATAAATTAATTTTTTTCCTTTTTTAAATTTTTTCTAGTCCTCTAACTAGCTCATATGAGGTCGGGTGGGTTAGGTTGTCCCTGACCCAAGCCATTCTGAATCAGGCCAACTCAACTAGACTGTTGGGTCAAACAGTGATGCTGCCATGTGAAACCATGGTGTGTCTGGCTAGAAGGGAATGTATCATGATAGGGAGGTCATGTGACATGAGATCAACCGTAGCATGGGGTCGAGCGGTGTAGTGATGGATATGGACGATGTCACAATGGGAGGAGAGGGGTCGATACTTTATGGCACTGTGATAGGGGCAGCAGATTGGGTCTAACTAGTGGCACAATGGGAGTCCTTTTAGATGAATTCTATTCTATTTGGGGTGGTGGGAGGTCATTTTATGGGGAAATTAGTTATGCCACATCCATTAGTGTTTTGGGAGGTGAACGGTGCAGAAACATGGTGGTGGGATGACATCTCTGCCACTGTAATTTTCTTTATAGATCAACATGACCCACCTATTTTTTACTTTATAGGGTTTTTTGTTCTATCCTTGCATGACCAACACCCCCATCCCACTTTATTCCCTCTTCTTTATTCTTTGAAAAATAAATTCCAAATCCAAATTGATATTATTTTGAATTAATTCTATTATTTCCACAATTATGTGGAAAAGGGGACACCTATAAAATACTATTCTGGCCCCCAAAAACATGGTTAGAGTTCTTGGATTTACTATAAAATTAAATCATCTAAATAATTCAGGTTAAAATTTAGCATTTATAACACACACACAAAGAAATGTGTGTGTGTGTGTGTGTTTCAAATTAATTCTAAAAACATGGATTTCAATCTGATTCAAATCTTTAGATGTTCACAAGAAGGTCTTATTATGTCATATTGAATCACCATCTATGTAGATGGGACCGTAAAGATTCTCTATCCATGAATTTAATATAAAATTAATTTTTCTTCAATGAAATAATCACGTGGTACCTCTAATACCAATTAAAATGACTTGAAATTCAGTGGAATTAAAAAGGATTGGTATTTAAAAAAACATTGATGATCAACATAACTATGTTTCCTTTAGTGATGCCTATATGTGTACAAAATATAAGGATCCTATATTAAAGGATTTAACCATGAAAAATAAAACCCAAAAATACCTTGTTCAATTTGAAGAAATATTCGACAACCTCTCATCCTTGGTGACTATTAATTGAAGGGACTAAAGTTGGATCCCTCTAAATCTTCCATAAGCACTTCAAAAGACTATAGGAACATTGATTATCTAAAAAAGAGTGTCATCTCAGAGATATTACAATGCCTCTAATGTCACAATGATTACTGTTACAATAATCTTTCATGCTATAAAGATGAACTCATAAAAGTTTCTCAATTCTTCAAAATCTCATTCTAGTTTGTGGGAGGGTGGATAGAGAGGTTCATAAAATATTATAGTGAATATAACCTAAATGAGAGCCTCCTATTACATATATAGAGAGGTACAGAATACCCATTAATGGATCCCCAACCCCCAAATATATTTTATTTACTAAATAAGCTATAAACCAAATCTTATGACTCATTTACTAGTTAATAAATATAATTTATATATTTATAACTTAATTATAATATAATAAATATATTACATGATAAAATTGATCCACTAACTAAACTCATAATTTTGTAAAATATTAAATGAATGTTGAGTATTAAAATAGTATCTATTAGTTAAATAATTTTATATATATTCACTTAAAATATTGTGATTATCTTAATAAATAAATTCAATACTAATTATTCTATACTTGAATAATATTAATTTATTTATTCTGAGCATTTTTATATTCTTTGATACCCCCATAACCTAGTGGTGGGTCCCAAAAAGTCTTATACTTCTTGTTATAGGAAGAGGGTGGACTTTTGAATATGCTTAGTGTGTGAACCTCTAAGTCATTATATTGGTAACAGTGAATACTATTCGTATATTAGGAGTAGATTTTAGTAAAACATCAAGGCTCCAACGAAGATAAGGAATTTACATAGTAATGAAAACCTCATAAGATCACATTTCATGTAATATAATCTAATAGTCTCATGATATATCATAAATTAGGATTCACACTTCATGTCACAATCCTTTATTTCTTTATTTTTTTTATTTAACTAACTAGAAAAATATACCTTCAACTACCATGGACATGGATTTTGTGAAGGTACTACCATCCTAATCAATTAGGTTTGAGATATCACATCCTTTCAGAACTGAAAAAATTTATATTTATTATTCAATAAATGCCATACCACTAATGAGACACCCAACTCAAACTACCTTACCATGACATAAATTCCATGGTTTTTTCCTAGAATCATCATATGTATTCAAATATTTCACACTGATAATAATATCATGTCATAAGACTACTACACATGTTCAAATTTAATAACTTCCAATAACACCTAAAACATGTGGTGTTCTTATTTTAAGGTAAGTCCTCATGATCTTATCTACTTGATATCATTATGTACGAACATCATGGGAATAATTATCAATGATTATAGTCCACTAGCACTTGATGGTCACATAAAATCAATTCCTTGTTAACATGATATTCCCATAACATAGGAAATAAGTTTAATATAAATTTCATGTTATCTCTAGGTTCTAATTATAGCCAGGGAACTGTTATAATATTTTGATATAAAAAATAAGCCGTGTACAATACAATGTAAATAGTCAAAATATAAATATCAACATTATTAAGGAAATAATATTTCATTAATAACTCACTTTATACATGCTATTTTAATTGAAACATACTATTTAAATTGGGTCTAGGGAACCCAACTTTACAACACTTGCACCCTTTTTCATCATGAGAGTATTAAACATGAAATATCTCTTTGACAATCAAAATCAAAAAATTCCACTGACCAAGAAACATTTGAAGAACTGCATCACTATAAACACTTTGTGTTGTTTCTATGGTGCTAAAATGAAGGATACCATCATATCCCACACAAAACAAATACTCAAGAGAGGCTACTCATGGGACCAAATCTAAGTCCTAAAAGATGATATATTCAAGTTTGAGGTTACTAATAGAAGTAATTGATGTGTACCACATGGGTACATAATGTGTCTCTTAAATCTAAAACCTAGACACATGTCATCGTTTCACTTAGTCTGTAAAACCCAAAGTGCATGGTGAGTAACTCCACCAAAGTTTATGGTCATGTGCTCTTATGGACTTGGATTAGCCACCCCTATGGCTCTAGACAATGTTTCTTAATAGAGACAAAATGTGTATTTTCACCTAGGGTGCTAGACGTGTTCTCATAGTGCACGGCTCAGTAATCCATGTTCCTTTGCATGGCATGCCCCAAGGGGGACATAGTATGATTACTCACACAGTGTCCTTGGTGTGTACCATCAATATAAGAAATGGATTCCCATGTAGGGTTACATGGTGTGTGGTCCTAGACATAGGACATGTGATATTTAACTCAATATAAAACCCTAACCACTATGATAACCTGAAATTCATGGTGTGTGTTCTTTTAGGATACTTGGTGTGTATTCATGTTTTTTGCAGGTAGGGAATCCTATTCTTCATGAATCACTATATCTACCTTTACTTACAATTATACTTACATTTTATTTAACCTATAAAAATATAAATTTAGAGTATTTTTTCTTCTATCTTCACTCTGTAACCTCTGATGGCTATAAAATGGGATTATGGTTACTCGATAGTTAATCATCTTGCCTACAGTAATTATTCAGGGTCTCTTTCCCTGAATCCATCATTCATATCCCAAAAATCAATCTTGATCCATCCAGAAAAATATAAATAACTATTTCATTCACACATCCATCGCTAATATGGGTGTCAAATCAGGCTTGAATAAGTCCCAAAAAAACAATTCACAATCCCATGTTCTAACAGTGAAGAATGGAAAAATAATGGTGAAAATAGGCATAAGAATGAGTTAAGATCATAATTGGATAACTTGATCCTGGCTAATGACCATAAATAATAGAGACAAAGAAATTTATAATAAGATAAATATAGATATAAGTAATTGGGTTTAATAATTCTAATGAAAAATGGGATCATGCAATGATCAAATATAATAGAATTAATGAAGATAAACAAATAATTATTGAAAATTAAATAAAATGGTGTAAATACAAACAATAATGAGCCCTACCTCATGAATTAATTGATTATTAGTGAATAAGACATCTTCAAGTACTGATGATGAACATATCATTGTATTTTTCATTTTCAACATCAACCCCCTTGATCATTTATTATTGATCCATGTTCTCGGGTTTTTAAACTCAATAGTGCTCTCTATTTCTCCAATCTAATATCCTAGGGTTACGGTGATAACCCTAGAGATTCATAATAATGAAATATTAATAAAGGGATATTAGGTTTTAGGTCATTAAGAAAAATAGATACATAAATTATTTATCATTACTTAATGAACCCGCCAAAGTCTTCCCTCATCTGAACACCTAATGTCAACCAAATTTATGTCAAGAAAAAGGTAAATCCCACTTTTTGAAAGCAAATTTGGTTTCATATATTCTATTTATGGTTCTGATCAATGGTAAGTCCATTTATTCATAAAATATTCATGTGTGTTTCTTAATATATATTAATATTTTTAATATATTAATTCCAGGGTCATGAAACACTATAAAAAATAACCAACACTAAAGAAACATCCAAAAAAATATATATAAATATTAAAATGATCTAAATATAGAAGTTAAATTTGTTATAATTTCCACTCCTTCAAGAATTTTCACCTCGAAAAGTACAATATGTCAAACTAGTGGGGGTACTGAGCCCACATCTATCTATCACACTTCCTAGATCTCTCTTATACACTCTTAAACCAAAAATCCACTAGACCACAATGAATTTTCCATCCTTGTAATATCATTTCTGGGTGATCCTTGATCATCACAGTGTACTTTCATAAGGTGGATCGATCCTTGATGTCCATCTTGATCCATTGAATGACATGTGATGGGTTGAGAATGTATCCAATTAGTTGCACAAATGGAATATTTTTTGCACTTTATTCAACCTTTTGGGTAATTCCATGTGGTAAGAATCCTTTCAAATCCTTATTACGATCTTTAATGGCTTAATAAACCATGGGGATAACTTTTCTCCCAATAAAAATATTTGCAATCATATTTGTGGGAAGACTCTCAAGAAAGTATGATCTCACTATTTGATCTCAAAAGAACTACAAAATCATCTCGTGTTAGATTTATATGGAATTTGGGATGTCATTATAAACTCCTATACTACCTAAAAATTCTATATTATCCCCTGCACCATCTCTATCCCAAAAAGATATGTCACTCCAATCTCAGTATAATATAAGTGTGACCCTCAGGGTCTCCCATACATGACCTCAAAATGTGTTATTTCAATATTAGAGTAATAGCTATTATTTTAAAACTCCTACAATATAAATTGATCCTCCTAGAACTAGATAAAGTCTAAAACACATGCTATTAGAATATCCTATAACACTTAGATGGTCTGGCCATATTTCTTGGGGTGAAATGATGTGATCATCCATAACTTGGTCTTGTAAGCCTCTTACAGATCCCTCCACAACTAGGATAAGAACTGAGAATCCTGGTTTTTGATGATCCTCATTGTTATCCAATGTAACTAGAAGATATCACTAACAAAAAACTTCTCCAATTTATCTTCTGAAATTTTCACCTTGATGGCAAGGAAATGTGTCGACTTGGTATATTGGTAAAAAATCCTGTATAGAGTGTTGTGACCCCTATATTTTAGTGGAAGATATATCAAAAAATATATTGATAATCCATACGAATTTTATTTTGGTATATTAAGAGGTTGAGTTGAACTTAGTAGAAAAACAATTTCATCCTTTAACTACTGACATGTGATACACTGAGAAAAAAATCGGCAATGCTCCACCTTATTTCATCCCACCAAAACAATCTCTAATGGTATTTGTATAAATTTTACACACTTAGATGTACACCCAAGGGGGTAGTTATTATAATCATATAACACCTCCTCACAAAATTTGACTAGAAATATTGTTTGTACCTGAAAAAGGATGATGAGATCCCCTCCTTCATAAAATCTGTTTGGTGAAACTCACGAGGATATCATATTCTAAAAAATCTCACAACCAACATCTCCCAAATAAGATTATCTCACATGAAGGATATGTAGTGAATCTACTACCATTAACTGATAGAAATATAAAACCCTTTCATTTACAATGGTTAGCTATAATAAGGATAAATTCTCTAACACCACCTCCACCAAATGAGAATAGGATTTCCTTCAAAGGGAATATGCTGCTACATTGAACCTTCATGGAGTGTAAACTGTCTAGAATTCATAGTCCTATAAGAAATCCAACCAATGACTTTATCTCTGGTTGAGATCTCTTTAGGTTAATATTTACCTGAGACTCTGGTGGTTTTATTAAACAATTAAATAATCAACCTGAAGATTTTGTCTCCACATCATTAGGGATAAGACCACCACTTCCAAATCTTAGTTAGGGGTCACATAATTATACTCATGGGATCTCAAATACCTCATCCCATAAGTGATCATTTCCTACATTGACATCAACACACATACAAGACCTAATCCAGATGCATTGAAAAAAAATACATGATTCCCTACTCTGGTAATCCTCTAACTAGAGCACTATTCAACCTCTGCCTTAACTCCATGAAATCTTTTTGACACTACTCAATAGGAAGAAATGTCTACCCTTTCCCCATCAATATATTCAAAGGAGAAGTTATCCAAGATAATTCTTAAAATAACCGCTTATATTACCCTTCCAGACTATGTAAACTCCACACCTCATACACACACTCGAGTTCTTCCCAAGTGAGTGCCACATCTATCTTTTTTGGTTCGACATCTACACCATGATAAAAGATGACATGCCCTAAAATTGGATCTCTTGAATGATATTCTGGCACTTATAGTGCTTACAATAAATTATTTGATTATGAATTATGTTTAAGACCATCAACAAATTCTTTTTGTTCTCCTCCTCTGACATAGAGTATATAAAAATTTCATTGATAATGATAACTATGAATTAGATCAATAAAGGCTGGAGGATTTGGTTCATAAGTTCCAAGATCATAGTGGCGGAATTATTTATACTAAAATAACTCACCATGAAATCATAATGCACATATCTGTAATGGATATTATCCTTGATAAAACTCAACCAATGGTATCAAAAAGTGATATCGGTCATTGAAAAAATCCATGTACCATTCAACTAGTTGAAGAGGTCATTAATCCTTAGAAAGGGGTACTTTTTATTGATTTTCACACGGTGTTGGTGATACTAATAAACACAAACTATCAATATCTCATTCTAATTTTTCATAAACAACTCCAAATATTCCTAGGGGAAAATGTCTAATAAAATTTTTCTCCCAAAGCTATTAGAACTTATCCCTTAACTCATGGATCTCAGTGGGGGCCATCTGCTATTCCATAGAAGATATCATTGTGTTCCTAAAGAGAAAGTTGAAGAATTACATATTATACCTCAAATGTGTACCTGATACATCTTTAGGAAATAATTATATAAAATTCCCCAATACCACTGGAATATAGATACTTATAGATCCCATTATACTGTGGAGAAAATTGGCCAACTGATAGGTGATAGGTTTCTGCTTCCAGCTCATGAGCCCTAGTCATTAAACAATAAAATCCATCATGCCATGAAGGAGAATCACAACCCATAAATAAAAAGGAATCTAGATCTCATATAATTTCACTCTATCTGGGTATGCACCATGTAAAACCATTCCATACCCATGATGAATTTATAAGGTTGCAATGTAATGCCAAATAGGTCTCATGAGAAACTACCTCCACTAAGCACCAACTCACACTATCGGAAGACAAATTATATTGATGAATTACTCCCTTTTAGAACCTATAGCGATAGATTATAGTTTAGTGAATATATTTGGATATATGTCTCTTTCATAGGGTATATTTAGATGATTGTACGGCTCATTTTTATTTCTAAAATGTATTGAAGCTAAACTAGATAAGATAGAGAGCTTAAATTATATAATATCATGAGAAGCCAGGTCATATCCCTCCATAGCCTAAAATTGACCATTCCCTTTACCAAAAGACCTCTCATCCTAGAGTGGGCCACATAGTGGTGGTGGTGGTGGTATTATTCTATAGAAACATTCTCTAGTTACAACTTCTCCATCTTGGGATCCAACTTCCCCTCTATCAACACCACCTCCCTAGGGCTACCCAGACCACACCTAAGAGATCCTTGATCATGATGTTGGATCTTCAATAGAGTTCCATCCACTACCTTACCACCGTATACAACATGATGGTTTAGGAAATCATGATCCATGTGACCTCATTTATTACATGTATAACAGTATCCATCTCCATGAAAATTGGACCCTCTACAAGAGCCCTACACAGTAGATCCACGTGCCTGAGTCTGGGAATTAGTATGCCTATTCCATCATGGCCCTAAAAACTGACCCCAACTAAAAGTGGTAGAAAACACATCCTCACAATTTCCACTTTCAACTCTAGCTACCCGACTCCCCTCCCCTAGAAATTTCTCTATAATCAAATCCCAAAATATCACTCTAGTGTAAGTGAGAGTGCATAAAGAGACCATTAATGATCAAATGTGTTTTGAATATCCTTCCAAAAATTATATTCTCATAAGTATCCATCCTACACCATATCAGTATAATAGTACGTGAGGTTGGTAGACATAAATTTGTACTCAGCAAATAACATATCACCCTATCACAACTTTAGAAGCTCATTGGTCCACAAAGATTGTAAGTTAAAAGGATAATATTCATTATGAAAAAACCATTGAAAGTTTTTCCATGAGATCATTGTATTATAATGGGGTTGAGTGATTAGAACCTACCAGTTTCATAAATCTCTAAGAAGATTTCTAGATTCAAGCATAACCATCTGATTGGGATGGGACTAAACAAGATGAAAGACTCAAACCAATGCCTCTATCCTATCCTTTTATTTATAAAGTTATAGATTTCCATGAAACCAAAGCAGTATATTTCCTTATAACTCTTATAATGTTTAAATCCATCTTTAATCATCATTCTAACCTATCAATGCTAACAACATACCAAAACATATTTGATCATCCTCATGGGCTACTAGAGGTGAATCCATGTACTTTCCATAAGGTGGAAGCACTTATTTATATCCACTCAAGGGGAAACCTCATGAATAGATCATTGAAATGAGGCTTCATCACTCAACTAATCATCATCATAACCCTAAATTGGTAACCTAGCTGGTTGTCATCATGAAATCATCCTTAAAATTATCAATATGTGCCATGGTTAAATGATTATATCTAGGGAGATAACTCAAGAAGGATATTAAAAATCAAAATATCAAGTCCTATATGATACATATACCATTGGTTTCCCTAAAAATTATTCCTCATAATATTGAATTGATAAGTGGGTAGTCAAAGTTCTAGTGTATTGTTGTGTCAGCCACTGCACCATCACAAGGTTAACTAGCATAAGATCTGAACTCATGACACCCCAAAATTATTTCCATGTGTTCCCAAACCAATCCTCACAACATGTCCAACTCCTAACACTTACATAAGTATCAACCACATTTGATACCACTTTGTCATGACCCAACCCACATGGGGCCCAATTGGGCCAGCAGTAAGTTTAGAGTGACACCCCAATCCCACCTCCAAAAGCTAATGGTCTAGAAACAGACATAGAGTTGGAAAATCTAAAATAGGAAACCTTAGCCTAAAGTACATTTATTCATTCACACACACAACTCAAAGAAAAATTTAGAGATATAAGAGAACTAAAAATTATTGAGAGTAACTAATTCAAGAAACAACTTCTAAGAAATACATCAAAGTGAAGAAAGGTAATATAAATGATATAAATAGTAAAAATATATTCCAAACTAGATATGACATTCCAACCTACCAAATTCTAGAAAACAGGGAAACAGAAGATATATTGACTCACAATATGCATGGTTGGACACCGAGCATGATCAATACCTCTATGTATCACTATATTTCTCTTATATTGGTTCTATTTAAGTCATAATTAATGTTTATTCCATCCTAATAAGACACAAAACCTATAGCAATATCCCATAAATGGGTTAGTATATAAAAACATAGTTGGATTCCATGAAAACCAAGAGGGAAGAAATAGAATAAAATAATAAGCTCAACCCATAAGTCAAGATGGTAAGGGAAACTATAAATAGATATTCTCAAAAATAAAATAAATTAAAGACTGAATAAGGATATTTATCTTCCCAGCTATTGAAGAATGATGATGATTCTTCCTACAGCTCCAGAGGACACATATTATACCCCAAGTACCTTGAAAAAACTTACAAAAATTAGTGTGGAGGGCCTTCACTGCTCTATTATTCTCTATGATGGAGGGAGTTCTAAATATAGCATAGAACCCTCTCAATGTCAGACCTAAATAATGGGGGAGTATGAATCTCTAGATATAGGACTTTTCCCTCTTTAGTGTTGGGGAGTATTGATTCTACCTGTATTAAGATTATAGGAGACTTGTGACCTAGTGTGCTTGGGGAGTACGAACCCTGACAATTCTCTATTGATAAAACTCAATCAATCTCATCATCCAGGCATTACTGAATTAATATTATCACTCGCAACCACTCGTGTCATGTCACTGATTCCAAAAATAAGGGTATCATCAAATCCCATGCATAAAAATTATCATTATAAGGTACTTGAAGGCCCAAATCTGAGTCTCGAAATAGGATATACATAATGTATTGGTACCTAGTAGAAGTACATAGTTTGTAGCACAAGGGTATGTGGCTTGTCACATGAAGATAAACCTTGGACATGTCCCATCATTTCACTTGGTGTGTAAAATCCAAAGTACATAGTGTGTATATTGAGTCACATGGTGTGTGGCCTCACCCAAATCTCTAGGTGTGTCCTTACCTTGACATGGCTTGGCTATCCACGTGGATATAAATTGAATGTCCCTATGGGGACATGGCATATATTTCCTCCCAGGTTCCTGGGTGTGCGATCATAGTACACAACTCAACTATGTCACACTACATGACATGTCCCTATGGAGAGATAGCATCTTTACTCACCTGAGGTATTTGGAATATACCATCGACACATCTCCTGGATACCCGAATAGGGTCACATAGTGTATGGACCAGACCACAAGGTGTGTGATATTTAAGTTGGGTTGAAACCCAAGACAACATGATATCCTTTGATACACATTGTCTGTTCCTATGGGATATATATTGTGTAGTCAATTTTTTTCACAGAAAGAGAATCATGGTCTTCACATGTTTCCATATACACCATTACTATCTCTTCCTCAACAAATTGACTTAACTAAAATAGATTAATTCGAAGTATTTTTCCTCTTATATTAATTTTAAAACCTTTGTTGTCCATAAAAATGGATTATTTTTACTTTAATGGTAACTATCATGCCTCCAATTTCCATTTGGGATCTCATTCCTTGAATATAAACCTTGAAACATAAAAATTCATCTATGTCTATTTGAAAAATTAAAATCCTTATGTAATTTATCATCCATCCAAAATCTAGGGATTTGATCTTGCTAAAAATATGTCCTGATAATTTCAAGTTGCGACCCTATAGTCTAGCGATGAAGAACAAAAAGTATGATTGTGGTAACAGTAAAAATAATGTTGTAAGATCGTAATTAGCTTGTGTGATCCCAAACAATGATCATAAATCACGGAAACAAAAAAAGATATATCATGGGAAATTTAGATATATATATATTTATTTTCAATAATTATAATTTATTATGGGATCATGTGATGAATAGGGATCACAAAAGTAAATCAGATATGCAAATCATTCTTCAAAATTAGTTCAATTGGTGGAAATCCCATTAATACAGATCCTTAATTCATGAATGGATTGATCATTGTGGAATAAAACATTCACTTATGGTTATGATGAAGATCCTACTATGTTTATCATTCATCTCATGAATCCCCCTAATCGTTCACTAAAGATCTACATTCATAGCTTTCCAAAACACAAAAAGCACACAGTTTATCCTCTCTAATTAGTCAGGGTTGTGTAACTAACCCTAGAGATTTATCATAATGAAATATTTATAAAGATATATTAGGTTTTAGGTTATTAAGTAAAATAAAAAATGAAATTATTTAATTTTTCTTAGTTCACTCACCAGAAACTACTCTAAACCAAATGTCTGACATTGACCAACATTATGCCATGCCTAAGGTAGACCCCACATTCTAGAAAAAATCATGGTCTCATATTTTCCATCTAAGGTATTAATCAATAGGAAACCCATTTATTTCAAAAATATGCATTTGTTTGCCTTAATATATATTATTATTTTATTATTCTATTAATTTACAGGTAATGCGACAACCAAAATACAGTTCTAACTCTGTGAAAAAATACAGATATATATTAAGAAATATTCATAGTGTCAATCTATAAAAACTAGATTCATTACATCAGTTTCCATGCATCTATAAAAAAATAAATCTTTTTAACTTTTCAAAGATATAATATTTTCATGTTTTTTACTATAAATGATTGAGCTGAATTATCTCTTTAGAAGAAAATATTTTCATTCCCTTGACACTCATGTGGCCAAGATTTCAATTACTCAGTTGGACACATCTATTAGTATCAACGAGCATTGTGTGTTTTGAAATTTCAATTAGATATTTTTTTCATTTTTTACTACTTTTAAAACCATTATGGGACTCTTAGTGATCTTCCACACCCCATTCACACATTTTTTTGAACCTTATGTCATCTATACAACCTATTAAAATAAGATTCATTCGAAATCACAATATATTTATAACCCCTTGAAACATAATCAAGTATTTTTTCTTCATAAAAACATTAAGATAATTTTTACCTAAATTAATGAGGGCTTATTTTTTTATTAGGTTATATTTTTAAAAACTTAAAAACAAATAATTTTCCTTGCATCCTATAAATTAGAAAGAGTGAAATGATTCTCTAAAGTAAAAAGTACATAATTATAGAATACTATTTAAATTGAATAGAAATTATTATCATCAATATTAGTGGTATTATTTAGGGATAAACCTTTATAATATACCTTTTTATCCATGAAATATTTATTCAAATATCTATTTTTCATATAGTAAGAGTACAAGTCCAATACCTATTAATTTTACTTAAATACTTTCTCTTGATCCACTTATCTCTTTCAAAATTATTAGCTAACTCATTCAACCTACAAGATCTAAATTATATGTTGTTCTTGTATGATTATTAATATACTTTATTATAATAACATTATTTAGAATCAAATAATTTATCTCCTTAAGCATAAAGTGAGTCTTACTGACAGAAGAACCATTTTGGTAACAATTATATCCTACGAAACCAGTAATGATAATATCGTAATCAACACCCACACTTCACACTTGGATTTTTTGTTAATGAATATAACTCTATTTTGATCAGGCTGAACACATTAACTTGATTATCCACTAAATTAGCATTACTCATATTAAAACTAAAGAGTGTTTGTATTAAAAACAACTTGTCAATTATTTTAGGTTTCTCAAACATTTTAATGAGTTTAAGCATTAGTTGAATAGTGGTATACACCTCTCAGATATTGAAAAAGAATCATTATAATTTTATATTGAAAACAACAATTTACTTTGGGTAAATATTCTCTTATTCACCTTTCCCCATCATCTAAGTCCTGGCTCCAAATAATATAAAGTTCATGTACGTCTAATATAAATATTCATTTATTTACATACTCTAAAAACTAAAATATTTTCCATTAAACCTTATCAAAAAATTTATTAACCTCTTAAATTTCCATAGACTTTGATCAGGACTAGTACGTCATAGAAAAATACTTATCAAATATATCCTTTCAACTAATTTTGAGAATAGATCTCATATACCAATTATTATACCCAAATATTGATATACCCTCTATAATTCAATATAATAAATAAACATCAGATATATAAAACCACATAATAATGCTATATTTTTGTAAGAATTATACACTACAAATTTTATTTAATAAATAAAATTATTAAAAATTAATATATAGATGATATAATAATAGCATAAGAACTACTCATACACTAAAAAACATGGAATTTCACTTTTTTGAGGTACTCTATGTCTATAAATGAAAAACTCCATTATAATAGAGATATAGAAGTGGGAAACTATATAATTATAAGTGATTCCCCTAATCACTACTCAAATAAACTAATTAAAAATTTTAGATATCTTTATTCAACTCGTATAGGAACCACCTATTATCAAAAAATCTTGGAAACTTTAGCCATTTACCATTTACAATGTCTAAAGAATTAAAAATAGGTTATTGAATCTCTTAATACCTTCAAAATGAATGATGATTTTGTAGAAAATAGAAACACATTTACCAACTACATCCAACCATTGATAGAATGTTCCTACTTCCCTTAATAATGATTAATAATTTTTCTCATAATTATAAATAATTCATAATATATGAATACTCCACTAAAATTCATAATTACTATCTATAAAGAAATTTTCTAGGATAATAAACTAGATTCATAAATCAATATTTATTTAGTATATTATTGATTCAATTGGGTAAGATGTGTAAAAATAAATAACTGATGTTTTTGGGGAAGAATTTTAACTTAAGAATAATGTTGCTTCAAAAGATCTTGGTGAAAATATTGTTTAAGTGAGGGATTAACATACTAATAGATATTTTGTTTACTAAATAATTTTTATATAAAAGGATAAATAAAATTTCAAAATAGTTTATTACTTCAAATATTGAAAATAAAATTTTTTTATTTTTATTTTCATTAATTTTTGGAAACTGATTTTGTCACTAAACATATTTTTGTTGACATTTTTAGAGAATTATTTTAAAAAATCATATTAATAAGGAAATTATTAATGATAATCCAAATCATCTATATAAAATTATTCTCTAGAGGGGATTAGTATGAAATTTTATTACGATATGAATATTATATCTATCAATATTTTAAAGATTTAAAATATTTTAAGAAGAAAGGTTTTGAATTTAAAATTTGATATTTACTCATTTAAATTGAAATGTTTTTACTAAAAATTATTTTGTGAACTATAAAACTAAAATTTTAACTAAATAATGTATTGATGAATTAATAAAAAAATTAATAGGAAAATTTTTTTGGTCAATGCTCTAGTGAAAGTAAGTAATTTTATATTTCTAGATACTTTTGCAACTAAAAAAGATTTTGGTAATTATAAAATTTCAATTTTAAATATTTTAATTGGGTTTTTAAGTTCATTTCATCAAAATTAAAAAAAACTATAGAAATTCATCATGATTTAAAATATTTATGGACGGGAATGGTTTTAAATAAAAATCTAGATAAACATAATGTCAATGTGTATATAGTGAAGGAGTAAGTATTGAAGGAGACAAACATTGAAGGGTTTAAAAAAAATTATGCCTGTAAAATAATTTAATGTAATTATGATTGATATTATACATGATTTATCATTTAATGTTCATACTCCACTAGTTTCCATTAAAGATACTAATTCATTACATATTAAATTAAACCAATTTCATAATTATAAACATTATTCTATTGAGATGGTTATGAAAAAATTTTATATTACAACTTTATAAATTTAAAATTCTATGAAATGGAGTAAGATGGTATTAATTATTGTTTATGTAATGGTAAATGAGTTTATTGAATGTTAAAAATTGATGAAATAGATTTTTAATATATGTATAAATATTTAAATAATTCTGAGAAAATTATGAAATTTTTTTATAATTTTTTTGAAATATTTTTCTTTTATTGTAAGAATATTTGTAAACAAATATGGAGAAATCAATGAAAATGATTGGTAGAAAATGGGAATTTCAAAATGATATATATTCTCATGGTTTTTCTCAAATATATGAGGTGAATGAATTGTCATGTGATTTGTACCTATCATAAAACACCTCTTTTGGTATAACACTTGGGTTGGTAGTGAAGAATATTGTGACCCCCCCCCCCCCCCGATGACAAACTCCAACAATTCAATGTTGGAGATAGGTATTGATGGTTTAAATCACTTATAATGGTCAAAACTTCACTCATAAATACAAGGAATAATATAAAAGAAACCACCAATCAACTCTAAATTAATATTATAGAAATATAACTATGATACCATAATATATGTAAAATTATAAAATATATATATAATCTATAAAAAAACATTAAAACCAATAACTCTTGTGATAGAAAAACGACACTGATAATAACCAAATCCTAAAGTAATAATTACCAGTCTGATCAATCACTTAACATTGAAAATATATAAGAATATTATAAAGAAGACATGGGTGATCATACATGTATACTCAGTATAATACTCTCCAAAACATCTCATATAAGTTATAGTAATCCTACTAAATAATTAGTGAATAAACAGTTAAACCAATTGGGTAAAAACCTAGGTATCTTACTGAACAAAATCTCTCATTGATAGAACCCTAGAGGGCGTCGTGCATCTCGTTGTGAGTAGTGACGATGGATGCTCCAACTGCCCTCCCTTCTCCGCAGATGTGGTGGACTCCACCCTCCATCTCTCCCCTTTCCAACCCTTCCTTTCTTCACAATTTTATCGCATCCAACTTAGCCTAAAGGTCCCCTCCCTTCACTTTGTGGAACCAATGCTTCCCCTCTTCCTCCGTTAATTCATTGTGGGATCGGTCCTCTTTGGAATATTTCTAGTGACTCATTTAGGTCGAATGTATACCCCACTTGTCTACTTTGAAATATTCATCAATGATTCCTGGTCTCTATAGAATTGATTCACGGTCATATTGTTTGATCCCTACCACTTACTTCATTTCAATAATGAGGATAACCTCACCTCATCTTGGTCTAAGGATCATCAGTCAAGCGAGGGATCTCACTTCTTTCTATTGATATAGGGATATTAATTTCATTCGAATTTTGATCCTCTAACCATGTATATTTTGGTATGTTTCCCAAACTTACCCCTTCCCTTTCGAAACCCAAATATCCTCCAAATCATGGGAATTTTTTCGAAAATTGTTTTGATTTTGATAACCACTCATGATCCCTTTTTCACCCCATTGACCCATATATTTTCATGGAAATTTATGTTTTTAAGACTCTGGTGTATTTTGTGTGGATTGAGGTGGATTTATAACTAAGATTTCATTATGTAGTGGCTTTCGAGGCTTGGTTATAATATTGTTCATTGTGTTTTATTTTGGGGCACTCATAGCATGATTGTTGTATATGTTCGATGAAGAAGGATCTAGTACATCCTGAATCTGAGGTTATTACTAATTTTAATGAACATATTCTATGTAATAATACTCTATCTATTAATGCATGTTCTCATGATACACAACAATATTACTCTGATGTGGTTATCTTTTATGCTCAAATGGTTATGGGAAATAGAAGTAAAGGTAATTTTTTGATTGGTCCCAACCTGAGGGGAGGGGATACCTAACCTACTACACCCTCCAAGGTAGTAGGTGCAGTGAAGAATTATAAGGAAATTTATATAATGTTAGTCCTATATGAAATTAGTCAATGTTAGGAACTGTGACTCCTTCAGCCCCTAGTGGTTTTCATAAAGGGGGATGCATGACACATGAAGGATCAATTCTGGTATTCTTGGCATTAAGTGAAGGTGAGCTAAATTTAGTGTATAATCGGAGTCCTACCAAGACTACTTTGACTATTAATAAAATTAATTTGTTTGACGGTTGGGATATTATGGGTTTGGAATAGTATGGAGTGGAGGAAGGTGATTTGAAAGGGTGGGAGCCAGTCATTCCAAAATAGAAGAGGAAAATGGTTAGGTTTAAGACATAAGGGAACTTCAATAGAGCAAAAAACAAACTAACTACCAATAAGCTTTAGAGTTCCTGTAATATCATACAATAATGGATATTGGTTGTGGCTTGAGGAATGGGAATTATGGAAAAAAACTCAAAAATATTCTAGACATCCAAAAGATAAAAACTAAGCAATGAAAATATTACTCTAATATTCTAAATCCCATGGTCACTAGATCATCTAGAAAACTAAAGTAATATAAGTTTGACGCTAGGAAGGATCTAAAGGTGGTTCATGAATATAGAATTATTAGGGTTCTAGATACTTCTTGTAGAGATGAGTTTGAGGGAGCTATAGGGAAAGGATGAGAATACTAAAGCCGGTAGGTCCTAAGAACCTAACCAATTATTAGAACCAAATGAATTTGATGGTTCCTAGAAGAAAATAAGGATGGAGGATTCTAATCTGAAGTTTCTCCAACATTTTAATGAACATATTTTGGAGAAAGATTTTTATATCAATGTTTTAAAATCAGATACTGATAAAATATATGAGATATCAATTTGAGTCGATCTTAATGATGAGAAAATTCATTGGATCAGCAAAAAAGATTGGATATTGGCTCACGAAATCAACAGGGAGAAGATAAGTATGAAGGATCCAGACTTGGGATAGGATAGCCTTCCACATTGATGATCTTATCAAAAATAACCTAGACATGAAGGTATCCTCTGTAACATGGAGTATACATAGTGTTACTAATTCAATTTTTTAATAATTGATGGAATATCTTTATAATTTCGTTTTTGGTTTTGAATTTTGTGTGTCATATAATTTGTTGTGGTCCTCACTTACCCTAAAAAGTGTTTTCGAAAATAAAACTTTTATATTTTCAGGTTATTAAAACAAACTGGAGACTAATACCAAGAAAACTACCACTCTTCCTCACAAATTCTCACTCACTAAAAGTCACACACAAGTATAATAATATAAAAGTAATAAAATATATCAAGAAAGGAACCTTGCACCCACTTCCCTACTACACTAGTCCCCTTCATGACCTAATGGTATATTTTCATGTGCCCTACTACCTTCCATATCCATATATTCACACACTACTACCCACATCATATCCACAACCACATATACAAAGCTATATACCATAGATCACAGCAATATACCACATATCGTTACTTAACAACATCATTATCACATACCCACATCACTTCATCATCCCCACATCACTGATACATATCAAAAACCCTAACATCATTATATATTATCATATAATACATATATAATTGAGATCATGGAAGAGTGAGTAGTTGGTTATCGGTATCACTAACAATCTAGATGTCAGAGGTCCAATGATAACCCAAAACCTCATATGGTCATTGATAAGGTTATCTGACTCAAATTCTAGTGTATAATAAATAAAAAACAACAAGGAATGTATAAGAATAAAACATAATTTAAAACTAAGTTCTACTCCTACAACAACATCACCACAGTAGGACCTCATCTCTATAATTCCATCATAACACATCATCAACCACTAGCACCTATGAATACATCAAAACCACCACAACCCCACATGAACAACAACACTTTCACACATATTCATCCATTTTTCATAACTTATAAATTATTCCAAAATTTTAATTTACCAAAAAAATCAATATTAATACTCAAGTTAAATTCATTCCACTATATGTTTAAATTAACCACTTCCACTTTAATAGATATTATCCAATTATCACATTATAAATGTAAACACATCAATTTTTCAATCTCCGAAACTCTTTTATAATTATAACCCTTCCTTATTCAAATTTTAATTTAATAAGTTTTATAATTATACCATACCTTTGTATTCCCATGTAACTAAAAAACATACCACAACAACCAATCACACCCCCATAAAAAATCCACTCTAACAACCAATGATATCTCTTGTAAAAATTCCATCAAAATAGCCTCAACTACCCATATGTAGTGGAAATTCGTCTAGTTGAATTATTAAAGGTGAATATTTATTTTTATTTGGGTATTTAAATTGATAAACTATGAATTTTTTATTTGTTTTAATTTTATCTCATGAGTATTCATTTATGTAATTTTGGGAGGTTTATAATGTGTATTTGATGATGATAGTATATGCATTGTACTTTGGATTTTTTATTTTAAGTATATATTAAGTTTAATTTTCTAGTTGGTAGGAATAGGTTTTCTCCATGTAACTAGTCTCATGTCACAAAATACGCATTAAACAAACCACAAAGGTTGTTCCCACTGGTCTACCACTAGGTAGCCTATGATACTCCACCTATTACCCAGTGGAGCCTAGATTACATTAAAGAAGGGGTAGTGTAGTCATTTCCCTCTATAATCGTTAAAACCCAAATTAGGGGTTATTATAACTCAATCTATCTAGTCCATCCAAATAAAGGGGAGTATCTCCCCCTTTTCCATATTTTTCCTCCCTCTTTCCCCCTTGATTCTAGGCATTCCTAGAGGATTTACTCTTGTTCAATTTAGTTATCCAATACCTCTCTTTTCTTCATTAATCCTTTATTTTTTATAACTTCTCTATCATTTATATTATTCGTTGATATTGTTTTTTAACAAAGCATGGTGAAATCCATATTGAATTTCAGGTATTCTTCTTGTCTTGGATAGAGTTTATTAAGGGAGGATGTTTGGAGAATATTTGTCATTTTTGTCATAAAGGGAGAATGTGGTATGATTTGGTCTATTTATTTTATAATTTTTTGGTCAAATAGAGGATGTTAGGCTGGAATTGATTGGGTTTTTGGTCATTATAATTTTAGAAATATTTGAGAATTTATATTCATAGGTTTCATATGGGTTTAATTGTACTTTAATTATAGTTATTGATTAAATAGACTATATTGTTAACAAATTTTTTTCCTTTATTATTAATTTATTTTTAGAAATAAGTGGTGTATGATGATATCAATAAGGATTTATTATGGTAGGTGGTCTCAACCCTCGATGTGTTTATTCAGGTTATTCTTATGAATATCATATGTATACAAACTTAGTAATAAATATTAAAATATATTTTAAGAATTAAGAATATGGGGGTTCAATGATGTTATTATATATAGATTTAAATAATTTCAATAGGATTTCATAATAAAATATGTGATGGGTTTTATTTATCCATTATTTCTTTAAAACCAATTTTTATAACCCTGAGGAAAGTTGATGTTTAATAAAGCCTCTTTTATTATTATAAAAGATTAATTTGAATAAGAGTATATAGATATGTCTAAACGATGTATTATGTTAGTTTCCTTATACAATATTACATTATATAATATGGATCATAGTATTTGGTAAATCCTTGATTATTCATGTCCAACTAATTAATTTTATGTTTTCTATACTTGGATACTTATTTATAGTTTATTTAACATGTTTAATTATTTAGTTCCCATTTTTTCATAAGATTGAGTGTTTTCCATGTGTTCATTAGACATTTATATGTTTCTATTTATGGAGGTTCACATGGATAAATTTTTAGAAAATTACATATGGCTAAAAAGACAAGGAATTATTGTTTCTGGGATTAATATTGAATTATTACACATAACGTTATTTTGAATAAATTAACTCAAATTTTGTTGACTTATGGATTTGAGTCTATAAAAAAGTTAATGTTTGTTTTAAAATTAAGTTATTTTATCTTGAGCCATTTTAGTACTCATAAACTAATTTTTCTAAGCTTAATATTGTATTTAATGCCTATAAATTTGTTACGAATGATCCCTTAAACCCCATTTTTAAGGATTCATTATGAAAATAAATTTTTTTCACTATCACCTTAATTAATTCCATGTCAATGAGAAATAATTAACCTTGGTTAAGAAATTTTATCATTGAAGAGTTATGTTTGGGTTGATTTAATGATAAAGAATGGTTTGGTTCATTAACATGTTGTGTTTCATTATACATTATATATTAAAATTAAATTTGAAATGTTATAAATATTAATTATACTCATTATCATTAATTATTGAACTTGGAATTGATTTTTTAAAGAGAATATAAATTTCTAGTACATTCTCAATAAAATTACAACCATGGGTGATCTCATTTTTTATATGTTTAAAAAAACACATTTCTGTTGTAAACAAAAATAATATATTCTTATATGGTAAAGGTTTAGAGAGTAAAAACTTATTTTCTATAAATATGGGAAACTAAGGAAAATTAAAATTTCAAATGGAATATTTTTGTTAATAAATTTTTTCACTAAATTAATTGTTGAATTTTAAAATATTAATTAGATAAAAGAAATATCAATTTTCTATTAGTATGTCTTCATCAGTATATAAGCCACACCTTATACAGTATTCAGATTTCTATGAACATGAATGGTTTATAGTCAAGTTATGTTTAATATTTTTTATAATTTATCACTTTCATGCATTGGTAATTTTAGGTGTCTTGTCTACTGTAGAATACTTGGTATGGATTAGCTCCAACATGATTAAACTGGGTCACTGTATACATTAAGATCATCTCCCTATATTTTGATGGTTTTCAACAAAAATTTAGCGTCTTTGTACATTGTGGGGAGATTATACCCTCTCTGGTATAGAAACCCTAAATCAACATGGAATAAATTTCTATAAATCGTCATCATAACAAAAACAAAATGATTTATTATACAGTTCACAATAATAATATAGTTCATTATAGGATCTCTCATGGTAGATCTTATATAACCGGGTTAAAAATTAAAAAAAAAGTAAAGGGAACCCTCTGCATGTCTAGTATTGATACATGGAATGATCACATATCCCAATACAAACCCATCCTACCATATCAACCATCCATGGAATAAGGGTCATTTCCATTACCTGGTTCATGAAACATAATTTCTACTCAGTTACTAGGGATATCGTGAAGGTGTGAGTAAGATTCAGTAAAGAAATACTAATAGTACCACTAAAAAATCTAGTAACTACAAGTGAACACATAACATGGAGTTATAATAAATCAATAAATGACTAATAAATAGATAACTAATCACAACATGGGATTCTCATCCACCAAACTACTTAAGACCATACTTGTTTTGGCTACTATCAAAATGGGATGATATACCCATTTTTCAGACACACCTTGAGGATGAATGATTTGTCCTTATTATATCATAATAAAGGTGAAATAAATATCATAATCAAACACCACTTTTTAAATAATTCATCATCATCCCAATATATATAATATAATTTTCCATCCATAATCAATCGTCCAAGGAGAACAAGGAATCTCTTGGTGAGTGAGATATCCCTAATATTGGGTGGAAGATACACTACCTAAATGGTTCTTCAACTGGATGATATAACTTTAAGAAAAATATACTAGGTGAATGATATACCACTAATACATGTCTCCAAGTGGATGATTCACATAGATACAACTACCATATGTTAACAATACACCACTTACATGAATCTCCATAGGTGGAAGACGTACCACCCCCAAAAATCACCAATTACATGATGCACTACCAATATAAAATCTCTAAATTGGGTTATAAACCACAAATAATTATATCTAGGTTAGTGATATACAATTGGTATAAACTCTCTAGGGAGACAAAATACCACTAACATATCAAGGGTGAATGATCCTCCCCAATTAACCCACTCTAGGTGGATAAGGTACCGCCAATAGATATACCATAGGGTGAATGATGGATTGTCGAATCAATTTGGGTTTATGCGATACCACCAAATATTAATCAGAGTGAACATTTCATCACTCATACTAAATATATAATATGCACAATTATTTAACTCATAATGGGAAACTTCACAAGCTACTAACTTTCTCAAAGTCTCATTCCTAGGCTATACCACACCTATCCAATCACCTACTCATGCCATTATTAAATAATTAATACCCTAGGACACCACCTGAGGATACTAAGGTCATGTCTCAAACATATTTCCTTCATTTTGAGACAAAATTAAATGTTCCAAAACATAATTACATTTCATATTATGATTAGTGTCCATATTTGGTATACCCATCACTCAAGGGATGTCTCATGGGCTTATCAGTTTCTATTCATACCAAAGATGGTGAATGATTATAATTTAATTCATTTTCTTCATCTTTTTCACAATGGTTCTATTCCCAAATTTCATATGATGCATTAACCCTTGTAAAACTCTAAGGGGGAAGCTGGGTACCACATACCTAGGACTATAAGAGTCATTCCCATTAGGTATCGCCATCAAATTTGGGTTTAATATGAAAAAATTGAGAAACCTAGAAAAATCCATGAAATTTTCATAATTTGTTAAAAATAGAGATATAGTAAATAAAATAACAAATATATGGGGATATAGGGATAAAATAACTAATTTATACATATTTCAATAGACTAAACATAGAATTTGTTATAAGATATTGAACTCCAACATCTTGAAGAGAGGAATAAGAGGAATGGGAGGGGTTGCAAGTGGACAAATGAGAAGGGTAGAGGTGTGAGTTAAATTTAACTAATTTGAAAAATTAATTAATTTCTTAAAAAATAAAAAAAAGCATGAATCCACCCCGTACCCCCTATGTATCCACTCGGGACTCACTCCAAGGTCATCAGCCACCTGATTTACCGCCAAAAGTTGCTTCCCTTCTCCACACCACTACTAGGTACCCAATATAAATATATTATGTACCTAATAGAAGATTTTAGAATAATATATGTTTCATCACCTAATTTATCCTTATAAAATAAAACCAATATCCCTTTTCAACACTTATGACATTTAAAAACAATGAAAATACATGAGGTTGGTTGAAAAAATTGATGGAAAACACCCATCATACATATGCAGGGTGTTACAACCTCCCTTCAAAATTTCGACCCATCTTAGATATGTGATAAGAAGTATTATTTTTCATCATTAGTGAAAATATCAAAACACTATACCCACATATTATACTATCACTCCCATTTCTACTTCTGGATATGATCATGATTCCATTTCACATGTACTAGAGGGAATATCTTCCCACTCAAATTCTTGTCACTTCAATACACTATTTGAATCAGTCATTCCTTGAATGACACATCAGGATATATCTTAACCTATTTGATATATATCATATTAGAATAGTTGTGGTGTTATCCTTGAAGATTAGATATGTGAAATAATTCATGCATAGAACTATATATCTAAGGAAGTGCTAACTGATACACCAAAATACAGATCCCCTTTATAACCTCAATCATCCCCCTAAACCTGGAACCAACTACCCCTTACTTAAAATATGTCAGTATCCCAACTAAGGTGTCACTCATAAGAAACTATAGTCACCCACCTCAAACGTTAAATAGTGGAATCACTATTTGTTAGATGATCCTTACATACTATAATTAGTCTTAAACAACCTTCTAATAAATAAGATATTCCTAAATTTCTCATGCATTAGAGTCACCCTAAAAATAGTTGTCTCCCAAACCTATAACCTGTATATAAGTGATCCGAATGACCTGTTATATAATTCCTTAAAAAGTGATATCTAAATCAATGCTTTATGAATTTAATTATAGTTTAACTCTACTATATTAATATGGTTATATTAATAATGGATTAAATTAAGAACATTAGACCATGAAATGTCCTCCAATACTAGAACAGTATGCTCAGATTCCATGTTTATCTAAGGATGGTAGGTAGTTCACAAATACACCTATGTATCAAGAACCTTTTATAGACCTTTCCAGAAGTGTGATGTAAAATTAGAATGAAAATAAAATATGATGCTTACAGGAATCTCATGAAGATAAAAAATATCTCATGAAGATAAAAAATATCTCATGAATATATCATGACACATTCATCAATGGAATAGGTACCTAGATTGGTATAAAATGTTTGGATTTCATCAATATGTCCATGATATCCAATATTTCATCACATCCACAAGATGAACTAAACATCCCCATAATGAATTCCATTCTCAAGTCATCTAAATTCAACTTGAGGATGGGTGATGACCTAAGAATACATGTGAGTCATTGGTGGTTGGACTTCACCTGCTAATATGTAAAGCATTGTGAAACAAACCCCATTGTGTACTTATTAATCTTGATACACTAATAAATCCTCCAAATATAATGATATATCATGGTAAATCCAAAGTGAATACCCCATTTCAATAAATGTGACCCCCCCCCCATCAACTCTTTTTTATTTCCCATAATGACTACCCCATAACACTATATATAAAGAACCTCATTATAATCAATGGAACAATTAGGTGGTAACTCCACCAAATATTAATTTTACTTTATTAACAAATAATATGAATGAGATAACAGATTCTTTTTAACTCTATTTAAAATAATGAGGTAATAAATATTTATTTTATGTTCACTCTCCCCTAATACTTATGAATTTCAATTCACATCTCAATGAAGAGGCTAATCACCTACCACTTGTTACTAACTACCTATATCACCTATACCTGATTCTTCCCACATAGTGCATCAAGCATTAAATTATCTTTATAAGGGTTGTATGTCAACTTTAAATAAAAATACTATATTTATTCAACCCACATCCTCTTATGATGGTTTGGATCATTCCAAAAATATATATAATTTATGAACTTATGTTTAGTATAAACTATGATCCCCTTTTTTAATAGATAGTGGCACCATCATCTTAATGCATAAACTACAACTTATAACACTAGATCATCTATTGGGTAATTTTTCTCATTCTTCATCAACTTCCTAGACACATAAGTGACTGCTCAATCTTACTACATTAGAAATATCCAAATCTCAACTCCTGAAGCATCATAATACAATGTATACTATTTAACCAACTCAGGTAAGGTCAGGATCAATATTGACTCCAATAACACTTTTAGCTTTTGAAATGATATCTCATAATAATATGACCACACAAAAATCACCTCATTATTTTATAGGATTTTCATCAATTCTATCAAATGGGATAAGTCTTCGATAAGCCTCTAGTAGAAACCCTCAAAGCCTATGAAACTAAAAAAACTCAACAAAATGTTCTTGGGTCACTCCTAGGAAACCATAGACCCAACCTTTTTAGAGTATAAAAAACCCCCATCCTATAATATCATAATCCCTAAGAAGCACACCTCACTAATACTGAACTATCACTTTGATATCTTAAATTAAAGACAATTTTCCCTCAGTGTTTTTACAATGATCAACATATGATAAGAATGATCCTCCCTGGACTGGTAGTATACCAAAATGTTATTGAAAAAGACAACCAAAAAAGAATCCATATATAAATATAAAATTTGATTTATCATCTCTATAATAACTATTAGCACATTCATTAATTTTAATGCAATCACAATGTACTCATATAGTCCATACCTTCTCTAGAAATTAGTACGTGGAATATCATATAGCCTCACACACAAGTTGTGATATCCTAGCCTAAAGTTAATCTTGAAGGACTAATTAGATCCCCTAAACTATTCAAATAGGTTATCAATATGAGTAATATGATAATGATTCATAACCATCACCAAGTTTAGTCTCCAGTAATTTAAACACAATATCAATTTTCCATACACCTTTTTGGAATAAAAATATATGATAACCCTATGAGTATTTATTCAAGTGAATAAAACCCTTCACCTCTAAATACTCTAGTTGAGACTTTGACTCTCTAAGATATAAAGGATATAAACAAAAAGATGAAATTGATATATAATTCATGTTAGAAATAATTTTTATTATAAAACTAATCTCATTATTAAGAAGAAACCCACATAAATCCCTAAGAAAAACATCCCGGATTAGATCAACCATGGGAGAAAAGGCCACCGAACATGCCTCCCCACATGGAAGAAAAATACTATCCAGTTGGATCATAATCCATCCTAAAAACTAATGTAAAGGTTCTAAATAACCTTCCTTAATATCCCACTTTCGTATGTAAGTATGAAAATCACCTTCTAAGAATACAAAAGATACTTTCTAATAGTATCAGTCGGTGGGCATTCTATATTAAGTCAAAAATATATATGAAAAACATGCTCTTTATTACACTATTAAACATGATTTATTAAATAATATTCACTTGATACAATATATAATATTGAAATTTGTAGTGTCTTTGGGGCTTAGGATATTTACATAACAACTTAGAACATGAAATACAACATATTTATTGAAAACTTCTTTTATATGACCACTACTTTCCCTCGTACTTAGCATTGCATAGGATATCCTGAGAACATTCATAAGAAAAGGGTGAGATATAAATCTCAGTAAGGGAATAAACATGGAATAACATTAGGAATACAGTACATGTTAGAAGATAGTCATATCAATAGAGCACAATAGAAACATTAACATAAAGGCATGATAAAGCATGATAATCTTAATATGGAAATGTGGAAACAACATTTAACATGATTTTAGCATGATCCAATGATAATTTCACATGGATAATGAGTAAACCCTCATTGAACTTGAATTAGAATGAGTATACCCTCATTGAACTTGAAATATCATGATAATAATCTTTACCCAATGTATTGGAGCGCTATCAGGGCGCACCCTTCTTAAACATTTCATTTGAGGCATAAATTTTCTACATGGAATAGATAACATGGATTCATTATACCTCACTATTTATTACATGATAAATTAAATGAGCAATTCATACATGAAACACTATAACCAATACAAAAATTTTCATAAATTTGAATTCCCTTGATTGAGAAATGGGCATGGTGTTCACTACATAATGACATTGGCTTGAAAAATCACAGTGCAATTTCGGCAGCGTAACAAAGTGACATAAGAATTCATAAAAATGGTTGATTAGAGAAAAATTTCTGTCTCATAATATGTACACAAAATGGATAGTAAGGGGCTCTTATAGATACATGTCCCAAAAAATGTAATGGAAATTAGATTTAAAATACAAAACAATTACATGAAACTGAATGAGAAGAGTGAATTTCCTTACAGAATTTCGGCATGGTAATGGGTGTACACGGATGACATTAATGAGAGAGAAATTGGTATATAATCATTTTAAACATAAATAGGTTAGTATGGGGAAGGTGAGAAATCATACCCAAACATTTTTAATTGAAAATAAAAGGGCATAAAAATATTTAAAAACTTGGATAAAAAGAGAAAGGTAGGAATCCCTTACATGGAAGTTTGATCCCAAAGGCTTAGGAGAGGCTTGGGAGAGGCTTATGAGGAGCTTGGGGAACCTTGGGAGGATTCCGGAGAGAGGAGGGTAGAGTTTGGTCGAACTCCAAATGCTTTTAGTTAAGAGGAAGTGGGATATTGGGTGGGTTTATATAGGAAAGAAGAGAGAATTCTTTATTATTTAGGTTTGGGTCACCATACATTAAACTAGTCAATACCATAAACCAGACCATGGTTTTGCACATGTTTTTTGCCAAAAGGGAGTGGAAAAAATATTTCATAAGGAAAATGGCCGAAATTCTAAAAATATTTAGGGTGATTATGTGGAGGTGAGTCACGCTCTTAAGGAAATTCATTTAAAAAGAGAAAATGTTTCATAACTCTTGGAGGGTCCACTAAAGATTTTTAAAATAAATCAAAAAAACCTAAAATTACATTATTTTAATGGTAAAACATATATTGGGTGATCATATCATTTATAGTATTTTATTACATCACTATTACGTCATTATGATGTCATAAAACACATTATATATTTAAATGTTGTTTAATTTTTACCCAAAAATTTCACTGTCTCAGAAAATTATGAAAAATTCGCCATTGAATAATTTCGACATCCTCATTACTAAAATAATATTCATTTTATCTAAATAATTTTTTAAATATTTGAATTTTTACTTTTCAAATAAAAAATGACATTTATCGAATAATCATTGGTTTTGATAAAAATGGCTTTCAAACCTTAATAAAAATTACAATTTCATAAAATTATACGATCATTTTTATTTAATAAAAATTAATTTAATAATAATAATATTTTATTAAAATATTTTTTAATTCAAAAATTAATTAATTCATCAAAATAGATTTCTTAGTTGAATATTAATTAAAAATGCTATTTGTACATTAAAAACAATTTACAAAGAAACAATAATAAAATGAATGTATATTAATTAATATATACAAAAATAATGCACATATTCATAGTGATAAGGTCTTATTACATAACCCCTTATAACACCCGCATAATACTGAAGGGTAAGAGGCATGATGGTGACAGACTCTTGGGGTGGCTTGGATAGCATTGCTCGAGTGGTAATCTCAATCAACTTCCACTTCTCTCATAGGCGGTTCCGCTCGAGATTAACGTATTCAATGTTTGTTTGGGCTTGGTCAATAGAAAATACCATTGACGAAACCTCCTTTATGAGCTCCAAAAAATAGGCTTTGTATGCGTCAAGTCTACTTTATGACACCATCACTTCCTTTGTCGGAGAAAATTGGATTTTTAAAGCCCTATATTTATACTAATCACGTGATAACTATTCAATGGCTATATTAACAACGATCACAATCCTTAACAGTATTTTAAAATCTATAAACATAAAACCAAATAATTTCACATTTTATATAACCATAAAAAACATTTAATTAGATCAAGAGGAATTTCCGTTAATGAATGTTTGGGTCATTATAGTCTTCCCCCCTTAAGAAATTTCACCCTCGAAATTTCCTTTTCCCACAATAAAACAGATGTGGGTAACTTCGCTTCATCATTTCCTCCAATTCACACGTCACTTATTCAAACTTGTGGTTTCACCACAACACCTTGATGTGGGGCATTGTCTTATTTTGTAGAAATTTTTCTCTACAATCTAAGATATTTATTGGTTGCTCCTCATAAGAAACATCATCCTCCAACTATACCACCTATAAAGAGAGTTCATGTGAAGGGTCTGGTATGTACTTCTTTAAGAGGGATACATGAAAGACATCATGTACTTTGGCCATGGTAGGTGGAAGTTCTAGTCGATAGGCCACAGCCCCGATACGATCAAGAATCTCGAAGGGGCTGATGTACCTATAACTTAGCTTTCCTTTCTTTCCAAACATCATGACCTTCATCCATGGAGATATGCGTAGGAATAACATATCTCCACCTTTAAACTCAAGGTCTCGTCGATGGTTATCTTCATAACTCTTATGTCTACTCTGGGTTATCTTGATATGTTGTTGAATGGTCCTCACCTTCTCCACCATCTCTTCGACCATTTCTGGTCCTAACAGCTTATGGTCATCGACTTCATCCCAACACACTGGTGTTCTGAACCTTTTCCCATAAAGGGATTCATATGGTTCTATTTGTGTAACACCCTGAGATTTTATGAGAAGTAATCTTTTAAATTTATTTGATGTATTGTGTTGTAGGTTACACCAAGATTATCTTGCGCTATACGCAACACCATATTAGATTGCAGTATATGCAACACTATTCTTGGATCGTGTTACACACAATTTCAAGTTCATTTGATAGAAGTTAGTCTACGCAACATTAAGTATATGTATAAATGAAATAAATTTTGATTATGTTATACGCAACAACAAACAGATCTTTCACTAAATGCATCCCTAACATGGATTGCATTACATGCAATCAAGTCCTTCGATAGTGTGTGTAGTATGCAATACCGTGTTTCACTAAATGAGATTTTATTATAATATTATTATGAACTTTCCATAATGAATAGTAATACCAAATTTTTAAAATTTTTAAAATTTCATCTTTCAAAATAGACTTCATTTTTGGATTCGTAATATCAAAATTAGCCTAGGGTGAATTTTTGGTATTTTTCTGAAAACATTCAATTTTTTGATGAATAGTGAAAACACTGGGTTACTATTTAAAAACTGACTTTTTATTTAAATAATTATTTATTTTATTTAAATTTATTTTAGGTAAAAATTGAAACATAATACCAATATAAGTTCAATTTAATTCATTGGAGTCATTTTATAATAATTTTAGATATCTGAAAATTTTATTGAACTTTTCACCGTCTTTTACCCACCTCCTAAGAGAATTTGCAATTGTACATAAAACTTAATATTACCACATTTGTGAGTTGAATTTCAAAAATCCAAGATATATGGATAATATCAAGTAGTAAATTTTTGTTCAATAAGATAAAAATAATTTTTGGTGAATAGTAACTTTTTACTTTTATTTACCATGGTTAAAAGTAAATAGGGTAATTAAGGGTAAAAATGATATTATTATTACCATAACACATGTCCTAATTATTTTGTATAAGTATAATTCTACCAAAAACAAACTTAGGAATAAAATATTACCCTCTAGGTCCACTTTGATTAGATTAGAACATTTATTATTATTTTATTTAAAGAAGAGTTAAAATAGTAAAAATAAAATTTTTAATAACTAAAACATTTTTAATATAGGGTTATACATAAGATAAATTCGATTATAAATATTCCTATGAAAGATAAAACGATTTCCTACATAATGGTATATTATTTATAATTTTTAGACATTTTGTAATGTAATTTATTTGTGACACAATGATGATGTAGTAATTACCTTATCTATGAAATATTAACATAATTGATGTTATAAATACCCAAATAACTATAATTTGAGGCTTTTATAAATTATACTAATTTTTATTTTAATATGACATGTTAGTATTTATTCAATAACTTTGTTTGAACTAAATCATGTTGTTATGGTTTTTACAAAAATCAATTACCAAATAGTATCAAAATTTACATAAAATAGTTTTTAAAATAAATATTATATTATTAATTATTATTCTATTCCTAAAAATCTAAGGTTTGGCCAAATGACTTATATAAGGATATATATATTAATAATTAACCACTTGGAGTACGTTTGAATTGGTATGGTAATTTTATTAACCATATAGTGTAAGAGAACAAGAAGACACGGTAAAAGTTAAATTATTTAACATAGAGATAAATCTAAATGATAAGGTTAAAATAGTGACCTAAACTTTTCTAAAACCTATTGGATGAGAGGATTTAGACCCATACCCACTTTATCTTCTAAATAAATCAATTTTCAGCTATTATAAACTGAATATGACTTTATTATAAAATAATATTTTATGTTTTTTCCTAAAGTTCCCATCCCCTTCCTTATAAAAGAGCACCTCCTCGCTCTTTTCTTGACACAATTTTGAGCTTCCAAGCTCAGCCAAACCCTG
This sequence comes from Viscum album, assembly GCA_963277665.1. Lineage (NCBI taxonomy): Eukaryota > Viridiplantae > Streptophyta > Magnoliopsida > Santalales > Viscaceae > Viscum > Viscum album. Next base: position 1,435,122,956 of record OY728140.1, read on the forward strand.
ACCATTTTCCTTATAAACTTCCCTAGAAACATTATAGTGGTTTTGGTCTCTTCAAAAGACCAACTCTAGTGCCTTAATAGGAATCATAAAAGAGGTGCATCGAAGAAGAGGTAATCTCTTCTACCAATTCTTTCAAGTTTTCTTTCTTCTTCAACTTCTTCTTATTTAGTTGTTTCGTATAAATTAATAACATCAGTATCAATAATATACTTATATGTTATTATAAATATAAAACACCCACATTTCACCTTCTATCCATCCTATGGAAAATGAAATCACCGTGCATGCGTACGTATGGAATACCGTCTTCACGCCATGGTGTAATCTGTTTTTTCCACCACCAACTTACTTGGATGGGTACAATGGTGTATTTAATAACTATATATGGTTATTATAACATCATAAGGATTCTGAGATATTATATCATCCACTCCAATTCCATTCAATAATTATGGGAATGATATCATCGCTTGTGTGTACGTACGGATTACTGTCTCCACGACGCGATGAGATTCATTCTCCATGTTAACCATTAAAGAATGATTATAAAGTATATATAATGAATAATAATGAAATATATGAAATAATTAAGCTACCTTATTTATGTATATATATATATATGTCATCTAATTACTTCCATTCAAGTCAATAAGGAAAGGAAAACAACGTTCATGCGCACGTACGGCCTACCGTCTCTGTGAACGGAGTATTTCATTTAATTAATCCATATATTATATATATATATATATTGAATATATATGATATATAAATCATGATTTAATTTCTGGAAGTAAGTAAATCATGATATAATTAATAATAATATCAAGAACAACAAGTCCAAACATGTACGATAAATAAAATGATTTTACGCAAAACGCTGCTTTAATATAGAATTGACAAAAGAACAGGTAATATAAAGTCATAACTGAACCATATATGATATCATAACAATGAATATGATTCTGTAATAAGTAAATGACATTATTTAAATCATTATACAGGAGGTTTGGATATATACAAAGAATATCTGACCTAAGGTAAGGGATAATTTTTCAATCTCATTTTTATTCGAGATTGCTTATACGTAAGTATTTACCAGGGTTATATTTTTCATCCATGTCCATTAAAATGTTTTTCATTATGTTTTTAATATTATTCCATGTCTTTTTAAAGTCATTTTTACCCCTCTTTGACTTTTACTTTGTGTTACGGAAGGAATCTTTCTTTTGTTAACCATATGTGGTACTTTTTGACTTTTTCGACAAAAGTACGAGGAGAATGTTTCTTTACCTTATACGGCATGAATGGATTTTTACGGTTTAATAATGCCTAATTTTCATGAAGCTTCTCCTACACTTTTTCAAGATTATTTTCAAAAAAAATCCTTTTATTTTAAAATTTCATGGCATTTTGTGAAAAAAAAATGCTTTTGAAGAAGAAAGGATATTTTCCTCAAGAATTCATTTCATGTGTTTTATCAAAACTATTTTCCATCTAAGATGACATTATTAAGTAAGTTTATGTTTCAAGTATAATGTATCTATTATTTAAATGGTTTGATTTTTATTATGATGAAATTATATCGATTTCTTTTATATGGATTATGTTATGATGGGATGATGCTTATGAAACACATTTTATTCATTGGGTTATTATGAATGATGTATATTTATTTTGTGGAACATGAAAGAATGATTTCATTATGAGATTTTTGGGACCTATATCTCCCTCCAATGCATTGGGTAAAGATTTATATCTCATGATATAGAAATGGCTAGAACGGTAGGTTAATTAGGATCAGCGATACAAAACTGGAACGAGGAGTGAACTCGATTCAGAAAGGGACATTGTCCAATAAGATGGTCTTGGAAGCAATGCCTTGGATACTATGGAAATCATATCATGTGCATAATGGTTTTCCACAATTACATGTTTTATTCCCATGATTTATGTTCCTTTATAATCTATACCTTATATACTATTATGTTTTGTTCATGTTTTTACACTCAAATGTTTATGGGTTGTTCTATGTTCTCCATGTTTACCCTTACTGAGAATTTGAGCTCACCTTTTTTATGTTTTCTTTCCCCCAGGATATAAATAAAGGTTTTAGGTAAGAAAAAAAGGGAAGATCTTTATGGGAGATGTTGAAGATCTTTCACCAATATTAGAAGATTATGTTCCAATTTTCCAAAGACAGTAAACTATTACGGTCTTTTGGTGTTTGTTTTTTTATGTATTAAGTATTCCGCAAAAGTAATTTAATTTCCATGTACGTCAAGTACGGGTCTCTATAGTTGGTTTCATGGGAAAGGTTTAGTTAACCTTTGGAGACTAGGATGCGAAAAATTTAGTGAGATCCCTAGAGATATTTCTACGGTATGTCTAGGTATGTCCCTAAGGTTATATATAAGTATAGTTTGTAGCCCTAGGATTATGGTAACGCTCTTATAATTTAACCTATGATATTAGATATTGAAGGTAATCCCCCTTGATTATAATTTTTTCCTCTCACACTTTTCTTTTTGGGTTTTAGAAAATGGCTGGAAACCAGAAGATTCATGATAATGGAGGATATGATGGACAATGGAATGATATTCTTTATGAGAAACCAAATAAAATTGGATCTGGATGTCCACATATCGTTATTATGCCTAATTAGAAATCTTATAATATGATCAATAATCTTTACTTTGGTAAGAATCCTGACTCAAATAATAAGAGAAAGATGGATTTTCATGATGATCATAGAGGAAAGAAAATTAAATTTCCCCCATGTAAATCATGTGGGAAGAGGCATCAGAGATAATGTGTCAAAGGAACTGGAAGATACTTTGGGTGTGGAAAAGAAGGACACAAAGCCAATAATTGTAAAGGAAAAGTTCTGGTTAACACCATGGACAAGGATAATGGTATTTCTCAGGAATCAACAAAATTTAGATGTTTTAAATGTGGAATTCATGGGAATTATGCAAACCAATTCCCTAAGGGAAAATATAATGAAGGTAATTAGCATGGTAATATGGGTAGTATTTATGTGGATGTTGATAAAGAGGCTAAAAATTGTATATGAGATGAAAGAAATGATGAATCTCAGTAAGTGGTTTAAGAAGGTAGTAGAATGATTGTATGTTTATCAAGAATAATGTATGGTACTATGGAATAAACAAAAATCTAAGGATTGTTACACTATTGTCTTTCCTTGAGTTTTTTGGAAGTATATGATGAATGGTACCGGTAACCATGAACATTTATTCAAATATTTTTGGAAGATAGATTATATGTGCATAATGAAAGGATAAGAAGATAATGAGATGTTTGAAAGTATTAATGAACTCATGACTAGTATAAGGACAAAGTGATATCATGGTTTGAGTATACTGAATTTTGGGATTTTGGTATGTGGAAACAGTTAACTTTTGACAACATTCATGTTTTCACTATGGTTCAATGGGTATTCATTTTAAAAAAGAATAAATGATTAATGAATTCACTTGTTTGGAATGTGACCAACAAGATATATATATATATATATATATATTATGATATACAGGTGATAAATTATTGTATTCAGCACTTGGTAGATTACCTTTCTAGTAATCATTTTATTTATACTATGAGATTGGACAGAAGTCTTTTGGATAAACATAAAGATTGGAATAGATTAAGTTAGAAATCAGATAGTATTGTTTAAGGCTAGAATTTTTTTTATGTTATAATAGTATAGTTTTTAAAAAAAAGGACAACCTGCAGGATGGGCGACAACCCATCACGTCGGACAAGGTTGCAGGAATCGAAGCCACAACCGATGTGTGACAAGCCTTTATTTCGTACCACTAGCCTACATGAAGTAACATGCTTGTAGAAAATAGTATTATTTTATTAAGAGGTACGATAGATGAAGTATAAGTCCATTTTAGAAACCATATATGATTAATCTCACTATAGAAGGATATATGTATATAACTTTTGCTAACCTTATGTTTGAGATAGATGGAATGACCTATCATTCTATCGCATGATCTACTAACACTTCACGGAAGACAAATTCAACTTCATTTCACTAAGAGAGGAAGTGGAAATTGTTCAAGGCAAAAAAAACATTGAGATTTTACCAAAATCAAGTAAGTATTTATTTTAATTCAAAAATTCTTCAACATTAGGGAAATGATCTTGAAAAACAAAAATGTTGTCCTAGTGCCCTCATATCTGATGAATCAGATGGTACCTTAGATTGTCATGAATTTGTGGCTTTGTGATTTTTGGCTTTTTGATAGTCATGTTCTCTACCACACTTCATCCAAACATGGTGGTTAGATTTCTCTTCCATATCCATATTTCACCTATGTTCTCCTATGTGGAATCCCAGTGATGAGTTAATTTGGTAACTGTTATGTTTCATACATAACATTTTAAAAATAAGTTTTATCATTCCTTTTTATGATGTGGGTTTCTATGAATGAAACTTTCATGTAGTAAACAATTTATAACCCTGATGAATGTCGAGGGAGAAATTCATTTTAAGGGGGGTTGAATGTAACACCCTATGATTTTTTGAGAAGTAATCTTTTAAATTTATTTGATGTCTTGTTTTCTATGCTATATTAAGATTATCTTGTGCTATACATAACACCATATTAGCTTTCAGTATACGCAACACTATTCTTGGATCGGGTAACACACAATTTCAAGTTCGTTTGATAGAACTTATTCTACGCAACATTAATTATAGATTTTGTTTAATGTGTAAATGAAATAAGTTTTGATTATGTTATAAGCAACACCAAACGGAGCTTTCACTACACACAGCCCTGATTTGTCTTCAATTACATGCAATAAAGACCTTCTTCAATAGCATGTGTAGTACGCAATACCGAGTTTCACTAAACGAGATATTATTATAATATTATTATGAACTCGCAGTTATGAATAGTAAAACCCAATTTTTTAAATTTTATAAATTTTATCTTTCAAAATGGAATTCATTTTTGGATTTAGAATATCAAAATTATCTTAGGGTGAATTTTTGGTATTTTTCTAAAAACATTCAATTTTTTATGAATAGTGAAAACACTAGGTTACTATTTAAAAACCGACTTTTTATTTAAATAATTATTTATTTTATTTAAATTTATTTTAAGTCTTAATTGATACATAATACCTATATAAGTTCAATTTAATTCATTGGAGTTATTTTATAATAATTTTATATATATAAAAATTTTATTGAACTTTTCACCGTCTTTTACCCACCTCCAAGGAGCATTTGGAATTGTACATAAAACTTAATTTTACCACTTCTATGAGTTGAATTTTGAAAATCTGAGAGATATGATTAATATCAAGTAGTAAAATGTGGTTCAATAAGATAAAAATAATTTTTGGTGAATAGTAACTTTTTACTTTTATTTACCACGATTAAAAGTAAATAGGGTAATTAAGGGTAAAAATTATTTTATTATTACACTAACACATGTAATAATTCTATTGGATAAGTTTAATTCGACCAAAAACAACCTTTGGAACAACATATTACCCTTTAGGTCCACTTGGATTATATTAGGGCATTTATTATTATTTTATTTAAAGAAGAGTTAAAATAGTTAAAATCAAATTTTAATAACTAAAACATTTTTAATATGGGGTTATACATAAGATAAATTCGTCCATAAATATGAATTATAAATATAAAAATATTTCTTACTTAATGGTATTTTATTTATAATTTTTAGACATTAAATAATTTAATTTATTTATCACACAATGATGGTGCAGTAATTACCCTATTAATGAAATATTAACATAATTGATGTTATAAATACCCAAATAAATGAAATTTGAGACTTTTTAAAAATTAAACTAATTATTTAGGTTAATATGGCATGTTAGTATTTATTAAATTAAAATTTTCTGAATTAATCATGCTTTTATGATTTTCATAAAAATCAATTACTAAATAGTATCAAAATTGATATAAAATAGTTTTTAAAACAAATATTATATTATTAATTGTTATTCTATTCTTAAAAATATAGGGTTCGGAAAAATGACTTAGATAAAGATACATATGTTAATAATGAACCACTTTGGGTTCATTTTTCTTTTTATGGAATGTTTATTAACCATATAGTGTAAGAAAACAAGAAGACACGGTAAGAGTTAAATTATTTAACTTAGAGTTAATTCTAAATTATAAGGTTAAAATATTAACCTAAACTTGTATAAAACCTATTGTTTGAGAGGATTTAGACCCATACCCACTTTAGTTTTTAAATAAATCAATTTGGAGCTATTATAAACAGAATATGAGTTTATTATAAAATAATATTTTAAGTTTTTTCCTAAAGTGCTCCTCTCCTCCCTTATAAAAGGGCACCTCCTCCCTCTTATATTTACACAATTTTGAGCCTTCATACTCGGAAAAAACCTGCCCATTTACCTTCTCAACTTCTCTAGAAAAATTATAGAGGTTATGGTCTCCTCAAAAGACCAACTCTAGTGCCTTAAGAGGATGCTTAAAAGAGGTGCGTCGAAGAAGAGGTAATCTCTTCTACCGATTCATTCAAGTTTTCTTTCTTCTTCAACTTTTTCTTCTTTAGTTGTTTCATTATAAAGTAATAACATAATTATCAATAATATACAGATATGTTATTATAAATATTAAACAACCCCATTTCACCTTCTATCCATCCAACAGAAAATGAAATCACTACGCATGCGTACGTAATGAATACCGTCTCCACGTCGTGGTGTAATATGTTTTTCCACCACCACCTTACTTGGATGGGTATAATGGTGGAGAGAATAACTATATATGGTTATTATAAAATCATAATAATTATGAGATATTATATCATCCACTAAAATTCCATTCAATAATTATGGGAATGATATCATCGCCTGTGCGTACGTACGAATTACCGTCTCCACGACGCGATGAGATTCATTCTCCATCTTAACCGTTCAAGAATGATTATAAAGTATATATAATGAATAATAATGAAATATATGATATAATTAATCTAATATATATATATATATATATATATATTTCATCTACTTACTTCCATTCAAGTAAATAAAGAAAGGAAAACAGTGTTCATGCGTACGTACGGCCTACCGTCTCCATGAACAGTGTATTTCATTTTATTAATCTATCTATTATATATATATATACATATATATATTGAATATATAAGATATATAAATCATGATTTACATTATGTAAGTAATTAAATCATGATATAAGTAATAATAATATCAATAACAATAAGTCCAAACACATACAATAAATAAAACGATTTTACCCAAAACGCTGCTTTAACATGGAATTTATGAAAGAACGGGTAATATAAAGTCATAAGTGAACAATATATGATATCATAACAATGAATGTGATTATGTAATAAGTAAATAATATTATTTAAATCATCATACAATAGTTTTGGATATGTACAAACCATATCGGACCTAAGGTAAGTGATAATTTTTCAATCTCATTTTTATTCGAGATTGCTTATACGTAAGTATTTACTGGGGTTATATTTTTCATCCATGTCCATAAATTTTTTTTTCATAAAGTGTTTAATATTCTTCCATGTATGTTTAAATTCTTTTTTACCCCTCTTTGACTTTTACTTTGTGTTGTGGATGGAATATTTCTTTTTTTTACCATACATGGTACTTTTTGACTTTTCCAAAAAAAGTACGAGGAGAAATTTTTTTTAAACATATACGGCATAAACGGATTTTTACGATTTAATAACGCTTAATTTTCAGGAATCTTTTTCTACCTGTTTTAATGATAATTTTTTACAAAATATTTTTCTTTTAAAATTTCATGGCATTTTGGGAAAATAAAATTATTTTTAAGAAGAAAGGATATTTTCCTCAAGAATTCATTTCATGTGTTTTATCAAAACTATTTCCCATATAAGATGACATTATTAAGTATGTTTATGTTTCAAGTATAATGTATCTATTATTTTAATTGTTTGATTTTTTTATGATGAAATGAAATCCATTTATTTTATATGGATTATGTTATAATGGGATGATGTTTATAAAACCCATTTTATTCCTTGGGTTATTATGAATGATGTATATTTATTTTGTGGCACACGAAAGAATGATTTTATTATGAGATGGGTGGGACCTATATCTACCTTCAATGCATTGGGTAACGATTTATATCTCATGAGATATACATGGCTGGAATGGTAAGTTAATCTGGTTCAGTGATATAGGACTGAAACGAGGAGTGAACTCGATTCAGAAAGGGACTTTTTCCACTAAGATGGTCTTGGCAGAAATGCCTTGGCTACTATGGAAATCATATCATGTGCTTAATTGTTTGCCACAATTACATGTTTTATTCCCATGATTGATGTTCCTTTATAATCTATTCCTTATGTATTGTTATGTCATGTTCATGCTTTTACGTTCAAATGATTATGGGTTGTTTTATGTTCTCCATGTTTACCCTTACTAAGCATTTGAGCTCACCCTTTTTTTGTTTTCTTTCCACCAGGATATAAAGAAAGGTTTTAGGTAAGAAAAAAAGGGAAGATCTATATGGGATATGTTGAAGATCTTTCACCAATATTAGAAGATTATGTTCCAAGTATCCAAATACACTAAACTGTTACAGACATTCGGTGTTTGTTTTTGTTATGTATTAAGTATTCTGCAAAAGTAATGTAATGTCTATGTACGTCATGTACGGGTCTCAAAAATTTGTATCCTTGAGTGGAAACTATTATTGTAAGAGAATTCAGCCAGTGGAAGATGTTGGTCCCATCTTCTTTTGACGTCCATTGAGCAAGCTCTCAACTTATCCTTAAGTTTTTGGATAGTCCGCTTAGATTGGCCATCAGTTTGAGGATGATAGGTTATACTGAAGTTTAGTTCAGTATACATTGTATGTTGAAGACTCTTCCAAAAAATAGATGTTAATCTTGGATATTTATTAGACATAATAGATAGTGGTTCTCTATGTAGCCTTACCACTTCCCTGATATATATCAGTGCCAGTTGATCTAGTGATAAATCCGACCGAATAGAAATAAAGTTTGCAGACTTGGTAAGACTATCCACAACAACCCAGATTGCATTGTTGCCTTTGGATGTCTTCGGAAGTCCGGTGACAAAGTACATGGTGATGTCCTCACATTTTCATACTGGTATTGGTAATGGCTTCATCATCCCCTTATACTTCCACCTCTCTGCCTTCACTTGCTTACACAATAGGCACTTTGATGTTAAGTCTGTAATCTCCCTTCTCATATTTTCCCACCAAAGGGTTTCTCAGAGATCTCGATACATCTTTGTGTTCCCTAGGTTAATAGAGAAGTTGGAGCTATGTGAGTCATCCAGAAGATCCTTCTTTATCTCTAGATCGGATGGTACAAATAATCGTGACCCGAATCTAACAATTTCATCTTTGTCAACCACAAACTCTAAGGATATCCTATTTCTAATATCTTCCACCCTTTTCAAAATTTCCACATCCTTTATTTGAGCATCCTTTATTTTCTTCAAAAAGATAATGTTGAGAAATTATTTATGAAAGAATTAATGTTGTTCCCTTCTTCATGATTCCCATGTCTATTTTCATCAAATCTAAGAAGATTGGATCCTTCCCAATTCTCATCATTGATAGAATTGTTGGGACCTTTCTACTTAGAGTATCTGCCACCTTGTTCACTTTACTAGGGTGGTAATGGATTGATCAGTCAAAGTATTTGATCAGATCTAACCATCTTTGTTGGTGCATGTTCAACTCTTTCTGTGTGAATATATACTTGAGACTTTTTTGGTCGGTATATATTTCACACTTCTCCCCAAATAGATAATGCTGCCAAATTTTTAAAGCGAAGATCACCACAGCCAACTCCAGATCATGTGTTGGATAATTCTACTCATTAAATTTTAATTTCCTTGAAGCATAGGCAATGACTTGGCCATTTTTCTTCAACACACATCCCAGATACTTCTTCGAATCATCACTGAATACCATAAAAAGTTCTCCACTTATGGGTAAAGTGAGCACGAGTGTAGTGATAAGCCTCCTTTTCAACTCCTTGAATCTTTCTTCTCATTCATCACTCCTAGTAAACTTTAATTCATTCCGAGTTATCTTGGTAAGAGGGTTGGAAAATCATACGAAATTTCTCACAAATCATCAATAATATCCAGCTTACCCAAAAAAAACTACGGATATTCGTTACCGATGTTGGCCTCAGCCATCCCTCTATTGTAGATGTCTTGGAGGGATCCACAGATATCTCATTAATTGTGATGATATGGCCTATGAATGAGACCTCCTTCTTCTAGAACTCTCACTTGATGTACTTTTCATATATCTTCTCCTTCCATAAGGTCTCTAGTACAGTTCTTAGATGCTCCTCGTGATCCTCCTTGGTTTTGGAGTATATTAGAATATCATCTATAAAGACTACCCCAAATTTATCGAGGTAATAATTAAAGAATCTATTCATCAAGTCCATGAAGATTTATAGAGAATTAGTGAATCTAAAAATCCATTACTATTAATTCATAGAGCCCATAACTTTTATGAAAAGGAGTCTTGGGATATCTTCCTTCTTCACCAATAATAGATAATATCCCGACCGCAAATCCAACTTGGAGAAGTATTGTTCTTTACGTAGCTCATCAAACAAGTCATCAATTCATGGGAGAGGATACTTGTTCTTTATTGTGATTTTTTAAGCTCATGATAATCAATACAAGGGCGCATTGATCCATCCTTATTCTTGATGAAGAGGACTGGTGCACCCCATGATGAAGAACTTAGGCGTATAAAACCTTTATCTAGATTATCTTGTAGTTGTTTCTTCACCACCTCAATCTCCAAAATAGCCATTATATACAGAGTCATGGATATTGAAAACTCCCCGGGTATAAGATCAATTGAGAATTCAACATATCTTCTAGGAGGAAGACCAAGCAATTCCTTGGGAAACACTTCAGCGAATTCCCTCACAATAGGCATGTATTCAAGGATTTTTGCTTCCATGGACTCAATCATTTGAGCTAGATACGCATGCTAATAGGGCAGTAATATCCATGCTTAAGATGATGAAGTTAAAAAAGATTCAACTCCATTGTTTCACTTGTATATAATCGTGGGTTGATTCTCCATATGGAGAGTGATTTCCCTCTCATAGAAATTTATGTAGGATCTATAAAAGGAAATCCAATCCATGTTGAAAATTGCATCAAATTCCACCAGAGGGAGTATGACAAGGTTCGTTGGGAAGTTCAGTCCGAATATTATGAAAGGGTAGGAGTTATATTCATGGGATACAATGATTTCCCCTTTGGCCTTACTCACTGACATCTTTACTTCCATTATTTTTGGTGGTACTAAGATTGTTCCACTAAACATTCAGGATATAAAAGAATGTGTAGAACCAGAATCAAAAACTTTGTTCGCTATTCTTGAATGAATAACTAGCATACCTATCACCAATTCATTGTTGGGGTTCACTTTGGTGGTAGTGATGGAAAACGATCACCCTTGATCCCCAGAGGTTGTTGTTTGCCTCTGAAAACCCTTATATTAGGGCACTAATTTTCAAAGTACCCCAGTTCTTTGCAGTTGAAGCAATGAAAAATGCGTTGAGGGTCAAGAGGAGTGTTCCTCTCCTCTTTTTCAACCGTGGGTTTATCTTGCCGATAGTTAATATCTAGGTTCTCTTCTCTTCCAAACCTAAAGCATTTCCTCGTCCCCTTAAAGCAATTTCTGGGGTGCTTCTTTCCGCACCATTGGCAAGTGGGTGTTAGATCTTCTTAGCACCATTTTATTTATCCATTGGACCTCCAGAATTGAAGTCCAACTTACACTTCTTATCCCTATGATACCCATGAGATTCTCTGATCTCCATTTCAACCTTGAGGGAACATCAGACAATTTCTTCATAGCTATTGAAGTCATGGATTATCAGCACTTTCCGTAGGCTAGTTTTAATCCCACCAATGAAGCGATCCAACTTGCAATCAGGGGTAACGACAAAGTTGGATGCATATCATGCAAGACTTGTAATGTTTTCGTTTTATGCTCTGATAGATTCTTCGTCTTTTTTCTGGAGGTAAAGGAAGTCTCTCTCTATCTTAAGTCGGAGGGTGCGTGGAAAATATTTATCTAAAAACATCTTCTGGAAATCATTCCATTCCAATGCCTTGATCTCCTCCTTATGAATTTTATTTTTCATCAATGTCCACCACCGATTAGCTTCACCCTCCATACAATAAGTATCCAGGATAACCTTCTCTTGTTCATTACGTTGAAGGATGAAGAAGATATTTTCATTGGAGTTGATTCATTGTTCGGAGATTGAGGGATAAGATGATCAACTAAAAGTAGGAGGTCTTTATATCATGATGCTCTCGATATAGACATGCTATTTCTTAGGGGGGTTTGAACGTTCCTCTTGACCCATGTTTCTATTCAAATTTTGAGTTAACTAAGAGAGAAGCATGACAAAGATTGTGATTCCTGCTCCCATCAGTTTGGGAATCTCATTAGTACAGTCATCACATAGATCTTCACATTGGTGGTTAGCCTGAGTCCTCTTATTAACAGTCATTGGATGTAATAAAAGGAATGTTAGGGGAAACACATAAAGGTTAATCCATGGACAAAAATATATGACTTATAAATTACTTTTATTCCTTAACTTATGAATCTATAGGATTCAATCTAAGATATTCATGATCAAATTTCTAACATATATTCTTAGGGGTATTTTTTTTAATTCCCTTAATAAGGGTTCGTAATAAGCTTGTGAATTTCCCAAAGCATATCCCACTGGAGTTTCGTAACCAATAGTGCACCAAGGCCCGTTTTCGTGCACCAGTTCTCGTTCAAGTCTAGATCAAAGTGGTGTTTTTAGATTTTACCCCTAGGATACATCTGTGCCAGAGCCGCCTCTACCAGATCGTATCCATACAATGATGTATTTTCTTGATAAACCACATACTCAGTACTCAAAAATACTTAGGTATATTTTTATTATACTTATTCTTGTCTTTAAGTCTTTATTATGCTTTTCTAATCCTAATACCAAAAATAACTAAACCTCCCTTTGATACAAATTATGACAACCTTTCTCTTATTACACACTTAAACATGATTTATTAAATAAAATTCACTTGATAAAACATAGAGGATTGAGAGGTCTAGTGTCTTTGGTGCTTAAGATCATTACATATCAAATTAGAATATAAAACACAACATCTTTATTGAAAACTTCCTTTACATGACCACTACATTCCCTCGTACTTAGAATTGTATAGGATAACCTGAGGACATGCATAAGAAAAGGGTGAGATATAAAGCCCAGTAAAGGAATAAACATGGAATAACATGAGGAATACAATACAATTTAGAAAATAGTAATATCAATGGAGCATAATTGAAACATTAACATAATGTCATAATAAAGCATGATAATCTTAATATGGAAATGTGGCAACAACATTTAGCATGATTTTAGCATGATCCAAGGCTCATTTCACATGGAGAATGAGTAAACCCTCATTGAACTTGAATTATAATTATTAAACCATCATTTCACCAGAAATATCATGATACTAATCTTTACCCAATGCATTACAGTGCTTTCAGGGCACACCCTTCTTAAACATTTTATTTCATGCATAAATGTGCCACATGGATAATATAACATGGATTCATTAAACCTAATCATTTATTCCATGATAAAGGAAATTGTAATTAATACATAAAACAATATAATCAATATGTAAATGTGAATAAAGGTGAATGCCCTTGTTTGAGAAAGGGACATGGTATTCACTACACAATGACATTGGCTTGAAATATCATGGTGTAATTTCGGCAGCGTAACAATGTGACATAAGAATTCCTAAAATTGGTTAATGAGAGAGAAATGGTTGTATCATAATATGTACATGAAATAGAATTTAAGGGGGTTATATAGATACAAGTCACAACAAATTTAATGTAAATTAGATTTATAGTACAAAACAATTTCTTGAAAGAGAATGAGAAGAGAGAATTTCCTTACGGAATTTCGATATGGTAATGGGTGTACACGGATGATATTAATGAGAGAGAAATAGGTCTCTAATAAATTCAAACATAAATAGGGAAGTATGGGTAAGGTTATAAATCATACCCCAACATTTCTAATTGAAAATAAAAGGGCATAAAAATATTATGAAACTTGGATAGAAAGAGAAAGGTAGGAATCCCTTACTTGGAAGTGTGATCCCAAAGGCTTGGGAGAGGCTTGAGAGAGGCTTCTTGGGATCTTGGGGAACCTTGGGAGGATTCTAGAGAGAGGAGGGTAGAGTTTGGTCGAAATACAAAGGCTTTTATTGAAGATGAAGTGGGAGCTTGGGTTGGTTTATATAGGAAATGGAATGGAATTCTTCATTATTTAGGTTTGGGTCACACCCATTAAACTAGTCAATACCACAAACCAGACCATGGTTTTTGCCCATGGTTTTTTCCAAAGGGGATTATAAAACAATATTTTATAAGTCCAATGGCCCAACTTCTTAAAATATTTAGGGTGCTTACGTGAAGGGGAGTCACACTTTTAAAGAAAATTCATTTAAAAAGTGAAAATGTTTCATAACTCTTGGAGGGTCCACTAAAGTATTGTCAAATAAATAAATAAACCTAAAATAAAATTATTTTAATTTAAAAACATATATTGTCCTAATATATCATTTATAGTATTTTATTACATCACAATTGGGTCATTATGATGTCTTAAAACACATTATATATTTAAACGGTATTTAATTTTTACACAAAAATTCGACTGTATAAGAAAATTATGAAAAAATCACCATTGGATAATTTCGATGTCTTGATTTCAAAAATAATATTAATTTTATCTAAATAATTTTATAAATATGTGAATTTTTACTTTTAAAATAAAAACTAACATTTATCGAAAAATCATGGGTTTTGATAAAAATAGATTTTAAACCTTTAAAAAAGTACAATTGCATAATATTATATGATAATTTATATTTAATAAATATTTATTTAATAATAATAATATTTTATTAAATTATTATTTAATTCAAAAATCCATTAATTCATCAAAATAGATTTCTTAGTTGAATATTAACTAAAAATACTATTTTTAAATTAAAAACTATTTACAAAGTGACAATAATAAAATGAATGTATATTAATTATTATATACAAAAATAATGCACATATTCATAGTGTTATGGCCTTGTTACATAACCCCTTATAACACCCCCATAAGACCGATGGGTTAGATGCGGGATGGTGACAGACTCTTGGGGTGGCTCAGATAGTATTGCTCAAGTGGTAATCTATATCAACATCCACTTCTCTCATAGGCTGTTCCGCTTGAGATTAACATATTAAATATTTTCTTGGGCTTGGTAAAGAGTGAATCCCAATGATGCTACCTTCTTTCTGAGCTTCAATAAATGGATGTCGTTTGGGGAAAGTCTACTGGATGAGGCCATCACTTCCTTTGTCTGAGTAAATTGGATTTGTTAAATCCCTATATTTATACGAATCATGTTATCACTGTTCAATGGATATATTAGAAACGGTCACAATCTTTAATGGTATTTTAAAATCCAAAAACATAAAACCAAGGAAGTTCACATTTTATATAACCATAAAAACATTTAATGAAATCAAGATGAATTTCCATTAATGAAGGATTGTGACATTACAAAATCCATCTTAAAGATCACATTGATGTTGTAAATCACCACATGAAGAAGTATTTGATAGGCCTATATCCACTGATCATGTTTGGATACTATAAACATATTTTGATACCCTATAATCACACCCCTAATGGTATATTGATAAACATCACCAAATACATATACTCTACAACACGCATCAAATAAAGGACTATATGAGAGTGTATGAAATAGTTTTATGCATCCATGTTACATAAATAAGATTCAAGGGATGATGTAACTATAATCATACATCAAACTAATGATATCCCCCACCATCATTACAGGAGTCTAATCATTGGCATGAAACTGGACTAAAATCTAGCCCAGAGCTCTTAATACCTAACTCTCCTGGGGAACATCACCCTACTATCATGATTTCTCCTACCCCTAGCCACCACAACTACCTCTATCACCATGAAATATAAAGTAACCCCAACTAATATATTACTATTTTTCTCTAAGACCCGATCCTAATCCATGATTTTGAAATTTTTTATGTATTCATTCCAAATAAGGAATTATTCAACAAAACATCTTTTGGTGTTCCATATCCCTATAGTAGTAGTAATTATTTAGTTTCCTATCATAGTCAAATTGAACATTCCATGTTGACCATGCTATTATTGATCAACTAAGTTTCTTCATCTCAATTTAATTTATAAACCCCTATCTTGGATTCTTTGACTACCTCTACTATAGATAGAATACCAAAATCCCCACTTCCTACTACCTAATGACCCATTCCCAAACCTGATAAAAGAAGTATGATTCCAAGATGGTCTACACTTTTTCTTGTTTTTCTCTTTAATAAGAGCCTAATTCATAACCTCTAATAATGATGTCAAGTTGAATATATTAACCTATTTATAAATATAATCAATTTGTCCTAAAAATGTCTTACCTTAGTAGTCTCATCACCTGCCATCGTAGGTGGATACCTTAATAGATCGATAAAGCGGGTGGCTCAATCAATCACTAATATTCCCCATGGAAAAAATGAATAAACTATATATCCTGGTCATTCCTTAAAGTCTTCATAAAAAATTATTAAAAATGAGTCTTTAAATCCCTCCAAAATAGCCCTACATGGTTGTATTCTTAAACTAGAAAATCCCACCATCACTTCATAGGTCTTGGAAGCATATAGGCAGCAAGATTCACTCACATATCAGTAGGTGTATCAATATGTTAAAAAATGGTTAGCATAGACTCTCTCCAGAAATCAATAGCTTATAGTCTAGACTTATCAATAAAGAGTAGTAGATGATATAGATATAACTCTATAGTATGTTATGACATGGTTAACTTGACTCTCGATGCCCAAAACTCCACATACTGTACCACCTAAATAGAAATATCTATGTGATACTAATCAATGTTAGAAATATGTTTAATAATCATTTCTAGTTCCAATGTTAAGGGGGAATCCCCTCCATCCAAGCGCTTAATAGGAGGTCAGCGTGGTGGCATATCACTAACATTATAAGTCAGTGGCTCATATTGAAATTTTATCATAGGTCTATATATCAAAATTTATGGTAATTAATAAAAGGAACATGCCACTTTAGCCTAAATATGGCCATTCATAAAATGGAATTACATATCCTTTCTAAAGCCTAGCTAAAACTACCCACTCTTATGTTAGGTATAATCTCACACAAAATCACATAACAGTATTAGTATATCCGTAGTAATAACCATTAATCATGGGTCATTCATGTAACTTTTCACTAAGGAGTTATATAATAAACCACTCTATTTGTTGTTTCTAACTCATTATGTAACCAAAATCTGTATTGTATCTATAATTTTTGTCTATAATATCAATAAAAAAAGAATTATAATCTCATTTGAGCCCTAAATTCTAAAAATAATGCATGAACACATGATCTATTTTCACATTAGGCCAAGAGTAAAATCATTAACTATAAATTATAGAACATTTTATTATAAAACTCATAAAACATCATAAAATATGATAATATCAATCTCATCCCTAGTTACTTGGACTCCTGTCATACATAGCTTATATACTAGTAGAAAAAATATCTATACCAATCTTCGACAACATCGTACATATAATTTACCATATCCTAAAAGGCAGATATAAATAAGGCTTTGA
This sequence comes from Viscum album, assembly GCA_963277665.1. NCBI lineage: Eukaryota > Viridiplantae > Streptophyta > Magnoliopsida > Santalales > Viscaceae > Viscum > Viscum album. The sequence continues at coordinate 1,435,140,837 of OY728140.1, forward strand.
TAAAACTTTAGAACATCCTAATCTAGTTCTCATACACCATGATCAAATCTGGTTGTTGTATACCTCAATTGAACCTCCTGGTATGCTAAAGTTTTTTGACAAGTGGTGTGGGAATATATATATATATCACGGGGAGACTATGCCATCTCTGTTATAGAGAACCATAAATCATAGTGTAAGTAAAATTAAGAAGGATCGATCAAAAAAAAATACTAGCTTAAATATAAACACAGTGGTTATCTTCCAACTAGAAGTAAATATCAACCATTTAGAAATTAAAAAATGATTTATTTTACATTTTATAAAAGTCATAATACGATATATCTTGGTATATCAAAAATAATAAATTCCAAAAGTAAAAAAAAATAAATGGTAGTCTCCATAATATTGGTCTTGATTCTTGTCCATGTCCTTCCTTCTAACTCCAACCTGGAATCCCAGCTCAACCATCCATTGATGGAGGGTCTTTTCCCTTACCTAATTCGTTAAATATAATGTCTTCTCAGGTAACTAGTTCAAAAATTAGGGTTTTTTATAACATAGTATTCCACTACGAATGATGTCCCTAAAAAGTCCATTAGTTATACTAAGATCTGATTAAGGATGATATTGAAATATACATTTTTTATAACTTTAGGGGGATTTTAGTGACCCTGATGAAGTTTACTGAGATCAAGAGATAAAGAAAATTTTCATAACACAATTATGTTTATAAAAGGATATAAATTGAAGAAGATATTATAGGGATATGGTTTTTGTATTGAATTTCATTTTCAATACCTAAATAATTTTCAAACCTAAATTAAATAGAGTTTTGTGTGAGGTGTTTTCTACTTGAATGTTTGGAGATAGATGGAATAATTTTGGAGTTGAGATGTTGTAATTTGAAAGAGTTTTTGTAATAGTAGGATAAATCACATCACAACTTGTGTAATCACATTATGATGAATAATATGTGTGACTAATTTATATGGTAATGAACTCTAAATAATATTAATTCTGCTACGAAAAAAATACATAATAAAAGGCTTATTTTGGTCATTTCATGAGTGTTTATATCACATCACAATGTGATCTATGTGAGATTGAGTTATAATATTCTGAATGTTGTGTAAGGATTAAATATTCTAGTGGAAGAATGTATCACAATAAAACCCAAATGTTAACTCAATGATTCAGGAATAAAATTTAAAAATGAGTTTTTAATTGTTCTATTATGATATCAAATCCACAATGTGACTTAAATCCATGAGTTTATATGTTATCAATGTTTCTTGGAATGATAATATTGAACCATGAATAATAGATTCACCCCATAAGAGAGTTAGAAAAGATAGTCCTTGCACCATGAATAATTTTCTTTTATCACAATTAGAGAATTGATCTGAGATCCAATTATATAAAAATTGGTTGATAATGTATTTTGAACTTGTATATTATGACATGAAATCCACACTTTAATATAATATTGTTAGTTTTTGTGTTCTCACAATTTTCTGAAAAGAATAGATTTCACCATGAAGAATAGAATAACATTGTAAGAGAGTAAGGAAAGAGAATAATTTCACTATAAAAAAGTTTCTCATATAATAATGGGTTAATCCATTTGTGAACTTGTTATAAAAAAATATTTGATCATGTTATAATTGAATTAAACCACTCTATGATTTTTTCCAAAGTCTAGAATTCTATGTGTTGATGATGTGAATTATTATTTTCTTCATGGGATACTCCAAATCAAATATTTATGTTTTCTAACTATATCTAAGTGTATATATAATTCTTGGATAGATTGTAAGTGTGAAGAATAAGTGAGAGTACTTGAAGGAATTTTCATTTTGAATTTGAATTTGAAATTAAAAAATACAGAGATAGATATGGTTTTGAGGAATAAAAATCATGATAGTATGTATAGATGAGGAAAGTGAAAATTATATTTTGAGAAGAATTTTTTCTTTTCTATAAGTGGAGGAGGAAGAGGATGAAGAGAAAGATGGAAATTAAACCTTTATATAATTTTAAATTAATTAAACCCTCTCTTATTATTAAAATTTATATTATTTATATTTGTTTGTGTGGGATCTATTTTAATGGGTAGGTACACACATTTTGTATCATGAGTTTAGGTATAATCCATGATCATTTATAACTAAAATAGTTATTTTAGTGGAATATGTGGTCACAAGTTTTACTAGATCATTTTAAGGATTAGTCTGTTTATTGTTAGAAAATATCCTTGTAAAAATATATTATATATATTGTTTTTGTGCCTTGTATTTTTTTTACATTATATGTGCTGATATATATATATATGAACCTTAATATATTTAAATGGTTTTTTTAAGAAAATATAAAAAGGAGTGAATTCTAGGATTCACCACAACCCCATCTCAGTGAATTATCACTATCCCTGAGGGCCCTTTAATATAGTAAATACAAGTTCATGAATGATATGGGATGCTAAAAAATAAATAAATAACTCAGTAATAAATAACTCAACACAATGTGGAATGATCAATATCAAGATCTCATGTGACCATACCTTCTCCAACCAACGCTAGAATGGGATAACAACCCCATGTTCTAAACCCACCTAGAGGATAAACAATGTATCACTCATCATCTCATTATCAAGTTAAATAAGATATCACTATAAAATTACACTTGGTGAATGATCCATCTTGGTTAATTGTCTATAACTAATTGATCATATATGGAAAATGATTCATTCCCTATAGAATGAGATATCACTAACTATACATGGATGATCCACCACCAAAATTTGTCTCTAAGTAAATGATACACTAATGAGACAATTCTCCTAGGTGGATGATATATAATAAATTTTCCTCTCTATATGAATGATATACCACTGATAAAAATCTCGAATCCTATGATGAACCACTAAGACTACTCCCACAGCAGGATTATGCACTAATCACACAACACATGATTAGTGGAAAACATACCACTGCCAACAAAAACCAGTTCACCACCAATATCAAATCACTCAGGTCGATGATACACCACCAATCATCATCTCTAGGTGGATTATATACTATCAGTAATAACTCTATGTTCGGATGATATACCACCAAAATATCAAGAGATAATGATGCTCCACCACTAACTAGATATAATTTGACAAGGTACCACTAATGAATCAGCCTCATTTTGAATGATAGATCACCAAATTAATTTAATATAGAAATATACCACTAAAAAGTTATCATTGTGAATAATGCATTGCACTTAACCAATAAATAGAATACACAATTATTTAATGAATAAAGGGTCATGATCATGAGCCAAAAACCCATTAAAATTACCATGTGTAGGCTTGCCCATCCCTAGCCTATTGAATTCCCATACTATACCACATAAAATAATGGACTAAGACACTACATGAGGCTCCTAATGTTATATATCAAGCATAAGTCAATGATTTATGGTCTAAATCCACTATTCAAAAACACAACCACATGAAAACTGATATTTGTTGTTCATGGTGTCTATACCCATCACTCAAGGGGTATCCCATGAGTGTTTAGTTTCTATTTATAGTATAGATAAGGAATGATTTAAATTTAAGTCCTTTTCTAGGGAATATGTATAAAGTGTCACTTCCCATATTTTATACAATGCATTTATACCTAAAAACCCAAGGGGGAAGCTAGAGATCACCTACCTGGATCATGAAGAGTTTCTCCCATTGAGTATCACTGACTGATTTGGATTTTATTGATAAAAATCATGAAACCAAAAAAACCATAAAATTAGGCATAAATATCTAAAGATGGCATAATAGTGAAGAAAAAAGAAAATATAGGGTAAATGAGGGATATCCTTAACAGTGACCATATCTCGCAATATAACGGAACCGCAATTTTTATTTAATGGAGGAGCTAAACCCATTGAAATATATTAATGACAGGAATTAAAGAGGGGTTATGGTTGGAGAAATGATGTGGGAGGAGTGATGAGTTATATTTAATTTGTTTAAATAATAAAATAAATAAGAAAATTAAAAAAGAAGTAAGAACCCACCAGATTTTCTCCATGTATCCACTAAGTACTTGATATAGTGTCTCATGCCGCCTGGTTGACCATATATGGCTATTAACCATCTACCCACGTACATCAAGTCTATGTTTTCAATTCACCAACTACCCAATGGCATCTGTCTAAAATGAATGATATCCCAACACCTGGTTCATTCTCCTAAAATGAACCCATAATCCCCTTCTAACATATCTAATGTTAAAAAACAAAAATACATTTAGTTTGGTGAAAAATTGGATAAAAATATACCTCATGTATATGTGCGATGTATCATTTACTGAATTTCATAAAATAGAATTTGTAAGCCATATATTTTCACATATTTCATGTTCTATTTTCTGTGTTTCTTTTTGTAATAATCCCTTAATGTATTGAATATCCCATGTATTTCTTCACATTTGGATTAATTTTAGTATGCATAGTTTTTTTCCATGTTGTAGTTAATTTATGAATTAAATTATTAGTTATCTCATGTTTACATGTAGAATTGATTTATTTTATGATGTGATGATAGAAAAATCTATATATGTTATAATTTCTGTTAGTTTTTTATTTTGATCAGGTAAAAAGTGTTGTATTATTGTTATAGACTACTTGATAAAGAATTCTATCGAGTGATGGATAGTTTGTTAAGAAATGGGAAGGGTTTCAAGGCTTCCCTAACTTCTTATACACTTTCCCTTTTTATAAAGGGATGGAATGTAAGATTTATTTGACTTGGTATACACCATTCCCTTTTCAATAGCCTTCTTATTATACCCTAACGTTTTTTAATTTATTTTTATTAGATCTTTAGTCAGGATTTATGTAGTTATGTATAGGTATTAATCATCTTGATACAATGATTTAGCTACTACATTAAATATAAATCTATTTTTAAAATATTTTTAGTTTCTACCAAGTGATTATAAATTTCTAAAAAACTAATTTGATGTATATTTACGTAAATACCTATTACATTCATACACCTATTTTTTCAACTTCTTATTTGATACATCATTTGTAGTTCCTTATTCAGTATTTATACTCAAAGCTTGTACATTCACTCCAGCATACTTGTAATTTCTCTTGATGTGTTTTATTTAGTAATAGGAACATTGATATGTTTTTTATATTTATAATGTTTCTATATATGGATTTTATAGAAGAATGTTCATACTTTACTATGGTATAAAGGCATAAGAGGCCATGTTTGGGAGGGGTAATGTCAGTACTTACCCATTTTAATTTTGATTGTTGTTCTATAATACCTAGTATATGAGTTTTAATATACTAGGGATTATTTTATATTTTTATGGATTTAATTTATGTGTTTACTTAATTCATGTAAATTTTATTGTTATTATATTTTGTAAATGTCTCTCTATATAATGAAAAAGTTATAGGTTTATTTTGGAAGTGTATGACATATGTTCGGGGCATATTAAAATCTTGGTAAAATTCAACTATAGTTTATTCTATTACTTAATGTGGGAAAATATTTCCTTAGTGATAAATCAAGACCCATAGTGCTAGTCTCAATTACTTGAAGATCAGGGAACACAGTTGGGGTCATTGATGACCTCATTCAAATTTTGTTTGGATATCTGGGTTAGGGTTTCTACACCACAACAACCAAATCAAACTGTATTAACCCATATTTTTTTATGGAATTTAACCTTTTCATTTCAATTTAAATTCATCAATTTTATCCTAGTAAAAGATACAATGGAGTACTTAAGAGTGGAAAGGGTGTCTTGGGCTTATTCGGGGCCCAAAACCTTGGATTTTGGGAGAAGCAAGTGAGCTGCACGGATAAAAGAAACTATGAATCCTAGTCTGTATGGTTCTATTAAACTGTGTAGGGTGGTTTAGATCTCTATCTAGGGTTGCACGGTTTTTCCAAACCATTCCTCTCATGTCACACACCTATGTGAGTGCTGCATACCTCTTAATAGAGAGGTTTTTCATGGGTTGTGCATGGTTAGTGAAACTATGCACCTAGACCCTATGATGGGTGTCTTGGGACCATTCTAGGAATATGTTTTCCCATGGTTTGGCAGTTGGAACCAATAAAATGTTTTGGATCTTGAAATTTTTATTTTGAAAGATCTAAACATACAACCCACCCTAAAGGGACATTCTGAGGCTTAGGATCATTTTCTATGAAAATTTCAAATGATGTGCATAAAGGTGGGATTCAACATGTAAATGAAATATGTGCTAAAAGAGACTCTTAGTTCTAAGGATACCGAAAGTCTAAAATTATTCTCAAGGAATGTTCACACAAAAGAGAAGGCTTGTGTTGAAATCCACCATTTTCATGGCCAAACATTTTCATCTAAAAATGTGATTCCCACTCCCACATGATATGTTTTTAGGCTTAGAGCACCCAAGGAATGTGTGTGAAAATATATAGCTTTGATTTAAACCATATAGTTTCATGGGAAAGGTGACGTCAATCTGAAGAGGTTACCCATCCGAGTTCTAGTGGAAAAGTCATGAATTTTTTGAAACCATGTTTCAAATATGATGAAGTTGTTCACCCTAGGTCGATTAATTTTGTTATAAATAGAACCACACCCACCCCCTTGAAGAGGATCTCTAGAAGATGAACCACTTCTCCTATGCACAAAAATACCACTCTTCCATAACATCACAAAAAACAAAGAAAATGGACCCTCAAAGGTAGTGCACTTGCATGAAATACCTCACGTAGGCCCAGACATGACTTAGTTTTTGGTTGAGTGACCCCCTCACAACTCCTCTCTATACATTCGGGTTCACACAAGTGAACATGACTTCATGTAACTCTGATCAGTGCAAAAAAAAATATTGTGTATAACTATACCTCTTTAACGCAAGTGGTTCCCTTATGCTAGATCCCCTTTCTATCACAATTCTTGCACTCAATATAATAAATTTCTGAAAAATAAATTTCTAGCCCCCATACTGAGGTTTACTATGCTTCTAGTATAGCCATTACCTTACCTGTTTCACCTAATAATAGTAACACAAATTCCTATTTCTCCTAATAATAGGTTCCCTAATGTCAGGCCTATGGATTTCCACTCCTCTTTGTCAGTTCCAAAGTCATGTCCTACCTAGAGGTTCATGATCAGTGTTCACATAATCTATAGAGGTGGAATCCTTTATAAAAACTATATACTTGTCTCAATATAGAGTCCTTATACTGGATATTCCTTTTCCATGATAAATTCTTCATTGGGGAGTAATCCCCTCCAGCGTCTGAACTACAAGACATAAAACAACCTATCCCCACATTTTAGTTATATAATGTTAGAAATCATAACAAAATCTTTATAAAATATAGTTAAACTATAGTCTTACCCTTTGTGATGAACACATGATTCCCCAAGTACAACAATCATGGGATTCCATCATCTCCCCCACTAGGGACAGAACCCCAACACCAAGGAATATTCCATGTGTAATCCCCACACTATCCTTCCCAATCATGGGATGAGACACCCAAAACAATAATCTTCTAGGAATAATCCCGACATTTTCTCTCCCCATGATGGGAAAAAACTCCACAACTACATCATAAATCTTTCATGCATAAGTCAGACACCATCCCTCATCGGTGCTCCTTCCACAATAAAAGCATCATTTCTACATGATGTTAAACTAAATAGGGAGGTCATATAACATGAAATTAAAATATGACATCTAATTACATGTATTTTGATCACTCTATCTTAAATACTATATGTTGTACACCTCCTAGAGGTTCAATCCTAGAATTATTCTAGTGTGAAATATCCATTTTTAGGGACACCCTCCACCATCCTTTCCCTATAATAGTTTAAACCTACTCCCATACTGTCCTAGAAAGATGTTAAACGTGTTCCCTACATATTCTCATAAGACATTAATCCTTCACCGATCATATCCCAGCAAGATGTTAAACATGAACCCTATATGTCCCCATAAGTTGTTGAACCTACACCCATCATGTCCTTGAAAGACATTAAACATTCACCCATACTATCCCCACAATTTATTAAACATGCACCCATCATGTCCTTACAAAACAACAATCATGTACCCATCCTATATCTACAAAAAGTTAATCTTATACACAACAAGTCTCCACAAGATGTTAAACCTATGCTAATCATTTCCTTGTAATATGTTAAACCTACACCCATATTATCCCCACAAGACATTTTGCCAATGCACATTCCATCACTGCCAGTTGCTAAACCTATTCCTAACATGTCCCCACAAAACATTTACCCAATTCCCATATCCACAATATATTAAACACATGATATGATTTAGAATCCCATACCAATGCAATAATCATGTTATTCTTAAGGTAAAATGTATCATAAGACTTATGAAGCCATCATCAATTACCTCATGGTGGATACGGGATTACTTGGGTCTCACAGATAATATTCAGCATATGAGATTCTTCTTAAATGAAGAAGAATTCATAGGTTCCCAATATAACCAATTTTTATACATGGTTGGATGTGCCCAATGTGACTACTCACCCTAACCTAATGTTTCTCTCCTGTCGAGAAGGATGTAACATAATTAACTGTCATCCACCTAAAGATGGTGTCAAGAATGAGTTCCATGAGCATTACATAATCTATTAGGGAGACTTTGATAAGGAAAAAATATCCATGGAGGAATATATGGAAGTAAGAAAAAAAATATCATCATCCTATTTCGATCAAGGAATAGACATCATTGATGAAATTTTTGAAAGATTCCTTCCTTTAGAAAGTGGTATTTTAGGGAAACAGACCGCACTAGTGATGCGTTAGTGCCCCGACGAAAGTGTCAAAAATATAAATGATGAATATAACAAGAAAATATTCTCTTTAAACATGGGGACATGTTTAATTTGGGTAATCAATAGATTTTCATGTCACTGAATCCAAAATTCATGTTAGCTACCACCAGGAAAATAGTTGGGCTAGCATGAAACTCACCTGCGAATTGGGCAGTAAAATCTGAGAATCATCAATGTGAAAATTTATCAACATAAGTACTTCTATGAATCAAAATAATTGGATGAAATTGTATCACTTTTAATTTCTTTCCATGTACCGGTACTAATGTATGATTCCACATACCTTATAAGACTCTAGCTATAGGAAGTCAGTGACCACACACCAATAACCACTATGGAAAGGGGGAAATTATTTGAAAATATTACAATAGTACACCCCCACCACTACTTCCACCATTTCATCATCTACTCAGAATCCATTCCTGTATATCACCCTCTTACATCATCCATATTAGGGTTATCAACACCCTAGTGCACTATTACAAGTATTAAAGAATAATTCCCACTCGAGATATGGCCTGACATGACCTCAAGGCATCAACACCTCACCAACACTGCCACCCTAGGGGGCCATGTAGGGAACCCCCCCCCCCCCCCCACCACCATTCTGAAGATGAATGGATTCATGGGTCTCTCCTCATAGTGGTATGGTAACTCACTCTCCGAATATGAGGAGGTAGGGGATGTCGAGTTGTTTATGTAGTGACTATTGTTCAAGATACACCTAGGAGGGATCCCACCAATCCTCATTAGTTCCAACATCGTCCAGTCCCACAAGATTAAAAGTGGGTTGACTCCTTCCCTACCCTTCTGGATCTAGTCTATAGCACCTGATTCAAACATTAAAGTTAGATCCATGACAATTCCCGACAAGGGGAATCTTCTACAGCTATTGTGGCCCCTTCTACCACTAGTGTATCTAACTATATCCCTAAAATAGGTGAATGGGGATCCATTTTTTTCTTCCTTGGATCAAGACCCCATCCACCTTCTAATCAATCCAAGTTTACTCTCTCAATCATTGGAACCATCGATAACCATTATGGGAAAACCCATCATGAAGAAAATCGGTAAGGTGGTCCTCACCACACCAACACCAACCAACATGAAGGTCCTACTTGTTCCATCAATAACCAATCTAGAGGTCCTCCCTGCTCCATCACTAGCAAGCATGGTGGTCCTCCCAGTGTTCCCACTAACCAAAAATAATTTCCTCTCCATGTTCTCATCAATCATCATGGAGGTCCTTCCCATGCTGTTACAAATCAAAGAAGATCCCTTCCCTATCCATCAATAACTAGTGCAGACGTCCTCCCCACAACGTTGTCAATCAGTATGGAGGGAATCATCATGCTCCCACTAACTAGATAGGAGGACCTACCCACAACATCAATAACTAGTGTAGTGTTCCTCCACATAAAGAAGACATACCCTACCCTGAAGAAATATCAGAGGGTATGAGGGAGAACACCCACCATCAAAGGTGGAAGCCTAGAAAGCATCATGTCATGATTAATATCTCATAGTTTGAAATGTTGAATGAATCAATAATATAACCTTCACCCTATATTCTAGATTCTAGGGAATAATCAAATCAATTGAGGATTACCATTCTAGAAGTATAGGACCACAATATCCCCACATCCCCCTACTGATACCTATAGGTGGAGGATGTTCTTTCCCCATCTAGGGGATTGCAGAACAACTGTCTTTGTCACCACTAATTTCCATCCTCTCTACTTCCCAAAAAAAATTGGACAGAATTTAGGGGATGTGTTGACACCCTCAAATGATGGAGAGCATTTCTATAAGACATATATGGACACCACCTCCTTCTTACATGATGCAGTGGTGAGTAACCCATACTATAAGGATAGAATACTAAAGTGGCCTTCGCCTCCAAGAGATTTTCTAGAATGAGGTGATTATTTGACCCATTAGACACTCCCTGTTCTAGTAGAGTGTCCACAGATGAGGCATACTTAGATTTTTTCATCTAAATCTCAACCTAAACCAGTTAGGGTTTGGGCTGACTAATGATCGGACCCTTGCTCTAAAAAATAGGTCCTCTCGGAGGTGTTGGCTTCTGACCAACTATTAGTTGTGTTCAGGGAACCTACAGCTCCATATATTTTCATTCTAGAGTCCCTCATAGAAGAACAGCTAGTGTGTTATTTCCATATTATCTGAAATATGTTTCACTATATCCATGATCAATATTTGACCTACCTAGGGAGCCATGGGCACTTCAATTCCATCAACCAGTAGTGTAAGATGTTTGAGATCATAGATCTCCCTTTATCTTCATTCCCTGAGTCATATGGCTTCCACTAGAATCTTTAGTATACTTACATTAAGAGCATCATTTTTCTCTATTAGTTTATTGAAGAGGCGTCTCTGTACATGTAGATCAGATGTTGGGGATTGTATGTTTCTTTCCATTTCAGCCTTATTCTGAGAGAGTAATATGACCTACAGTCATTCCTATCCTCCAAAAGTGAAAATTACCCTTTGAATAACACCATGGTAAATATGGTTATCCCTAACCTTCAAAATATTCAAAGGAATAGGGCCACTTAAATAGGGAATGATTGGGGAAAGTTTCATCAAGGGGCAGAACAGTACTAAGTAGACCCATTGACAGGTGTCCTCACTCATTAGTTGAGACAAGAACTGGGCCTTAGAAGTCGACAAAATGAGACTCTATTTCCCATATTTAGGTACATTTACAAGTTCTAGGGAAATTTCAAACCATTTTAAAAATTAGATATCACCCTAAAAAGTATATACAGAACCCATAGTATCTGCCTTCCTCCAATGGATTGAGGAATACAAAGGGCTTACCATTAATCTCATTGTTGAGTGGAACCCAGGCTTCAAAAATTCCTTTAGAGGCCCTATATCTCCTAGAGTATGGAATATAGTCCTCCTCAGTAAGATTCCTCATTTTGAACATGGTGTCCCCATGCATCTAGATAGAGTAGAAGCTAGGGGATACATCAAGTGACTGAGGTATGAGTCGTTGGCTCTGCCCGAGAAGTGTTATTATCTTCCATAGGATCAGGGTTCTACTGCACCTCAATTTGAGGATCCCATAAATGAATTGGTGTCTAGATACCCTCACTAACATGACTTGATAGCTACTCTCACTATTTTCCTCGAGGACTTGGAATCATGATAGGTGGAAATACATCTGGATGAAAAGTCATACCTGATGTGTTTGGATAAGTTTTTTAGCTCCCTTAAAGTTTGGTAACCCCAGCTTCACCCCATTAAATGGTATGAGTAAACCTCTAATTCACCTGTACCACTTCCCTTAAAGGTATGTCCCATGTTTGGAACTCCAGAACATTAGGAGGCTCCAAGATCAATTATTTCATCTAGACCTTGGAATGACTTACTTTCATCGAGTAAAACCAACTTCTCATAGGGTCAATTGCTAGTTGGGAGAATCTCTAAAGATATTTTCTCTACCAGTTCAATTCCACCACATGAAACAAAAGTATTCTTGATCTCTTCAAGTGAAATAAAAGGCTCTATGAGTGATTCTCTGACTTTATCACCCAGTGTAAAGGATTCACATAATCAATTGACATGTCCTTATCATAGGAAAATTTGTTCATGATGTGTGTATAGAATATTAGGAATGAGCAGGTCCCTATCCTAATCTCCTTGAGATACCCTGATGGATTATAGGGGTTCTCTAAAAGGTATCATTTTCCTTTGGAATCCTTATAGAAAACTAGACAACAGTCATTCCCATTTCCCATTTCATCTATCATGGGAAGGATTTAAAAATCAGAGGTATTCATCGTTGTGCACACACAGGTTCCATAGCTAGTACATCTACTAGCCCCTTTTTTTAATGATCCACATCAACTTCAAACTTACCAAGCACAACCTCTCCCCACATAGAATAGTTAGGAACAGCCTATCCTACCATAGTCGCCTCAATGAGAAAATGTGGCCTTATCCCCTTATCAAGGTCAGGCTCCCAGGCTTCCTTTCCTAGACAAAATAAACTAAAGCTACTCTTTTAGGGATTCACATGTCTCAGGGTATGTCATCTATGCCCTATAAAATAGAATCCTAATGTTTAAATAGTGTAAGAGACCTAAGTAGGCTCATCTCACTAGATTTCCCAATCATTCCTCATACCAAAGGATCCTTGGATACACCATTAAAGAATCTTTTTTTTAATATTGGATCTTGAACCAAGTGGATCGTGACTTAATAAATTTGTGTGACATTATATCATAGGTACCACATGATTTCACTGACCCTAACTATGATATTAAAGGCTTTGGTGAGTGGAAACAGACACCAATCCATTGGAAATATAAGTATGATGACATATTAACTCACAAGGCTGTCACTCGTGATCTGGGTGTCATCCATACTTGCTTGAGTAGCCCTAAACCTCATGTGGTTTATGTACATCCTCTAGCCACTACCTCTACATCCACATCACAAACATCCAAATCATAAAAGAACATGCTTTAGCGGAACAAAGGAAATCAGAGTCCCCCATTAGTGCAAAATCTATCTCTCACTCTTGGAAACATCATGCCTCCCAATTTAGGAGATGTTCCCGGGTTCCACCGAATTCTTAACTATTCCATCAAACAATAGTAGGAGTACACATCTGTGACTGTTTTTGAGTTGGTAAACCTCTTCAAAATGATTGAAAGTGAATAATTCCATGAAAACCCCTATGGTTCCTTTAACCAACATTCTCAAATATCGGGAATAGTAAATGAGATCCATAAAAATTCTTAGGAAATTACTTCTAACAAATATTTTTATACTACAAAGACCAAGCAGTAGGTTTTTCATAGAGCTCGGAAGACACTATCCACTTATTCCACATCATCAAGTATGCCTCTACAGCCAACTATGTTAGTCTACCATGTGGCTCAATTAGGATTGTTCCATGATAATAAATTTCCAAAAAGGGATCGAACTCATATATCCAATAGTTAACTGGTAGTTGTTCATTTAAGGCCATCTAGTAAGAATTAGAATGTTTGTAGTACTATTCATACCCTAGTGGTTTAGACAATGATATTTGTTGTGAAATATTCCAAGGATAGGATATTTGTTGTAAAAAACGTGCCCGTGACATGGAAATATGACGCACTAAATCTTCATGCCATTATAAACACAATAATTTTGATCCTCAAGGTTCTCCTCTAGTCAAATGAAATGCATGAGTCCCTTATAAAATCATTAAAAATACCCCTCTAGTTTGAGGTTGAGGTAGCTTCTGTTGAGGCCTACTATGTAGAGGATTTTAAGTAAAAAGGATTCAAATCTATCACCTTGTTTTATAGAGAAGAATATTGAATCACCATTCAGGGGAACATATGTACACTGTATATAACAAGTCATTTCAGTGGCTTAGAAATCTTCTGTTTCTTAGTGAATACTAGTTTCAGGATCAACCACATCCCCACCTGAAAGTGACATATTCTTGGACCAATGGAATCACATCTCACTCCATCTAGACTAAAAATTTCGAGTTATGATAATAGAGGATTGAATCCATGTAGACAAATTGGTCTGAATAATTAGTTCAATTCCATTGTATGAAGTATTTAATATATTTATGTCCCGTATTATACATCCTAGAATGCATTAATGGGATTTACCTAACTCCATTTTCTTGAATTGGTCCTATCCTCATATCATCAATACCTCAAATACTCCCTCAGTGGTCAGGTATGTGTAATCCATGGTGATGTGTCTCCATTTTATTCATGTGTTTCTCACTATCTGGATATTAGGTACTACAAGAGGGTGATAAAGAAGGTTTAGGCTAATGGGATTAAACATATAAATTCCCCCAATGATCTAGATTCCACTATAATCGGTTCATGGGAATACTTGAATGATAGCTTCATCCTCCTGATTAACTAATTAGATCACACGATGCAATACCAAGGGGATGTTTCTTTGTTTCCATGAAAAGTTTTTTTCATGTCTCCAAAAAACAGATTTCCCTACGATTACCTTATACTCTTACACCAGATAGGTCTAGCTGGTACCAGAAGCCCATACTCTTATAAATTATTAAGAATTTATCACCATGTCCACGATTTCATTACAGGAACCTCAGGTTTTGTAGGGTAGGGCTGACTTGATAAAATTTGACTCATCACAATTGATTTTATATCAAGCATGGACCCCGTAATCAGAGTCCAGATGGAATTGGCTCAGCAGCTTTCATCTCCATAATTTCAGTAGAACAAGAACACCTTAGTGAATATTTTGTGTTTTTCAAGGTAGGTATTGGTGCTTCCCTTGAGTCAAATAGCATATAATATACACATCCTCTCTCTTATTCTCCTATCCTAGAAAATTAAGAGGATTTTAAAGACACCTTAAATGCATTTCAAGAGGGTATCTCCACCACAGTTTATGAGTTAACCCATGTGAATCATGGTACTAAGGAAGATCTGAGGCCAACATTGATCAGTGCAGCCATGTCTCCAGATGAACAACATCACTTTGTGGACTTCCTTATATATAACTATGATATATTCTTCAATAGCCATTACGAGATCCCAGAATTGGACCCTCAGGTCATCATTCACCACCTTGGCCTTCTAGCAGGTCACTACGGGATCAAATAGCCTACCAAAAAATTGTAACCCTCTCATGGTGCTATGATCAAGGATGATGTTGACAATATTATAGAATCCAACTTCACCAAGGAAGTACAGTATCCCAAAATGATATCCATCATCTTTCTAGTTAAAAATAATAATGGGTAGATCAAAGTATGTATCAACTTTTTAGACATCAACCACTATGGTCCAAAGGATGATTTTACCCTACCAATGAAAGGGATATTGATCGATGCTATAGTAGTGTTCTAGGACTTCTACTTCATGGATTTATATTCCATGTATAATAAAATTTATATTTCCTTGTAGGATGATAATTCCACATCCTTTATGGATCCCTAGGGGACTTTCCCCTATCATTTCATGCACTTTGGTTTGAAAAATTATGGACCAACTTATCAACAGTCCATGCACCACATCCTCAAGTTGATCCTTGAGACACTAGTGGAATTCTATGTTTATGATATGGTAGTCAAATCTCACCAACTTTAGGACCATATCAAGGACCTTGAGAAACTATTTAGATTCATCTTCTCTAAGCACTTGAAGATGAACCCCCTCAAGTGCGCATTCAGGGTTACCTTTGGGATATTTATCATATTTTCTTAAGATACAAATTCATTAAACCAAAAAATATCAAGTCTATCAATCAAATTTCGAACATGAGGACCCTCTAGGAGTTCTAGGGACTCCAAGTCCACTTATCATACATACTCTAATTTATCAAAAATCTTTTTAAAAAGTGTAAGTCCTTTTCAAGGATCATGAATAAAGCACATGTTTTCTAGTGGGTTGAGTATTACTAGACCATGTTTTATGATATAAAGAAGTATCTTATATAAAATCTAGTTCTAATGCCTCCCAACTTAGTAAATCCATTATTACTCTATGTTAAAACTCAATAATAGTTTGTTGATTCCCTCCTTTCCCAGAGAAACAATGAGGGAATGGAAAACAGCCTATGGTATCCAAACCATACACTCCTTGATATGAAGACAAGATCCCCCCCCCATATTGAGAATATTTTCCTCACGTTATTATTTTGGTGAATAGTTTATGAAATTATTTCAAGTATCATGAGATATAGATAGTGTACTGTGTAGACCCTCTAAAGTATATCCAGAATCACCCTATATTGACAGGATAACTGGAACGATGGGTGGTGATCCTCCTACAGTTCAACATTAGGTTTATTTTATATAATTCCATAAAAGGTTGGGTGCTAGAAGAATTCATGTCCAAACATCCATCCCCTAGATGTTTAATTCCTAGATGATTCTATTCTCTCAGTGGATCAGGTTTTACATTGTTGGAAAATGAATATTTATGGTGGATCTTGGATCCCAACCGATAGAAGACTCAAAGAACACAAGATTAATAGGGTAATATAGGGGATCATATTCATCACTTTATCATAGACTATCTTTCCATACTCTTTCCTATTGTTATAAAGTTTCGCTAACAACTAACAAGAGTATTGGGTTATTATTACTAGTCTCTATATTTCCCTTGATAATGATGTCTCGTGTTTACATTTGAAGGTTGACTCTAAGTAATTAATCCAAAAGATCAAGGGTTAATGCATCATTAGGAATAAAGAGATAGTTTCCCTAGTGGAATGAACCTTTTAGATGATAACACATTTCCCTTCTTAGCCACAGGTGACTCATGTCTCTTGGTTGTAGAACTTTTGATCCAACACCTTGGAATGTTTGGTCGTATGTAATATAGATTCTGATCATGATGACCTTGTCATTTATGTGGCACATCAGAGTTTCATCACCCCAGTCACTTCAGATAATTAAAACTAGTAGGTAAACCAACTATATGCTAGTACCTATATGCCAGGACCCTCAATTCTCCCCATAACCAAGGAAACACCCATTTGGACCACTCCCTTGGACAAGTATCTCCAACGCGGAATTCTCCCAGCATATCAGGTAGATAATCTGTGAATCCACAAGAGTGCATAACAATTTACCCTCTAGAGTGGGCCTATAATAGAATAAAACCTCTAAATGAAGGGGTTCAATGTAATTTTCCTCCATTTCATCCAAGGATATGATATACCTCAAGTTATACAAAAATTACCTGATGGGTCCTATGGTGCCCATTAGAAAGAGTTGAAGCTCTCCCACCTGATTTAGTGTTAAGGAGACTTATGTCCAAAAAAATTATGATTTCATTGATCTAACCAAGAGGTTACAAGCATGTTATATTCATAATTACTTTTTTCATCGACCGTCGTAGATTCTATAGACCACCAACTATTCTTAGCCCTTTTTAGTTTGGGGATTCAATGTTGTGGGATTGTACCCACCATCTACAACTCACCAGTGAAAGTTAATTTTAACAAAAACATACTTATTTTACAAATAGAAATAATTGGTTCCAAACAAGGAATTAAAAACCAAATCTGAGATTGAGTTTGTTAGCTCTCACACCATCCATCAATTTGGAGTTCCTCATGTTGTTCTCAAAGATAATGACACCAAATTCTAGGTTGTTAACCTGAATATATTGTATTCCAACTACAATATCTGGTACAGAAATACTTCTCACTTCCCTAAATAATGAAAATGGATATATTGAGCCATTCAATATGACCCTCTATAACATTATACATAAAAAGGTAGGCCAAAACAAAATGATTTGTCCTGACAAGCTCCCCAATGCTCTATGGACCTATTGGATGATGACATGGAATTCCACCAAGGTAATCTATACTCCCTAGAGTATTGAACAGAAGTATTATTTCCCCTATAGATTCATTTTTCTTTACTAAAAATATTTGTTCATGACCATTATATACTAGAAAAAAATGGAATAAACTCATCTAGCTGATTTTGAAGATCTCGAGGAAAATAACCTTCAAGATTTTCATAACTTGGAAAGGCATCAAAATTTGAAGCAAGAGGATTCAACAAAAAGGCTCACCACTGCTTCTTCCTCAAGGGTGACATAGTACTGGTTATCATAACATCAATGATACCCTAGAAAAATCCACCATCATTGGAGTCTATGTGGGAAGGACTTTACATTATACATGAGGTCTATTCTATTGGATCTTACTCTTTGATCATTATGAATTGAGAGAGTATTACACCTCTGACCAAGGCCAAGTTTCTCAATTAGTGTTGTGTGTAAGGATCCAAACAAGTGTCTAAGAAGTGTGACTTTAAGCTATCTATGAAGGGTCTAGATAGTATGACATTAAAATATTTGAAAATCATCCATGTAGTATGACCTTAAACTATTTACAAATGGTCTAGGTTGTATGAATTTAAACTATTTCAATTATTCCAAGATATGTGACCTTAAACTATTGAAACTAGGTTTCAATCTCTATGAGCTTAAACATGTAGAAATTATAGTCCATGTTGTAAGACATTAAGCTATAAATTTTGACACCCTTAGTGCACAACATTAAATTGGGATCTTACCCCATATAAAATCAAGATTCCTCTTATGAGAAGTATGAGATTATCCAAATATATTTAACCTACATGAAATTAGGATACCTCATATAATAAATATGGGATGACTACAAACTAGTGTCCTCAGCACATGATTATAAACATTATCCATACCAAATTTCATTAACACATGATTCCCTCTCCACAGTGGATTTCCACTTTATCAATGATAGTATCCTACCATGTTGTGTTATATAACTACATTTGTCTTGATCCCCATCCTCATGGGATACATAGTGATTCCTAGACTTCCTTTCATTTGGTATAGCTGAAAATCTATCAAATATTTGTCCCCTTGTCAACACATTCAATCCAAGAATTATGATCACAAACTATGTGTTGTTTATTTTAAGGTATTTATGTGGTACGTGGGCCTGCATTTCCACCTTTCATATTGGGTTCTACCCCTTTTGTTCCATGAAAATACCCACAAAAAATTAATGTCCTAATCCAAGCATCATGAAATTAATCTATTTTATATGGTCTAATTCTTATGTCCTTAAACTATGCACAACATGCTTCAAGGACTCTTCATATAGTTCATAGCGTTCTTGGATCCTTTCATGTCATGTTTAACCTCATGGTGCCACCCAAAAATCATTGAAGTGGCTTCTCATGGTCAAAGAATTATGACCTTAAACTAATATGTATTGTTCTAAAGACTCTCACCTTAAAATAGTATCCCCAATTCAAACATTATGAACTTAAATTATGTACATATGGCATCATTGGTCCCTCATAAGCATGGTTTTCTTCAGCTTTGGTGTTTCAGAAAGCCTATTATCCCACCCCTTACCAAAACTACATGTGACTTGATTACTATTTTCATGGGATATATAGTGACTCCCATTAAATGTTTATCTAGGCCCTATAACAAATTTACTAAGAATCCATCCATTATATGCGGTGATTCACCCCAAAATGCACTTGTGGGCCTCCTATTTAGTTATAATACCCATTAATTTTCCTTGTCCCATCAGTAGGCCATCATTCCCTCATGACCAAACATGGGTATGAAATGAACTGGAATATCATTGTGTAAGTCCTACCAACATCCCCATTGAATGACATTAAACTGCGATCTTACCCCATATTAAATTAGGATGCCTCATATGATAAATATGGGATGTACAAAATCCAACGTACTCAACACATGATGTTAAACTATAGCATTACGTTGTATAAAACTAGTATTCCTGTAGGATGAGTATGGGATGACCCAAAAAATATACCTTGTATGAAAATATCATTCCCTATATGAGAAGTGTGTGATGATAAAATAACATTACCCCATAAAAACTGAAATGCCTCCTAATATGATATGATTCTATAGACTAACTAGAGAGGATGTCACTACTCCAGAATCAGTCTCCTACCACGATTCCTTCTAGAACTATGTTTTTATTTATTCCCATTCACATGGGATATGTATAAACACCTAGATATTCTATCCCGGGCCCATCAATATTCATTGACTCGTTGTGGGGCCCTCTCTTCCCCAACAACGAGAGTTTGAATCGAGGTATGGTTTGTCAAGTATTATATAGATAAGGGTTCTGTTGTCCCTCTTTTCATGTCAGGTCAACTCTCCTTCATGCCATGTAATCCCCCTTTGAACACTCATTTTCCCAGATCAAAGTTACATGACCTTAATTCAACAACTTCCCTAATAGTCTGAGCACCAAGACCCTAAACTAGCAGAATCCTTAGTCAGAGTTTTCTGAATTTAAACTAAGAAATACCAAAATCAACATAATATTATGTTAAACTATTATATTAACCCATATTAAAAAAAGATGTCTTATATGATAAATATGAGATAAAAGAAAAAATAAATTTCCTTTTCCCATGATGTTAAACTAGATCCTTACCTCATATTAAATTGGGATTCCCCACACGATAAGTATGGGATGACCAAAAAACACTACCTCATATAAAACCAGGATACCCCATACTAAAAGTGTGTGATGACTAAAAACCATTACCCTGTACAAAACTAGGATTCCTGTTAATATTATATTATTCGATATCCTCTCTAGAGATTATATCAGCCCTTCGGAGTCGGTCTCCTACAATGCTTCCTTCCAGAACATTATGTGGCTTGATTCCCATTATAAAGGCACATGTAGTGATGTGCATATTATTATCTTGGTTATATCCCTACTATCGAGTCATCTTTGGATCATTCCCCTCTATGCCAATATTTATTCACACCTACCCTCATAGTAATCTAGTGCATTTGATCACATGGATGAATAGCTCCTAGGGAACTCAATATTCCCTCTGGCACATCCTCTGTTTCCACTTTTTTACTTCATGATTTCTATGATTTGGGTATTCATCATCCTCATTACCTGAATAGGTTCCCTAATGTCAATTTTCATATTCCACACTAGCTCACCTACAATCCTAGGCTCACACATCAAAGGGTATTCAATAAAAAGAGTGTTTACCATGTTTTGAACTCATTCAACGGTTGATTCAACATTTGTTCCCTCCATCCAAAACTGGTGAGAGTATAGAACCTAGGTTTCAAACACATTCAAAAGTCATTACCTACTCATCGATTATCCCATGTTTACTATCTAGGCCTTCAAATTCATGATCACCCACATGGGATTTTTTAGTCACTTTCTCCCCTTATTTTTGTTCTCCCCTTCAAGAAACAGTAACTCCATACCACTAATTTTTTTTCCATGCATGGATCACAGGGTTTAAGAGTTTGGAGGGATTTCTTTTTAAGAAATTTTGAGATGCATGAGTGTTCCATGGTCTGAACTTTATGACCTTTATCTAGGATCCCATTTCCAAACATCGAGACTTTAAACTGTGTGTAAGTCATCTAGGGAATGTGTTATGTTGTACCATGCCTCTTTGGCCTCAAATTCACATCAGGTTGCTTCTCCTCCATACCAAGAATACTCCTCCAAGAAACAATCCCCCCATGGTCTAAGTATTATGACCTTTAAACTATTTTCCCCCTTCTGGTCTAAACTCTATGACTATAAAAGATTGATTGTAGTTCAAGTATCGCTACCTTAAACAATGTGCAAGTGGACTCAGTGATATTTTGTGAAGCATCAAGTTTCCTCCAAGTACCCTCCTTTAATGGTGGGTTTTCATTTTCTTATTCCATGAACATACCCTTTCAGACACACAACCCTATGGTCCATGAATCATGATCATAAACCATATAATACTCTCCCTAGATTATTTTTATGGTGTAGATCCTTCTTGAATCCATTCATGTTGGTTCACACATCCCAATCACATGATGTTAAACTATGAGATATAATGTTCCAATAACAAGATGTTAAACTTGGTGATCCAACATCCCAATCAAATTGTGTTGAACTTTGTGATCTAACATCCCAATCATTTGATGTTAAACTATGTGATCTAATGTCACAATCACACAATGTTGACCTATGTGATTCAACATCCCAAACACAATATGTAAAAATTGTGATCCAACATTTGAATCACATGATGTAAAAATTTGAGATATTATGTCCCAATCATAATACATTACATTGTGTGATAAAATATTCTAATCACATGATATTAAACTATACGATCCAACATCCCAATCCCATGATGTTAAATAATGCGACCCAATATTCCAATCACTTGAAATTAAACTATAATATCCAACAACCCAATCACATTATGTTAAACTATGAAATCCAAAATCTTAATCACATGAAATTAAACGATGATATCTAACTTCACAATCATACAACACTAAACTATGTGATCCAAAATCTCAATCACACGATTCTAAAGTATAAAATCTATTATCGTCACCATATGACGTTAACCTGCATGTCCAAAATCCACACTATATTATGTCAAAATGTGTGTCTATCATCCTCATTTAATGACGTAAAACTATAGAGCATCCTAGACCCTTTATTGAGAATCTCATTCCTCTAGTGTTAGTCACATACAACACCATTCATGTTCGTGAACCATCATTTGGAACCCGAGATGACACTCCCCTTAGAAGATGATTCAAACCATTGTTTAGACCGATACAACTACCTAGTGTTCTCAATGTCATGGTGGAAAAATATGTATGGTGTTTAACTACATTTTAAAATTTCATAACTTTTTCGCAATGCTTCGTGTGTCCCTTTATTTGGATTCCCATAATTATCCACATCTGAATGAGTCCTCCATTAACAACATTTTCCTATAGTAAACCGGATCACCCACCATCCTAGGAACATGACCTAAAATAATCTTGAAGTCATTTTGAGATAGGTATCTTTTTTCAAACATAGTCATCAGTTGACCCTCGTGTGTTTTCCCCATCCTCAGAAAAAGGATAATAGATGATGTGTTTTGAACATGTTCAGTAGTTATCCTTCATCTCCATACCAACCCTATTTGTGTTTAAAATATTGGGATTCTTGATTCATGCACTTTAATCCCCTTTGTTCAGGTAGAATTCAATGCCCCTATAATTACCCCATTCATGAACTAACATGCATTGGAAAAAAATTGGATGCCCATATAATTTCATACTCTAGGTATTTCCCCTCTCATCCTAGATTCTCCTAGTGGTCATTCAATAAATTTATACCCTATGTTTTTATGATTGTATGCCACTCATATAAATGAGAAATCACATGGTCGTTCCTTGTTTCTCACACAGAGTATGACTCTCGTGATCTTATAGATTGGTTTTTGGTTTTATCATGAGTGTGATTGATGTGTGATAGTAATGTGTGAAAAAATAAACATGTCTAGGAATATAAGGAATTAAATAAATAAACTTTAGTAGTTTATAGGGGTTAAACACACTCCGTATCCTCTCTTATTTCCCTTAAAAAATTCCCCCTATAGATATTCCCCCACAATTGAGTGCTCCAACCTAGATAGCTTCTGGTTCATGGCCTGATGACCTATTATAGCCAAATGAGATATACCTCCTCCTACATAGACATGGGGTGAAGGTAATCAGCCCTGATCAGCACTCGGTCTTGATTGGATTGGTACTCAACTATTTAAGATACCACCCCCTCCACTAACTCCTCATCCACAACTAGATAATCCTTCAGCTAAATTATAGTCTCTTCTTGGGAATTGATGAAGAATATACATTCGTTCACCTACTCCTCTAGATATTGAAGGGCCTGATCGGCCACCTGGAGCATCTAAGGGAAATCACATTTCTCCTTGTTCCAGGAAACATCAAATTTTTTACTCTCTTCATGCACCCACTCAAAAAGGAAATCACAAAATAATGCATGGAGAGAGTGAGTTTCTACCCCTCCAATACCCAGGTTGTGTATCTAGAAGTAGAATGACCACATCTTGCTAACTAGATATGGCTCGAGAGTGTGTGTGATGAATTTTCTCAAGTGCTTGCATGCCCTATTCCATACAATATGGTTCTATTCATCAATGAAAAACTCAGAATCATAAAGTTCCTCAAGTGAAATAGGCATATATTTTGGGAATACTACAAGGATGTTAGTGGAAAGGTCCTCCTCCAAGATCCTCTCAATTGGGTTAGGATCTATATCTATAGGGGGGATACATTTGTCTAAAAATTTCATGGAAGCACCACCTCTACCATGATCGATCTCCTCCCCACTAGTGGTATCACCTAAAACCACATTAGGCTTCCCTCCTAAGGTCAATTTCAGGTCATCTTGAATGGAAATACCCCCAGAGTTTTCACAATTATTAAGGGAGTTTCCTTAAGTTCCTCATCCATGGATACCTGCTAGGGGCACACCCTCTTAAGAACTTATTAAATCAAAATATTGACATTTTATTTGACCAGTGATAATGAATTAGGTAAACATATCTCATGTAAGGGTGAAATACTTATAGAGATCAAGAATTTGGGAAATACTTTGTCCTAGTATTTTGATAGAGAGTTCCACCATAGGAGACCCATCGAAACTGGTCGTCACTTTGATGACTAGTATTAGGCACACTAGCACTAGTCAAGCATAATTTTCATAAGAACAAAAAACATTTTGATGCATTAAATTAATAATTTCCTTGAAATTTTTGAAATGTCTATATAGATTGAGATTCAATCTTACCCTGAGGTAGAGGAATTTCAATAAAGAGTCTTCCTAAGAGACCTACCTCGCGAGTGGTAGATGTATCCATTGGGGTTCCAGGGTGGGGTCCACCATAGATGATTAAGGGGACTGGTGAATCTAGGTCCGCCACTCTAATATCCTCATTAGTCCCTCCACCTGCACTACCCATGGGTACCCATTCTGAGTCATTCCCACTAGTACCCTAAGGGGGATACTCGCCCCCTTAGGTAGGGTTCCCTTCGTCACCCTCAGCTAGATATTTCATGAGGGAAATACCATTTAGAGACACACACAAAAGAAAAGTTGTTGGAGAGAAATAAGAGACTGGTGGGTCAATAAACTAATATTACCTTTATAATATTAACCAAGTCAGCATCTTCGGGGGTGGACCAATCAATATCCTTGGGAGTCATTAGATCAATAGTCAATCCCCATGACTCCTCATTACCAGTTCCCTCTATATCATCACCCAAGGATGATTCCTTAATAGAGTATTCAATAGATTTTGTCACCATAATATTGGTCTCTCTATTAAAAATTATGTGGATTGGGACAAAGAGATGATCGGGTTCTCCACATAGGTGTGAAAATACATCCATATATTCTATGTATTTAAACCTATCATGGATGTGCACCCAAGAAGTGATCCTGGTGAGACCCACCTATAGAATCTCGATCCCGTCCTAGTTCATCTTCCTACACATCTTATTTTAATTCAAAGTCATCCATAGCATCCCCAGGATTCCCAAAGTTAGTGGAATAAAGTATAGATGTTTGGATGCAATAGGTACAATATCTTTTTTCAAGGGGACTCCCTAGATCTAGTAGTACTAGACAGTTATTCTTCTTCCTACTCTCATGGACACTTCTAAGGAAGGACCTCCCCTTCAAAAAGTGGGGGAGAACCACCACCTTTAACTACACTTCCCATAGCCTCTATCATAGACCCTAATGTCTAGTGATCCCCTCGAAGAGCATCCTACCTACCACCAAGCAACATCTGAAATTCACCTAATGGAGTGATCATCATTATGTGCTAACGTAGGATCATTCTTGGGTATGATGCTACCCAATTACCGATGTATTTCTAAGATAGGTTGGTATCGAAAATTTTAGGTGTATGCCTGATGATCTCCCATATTCCTTCACCCATGAACATCCAACACTATGGATGAATGATACAAGGATTCCTTTCCCCACAGAACCCCATGTAGACTCTCTTCGTCAACCATTTGATGCATCCGAACTACTGAGGAAACCTAAATGGAGTATAAATCTCACAACAAGTATTTTATTCTACACTAGAAATCAAATATGACACCTCATAAGTTCATCAGGTACTTCAACTACTCCAACATCCCCTGGAATTTATCCACCATCTCACCAACTGGGGTTTAGAATGGGTTGAAGTTGAAGGTATCAGATTTTTTTATGTTGACCAATACCCCATATTTACTAAGTTATACTAGCCAACCCCCGATTATGATGAGCAGTGAAGTTCACAGACCAAAATTCAAAGGACTAATGGAATTTAAATATTCCTAGCCACTAAAGTGTGAGTTAATCCAACCATGTTGTAATTGGAATGGATCAAAGATCTTCCTAGGTATTCTCCCCATTTCCACAACCCCCAACTAAATATATATATAGGTGAGTACCAGTACCCCTAGGTTTACATGGTTTCCAGATTCTAGGATCTTCTCTATCACAAGCATCCCTAGGCATAGGCCCATGCAAGCATCTCTAAAAAAAAGAAACCAAACACTGAGGAAGGTGGCCAAGAATGCAGTGTAATAGACAACCAAATACCTTCCCTCTTGCATAATAAATCCCCATCACTCATACTTCTCCTATTCTAAGATCAACCAATATGATTTCAACTTTCTCTTATATTGTGTTGTCGGACACTTCGTTGGTCACTTGGGTATTTTCACAGTTGGATCCTTCTTCAATAACATTCATGACCATGTCTTGAATGTTATGTCTTAGTGGAAGGGTGGATCATTACTAAATACTTTCTTCAACACATATATACATTTATATTCCATCAGCTGGTTTTATTCCTATCACCCCAGGTATTCAGTGCAAGAAAAAACTCATTGTACTAAAATCTCATTAATGGGATGTCGCAGATGGAGTGAAAGTCCCACAGGCTAATCCTCACCAACACATGATGGAGGTGGAAGGTGTTGATTTCTAGAGACCAATGGCCGAGGAGCTCTAAAAGTAGATCTTATTGATGATATGCATGGAATTAGTACATCCAAAATACTTTATATAGTGTGATATGATGTAATTAAACCTCGTAATCCTAAAAAGTGAAGCATACCTAGTACTCCCATACACACTCATCAGTAAATTTTCCTTTTTCCTATTGATCAGAGTCCTTATTCCAAACCTTATTGTTGTCATGTATGATGGTATGAAAACTTATGGCATAGTAAGCCCAGAATTACTCATTTTATGCTTTCTCACTAGTAACCATCCTCATCCATCCACTCGGCATGTAAATGGTTGTTTTCTCATGCTCCTGAGCAAGGTGACCTAGAATGGTGATATTCTAATAGGAGATCTCATCATAATGGCTGAACCAGAAGAATGGTGTGTTCACTTATATAGTCAGGATAGTTACCACACCCATTAGAATAATGATGTCTAATGGTAGTCCATTTCTCACCAAATAATTTATATGGGCTTCAGTAAACAATAACCAGAGCACTAAATTTCATAAATGACACTTCTGGATCAAGTAATCATTACGTTCTCCACTATCTCAACCCTCTGGGGAGAAATAGTGACAACAATAGTATTGCTCTTGGATTGGTTCTCTTGGTTGTCCCTTTTGTGAAGATATGCAACTTTTAATGTTGAATCACACAAGTATGGTATTTTTTTATCATAAAGAGAGATGAATCATGCAACTTTGGGAAGGTTCAAACAAAATTCTGACCGATTCACACACATTTTTTCACAAATTAGGATTTCCATAAAATTTACGATTGAGGCTAAAGATTTCACACAAAGGGTTGAGTTCCACACATGAGAGATGTCTTATCATTCATGGATGTCAGACTACTGTACAAAAGTACCCTCTTCTATTTATAGACCATGTCCTCCATCTTTCATGAACAATGAAACATAGCTATATTCCCCAAGATGAAAGTTCCACAAAAGCAAGGATATCTGCCACTCACTTTGGTATTTCCCTCAAAATTTGGCTTTTAGATTCTCAGTCAACTCCAATTCTAAGGGGAGAATTTGTTTGAACCAAAAACATGTTTCACATACCAGAATTCCATATTTGAAATATCATAACATGTTACGCACCATGAAGTATCATTCTAGGGTTTAAGAGTATGTTGAAAATAAATTTTAAAGGATGCGCACAAAGGTGTGGTTCCATGTGTAAAGGAATTGCATGCCAAAGGAGATGCTGAGTTCCATGGATACCGCATGGAAGAAATGATTCCCAAGGCATGTGGGAAAAAAATTAGAGTCTTGTGTGGAAGAAATCCATTTTCATGACCAAGAAGTTTTGTGTGAAAAGGAAATGCCTAGTCCCACATTTTGTTTGGTCTGACCCCAAGTACCGAAGGCCCACACATGTAAAAGTATAGCTTTGTAATCAAATTTTCATATAAACATCTAGTTAATAAGAAAAATTGGTATCGAGCTGAATAGGTTGTGTAAATTTTCTCAAGTGGAAAATACCATAAATTCACACAATCATGTTCCATGCCTAGTGATGTTTCATGACTCATGAAGAGAAATTCGACTATAAATAGACCCCACCCCCCCCCCCCCATCCTCCTTAAAGAGGCTCTCTAGAAGATAACCTACCATTCCTGCATGTGCAAATAACTCTCTTCCATGATTTCACAAAACATTAGAGACAATGGACCCTCAAAGTTAGTAAAATTGAATGAAAGACCTCTTGTGGGGACAAACATGACTAGGCTTATGGTAAACTGATCCCCATGAAACTCCTCTCTATCCTGGTTAGGTTCGTGAAAGTGAAGCTACCTTCATGAAACCCTAATCTACATCTAACTCAAATATTGAGCATAACTATTCCTCTTGAATCCCTGAGTTTCTCTAGTATTATATCCCCTTTCTCATGCTACTCTTTCCCAAAATATAATAATGTTTTTTTGAAACAACATTCTAGTCCCTGACCCAACATTCCATATGCTTCTAGTATTTCCATTACCTTGATTATTTATTCTAAGAATAGATACCCTAATGACTATATCTTCTAATAATAGGAACCCTAACATATGGAATCGAGATTTAGTCTCCTTCACAGTAGTTCCAATACCATGCCCCACTCATAGGCACATGATTAGTGGTCACATAATCTCTAGAGGTGGCATCTTCGAGGAAAATTGTATACCTATCTAAGTATAAATTCTTTATTCCATATCTTCCTCTAGACTTGACATGGTCCCCCTTGGGAAGTAATACACACAAATGTCCAAGCTACAAGACACAAATCATCCTAGTTTAATTTCCATGTTTTATTATGTTAAACGTTATGATAATATCCTCAGTGCATGATGCTAAACTATAGCCTTACATTATGTGATGAACATAGGATGCCCCATGTATGACTATCATGGGATACCACTATATCCACCACCAGGGATGAAACCCCAATACCAAGGAATATTCTAGGTGAATCCCCACAATATCCTTCCCCATCAGGGTATGAGACACCCACAACTTGCGGCTTCCATATGCAAGCCCCATACTATCTCTCCCCATAATGAGATGAAACATTTCACCTTCATCAGGCACCTTCCACATGTAATCTCCAATACATCCCTCATTGATGCTCATTTCCTGATATGAGTATTATTATCACATGAAGTTATACTATATGCATAGGTCCAATAACATGGCCTTAAATTGGGGTGTCATACTATGTGGGTTTGGATCCCTGTCTCTAAAAAAGAGACATAGGAATACTCCTCAAGGTTCAATCATGAAATTATCCTAGTGTGAAATATTCCCTTCTATGGAAACTCCCCTCCATCCTATACCAGAAATATTTTAAAGATGTTCCCATCATGTCCCCTCAATATGTTAAACCTACGCCCAAAATTTCCCCCCAATAGATTAAACCTATGCACATCTTGCCCCTGAAAGATGTTAGACATTATCCCCACATGTACCCATAAGATTTTAAACATTCACCCATCACTTCACCACAAGACATTAAACTTGTGCCCATAATGTAACTGCTCGGCATTAAACCTGATCCCATCCTATCCCCACAAGACATTAAACGTACACCCATCCCATCTCTGTTGTACATTAGACATGTTCCCAACATGTCCCCACAAGATGTTAAACCTATGAAAATATTCTCCACACAAGACATTAAAACCACACCCATCCTATCCCCAAAATATGTTAAACTTGCACCCATCTCATCTCCTCTAGATGTTAAACTTTTACCCAACATTTACCCATAATAATTTAACCATGTTCTTATCTAAACAATATGTTAAACCCATAACCTAATCCAAAATCCCTACCCTATGCAATAAACATGGGATTCCTGAGGTAAAAAAACTATAGATGACTTACTCCCATGGTTTCAATTTCCTTGTGGTTGACCCAGGATGCCTTGTCTTCCCCAAATAATATGCCTCATATGATATGCCTCTTGAAATAAAAAGAATTAATAGTTTCACAATATACCCAGTGTCAATAAATTCTTAGATGTTACCAATGTGACTACTCACCCTAACCAAAGGATGATTCCCTATTGATATAGAATAAGTTTAATTGACCAACATCCACATTGAGATGGTGTCAGGAACAAGTTACACAATCATGAATTAAACTAAAAGGGATAACCAAAATAGGAAATGATCTTCAAGGAAGAATAAATAGATAGAGGAACCAACATTCCTTCTTCCCATTTCCGTCAGGGAGTAGACCCCAAAAATTAAAGTGATAAAATTTGACGGCCTTTAAAATGTATGAATACAGGGAAAAAGACAGTGCATGAAACACATTAGGCCCTATTGAAATTTTTAGAAACATTATCCAACTATGCATACAAAAATTAAGAACCATTAAAAAAGGGTAAATCATTTTTTTCAACAATTGTTTTTAATAAACCCTCTCAATTTTACATTCTCCATAATGTGTAGTATCCTGTTAACCATGGGGATATCTCCTTCATCCTCACCTATGATTTGTGATATCTTCTACATCTGAACTCTGATCGAGTCATCATCAGTCTCATTGGTTTCATACCAATAATTCCTATCTTCCAATTGCACCTTTCATCATTTACCTTATCATCAATGGAGTCGTTTTGACATAAGATCTTATGCCCTATTTTTAGGGTGTCTGTTTATTTGATAAATTTATTTCTTTTTAGCCGATATTTTTGGGCAATGATAGATGAGGAGTCAACAACAATTATAATGCAAGTGGCCTCATGATTTTCTTTTAAATTTTTTATATTTGTATATTATCCCACTGCGAAGCACACCAAAGTTTCTATATGTGGATTGTTAAATGGATATATTCTCAAATTAAATGGGTAAGTTTAACTTATATGACCCATGAGACCCATTTATATATAATTGGAGGTTAAAGACCTTGAATTGAACCACACATTGGGTTCATTGTTAAATTGGATTAAACCCCCATAAGGGGCATAAACAATTAATACACTTATTAGGGTATGTTCTTTTACCCCTTTATTCGGGATTTTAAATGATATTCTTGAAATGTAAATTGAATTGAATGAGAGAGGGAATGGAAAACTGTGTCCCTATGCCTTTGGTAATTTTCCTTCCCACTTAGGCTTGATTTTTTCCTTAAATTCAAATACCCAATTAAGATGAATGGGAGGATTAATGTGATTCTAGGCCTTCTAATCCTATTCGTTGATGTGATCTTCCTTATGAGGTAAGTAAATTGCTAAAATGAATGTGATGGACAAATGACCTAAAATGTGAACTTAAATAGTATGGTTAGTATTTGGTCCCATGACCATTCACATCAACCTTGTTAAGAGTGATACATGGGTTATGGCATGGAAATACATTAACAGAATCATCGAGATTATATAATTAAATTAATTATAACAAAATTTGTTTTGTGTTGTAGGTGAAACATGGGTTCTAATATGAATTTAATTGATATACTCACTTTGCAGCTTGACTATATATGCTATGAGTGATAATTGGACTCCCTTTATGGATTTTCAAGAATAAACTGTAAGGGAATATTATTATCTATACTTGATTGATACTTGGACTTTGTTTATGTACTTCCAAGGATAGACACAGAGGGATTATCATTATAATCCATGAGTGACACTTGGGATCCCTTTCTTACACCTCTATGAATGGAATCAAAGGGAGGGGACATTATACCACACCTAGAATGATAACAAGGTTCCTATGAGGAATGCCTATGATGGGAATGTAAGGTGATAAAGTTATGTTATTATTGGAGTGATACCTGGGTTCTATATTAAGAACACTAATGACATAATAAATCTTTTTTATAATTATAATAAGTTAATTATCTGAGGTGTTCGTAACGAAAAAGTAGAACATTGGATTTGGTAGGAGCCTTATGTCTTATTGATGGCCTTATTATACATGAATTACCTAGATATGATTCATGCATGGTGATTAGGATATGAGATAGGTCCTAAGAATTTATTATATATTAAATCATGACTAATTAATTACTCAAAGATATTCCAACTTAGGCTGAAGTAGTTAGTAGAGGATGGGAGTTAAATGGTAACCCTGACTTATTTGGGTTAATATATACCACATTCCATGTAAATGTTTTATGGTTACCTTTAAACTATTTGTTATATATCCACTGACTGGATGGAATTAAACATTATTTGAGGTAGCCTACTAAGTGTATCTCACAGCTTGTTTCGTCCATCCTTGGGTACCCAAATAAACTTCATGGATGCAGGTAGGGATAAGGGAAAGTAACCCACTATGGATGCTTGATTACTATGCTAGGATGGTGTATGAGTATAGAGGGATGATCCTATGATTTACATGCTACTAGAGTTATTTTTTTTATTTTGTTCATTTATATATAGAATGTTGTATATGTTTGTTCCTGATCCCCATGTATTTCCCTTTTTATATATCATTTCATGATCATCATTTTTTATATGACATTGATAGATGTTATTAATTTTTTATCAATATGATGTATGTTTACACTTCTATTGTTAAGTTGTCTTTTATGATTCCACTATTGATTTATATGATCATTATATTGTGGAACACTATGATCGCAAGGGTATTGTATCCCCACTATTTCACCATGGACACTTGCTCCTAGTCAGAAACCATTGGCATATGGGGAGGTGCACTTGAGGTCATGTTTCCAATTGGGTTTAGTTAATGTTGAGTGAACTAGGTCTGGGATGTCAAAAAGTGGTATCATAGGGTTTATTTTCTTTCCTTTTTTATTTTCCTTACTAATTAGGATAGTAGAAATGAGAAATAGGATGTGTGGGGATTTGGTCATGAGTATGTATCTTGGAGAAGCTAACCAATATACAATGAAAATCCAAATTACCTAATATAGGATATGTTTTTTATGGATTTTGATTGTAATAGTTTCCGTTATTTCACCATTAGGTGATGCACTTGATATTTTATGTACCTTATGACTATGGATTTTTACCCTTGGAAATATGGAATGTAAGTAGGGAGTAATGAATCATAATAGGCACTTCCGGATTTATATATCATGTTTATGTTATGTGATGTCTATATTACCATGTGTGTTTCTTACCAAATGTTGTGGAGCCTTTATTTCTATGTCTAGGAAGTAGTGATAGCATTTTATAAAGGTTCTAGATAAATAATTGGATTTGGTTAAATGGATTACAAGTATAAATTTACAAAGTGAATGGCACTTTAAAAATTGGAAATTGTGATATATATAATTCAACCATTTTAAATATTTTCTATATAAATGTGTACAAACATATATGAAATTAAAATATGAAATGAAATGGTCACCATTATATTGGGATATTAATTTTAAATTAAAGGTCATTTTTTTCTATAAATAGAAATTGACATTCTGTATACCAGAGATCTTTAACTTATAGTAGAGAACATGAACCTGACCCAACATCTATATTTGGAATTAGGAAATGTCTCTTGTATTTCTTATAATATATTTATCACTCAAACATTGATTTAAGAGTATGAAGCGGGGTGTTGCTCTTATATTGGGAGGCTTGTACCTATCCTATTCATATATTTTCATTGTTTGAAGATCATAAATTCAGTATTGAGGTATTAATTTAGAATTATAGAGGAATTCTACCATGAATTATTTGATTCATATTCTAGGTGGTCATTGACTACCATGCTCTAAAGGTAGTGGGCCTAAGGCCACCAGTAGAACCTCTAGTTTCCCTTCTTGAGGCACTACCAGTTAAAACTAATATGGTTGTCAATTCCTAGTTTTGAGAGGTTTTGATACACTTTTTATAGAATATTCAGATATTCCTAAGATATTCCTCTATTGCGGAAGAGTTTATGTTTTCATCATTATCATTTTCCCATGTTTTTTGGGAATAGTTGCCCATAAGATGTGGGACCATTCCTAAAGTTAATGTTATTGATTTCTGAGCATCTTGAGACACCTCATGAGAGGATAGTGAATCTCTCTACATATAAGATTTGGGATTCTTCCAAAATATGGTGGGACATTATTACCTAGATGTATCTTCATCGGTATATAGATTGGACGGATTTTTAAAAATCCAACTATAATTATTTCTATGCCATGATATCAAGGGATGATAGAGATATAGATATTATGCACTTGGACTAGGGCACATTATACATCCGGGACTATTCAACCCATTTCACAGAGACCAATAATTTCACACCTATACATTTAGGTGATGAGTTATATTAGTCTTGTTGATTTGAGGAAGGTCTTAGGTGTGACATATGATTGCAGGTGAATGTATTTCATCTAACTACAATATCATGAATAGTGAATCCAGTGTTTATCATTGAGAATAAATTGAGATAGGCTGGGGTGTGAGCTAGGGTATTTCAACACATACATCTAGTGTTGTATTAGAAAATAGTAGGTAACATCATTTCAAGCTTCCATGTGGTGATATTATCATCCATATTGCATACTCAGGTATCCAAGTGAGGTGTTATCAGTGCGATAGGTTTAGATATATGAAACCCTTGTATACCAAGGACCAAGATGAGTGTTTATCTCATAGTTAAATGGGTCTTATTTAGTTATTTTATAGATATTTTTATCATGTAGCCAGTGAGGGAGGGTCTACACTAACTCCACATTTAAAAGAAGGTTCCGTAGATTCTCATCCAGTGAGGAGAGGAAGTGTGGTCATCCAATCAGGTTGATGTGGTGGTCTTGGTTAGGGTATCCAGACACTAGGATTATAGTACCAATAGATCATACCTTCTTAGAGTAGTTTGGCTATATCGCAAGGCCATAAATTAGACCAGATGTATACAGTGCAGCTAATACCTAAGGTGAAAATTTTTGGACCTTTTATTGTTAGAGGTATTATTCTAGTTGCCTCTACAATAGTATATGCTCCTATTGATATAGGTTCTTCTCTTTCCTTTATATTTATTCTTTTTTTGGAGAGACTTAGGCTTGATTTTCTGTTTCTTGTGGCATAATGACACTCGATACTATGTTGGGGAATTAATTAA
The DNA here is from genome assembly GCA_963277665.1 of Viscum album. NCBI lineage: Eukaryota > Viridiplantae > Streptophyta > Magnoliopsida > Santalales > Viscaceae > Viscum > Viscum album. The sequence continues at coordinate 1,435,176,624 of OY728140.1, forward strand.
AGAGTGTACATCAAGGTAGGGAATTCCCCCTAGAGGTAGGTGTCTTTAACTTCATGTGTTACCTCTTTTTCCCTTAAGATTATAGTTTTTAACATCATTATTGGGAAGTATTGGTTGGTTCCATATCATGCTTATGTTTATTTCTATCATTAGAGGGTATATTTCACATCCCTAGAGTGTAGGGTTTTTATTCACAAGGGTGAATGGGATGTCTAGGAAACTCAAGTGGGACCCAAGAATCATGGGTTGGGTAAGATGATATCCCATATTTCTATCCTTTATCCATATGATCGGGTAATTCATTAGATATATTTCCTTATAATGGAAGATCCTTTCATGGATGTTTTCTCTAATGATTTTTTTTAATTACCTCCCTAGTGCGAGGTAGATTCTTCCATTTAGATAGTGCTATGATGTTCAATATTATCCATTAATCATTATAGGATGGTTACTACTAAGTTTCAGAAGCTCAAAATATAGCTAGAGTATTTATAAGCTAAGGATTTAATATGACATAGTTCTTCACTGTGGGGATCATTGGTACTTTTCACCCAGAAGGAGGATGGTAACTTCATGATTTGTGTGGATTATCATTGGTTAAACCTTCTTATGGTTAAGAATTGGTATCGATTGCCTTTTATAGATGATTTCTTCGAATATTCCCTGAGAGAAAGGGTTTTTTCTAAGATTGATATAAAATCAGGTTATCATAAAGTACATGTTAGATCATAAGATATACCATGTATAATATTATATAGTATATATGTTTTCTACAAGTATCTGGTCATGTTGTTCCATCTCATGAACATGCTAGCATTTTTCATGTCACTGATGAATCGGGTCTTCCACGCATATCTAGATTTGTTTGTGATGGTTTTTCTGGATGATATAATGGTGTATTCTCACACTCGACACAACCATTCCAAAAATCATGATATCATATTTAATACACTAAGAGAGAATTAGTTATATAATAATATCACAAAATTATACTTTTGGATGGATAAAGTTCACTTTGTAGGTCATATTACCTTAGAGAAAGGAGTATTGGTTGACCCACAAAAGGTGATATTTATAGTTTCCAAGTAGAATATCAAGGGCATCATTGTTATACAGATTTTCTTAGGGATATATGGTTATTATGAGACCATCATGAAAAACTTCTCACAATTATAATACCCTCTTATAGTCCTTAATAAAAATGGTGTGAAGCTTATATGGTCATAATTCTAAAAGATATCCATTTAGGAGCTGAAAGGGTGGATGAATTTCAAGCTGATCCAAATTCTTCCAAATATGGGAAGATGCTATACAGTCTATTATGATTCATCAAGTATTGGTCTAGGAGAAGTTATTTTGTAGGAGGAGTGAGTTGTGATGTATGAGTATTATCAATTGTGGACACATGAGAAGAAATACCTAACACATGTTCTTGAGTTATCCATTGATGTTCATGCCAAGAGTTGTTAGAGGTATTACATACTAGAAGAGAGTTTTGTGGTGTTTACGGACCACAAAATCAACAATTACATATTTACAAAACATGAATTGAATATTAGGAAATAAAGATGGATTGAATACCTAGAGTATTTCAAATCTAAGCCTGACTATATTCCCAGAAAGGTAAATTAGGTTATCGATTCTCTAATTGGGAAGACTCAAACACAGATATTTTAGGAGGCCAGTAGCATGTGTCAACTTATTTCTCTGTTTTCTAAGATGAATTTAAAGTTTTAAGACTGTTATGGAAATTCTTTACTTATATAATTATCAATGACCTCTTCACCTATAGAGATAGATAAGATAAGAAAGTTATCTAATTCTATTGGAATGGTCCTATGGGAGAGTATTGCAGGAGATGATCCACCTCCTTGTTGGGTCGTTGATGAGAACGAAGCCTTGTACATTCATGGATATATCTGGGGTCCTATAGATAATTGAGAAGAGTTTATTCTAGGGTATAATTTATCTATATAGGAGGTACATTATAGTCTTACCAAGATATATTGTGACTTACACCTCCAATACTGGTATCCATGGATGAAAAGGGAGATATAAGGGTTTGTTACTCGGTGTTCCACCTATCATTAGGTAATGGTACAACACTAATGACCAGCAGGTCTTTTACATCTGTTACTTATTCCTGTATGGAAATGGATCAATGTCATTATGGATTTTTGATTAGATTTCCTAGATTACCCTAGGTAAATGATGTTGCATGGGTGATCATAGAAATATTGAAAAATATCACCAATTTCCTACCTATTCAGGAGACCCTTTCAGGGGATAATTTTGGGAGGCTCTACATTCATGAGATCAAATTCCACCACAAAGACACATGTTCTATCATATCAAATAGAGATGCTCGATTCACATCACAGTTCTGGTAGATTTTTCATAGGGAACTAGGTTCATAGGAATTTCTAATTACAACCTATCACCCATAGATCAATGGTTGATTTGGGTGAAAGATATATGTTTTGGATGGCATTTTTTGGCATGCATCCTTTATTTTGGATGTTATTAGGAGAAACATAAACCTTTCATTGAGTTATCAGATATTAATAGCTTCCATGAGACCCAATAGATGGATCCTTATGAGTCCATGTACAATAGGCCATGTCATTCACCCCTATGCTAGTTAGAGGTAGGGGAGGCAGTGCTACTATGTACTCATATGATTCAGAAGACTTTAGAGAAGGTTCATATTATTAATAAGTGGATGTATATAGCTCAGCCTTGGTAGAAGTCTTATATTAATTGTCGACATAAACTGCTATAGTTTGAGGCATGGAGTTGGGTTTTCTTACATGATTCACCTATACTTGAGAATAAATGGATTCAATAGAAAGGAAATACAATGACTCATTAGTTCGGGCCCTTTGAGAGTCTATATGGAGTCGGGATAGTATCCTATCAGTTTCATTTTCCTAAAAGGTACTAGTCTATTCACAGAGTCTTCCATGTATATTAGTTTCAACTATATCATTAAAATTAATCTAATACTCTTCAGTATTAGGAGTCTTAATTGGTGGTTGATGCACTCATTGAAAAGCAACATATTTATATTTTTGATCAAAGGATGAAGGTTCTTTGAGGCTGGTCATATTTTCTGTTATAGGTATTATGGTTGGGCGTCTACGTACATGCTAAGACATGGGGGAGGGAGGTTGATGTACATTACCACTAGCAATAGTTATTCTCATATGATACTTTACCACCCATGGAAGGACAACTCGAGGATAAGTTTCTTTAAGTGGGGAGACTTTCAGGACTCTAATTATCTTTGAGGTATGGAACCTTTTTATTTTCATTCAAATAGTTCATTTTTATCATAGTGGAAGTTCAAAATGAGGTCACATGAGTTTTGGGGGTGTCTAGGGATTTTTTAGAGCTTTAAGATCTGTATTTGGAGAGCAGTAGGTGGGATGTATAGTTATAGGAAATTCTGTCACCCAGTCCACATGGTTATATTAAATTTCATGGGGTGGTTCTTTGCCCTGTCGGGGGATGCATGCTTTTTTATAACCATGCATCCCAAGATGCACATCTATGTGAGTATTACAGACCTTTTATCAGTGTTTTTTTCATGGTTTTTCCATAATTAGTAAATCTTTATGCCTATCCAGTGCAAGAGGTTTCTTTCAATAATGTTGGGTGCACAATTTGGACAATCAGACAACCAAAACATGCCTTTAAAAATTGTAAAATGATGCTTTCACCTATTTCTTTTTAAGAACCACTCTCTCTTTTCTCTTCTCTCCGATTCACAATATTTCCAAAACCATGGTTATATCTCCTTATATATCACCTAATATTGTGATATATTCTCCATCCATACTCTTATTGATCTACTATCAATCTCATTATTTATGTACTGGTATGCTCTCTATTCTTATTATGCCTTTCACAATTTATCTTTTCATCGATGGAATTATTTTGGGGTGAGATCTTATGCACTATTTTCAATGTGTTTTTCTATTTTATAAATTTATTTCATTAAATTCTATATTATAGGACAACAATATATGAGGATTCAACTAACAAGCTAAGGTAGCGGGTCTAGTTCATTTCCCTTAAATTAAAAGTGCTTATATATTACATTGTTTTTCCACATGTAAGATTTTCCAATTGACTCCTTGTAAAGGGATTTATTCTTTAATTAAATAGGTAATCTGGACCTATATGACCCATGAGGCCAATCTATATGTCATTTAGGGTTACGGAAATTGAATTGAACAACCCCTTGGGTGTGTTTAAATTGGATTAAACCACCATGGGTGGCCTATGCAATTAATCCCACTATTAAAGTGTCTTATTTTACCACTTTCTTTGGGATGTTAAATGATATTCTTGAAATTTAAATTTATTTGAATGATATAGAGAATGAAAGACCATTTCCCAAAACCTTTTGGCATTATACTTATCACTTAGGCTTGAGATTTTATTTATACCCAAATTCTCGATTAAGATGAATGGGAGGATTAATGTGATTCTAGGCTCTCTAAGCCTATGATTGTATATGATCCACCTTCTAAGGTGAGTAAATTCCTTAGATAAATGTTCAAGAAAAAATTATTAAATTGTGAAATTACATTGTATGGTTAGTCTTTAGGCCCATGACCATTCATATTTCCTTTACAAAAGTGATATATGGGTTCTGACAGGGAAATCCATAAATAGATTCATCAGGATAATTTAACTAAATAAATTTTAACTAAATTTATTATGTGGTGTGGGTGACACATGTTTTCTCATATGAACACCATGGATAGACTCACCTAATATTTTTACTCTATATGTCATGAGTGATATTTGGACTCCCTTTGTGGACTACCGGTGATAAACTCATAGGGTATATTATTATTGATGACCGAGTGATACTTGGACTCCCTTTGTGGGATTCCAAGTATTGACTGAAAAGTTAGATCATTATACGACATGTGTGACACTTGGGCTCCCTTTTTAGGGCCTCCACGGATAGTCTCTAAGGGTGGTGACTTTATACACTATCTAGAGCGATAAAATAGTTCCTATGAGGAATTTTTCCTATGGTATTGTAAGGTGATGATTTTATGTTATGCTTGGAGTTATACCTGGGTTCCAAATTAGGAATGAAAAGGATGGGTTGGGGTTTATTTACTATCATATTGAATTAATTATATCATTTCTCTTCTAAGGAAAATCACAAACTTGGATTTGGTTAGAGCCTTATGCTTTATTGATAGCATTTTTATACATGTCCTGCTTATATATGATTCATGGGAGTTATTTCAAATCCTGAGACATTATTATAAATTAAATGATGATAGATTGATTACATAGAGATGTTCCATATTAGGTCGAAGACAATGAAAAAGGATAAAAATTTCATGGGAACCTAGACCTATGTAGGTTGTTATATACCACATTTTATTTACATATTTTATTGTTACCTGTACAATTTTTATAATATATCCATAGTAGTTGTAATTATAAACCATTGGTGGTGGCCAACTGAGTATATTTCACACCCTATTCGAGCCACGATTACTTACCCAAAAACACTTCATGGATGCAGGTAGAGACAATGGAACGATAACCACTATAGATGTTTGACAACCATGCTAGGATGGTGTACGAGGGAAGAGAACTGAGCCTATGCTTTGTATTCTACTAGATATATCCTAGGGTCATTTGTTCATTTTTTATAAAACATATTGTATATTCCTTTTTCTGATCCCCATAACATTTCCCTATTTCTATTGAATTCCATGAAAATTATTTTTTATATGAAATTGATGGATTTGATTACTTGGTTATCTATTTGATGGATGTTTACACTTCCACTATTTAGTAATATTTTATTCTTCTTTTACTAATTGATATGATCATTCCACTATGCTATACTCTAATCATGAGGTTATAGTCTCCCCAATATTTCACCATGGACTATCACTGCTAGTCGATAGCCTCTATCATATGGGGAGGTGCACTTGAGTTCATGTGGCCAAATAGGTTTGGTTATTGTTGAGTGAACTAGGTCAAGGAAGTCATAAAAGCAACCATAACAAAGATCATAGTAACATAATTCCCCCAAAACATAAAATCCAACAACACCACTATTATAAAAATAGAACAATATAATCTACCCCAACAGAATGAATAATTCATAACAGTAAACAAAAAATATCCCAAAACTACACTTCATCAATTATCCATCAATCCATGCTTGGTATAACAGTAAGAAACAAAAAAACCTCAATTTTATAATTGTACCATTACTGTCTTTAAATTTATTCCTAGTTATGAACATATATCCTCACAAAAACAATAATAATAGAATCACAGTAACATTCTCTTTATAAAAAAAACATAAATAAAATCATAAAAATCAGTTAAACACATATGATTCAATTTCCCTTTTCAATTTAGTTAGAAAAATTTATTATATTCATTATTTGATCACTAAATCCATATTCCAATAAATAAAATCATAATAATGCCATAGTAACACTAAAAATGAAGGGTGATTTTAAATACCCTACATAAAAAGAAGCTTCAAAAACATGTAACGTGGTTGAAGATAAAACACTAGTGATTAAACACCGACAATCACATGATAATACTTAAACAGTCATTAAAATATCACTCTCCATCAACCCCATGATCAAATGACACCAAAATCAAACACAATACCTCTTATACATCCTTATGAGATAGTGTAACAGGAGATGAATGTATAAATAATAAATTAAAAGAGGGAAGAAAGGAACCTTGGGTCACAAGAGGTCAATCACATGAAGTGGAGTTAATAAGATTCACAACAGGCATCAAATACCATTGAAATCAAGTTTCCATGGTATTTAGGGTTCAAGGGAGGCCAATAGAACTGAACACACAAAAACATGTTGAAGGATTGAAAATATTATGGAGGATCTCAGAAAAAGGAGATCAAAGAACCTTATCCTTCAAAATGGACATGTCCATTCTTTTTTTTTTGTTTCACTATAGAAACATTAATTTGATTATTTTGGGGGCATTATAGTATCCACCGTGTTTGTTTCCCTCTCGTCCCTAAACTTAAACAATGAACTACCATGGAATATCTCCATTTATACTCACCATTACCCTATCTCACAACATAACCATAGAATTATTTCCTCTAGGACATTCCATTTTTACACTACAATTCTCAAAATTCGAATTTTAAAGTTCTCGGTTGTAGAAAAAGGTTTCATCATAGAACACACCCACCAAAATGGTCACATCTATGACATAATAAACTACCATGGGATAAACCATTCCAAATGATAATAAACTAGTAAATCTATTCCAAGCTAAAAAAATTAACAACCTTTATGGTATTAGTCAAACCATGACCAACACCCAAGATTCACCACGATGTAGTGTGACCTGGACAAGGCTATTTTTCTCCAAAAACTCATTTTCTAAATTATCTCCCTCTATTCACCACATAGATTCATCTCAACACATCAAACATCCAAAAAAGGTAGAGAACTATGAAAATGTGGGACTTTACAGTAATTCTATATATTAAAGAAGGATACAAAAGAATTCTTGGTTTGAACTTAAAGGATTTAGTCAAAATTATGGATTTATATAGCCAGTATATGTATGAAATTTAAATTTTATCACATTGAAATAAATTTCCTTCATTTTTTGATTATTAATTAGTATTTTTAAACATGTAATTGGTAAGCCAAAGGATATTTACAAATAATATATAATTGGGATTTTTAAAAAAATCATCACATTAGTTTCCCATACTTTCTTCTTTTGTTTTATATCAGGATAAATGATATGAAATAGCTAAATAATTATTAAAAAATGGTCTAAATAGTCCTAATAAATTAGTTTCAAAAAAAAATTCCAATGATATTTTTGTTGATGAATATTTATAAAAATGAAAAGAAATTTCAAAATATAAATCTTCCAAACTATCAAAATCTAATTCTCTATTTTTTATTTTTTTATTTTATTCATATCTTTTTTAATTTAATTGATTTTAAAATGATTATTAGTATATTTTTAAATTATTTTATGTTATATATTGTATTTTAGAAGTTATTTATTTGTTAATATTTCATAATTATATATTTTAATCAACTCAACTTGTTAAGAGATATAGTGACAATGTCTTTATTCTTTTAATACACTCATTAATATCATTAAAATAGATAACATTATTGACTATGAAATTTATTTAATACTTGTTTGAAATCGGTAAAATTTTGTTAAAATTTTATGGTTTTTCTATCATTAAATAGTGTTACATTGTTTTAGGAGTATTTTGTACATTGTATATTCTGAACATATATTTTTTTATACCCATATGAAAATTTATATTTGTTACTAATGTTTTTCTTTGAGTATAATAGAAATTATTGATTATTTATTAAAAAAATTATTTATGGATTTATATATTTTTATACCATTTTTAATAGAAAGATACTCTAATACTTTTTGAAAATAAAAATTATAAGTACGTGGTTTATTACATATTACTTTGAAAAGTTATGTTGAATTTTGTATAAACTTCTAATTTTCAATTTCACTATCATGCAAGATTTAAAATTTTAATTTCAATCTTACCAAATATTTTAGTTTGTGAGTCCAATCTAAAAAAATTATACGAAATCAATAGTTAACCTCAGAAAAAGGAAACGGATTTTCCTTTAATCATATGTGACTTTTTGAAGTAGATACTCGATCTCATGTGGATTTAAAAAATATAGAGTTTCTCTTAGATAATAATTGGAAGAATATATTAAATTTCATATATTTTATTTAAGTATGTGTTTGATATTACACTGTTTTAAGAAACCAGAATTTTGCCTCGCACTAATAATTATAAAATTATATTAATATCATGAAACATCATAATTTTTTTTCAAATTTTAGAGAAGTGTATTTCATTAAGATTTTAAACTCATGGGATTATAATTTCTACACCATTGAATATTTTATATGAATTAACTAATTATCTAAAATCTTTGACTTATGGATCAAGTTACTTTTTATGATATCATTGAAATATTGTATTATTTGTTATTTTAAGGTTTTTTATAAGTTATTTCCTTGATTAATTGAGATTTATAAATCTTCCAGATATATTGATTGAAGGAAATATGAATTTTTATATAATTAATATTATGTTTATAAGGAATGATATAAAAATATATATAATTATCTAAGAGGTAAAAATATGACATTTAAATGTGGTTATTTTTTTTTCTTGATCATCATCAAGATGGCCATTTACTATTTCAAATATGGATATAGATATTTTTCAACTTATAATTTATAGTATCTAATCTGATCTACTTTTTTTAATTTTATAGTTAATTCACTTTCGATACTCATTGGTAATATCATTTCCCTTTTATATTAAGTAAACTCTACTTTAAAATAGTATTTTATAATTTCAATGTAAATGTTTTTTATTATAAATACTCTATAAAAATATGTTGTAGGTTTTACTCTAAAGTCAAACTATTTTTAGTTATCTATGGAGATATTTGGTTAAACAAATATTGTGATTAAACTTATCAATGACACATTGGTTGTTGGTTAATATGTGTAAATTTTGGTCATTAGTTTCCCAAATCCTCTATAAAAAAACAATCTATGATGTTTTTCCAATTTTTTGTTTATTTTCTATTTGAATAAATTTTGATTTGACACAAGATAACAATGTGGAAATTATAATTTTAGAGGGATAAAAAAAATTTCTCAATTTATCACCTACTCCATTAATACTTCTGATTATTTTTTGGAAAAATAAATAAATAAAAAATATTTTTTTTGGTTAGATGCTCATGTGAGTGTCACTGTGTGTGATCAGATTCAGGTATTTATCCTTTGGAGTTCACTACTATTTTTGAATGTTTTATTACACAACAAAAAATTGAACCATGTTTTATGGATCAATTATGACGGGATCCCATCGCAAAAGAACATTTGTGATGGGGTCCCATCGTAATTGCCCCATAGTTGAAAATTACATCACAAATATATTTTTTGTGATGGGAATCCATCTCATAATAAATAGATTATCTAGGTTTTCTGAAAATCCATTTCGCAACAAGCCATTCTCAAATAATTTTTTTTCAGCGGGCCACTTGCAAAAAAGTATTTACAACGGGCCCATCGCAAAAAACTAAATAAATCAAAAATAAATAAAAATAAATTTAATAAAAAAATAATCTAATAATAATAATAATAAATAAATAAATAAATAATAATAATATGTGGAATAATAATTGTAACAGCCCAAGATTTTATAAAAAAATATTCTTTTTAATTTTATTAATGTCTTGTGTTGTACGCTACACCAAAAGGAGCTTGCACAACACGCATCCTTGTCTTGCCTTGCATTACACGCAACCGCGACCTTCCTCGATAGCGTGTGTAATACGCAATACCGAGTTTCACTAAACAACGATGTGCTATTAAAATATTATTAAAACTAGCCGTTATGAATATTAATAACCACTTTTTAAAATTCTGTAAATCTTATTTTTCAAAATGAACTTCATTCTTGGATTTGGAGTATCGAATTTAGCCTAAGGTGAAATTTTGGTACTTTTCGGATAACTTTCATATTCTGATGAATAGTGAAAATTACTAAATTATAATTAAAAACAACTTTTTTAATCGAAATAATTAATAGTGATAAATTTTTAATTTGAGTGGTTTTAAAGTATATTTAGAATATATTTTTACAATTTAATACAATGTTGGTCATTGGTTGTAATTTCACATTCAAACCAGACATAATCAAGTGTCAATCTTTTGATATATATTGTTTCCTAAAAACACGCTATTTATTTTAACAGCAGGATTTAATTATAAAATTAATTAATGCAACTTCTATGTTATGAATTTGGTAAAATAGATTTCATTTTTGAATTCGGAATATGAAATATAGCTTAGGATGAAATTTTGGCATTGTTCTGAAAAACATCAATTTTTGATGAATAGTGAAACTACTAAGTGGTAGTTAAAAAACTTAATTTTTCATAAAACTTAATTTTGCCGCTTCTATGAATGGAATTTCGAAAATCCGAGAGACACGGTTAATATCAAGGACTAAAATGTGGTTCAATGAGATGAAAATAATTTTTTGGTGAATAGTAACTTTTTACTTTTTTTACCGCGGTTAATAGTAAATAGGGTAACTAAGGGTAAATATGATATTACTATTACCCTAACACATGTCCTAATTCTATTGGACAAGTGTAATTCGACAAAAAACAAACTTAGGAATAAAATATGACCATTTATGCCCACTTGGATTAGATTAGGACATTTATTATTAATTTATTTAAAGAAAGGTTAAAATAGTTAAAATCAAAGTTTAATAAGTAAATCATTTTTAATATGGGGTTATACATAAGATAAATTCGATTTTAAATATTCATTAGAAAGCTAAAAATATTTCCTACATGATGGTATTTTATTTATAATTTTTAGACATCAAATAATTTAATTTATTTATGACACAACGATGATGCAGTAAATATCTTATTAATGAAATATTGACATAATTGATGATATAAACACCAAAATAAATGTAATTTGAGATTGTTTATGAATTCCACTAATTTTCTAGGTTACTATGATATATTAATGTTGATTTAATCAACTTGGTTCGAACATTTAATTCTGTTATGACTTTCAAAAAAATCATATATCAAATAGTGTCAAAATTGACACAAAATAGTTTTTAAATCAAATATTATATTATTAATTTTTATTGTATTCCTAAAAATCTAAGGTTCGGCCAAATGACTTAGATAAGGATATATATATTAATAATAAACAATTTGGGGTTCGTTTGGCATGTTAAAGTAAGTGTATTAACCATATAGTGAAAGAAAACAAAAAGACGTGGTAAAAGTTAAATTATTTAACTTAGAGTTAAATCTAATTGATAAGGTTAAAATAATACCCTAAACTTGTCTAAATCTTATTGGTTGGTAGGATTTCGACCCAACCCCACTTTATCTTCGAAATAAGACCCTTTGGAACCATTATAAACCAATTTTGACATTAATATAAAATAATATTTTGAGGTATTCCTAAGGTGCCCCTCTCCTCCCCTATAAAAGGACACCTCCTCCCCCTCCTCCTCACACCTAATTGAGCACTCAATCTCGGCCAACCCCTGCCATTTTCTCCTCTCCACTTCCCTAGTATCATCCTAGAGGTCCTGGTCTTCTTAAAAGACCAATTTTAGTTCCCTAAAAGGAGGTCTCAAAGAAGCACTTCAAAGAAGAGGTAATATCCATTACTGATCTTTTTCAATTTCTTTCTTCTTCAACTTATTCTTCTTTAGTTGTTTCATGATAAAGTAATAACATCAGTATTTCTTATATACTGATATGTTATTATAAATATGAAACAACTCTAATTAACCTTCTAACCATCCTACGGAAAAAGGAAATCACCGCGCGTGCGTACGTACGGAATACCGTCTCCACGCCGTGGTGTAATCTATTTTCCGCCACCACCTTAATAGGATGGGTATAAAGGTGTAATGAGTAACTATATATGATTATTATAAAGTGATATTGATACTGAAATAGTATACATACACTTAAACACAATTCCACGACCATGGGAACGATATCATCGCTCGTGCGTACGTACGGACTACCGTCTCCACGACGCGATGAGATTCATTCTCAATGATTAACCATTCATGAATGATTATAAAGTATATATAATAAGTTCTAATGAAATATATGACATAATAATGATACTGGAATTATGTATATTTATATGTATGTCATCTACTTAATTCCATTCAATTCAATAAGGAAACGAAAACAGCGTTCATGCGTACGTACGGACTACCGTCTCCATGAACGGTGTATTTCATTCCATTAACAATATATTATATATATATGTATATTCTGAAAATATATTATATATAAATCATGTTTTACATTCTGGATATAAGTAATCATGATCCAAGTAATCATATTAATAATTACAAGTTAAAAACACGAACGACAAATAAGACGATTTTACCCAAAATGCTACTTTAACATGAATTTACAAAAGACCGGGTAATATAAAGCCATAAGAGAACCATATATGATATCATAACAATGAATATGATTCTGTAATAAGTCAATAACATTATGTAAATCATTATACAGGAGGTTCGGACACGTACAAAGCAAGTCGGACCTAAGGTAAGGGAAATATCACAATCTCATTTTTATCCGAGATTGTTTATTCGTAAGTATTTACTGGGGTGTATTTTATCATCCACATCCATGTTTCATCAATATGTCATATTATTTCCATCCACCTACAATTTTTTAAATCCATTTTTACCCTTCGGTGAGTTTTTAGTAATATGTATGAAAGGAATCTTTTGTCGTTTTTCGTACGAGGTACTTTTTGACTTTTCTGACAAAAGTACGAAGAATGTTTTTTTTAACTTATACGGCATGAATAGATTTTTAAAACATTATTTCCAAGAGGCTTCCTTTACAAGTTTTCAAGTTTATTTTTAATCAACTTCTTTTATTTTAAAGTTGTATGACATGTTATGAAAGGAAAAATGTTTTTGAAGAAGAAAGGATATTTTCCTCAAGAATGGAGTTCAAGTGTTTTATCAAAATTATTTTCCATCTAAGATAATAAAGGGTTCTGTTTTTATCCCTATTATTAAATTGATTTGATCATGTTGTGATGGAATTATTTTTATGAATTCCTTTAACTTATATGAATTGATTTATGATGTCATGATGTTTCAAGAATCCCATTTTGTTACATGTGTTATGCGATGATGTATGTTTTATGATTATGTGGCACACATAAGAAAGGATTCATCATAAGATGGGTGGGACCTATATCTCCCTCCAATGCATTGGGTAAAGATTTTATATCTCATGAGATAGACATGGCTGGAATGGTAGGTTATACCGGTTCAGTGAAACAGGACTGAAACGAGGGTTACTCGATTCAGAAAGGGACTTTGTCCACTAAGATAGTCTTGGCAATGAGTCATGACTAACAAGAAATGATTTTCCATGATTATGTGTGCATGCCACAAAGTTTCAAGTTTCATGTTATGATTATGGTGATCTCATTTTCATTTCTATGATTTGTTCCATGTTAAGATATTATGATCTCTTTTGCAGGTTATGATTTTCAAAAAGATATGATATGATTTTTATTTCTTTTGTATACCCTTACTGAGAATTTGAGCTCACCCTTTTATGTTTTCTTTTCCCCAGGATATAAATAAAGGTTTTAGGTATAAAAAAATGGAAGATCTTTATGGGAGATATTGAAGATCTTTCACCAGGATTAGAAGATTATGTTCCGAGTTTCCAAAGACACTAAACTATTACGATCCTTGTGTGTGTGTTTTTGTTATGTACTAAGTATTCCGCAAAAGTAATGTAATGTCAATGTACGTCAAGCTTCGGGTCTATACAGTTGGTATCAGAGGAAAGGTTTAGTCAACCTTTGGAAACTAGGATGCGAAAACGTTAGTGAGATCCCTAGAGATATTTCTAAGGTATGTCTAGGGATGTCCCTAGGGATAAGTATACGTATAGGTTATAGTAATAGAATTACGCTAACGATCATAGAATTAAACCTAAGATGTTGGATATTGAAGGTACTCCCCCTTTATTATGTTGTTTTCCCTAGCATGATTTTTGCCTCTCACACTATTCTTTTTGGGTTTTAGACGATGGCTGGAACCCAAAGGAACCGTGTTGATCAATGCAATGGACAATGCAATGATTGCCCTCCTGAACAAACAAATGTTATGGGAGATGGAGTGCAAAATCTTATTGCTATACTTACACAAGCTATGAATCATTCTGGACTTCCCAATGAGCAGAGAATGGAACAATATTCTATTGAGTCCTTCATGAGGCAACGCCCACCTTCTTTCAGTGGGACTTCTGATCCACTTGTTGCTGAACAATGGATCAGTACCACTGAAAAGATATTTTCAGTTCTTCAATGATTCTGAACATGATAAAGTCATCTTAGCAGTATATCGTTTGGAAGGTGAAGCTGATCAATGGTGGAATCTTATCAAGAATACGAGGCCAAGGGATGAAATTGAGTCCATGGAATGGGACGAGTTCAAGAACTTGTTTTTCAGTAAGTACTTCCCTCGTATTCTTCGAACAAAGATGGAAAAGGAGTTTATTGAGCTGAAGCAGAAGGATGATGAATCTGTTGGTATATACGAAGCGAATTTTACAAGACTTGCAAGGTATGCATCTGGCATTATCATCCAACCTGAAAGTAAAGTTGATCGATTTTTCAGTGGCTTAAAACCAAGTCTTCGAAGGGCATTAGCTATAAGAGACTTCAGTAGCTATGAAGAAATTGTGCGTTGTGCTATCAAGGTAGAAATGGAAGTTCGTGTTACATATCCATCTCATGGTTTTGACAAGAAACGAAAGATGGAGTTCAAGGAGAAATCTCATAATAATGGTGAAAAGAAGATGAATGTTTCCTTATGCACAAAGTGTGGAAAGAAGCATGGTGGAGATTGTCTTAAAGGAACTAGAAAATGTTTTAAGTGTGGAAAAGAAGGTCATCGAGCAGCTGAGTGTCGAAGTAATGGAAAAAGGGTTTCTAATGATGTGAATAAAGCAAACACTGCAGAGAACGCACCACCAACACTTCAATGCTTCAAGTGCAAGGAAATGGGGCATTATGCTAATAATTGCCCTAATCCAAGGGTTAGTGACGATCAACATGAGCAACCACTGAAGTAAAAGGACAAAGGGAAGTCACATGTGATCACTATTGGTGATGTTGAATATGATAACGATGTGGTGGAATGATTAAGCGTTTATGTAATGGGATTCCAAAATAATGTTGTATCATTGAGTATTGCAATATTTATTGATGTGGTATTCAAAGTGATTGAGATATTTTTTTTTGGAAATAAGATGATATGCGCATAATGAAGACGAGGAAATGAAATGTTTAATAGTATTCATGAGCTCATGATTGATATAAGGACTAAGTGATATCATGGTTTGAGTATATAGAATTTTGAAGATTTTGGTATGTGGAAAGTGTTAACTTTAAACTGCATTCATGTTTTCACTAAGGTATTCAAGAGAATACATGATTAAGGACTTTGAATGTTTGGAATGTGACCAACAAAACATATCTTATGATAGATGGGGATCAATGATGGTATTAAATCTCTGGTAATCGTTTTCACTATATTATGAGAGTGGATTGCAGTATTATGGATAAGCCTTAAGATTACAATGGATTATGTTGGACATAAGTTAGTATTGTTTAAGGATAGAAGTTCTTTTTTCGATATTATTGATGGGATGTTATAGTAATATAGTTTTAGAAAAAGGACAACCTGCAGGACAGGCGACAGCCCATCGCGTCGGACAAGGCTGTGGGAATCGAACCCACAACCGAAGTGCGACTGGCCTTTATTGCCTACCACTGGCCTACAGGAAGTCCCTGTTTAGTAGAAACTAGTTTTATTATATTAAGCAGTATGATATATGAAGTATAAGTCCATTTTAGGAACAATATATGATTAATCTCACTATAGATCGACTTATGTATATAATTTTTGCTAACCTTTTGTTTGAGACAGATGGAATGACCCGTCATTCTATCACATGATCTGCTAACACTTCACGAATAACAAATTAATCTTCATTTATTTAAGAGATGAAGTGGAAATTGTTCAAGGCACGAACAACAGTGAGATTGTACCAAAATAAAGTAAGTATTTATTCTAATTCAAATTTTCAACTTTTGGGAAATGATCTTGAAAACCAAAAATGTTGTCCTAGTGCCCTTATACCCGATGAATCAGATGGTACCCTAGATCATCACAAATTTATGGCTTTGTGATTGCTAGCTTTTCCATAGCCATGTTCTCTACCACTCTCCATCAGAACATGATGGTTAGATTTCTCTTCTATATCCATATTTTCACCTATGTGGAAACCCAGTGATTTGTTTATTTGGGTAACTATTACGTTTCATACTTTTGTTTTTAAAGATAAGTTTTGGTATTCCTTTTTACGATGTGGGTTTCTATCAAAGAAACTTTCAAATAGTAAACCATTTATAACCCCGACGAATTTCGAGGGCGAAAATCATTTTAAGGGGGTTAGAATGTAACAGCCCAAGATTTTATAAAAAAATATTCTTTTTAATTTTATTAATGTCTTGTGTTGTACGCTACACCAAAAGGAGCTTGCACAACACGCATCCTTGTCTTGCCTTGCATTACACGCAACCGCGACCTTCCTCGATAGCGTGTGTAATACGCAATACCGAGTTTCACTAAACAACGATGTGATATTAAAATATTATTAAAACTAGCCGTTATGAATATTAATAACCACTTTTTAAAATTCTGTAAATCTTATTTTTCAAAATGAACTTCATTCTTGGATTTGGAGTATCGAATTTAGCCTAAGGTGAAATTTTGGTACTTTTCGGATAACTTTCATATTCTGATGAATAGTGAAAATTACTAAATTATAATTAAAAACAACTTTTTTAATCGAAATAATTAATAGTGATAAATTTTTAATTTGAGTGGTTTTAAAGTATATTTAGAATATATTTTTACAATTTAATACAATGTTGGTCATTGGTTGTAATTTCACATTCAAACCAGACATAATCAAGTGTCAATCTTTTGATATATATTGTTTCCTAAAAACACGCTATTTATTTTAACAGCAGGATTTAATTATAAAATTAATTAATGCAACTTCTATGTTATGAATTTGGTAAAATAGATTTCATTTTTGAATTCGGAATATGAAATATAGCTTAGGATGAAATTTTGGCATTGTTCTGAAAAACATCAATTTTTGATGAATAGTGAAACTACTAAGTGGTAGTTAAAAAACATAATTTTTCATAAAACTTAATTTTGCCGCTTCTGTGAATGGAATTTCGAAAATCCGAGAGACACGGTTAATATCAAGGACTAAAATGTGGTTCAATGAGATGAAAATAATTTTTTGGTGAATAGTAACTTTTTACTTTTTTTACCGCGGTTAATAGTAAATAGGGTAACTAAGGGTAAATATGATATTACTATTACCCTAACACATGTCCTAATTCTATTGGACAAGTGTAATTCGACCAAAAACAAACTTAGGAATAAAATATGACCATTTATGCCCACTTGGATTAGATTAGGACATTTATTATTAATTTATTTAAAGAAAGGTTAAAATAGTTAAAATCAAAGTTTAATAAGTAAATCATTTTTAATATGGGGTTATACATAAGATAAATTCGATTTTAAATATTCATTAGAAATCTAAAAAGATTTCCTACATGATGGTATTTTATTTATAATTTTTAGACATCAAATAATTTAATTTATTTATGACACAACGATGATGCAGTAAATATCTTATTAATGAAATATTGACATAATTGATGATATAAACACCAAAATAAATGTAATTTGAGATTTTTTATGAATTCCACTAATTTTCTAGGTTAATATGATATATTAATGTTGATTTAATCAACTTGTTTCGAACATTTAATTCTGTTATGACTTTCACAAAAATCATATATCAAATAGTGTCAAAATTGACACAAAATAGTTTTTAAATCAAATATTATATTATTAATTTTTATTGTATTCCTAAAAATCTAAGGTTCGGCCAAATGACTTAGATAAGGATATATATATTAATAATAAACAATTTGGGGTTCGTTTGGCATGTTATAGTAAGTGTATTAACCATATAGTGAAAGAAAACAAAAAGACGTGGTAAAAGTTAAATTATTTAACTTAGAGTTAAATCTAATTGATAAGGTTAAAATGATACCCTAAACTTGTCTAAATCTTATTGGTTGGTAGGATTTCGACCCAACCCCACTTTAGCTTCGAAATAAGACCCTTTGGAACCATTATAAACCGATTTTGACATTAATATAAAATAATATTTTGAGGTATTCCTAAGGTGCCCCTCTCCTCCCCTATAAAAGGACACCTTCTCCCCCTCCTCCTCACACCTAATTGAGCACTCAATCTCGGCCAACCCCTGCCATTTTCTCCTCTCCACTTCCCTAGTATCATCCTATAGGTCCTGGTATTCTTAAAAGACCAATTTTAGTTCCCTAAAAGGAGGTCTCAAAGAAGCACTTCAAAGAAGAGGTAATATCCATTACTGATCTTTTTCAATTTCTTTCTTCTTCAACTTATTCTTCTTTAGTTGTTTCATGATAAAGTAATAACATCAGTATTTCTTATATACTTATATGTTATTATAAATATGAAACAACTCTAATTAACCTTCTAACCATCCTACGGAAAAAGGAAATCACCGCGCGTGCGTACGTACGGAATACCGTCTCCACGCCGTGGTGTAATCTATTTTCCGCCACCACCTTAATAGGATGGGTATAAAGGTGTAATGAGTAACTATATATGATTATTATAAAGTGATATTGATACTGAAATAGTATACATACACTTAAACACAATTCCATGACCATGGGAACGATATCATCGCTCGTGCGTACGTACGGACTACCGTCTCCACGACGCGATGAGATTCATTCTCAATGATTAACCATTCATGAATGATTATAAAGTATATATAATAAGTTCTAATGAAATATATGACATAATAATGATACTGGAATTATGTATATTTATATGTATGTCATCTACTTAATTCCATTCAATTCAATAAGGAAACGAAAACAGCGTTCATGCGTACGTACGGACTACCGTCTCCATGAACGGTGTATTTCATTCCATTAACAATATATTATATATATGTATATTCTGAAAATATATTATATATAAATCATGTTTTACATTCTGGATATAAGTAATCATGATCCAAGTAATCATATTAATAATTACAAGTTAAAAACACGAACGACAAATAAGAC
This sequence comes from Viscum album, assembly GCA_963277665.1. Taxonomy (NCBI): domain Eukaryota; kingdom Viridiplantae; phylum Streptophyta; class Magnoliopsida; order Santalales; family Viscaceae; genus Viscum; species Viscum album. The sequence goes on from OY728140.1 coordinate 1,435,196,550, forward strand.
GATTTTACCCAAAATGCTACTTTAACATGAATTTACAAAAGACCGGGTAATATAAAGCCATAAGAGAACCATATATGATATCATAACAATGAATATGATTCTTTAATAAGTCAATAACATTATGTAAATCATTATACAGGAGGTTCGGACACGTACAAAGCAAGTCGGACCTAAGGTAAGGGAAATATCACAATCTCATTTTTATCCGAGATTGTTTATTCGTAAGTATTTACTGGGGTGTATTTTATCATCCACATCCATGTTTCATCAATATGTCATATTATTTCCATCCACCTACAATTTTTTAAATCCATTTTTACCCTTCGGTGAGTTTTTAGTAATATGTATGAAAGGAATCTTTTGCCGTTTTTCGTACGAGGTACTTTTTGACTTTTCCGACAAAAGTACGAAGAATGTTTTTTTTAACTTATACGGCATGAATAGATTTTTAAAACATTATTTCCAAGAAGCTTCCTTTACAAGTTTTCAAGTTTATTTTTAATCAACTTCTTTTATTTTAAAGTTGTATGACATGTTATGAAAGGAAATATGTTTTTGAAGAAGAAAGGATATTTTCCTCAAGAATGGAGTTCAAGTGTTTTATCAAAATTATTTTCCATCTAAGATAATAATGGGTTCTGTTTTTATCCCTATTATTAAATTGATTTGATCATGTTGTGATGGAATTATTTTTATGAATTCCTTTAACTTATATGAATTGATTTATGATGTCATGATGTTTCAAGAATCCCATTTTGTTACATGTGTTATGCGATGATGTATGTTTTATGATTATGTGGCACACATAAGAAAGGATTCATCATAAGATGGGTGGGACCTATATCTCCCTCCAATGCATTGGGTAAAGATTTTATATCTCATGAGATAGACATGGCTGGAATGGTAGGTTATACCGGTTCAGTGAAACAGGACTGAAACGAGGGTTACTCGATTCAGAAAGGGACTTTGTCCACTAAGATAGTCTTGGCAATGAGTCATGACTAACAAGAAATGATTTTCCATGATTATGTGTGCATGCCACAAAGTTTCAAGTTTCATGTTATGATTATGGTGATCTCATTTTCACTTCTATGATTTGTTCCATGTTAAGATATTATGATCTCTTTTGCAGGTTATGATTTTCAAAAAGATATGATATGATTTTTATTTCTTTTGTATACCCTTACTGAGCATTTGAGCTCACCCTTTTATGTTTTCTTTTCCCCAGGATATAAATAAAGGTTTTAGGTAAAAAAAATGGAAGATCTTTATGGGAGATATTGAAGATCTTTCACCAGGATTAGAAGATTATGTTCCGAGTTTCCAAAGACACTAAACTATTACGATCCTTGTGTGTGTGTTTTTGTTATGTACTAAGTATTCCGCAAAAGTAATGTAATGTCAATGTACGTCAAGCTTCGGGTCTCTACAATAATAATAATAGAATAAAAATAAAAATAATAATATAATAATAACTAATAAAATTATTAAAAATATAATTAAAATAAGAAAATTATAGAAAAAAAATATTCAAAACAATATAAAAAGCTAATAATAAATTAATAAATAAATTAATAAATATATAATATAATATAATATAATAATAAAGAATAATAATAATATAATATTAATAAAATAAAAAACACAATATTCAAAATAATATAAAAAACACACTATATAGAAATATAAATATATGGAATAATAAAAATATTACAAAAATATTTTATATTCAAATTTTTTTCGAAAAAGTAAATAATTCACACAGGGGGTCATCTGAAGGATCTGTAGAAGTTGAGGGAGGTAACAAGGATATTGACACCTTCTATAGAAATTGATGATACTGAGGAGTAATGTGAAGATATTAACACCTTCATATACGAAGATGCAAATGGAGATTAATATTGACATAGTTAAATGCTAGTTATAACCATATATAAAGTATATCTATATATCATAGTTTTTTCAACTATTTTCTAACAACATTCACTGACTATTTTCTAACAACAATCTTTTCGTGTTTCAAATTTAATTAGATCTATTTTGTGATTTGGAGGGGGATGATCTACATGGTGATGATCATGATGTTGGATCATTTAACTCTCAAGATGGTGGTGGTTTGGAGATGACTCGGAGGGGTCAAAAGAACACACTTAAAAATGATTCCATTGCTCAAAATAACACACAAACCACTCTCGGTATCCAACCACTAACAATTAAACATCGATATGTAATTTTTTCCCAGATAACATAGTTCAATTATTTCTTCTAGTATGTCATAAAAGTAAACTTCAATTTATCTATGATGAGTTCCTCTTAGGAAAACACCATTATTAATTGTTTTTTGTATTCCCCGTATTTATGTGCATGAAATAAAAAACCATTCACCGCAAACGAATTATAAGAATTAACAATTTTGGATGGTGGGTTACTCAGTACACATAATAGATTATCATCATGTTGAGATAACTGGATTGTTTTTAAAACAATTATCAATATAACAAGTAATAAATTGATTTTAAATGTTAAACAATAAATAATTTGTTTTTCCAGTTTTTGAAACTAATAGGAAAAATTATTTTTCCGAAGTTCTTCTAGAGTAGCTGCTTTAATTTGTGAAAATTGTTTCTTGATATAATTATCATATAATATAAAAATAAGGTAATATTAATTTACTGTAAAAAATATTATAGAATAAGTGATAGGAACACTCATAGTATAAATGGCTTCATTTATTTATAGTTGAGCAGAACATATGTATGAGCTTTGTGATGTTCATCATCTGAAAGCCATCATTCATGAACTCCACCAAATCCATGTTTGGGCTGATTAAAAATTGATAATTGGTTATTCATTTCATCATCAACATTTCATTAATTATGTCCCATGTGTTTATATTTTTTGAGATATTCTGATTGAAAATAATGAGTGTAGAAAAAAGAAATTTCCACATGTAAATAAGATTCAGCAATTGATCCTTCAACGAATACCTTATTACATAATTTTTCCTTCAATTTATGCATGCATATCATGAATGGGTACATCCATATAAACTATAATGGACCTCCATATTTTTCTTCATGCCATAAATGTAATATCAAATATTCCATTGAGTCCAATAAATTTAGTGGGAAGATTTTTCCAATTTACATAAAATTAAAAAAACAACTTATTGTAATATACTTATTGCATCATACTCTAATATCTCTATAAAAATTTCTAGGAAAAAATGTTATGTGTCTATTATCATATCCCAGATCATATAATTCAACAAAACTCTTAATAAAATTGGTAGAAGTCTTTCCATTATAACATAAGAGCCAAAAAAATTAAATCCAGAAATATAACCATTTTTGAAAAATCTTTCCAAATTAGAAACATAACCAACTATAAGTTTCAAATCTAGAATCCACTGACAAAATAATAATTGATTTTCTTTGTAAATTTTATAATATTTCTCTGTCTTCATTAACTTCTACAATGTTACATTTTCAAACAGTTCAAGTTCTGATCGCCTAAAAATTTGAGAAAGATCTTACTCTGCATTTATATTATCTTTGGTCTTACCTGGTGTATCCGAAAATATATAAAATATCTTATAAAATATCTTTTCTTAATATTCATGACATCCAACATGTGACAGACTAACAAATTAGACCAATATAGATGATCCTAAAAAAATGCTTCATTTTATCCAATTGTGTTCTTTCCCAAATCCATCAATTTTATGTTAGTTTATATTAGGTCCAAATATAATGGGATCTAATGAATATAAAAATGATTTTAACTCCATACCTAAGATCATTGTATTATCTCCATATATTTTAATTCTACATTCCACGAAATGATATTTTTTCCTCCAAAAAAGATGATAGGTTAGATGATATATGCGATGATAGTCGAAAAAACAAGGTTTTCTTCTATTGATAATCCTACGTGATTTTTTTCTATCATACTATACAAAAATGATTTTGGACTTTGTTTACTCCAACTAGATAACATTTCATATGTTGGGGATTCACTAATTGTACTCATAAATACATCTTTCAGTAGAAATTTTTTTTCCCATTAACATCATATGTACTGATATCATTACTTCACAATAAATTTAACTCATCAATAAATGGATTCAAATAAACATAAATATTTTTTATGGATGTTCTAGAATTAATAAGGTCAAAATGATTTATGGCTTATTCATCAACATCCAAGGAGGTAAATTTCATGACATTATAATGACAATCCAATATGAATATTGACTACCATAAGAACTAAATGGATAAAAACCATTAGTAGAAAGATCTATTAGCATGTTTTGGGCTTCTGAAATAAAATATGAATATACTTGGGTAAAATTTTTCCACAAATCACCATTATAGTGGTGATTTAATATTTTACTGGTTGAAATATTGGTTTTGTGCCTTTAAATCAATGATGTTGTGTTCTGAGACATAAATAAATGTTGTAAACTGGCTATTAGTAGGAAATAACTAAACTTTTTTACATGAATCAATCCAAATTTCCCTTGTTGATCTACTTTATACCTCGATTTTCCACATGTAGGAAAACAATTCAATGGATCGTTTTAACCATAATATAATATGAAATCATTTGAACATGCATGAATCTTCTGATAACCAAGACCTAGATTATGAACTAGCTTCTTTCTCTCATATAAATTTTAGGTAACACATTTCATTCAGGTAGCAGTGTTCTAACCAAAGAGAATATCTAATTAGAAAATCTATTTGACATTCCAGTATATTATTTAATGACCATAAAATTTTCAACGACTTCATATTTTCTTATCATACAAATAGGATATAAGGAATCATTAGCAAAGCTCAGCAAATCATAAAATTGATATGGTTACAATATTATACTTAAATCAATATCATCCTAAATATCAGTTTGTTGAAAATAAGGATCTTCTACATCATGCACTAAATTTTGAAATCGTGATGGATCTAGAACCAAATTATTTTTATCTTCTCCACAACTGCATTCACCACGTAGATACCAAAAATAAAAATCTATTTGAAAATAAAAACACAATAGATGAACCCCAACATTATCAAATGTTACAAACATCCTCAGATCACATTTATTAAATGGACACTTAATTTTCCCTTCTGAAACAAAATTTCAGTTTTGATGTTGCAAATGATAAGAAAGTTTCAACACCCTCAATATATAAAGAATTTAAACTAGAACTGTTTCGATTACTTTGATGATTTATCCATGTGTAATCATCTAATAATGACTTTTATTGACTTCTTTATTCCCTATTTCTCTAAAAAATACAAAATAATTATTCTTTTATGATTAATTTGATATAAGAAAAACACGATCCAAAAAAGAAAAAAATTGTTAATTATTCCTAAGTATTTCTAATTATTTGTAATTATTCTTAATTATTATTAATTATTTTTAATTATTCCTAATTATTCTTCATTATGGATAATTATTCTTAATTATTGCTAATTATTCCTAATTAAGGCTAATTATTCTCAATTATTTATAATTATTAATATTTATTACTATTTATTGCAAATTATTCCTAATTATTGCTAATTATTACTAATTATTTCCACTTATATCTATTAATTCATAATTATTAATAGTTTTCCTAGTTATTGCTATGTATTTCTAGTTATTACTAGTTATTACTATTTATTGTTAGTTATTTCTAGTTATTGGTAGTTATCGCTAATTATTTCTAATTATTTCTAATTATTCATAACTATTCCTAACTATTAGTAATTATAAGTAATTATAGCTAATTATTTCTAAATAATGCTAATTATTTCTAATTAATTATAATTATTGGTAATTATTTCTAATTATTCCTTACTATTCCTAATTATTCCAAATTATTCCTAATTATTCCTAATTATTGCTAATTATTGCTAATTATTGCTAATTATTCCTAATTATTTATAATTGTTCTTAATTATTGTTAATTATTCCTAATTATTCTGAATTATTCTTAATTATTATTAATTATTTTTAATTATTAGTAATTATTCCAAACTATTCCCAATTATTAGTAATTATTTCTAATTATTTCTAATTAATAGTAATTATTCCTAATCATTGATAATTTTTTCTAATTATTCCAAATTATTTTTCATTATTCCTAATTATTGAAAATAATTCTTAATTATTGCTAATTGTTCATAATTTTTTCTAATTATTACTAATTAAAATTAATTATTACTAATTAACACTAATTATTTCTAATTAACAGTAATTATTACTAATTATTGCTAATTATTTATTATTATTTCTAATTATTTCTAGTTATTTGTAATCATTCCAAATTATTCCTAATTATTGGTTATTATTCATAAATATTAGTAATTATTCCTAATTATTCCTAATTATTGATAATCAATGATATTTATTGATAGTTATTATTAATTATTGTTAATCATCCTTGATTATTGATAATTATAACTAATTATTGATAATTATTCCTAATTATTGATAATTATTTCTAATTATTCCTAATTATTGCTAATTATTCATAATTTGGATTAATTTTTTGTAATTAATAACAATTTTTTGTAATTATTACAAATTTTTTGTAATTATAACTAGTTTTTTGTAATTATGAATAATTTTCCATAATTATTAGTAATTTTTTATATTTATTACTATTTTTTGTAATTATTACTAATTTTCAGTAATTATAACTTTTTTTAAATTATTACTATTTTTTTAATTATTACTACTTTTTTGCAATTATTACTACTTTTAATTAATTATTAATTATACTAATTATTACTTATTAATATTAATTTTTATTATTTTGTAACAATCTATTACTAATTTATATTTTTTTACTAATTATGAATAATTATAGTTAATTATTACTAATTACTAGTAATCATTTCTAATTTCAACTAATTATTAATAATTTTAAAAAATTATTACTAATTTCTACTAATTTTTACTAATTACCACGAATTTTTATAAATTACCACTAATATTGTTTAATTTTATTACTAATTATTATTAATTATTAATAATTATTATTAATTATTACTAATTATTGTTAATAACTACTCATTAGTACTAATTATCACTAACTACCACTAATTAACATTAATTTTTATAAATGTATAATAATATATTACTAATAATTACTAATTACAGATAACTAAAATAAATTATTGCAAATTAAAACTATTAATTTTAATTAAAAAAATATTGCAAATTATAACTAAATAGTTCTTAAAAATTAATTAAAAAAACTAATTAATTTTAATAAAATCTAATTACTGATAATCAATAATTATTATTATTAATATTAAATAAACTAATAAAATAAAAAATACCTTGACACCAAATATTTTAACGGATGTAAAACATGAAAGTTGATCCCCTGTAAAGTACAATCTCTTGAAAATATAAACAAAGAAATATCATAACAGAGAGGGTGAAATATGTTTAGATAAGTTTGAATGAAAAACATTCTTGAGGGCATATGTTGGTTAGATCATTTGCGACGTGGCTCCCATGGCAAATAGTTAGGCATTTATTCATTGAGGCGGTGGTAAAAAATAGTTTTTGTAACGAGTCTAGTCACACATACTATCATGCTGACACATTATTTAAGATGGCCCATCACAAACATTATTTTCTTCGATGAGACCAGTCGTAAATAGTTCAATGATTATTAATCAAGGTGGCGGTAAAAGATAGTATTTGCGATGGAACCCATCACAAATACTATCATGGAGGAAAACTATTTGCGACAGGTCATCACAAAAAATATCCTACTGACATATCATTTGTGACGGAGATATTCCCTCATTGCAAATAAAAAAACCCCGGGTTGAGTATTTAGGACGGGGGTTTAGTCCTTGTCGCAAATACTCTTCCAGAGATAACGCATTCATCACATGCCAACGGTATTTGGGACTGATCATTGGAAATACCTCTTTTTATGGACAATTTGTGATGATTCAAAATTCCCATCGCAAATGGTATTTTTCGATGAACTATTTGCAACTAGCCCTATGCCCGTCACAATTGATCCTTCGCAAATAGTTGAAATTTTTATAGTGTTATAGTAGTCTATTTAAACATTAGTTTTCGATATTTTGGTGATTTATTTTGAGTATTATGTCAAATTAATATTTTTTTTACATTGATATGTATATATCCCTAATATTTGGAATAAAATTAAACTTCTATCTAAGAAAATATTAGTAGCACAAATAAACAAAGAAACATTGACTCTATGTTTGAAATATATATTTTCTAAACATTCAATACTGATTTTTATTTTTTAAATATTATATAATATTCATGTAATTAAAAAATTAATGTTACATAAAATATATATGACCAGATATTTCTTTAATAATTTACTTTTATGTGTCTTTAATCACATGTCTGGTATACAAGTTTCATTCCTATAAAAATAAGGTTATAACCATTTCTGAGAACAAGGGTTATTTGAGTTTGATATTAATAGTGGGTTGTGTTTGTTGTCAATCCATTTTTGAGTTGATGAAGGAGTTTGAATATTATAAGAAATTCATTAATGTAAATGGAAGAGTTTCCTGATGTTTTCTAAAACTTTTGTGTAAATTTTGAAAGAATTCCAAACTTGATCCCAGAGCAAAGGAATCATTTCACACTAATGGACTTGGGAATTATTCACTCATCACCATGACCTAGTGTGGAATCACGCTAATCTGGTCACACTAGTTATTCTGCTCTAGTCAAGGTTTCATACAAAGGTGGGATCAATATTATTAGAGTGAAATGATAAGAGGTTTCTTGCTAACTGAGTGCAATACAAGTGGAGTTAGGTAAATGATGTGTTGTAATTATGAGAAAAAAGGTTGTGTTAAAGTTGTTGTACTTGACTATAAAAACTAGTTAACCACTATCAGTTAAAAAGGGATATTGGGAGGAAAAATATTATGTGGGAAGAATAGCATACATGGGTCGGAGTGAAAAGGTCATAGAAAAGATCTTGACCAAATAAGTTTTCCTGATAAGAATTTAATGAAGGTGGTATGAAAAACCTACTTGGGTGAGAACACCTAAGAAAAGGGATTTGTGTAAACAATACCTATGTGAAGGTCCTGGTCAAAGATAGTATTGTTATGGCTGTTGTGCAATCATACTTGGGTAAATATAACTTTATAGAATTGACCTTAGAAAAAAATAGGGCAAAGTCACCTGTGAAAACCCAGGAATGTAGGTGAATATGTTTACCTAGGTGAAGGTTGGACCTGGGTGGAAATTGGAGGTATACCATGGAACATCAAACTCGGACTTTAATGATGCAATCATCAATCATCATTCAAACAAATTTAGATGTGACCTTCAAATTTATAAACTAAGGGAGACTACTATCTGAATCATTAAGAATTTAGGAGTCAATAAAAGTGATATATTGGTGGAAGTGCATTAATCCCTGAATCACATATTAAAGATAGTTCATCTAACATTGAATATACATGGTTGAAAAATTATAATCCACCAATACTAGTAAATTATATTGTATTATTCTATTAAAAAGACATCATTAATGTATGCCCCTTATACTATCCATTATAGGATAACCATGTAAGAATTTTGTGTTTTATAATTTTTCTTTCTTCTTTGGTGGTTGTGGTGAATGTGTAATTGAATCAGACAGGTTTAATGTGTTCCTATCAATATGGAACCAAAATCCATCAAAAATAAGGAAAATTCAACACCCTGATTCATCGTTACCCTATTAGGGTGTCTCGAGTTGCAACACAATTTTTTTCTAAAAAAAATCAGGTGTTTTTATAATTTTGTATATTTATAAGGAAGATTCTCTAAATTATAGTGGAAAACATTGAAATGTATATAATCATGTTTTTTCTTTACAATAAGATATTTTTTTAGGTATGAATTTCATGTTTAGTACCAAAAACTTTTATAGTAACCTTTTTTAATAATATCTTTTATATCTGATGACTACTAGAAAATAATTTCAATATTGAATAAAAAGTTTTTACATCAAGTAAAAAATATCGAAATTAAAAAAGGGTGTTCTAAATAGCTTTAAAAACTATTTTATAAAATAAATTATTAACATAATAAATAAAAACATTAAAATAAAAATATTAAAATTATAAAATTTAATAGGTATATGTTTGAAATAATTAAAAATAATAATTCATATAAAAAATAATAATATAAAAATTTGAATATAAAAAATGTAAGAGGAGGAAAATGATTTCATGAACACTATTTTGAATGGTATTTTTATCCATCAACATAATTTTTCAATTCAGGAATTTATAAATAGCTCAATGGATATATTATCATTTGTTCCTTTTAATTCCATTATATTATAGTGATATTGTTCAAATCAGATTAAGGAAATTATTTTAGGCATTTAGGGAATTTGATAATAAAATTTTACAATACCATGGTAATCCATGAGTTTAATTTTCAAATTAGGAATTGTAATCAAAAAAAGATAGATTGGTCATTTAATTTTAAGAGAACACAATGTATTAAGAAATCAATTGGTCATCAATTCATCTGATACCTAGATTAAAATTTTAATTGTCAAATAATGATTGCCTAAAAAATTATGGGGATCAGTTTTTAATGAGATTGTATAGGGTGGGATGAGAGAATGAAATTAATAGAGAGGTGGAATTAGCTTTTTAAGATCAATTAATTGTTTTATAAAAAACATTATAAAATTTTATAGAAAAATTTATCCACATTATAGTGATTTTTTTCTTATCATATCACTCGCCTTTTTCTATAAATTATTGACTAGTTAGATGTTATTGTTCTTAGGTATGATTTTTACAATTAATTTTGTATGTTTTAAAATCAATCAGCATTATTTTTTTTATCTAAAACTATAATTAAAAGTCTAAATATTTAATTTATTAACATTTTTCATTTAACATATCTAACAAAATGATTTTTTTGAGGCCAAATACTATTCTATTAATTTTTTTTTGTTAAAATATATTAACACACTACTAATATTAGGGGAAAATAATAATTTTTATGCTTTAAAATAGAATAAAAATCAGTTCATTTAATTTCTTCCTAAAAATCAAATTCATTCTTTATAAGATAAAAAATTATAAAATTTATTAATAGATCAACTCTTTAATATTATTTATCACATATTTTACCATGAAAATTTATTAAATCACATGCATAATTATAAAAAAACGTTTTTTTTCAAAACTATTCTTATTCAAAACAAACAATAATTCCATAAAATTTATTTTAAAATTTTAAAAACAAATATATTATTAAAAAATATAACATTTAATTTCGTAAAATTTTTATGTTTGAACATAATAAATCATATGATTTAAAATCAAAATAACATATTATACCACATATAATAATATGTCACAACTAATGTTTTTGAAAATACAAAATTAAAAAAATTATATATTTATTATTTCAAAAAATTGTAAAATATACTCTGACATAATAAAAAGATAATATGTGTTTTTTATTTTTTTGGAAAAAATATTATTAAAAAAAATGAAAACATATCTTGTGTTCTATTTGTAAAAGTAATAAAAACATTAAAATAATAGTGGATCACATAATTTATCTTATATTATAGAAAGTATTCTCAATATTTTCTTAGACAAACATTTTTTAATATATGGAGGAACACATATTATGTTATCAAAATTGTGTTTTGAAGATTTTATTTTAATAGAACATGCTATGATACAAAACATTTAATAAAAAATAAAATAACATGTGTTATATCAATATAAATTATATATATAACACTTATTCAGAATTATATAATAGAACATATATATTGTCAGTATGTGTTATTAACATGATTTATTTTTAAAATGAAACATGGTATACTTTTAAAACAGACATCAAATTATGAGCTTAACACCACTTGAAAATACACATTGGAAAAATAAGAATTGAAACATTTAATCAAAATGAACATGTAAATAATGAAATAGATAATAAGTAAATTAAATATGAATTCAATTATCAAATTTCAAAATCACATCATACCATATTTATAAATATACATAATCTAATATTAAAGGTCTATATTAATCATTGGCCTTTGAGAAATATCCAATGACTAGGATTATTCATGTAAAATCCACAACCCTTAATGTTATGGTGAAGAATGTATACTGACTAAATACATTCTTAAATTCCCTAATAAATCAAAATCATCTCAACATGATTTGAGGAAGACATAGAAATGGTTTTTTCATAAAAAACCTGAAATTATACCATAAATAATTAAAAATACACTTTGATATTGATCATTAAATGAATTAAAAAAATAATTAGTATCTTCATAGTTTCCCAATTATTGGTTTTTTATTTTTAGAATAAAATAATCATCAATCAAAAAATCTTCACATGTATCACGATATATGTTTAATATCATTTAATTACCTCAAAGTGGGAGAAAAAATATATATACACAATAAATTCATAGAAAATGATATATATATATATATAGTTTGTTAGGACTATCATTGATTCTATAACTTTGAGATGTGATACTTTAGGACCAAAAGGTTTTTCATTATCCTTTTATGGCCAAAATATAATTTCTTCGATCAATATATCATGAAAATAATTATGTACTTAATGGATGTGGGTTTTCCATATAAAAAATTTATAAGACATTAATAGTATATCTTAATTAATGAAAAAGATATCTTTTATATGTCTAATCTATAATACAAGTCAAAATGTTTTATTTCAGAATTATTACATTTAATTTTATTTCTTTAATTATTCCACTACCTTGAAGATATTATTAAGAATTCCCATAATATTAAATGATCAATACAATTACAATGATGAAAATTCATATTAATTCATCTTTGTGAAAACCTAAAAATAAATGGGATCATTTCTATAAACCTATTTCATGAAATAATTACTCAAATTATTATACCACATATTCCCTAGTTTCTTTAATCCATATAATGATTTATTAAATTTAGTGTAATTAAGATCTTGATATCCTAAAAAATCTATTCTAATTTTGAATCTTATAGGTAATTTTATATAAAAAACATTATAAGTTTTATAATATAGTTATGTGGCCAAAATATCATTTAGTCATAATTCAAATTGTTTATGTATAACCAATGTTATGAGATATCAAAACTTCATGACTTATGTTATTGGAGAATTGTTATATATAACCCGTCATTGGTCTTTGGGAAAAAAATTGAGTAAAACATTATTTTGTATGCCTCTAAACATCTTTCTTCCAATTTTTATTTCACACACAAACACATTTATAACAATGTTTAATCCCTTTCAGGGCTTTCAAAATTAACCAAAAAAATATATGTTTAACAAGTAAGTTTAATTAGGATTGAGTCTCAACATTACATTTTAATCAATATGGAATATTGAAACATTTTTCCAACGATCTAACTTCATAGTAATCATCAAGGATATAAACTGATACACAATGTCAACATTTTATATTAAAAAATGGGTTTTACTTAATTCCAATATCTCTTGGTGTTAGTAAATTTATAAATTTATCTTATGATTATAGTCTTTTACTTAAATTATATTGTTTTCTTCAGTAATGTAATTATTGGATCATCCTACATATTAGTACTCATTTAATTTACTCAAGTTACTTGTTTTATTTTTTTATAATTAATAAAAACATAATTAGGAAATAAATAATATAAGAAATGAAGCAAATTAACAATATTTTATTCACACTTTATAGAAAATTATAGAAAAAGTTCATGAAACCATGCATTATATACCATATATTATTACATAACGAGGATAATTAAACCCCTTAAATTATAATATAATAAAATAGGTCTATAAATATAAAATAATGATATTTTTATAATTGGTAAATTTATTAGATCATATTAACCCTTGAGAAATTATATTAGTCGATAAAAACATACAAAAAAACACCATTAAAAGGAAAAAATATTCTAAAATATAAACATAAAATAATACAAATGGGAAGTGAGATTTGTTAAGTTAGAATGGAATGAATTTATAATATTTAATGGGGGTAACATAGTCATTATATGGATATCATTAAAGGGTATATAGATGTTGGTTTCAATACCAGTAAACATCTTACCTATTCAGAGGTATATAGCTGATATAAATAATGTGTATTTAGATGTTTGAAATATTTATTATAATTAATTTAATGGAAATATAATAAATGATTTTGGAATAGAATTAAAATATTCTAACTCAATTGGTAAAATACCATTGTTTCAAAAGAAAATGTTTTTATGAAATATGTATTTTTGTTTAATTTATTACATTAAAAGAATGATATCACTAAATTTTATTGATAAAATTTAGTGAATTATTAGTAAAATAAATTAATAATATCCAAGAAATAATTAAGAAACTATAAGTAATAACAATTTAATTATTAATGGATAAAAAAAAATATTTTATTTAAAAAAATTATTTTTATTATATATTACATGTTTTTATTTAAAAGTTAAATTTATCATATTAGAATACGAATTTTATTTATATTTGTTTTTTATATATATAAAAAATTAATAAACATTAATTCACTAGTTGTTAATTGCATATTTATAAAAATAAAATCATTTAATGTTAAAACTGTTTATTTTTTAAATAATTATTTTCCAATATGTTATGTATTTTATTTTAATAAATAAAAATGGTCGGTGTTAAATAATTATTTAAATAAATTATACTATTTTTTATATAAATAATAAATATAAAATTATTCTAATTACTCTTATTTATTTATGACTAAGATTAAATTCATTGTTTTTCTAAAAAATATTTTTCTAGAAATTTTTTATTATGTGTTATATGTTATTATATTAAAATTAATGTTCAATACTTCATGAAATTTAATCACATAAAATTGATTTCAATTTTTGAATTAGAATTTCTAAATTAGTTAATAAGTTCAATTTCATTATTGGGCATAAAAATAAATTACTATAGTAAAGAGTTACCACATTGTGGGATAAAATGAGGTAAAAAAGGTTAACTTAAGGGGTAATGTTCTAAAATATCAAAAAATTATCTAAATGTGTGCATGAGATCATTATCAATCTACCCTAATCCTATATATTTTATTTTTCTACTTTGGATACACTACAAGAAAATGAACTTATACACACAATTTTGGAAAAAACCCGCGGTATAGGTCACCACTATACCCATGGTTTTCTAAAAACTATGGGTATAGGGAATATACGGGAACCTATGCCCACGATTTTGGAAAAATGTGGGTATATATCATAAATTATTACCTATACCCACTGGTTTTTCAAAACGGTGGGTGTAGGGTTTTTTTTAAGACATATACCCATGGTTTTTCAAAAACCATGGGTATAGAGTGTTGTTAAAAACCTATACACATGGTTATCCAAAAACCATGGGTATAGCTCAGGCATATACCCATGGTTTTAGAGTATTATGGGTATATATTTCTGGTGCTAAGGAGAAAAAAAAATTCTCTGGGAAAAAAAATCTACAGGAACACCAATTGGCACTATTTACCACTTTTAGCCAAGATTTATACAAATATTTATAAGTGAATATATATTTATATTCCTATAATATGATTTGGTGTAGTGGTTTGGCATGTTAATTGGATACAGGTGGTCCAAGGATCGAAACTCACAACAGATTTTTTTTTAGATCCTATAGTTATTGTTTCAAAACCGTGGGTATATGGTTAATTACATGGTGGAATGCACCTATTTCCATGGTTCATAACTATGGTTATAGAATTTTTCAAACCATGGGTATATCTTAGAGCTATACCGACACATTAATAAGCCAAGTTTTTGAAAATCATGTGTATATCCAATACCCACAGTTTTAGACCCATGGTTTTAAACCATGGGTATATGTGGATTTTCTAGTAGTGATATATGTTTCATGAGAAAATACATTACTTATTCATTAAGGAATGAGTATATGTGAAAATTCCACTCAATATTGGTTGTCAAAGGACCCCTCCACAACCCACCTCAAACCATAACATTCCATAGGTTTAATCATGAATAACGTACCAAATTACATCACTAACAAGACTCGTTCACTTTTGGGAACCTTTATTCATAAGAAGTATTCACAAATCTATCATTTTCAAGAGGATCTCTAAGGGAATATTGAATTCATTAACATAAATTTTATCCACTATTTAATCATCATTATTTATATTCTTCATACAACTCTTATTAAATATTATTTAACACTTTATAAACATATTTTTAAAATCATTAATCTACTATAAAATTGATGTTATTACTATAACATAAAATGTTCTTACTTATTCGGTCATTATAACACGTTTTTATTTCTGTCGGTTTTACCACGTATATGAAAAATATTATAACCTTTACATCATGAATGAAAAATAAAACATACATACTAATAATATATTGTAGTAATAGTAAATTTAATATGTTTTAAAAAAATTATAATGGTAATATTACAAAGTATATTCTCCAATAAATTCTATTCTTTTGTTAGTTAAATAATCACTAAAATGAAATTTTAAAGAATTCCATGGGAAACATCACAACAAGTTCCATGAAATAACCATAGGACACTAAATATATCAAAAACAATAACAAATATTCTTAAATATTCTATTGGTTAAGAAACCATGATCAAGGAGCAAGGACCAGAACTACCAAAGTTAAGCATGAAAGGAAAAACAGAATAAATAACAACCAAATATTAATTTTTACATCAGAAAATTAATATATCGATAATAAGGAATTATTAATTAATGGTATCAAGTAAATAAATATTAATAATTTTATTACACTTAATAATAAAATAATTCAATTTATTATACTTGGATTTAGAGCGCATCTGTCCAAGAAGAAGTCTAACGTATGTGATTTTTATCTCAGTTTCCCCTTTTAACATGTTTCATATTATGTACCTATTTTCATTTATACATTTTCATAATTCCTTTTTAATAAAATTTTTCATTATTAAATTTTTATTCATGGTATTTAATGTTCCATTTAATGTTCTATCTATCAAGGTATTTTGATTCAAAAGTTACCATTGTAGTAATGGTTTCTTTCCAATCTCACTTTGATACCGAGATAAATAATGAATAAATTTATATTGAAAATATTTATATTCTTTCTATCAAAAAACAAATATTTTTTATCATACCCTAATTTTTTCTAGGTTTTACATGTATTCTTACCATTTTACCTCCCTTCGATTCACAATTAAACTGAAATGATTCTTGAAAGTGCAGTCGAATTTATCTCTTCCTTTCAGTCATGAATCTTTCTCATCCATTTATATATTTTTTATATGAATTTATGTATTTTGTTATCCCTAATAATATGATTTCTTAGGGTTGTATTATATTTACTTTTACTTTCTTTAAAAATGTTTTAATGTAATATTTTTTATCATTTTTTAAATGATTACTTTCTGCAACTTTTTTCATCGATTTTCTTAACAAAATTTTTTCCATGTTTTCATGGATTTAAAAAGTAATTTTATTTTTTTATATTTATTTTTCGAAAACTGTTGTTTTATAAATTATTTTATTTTTAAAATAATATTTTTTTTAAAAAGTGTATTTATTTTTATTTTTTAATTTAATTTTTTATGTTTTATAAAGTGTTTTTCATCTATGTTAATTACCTTAAACATTTATTATTCTTCACTGGGGATATAATATAATGATATAATCCACTTTATATCTCTATTTTAATTATGATCATGAATTTTTGATGTTTTCATGAAATATATTTATTTTATGTGGGTTAATTATGCTAATATGGAATTATGGATGTTTTCCTGTTCATATGGCACACATATATATGGTTTATCATTATCTGATGGGTGGGATAAAAATTATATTTCCATACAATGAATTTGGTAAATCCTTATATCTCAAGTGGTGAAAATAATTGGGGAGTAAACCCAGTCCACTATATAATGGGTAGGACCAGAGTTACATATCCCTCTAATGCATTGGTTAAAACATTATATCTCATTAGATGATAAGTAATGGGGAGTAAAAATATTCCATTATCTGATGGGTGGTAAAATAATTATATATCTATATAATGAATTAGGTAAATATTTATATCTCGTGAGATTATTGGGAATGGTGATTAAACCTAAACCCCTAAGGTAGCTTATCCACTATGTTTATGGTAATGAGAAGGAAACCCAAACCCCTATGGGAATCTATCCATTATGAGTATGGGAATTGGGAGTAAACCCAAACCCTTATGGTACTTTTCCCGCTATTTTTATGTAATAGAGGGTGAACTCAATCAAATCTAGTATTTTTTATACTATGTGTTGATGCTCTTAGAAGTGATCCTTGATATAAGAAATGGGTTTTTATTCTTATTAATATTCCACATTCTTATTCTGTAACTATAGGTTATGAAACATCCATATGTATGTCTTCATGGCTTGTGATTATTGACTAGTCTTTCAACATTCCTATTACTCATGTTTTATGTTATTCTAAAAGACATATTTCGTAACTAGTGACTTTTTATCTATATTTTATTAGGTGTGATTTTATTATTCTAGGCACCTAGATTATATTCTCATACCCACATATTTATCTAATTATCCCTTGTGATCTTAAATTATTATCTCTTATGTTTACCCTTAATAATCATCACATCTCACCCTTTTTCTTATGTTTTTATTCCCCATGAAATTAATAGAAGTATTATGTGTTATAAATTTTGAATGATTTCATGTATGATGAATTATGTGAGAATTATTGAATACTTATTGTTAAATAAGAAGATCATGTAACTCATAACCAATGACACTAAAACTATACGTTTTAGTGTGTTAATTATTAATATATATAATTAATAATCTTGTAAAATGATGAAATATGTATGTATTTTAAGGTTGGGTTATCTCATATGGTGCCATATTAAGGTTTACTTATTTATGGGGATTCGGATATGAATTATAAGAGGATAAAACAAAAAAAAAACATATGTAAAACAAAATATCGTGTAGGATGAACCTCAAATGTCATAGTTTGAAATGAATGTGTCATAATTTAACACACTATATTGTAAAAACATATTTTTACGGTGTTTTTTTCTTAATTTAAACATCATTTTTAATCGATGTTTACCCAGGGAATGTTAAAAATAATAATTTCCATGTTGACATCAAAACTACCACTAAAAGGAAATTTAAAAGATGTTTTAATATTAGTTTTTAATAAAAACCCTCATTAAATGTTTTATTCAGAAAATTCTATGTTGGTTTTTTCAAAAAAAAATGATGTGGAATAACGTTTCGATGTTGGTTTTTGGAACAAATTGATGTCAGAATTCTTTTTATTTTGATTCTTGAAAATACATTCAATACATTTTTTTGTAAAAACTGATATAGAATTCATTTATTTAGAAAATGGGTTATATTTTCAACATTGTTTTTTATTAAAAACCTAACATCCAAAATAACATTCCATGTCAGTATTTAACAAAAATTGATGTCAAAACATCTTATATTCGGATTCACCATATTTTTCGAAAAACTGCAGTAGGAAACATGAATCTTTTATAATAAAATATATATAATTAAATTTTCAAAAAAAAAGATGAAACCCTTTAAAAAAAGAAAATATAAAGCAACAAAAAACAAAAAACAACCCTATAAAAATAGTATATACCAACTTAAATAGTTACTGGTGAACACAGTAGGAACAAAAATCATCACATTTTGAAGGGGTTTCATTCTTGTGGAACTTTCTGGATATTCATACCAAGAATTTGTTGATCGATATGATTATGATCTTCAATAACTAATAGGATTCACCATCCCTCGTATCATTATTGGATAGAAATTATCTCAATTTATTCATTCTCAGTGATACTAAAAAACATTGGGTTTGTTGGAACCACCACCCCTTGGGTCACAAACCTAACACTGATGGATCACATAGCAAGGAAGCCATGTGGGGAGGAGGTGCGGTTCGTGACAAAAGGGGTTATGTTATATTAGCTTTTACAACACACATTGTCCATGGACACTCCCTTCAGGCTAAATATTTGGTGATGCTAATAGGACCCCACCTTTTTATTAAAATAAGATTTACCCTAGAAGAGATGGAAACAGACTCCTCAATTCTCTATGATTAATTTCATGATACATGTAGCACTCATCAGTCTATCGCTTGTATCATTAGAAGGTGCAGAGGTTATATCAGAAATCACATGAATGTCATATATACTTGGTGAGAGGGTAACAAGGTCCTGGATTATCTTACCTCCATGGAAGTCAAGGGGGAATACATAATTATCTTTCCATGTATTAAATCCTTTCCTGCGTAGGGGAAAACCTCATTATAGGGGATGTACTCCAGCTCCACTATTTTATACCTCCCTAACTCTTTGTCCCTGATGGTAATTTCTTATTTGTTTCTTCATTTTATTCTACAACAAATAAAATGATAATGGTGATGATTAAAAAATACATACCTGAAATATCTGAAAACCTTTAAAAAAGAGAGTATAATTGTAACGACCTGAATCTGGAGCCACATAACTGGCACCCCATACCCAGTTCGCCACATAACCTCAAGGGCGTTTCCCCAAATGCCAGAGGCTGCTGACTAGCAGTGAGGACCTTGATGAGTCAGTGGGGAAACTATGCCCTCATTTGGTAAGGTATGCAGCGGAAGAGTAAAGATAATCAATAGCGGAAGTAGTAGATAGCATGCAACAACTGAAATAAAAGTATAAGCAATGTATGATATAATAATGATGTGGAATGGTACATGTATCTATAGAAAGCGGTAAACAAAACAACGTGCTGAAATACACCTGGAACCAAAGTACTAAAAGAAAACAGCTACTCCAGCAACAGTGTGGGACCAAGCCCAGTCCCATGCTCTCCAGCTCCAACCCGCAATCAAGTACCTGAGGTAGAAGGTCCAAAATCCCTACCTACACCTGCAACCATATAATCTATTTGGGATAAAAATAAGGACCCAAATAGGGTGTGAGACTAATCCCTGTAGGAAACCACCACAACATTTGTGCCCTACTTTCAGTGAGTAATATAGAAAAAGTAAAGGAAAATAAGTACAGCAATGGACTAGGAGTGTACCAGTAAATAATCTTTCCAATTACCATTCACATTCATTTTATTAAACAACCAGAAAAGAACTAGAAAAGCATTCTATTCCAAGGTAAGCAAGTAACATAGCCAGTATCTCAAAAGACTACCTAAACACAAGCAGTACAAAACCCAAGCTTGTTCTTTGGCTTGGTGGACTCATCACAACCAACCATCAAAATTCACACTGACTCTCTAGGTGGCTCAAACTAGAAGACCCCTATAGTCCTGTAATCAAACAAGGCACAGACACTCTGGGAAGCTCTTACGTCAATTCCCCTATGGTCTTGTAATGATAGCTACAGACTCTCTGAGGAAGAACTTATGTTTAATTACTCTTGTGGTATCGATGCATGGGTAAACTAAGAACACTCTTGGGAAGCACAAATTCCTATTCACATAGTTTCTACGTATGAAACTAAAACCAACAGACCCTCTAGGGAAGCACTTAATCATCTATTCCCTCTTTGATCTCCCGCACCAGGTTCCCACAGCCCTGAGCAGTCTAGTCGTGCATAATCAACTATCAGTAGCCCTATGAAAGTTAAATAACTACTTGGATAAAATCTACCATGCATAAAAAGCATCTAAACAGCAGGCAACACATGCAATTAGTGATAACAAGTAAACTAGCAATCGCAACAGGGTTTTCCTTACAGGCAAACCGTGCCAAGTGGCGATAAACAGCCAAACAGGGGAGGAAACACCCATGGGGTGATCCTCAAACATACAATCAAGCATATATTAGTAGAAATTAAACATAATCTAACAAGAAATCAAGGGAAAACACACAATAGGATCATAATCCTAAACTCGGGATACCAAATACATGGGTATCTGACACTTTTGCAACCAAAACTCAAAGAAATTCAACGTAGGGCAACAAACCACCTACCTCGATCCTTGAAGATCAATATACTTGAACCTCGGCCTATGAATTGTCCTAAAATGGAGTATATCTACAAAAAATTATAAAACCTTAAACCTCATAAAACTCACACGAGAGAAAGAAACAGGAAACAAGGCCAAATAAGAACCAAGAACTCACCGCTACGATTCTTCTGCAATCGACGGAGTTCGATTTAGACAACCAGTGATAGATCGGTGGCTTGGTAAAGAATCGGCCTCCTTAGATGCTCTGGATGGAATTAGACAGAGAAGAAGACAAAAACAGGGTTAAGTTGTGACCCCGATCTGATTAATGAAATAAGAAAAAGTACACGGTGTTTACTTTTAAATTACACGGCATGTAGTGGGTTTTTCCGTAATCCTCCAAAATCATCCTCCACGTCACCCCTACACACCGTGTGTGTGGCCCGGACATGGCCAGCACATGGCATCGGGCAGGAAAATAGTACACGGTGTGTACTCAGAAAGTACACGGCGTGGACTTCAATATTTTCCAGAAACTTCATTTTTCCATAAAAAGCCTATAAAAGAGATCTGTACCTGAAACTGAAGATCCGGGTTCTTACAAACTTCTCCTTTAAAGAAATTCGTCCACAAATTTCCCTAACCAGGTGTAAGAGTAGAATCCTCGAACAACTCTGGACACTCCGATCGAACATCAGTCTCCCTCTCCCAGGTCTCATCCTGTACTCACCTGTGCTGCCATAACACCCGTACTAGAGGAACAAACCGGCCATAGAGAACTTTTGTATTTTAATCGATAATCCTGATAGAATGATCCTTGAAAGAAGAATTTTGTTCCATCTCAACCTCCTTGGGTTGAGGAACATGAGATGGGCTTGAGAAATATCGTCGAAGCTGAGAAACATGAAAGACGTCGTGTATGGACTGGTACCTCTGAGGTAACTGCAACCTGTAAGAAACCAGTTCGACACTCTCCAGAACCTCAAACGGCCCGACGTATCTCGGTGAGAGTTTCCCCTATCTCCTAATCCTCTGATGTCCCATCTTCGGGGTAACCCGCAGGAAAACCTAATCTCCAACCATGAACTCCAAAAGTCATCTTTGCTGATCAGCATAAGACTTCTGCCTAGATTGTGTTGTATTCATCCTCTTTTGAATCAACTCTACCTGCTCTGAGGTATCCTGGTCCCAGAAAAGCTTCCACTCCTACTTCTATCCAGCATAAAGGTGATCGGCATGGCCTACCGTACAAAGCCTTATAAGGTTCCATACGAATAGTCGCCTGAAAACTGTTGTTTTAGGAGAACTCCACCAGAGGAATATGCTTCTCCCAAGTACCGCCAAATTCTAGAATGAAAGATCAAAGTATATTCTCAAGCACCTGGATTGTACGCTCATACTGGCCATCAGTATGGGGATGGTATGCTATACTCAAAAGTACCTGTGTACCCAAAGCCCTCTGTTGCCCCTGCTAGAAGTGCGCAGTAAAATGTGAATCCCTGTCTGAAATAATGGAGTCTGGAACTCCATACAGACATACAATATCTTGGATGTACAACTACCCCAGCACATCAACACTGAAGGTCTCCTTGATCAGCAAGAAGTGTGAAAACTTCATAAGCCTATCCACTACAACCCAAACCAAATCATTTCCTCGAGGTGATCTTGGTAACCCAGTCACGAAGTCCATCGTGACATCATTCCATTTACACTCAGGAATGGGTAACTGCTGCCAAAGCCCTACTGGTCGCTGATGCTCTGCCTTCACCTGCTGGCAGTTGGAACACCGCAAAATAAAACCGACCACATCCTTCTTCATACCTGGACACTAATACTGACGACGTAAGTCTCGGTACATTTTGGTGACACCAGGATGTACCACCCAAGATGAAGCATGGAACTCCCTCATCATCTCTTCAAGTATGTCTGTTGAAACCCATATGCGGCCATTAAAACATAGGACCTTGTCATTTCCCACTATCCACCTCAGAGTAGGGTGTCCATCTGACACACCCTCTCATAGGACTAGGCCTTCTGGGTATGATAGTTGTCTCATTCGAAATCGATCTAAAAGAGTAGAGGTAACAACTACAGAAGAAAGAACAGTCTATCCCTGTCTGTTGTGCACCTCCAAATGCATCTCAGAGAAAAGAACCATAAGCTGCCACTCGTTGCTGGCCTCTTGAACCTCCTACAACTGAGTCCTAATGCTCAGTGCATCACCCACAACATTGTCTTTCCCAGGCATATAAGCAAGATTGAAGTCGAAATACTGTAGGTAATCGACCCACATCTGTTGTCTCAGATTCAATTCACGATGTGTGATGATATAATTGAGGCTTTTGTGGTCAGTATATACCACAAAATGCTCTCCCAATAGATAGTGTCTCCCACAACGCAAAGCATGAACAACAGCAGCCAACTCTAGGTCGTGCGTAGGATAGTTCTTCTCATGGGGCCTCAACTGTCGAGATCCGTAAGCAACAACACGATCCTCCTGCATAAGCACTTCTCCAATCCCGATGCAAGATGCATCACAGAAATCTGTATAACCCTTGCCCAGCTTTGGAAGAACTAGAATCGGTGCTGAAGTCAATCTCCCCTTCAGTTCCTGGAAGTCTGAGTCGCAAGCTTTCAACCAAACATACTACACACCCTTCTTAGTCAAGCCCATCAACAGCGCAGCTAAGCATGAGAATTACTGTATAAACCGCCTGTAGTAACCAGCCAGTCCCAAGAAGCTCTGCCCCTTGAAGACATTATTTGGCCGTTCCCAAGTAACTATGGCTCTCACCTTCTCTGGGTCTATTGATACTCATTTCTTTGAGATGACATGACCCAGGAAGTGAATCTCATTCATCCAGAAGTGGCACTTTGAGAGCTTAGCATACAACTGATGCTCTCTCAGTGTACTCAATATGATCTCAAGATGGGTAGCATGGTCATGTCTAGTGTGAGAGTACACCAAGATATCATTCAATAAGACAACGAAAAAGGAGTCCAGGTAAGGACGAAAAACTCAGTTTATAAACGCCATGAAAACTGCAGGCACGTTCGTGAGACCGAACGACATAACCAGATACTCGGACATACCATACCTGCTTCGGAAAGCTGTGAGAGGTATATAAGATGGTCTGACCCACAACTGATGATATCTAGATCTCAAGTTGATTTTCGAGAACACCCTAGCTCCTCAAAGATGATCAAAAAGATCATCAATCCTCGGCAAAGGATATCATTTCTTGACCGTCAACTGGTTCAGCTTTCGATAATCCACACAAAGTCGTAAGGTACCATCATCCTTCTTCACAAACAACACCAGAGAACCCCAAGGGGAAGTACTAGGTCAGATGAAACCCTTAGCTTGTAACTCCTCCAACTGCTTCTTGAGTTCATTCAACTTAGGAATAGCCATCCTATAAATAGGTATGGATACCAGTGCTACTCCTAGAACAAGCTCAATAGAGAAGTCTACCTCACATTCTGAAGGCAACCCTAAAAAGACTTTTGGAAAGACATCCGGAAAATGGTCAACTACCGGAGGGAAGTCCATTTGAGAGGTCCCCTGATCATCTAGATATAGGCTAGCAACCTGGGTTGTAACACTTCCCAACCTATGATGCTCTGGTCCAGCTCTACTTTCCTGGATATCCCATTCACCCTTGTGAAGAAAAGACCCACCCTCTGGTGATGTGAAACTCACCCTGCGGTGATAACAATCGACAAAGGCCTGGAAAGGAACTATCCAGTCCATTCCGAGAATGAAATCATAACCCTTCATCTCAAGGACATAAAGATCCCACAAGAAGTGACACCCACCAAAATTAATGGGGCACTCCTTGCACTGGTGCACACAAGTAGTTCTATGTCCCAAAGGAGTGTCTAGTGCCGAAGTATCCTTAGAAGTAAAGACAGTACGTCTAAGTCGCTCCACAATGTGCATAGAAATAAAGCTATGAGAATATCCGGTATTGAAAAGTGCAGAAGATAAGATTGAGGCTACTAAGATTGTACCTCGAACTGTGGAAGGTCCTGGATCCTGCTCCTAATAAATCTGCTCTACTGCAAACGTCTGCCCAGTACCTCAGCCCTGTGTAGTAGCATGATATCCTTGAGATGATCCTCCATGAGCCTGACCACCACATCCACAACCTCGACCCTGGGCTGAAGGACCTGAAGGACTCCATCCCCCAGTCTACTGCAGAACTGGTAATACTGCTCATGTACGAGGAGTAGAAATTGATCCTCCTTCACTAGCTGCTGGAAGAAGAACCCTACAAAAACGCTGCAGATGAACCATCTTGCCGCATGTTCGTCACTCCACTGGATCTCTCGGGCACAGAGAATTTTTATGCCCTCTCTTTCCACACTGATAGCACACCACCTGATTGCTAGAAGGAAGATCTCGTCTACCAGAAGTAATACCTCGCTTCCTCGAGTCACCTCGAGTAGACTCTCAGTGGTGTTTCCTACTGTCAGCATGCAATGAGTCAGCCTTGGATGCTGAACCACCCTGGTCACCAGCTCTAGTCTCCCTTAGATTTCTTTCGGTGATCAGAGCCTAGTTGACTATTAGGTTAATACAAGTCAACTGGAAGACATTCACTTGTGATATGATCTCTGGTTTGAGGCCTTCCTCAAACTTCCTTACCAAAAACAGCTTGTCATTTCCCGGAACGGGTGTGAAACACTGTAACTTAGTGAACCGGGAGGAATACTCCATAACGGAAAGAGTACCCTACTGCTGGTTCATGAACTCTCTGGCTCTGTTGGCCCTCAGCGTCACCGAATAGCAGTAGTTGTAGAATGTACGCTGGAACTTGTCCCAAGCCATAGTCTACTGGATCCCTACCTATGAGACTACATCCCACTATCACTTGGCAGAATCTTGCAGCATGTAAGTCGCGAGCTTAACCCTTATGTCTGGGGGTGTCTCTAGATGATCGAAGATGGAAATCATAGTTTCTAGCCCTGACTCTATAGCCTGAGGTCCTCCATCCCCTGTGAAAGTGGGAGGATGCTGCTACTGGAAGACTCGTGCCAGCTCTGCCATAGACAGGGCAGGGTGCTGAGCACCCTAGAAGGTCTTCATGAACCTCATGAAACCCTCTTTGAACTGATCGTCGGCTCCAATGTCTGGAATCACTTTCGGTTCCATGTCCGGAATGATCGATGGAACTACAGTTAGTCCCTGGTCTGCCGTATCAGGCGTACGGTCACTACCTGGTTCCTGGCGTGCAACGGGAGGAAGTCTTGGTTCCATAGCCCTGAAAGGTCAAAAGCGCACTCCAGTTTTAAGATTAACAAGGACAGAAAACACAAGTGTACAAATGGGAACAGGGGAGAGAAATAATTAAGTTTTCAAAATAGGACTACACGGAGTGTATTTAAACTACATGGCGTGTTTGTTAAATCCATTTACATGGGTGTGTACTTCCGCCACCACTAGTCATGTAACATCCCAGACTACACGGCGTGTTGTCCCAAAACACGGCATGTACTTGAACTCCACCCCCTTCCCGAGTCTCTTTACACGACTGACCTACACGGTCCTCCAAATTCTAAACTACACGGTGTGTGCACTAAAGACACGGTGTGTACTAGACAGGTTTCGGCGGTCTGTGTAGTGGTTACACGGCTGGCTACACGGATGACTCCTACATGGAGTGTTCCAAACAAACATGGCATGTATAAGGATAGAGCACACTGACCTATGTTATTTGTGACACGGCCGGGTACCCAGAAGGAAACTACACGGCGTGTTCTTATAACACACGGCGTGTACTAGATAGGCTCCGCGACCCATGTAATAGGTTACACAGCTGGTCACACAGCTAACCCCTTACACGGCGTGTTCCAAACAAACACGGCGTGTATAGGAGAAGATAACACCGACCCATGTTGTCCGTGACACGGTCGGGTACCTAAGAAAAAAACTACACGGCATGTTCTTAAGGTAAACGGCATGTCCCCGAAGACTCTTCGACACCCCGTGTTTTTGTTCACACAGTCAGTAACATGGTTTAAAAACTAAACGGCGTGTTCTTATAAAGTACACACCATGTATTCTGTGTTTTTCCAGGCAGTAACTAAGAAACTGCACCGAATGCCAGAAACACTGAAAAACAAACATCTATGTGACAAATTCCGATCCGTGGGGGCCCATACTCCCCGCGAATCAAAGCTTGGAATCATAACAATTCACATATCAAATAAAACAGCATAACAAAAATGTCCTTCACAACAACTATCACAAAAACATGCATAGTCTATCACGACATCTATCACAACAGCATGTAATTATAATGCACCCTAGATGGCATGGTAAAATGCATAACATGTGATTTCCTACCTAGTGCATGTATGATGCATGAGATGGCACACCCTCAACTCATCGGGTTGCAACAAAATAGAACCACAATCATGTAAACTATAACAACACAAAGCATGTGCATCACCCAACGGTGAATTATAATAAACTGTAACACTTGAAAAAACTGAAAATTGCAATTACGAGGTAAAATAGCTTTTCCCTGTACAAGGGTTAATTACTCCCAGGTACAGTTAAGTACTAACTATCCATTTCTTCCTATCCCTGTCTATTGTTGCAAAATAGTAAGTCAAAAGAAAAAAACAAAAACCTTCCTTTGATACCACTTTGTAACGACCTGAATCCGGAGCCACATAACTGGTTCCCCGTACCCAGTTTGCCACATAACCTCAAGCACGTTTCCCCAAATGCCAGAGGTTGATAACTAGCAGTGAGGGCCTTGTTGAGTCAGTGGGGAAACTATGCCCTTAATTGGTAAGGCATGCAGCGGATGAGTAAAGATAATCAATAGTAGAAACAGTAAATAACATTCCACAAATGAACTAAAAGTAGAAGAAATGTATGATATAATAATGACGTGGAATGGTACATGTATCTATGGAAAGCGGTAATCAAAACAACATGCTAAAATACAACTGGAACCAAAATACAAAAAGTAAACAGCAACTCCAGCAGCATCACGGGCCCAAGCCCAGTCCCATTCTCTCCAGCTCCAACCCACAGTCAAGTACCTGAGGTAGAAGGGCCACAATCCCTACCTACACCTGCAACCATATAATCAATTTGGGCTGAAAAGCCAGACCCAAACAGGGTGTGCGATTAATCCCAGTAGGCAACCACCACAAGATTTGTGCCCTAATGTCAGTGAGTAATATATAAAAAGTAAAGGAAAATAAGTACAGTAATGGACTAGGAGTATACCAGAAAATAATCCTGCCAATTACCATTCACATTAATTTTATTAAACAACCAGGAAAGAACTAGCAAAGCATTCTATTCTAAGGTAAGAAAGTAACACAGCCGGTATCTCAAAAGACTACCTAAACACAAGCAGTACAAAACCCATGCTTGTTCTTTGGCTTGGTGGACTCGTCACAACCAACCATCAAAATTTACACTAACTCTCTGGGTGGCTCAAACTAGAAGACCCCTATAGTCCAGTAATCAGACAAGGCATAGACACTCTGGGAAGCTCTTATGTCAATTCCCCTATGGTCTTGCAACAATAGCTACAGACTCTCTGAGGAAGCACTTACGTATAATTCCTCCTACAGTCTCGATGCGTGGGTAAACTAAGAACACCCTTGGGAATCACAAAGTCTTATTCTCGTAGGTCCTGTGTATGAATCTAAAACCAACAGACCCTCTAGATAAGCACTTAATCATCTATTCCCTCTTTGATCTCCCGCACCAGGTTCCCACAGCCCTGAGCAGTCCAGTCGTGCGTAATCAACTGTCAGCAGCCCTAAGTAAGTTCAACAACTACTTGGCTAAAGTATACCATGCATCAAAAGCATCTAAATAGCAGGCAACACATGCAATCAGTGATAACAAGTAAACTAGAAATCACAACAGGGTTTACCTTACAAGCAAACGGTGCCAAGCGGCGATAAACAACCAAACAAGGGAGGAAACACCCTTGCGGTGATCCTCAAACATACAACCCAGCATATATTAGTAGCAATAAAACATAAGCTAATAAGAAATCTAG
Organism: Viscum album; assembly: GCA_963277665.1. Taxonomy (NCBI): domain Eukaryota; kingdom Viridiplantae; phylum Streptophyta; class Magnoliopsida; order Santalales; family Viscaceae; genus Viscum; species Viscum album. Next base: position 1,435,226,612 of record OY728140.1, read on the forward strand.
GGAAAACACACAATAGGATCATAATCCTAAACTCGGGATACCCGATACATGGGTATCCGACACTTTTTCAACCAAAACTCAAGGAACATCAACATAGGGCAACAAACTACCTACCTCAATCCTCGTAGATCTATATACTTGATCCTCGACCCGTGAATTGTCCTAGAATGGAGTAGATCTGCAAAAACATCTAAAATTTTCAACCTCAGATAACTCACATGAGAGAAAGAAACCGGAAACGAGGCCAAAGAAGAACCAAGAACTCACCGCTGCGATTCTTCTGCAACTGACAGAGTTCGATTCGGACAACGGGTGAAGTATCGGTGGCTCAGAGAAGAATCGGCCTCCTCGGACACTCTGGATGGAATTAGGCAGAGAAGAAGATGAAAACAGGGTTAAGTCGCGACCCTGGTCCGATTAATGAAATAAAAAAAGTACATGGCGTGTACTTTTAAAGTACACAGTGTGTAGTGGGTTTTTCCGTACTCCGCCAAAATCGGCCTCTACATCACCCCTACACACCGTGTGTGTGGCTCGGACACGGCCATCACACGGCTTCGGTCAGGGAAAGATTACACAGCGTGTACTCAAAAACTACATGGTGTGTACTTCAAAATTTTCCCAAACTTCATTTTTCCTTAAAAATCCTACAAAAGAAATATGTATCTGAAACTGAAGATTCGGGTTCTTACAATAATAAATTAATGTAGAGAACAATTGTGTAAATATTCATTTTCTTAATTTAATTAAAAGTGGCATACCTAATAATTTAAAATTTCATCAAACCTAACAATTTTTTTGATGACAAAATTAAAATATTGGTAAGTTATTCATTCGTATACAACATTATATCATTGAAAATATATAATAAAAATGGAAGTTATAAGATTAAACAAAAAGTATATTTTTATGTAAAACATGAATCAAAAGTTACATTTTTGGAAAAATAGGCCCAAAAAATCCAAGTAAGTGTAAGTAAAATAAGATGTATGTTGAGATTTATCAAAATAATGGACTTAAAAAATTCATTTACTAAAAATGAATCAACATTTCTTACATGGATTTTTTCTTAGAGTTTAGTGATTCATTAATTATGGTGTGCCTTATCTTGGATTCGTTGGTTCTGAAATATTGTTTAATGGTTCATAGGGGATGTTTGGATTTCCCTGAATTATTCCTTAGAGATCATTCGGTTAATACAACTTTCGAATGAATAAAGTCGGGGGTCTCAAATCATTAAGTGAATTCACAAGCTACACCTGGAACTTGCCTTCCAGTTGTTTTCCAAAATTAATGACAAAAATAACACTTTAGTTTCATAATTATTAATGGATTGTATTTAAATATATTTTTATATAACTAGTAAAAATATTTCATGTAGTTTTTACATAAATAATTTAATATTTTTAATTTATGATTCCCTTCTTTAAGAATATATTGTTTATGGTTCTATAAAAATGACATTAAACAATATTTTCAATTCAAATTGATTATTAGTTTAAAGTAATAAATGATTTTAATTATTTTTAGCTTGGTTATATTGATAGATTTATACTTTATTATATGTTTAAAATACTATTTAATGTTGGTAGATATATTTTTATCTTAGTTTATTTTTTTAATCTAGTTGTTATGTCCATATTTTTATATAAAGTTGAGTTTGTATGTTACATTAGTTTTTTTCTAGAGTTATATGAATTATTGTATTTTTCATGTTTCCTTGATTTATGGATTTTACTCACTCATGTGTGAGTATGGTTTTGTTTCTCATATACTTTGTTATTTATGATATATCTTTCTAAATTATAGAATTACATAGTGTTAAGATTGTTTTATAAATTCATAACCCTTTATACAATAGAAAACAAACCTATAAATATAAACTGAATATACCATTTTAAATATGAAAAAGATTTTATAAATACTGATTTTTTAACTTTATTTAATATAGACATACCCAATAATTTAAATTATAATAATACTTAATAAATATTTTTCAAAAAAACTAAAAATATTGGTAATTTCTTTATTCGTATAAAACACAAATTCATCAAAAATATATAATAACAATGAATGATATCAGATTAAAAACAGAATATTTTAATATAAAAAATAAAATAATTAATATAACTAACCATATCAAATTTATTCATTGAAACATTTGTGATTATCTTATACAACAATCTTAAAACATAATAACCACATTCCACATTTCTTTTTTGATGATGAAATTATGGTTATAAAACATTAACGTGGAAATAAAAACCAATATATATATAACAAAAAACAAATACTATTTAATATGAAATATATTTCTTGTTAGTTTCATGCATTGGGTTTTATTTGGATCCTGTATCGATAAGTGATATTTTTTTAAAAAATCCATAACCATCATTTTTATATATATCAACTAAAAACATGTATAAATAATAAAAATTTAAAAGAAAAAACTTATAAAAAAGAATAAAACTAATTTTTTTAAAAATTTGATAAATTTTTAATTAATTCCACCTAATAAATATCAAAATAAATATAATTTTAATTCATTTAGGTAGAATATGCCTAGCATCCAATTACCTAAAAAATATAAAAAAATCACTGTTAATGACATTATAATGAATATTAGTTCATAATTATTTTAGTCTTCTTACCCATTAAGGAATGGAAAAAACCAAAACCTAGTCACTTTATCTGCTGATATATCACATATATATGTAAATATAGCATCAATATTCAAATATTTCATAGGCATTGAAATTTATTTTGGATCTATATGACCATGAACACTAGTGTTCTAATTTTGAATGAGAAGTGTGTATAGATTTATAGTTAAATAAGTAATATAATATGTAACTTGATATTATCTTTATTTAAAGAAAGAAAAACTGAAACATAAATTCACTTAAATGGGAAACAAATTCAAACTAGGCACACTAAGCTCATCATAAATAAACAGATCCTAAATATCTTTTTTGAATATTATCCATGAATATTTCCTTTTTCATATATTATATAACATAAAGAACTCATTAATACTATTCAAGGAAGGAGAGAATTGGGATAATCTTTTTATCCTATCTAAAATCTTAGAAGTATTTAAAGATATTGGTTCTTGAACCACTTTTCCCTTTGTACTAATTCTTTTGATTTTAGGTACTCTTATATAAATTAAATTTAATAAAGCATTATAAAAAAATTCAATATGATGTAAATAATATTTGAAAACAATTCATACCTCGTATGTCAGATGATGAAGAAGTTCGGATGATGAAAGTAAAAAAACGACTAATAAAATCTCTAAAACTTGTAACAACCTTGGTAGGTAATGGCTAAAGATTATTTAGATCAATAATTTAATGTACTAATATTATTACTTACACTAAATTAATGAGGTTGGTGATGTAAAAAATTCCACAAAATATGTACACTTATGTATTCTATAATACGTACATGGGGATCTAAAACATAAAAATCAAATTATAAGGTCAATTACAAATAAGGTGGTGGAGGATCTGAGGAGTTGGGTTGGGCGGTTTGGGAAGTCTAGGTAGACTAGGAAGGTTGTTCAGGTTGTGATTGTTACATCAATTGATCAAACATAGCCTACACATATAATTTAATTTGATGACCCATGGACTATTTTAGGTCTTTCAACTCATCTTTTAATGAATATATTATTGGATCTCTTTATTTCTTACATTTATGACCAAAAGCATTCCAAATATCAACTCCCACCTTATATGTACTTACACAAATGGTTTGTTCTGTATTTCCTAAATGAGTAACTAAGATTTCCATCTTTCTATTCGGGATAAAATCCCCCTACATCACTTTCACCTAAAGTTCATCCAAAAATTAAAAATTAAAATTTTATATTGGTTTTTTAATTTAAAAACTACAAACATTCATGGAATATAAAAATTAATTTCTTATAATTTTTTCACCTATTTATTTAGATTTCTCTCTAAGATACTTTTCATTTTCTTCCTTCTCACTCTTTCTAATTTTTCATGGTGAGTGGGGGGATATAGAGGATCAGACTGTACCTCTTCTGAATCCCAACTAGATTTAACTATTAATGCATCAAAATGTTTTTACAATCATTTTCTCATCCAATAAGTGATTCCCTAAATGTGATAATGTATGATGGTATACATTCTATAATTGGATCTCTTGATGATATCTCAAAGATCCATATTACATAAAAATAAACTAATATGTAATCACGTAATGTATTATAAACTTCTCAATATAAAATAATTATAATACCAAAAATACTTCATCATGTCAGTTGGTCAAAAATTTATTCCATGTATCTGCATCTAAATCCCCATACTTGAGGCATGGGTTTTCATTATGTAACTTCCCAAAAACATAATTTTTTGTTAGTTTTTTTGAAACATCTCCATAAACCCACAACTAAATATAGAAAAAATTTATTAATTTATTTTTATTCCTGAAAATTGAATGTCATCTATAATTGAATACATTAGAATATTATTCATAAAAAATATATAATATTCATAAAATGCGATATAAATAAATATATTGACATATTTTACAATTAGGGACTCCCAAAATTCCCTTTCACCATTTTTCCAACAAACTTATAATTATGATAAAAAAATATTGATCCTATAATGGCTCTACATGATGATAGAATTTGTTAACTACGCTTCATTTGGACCAATTGGGATATTATTTCCTTCAAAATTAATATGTATTCATTGGTCTCCATGAGAAAAATGATAGATTTTGTAAATATATATTCATGTGTCCACCAACTTTATAAATTATTTTCTCTATAGAAGTGGGAGAAGACTCTATGTGAGGTGCTTCAGTATTCCTGCAATTATTTTTGTAAATTAAATGTTTTCTTTCATTAAATAATTATATTACTGAATATTTAATAATATTAAATAAATACATATACAACCATAACTATTATAGAAATAAGTATATAAAATATTGTTTGATGCAGGTGTAAGTTAAATATTTATGTCATGATTATTATCAAAAAAATATGAAAGTTAAAATATTAAATATAAACATTAAATCTAAAATGATAGAATCATTTATATATTTAAATATCATAGATACATAAATATTTTTTGGATGGATAAATTTACCCAAAATTATAATGATTTAGTTGAATTTTCTAATCAAAAAAATCTTTAAAAATAACTATTGAATATTAGATTTAACAAAAATACATATAAATAATATATATATACATATATATAATTAAACATCCAATAAAAAAATATTTTTATGCTTGTAAATTTTAAAAAAAGAAACAAAATATAAAGATTTACCTGAATAATTGGGAGAGTAATTCAGTGTTTTGTCATATTCTGTAAGCATTATAGTTTTGTACAGCATAGACTATGTTTGCATTATAGTCATTTTTATCATCTAGAAATAATGTAACAGATTAATAAATCTCACATAAATCCATAACATCATCATCATCCTCCACACCTAAATAATTTTTTTCACTTGAAAAATGATCGACCATTGGTCATTCAATGGATCGATGACATAAAATATTTTCTTTACATGTGTCACCAAGATTTTTTAGCTCAATATTTTTACATCAAAATATTTAAACCCATAATCATCATGATTCACACCACTATTACTATCAACCCAATTATACATAAACACTATTACTTAAAAATTAGTATAATAGATTTCCCATATATTCTCAAGAACTCCAAAATATATTATTGATGTAGAAACTGGGTTTTTATCTTTTTCACTTCAAAAATGAGGCAATTCTGTGATGACCATTACCCACTGTTTTTAATGGTTGTCTATTCATACTGATTTTTTTGGTAAAATTTTTACCTATTAATATCAAAACTAGTCCATGTTATCACATTAAGAGACAATCTTCTTGGAAATCATTTCAATGTTTGTGATGTAGATATATCTATATTGAACATCTCCATAAACCATGAAACAAATTTACATTATGCTCAATAATCAAAAACTTTCAATTTATGTTTAGATATTGTACCTTTAATTCAGAAATATGTGATGATATATATGTTTGGACATCATCTTTTTTGCTCAAAATCTGTAAATATGAATACATCACTTCATCACTTGGAATTAACTTTAACGTTAAGCCTTGAATCCCTCTACCTTCACTATCAAATATAAAATTTTGAGATATTTGGAGACCAATATGATATAATTTAGAAAAATAATTAGTTTAAAACTCTATAACCACTTCTAATATATATTTTTTAATAATATAGGCCTTTGTTTGATGAGGATTTTTAATATAACCCTTCAAAAATTTTATATATCTTTCAAAATGATACATAGAATATAAATAAATAGGACCACATATTCTTATCTCAACAACCAAAGAAATAACTAGATTAACCATCATATCAAAAAAAATGTAGGTGGTAAATACATTTGTCATTGAAAAAGTGTAATAGAAGCATCATTCCCCAACACTTCTAAAATAGTTCAATCTACAACTTTGCTACAAATGTATTTGAAAAAATAACATAAACTGATGACAGTGTTTATGATAGGGGTTGGAAAAATACCGTGTATTATTAATGATATCAGTTGTTACATCAATACATGATAGTCATGAGATTTCATACCTATTCATTTACAATCCCTCAATGACACCAAATTCATCACAATTAAAGCATATCTAATGGGTACTTTAATACCATGTAGACACTAAATGTCAACTTTTAACTCTTTTTTAATATGTCACAAGACGGAGGTAAATATGTTCTATTTAATTTTATAATATAAGATAAATCCACACATATTATCATGGATATCAAGTCCAATATAGTATTCAATCAATATTTTATATTTCCTTTTATTTCTAAAAAAGTGTTAATCAAACTATGACATATGTTTTTCTCAACATAAATCACATCAATGTTATATTTTATATCTAAAAAACATTAATTAGGTAGTTCTAAAAAGATGCAATGTTTCTTCTATATATATTTTTGATGACTGGAACTTCCTTTCTTTCTAAATTTAAAATCAATATTTTTCACCCTATCATAATATTATTCAAATGATAATAGTTGTAAGGGAATATTATATTCCTATAAACCATTAAATTCATTTTTCAATCTATGATAAGGATAATCAATTTTCAAAAATGTTTGATGTCCCATGTACACTATCTTTCCTCTATTCTACAATTGATAATATGAATTCTCTTATTCTCAAATTAGACATGCTTCATGTCGTGTAACACTGTATATAGATAAGTTTTCATATGCAGGAAAGTATTTTAAAGGGAACATTATTATAGAATGTAAATGAAAATATTATTTCTTTTATACATCAAATATTTTAACACCTCTCTCCCATAAAATCTTCAAATAATTAATCAGTGGTAAAATATAAACATCAATATCATTTCCTGGCTGTTTTGGTCCCAAAAAAATGAAACTCATCATAACATATTTTTTATTCATATATAAATACAGTTAATAAATGTAAACTACAAAAAAAATATGCCATGAAGTATTTTGGATACTGAGGATCCGATATAGATTCAATCATTTTATGCAGAGTCCCATTCTAATATTTCTAGCTTCAGTTACAAAATCATGAAATTGTTTATCAAATCTCTTCCACTATGGTGAATCAGCATGGTTACGTATGTTACCTTCAAAGATGCGCTCATATTTATTCCATATTATCCTTTTATTATAATTTTAATTGTCAAAAACATTCTTCTAAAGGGGAATTATTGGAAGGTGAGAAATTTATTTAGCATTACATCTCAATTTGGTACATGATAATGAATTAGAGTTCAAATTTACATTCATATTATATAGTGATGTACCAAATTTAGGAAATTTCGAAAAACATTTATATTTATTCATATAAAACACATAATAATTAGAGAAATAGAGTATCATTTTATAATCCAATCCCATTAGGCATAATATTTTCTATGGGTCATAATTGGAATCTGGAAGCATGATTCCTTCTAGAAGTATCACTTTTAAAAGTTCATGTAATTCATTAAAACTTTTGTCTCTCCACACATTTTTACTTTCAAGTAAAATAATCTCAGTCTTGAAGATAAAATCATAAATTTAGTCTAACTTGAGTATAGTGGTTTCTCAGAATCTCCGAACAATCATTCAAAGAATGCTATTTTTTAGGGTTTTAAGACCTACATAATGAATTAATTCTTCAATACTATCTTTGGCATCATACAAAATATTTTCATAAATATTAGATGTTAAAATTTATATTATTTCACCATGCCTGGTCCAACATGTATAATTGTGGATAAAACCAAAGAAAATTTGATGATCCTTGATTTATCTGTAATTTAACTTTCTCATATTTATACACATCACGCATAGACATAAAATCAAATTTCTCTTTTGAATATTCCATTAAGAAAATAGTAATAAATCATAAACATATTTTTCATATTCATTGATTATTCTTCATAAATTTATCCAATTACAATCCAGTAATTACCTAAGAACATGATATAAAAGCTGAATATATTAAAACATATAAACATTTAAAAATATATATAAATAGATAAATTTTAGACATAAAAAACATATAGTAAAAACAATCAATTATTGATAACTATTTGGCAATAACAAAAAATGATACATAATGATCAAATCATATGATACATAATTTATCTACAAAAATAATAAACCATTACACATAATTTTTCTTAAACAATTTATAAAAAAATTGGTTTTCAATATTTTTTACATAATTAGTATTTAAATATAAAAAATTAGCTCACAAACAATTATACATAACAAAAACATTATCACATCAAAAAAATAAATTATATCTTTGGTGCTTGTGGGTAAAATTATATACAAACACACATACATACATACACCGCACACACATAGGCTAGAAGGGCAGGTCATACCCCCCAATGGATAACTCACCCTACCAATCGCTTTATTACATTGTAAATTTGGCCCGAAGGCTCGGTGGGCATGAATTTTATTACATGACCCAAAGACCCCTAGTACATGGCCCATAGGCCCACCATTTTATGGACAAAATTCCACATTGGTATCATTCCTGCATCACTTCATGTCCATGTCTTCCTCGCAGCTTTTCCCCTTGATGGCATGAAGTCCCAATAGCCCAAATGCCATATTATTGTGGACCAGAAGCATATTTGGGATGAATAGTACTAATGCTACAATAAATTACCATAGTACCTTCTAGAGTACATGTCCTACTACAATGATATAGTTCCACTACAGTAGCAGTTATAGTATTACTATGGTAATTGTAGAAATTCCCTATCACTCAGAATTGAACCCAGGTCTAATGCAGGATTATAGAGATCCTTTACCACTCGAGAAAACCCCCAACTGCAAAACAATTATACATTAAAAACAATTATCATAACAAAAAATTATCATAACAAATAATTATACATATTTTTTCTTAAAAAAAATTATCAAAATAAACAATTAAACATAAAAAAACTTACAAAATATTATATAAAATAACTTTTTAATTTCAAAAAATTATAATAAATATTACACAAAAAATTATACCAAAATAAATTACAAAAAATTATCATAAAAAATTATATGAAAAATTATATGACTAGATATACAAACAATTATACATATATAACTTACAAAAAATTATAAAAATTGTTATGAAAAACATCTTACAAAAAAAAATTCATGATAAAGATTTATCATAAAAAATATTTAGATATAAAAATATATAATAACTTAAAGAATTTATCATAACAGTCCATTATACAAAACAAAATTTCAAAAATAAAAAAAACATATAAATTGTAGAGCTTGGTAATGAAAAATACCTCTATAATTTTTATAAAAGCAATCAAAGTGTGTGGAGACTGGGTGAACATTGTAACATTGAAGAAAAAAGGGTGAAAAAATGTTACAAAATAACAAATAAAAACCTTAAATCATGATTATAGGTTGGATGTAATAGCTCTATGATCATGAAATAATAATTAAGGATGTAATATTTAAGAGAAATAATGTGAAAAGTGAATGAATTTAAAATGTGAGAGATAATCGAATGAAATCAAGGGTCAAAAAATCTATTGGGTGATATCATTGGCTGATAGAGAGGGTATCGAGTGAAGTAAAATAATGGTTCAGGTTGTTGATATATTTTTTAAAGAAATTTTAACATTAATTTTCTTGATAATCAATGTTACATATTTTTTAATGAATTTTCACGTTAGGTTTCCTAAAATTTGATATTAAAATGTTTTTTAATGTAATTTTTAACATCAAATATCATTAAAATAGATGTTAAAGATTTTTTTAACTACTTTTAACATCAGTTTTTATGAAAACTGATATTAAAAGTATTATCAAGGACCTTTTAACTACAGTTTTTATAAAAAGATCCAACATTAAAATTCTCCCCCATTACTTTCAACATCGATATATAAAAAAACGAAATCAAAATACCAACATCAAAATATCGAAACCAAAGTTTATATTTCTATTAGTGATAGTTTGGGATTGATTTTCCTTATAATATGATTGTTTTCTATAGATATCATTATTTAATACCTATGCTAAATATTTTCGTTTTAGTAAGGGACTTGTGAAAGAATCATGTGATTTGGATGTTGATAGGTATTCTAAATATTGATAACATCTTATTTGAGCCTAATTCGATGAATTCCTTCTTATATTTAAAAGACTATAAGATTATTAATTCATATCCCCAATGAGTAGATTTTGAATTTTTAGTGAAAACTCCAAGTGTTATAATTAATTTATAAAAATTCTATGAAGGAAATCTATTCATATATTAGCACTCAATATAATGTAATAAATGAAAATAAATCTATAATCCCATGAACACTATGAATATGTAACTAAAACTATATAAACTAGAAATAAATAAATTTTTTTAAACCATGTACTTTACATCAAAATTCTACTACAATATCATTAAACCATCGAATGGTTTTATAAAGACCAAAAAGAGCATCTAAAATACATCCCATCCCCCCTAATGTATCTATGGTCCCATTGGATTGCATGAAATTCATGTAGGATCCTCTTTCCCTCAAAGTGTGTTAGGACCTTGAGTTATTCTTATTGGGCTTCAAAGATATTCCTTGAGTTTTTGTATTTATTAATGTGGTATAATGAATGAGAAAATTCTTTTACTTCATTCATTTAATACTTGCATCAATATGTTCCATATCTATTACATCTTATGTAATGGCACATGATGATAGAAGTTTTTGGAGGATGAGTTGAACATTAACTATTAACACATTTTTTATTTTGAGTGGAATACTGTAGCATCATATCAAATAAAAAACACTAAAACATTGTTTAGTCATATAAAGTGACTTTCCATAAAGTTTCCTTCTAATAACTGATCGATCATAATATATGGTAGATATAAATAGTGGAATTTAATCATATTCATTCCATACATATGCTTTATATAATATAAAATAACACACACATAATTCATGCAATCATGATTTTTATGAATGTTGTATACTATAGCCAGTTTTATAATATTATATGATATAACTAATATATATCTGTTGATGCTCCTTTCGTCACAGAATCTAAAGATCGGAAAAGGGGAATATATGAGCTCAAAGCGATTCAACCTTTGAAGAAAATATCAAAAATTGACAAAGGCATGAAGAAAGGATCAAAAGCAACTACACTGCGCAAGTTATATCACTATCGCGCAAGTCCACTTGCACGACGACCTTGGTCGCGCAAGTGACTTGCGCGCCCTAAGTGATAACTGCCCGATAACCGCCCAGGGTCTTCTTCTGCCTATAAATAGACCCTGTGGGCCCCCCCATTCGAGAGGATCTTTTTCCAGAAACTCGGATTGAAGCTCCCGACGCCCAAGTCTCTTCGCAAAGCTTCTGGAACACTACTAAGGTAATTTCTTACCTAGAACGGAAGATCTAAAGGGAGGAAGTAAAGCTTAAGTGTTGAAACTCATCAACACTTGTGCGCCTGAGTGGTCAGCCCATAAGGTAAGTGGTCACACTTGCGCGCTGCTTTATTCCTTCGATAGAACTTGTGCATCCCTTTTCTGGAAGAACCTCAAGAGGATTCTAAAGGCTTTAATAAAGAGTCGCTCAAGTATTTCAATGCTGGTTGAAAATCGCGCAAGTACCCCATGTGTCGCGCAGGTATACCTACGCGACCAATACTTGCGCGCCCACGCAGTACTTGCGCGCCTTCCAAGACTTGTGCGCCCCTTCCTTTTTGGGTGCCTTTTTTGCCCATTTTACCCCTATTAAGCCATTTCACCTTTCCTATTCAAGATTCAGTCTTCAAGATACTCTTCAAAGCCATTTATGGCATGATTTCATTATTTGACTTCCTTATTTGAAAAGAATTCTGTGGAATATCTCTCAAAACATAGTGATTTATACATCTTTATGTCACTAAAGATTGAGAGTTCATTCATTCAACCTCATCCTTTAAGATGAGAGAATCCTTAACCTGGGTCTCCTTTTCAGGAATAATCCCCAGTTATAAGTCCTTTAATCCGGGCATCTTCCTCAGGAGTATGCCCCAAATTCTTAATGTTCCCAAACTTGGGCATCCTCCTCAGGAGTAATCCCCAAACCTTAATTCCTTAACTTGGGAATCCTTCTCAGGAGTAAGCCCCAATCATAATCCTTTAATATGGGCATCCTTCTTAGGAGTAAGCCCCACGTCCTCTAATTTTGGGAATCCTTCTTAGGAGTAAGCCTCAATCTCAAATATGGGCATCCTTCTTAGGATTAATCCCCAAGTCCTCTAATTTTGGGCATCCTTATTAGGAGTAAGCCCCGAGTCCCTTAATTTGGGCATCCTCCTTAGGAGTAAGCCCCAATCTCAAATATGGGCATCCTTCTTAGGAGTAAGCCCCAAGTCCTCTAATTTTGGGCATCCTTCTTAGGAGTAAGCCCCGAGTCCCTTAATTTGGGCATCCTCCTTAGGAGTAAGCCCCAATCTCAAATATGGGAATCCTTTTCAGGAGTAATCCCCAAACCTTAATCTCATAACCTGGGTCTCCTTTTCAGGAATAAGTCCCAGTTATAATCTTGGGCTTCCTTTTCAGGAGTAAGCCCCAAGTCCCCTAACCTGGGCCTCCTTTTCAGGAATAAGTCCCAGTCATAAATTTTGGGATTCCTTTTCAGGAGTAAGCCCCAAGTCCCTTAAATTCTCTTTAACCAGTCCTATTTTTCACTTGATCTGGGATTCCTTCTCAGGAGTAAAACCGAGTTATCAATACTCTCCTAATTTGGGTTTCCTTTTCAAGAATAAGTCCCAAGTTAGAGTATTCAAATCTCCATGAAGCACATATACCTTTATGGACCATGTTCCTGGATTTTCTCCCTAAAAGTAAATCCTAAACCTTCATATATCTGGGCATTCATATATACATAAGCCCAAAACTATTTCTTATGATTTCATATCTCATGGCACAATTGTCTAATTTTTACCAATACCTCTTGTTTCTCACACCGAGCATGACTCACGTGAGCTTAGAGTGTAAAAGTAATTATGACATACTTCTTGAGCCATCAATCATAAACGTCATACTCCCTTACTCGAACTACGTGGGTTTTGATTCCTTTTCCAAAACAAAGGATACGTAGGTAGCCCATTTATGGGTTCGATCCCAACTCTGAAATAATCCATGTCCTCTTGAATGACAATAAACTTCAAGTGCCCCACTGAGTGGCTTTAAAACAAGCCTAGTCATCATAATGACCAAGAGACTTTTATATAAATGTTTTGAAGGATACCATTGACCAAGAATCTTTAAATAGATATAGATGATTCTCTATTGATGAAGAACCTCGAATACATATAAAAGATTCTCTAAATTTCTTGCATATTTAATCATTGATTGTTAAAACTAAAGGAAAGATCATTTTATACTTGGTAATGTAATAAGGATTAATGAATATAACTTAAATCTATAAAGAGAGTCCCGGAGTAGACAATAATTCCCCTCAAAAAGGTGCGATGAATCCGACCTCCCATCCTCTCGACCAATGCAAATTCCTAAGCCTCATCAGTCCACAAGCTAATGACCGCCTACCATTGGAAAGTAGGTCGAAACGGATGTGGAATCATTGGATGTTTCCGGTTCTACGAACAAACCCGTTAGAAACCGATTAGAACGTTTGAATCTCCCATCCAACAGGTCATCCCCGAATTCCGTGCGAAAAAAAAAATGGTGAACCCGACATGAATCCTTAACCAAGTTAAAGTGGTGTTTTACCTAATTGTTAAAGCCCCTATTTAAACATCAGTAAGAGGGCTAACAAAAACAATCATTGACATATGTTCTCATCCAAAGGATGAAGTGGCTGAATTTATCTTGATTACATCTGTTATATCAAACAGGCACTCTTTTCCAAGATCTTCTGTATTTCCATAATGGCTGCTCTCAAATTCACATCTGTAAATATTGCTGCTGTAAATACAACTGATGTTATTCCTACTGGATCGCCATCCGCTCTGAGGATGACATCACCTACTCAGCGTCTTCAACGCTAGGTATCAAATGCGTTGGTTAAGGAGTACCATCAACACGTTACCATCCCAACTCTGGAGACTGCCTGACAGGCCCTCCAAGTGAACAACTCACACAGGTCGTCCGGACAACGACGACCAGTGATCAAGAGGCAGGCGGTGCTGACTACCGTCTCCAACTGTTTCGGGTCGTTATCCCCGGAATGCAATTTCCATTCACTCCCTTAATCTAAGGAAGTGAATGAGAAGGTCCCTCAGGGCCTTAATTCAAAAAGACAGGAGTCCTTCACGAGGGCTCCCATCAACAATCGATGCCAGACTCGTGCGGTAGTGCGCCCTCAACATGATGAGGGTACCGACTCCAGGCATTCAGCTCAGGTTCCTCGAACCTGAGCAGGCAAGATAAACCGCCAGAGACGGAATCCGGTTAACAATGGGCAGGTTATCATCCCTACCATCTCCGGAGAAGTCCACCAACCTAACTTGGTGGCGAACAATGAGCAGGCACACGCACCTGCCCATTTTAATTCCGCTGTCCAGCAGACTCGTCTGGCAGCATCAAGCCAATCCCGCCAGGAAATTCCGGCAGAGTACTATAGGCAGGAACATACACCTTCTTATACATCACCAGTTAGTCAGCAGGCTCGTCTGACTACATATGATGGATCTCGTCAACCGCGTTTGGAGAAGTGTAATCAGCAGGCATATACACCTGATAATACTAATCAAGCCTACCAACAGTCTCACTCGGTAGCGCACGGAGAAGTCAGTCGGAAAGCCCCGATGACAAACAGGAGGCAGACTCAACTCTCTGCCTCCACACATGAGTACTGTCAGGATTCACTGACAGGAAAAGGAGAACAGGAGCAGGCACATACACCTACTCCAAGCCCAGAATGGACGTATTTCCCCGTTCCGACGGCTGAAGTCACCAAACATATTTTGTCAATGGTGAAAGAGCAGAAGAAAATTCCTGCTCATATTTTGGATGCTTGCCAGGATATCATAATAGCTTCAGCATCATCTCAGGGACAGACACATAAATCTATCCCTAGCAGTGGAGTGACACATCAATGATTCACTCCGAAACAGACACACACATCTGTTCCAGTCCAAGAGGGTTATGGGGCATACTCCCCCATATCATACGGACAACCAAGTCAGGCACATACACCTGATTTGAGTGGAGATCGTCAGCCTAACCTGACCATCTTTCCTGATCAGGCACATACACTTGCTCAGATTAACCACTTTCGTCAACAAGTGGTTTCCAAAGAGAGTAAGAAGGCATCTAAGAAAAAGATCCACCCAGCACAGTCAGGAGATCAAAGGCCAATCTGCAACAAGGCCTTGCTCGATGTTGGAGTTCTTGAAGCCCTTAGACATTTATCTGTTGGAATTCAAGATTCTACTCCCTCATTTCCCAATAACGGGAACATTAATTCCAAAAGTCTTCAACAGAAACTTTCTCATGAAGGATTGCTTCGTGACAATTCGGTCAATCTTGAGGTTTCATCTTCAGATGAGAGCCATCGGAACCCTCTGTGTGGTCAGAAGACCAAGGAGTAAGAGATCTCATCTTTTGCTATAACCCATTATGGTGGTCCTCCCCATGATGATGAACTTCTCTGCGAAAGTCCACTCCTAAGTAGTGATTCACATTGCCTGGAAAATACTCCAGTGGAAAATGTAGTGCCGAGAAATCCCTCTTATCTTGAGGCACTTGAAAATGCGAAACTAGTCATGTCTGATGTTTTATCACTAAAAAGTGAAATACTTTCTCAATCAAAAGATATCCCAGGGTGTAGGTCATTCTCCGAACCACCCCTAAGTCATGCATCTTCTAGTTTGATCAATGATTTCTCTACCAATCTTGTTGAATCTGATGAAGCAACAAGGAAACACAAACTCTGGTCAAAACAGGTAGAAGAATCTTCATTTAATGATAAAGAGGAAATTCTGAACATGAGGAAAAAACTGGCAAAAGGTGAGGTACCAGTCATGTTTTGGCCTTTGGCTGACTCCCAGTACGACATTCCAAAGATGTTGACGGATGGTGGAATCCATGATATTCGTCTCAACATATGGAAAACTCTATGTCAATTGAAGAATAAGGTATTATATTATGATGAATATGAACATCATATTAAGATAATAGAAGGGCTACAACATCAGATTGATTTGGCATCTCTATCAGTCTCTCGGTATCCGAAGGCTGAAAAGCAGCAGAGAACCCTTCAACGTTCATGCCTTAGCACACTAAGAAAATTGTGTCAGTTAATTGCCAATACCCCATATGGTGTTCATATCAGAGGATGGGGTGTTCACGGAGCACTACATTTAATAGTGCTTTCCAGTCATCAAAGCCGGCCGAAAATGGTCTCATGCAATGTTATTGCCCATGGCCGACCACAATCAATAGGCTTTGTTCATAATCAAAAGCTTGCTCAAAAACATGCTTCAACTAGTTCCTCTCAAAATCAAGCATATAGAGAACAAGTTGATGAATTTATCCTACATCAAGAAGGCTAGAATATTTCACAAGCCTCTCATATGGAGCAAACTCGTCATCAAATGACAGAAGTTTCGGAAATCATCCAACGGTCTGTTGAACCAGGTGATAAAAGTGGATACAGGCTAATGCATCCAGCTAATTTCTGAACTAAGGTTCGCAAGATCAAGAGAGATTTTAAGAAGATCTCAGACATAGCATGTCAAGAGACACCCCAGCTTGTCATACTGGGGACTTATTTAACCCAACCCTCAGATTCAACAAATGGGATTCGAGGATTTGAGCGGAAGCAGCAGGAACATCCGCAGTCCTCGAGACTGGGAACTCTTTCAAATCATCAATCCCCTTCTCATAGAATATTGGTCTTTTCTCGATTGGGGAAGATGCCCCAAGAGGAACGAAGAGCCAAATTATCCGGAGATTCCCTCCAAGTTATAGCTCATCAAGAAGTTCCTAAAAGATTTAATCAACAAAAGTCAATGTCTCATCAAAGACATGAAAGAAGACAATATCACAAAAATGTTGATAGAAGGGATGCGATGAATTATGCATCAATCAATGTCATCAATGTTGTTGTTGCTAATCAACCAGAGGAGGTTCACTCAGGGAACTCAGATGAAGAGCGTCCTGCTCAAGGAAATGTACGCACTGATACAAATGAAGAAGGTGTGCGTACATGAAGTCAAAGGATTACTCAGAACCTAGGTAATCCACTTCCCTCCCTCCAAAAGGTTTCCAACAAAGGGAAGGGAAAGAATCAGGTTACATATCCTTCCTCTGGAGAAGGTCAATCGCTCTCGTTAGAGCAAAGGTTTGCACAATAAGAGGAATAAATGAAAGAATTAAGAAGGTTGAATGCAGAACTACTTCAGAGTAGTCTTCTTCTTAAGAATGCTAAAGTCGGACAACCGAAGGAATTTGTTATAACTACTGAGATGGATCAGGAATATCCTCCTTTATCAGTACACCCTCAGAGGTCTAATCCTACGGGTCAAATGCAACAACGGTTGGCAGCACTACCATCAGTTGCAGCACCAACCACCACGTCTGTCTAAGCTCCATTCATTGCACCTACCCAAAACCAAGTTCAACCTGATGTTTCTGAAAAGTTAATAACTACTATTGAGTCATTAACAGCTCGGTTAGAAACTATGGAAGGGAAACGTGCGCAAGTTCAACCAGAAAAGAAAGTTTACCCTGAATGGGTATATTCAATTTCTCCTCCATCTAGTTTTGGAAACCCTGTTTTCGCTACATTCAATGGATCAAGTGACCCCGAACAACATTTGACACATTACGTATCTTGTTGTGATCCTATGATGGGAACTCCAGAACAGCAAGAAGCAGTGAAACTCAGATGCTTCGTGCGAACCTTGCAAGGACCAGCTTTTGTCTGGTATACAAGCTTGCAATCCTGGTCAATCATCGGATGGGAGGATCTTCGTCAAAACTTCCTTCTTCAGTTCAGCTCAACTTTTCCAAAAACGACAGTTTTCGATCTTACAAACTGCAAGAAAAGGGAGAATGAAAGAGTCTCTAATTTCATTGCTCGCTGGAAGGGATTAACATATTCCCTGATTTTAGCACTTCCTTAGGAGTAACTGTTGCCAATCTGTGTGGAAACTTTGCGTGACGAATTATGCACGCCATTGATCCCTGTGAAATACACAGGAGGGTTTCGAGACCTTACTTCAATCGCTCAGCAGATTGAAGATTCCCTTATACGGGCTAAGGCTAAATCTTGTGTAATTCCATCAGTTCCAGGAAGTAGAATGGGTAAAGCGGAAACTGCTACAGTTATGCTTAAACAAGCACATGTACCTATTTCTACTTCAAAACCTTCATCTTCTCGAAGGGCTCCACCTCCTGAACGCCAACAATAAAGGTCGTTTCTTCCAAATGATCAAAGAGATCAATGATGAAAAAAATTTGATGATTTGAAGAGTAAAACATACTCTTTCCGAAGTGAGCAAGTTCCTGGTTACTTCATTTCAGCTCTGGAAAATAATTTTGTTCAATTACCAGTGCCCAAGAGGCCAAACAAGGAAGGAGATGAAGACCATCCCAATTATTGTCCCTTTAATCAAATGTTGGGGCATCCCATCCAGGAGTGTTTTGTCTTTAAAGACCTCCTTCAAAATATGTTCGACTTGGGACAAGTCAAATTGAAGGGTTCTTCAGCTCATGTAGCATGTGTTACCGCTACAGATCCAGAGGAAGGAGGCGAGTGGCAGGAAGTCAAAAGAAAAACTACGCAAAAATATGATGATTGGATGGTCAGAAAGACAATCAATCGGACCCATGCCATTTTGCGAACACAATTGAAGAAACCAATTGTGTCTCCTACAAAAGCTGCAGTGAAGCCTCCATCAAAAGACAAATCCTCAAAAGGGCAGCGAAATTCAAAGAAGAAAGAGGAATCAGAAGAAGATGAGTATGTATCGAGGCCTAAGTTGTCTTTGACTCTGGAAGATTTCATGCCATCTACTTCAAAGCCACGGGCACCGCCCCATCAAACGGCACAGCCTAAACAGGCTAATCAGGTAGAGTCTTTATCAGACGAAGAGTTAATCTTCGGTTCTGTTAATATGATTCAATTAACAGATACATATTCCAGTCTTGATGAGCCTGAATTTCCAATATCATATAAGGGAATCCGAGGATGTTTTAGAGGTTCAGGATACAGGGGAAGACGTGGATCTTTCCGAAGCCACTACTCCAATTCTACCCCTACTAGCACTGTATATGCAGCAGAAACTCGTGGTAGAGCCCTTCAGCGAGCTCAAAAAGAACAAGCAAGTTCTTCTTCCAATGGCCAACTCAGTTTTGGAACAGTTATTTTGGAAGACCGATTAAATTCTCTATCTTCTTTATCTCAGCAAGTAAATGGATCTAATCAGTCTTATCTTCCAAAACCAAGGATGTTGTCAACTTCTATCCCAATACAAGATGCATCAGCTTCCAAAGCATCTGCTTCCAAGGTAACTGCTAAACCACATATTCCTGTTGGGAAACGCAGACCTCTAGATCAAAAGTATGATATATTGAAACATTTGGCCCAAGTACCAGCCAAGTTATCAATTTTGGATGCTTTGAATATGTCAAAAGATCTTCAGGAAGCATTCATCGAAGCTTTGTCAAGTCCTCATGAGTTTGAAGCTGAAATTGTTGCAGCTGAAGTCTATCACATAGAGAATAATCCTGCAGAATGCCATGCAGTGATATCTTTTACTGATAAAGATGAAGATGATGTTGTGCATGGGCACATAAAACCTTTGTACTTATCTGGAAAAGTCAATGGTGTAGATATTCAAAGAACTTTCATTGACAATGGTTCAGGAGTCAACCTCATGCCCATTCGTACACTTCGTCGATTGGGCCTCACGGAATCTGAT
The DNA here is from genome assembly GCA_963277665.1 of Viscum album. NCBI lineage: Eukaryota > Viridiplantae > Streptophyta > Magnoliopsida > Santalales > Viscaceae > Viscum > Viscum album. The sequence continues at coordinate 1,435,247,059 of OY728140.1, forward strand.
TTATCTCATTCTACTATGATGTTACAAGGATATGATAAAAATGAACAAAAACCATTGGGCGAAGTTACACTCAGAACGCAGTTTGGAGATCTTGTATCCAATTCGGATTTCATGATTGTTGATCAAGACTCAGCTTTCAACGTCTTGCTTGGAAGACCTTGGCTACATCAGCATGCAGCTATTCCTTCATCATACCATCAATGTCTCAAATACTGTTTCAATGGTCAAGTTGGAACATTGTATGGTGATAAGACCCCATTCAAGACATATGATTCTCAATACATTGAAGCGGAATTTTATCACATGAAGGGAAGAGAAAAATCTACAATGAAGGAAATTACCAAAGTTAATGCTCCATACGGTTTGGAGAAGATTCCAATAAATCCATTTACACATGTGAGTACAAATTATGTGTTACCTATCAGTCAAATTGACAAAATAGGCCCAAATCAAAATACTCTTATAGAAAGATCCATAATGTCAATTACGGCAATCGAGCCAGACAACATGGGAGAAATTGGTAACCTACCAAACAGTGATGAAAGCCTAACTGGTGACGTTTTCATTTCATCTGATGAAGTCCAACAAGTCTATACATCACCAATCAGGCCAGAAGAAGTTATAGCAACATCAGAGGTGAATAATGATGTCGATTCTCAATCCATCATCTCCTCTTTATTTCCCAAAGAAGACTCGTTATCATCAATAGGGTTGGAAATGGAAGCTTCTTCTTCAAAATGTTAAAATTTTGACATCTCTTATGATCATGAGAATTTCGTTTTTTCATCTACTATGCAAGTAGAAACGGAAGAAATAGCACATAATGAAGAGGAAGAGGAAGGTCTTAGAGATGCTCCTCCAGCATTTGAAGAGGGTATCTCTACCACTGTGGATGAACTCAGAGAAGTAAATCTGGGTATAGAGAAAGATCCATGACCCACTTTAATTAGTGCGGCCATGACCCTTGAAGAGCAAGAGATGTATATTTATTTTCTCAAGAAATATAATGATATTTTTGCTTGGAATTATACAGAAATTCCTGGGCTTGATCTTGATGTTTCTACTCATCATTTGGGTCTACCAAAAGAACATTGAGGATTTAAGCAAGCCGCGAGAAGAACACACCCAACTTATGCTTCCAAAATTGAAGCTGAAGTGGATAAGCTGATCAAAGCTAACTTCGTCAGAGAAGTTCATTATCCCAAGTGGTTGGCGAATATTGTCCCTGTAAAGAAAAAGAACGGACAAATTAGGGTTTGCATCGATTTCAGAGATCTTAATCGGTATTGTCCTAAAGATGATTTCCCAGTTCCGATTACAGAACTCTTAATTGATGCGACCGCTGGCTATGAAGTACTTTCCTTCATGGATGGATATTCTGGATATAATTATATCTGAATGGCCCCAGAAGATGAGGAATCTACAGCCTTCAGAGCTCCTCAAGGTGTGTTTTGTTACCGGGATATGCCCTTTGGTTTAAAGAATGCAGGTGCAACATATCAATGCACCATGCATCGTATCTTCAAACCTTTCTTAGGGAAGTTTGTTGAGTGCTATGTGGATGATTTGGTCATTAAATCCAAACAATGTTCTAATAACTTGGCTGATTTAGAAGTCATATTCCACAAGCTTCGACAACATAATTTGAAGATGAACCCCTTAAAATGTGCTTTTGGGGTAACCTTAGGAAAATTCCTCGTCTTTGTTATACGCCATCGTGGTATTGAAGTCGATCCTGAGAAGACCAAATCAATCCTTGGTATGTCACCTCCTCGGAATTTGAAATAATTAAGAGGACTTTAAGGACACTTAGCCTATATTCGGCGTTTCATCGCCAATTTGGCAGGAAAAAGTTTACCCTTTACCAAATTATTGAAGAAAGGAGTCACTTACCAGTGGACTGAAGAATGTCAAGAAGCGTTTGATGTTCTCAAGAAATACCTCTTGAGTCCACCAGTACTCATGCCACCTGTTGAAGGTAGACCACTTATCCTCTATGTGATAGCTCTAGAGCAATCATTGGGTGCCTTTCTCGCTCAAAAGAATGATGATGGGAATGAAAATAGCCTCTACTATCTCAGTAGAACTATGCTTGAAGCAGAAACCCAGTATTCAAGTATTGAGAAGTTCTTCCTGGCATTAATCTTTGTAGTTCAAAAACTGAGACACTGCCTGCAACATCGCGAGGTCCAATTGGTATCTCGCAATAATCCGCTCAAATTCATCCTTAGTCGTCCAATGCTTACAGGACGTCTAGCAAGGTGGGTAGTTATTTTGCAGCAGTTCGACATTCAGTATGTGTCTCAAAAGGCAATAAAGGGCCAAACTCTGGCTGATTTCCTGGCTGAACATCCTTCAGTGGAAGACACGTCTTCAGATATTGAACTCCCTGATGAGGAATTTTTCTCTATTCAAAAGAATCCTTAAACATGGGAAATGTATTTTGATGGTGCTTCCAGAAGTCCAACAGGGAAGAAAATGGAAAATCCTAAATTTAACAAAGTTGGTTTAGGAATTGTGCTCATTTCTCCAGATAAGGAAGTGTTACCTTATTCCTTATTATTGTTGGAAGGTGGTACCAATAATGAAGCCGAATACCAAGCTCTCATTACCGGTTTGGAGTTAGCGCTCCAAGCACACGTGAATCACTTAAAGGTGAAAGGTGATTCAGACCTGGTAATCAAACAAGTCAATGGGGATTATTCCATCCGAAAAGAAGAATTAATCCCTTTGTATGATTACATCCTAAACCGTATGGTCATACTACAGGATGGATGTTACCTATCATAGAATACCTTCAAAATGGAACACTTCCACCTGATAGAGCCGAGAAAGAACAAATCCGGCGACGTGTGGTCAATTTTAATCTTTATGATGACCCAAACCACTTAGAGAAAATTCTCTACAAACGTGTTTTTGATGGAGTTCTCTTCAGATGCATTGATGGTGAAGAGACAATGGTTGTCATAAAATAAGTGCATGCAGGAGTCTATGGTGCCCACCAGTCTGGACATAGACTGTCTGATCAAATTCGAAGGCTTGGATACTTTTGGCCTTCAATGATACAAGATTGTGTTAATTTCACAAAGAAGTGTCATTCATGCCAAGTATATGCCAACTTCATTCATCAACCTCCAGAGTTGCTTCATACAGCTAAATACTCATGGCCATTTGCCACATGGGGAATGGATGTGGTGGGACCTTACCCTTCAGCTACGACCAAGCAGTTTAAGTACATTCTTACTGCTACCGATTTCTTTTCCAAATGGGCAGAGGCAGTACCTCTCAAAGAAGTCAGTTCTAAATGCATTGTTAGCTTCATCAAGTATAACATCATTACTAGATTTTGTGTCCCTCATACCATATTGACGGATAATGGAACCAACTTCTGTTCTTCTGAGGTGAAGAAATTGTATCAAGAATACAACATTAAATCCAACCATTCATCTCGGTATCATGCGACGGCCAATGGCCAAATAGAAGCCTTTAACAAGACTCTTTCAAATATACTGCAAAAGATGGTGGATAAAGATAAGAGGTCATGGCCTGATAAACTCTTTCATGCTTTATGGGCTTATCAGACTACCACCCGCAATGCAACGCGGTCAACTCCATATTCGTTGGTATATGGAACGGAATCTGTCTTGCCAATTGAAGTTCAATTGCCCTCACTCAGAGTATCCATTTGTGATCAATTATCTAAAGATGAGCAATCCCAAAAGCGATTGAATGAATTGGAAGAGTTAGATGAGAAAAGATTTTGCACTTTGCACCACTTGGAAATCTATCAGAATCGAATAGCACAAGCTTTTAACAAAAAAGTTCGTCTTCGTTCATTCAATCTGGGAGAATTGGTATTAGTTCTCAGAACTCCAATGATACCAGGAAAGAAGCCTCCCAAGCTTGAACCAAAATGGGAAGGACCTTATTCAATACATAAGGTCTACTCCAATGGAGCTTATTCATTAATCTCAATGGATGGAGAACTCATCACGACTCCAACCAATGCCAGATTTCTGAAGAAATATTTTGTATAAATACAAAATACTGTCCCCAGAACCAAGATTCATACAATTGGTTCATAAAAATTGGTCTAGTATGACCTTAAACTACAACTACGTCTAACATGACGTTAAACTGTAGGAAAGTCCCTTACGTCTGGAAAGATGTTAAACTACATAAGCGCTTAAAAGTCTAGTATGACTTTAAACTATAGAAAAGAAGATGTCCCCGCAACATGACACTAAACTATGCAGCACCATTTCGTCCTTGCTATATGACGTTAAACTATACACCAATGGTCCAGTATGACCTTAAACTGCAACTTCGTCCCACACAACGTTAAACTGTGAAAAATTTCCCTAAACCGTCCAACATGACCTTAAACTGCATCATCCCTGGTCCATGCATATGACCATAAACTATTTGCAAGTCCCTTATGTCCAGCAAGACGTTAAACTGTGACGTCCTAACTACATGACGTTAAACTGTATAAAAGTCCCTTACGTCCGGAAAGACGTTAAACTATATAATCATCAAAGGTCCTGTATGACCTTAAACTATTCACACTTTTGTCCAACATGACACTAAACTATAGAAAAAATCCCCAATGCGTCCAACATGACGTTAAACTGTAAGGAAAGTCCCTTACGTCCAGAAAGACGTTAAACTACATAAGCGCTTAAAGTACAATATGACTTTAAACTGTAGAAAAGAATATGTCCCCGCAACATGACACTAAACTATGCAGCACCATTTCGTCCTTGCTATATGACGTTAAACTATACAGCAATGGTCCAGTATGACCTTAAACTTCAACTTCGTCCCACATGACGTTAAACTGTGAAAAAGTTCCCTAAACCATCCAGCATGACCTTAAACTGCATCATCCCTGGTCCATGCACATGACCATAAACTATTTGCAAGTCCCTTATGTCCAGCAAGACGTTAAACTGTGACGTCCTAACTACATGACGTTAAACTGTATAAAAGTCCCTTACGTCCGGAAAGACGTTAAACTATATAATCATCAAAGGTCCTGTATGACCTTAAACTATTCACACTTTTGTCCAACATGACACTAAACTGTAGAAAAAATCCCTAATGTGTCCAACATGACGTTAAAATGATGCACTCTTCTGTCCTCACTGCATGACATTAAAATTGCACAGTCCCCCTTTCGTCCAATATGACGTTAAACTCTATTGTTCCCATCGTCCTAACTACATGACGCTAAACTGTACAGAAAGTTCATAATACGTCCTACATGACATTAAACTGTATTTTTTCCCTGCTACATGACACTAAACTGTGCAGCACCAATAGTCCTAACTGCAAGACTTTAAACTGCATAGTCCCTTGATATGTCCTACATGAAATTAAACTATGCATCGTTAAGGTTGTTGTTACCTCTTGTTTCTCACACCGAGTATGACTCACGTGAGATTAGAGAAAACCTCAACCATAACACTCTCTTTGGGTCGCTAACCATGTGTAAGTCCCAACAAAAAATTTTTAGGTCGTTGTCCCCAAGAACAACTTGATCATTAATTCATTCTTTAATTGAACTACACGAACTTTGATCCTTGCCCTCCAGGATGGGTATGTAGGCAACCTCCCAGGGTTCAAGCCCAAAAAACAATCTCTTCACATCGGTTCACCACCATCTCATATGATGTTGATTCGAGAAACCTCCCCTGGAATCAATATCATTACATTGATTCACTTTCGTCCTTGTTATATGACGTTAAACTATGCAACACTTTTGTCCGGTACGACAATAAACTACAATACTCTTTGATTTCCTCATTTGAGAGAGAACTACTATTGACATTGATTTTTCAATCATGTTTTAATTCAAAAGACTACGTGCATACATGGAAAATGCCTAAACTTTTTATCTTGGGTTAAACCATCATTGTACTAAAGTCCCCTTTCACCCTTCACATGTACGAACCAAATTTGTAAAAAGGGTAGTTCTAGAACTACGTGGGCTTGATTCCCATCCTTATGGGATACGTAGGAACGTTCGAGTATCCCTCGAATCCAGTCCCAAATCTTTTGGACCTAACCCCAAATTTCACTTTCAGTCCCTTGGCTGAAAAGTCCTCATGAAAACACGCACTGTGTATTCATTATTATGGTCCGAATTCTATGACCCTAAACTAAGATCTCTCATACTTTCGTCCTGCACGACGTTAAACTGAATTTCAAGAACTACGTATGGCTTGATTCTCATTCTTATGAGATACATAGTGAAGTCCAAAATTTCAATTCAGGACCCAGCCACAACATGATTATGGTTATCATTGACCTATGTATCTCTATATACATTGGACAATACCCATCTTTATGTGTTATAATCCTAACCTTAAATATTTTCAGATCTTCATAACCCTTTTCATGACTTCTAGTCACAAAAATGTCAAACTTCTGAGAATTCTTTTGCTTGACTATGCAGCACGTGCTCATAGGTGGCCTTGCATAAACAATCCACATAACAGACTTGTCAACCGAAAGATGCTATTTATTTGACCATGCAGCCAATGCCCTTAGGTGGCCCTGCATATTTCAAACCCCTAACGGGTTTGTTAAATAATGGTAACTTCATTCTTGGGAAGAATGCCTCTTTTGTCCTTATTTGTCATAAAATGACTGTATGTAGGGATCCGCAAAAAATAGCCATCCTTAACATATTTATCCCATATCCTTTTTCATGATCTGAAAATATTCAAGTCTATGGTTTATTCTTCTTCCCTACATTTGGGTCAGACCTTTGTAGGAGTGATATTCATCCAGTTCTTCGATAATTTTGTCTGAAAATATCTTCCCCATATTCAAGTACCTCTTTCCATACAAAAACTCTATACTTTAGAAAATTTGAATCTCCATAAACATTCACTGGCTTTTAGCACTAGGAAAGTAAATTTCTGGGAGTTCTTTTTCCTGACTATGCAGCACGTGCCCATAGGTGGCCTTGCATAAACAGTCCACATAACAGACTTGTCAGCCGAAAGATGCTATTTATTTAACCATGCAGCCAATGCCCTTAGGTGGCCCTGCATATTACAACCCCCTAACGGGTTTTGTTAAATAATAGTAACTTCATTCATGGAAACTACTTCTTCTAATTCCTTTTAGCTCTTTTTCATATCATTCCTCAGATTCAAATATTCTTAAGCCATAGTTTACATATTTTCTCTCATACTTGAGTATGGTAATATGTTTTCAGATAAATTTTCAAGGAATTGAATCAATTTTAATCCATTTTGGTCAAAGCTATTTCGACCTTAAACATTAGCCCCTTTATGTCCGGCATGCATGACTTTAAACTGCCCACAAAAGACAAAGGAACTCTGAATAAAAGTCAACTTCCATATCAAAAAATATACATTTTTTTGTATGATTTAGAGCAATTAAAAGATTCAAAGTTTGTAGGGTTATTTGTAATAATCCTAGTAAAAATCAAACTATGCTTACTAAGCCCATTGGCTTAAGTAAATTTGAAGCAGGTAGTGAAAGAATGCAGGTACAAATGATTGAAGATGAAAGTGTTTTTCATTGATACACAGGAGATAGAAGGACATCCACAGACTGGAGTTTCTTCTCTTTTTCAAGAATTACAGAAGACTTTCAACATAAGTCTTCATTTGATGTATAGCATCCTGAGCTTTATCAGCAGTTACGTGAAGCTCGTGCACTTGACTAGCTTCACTCTTTTCAGCTTGTTGAAGTGCCTTCTTAGCATCTACGATGGCTTTCATGCCATTCATATGAGTTTCATCCAATGATTTATTAAGCTGATCAAGTTCCCCAGTAACAGTATCTAACTGTTTCTAGAGTTGCACCTGCTGGACGACCTTTTCTTTGATTTTATGCTTCAGATCCTTCATCTTGGTAGCATAATCAGCTTCAGATTGGGATACTGCAGCCTCAAATTCGCCTATGTTGACTGACAATTTTACTCTGGTCAAATCTTCGTGACTTGTTTGCACTTGCTCCCCCCTGAAAATGATCTGTTTCACCGTGGAATGGATCTTTTCATATCCAAAACCACCAAGTCCCAGTATAATAAATTGGGATGACAATCGAGGAATTTTCAATGGTAGCTCTTCTAAAGGCGCCCCAGATATAATGTTCCATATGTTGTTCCATGCATTAAGTTGTGAAAATCTAAACGCTTTAAGCATCTATGGATCTGATTCAACATCATCATCGGAGGTGAGGCCATGTATTTATAGGCCAGGAGGCCTATCTGCGCGCCGTATCCAGTGCGTTCAAGGCCTGCGCGACGCCACTTGCGCGACATCCTCTGTGCCCTGAAGACTTGCGCGCCCCCTTTTACTTTGGATGGATTCAATTTCCTCAGATTCAAATCCTCATTTCTCTCTGGATCCAACTCTGAGGGGGGACTTTTATTGACGCTTCTTTCGTCACAGAATCTAAAGATCGGAAAAGGGGAATATCTGAGCTCAAAGTGATTCAACCTTTGAATAAAATATCAAAAATCGACAAAGGCATGAACAAAGGATAAAAAGCAACTGCACTGCACAAGTTATATCACTGTCGCGCAAGTCCACTTGCGCGGCGACCTTTGTCGCGCAACTGACTTGTGTGCCCTAAGTGATAACCACCCGGTAACCGCCCAGGGTCTTCTCCTGCCTATAAATAGACCCTGTGGGCACCCCATTCGAGAGGATCTTTTTCCAAAAACTCGGATTGAAGCTCCCGATGCCCAAGTCTCTTCGCAAAGCTTCCGGAACACTTCTAAGGTAATTTCTTACCTAGAACGGAAGATCTAAATGGAGGAAGTAAAGCTTAAGTATTGAAACTCATCAACACTTGCGCGCCTGAGTGGTAATCCTTTAAGGGAAGTGTTCACACTTGCGCGCCGCTTTATTCCTTCGATAGAACTTGCGCATCCCTTTACTGGAAGAACCTCAAGAGGATTCTAAAGGCTTTAATAAAGATTCTCTCAAGTATTTCAATGCTGGTTGAAAATCATGCAAGTACCCCATGTGTCGTGCAGGTATACATGCGCGACCAATACTTGCGCGCCCACGCAGTACTTGCGCGCCTTCCAAGACTTGCACGCCCCTTCCTTTTTGGGTGCCTTTCTTGCCCATTTTACCCCTCTTAAGACATTTCACCTTTCCTATTCAAGATTCAGTCTTCAAGATACTCTTCAAAGCCATTTATGGCATGATTTCTTGATTTGACTTCCTTATTTGAAAGGAATTATGTGGAATATCTCTCAAAACATAGTGATTTATACATCTTTATGTCACTAAAGATTGAGAGTTCATTAATTCAACCTCATCCTTTAAGATGAGAGAATCCTTAACCTGGGTCTCCTTTTCAGGAATAATCCCCAGTTATAAGTCCTTTAATCTCGGCATCTTCCTCAGGAGTAAGCCCTAAATTCTTAAAGTTCCCAAACATGGGCATCCTCCCCAGGAGTAAGCCCCAAACCTTAATTCCTTAACTTGGGCATCCTCCTCAGGAGTAATCCCCAATAATAATCCTTTAATATGGGCATCCTTCTTAGGAGTAGGCCCCAAGTCCTCTAATTTCGGGCATCCTTCTTAGGAGTAAGCCCCAATCTCAAATATGGGCATCCTTATTAGGAGTAAGCCCCAAGTCCTCTAATTTTGTGAACCCTTCTTAGGAGTAAGCCCCGAGTCCCTTAATTTGGGAATCCTCCTTAGGAGTAATCCCCAATCTAAAATATGGGCATCCTTCTTAGGAGTAAGCCCCAAGTCCTCTAATTTTGGGCATCCTTCTTAGGAGTAAGCCCTGAGTCCCTTAATTTGGGCATCCTCCTTAAAAGTAAGCCCCAATCTCAAATATGGGCATCCTTTTCAGGAGTAAGCCCCAATCCTTAATCTCATAACCTGGGTCTCCTTTTCAGGAATAAGTCCCAGTTATAATCTTGGGCTTCCTTTTCCGGAGTAAGCCCCAAGTCCCCTAACCTGGGCCTCCTTTTCAGGAATAAGTCCCAGTCATAAATTTTGGGCTTCCATTTCAGGAGTAAGCCCCAAGTCCCTTAAATTCTCTTTAACCAGTCCTAATTTTCATTTGATCTGGGATTCATTCTCAAGAGTAAAACCCAGTTATCAATCCTCTCCTAATTTGGGTTTCCTTTTTAGGAATAAGTCCCAAGTTAGAGTATTCAAATCTCCATGAAGCACATATACCTTTATGGACCCTATTCTTGGATTTTCTCCCTAAAAGTAATTCCTAAACCTTCATCTATCTGGGCAGTCATATATACATAAGCCCCAAACCATTTCTTATGATTGCATCTTTCATGGCACAGTAGTCTAATTTTTACCAATACCTCTTGTTTCTCACACCGACCATGACTCACGTGAGCTTAGAGTGTAAAATTAATTATGACATCCTTCTTGAGCCATCAATCATAAACGTCATACTCCCTTACTCGAACTACGTGGGTTCTGATTCCTTTTCCAAAACAAAGGATACGTAGGTAGCCCATTTATGGGTTCGATCCCAACTCTGAAATAATCTATGTCCTTCTGAATGACAATAAACTTCAAGTGCCCCACTGAGTGGCTTTAAAACCAGCCTAGTCATCATAATGACCGAGAGACTTTTATATAAATGTTTTGAAGGATACCATTGACCAAGAATCTCTAAATAGATACAGATGGTTCTCTATTGATGAAGAACCTCGAATACATATAAAAGATTCTCTAAATTTCTTGCATATTTAATCATTGATTGTTAAAACTAAAGGAAAACTCATTTTATACTTGGTAATGTAATAAGGATTCACGAACATAACTTAAATCTATAAAGGGAGTCCCGGAGTAGACAATAATTCCCCTCAAAAGGGTGTGATGAATCCGACCTCCTATCCTCTCGACCAATGAAAATTCCTATGCCTCATCAGTCCACAAGCTAATGAGCGCCTACCTTTGGAAAGTAGGTCCAAACGGATGTGGAATCATTGGATGTTTCCAGTTCTACGAACAAACCCGTCAGAAACTGATCGGAACGTTTGAATCTCCCATCTAGGAGGTCATCCCCGAATTCCGTGCGAAACAATATCATATATATATATATATAATGGAATTAAGGAATACCTACTCCTTAAATCTCCCACTTGCACTTAATCCTCATAGACTCATGTTTTGTTTCACCATATACCATATCATATATGATAACTTATGAAATCATGTCCAAAACTATTTTTGGATATCTTTCAAAACACTTTTTGAAAGATATCATCAATTTCACCTAGTATCACATAATATGAAATACCTTATGAATACTCATACAAAATATTTTTTGATTAACTCTAAAACAATTTTAAAGAGGAAATCTAAGTCGCACTGAATCCCCAATTGGTAAACTATAAAGTCTTGCCCCATAATACTTTATAGAATTTAAAAATATATATAAATATCCAGGTCTATATATGTAAGAAAAGATAAGACTCTATAAAAATATCAATGAAACTCAAGATATAAAGGGATCAAGTATGATCTTCCTCAAAAACATATATCTTTATAATTGTGTCCACCAGCTTCATATTATATTATTATGCATTATCATACATTCTATTTGTCCAATACATCTAGTGACCATGGCATATAGTGTACATCAATATCATATAGACAACTCATACATTATCGACTCTCTAAGTATAAAATCACCTAAATAATTAATAAATCATATGTAATTTATATTTATAAATGAAAATATCATATTCCCTTTATTTGAATTGATAATCATGTCATATCTATTGTGTAGTTGTGGCTAAACAATTCCTATTCTATCTCAATTGATGGAAGAGATTTAATGATTTTCATATGAGATAATAAATTCCATCTTGGTTGTGCTCCAACTGATGACCTAATCAGTAGCATACCCAACCACCCCTGGTTACCTAATTCTCAGAGGAATGCATAATAATGGTTTCAAATTATGAAGTATATCATACTAGGTATCTCTCCAACCTCAGGTAATGGGGACCAAATATGATTCATGAACCACTAGTATACCAAATTCATAGTGTGTGACACTCCATGTTGTATGCATAGTGGGCCATCTATCAAACACAAAATTCATTTTATTTTATTTTTTTCCTCGTGATCATATTTTAAATCCCATAAAAGATTCCTAATACCACTAGCCTTGACATTTTTTCATAACTTATAATACTCCATGATGGACAACAATTATAGATAACTCAAAGGTGTACTTTTATATGTAAATTATCATTACAGTTAATGAAATTTATATCTATATATACATTTATAAAACCAATATGAAAGTATTATGAAATATATATTTCCTTTTATATGACAAATTTTATATTCTTAAAACTATTTTACTAATATTTAGGATAACTTAATATAATCATTGTTCTATCATATCATATATGATAAACTGAAAGATTAGTCTTATATTTGTTTCACTTTCTATTTTACTGTTAACTTATTATATATAAATATATAATTCCCATCATATCATTATGTGGAAGTATGACTGAACTCCCCACCCCTAAATCTTTAGTGAGTAACATCTATAGATAATTCTAGTTTAAATATTGGTGAGATTTAGGAATCATATCACTTATCTTTAACTCCTTAAGAATATTCAAACACTAAAACTTCAAAACATAAAATATTATGATGTTAGCTTCTTGTTTTTTGCTCATAAAACATTCAAAGTTTATCATCATCATCCTTGGAGTCCTATTAAAATAAATATTTCCCTTGAAATAATGTACCTATTAATATTATTAATTACTAAAATATCTTAAACTCATTTAGGATAAAGATACATATTCTTTTTTTCTGTTGGGATAATCCTTTAGTAAATAGTTATATTTACTTCCTCACAGAAAAAAAAATTAACTCTTATATTTTCATTTACCATTGCATATATTAAATTCTTTTAGTATATTAAGTGTGAATGACTTACTTTGGACTCATATAATATTTCACCTATTAAATGTGAACTTATCTAAGTCAAAATATTCCCACACTGGACCATTATACATTATATTCTAATTAGGATATCACTGTAAGAAATAAAAACTCATTTATGTTTAGTAACTAACTATTATTTACTTTTATTGGGAATATTTAAGAAATAAAATTGTATACATATCATATATGGTATTTTCCATGTTTGGAGAACTTCTCTATAAAAATAACACTATTTATAAAAATATTCCACTTATGGGTAGAAGAAACATTTTCCTTCACATTTTATCGAATTTCTGGATAAATTATTTATCCTAGATAAAAAACTATCCTTATCTCATTTTCAAAAACATGCTATAGAATTTGATGAATCGTGAACTATTTGTATAAAGTTAATCATATTTTTTTGTTAACAAAAAAATCTTTATTAATGAATTAATTCTCCAATCATGTAAGATAAATAGTATGATGATACACACCCTCTACTTTGATCTATCTGGGATTGATTAATTTCATTACATTCAAATCCTTTATGTAAAAACTCTTACTTCATCAATTAAATGAAATATATAAGCTCAGTCAATCATCCACTTGGTTTTTAACACATGTATATTTAAAATATTTTTAATGTATACTCTTTGTTTCATATACCCTTCAAAACCAAAGAATCAAATTCTATACCAGAAATACTTGACATGGAAATTCCATGAAGTTTCAAAAATTCTTTCAGGTATCCCAAAAAAATCCATCTTATGGAATTGTCACTCCTACTTTATTTTACCTTTAGGTTTCAAAAAACTTCATAGGATGGAATAATAAATGATTATTTGACTCTCTAACTAATTTTTCCTTCTTATGGTTTAAACCATTAGCCACTTATATTATCTACACAATACTATAATTTATACATCACATTATCAGTTCATCTATTCTAAACACTTGATAATATCATGTAAAAATTTTCTTGAACTCGTATATATTATCAGAATATTTCTAAATATGATTATTGAATGAATTATTCAACCATAGAAATACTTATGTGATTTTTTAATCTCACCAAGTCCATGTCATATCCAATTATATTTAATATATGAGCAGCGAGTTAATTACTTAGTATATTTTTTAATTTATTACTTTGAAACCATAAGTTGATTATTTTATGCTTCACAAGCATCTAAATTTACATGTTGACTAAATTTAATATTTGGTTACTCTGGAAGAGATTGTTATAACACATGTAATTACTTCTTATACTTAATAACATTTCGTAAGTTACCAGTATTAGGTGTTTATTACATTAATATTCTCATTATTAAGTATTAATATGAAGTTTAAGTTTGATGATGATGTTATTTATCAACAATAAAAAAATTATCAAATTATTTTCTTTATTTAATTAAAATTTAATATATACTTTTTACTAAATAGTATCCCAATAAAATGATGATCCCTAATAGTATTTATTATTCTCCGTAGTGTTCCATGTTCCATATTTCACTAAACTTTGAGTCCACTATAGTGTTCATCTCATCACATATCTATTTAGTAAAAAAATAATCCCAATAATATAATTTATGACTCTTGGGTATTCAAGAAGAAAACTCTTTATACAATCCAACAAGTGGATAAATTCAAATCAATTCCTCTAGTATCATAACTATTAGGGTTTCCAAACAAAGTTTCACCCAAAACTCACAATAAGATTTAGTTACTTAACCTTTATGAATAGAAATTTCCACCATGTACTACATAATATAATCCATGGGAACCCTTATTTAGAATAAACTACTTGATTGAATGATTTAGGTCTTGTTATGTGCTTCCTTAGGAGGAATTTAACACATACTATATTGAAGGGGATTTAATTTCACAATACTATCTCATGTTATTCCATTTATTTATTAATGTTTTTAACGATTTATTCTTGGAATCATATTCCATCCAAAAAATAAATATGTTCAAACCATATTATTGTGTAACTATTTACACAATGTGTATTGTATATTACTCACATAAAAATAGGCATCAAACATATATACACATATCCAAATTTTTATCATACATAAGGTACATGAACTCTAAATGTAGATGTTTATAATTTTATGAGATTGAAAATATTTACATGTGTAATCTCATAGAGATAGATGGTAAACCCTCACTTTAATTTAAAAATTAATTAGACTCTACAATAGTGGAATGTCTAACCCGAAGTCCCTCTCTTTGGGGAGACATTTCCCAAGAGAAAATATAATTCATAATATCAATAAAACCTAATATTTACAAACTATTTTCAAAAACTATTTACTATATCATAACTTCAATCTCAAACCAAGGTCAATGTAGATAAAAACTAAATATCATGTGATTATTCTTATCATTTAATAGATGGATTTATTAGTTTATAAGAAATATTTTATCACATAAACTAAATTATACACATATTCATAATAAAAAAATTATAACTATGAATAAATATGAACATTTTATATGATACATTATATGGAATATTCACCTTAATAAAATGTGATATTATATGAATTATAAAACATTTATATTACAGTTATTTAATTTTTGTAAAGTTTTGGAACCGATCATACTCACCCATTAAATTTTATTAATGGAAATAAAAGTATAGAAAATAAAAATTAGGAGGCACACCAAAGGCTAACCAAATATTAAAGTGGAAATACCACCTAAAAACAATTAGAAAATATCATTTGGAATTAAAGAGGTAACATGACCTAAACTTATAAAACCTAATAGTCCATCATCTATCAACACATTGAGATATTTACACCGCTTCACTAGACTGTAGTTGCATCAAGGTCATCACCTTTCCACACCATGTCCTGATATTGTCATTTTTTTCTCTCCTGCCTATAATGTATGGCGCATCCTAAGGTTATCTACCCTATTCTTCCTAACCCAAGGACATCACTGACTTCTCATCATTGGCGTATGTTGTACATACATAATTTTCTTCATGCCAACCTGTAAAAGTTGGCCTACACCCCCTTTGACTCCACTATCCTGCGTCACCGGCCAACACCCCAATAGATGCACTACTGTTAGGATCCACCATATCCCTTCATCTCGGGTCTCAAGAATTCCAAATCCGGATCCATGATTACTAACTCTCTATGGTCATTGAAAACAATGAATAGTTACATAATAGGTTGACATAACATACATCCCATGTTTTTGCTGCATCCTGAGATGTTGCTATAAGTTTTATCCCCTAACTTCCCTAAGATCATCACTGAAGTGTGCCTATCGTTGCTGAAAATCTTTCATCCCCCTCCCCCTCACTATTGAGGCATGTCCCATCACTGCCACTTGGTTCCCATACCACTTGTGATAATCCCCATTCAATATTTTTTTTCTCTCCACTGTTAGTTGGGTTCCCCTATACCTGAAACATGGACTGTTGTGTGTAGCCATTTATCCTTATGCCTCTATCACAAGCCACAATGACATTCACTACAGTCAGGGTTCCCAGCTAGTAATCTACACCAACCCTTGATAAATAGAACAAAAAATCCAGATTGAACCTGATTCGGTATTTTCACCAATATACTTCTCAATCTAGCATCGATCTTTAAAAGGATCCCCTTCAGAGAGGGTCTCACTCTTAATTTTTATGGGGATTTCATCACTTTGATCATCAATCACAACTCCAACAATGGTCTGTGGACATGATCTTCCATATTCTACAAATAACTCATAGTCTCTGATGATATTTTCTTCTTTGATTGAGAAGATCTACACTAAATGATGACCATGAGCCTCAAGAGATCTATAGTCTCCCTTCAAGAGAAAAAGTCTCTCCATTCATCCACTCCTAACCAATTATTTAGTATGTAAACATTTTGCACAATTTACATATCACAGACTTAAGCATTATTCAAACCTTGATTATATCAATCTTAAAACTATTTAAATTTGGTTTAAATAAATTTCTAAATATGGAAATTTTAATTTGAAAACATATAATTAATTATTTTGAACATTTCATAACTTTCTTAAATATAAAAATATTATATTATATGTTATCTTTTAAATTAAAAACTCTTTATAAATCCAAACCTATGATTAAATATACACTTTATTTAACACAAAATTCATCCCATATAATTTTCATAAAATATATTTTAATATTAAGGAAAATTTATTAATAAATATTTCATAAACATTTATTTTTTTTATTAAAACCCCATTATAATTAATAAATTTATAAACACCTTATAAATTAATAAATTTCCTCCAAATGAATTTTATTATTATTTATAAATTATTTATAGATAATTAATTTAATTTATAATTGAATATAAAAAATCTGATTCTGAAATTTATTTTATGTTCTATATATATTTATATATTAAGATTCCCAATCATATTATACTGTCTGAGAGAAATCATTAGATACATTTGATATAGCAGAAAGGAATTCTATAAATCATATTTTATGAATGCTAAGATAATCATATCTGATAATAGTGAATCACATGTAACGATTGATATCTCCCATCATCTCTGGTGATACATTATATCACATTTAACGATGGACATTGATATCACTTTAGTGATTCGATGATTTTCAAAACTAGCATAGCTGGTCGTATTCTATGAGGGGAGTGAGTCGTATGCTATGAAATGTGAAAACTCATTTTGTTTAAACCATATCCCATCTTATGATATTATATGTCATATGATGAAATATAGATTAAAAAACATTTCAACATGTCATTTTTAATGATAAGAATATGATATACAATACAATTGTGTTTTATTCATTTTTATCGTATATTCTCACGAAAAAAACAACATGAGCCTAAATTTGAAACAACTATTGTAAATTTATGCATATATTGATTCTTATTGTAATATAATAAACACATATAAATATATAATACCATGAACACCATGAACCTAAAACTAAAAATATATTATCTATAAATAAATAACATATTTAAAACCACATACCTTATATGAAAGAGGTAGTTTTACATCCTTGAAGCATCAAATGGTTTGATAAATATCACTAAAAGCATCCTAAATTCATGATATCTCTAGGATGAATCCAAATTTTGAATTGATATAATGATAGTAATGAAATATCCACATTTCTTAAATGTGTTCTAGTGCCTCAATAAAAATGACAAAGGAGTAGACAGCACAAGGGATAGAGATATTTAAATGAACATCTACACTCAATATCATCACATGGAAGTGGTTCATATAGAATGCTGAGGATGATGATATAGTCCAAAAATTCGTAATCATTTTTCAACATTCAATTCATATTATCCCCTCAAATTTATTTAACCATTGAGTTCAAATGAGTTTTGGAATTAAAGTATCAAATTATTTGATAGTGTGAATAAAATATAAAATGGAAAAATGGGAATTTAATTTACTTATTTTATTTTTTGAGTAATATGAATGTATTATTACTAATTATTATTTATATTTATATTTTAAAGGCTTAGATCATATAGTATGACATTATATGTCATGCTTGATAAGATGGTTATTAAAGAGTGTGGTGATCCTTGAAGGATTGTTATGGATTCAACCTGAAATGTAGCTTCAAGAAATGTAAAAGGAATTGACACCATAAGTGTGAATCCAATTTTAAGTAAGCATGATTTTAATCCCACGTAATCAATAATGAAGCCTGTGTAAACATCATCCTATCTATATAAGCATGAGTTTCCTTCCCTTCATAAGCAACATCCATTACATTGTATAAATAATTATGGGGATCCATAAACATTATTCATGAATCATAAGAATGAATGTGACATACATAAACATAATTCCCATAAGGATGAAGGGCCTCTATAAGAATTATTCACACACATTTTAAGGATGATTCCCACTATGTAAACATTATTTTTACCTATGTAAAAATCATGTCTTTATAGTAAAACACACAAGGAGGGTGTTCCAATGGATGTTTTCAAGAATAATATATTCTTAAAAGTGAATCTTTGTGCCACCACATCAGTATTCATGAAATCAATCAAAGGCATCCATATGGATTATAATGTGAACGATATTTCAATCATAATCAAAGAGGGAAAGATGAAAATTTCATGAAGATTAATAGATCATGATGAATAAGGTATATTGTGGGGAAAATTAAAGATAAAATAATTTCAAAGGAACAAGATTCTTGGAGGTTTAATCGAGGCCAAATAAAGAAGGAACTGAGGATATACAATAATGAAACAAGGAAAAAGATGAATATATTTAACACTAGAGAGTTCAAACTAAACGACTATTGTTTCAATTGTTCAAGATCTTATTTTATTTATTTTTCACTACTATAATTATTCTCCACTAATCTATGTTATCCTATTATTAGACGGGTAAAACATTCAATGGTCAAGGAAGGGAAGGAAGTATGTATTTAATAATTGAGTCTCATAATTCTAGTGAATAAATTTTCATTATTCTATTAAATGATGTCAGTGTGTTGTGGAAGTTTGAAATTTTTAATGATATTAGGTTTAATTTATTTTTTTTATTGTATATTATCTTGTATGAGGATCCATAATCCCTCTTTACTCAATTTAGTCTATATAAAATGAAAGATTCTATTATGATGGGAGAAGTACTTAGTGATTACTAGCATATGTGGAAGGGGTAATGGACACTCTTGGATTTATTTGGAAGAATAAGACCCAACTCAGTATTTAATGAGTTAACTAGGTATAAATTAATAGATTTTTTATTTCACTTGAATCATTATTTCCCTTCTTCTCCTTCTTTTTTAAGTCATTATTGGGAGGAACCTTGGGGTATTTGAGTGGATTTTGAAAAATTAAATGTCAGTTTTAGTTTCATTAGGATAAAATAGTCTACACCATGGAATGTGTGCTTGTCTCGGGGGTCAATGGCATGTCTCGGTGCAAAACAGAAATGAAAAAAAGGGGGGTTTTCGAGATGTATCCAAGAAGTGGGTATCAGGTAATCCTGTTGGAGGCCATGGAATAAGAAACCACACCATTCCTATTTTAGATGGTATTTTGAGGTGAAAATTAGCAAACCCCTATAACCATAACATGAGGATAGTCACTTTAGGATACATAATCAAGAACACCCTAGGAAATTCTATGTCATGATGGAATTAGTTTTACTGGTCAACTTCAATTGAAACGTACATTTTTAATTCCATACTTATTGGGTTTTGACCATATCAAAGGGGAAAACATGTGGCTCTTAATTATGGGTATTTAATTCATTTATTAATTGATTATAACTTCTATTAATTAAATCATTATCCCTTCTCGTTTTTATTCCTTTAATCTAGGAATTTTCCAAATGATCTTCCAGGTGATTTTAGGGAAAGAATAAAATATACTTCTTTGGTGTATCTATGCCCATGGGAGTTTCTTCATCTTTAATATTCCTTGAAACTCCTTTCTTAACCCTGTTGAAACATCAAACCTTGAAGATGGTAGTTGTTCTTGTTGTTTCAAACTCATAGGATCCACCAATCCTATCTCTATTAAATGTATAAGAGAAATGAATCTCTCTCATTGAACTGGACTAGCATTCAACCATTAATTACATATTTCATTGGGTAATCCTTGTTCCATCCCTTGGTTTTTTCTCCCAAATTTCATGCCCATTTTATTTTATGTAAAACTAAATATATGAGTTCTTAACAATCTATCTTTATCTGGTTGGTGTTCAAATGTTGTTCTAGAGATGAAACCCCTGAGAAACCTTGATGTTAAAACTGAAAACCTTAATGTAGGAAGTTTATTAACATTTGAGGCCATTATATTCTCTTTTTTCCTTAGCTTCATATTTTGATGTTGTAACTTCATGATCATGCTTAATGGTGTTTTCTTGTGGGTGTGTGTGTAGCCTGTGAGACTTGTATATGACATATTATTTCATGATTATATCTAGAGTACCTTTTATCATGATTAATGATGATCTCAGGTTATTATATATTGTTACTATATTCTCATGATGATATTTTATGATTTCCCATATATGTTTTCCCCTGATATGTGTGTTACCATTCCTTTTGAGGTTTTTTAATGGTACTCAGGAAAGTTATACCATTATGGTATATTAACCCCTTATAGCAGTACTTCCCTTAATTTTCAGAAAAGTTGATAGTGGACCTAATACATGGTAGGATCATGTTAACCTTGTTGTCTAACCCATAACTCAAGACCGTGAAGATATCGTGTAACACACCTTAACTTGATTCCCTGTGTATGTCGAGTAACTTTTCCACTTAATGTCATAAGGATACCGAGTCACATGTTCCCAAGAAATATTGTAACATCCCATGATTTCTTAATACTTTATCTCATTAAGGTAATTTAATAGCTTGCGCTACACACAACACAAAGTTCGAGCACACCACAACTTACCAAACTAGCTGTTCAAAAAGTAGTTATGAATAATATTAACTACATTTTGAATCTTATATAGTCTATATAATTTTAAAATCAATATTATGTGTTTCTTAGACATAATATAAAAAAAATTATTTTTTCAGATAAAAGAAGTATTTTTCAAAAAATGAAATTTTACCACCTTTTAATGGAGAACCCTTTTTAAAACCAATATTTAACACTTTTATATATTAATTTATTGAAATTAAATTTTTATTTATAAGCGGGACATAAAAATTTAGTTTGGATAAATTTTTGGTACTTTTATGATAACTTTCATAATTTGACGAATAATGAAAAATACTATGTTTTAATTGAAAACAACTTTTCTAATTGAAATAATTTATAGTGTTAAATTATGCATTTGAATGTTTTTGAAGTATAATTAGATTATATTTTTATCATTTAATATAATGTATGTGATTATAAGTAATTTCCGATTTATATTTGACATAAACACATGTGAACCTTTTGATAGATTTTACTTTTTAAAACCCCATTTTTTGTCTTGATAGCGGGAATTCATTTTAAATTAATTAATGAAAATTATATGTTTTGAATTTTCTAAAATACAATTAATTTTTGAATTCAAAATATTCAAATTATCTTAGGGTGATGTTTTGGTATTTTTCTGAAAATGTTTAATTTTTTTTGAATAGTGAAAAACACTCCGTTATTATTTAAAACCGAATTTTTATTTAAATAATTATTTATTTTATTTAAATTTATTTTAAGTAAAAAAATAGATATATAATACCTATATAAGTTTAATGTAATTCATTGGTGCCATTTTATAATAAAATTAGATGTATAAAATTTTATTGAACTTTTTACCATCTGTTACCAACCTTCTAGGAGAATTTGCAAATTTGCATAAAACATAATTTTTCCGCTTCTGTGAATTGAATTTAAAAAATACAAGAAAAATGGTTAATATAAGTAAGAAAAATTTTATTCAATAAGATGAAAATAATTTTTGGTGAATAGTAACTTTTGACTTTTATTTACCACGGTTAAAATTAAATAGGTTAATTAAAGGTAAAAATGATATTATAATTACGATAAAACATGTCCTAATTCTATTTTATAAGTGTAATTAGACAAAAAACAACATTAGGAATAAAATATGATCCGTTAGTTCCACTTGTATTAGATTAGGGCATTTATTATTATTTTATTTAAAGAAGAGTTAAAAGTGTTAAATTCAAAGTTTATTAACTAAAAAAATTTAATATAAAGTTATACATAAGATAAATTCGGCTATAAATATTCAATATAAAGATAAAAAATTTCATATATAATTTCATTTTATTTTAATTTTTAGAAATTAAATAATTAAATTTATTTATGACACAATGATGATGCAATAATTACCTTCCTAATAAAATATTAAAATAGTTTATATTATAGATATTAAAATAAATATAATTAAAAGGTTTTGATGACATAAACGAATTTTCTAGGTTAACATGACATGTTAGTGTTGATTAGATAAATTTGGTTCGAAGTGATAAGTTTGTTTTGACTTTCACAAAAACAAAAAACCAAATAGTGTCAAAATTGACATTAATTAATTTTTAAAACAAATACTATATTATTGGTTGATATAATTTTCCAAAAAATATAAGGTTTGTCCAAAGGGCTTAAATAATATTATATATGTCATTAAAAACCCACTTTAGGTTCTCTTGGAAGTTTAGAGTAAATTTATTAACCATATAGTGTAAGAATACATGAAGACACGATAAAAGTTAAACTATTTAACTAAGAGTTAAATCTGAAAGATAAGGTTAAAATGGTAACCTGAACTTTATTAGAACCTATTGTTTTGAGAGGATTTCGAACCATAACCACCTAATTCTAGAAATAAATTCATTTTGAGCCATTATAAAAAGAATATTATTGTATAATAAATTAATATTTTAATCTTTTCCTAAAGTGACCCTCACACCTCTTATAAAAGGAAACTTCCCATTCTCTAAAAATCACACCTCCAAATCCATTTGGATCGGCAAAAACCTGCCCAAATATCCTATAAAATTCTCTAAAATCAACCTAGAGTCTTTAATTTGATCATAAATCCAACCTTAGGATCCCTTTTGATCAACTCAAAAAGAAACACCTGAAGAAGAGGTAAAAATTTCACCACCCTCTTTCAAGTTCTTTTCATCTTCCACTTCCACTTTCTTTGTTGTTTCCATACCAAAATAATAAATCCAGTAACTTATACATACTTTTATGTTATTATAAATATGGTACATCCATATTCGTTATTCTATCCATCCTATAAATGACAAAGTCACCATACGTGCGTATGTACGGATTACCGTCTCCACGTCGTGGTGTAGTTTGTTATTCAAACACTTCATTATTTGGATGGGTATAATAATGAATATAACTTATTTAAATAATAAATATAACATGTTAATGATTATTTATATATTATATACCATATAATTACATACTATTTCTCCATAAATATAATGATATTGCCGCTCGTGCCAATGTACGGATTACCGTCTCCACGAACGTTATGAGATTCATTCCCCATCGTAATAATTCAAGAATAATTTTCATTTTATGATTAAAAATAATATTTAAGAACTTAATATAATTTTGGCTATGAATAAAACACATCATATTCATAAAAAACATGGCATACGTAACCAAGGATATAATGGAAAACAAATTAGTTAACACCCAAAACAATGATACTACTAGATATTATGAAAAAATCAAAATTAAAAGATCATATATGATATCATATTTATGTATATTATTCTTGTATAATTTAATAACAATTATTTTACTATTATATAGGAGGTTAATTGACCCTCGAACAAGGAAACAAACAAGGTAAGGGTTAATTCCACAATCTCACCATTTTCCGTGGTTGTTTTTACCTTAGTATCTACTAGGACCTCTTTATCATCCACATCTGTGTTTCATAAAAAAAATTAAAAAGTATATTTTAAGGTTTTATTTAAGGGACTATTTAACTAGATCATCATTTTAAATGGTTTAAATATTTATTCTTCTAAATAATTCTCATTAATGTCCATGTTTTTAAAATGGGGTTTAAGGATTTATTTATATGGACATGAATGTTTTTAAAATGTTAATTCCTTTCAAAAGTTTTAAAGTGGTATGGGACACCTTGATTTAAAAATTCCTTTAAATTTATTCCTTTATAAATTGTGTGACTTTTAAATGTTTTCATGAAAAATGGATATTTCTCTCAATGAGTTTTACAAATCCTTTTCATCTATGTCAACATCCTTTGATGGGTTTTAAACTTGTTTGAAGTTGATTTATTTTGATACAAATCTTCCATATTGTATTAAAGGTTTTGTGATATGTTTGACTATGGATTTGTTATTTTTATAACATTCATGGTTTATCGATAAAGTATTAACATTTCTTATGCTATTTTTAATACGAATGTTTATGTTATGTTTACACCTTTTCATATGAGGAATGCTTTGGACATAGTAAGTGACAGGTGGAGTCTGTTATAACTCCTCGATGCATCGGTAGGTCTCATGAGACAAACTAGCATCTTGGAACAAGGCCCTGACAAAATCTTATTTGTAGTCTTAGAACAAGGCCTTGACTATGTGCTTATGAAGTATGGAATTATGAATTCCATCATTATGAAATTAGCTATTGATATTACATGTAATTATTCAACTAGTAGAATATACATGTGAATAAGTAAATGGAATTATTTTATTTATCTTTTCTATATTATACTGAAGATTATGTTTAAAGTTTTTTCTTTTAGTTTCAAAAATTTCCTTAAATGTTTATTTTTATTTATGAAAGTTTACGCTATATTGATATCCTTACTGAGCATCTGAGATCACCCCTTTCTAAGTTTTATTTTCCCATGATTCCAAGAAATGTATTATGATTGGTAAGTAGGGTTAAGCTAGGCGATTAATGGAATTCTCAAAGGATCATTTATGTTGTATTTTATTTTATAATGTGTAATGTAACGTTCATTTATATAATCTATTTTCCAAGACTGCTAATCTAATTGGTATTTCGGGACATGATTACTTGTAATCATGCCAATGTATTAAAATAATGCCCTAACTCTGGGCTTCTGGTGTTGGGGCATTACAGGTGGTATCAGAGGAATTTTAGCAACAACCTTGGAAATAGATTTACATAAACTATAATTATATAACATTACCCTAATATATACTTTTAGGATTACTATAGAATAAATTCCTAGAATTTTGGTAATGTATAGATTTTGTGTATTTTCTAAGAAATACATCCATGTCTGTATACGAGCAGGTAGAGGTGACTCTAGCATAGATGTACCTAGGAGTGAAAACTCTGACAAAGAGTTTCGGGCTTGACCTTGGGTATCCAGGTACACAACAACTAGCCTTGCTGCACTCTTGGCTAAGACACTCCCGGGGTATATACTTAGGATAGTTCACATTTTCATTACAAGACATTATGGATGATTTAGTAGTAAATAATTTCTCAAAGAAAACATTTTATTATTATAGATTATATTCATAATATTTTCAATTTACTCTAGTTATTTTACAAGTTTGGAATTATGCATTGTGATTTATAAACTAACCCAGTGTATTCCATTGTTTAGAAATGGCGCCTAGTATAAGGAATGAGAATTCTAGCAATACGCATGAATGAAAGATTAAGAAAAATCAAATATTTCATGGTATTAAGCCAATATTAAAAATATAAATAGTCCCCCACGTATTATCATCCTATGAATAAATAGTATCATGTGTTAATAAGATAAGTAAATGATTCTTTGTGACCTATGGATTTTAAGGGAAGCAAGAGAAGAAAATGATGTAAGAGAGAAAGATGTATAAAGGGAAGAGGGGAATGAAGGATTTTTTTATATGTGATAACTGTATAAGGAATCACCTTGGTAAATGATTGAAGGGAATGGGAGTTTGTTTTAAGTGTGGAGAAAAAGGACACCATGTACGTGATTGCAAGGGTAAGAAAAAGGTTTCAAATGTACAATGCTTCATCTGCAAGGAGCTGGGACACTACACGAATCAATGTCAAAACCATCAACGTATACCACAAATTATGTTCTTAGATAATAATAAAGTTATGATATTACCACAGATGAAGAGTAATGACTAATTTTCTTATTTTGATATTAAATAATTATGTTATTTGAGTGTTGTATTAATTATGTACTAGTTATAATAATTATGGAGTATATAAGGATTGTACTGTAGTACTATTTCATTAAGGACTTATGATTGTGTGGAACCAAGAATAGTGAATCAATGGCAGGTTAAAGTTTTTAGAAAATATATAGATGAGAGAATGATAAACCATAATATGGTTTTGATACTGAGGTAGTGATTTTGTAATAATTTATGATTGATTGGGATAAATTATATTAGATATTCTGGACTACCTTGAAATTGATTAATGATTTGTATATTCCATCACTTTTGGAGTTTAAAACATTTTTGGATAGAAGGAGTTTATCTAGTATTATATAAATAATAAGGGAGCATAATTTTAATCAATAAGGTTTTATGGTAATTCACGATGATACTGTGTTTTAAAAAAATACACGATGAAGGTATTCACATGTTATTACATGGAAAAAAGGATAATCATTGTGTTTACCTTCCTTATAAATTTTGGACTGTGAGTTTGGACAGAATTATTTTGGATAATTCTAAAGGTTGGAATCAATTCAGTTTGACATTGGATACTATTTTTATGGTTAAATCATTTCCTGAGATTTTTTTTTTGGATTGTCATAAAAAATGATAGCCCGGAGGTCGGGCAACAACCCGTCGCGTCTGGCAAGGCTGTGAGACTTGAACCTGCAACCGATGGGCGACAAGGGTGCATCACCTACCACTGGCCTACGTGATGTCTAGGGTTGTATAATGTAGTTTTCTTAATGGTCTGACAGATAAATTATAAATTCATTTTTTTAACCCTATATTATTAGGATAAATAGAATATTTTTGAATTCTATTATCTTTTGGAGTGAAATATTAGTTTTTGGTAGTAATTAGTTGGAAGATGAAACTCTACTATTAAAGTATATATATATATATATTCCACTTATTCTATGAATAAATTAATTCTTAAACTTTATTGAAGGGATCTTAAAACCAAAAATGTGTAATCCTAATACCTTATGTTTTTTTGAACCGATGATATTTTACATCATCTTAGATTGATGGATTTGAGGCCCTCAATTATACACTTGTTTGTCATTGATGAACTCAATAAATCCCTATATATATTTACATTTTCCCTCCAATTATGTGTCTATAATTTCCACCAATTTTCTTCCAATCGGGATCCTAATTTGGTGATGACTTTTTCATTTCCCTTTCCCTCTTATTAAGACTAAATTTTATTAACCCAATTTCCGATGTGGGTTTTCCACAAAGGTATTTTTCTATTTTTAACCTTTTATTTTTGAAAAAAAATTTAAAATTGCAAGGATGCAATTTATTAAAGGATGGGAGAATGTAACATCCCAATACTTCAGAGTACTTTATCTCCTTAAAATAATTCAATAGCTTGCGCTACACGCAACACCGAGTTCGAGCGCACTAGAACTTACCAAACTAGCCATTCAAAAAGCATTTATGAATAGTATTAACGATATTTTGAATCTAATATACTCTATATAATTTTAACATCCATATTTTTTTTCTTATACATAATATAAGAACAAAGTATTTTTTAAGATAAAATAATTATTTTTCAAAAAATGCAATTTTACTGCCTTTTAATGGTGAACCATTTTTAAAACCAATATTTGACACTATTATATATTAAATTTAATGAAATTAAATTATTCTTTAGAAGTGGGATATAAAAATTTAGTTTTGATAAATTTTTGGTATTTTCTTATAACTTTCATATTTTTACGAATAATGAAAAATGCTATGTTTTAATAGAAAACAAATTTTTTAATAAAAATAATTTATAGTGTTAAATTTTTAATTTTAATGGTTTTGAAGTATAATTAGATTAGTTTTTATCATTTAATACAATGTAGTTCATTATAAGTAATTTCACATTTAAATTTTACATAATCACATGTCAATCTTTTGATAGATTTTACTTTTTAAAAACCCGCTTTTTGGTTTTGACAACGGGGATTAATTTTAAATTAATTAATGAAACATTTATGTTTTTAATTTGGTAAAATAGAATTCATTTTTTAATTTGGAATATCAAAATTATCTTAGGATAAATTTTTGGTATTTTTCTGAAAACATTCAATTTTTGATGAATAGTGAAAAAACTGAATTATTATTTAAAGCCAACTTTTTATTTAAATAATTATTTAATCTATTTAAATTTATTTTAAGTCAAAATAGATATATAATACCTATATAAGTTCAATGTAATTCATTGGTGTCATTTTATAATAAAATTAGATATATAAAATTTTATTGAACTTTTTACCATCTTTTATCCACCTTCTAGGAGCATTTACGAATTTGCATAAAACATATTGTTACTGCTTATGTGAATTTAATTTCAAATATCTGAGAGACATGGTTAATATCAGTATGTAGAATGTGGTACAATAAGATGAAAATAATTTTTGTTGAATAGTAATGTTTGACTTTTATTTACCACAGTTAAAAGTAAATAGGGTAATTAAAGGTAAAAATGATATCATAATTACCAAAACACATGTCCTAGTTCTAGTGGATAAGTTTAATTCGTCCAAAAATAACCTTATGAATAAAATATTATCATTTAGTTCCACTTGGATTAGATTAGGACATTTATTATTATTTTATTTAAAGAAGAGTTAAAAGTGTTAAATTCAATGTTTATTAACTAAAACATTTTTAATATAGGGTTATACATAATATAAATTAGACTATAAATATTCATTATAAATATAAAAATATTTCCTACATAATGGTATATTATTTATAATTTTTAGAGATTAAATAATTAAATTAATTTATGACACAATAATGATGCAGTAATTACTTTCTTAATGTAATATTAAAATAGTTTATAATATAAATATTAAAATAAATAGAATTTAAAGTTTTTTATGTCATCAACTTATTATCTAGGTCAATATGACATGTTAGTATTGATTGGATAATTTTTTTTGAAGTGATTATGTTGTTATGACTTTCACAAAAGCAAAAAACCAAACAGTGTCAAAATTGACATAAATTAATTTTTAAAAGAAATACTATATTATTGGTTGATATAATATTTATAAAAATCTAAGGTTCATCAAAACTGAATAAATAATATTATATATTTCATTAATGAACCACTTTATGTTCTCTTGTAATTTTAGAGTAAGTTTATCAACCATAAAGTGTAAGAATACAAGAAGACGCGGTAAAAGTTAAACTATCTAACTAAGAGTTAAATCTAGAAGATAAGGTTAAAATGGTAACCTAAACTTGTCTAAAACCTATTTTTTGAGATTATTTAGACCCATAACTACCTAAGTCTGGAAATAAATTCATTTCAAGAAATTATAAATAGAATATTATTATATAATAAACTAATATTTAAATCATTTCCTAAAGTGACCCTCACCGCACTTATAAAAGGGAACTTCCCCTTCTCTCAAAATCACACCTCCAAAGCTATTTGGCTTGGCCAACCCCTGAACAAATATCCTCTCAACTTACCTCACATCAACCTAGAGTCCTTAATATGATTATAAAGACAACTTATTTGATCAAGTCAAAAGAAAACACCCGAAGAAGAGGTAATAATTTCACCACCCTCTTTCAAGTTTTTTTCATCTTCCAATTCCTCTTTAATTGTTGTTTCCATACCAAAATAATAAATACAGTACCTTATACAAACTATGATGTTATTATAAATATGGTAAAACCATTTTTATTATTCTATCCATCCTATAAATGACAAAGTCACTATACGTGCGTACATACGGCTTACCGTCTCCACGTCATGGTGTAGTTTGTTATTCAAACACTTCATTATTTGGATGGGATTAATAATTAGTATAACTTATGTAAATAATAAATATAACATGTTAATGATTATTTATATATGATATACCATCCAATTACATATGATTTCTTCATAAATATAATGATATTGTCGCTTGTGCATACGTACGGATTACCGTCTCCACGAATGCGATGAGATTAGTTCCCAAACATAATCATTAAAGAATAATTATCATTTTATGATTAAAAAAATTTTAAGAACTTAATATCACTCTTTATATGAATCAAATACATCTTAGTCATAATAAACATGGAAAACTTAACCAAGTATATAAATGAAAACGAATCAGTTAACACCTGAAATGATAATACTACTAAAATATTATGAAGAAAGAAATATTAAAAGATCATATATGATATCATATTTATGTATATGATTATTTTATAATTTAATAAAAATGATTTAACTATTATACAGAAGGTTAACATACCCTTAACCAAGGAAAAGTACAAGGTAAGGTTTAATTCCACAATCTCTTCATTATCCAAGGTTTTTTTACATGAGTATCTACTAGAACCTCTTTATCATCCACATCCATGTTTCATAAAAATATTTTCAAAAGGAATATTTTAAGGTTTATAAAAGGGAATCTTTAACAATATCATCATTTTAAATGGTTTAAATATTTATTCTTCTAAATTATTTTCATTAATGTCCATGTTTTTAGAATGGGTTTTAAAGATATATTTATTTGGACATGACTGTTTTTAAAATGATAATTCCTTCCAAAAGTTTCAAAATGGTATGGGACACTTTGATTCAAAAATGCCTTTAAATTTATTCGTTTCTAAATTGTGTGACTTTTAAATGTTTTCAAAAATATATATATATTTATCTCAAAGAGTTTTACAAATCATTTTCATCTATGTCAATATCCTTTGATGGATTTTAAACTTGTTTGAAGTTGATTTATTATGATACAAATCTTCCATGTTGTATTTAAGGTTTTCTGATATATTTGACTATGAATGTGTTATTTTTATACCATTAATGGTTTATAGATAATGTATTAACATTTTTAATGCTAGTTTTAATATGAATGTTTATGTTTTGTTTAAACCTTTTAATATAAGGAATCCATTACACTTATTAAGTGATGGGTGGAGTACGCTATAGCTCCTCAATGCATCGGTATGTCTCATGAGACAAACTAGTGTCTTGGCACAAGGCCTTGACAAAATCTTATTTGTAGTCTTGGAACCAGGCCTTGACTATGTGGTTAGGAAGCCTGGCATTATGCATTCCATCATTATGAAATTAAATATTGATATTACATTTGATTATTAGACTAGTAGAATATCCATGTGAATAATTAAATGGATTTATTTTATTTATCAATGCCATATTATACTGAAGTTTAAGTTTAAATGGATTTTGTTTTATTTTTCTACATTACCATAAATGTTTATGTTTATTTATAAAAGTTTCCGCTATATTTTTATCCTTAATGATCATCTAATATCAACCCTGTCTATGTTTTATTTTCCCAGGATT
The DNA here is from genome assembly GCA_963277665.1 of Viscum album. Lineage (NCBI taxonomy): Eukaryota > Viridiplantae > Streptophyta > Magnoliopsida > Santalales > Viscaceae > Viscum > Viscum album. The sequence continues at coordinate 1,435,278,959 of OY728140.1, forward strand.
ACAAGAAGTGTATTATGATTGACAAGTAGGGTTAAGTAAGGAGATTAATGGCATTATCAAAGGATCATTTATGTTGTATTTTATTTTCTAATGTGTAATTTAACATTCATGTATGTAATTTATTTTCCAAGACTGATAAACCGATTGGTCTTTCGGGACTTGATTCCTTGTAATCATGCCAATGTATTAAAATAATGCACCGACTCTGGGATTCTGGGGTCGGGGCATTACACTTATTAATATTATATGTTAATCCTAACATCCTTAAGATTATCCTTGTGATTATTTTTCTGATATGAATCAGAAATAGGAATATTAAGGGATAATGGGGGCTTGGATCACACATGGGTTCTCGGTTTATGATTGATTATGCTTTCTTGTGCATTTATTATTATCATGTAATACACATGTTATACATGTTCACTTTTTTAGGGATGCATTGGTGGTGTCCTAGAAGGTTTTATTACTCACACCCTAGATGGATATTTTAATGTGCAAGTAGACTTAAAGTATAGAGATCCAGGTAAGGTAAATAGGCCTATAGCTGATATTTAACAGTGGAGAAAGGGGTATGTAGCAGACTGTGATGGTCTCTAGAGGACCTCACGGTGTTTCTTTATTTAGTTATATGCTTTCACTATACATTGGTTTGTCTTTTACCATCAATATTCCTATTTAATTATTTATATGACTGGTGTTACATCTATATTGTTTCTACAAGATTAATATGATTATTATATTTTACTAAATTTTTTATGCTTATGGTTTATGAAGTTGAAAGGATACTGAGTGTATATTCTTCCCACTGATGGAGTTCAGACCCTCACTACTAGTCATAATTCTCTTGCATAAATGGAATAATGCATAAGGTCTTGTGGATTTACATATCGGTCCTATTGGTTTGGGTTGGTAAATTAAAAAATGGTATTAGAGGGAGAAGTTAGTATCTTATGATTGCATCATCTATAACCACATGAGAGGAAAAATCATACCCATGACATGAATCTAGAAACTATGGTCTACAGGTTGAAGTGTTAGTGGTAGTACCTATTCAATGAGGGATTTGTTATCTATATGTACCACAAGATCCTATGTTATATGCTCACATATAAAGTCTTTAATCTAATGTAGAGGTTCTAGGTAGATTACCATTAGAAATTTTACTTTGATATAGACTCTAACCATGATAAAGGTAACATTGTTTTAAAAAATCTTAGCCATAATACATAGGTTTATCAAGATCTTGGTGAATGAACTTCAGAAGGATAATGGTACCAAATGAGTTTGTTAGATGATTGAAGGCTGGGTAATTCTAATGAATAGTTATTGATATATTTTACTCCTTTAGTGATCAATATTCTCTTTTAGACTAAATAAAATCTAGTTAGGAATCTAACCCTATGTATGATGTGATGAAAGAATGGATAGCATATGGTAACCTGATACATTGGTGGTTGTTGGATAGTAATGATGTGATGCTTTGGAATGGGGGAGTTATATTCCATACTTCCATAAGGTATGTTTTGACAAGAGACTTACATAACTCTAATTGGGTGGTACTTATTAAATTGAATAAGATGTACCATGACTTCATGTGACAATTCCAGTGTCCGTTGATGAAGAGGGACATTGCATGATTTTATTCGGATACCTTAATTTCCATTGGATAAAGGTTGATCACCAGCATCAAATAGGTTTACTCAAACCACTTCATGTTCCCTTTTGTATATTGGAGGATGTCACTATGTAGTTTTTGAATTGGTTACCTAGGACCTCGAGGATTTGTAACACTATTTGGATAATTTTTTATTAGCTAATGAAATTTTCTCATTTCATAGTGACTTTTGAGACTGTCAAAAAAATGATGGGAAAGCTATTTTCCTATGAAATCATTTGCTTTAATGGAGTTCCCTTGAACATTATATTTCAAATATAATCATATTTGAGTTCATATTTTTAGTAGGGCTTGTATAAATCCTTAGGGAATCAGCTAAGATTGAGCACAGTTTAAGATCCCCAGACAGACGGATAGTCAAAGTGGGCAATTTGGATATTCAAGGATATTCTACAAGCTTGCATCCTAGACTTTAGTGGAGTTTGGGATAAACACCTAGACCTAGTTCAGTTTTCTTACAACAATATTTACTAGTATTTGATTTATATGGTGTCTCTTTATTGAAGGACATGATGTTCACAAATTTTTTTGGAATAAGGCTAATGAGGCAATGGTTATGGGAACATGTATGGTTCAAGATACCTCTAAAAGAGTGCATTTAATTTATAATAGGATGATCACATATTAGATTAGGAATATATCTTATGCTAAACAAGGGATGAGACCTTCAGAGTTCTTTGTTGGAAACTGAGTTTTCTTATGAGTGAATCCTTAGTTAGGTCACTGACGTTTGAGGAAGTGTGGATAGATAATATCGTGTTATGTTGGAACCTTTGAGATCACTGAGAGTTTTGGGATAGTGCTGATTCATTAGGATCATCCTTCATGTTTTTGAGGTCTTCCTAATGTGTTTCAATTATATAATCTCCAATGGTTTTCCCCCAATACCATTCATGTTATCGGCTATGAATATGTTGAGATAGAACCTGACACATTGTATATGGAGCACCCGGTGTAGATTATAGAGAAGAGAGAGAAGGTTATATGAGGGAATATGGTACCACTTTTCTAAATCTTATGGTATTATGGGTTGATCTAATAAAGAACATGAAAATGGAAATCATATTCTCAATATCAGTGGACTGAAGTATTTCTAGAAGGATTCCTGGGGATTATTCTCAAGGATAATAAGTCCTTAGAGGGGGAGATTATAAATCCCCATAATTTTTTTTGAATACTCATTTCCATTTTTATACTTATTGTTTTTATATTGATTCACTATATAGTGGAACCTTGGGAACATTGAGTGGCTTGTGAAATATTAAGTGTGGGTTTTAGTTATTATTTTGGCCAAAAATGTCAACACCACAACCAAAATTCTAGTTGTGGTGGTCCTTGGACTGTCTCAAGAAAAAATGACAAGGGGAAAATGTATTGACCAATACATGAACAAGCTACAGTTCATAATTAAGGTTTTTTTCATCCATGTCTTAAGAAACCACACCATGCCCATTTTGGAGGTCATTGTGGGGGGGGATGTCCAAATACTTGGAACCAAGTCATAGGGATGGTTGTTTCAGGCTATGTGATGAGGTGCACCATGAATAAAGCCAGGTCATGGTGGAAACAATTTTGCTAGTTAGATTTGTTTGAAACAACAATTTTTAATTCATTACTTCTATGATATAGATCGAATGAAATGGAAAAATTTGTAGCTCTTAATTATAGATCATTAATGAATTTATTAATCAATCCCAACTCCTATTAATTTTTTTTATCGTTCTTTTCATAATGATTGAATTAATCTTGGAATTTTCAAGGCAAGAATCTAAGAGATTTTAGGGGAATCTTTGGATGAAACACTTGGATGAATCTATGAACTTGGGTGTTTATTATTCCTTATTATTCCTTTAATATCCCTACATGTCACTATTGGAAGATAATACCTTGAATATAGAGGTAATTATTATTGTTTGAAACTCATAGAAACCTCACATATCCTCTTTAGTCATTGTCTTAGAGGGAGAATCTCACTCCTTTAGCCATACTATAATTATACCATATATTATGGTTCTCATTGGGTAATAATTTTTCTTTCCCATGGATTATTATTCCTCATTTCATACCATAGAAACTATTTTATTTTATGTGAAACGGATTATAGCAGTTCTTGACAAGATATCATTATCCATTTGGTTTGAAAACAAGGATTGAGAGATGGAATCCTTGATGAACCTTGATGTTGATATTGTAAACCATAAGGTAGGAAGTTATTTAAAATTTAAGGAACTAATATTCTCTTTTCCCCTTGGTTTTGTATCATGATCACATAGATTCTTAACCATTCTTAATTGTGTTTTCTTGTGGGTGTGGGTGTATCCTGTAAGACCTAAATATGATAAATGATTTAATGTATTTTGCTGGAGTAACTTTCTACCATTCTTTATTATAATCACATGTTATTATATGTTGTTAATATATTCTTGTGATGAAATGTTATGTTTTTTCATGTATGTTCTACCATGTTATGTGTGTTACCATGAATTTAGAGGTTCATCTTGTTACCCATGATAAGTGGACTATCGTGGTATGTTTACCCTATAGAGGGGAAGTCCACTCAGAATACACTGATGTTGATATTGTATCATTTATAGGGTAAGATCATGTTAACCTTATGGCCTAGTAAAGAATATGATTCCCTGAAGATATCAAGTAACACACCAGAACTTGATTACTTGTGGATTTTGAGTAACATGTCGACTTGATGTTGTGGGGATACCAAGTTATGTATTATCAGGCATTGGTAGCTAGTTTAGGTCACTCATGAAATCTTTATGGTTATTGTTTCGTCATGAAGTTGAATAAAGTATGGCCAGGGCTCATGGTGGCTTGGTTACCACATCGGTGCTCGATATATTATAAATTTTTATTTCATTGGAATTTATTGTTATAATGGTATATATTTTTTATACCAGTGTAATTTTTTTAAGGATTCATTGGTGATTTCCTTGTTTGTTTTATTACTCACACCTTGTATGAAAATTAAAATTCATGTAAAGAATTCATGTATAGGGATCTAGGTAAGGGTAAGATGTATTTGTATAATGGTTGAGTAGTGAAACATGCAGCTGGTAGAGGACTGGTACAGACTCCATAATATTCTATAGTGTTTCATTATTTATTTATCTACTTACACTATACTTTGGTTTGTCTTTCGACGCTCAAATCCATGTTTACTTATATGTATGAATCATGTTCCATCTATATAATTTACACAGGATTAATATTATTGTTATATTTCACTATATTCTATTATATTTATGGTGTATAGATATGACATGATACTGAGGCTATAGAGTCCCCACTTATAGTGTTTGGACCCCCATTTCTAGTTAGTAGCATCCTACATATAGGGATGAATGCATGATATCTTAGGGATTTCATGATCAATCCGGATGGTTTAGGTCAGATCATTACTCTATGAGTGATTTATTATATCACTTGAATGTATACGAAGTAGGGAAGACTAAGTAGAGATATTGATTAAGTTTAACCTCCCATATTAATTCCAATAAGGTTGATAATTGAAGTGATTGTGAAACCAATCATTCATAAATTAGTAAGAGGAAAGGGAAAAAATATAAAAACTATGGTAGTATTTCAATTGGATGACCAACCCTAACCCAATCACTTCTCATCCTCTTTCTTCCAACAACTTTAACTATTTCTTGTAATTTATTTTCAAAACCAACCAAAACAAAATTCCCCTTACCTAACATTAAGTGAAAAAAAATTGGATCACTCCACTATATACATAACCTTAGGATACAACTATACTCTATTTCACCTATGAAATTCATACATTTTTCACACCCTATTACATGGTTCTTGTCAAAACATGGATTATTTTTCGAGAATGAATTAACAATTACTAAAATATTAATTATATGACTATAAATTCTAATCATAACCCACACTTCTATATTTACCATGAGATAGAGAGATCCCAATTAACCAAACATAGGAATTTGAAATTACAATATGAATTTTAGGAAGTTTTGTTGATAGAATCAAGTGAGGCTTCAAGTGTTTACATTGATCCCACCATCAAGGAATCTGACCTCAACCTAAATCTAAGATATCTTTGTGCCCCTCAGTTTATAAATTAGAACAATCACATTTCCATGCATTGTTTTCAAAGTTGTTTTTAATTGAAATTGGATTGATTAAATTGCTACCAAATTTTAATGGTTTTATAGGTGAATTTCTTAATAAGAACATCAATGATTTTACCCTTTTTTCTAAATATTTAGTCCTATAGGAGTGGAATAAGAAAAATTCTAGTGGTGTGAATTCCCTATTTCAATTGATTGATAATATAAGAAGTGGTTTTATAGCTTACAAATAAGATAAGTACAGGACTAGAAATAACTACAAAGAAGCCTCCATCAGAAATTTTTCCCCACCTATAAACACAAATCCATTAGAAATTATATTTATGACATCAAACAAGATTCTTGGGGTGACACGTTATGAGTATTGGGAGAGATTAAAGAATATTTGTGCAAGTTACCTATACCAGTCCATAAATTATCATAATTTTATTATCATTTTTTATCATGTCTTTCTTGAAAATGATAGTAATCTATTAGATTCATCATTTTGAGGATTAGCTTAAAAAATCAATATGAAAATATAAGGGAATCATTGGGGAGATTACCAAAAATTCATATTATTTTGTTTTAAGAGGTATAGGTGATAATGTTCTATAAGAGGTAAGATATTATAACTTATATTTGTTGTTAGAATCAAAAAAAATGAGGAACTATCCCTTCTTTTTAAAAAAATGGACATGAAAAAATATATTGAACAGTAATCATTAGTTTAGGTATGTGGTTTTTTTTCATCTCCTAACCATTATAATGAATAGTTTGTTGAGGTATAGGGAATGGAATGTTGTGTAATAGACAACCAGTAGATTAAATATCCACATAAAAAACATGATGGAGGGAAAACTTCTAAGACTAATATGGATTTGGAAATTAGTATAACTAGAATAGAACACCCAATATAAACTATTTCTAGTGTCTACCCCCATTCTAATAGAAACATCAACCTTTTCACCACCAGTCACTCTTTCCAAAATTATACCAACATAGATATAACCAAATAGTCTGAAAAACACCCCTTTCAAGTAAAAGATGCAATTTGAAAACCCCTACACCTATAAACAACCACCAATGCAGTATCCAGAAGATATGATGTTGAGGAGTTAAGGAATTAATTCTTTGAGTTAATAAATTAACTCACCATTCTTGTTGAAATTTTACCCGAAAACCTATCCAAAATACCATCCAAACCATTCCCCAATCCTAAGGTAAATGTAAGAACGGTGGATATAATAATGTTAAGAAAATTATTTCACCAGTAACCCATGATTCTGAACAAAATAAACCAAAATAGGGGGAAAATTAGGCTCAGCGATCTTGATAAACCAAAGAAAATCATCCCATGGAATAAGAAAATAATGGATAAGAAGCAACAGTTATACCAAGAAGAAAGAAGCATGGTACACCCCTATAAAGGTAGTAGATGGAGAAGAAGATCCTTTCACTTTCATTTCCATCAGGATGGTCAAATCCAATAATATACAAGAAGAATAACATTATATAAAAATTCTAGAAAAATTATAAAAATATGATATTGATATTCCACTTTAAGAATCTCCCAATAAAAAACTAAAGTATGTTAAGTTTTATAACTAAATTTTCATAAATAAGAGTATTTAAGGAAATAATTGTATCAATTTGAAATAATTTTTTTACATTGATAGCCCCGTAAATTATTACCAACTGTAAAGATACAGGTACACTTTAGATCCCTTTTACCATTGGTTTAATGACTTTTTTGATGTTTTATGTGATTTAGGTGCTTCTATTAATGTAATTCATCACTCAATTTTTACTAATTTATAGGTGGGAGAATTTAATTCCTTAATAGAGGTGTTTCACCATAAAAATAAATTTAAATTATTTCTAGTATGAGTCTTAAAAGATTTTATAATTAGAGTTAATAATTTGATCTTTCTAATAGACATATTTGTAATAAATATGGAGGAAGATAGAACCCCATAATAATCACCCATCATTTTGGGTAGGCTATTCATGAAGATATATAATACTATTATCAACTTACATGAAGGAAATATCATCTTGGAGTTTGATGATTTCATAGTAAACTTCAATATTGTTAACTCTATAAGGAATACGTAAAAGGACCATTCTCTTTTTACACTTTCTTGTATTGAAGAGGTAGAACCCATTAAAGATTCAGGTATGTTATATGAAATTTTATCTTTATTGAAACACTTAATGATTGAAAATAAAAATTATAAAGAAGTTATTCTAAAATATATAAAATCTTATTTTCATATTGTAAGAAGAGGTATCTTCAGAATTATTTGAGGAATTTGATTTCTTATTTCATGTAGAAGAAACTGATTTTTCATTTTTTGAGCATGAAATTTCAGCTAAGAATGTGAGGAACCCCAATCTAATTTTATCTTTAAATCAACCCCAAAATATTTAATTATACCCTTTTCCCACTAAAATCAGGTATTTACACATAATAGAAGGATAAAAACTCTCAGTAATAATTTTTGATAACCAGTACCCAAGCATTGAACACCATTTGATTGAACATTTGAGGGAAAATTTTCAAGTCATAGGATGGAGGTTAGAAGATATCCCAAAAATAAATTGAAAATTATGAATGCATGGTATTTTCATTGAAAGGTGTTCCAAACCTATTAGGAATCCCAAAAGAATGATGAATCCAACTATAACATAGTTAGTAAAAATATATATAGATAAGTTGTTAAAATATAGAATAATATACCCCATATCTAACACACAATAGGTAAGTTCCATTAATATAGTTCTTAAAAAATCTGTACATATCATAGTAATGAATTAATATAATAAATTAATACCTATTAAAATTCAAAATAGTTAGAGAGTCTATATAGACTGTTGGAAGTTATACTAATTCACTAGGAAAGATAATTTTATCATTCCTTTTATTAACCAAATGTTTAAAATATTGGAAGTAAGAACCCATTATTATTTATTATATGGATATCTAGGCTACTTCTTGGTTCCCATTACACCTGAAGATCAAGAAAAACCCACCTTTACATGTCCCTATTGTACCTTTTCATATTAGGGGATTCCATTTGGATGTTTTAATTTTCTATGTGTATTTTATATTTGTATGTTATGTATCTTTTGAAATAAAATTTAAGACTGTATAGAGGTATTTTTAGATTTCATCACTATTTTTGGTAACTTATTGGACCGTTTCATGAAAAATTAAGAAATTGTTTTGAAAAATTCATTAAAAAGAACCTTTTCATTAATTTTGATAAGTGTAATTTAATGGTGGAGAGGCTAATATTCCTTGGGCATGTAATTTCACAAAAAAATCATTGTGGTTGATAAGTTAAAATTTGAGGTGATAACTTCATTGTCTTAACCAACTTGTTTCAAATTTTTTTTATATTTTCTAAAATATATAGTCTTTTATAGGAGCATTATAAAGGATTTTAACATGATTTATATTCAAATTTATAGACTGATTTTTAAAGATACTGATTTCATTTTTGATGTTGATAGCATGGAATATTTTTATGAACTAAAAGGAAGACTAATCACACCACTAATGATGCAACTACTCAATTGGGAGAAACATTTTGAGTTTATCTTTATAAAATTTCCTTCTAGATTCAAGGTTATTAAATATTTATTTTTTATAAATAATATATATTTTACTTTTTTTGGATGTTTTAGGTTTAGTGGTAACATGGGAGTGAGTTTTGGAGGTACAGCTTCAGCTGAGGGGTTGTTGCAGGAAGGCATTCACAATATACGGAATGCTTCATGCTGTGAAACTTTTGAGATAGAACCCCTCGATTTATTTTTTTAGTGGGTTATGGTGAGAAGAATGTGTTCATGACATAAAAGGTTCCCTAGGAAGTTTTTCTAATGGTAACATGGTAATTTCTTATGGATCCCCACTTCTACCTTCCCCACTCTTCCTTTAACCCTTACCCAACCTACATGTGGGAGGAGGATTATTTTTAGAAATTTTATCTCTCACATCCTCATATATTTCTCAATTCAGGTTTTATTCATTACAGTAGTCTTCTATTAGTAATTATATACTCTTCTTAAACTTATATCTCAATTTATTTTTATCTCTTATAGTTCCCCATTTATAAAACCCTAATGTCCAAATGTGGGGCTATTCGTAGAGATTTGGTGTGATTATTTTGGCTTGAGTTATGATACTCTGTGATCATGTTTCATATCTCTTGATATAGTAAGACCTTTCCATTTTATGGATTTTTTGTAAAGTTATGTGTCTTGATTTTCCTAGAGATTCCTTTGTAGCTCTGTGAGAACTCTTCCTATGGAATCAAAGTTACTAGTTAGGTCAATATAGACATGGTATACTCTTTATAAGGGAATGTTTTGGTTATTTATTAGATTAATTGTAAATTATAGTTAGATTCATGGGTGATGTATGATCTATCTTCCTAATAAATGAACCCTTGAGGGAGTAATTTGAGTTAATTTGGGGATAAAAAACGTAGATAAATGATTTAGGGGCTTAGGTGGTGATTTCCCTTTTTCACATTGAATTTTTATGAATGTTAATACTTATGTATTGTTTCTTTAAGTGACCTTTAATTGGCATGTGGGGATGGGTTGGTGTGCTTGATGTGACCTCCCTTGAGTGTCCAGGGATGGGTCAATGTGCATTAAGTGACCTCCCTTGAGTGGGAAGTAAGGGTAAGTGTGCTTGATTGTGACATCCCTTGAGAGTGTGGGGATGGTTCAGTGTTCTTGATGTGACCACCCTTAAGTGAGTGGAGATGGGTCATGTGTGCTTGATGTGGTTATGGCCTGAGAAATAATGCATGGTATGTGTGATATAATTTTTATCAATCCTATGATAAATTTTTCCTTCTAGCATGGAGATAAAGTAGGTATGGTTGGGGATTCATCGAGGACTAGTTAGTGCATGCTGGTCAGATGGGTTTTATTAGTATTTATTTAGTTAGTTCTATCAATGTATACAACATTATACACAAATTTTATTTATACTAATCCATAATTAATTGTGTATTACTAGGTTTATTCTCACAATAGGAATATATATCTTGAAACAGGTATAGACTTTGTGATTAGGGATAAAGCCAAAGTAAAGGTCCCTATGATAGATTACTGAGTTTATACTGGTGGACAAGGTAGAGGAAATACAGGAAATTCCCTATGAATATTTTGTAGTTGTTCCTTTTATATTTTACTTTTTCCTTTTATTCATTTTATATATATCAATCCACTATATGTGGGGATCACTTTTTACTACTTTTTATAAATCTGGTATTCCATATTGATATATAATGGGTTGACGTTGTCACTACTATTTATACTTGTTTGTTGATACCAGTAATTATAGATTGTCTCTACTGTATGTGTTTTCTAAAATGGATATCTGGGTCAAGGAGACTCATATTTGTATCAGAGTCCCTTTTTTGACTTACTATTTAGCACTTGGAAGAATAGAGATATAATGGTTGGGACTTGGGAAGGGGGGATAATATTGTGTATTTACAACACTTGTGTAGTGGATCTATAAATTTCTAGGGAAGTGGGATTCATTTTATTTTTATGGTGTTACTGTTTCATGTGTTCCTTCAGTGTTATTGTGTCATTATGTTTTATGGGAATTTTCCTTAGCCCAATTAGAAATAGTGGGTATGTCCATGAATCTTCTGTAGGAATTTAGGTTCACATTTCATATGCCTATTAATTATAATTAATATAGGTTTAAATTAATTGAATTATTGAAAAAAATTTGTATTTTCCCAAATATTTCTTGGTGACATTTACTTTATTTAACCTAGGATTTCTTGTATTATATTTATTATGATTGTGACTAATATACGGGTTTCCAATATTGGGCTTAGGCCTCAGTTAAACCCCAATAGGGGTATTCCTAGTGGTTGTGGGTCACTCTAGGGTGGGTTTCCTAGGATAATTGTGTGTGTATTTGCACCTATTAATTGCTAAAATATTTTAATATTTGAACTATTGAGGAAATATTTTAGGTGTTTCTAATTTATTTTTCTTCATTGTTGGTTGAAAATAATTCTTAGAGGTATAGGAAGTTTGATATTGGCTTACATCCTGAGGTGAGTTAGTAAGTATTAACTTTTTACCTAACCTCATACACTCATGTTTTCTATAAAGTCTTTAACATTAAAAAGGTATTAGAATATAATAGTGTTGTAGGGATTCCTCTCTCATTCGGTGGTGGGATTTTTTGTGGGTTTTGGGAAGTTATTCTAGAGGTAGTAAGAGGATATTATACAATATATTTTTGGTTGATGATAGGTAGTTAGGGAAAAGAAGGAGTTCATCTCTTCCAACTCCAGGAGGGACTCGTCCCTTGTACTTTTAATGTGGTCAATCTTGAAATTTTTGTAGGAAATATACAAGTTAGTCAAGGGAGTTTCATTCTTGTAAAATAATTGGAGATCCACTGCACTTTTATTTGAGGTTTTTTCAATCATGTGTGGGAAGAGGTTTGAGGCAGAAGTAGGCCTCAATATCTTGGTCATGTGGACCCCAATCAGATAGAAGGTCTACATCTAGGTAGTCCATCTATGGATATAGTTTAGGGTATCACTAGTCATAGTAGCAGGCACCAAAGGGTTTATCCCCAATGGTGATTCATGGATCATAAGGGAAGGGATAATGATTTGGGGATGGTAGGGTTTATTAATTGAATCAGGTTCTAACACATGGTGGAAAGGGAACTTCAAAGTTTAGAGGTACAGTTTTGGATTATTTTGATGGTCTCTACTCTTTGTTTGATACAAGGTATTCTCTACTATTTATTTCTTCCCAGGTTCTTGTAGGTTTAGAGTTTCCAATGAAGTTTTACCCCAATTTTTATCCCTTGATACACCTCTTTGAAAGAGGGAAGGTCATATTTATAGGTTCCTAGAGTGTATCATATTGATTTATGGATATATAATTATACAAGATTTTCTAATCTTGGAGATGAAAAATTTTGATGGAAATATTTGAATGGGTTTTTTGTCATGTTTCCAAACTCATAATGATTGTTATCAGAGTCAGGTTACTTTTAAAACCCAAAGGTAGAATAGTGCATTCTTACTAGATAATGGGATATGGTGGAAGGAAGAGCAGGAAAATACCTTAACTACATTGGATCCATTGCAACACGGGTGGTAATTATAGTTCTCAAAGAAAGTCATGTGATGGTTTCATCCACTTTTACACCTTGGGTGGATCATTTCTAGGTTTTTCTTCTATAATATTTTTCAATACTCACTCCTGAAATGGGTATTGAGTTTGAAATCTAACTTGTATGGGACGTATGGCTTAAATAAATTCCCTAATATCATATGGAACTAGGTGATTTGAGAGAGCTTAAGGTTTAACATGATGACGTGGAGGTGAATGGATTTATTAGCCCAAGAACTTATCCTAGGGGTGCTCTGATTTTATTCTAAAAAAATTAGATAGATCCCTTAGAATATGCATATATTACTAAAATATGAATTATTGGGTGATGAAAAATAGTTATCAACTACCAAGGATTGATGAATTGTTCAACTATTTTAGGGGATCCTGAGGATTTTATAAGATTTATCTATAATCAATCCACCAAAAATAGAATTCAATAGTGGCTACAATTTATATGAATATCCAATTACTCCATTCATTTTGAAAATTGTTCCAATAGTGTTCATGCCTCTTACGAACTATATTTTTTATACTTACTTGGACTTCTTTATCGTGGTCATCATTGATGATATTCTAGTCTATTTTTTATCCTTATAGTTATATGATAGACATCTTGAAATCATTTTGAGTACACTATAAGTGCCTCAACTTTATTCCAAGTTCTCAATGTTTTAATTTTTTATCTAATGGGTATTATTCCATGGTAACATGATTTATAAGTTGAGTATATCTATTGATCTAGAGAAGGTTAAAGAAATAATTTTTTAAGATTTACCCAGGAACGTGTTCAGAATTAATATTTTTTTAGGTTGGACAGATATTTTAGGAAATTCATTCAGTACTTCTCTTAATTGACAGTGACAATAACTATTTTTATTAGGAAGGTAGTGAAGTTCATATAGATAGATCAATTTTAGGATATTTTTCAAGAGATAAAGAGTAGGTTGACATTCACTCTGACTATGATTCTTTTGGACTCATGGATTGGTTATAAAGTAAACTGAAATGATTTATAAATCATTTTGGGGGGTTTTCTTGATGTATAGAGATATGTTGGAAACTTATGGGTCTCATTACATACAACCCCATGAGAAAAAAAACCCCACTCATGACATAAAACTAGATTTATTGGTCCATTAATTGAAGTTCTATCTTCATTATCTCTTCAGTGATAGGTTTATCCTCAACAAAAAACCATAAAATATTTCAATATTTCTTTTCTTAGTGAGACTTAAACCTATATAATATAAATTTTGTTGAGTATTCTTAGACATTCTACTTTAAGATGGAATATACCCCAATAATGGAGAATGTTTTCACAGATTCCCTTAGTATGAAAATAAAGAAATTGGGGACAGTGACCACAGAGTAAGAGTAGAATATTATGAGTTTTTTAGAGGATTTTAAAGTTGATGTATCATATAACTTGTGTGAATTTACATTTTCTTTTATTATCATTACATCTTCATTGGTGGATCAATTATAGATCATCCAGAAATCTAATTCAAATTGTCAGGTTTTGAGAGAGTGGTTAACAGGAGACAATCTTATTCCACGATTGTCCTTGAATATGAATTATGTGTTATATTTAAATGGAATGGTTGTAGTTCTCATATCCATGATGGGGGATTTGATGAGAGAATATAATTCCTCATAGTTTGAGGTACATATAGGATATACCAAGATGAATCGTCATATGAAACACCATTTTTGGTGGTCATGAATGAGGAAAGATGTTACAAGGTTTGTCTCTCATTACATTACATATTAGAAGGCAAATCTATAGAACTAGTGATTGGGTGATTTTCTTATAATCTTTATAGTACTAGTATATAACTCATATGAGGTGATAATATAATTTTTTTAGGGTCATCCAGGACACTAAGGAATGACTATGTTATGTGGGTGGTGGTTGATCCACATAAGAAAGTTTCACACTTTTTCTATTTCAAGAGACTCATTCATTGGATGGGTTTGGTATGATTTATATTCAAGAAATAATGCAGTTCCACAGTGTATCTATGTGTATCATTTCATGTTTGGATGTGTTTTTTTTTCCATTGTAATTTCTAAAAATACTTCATATAGTGATTGGGTCATAGCTGAATTTAATTACAACATGTCACCAATAGATGGGCAGACAACATGAGAGGATTATTTCAATTCTCTATAGGATATGATCAAAGTATACATTCTTGATTTTGGTGGTTTAGGGGATGTCTATCTATATTTGGATAATTTTTTGTCTAATAAAAACTTTTACGATTAAATTTAAATGTATCCTTTTAAGGATTAATATGGTTGACCATGTTGGTCTCCACTATGTTAGATTGAGGTTGGCAAGTTGGCAATGATCGAGTCAAGCCTAGTGAACGAGACTTCTGAGTGAATACAATTGATTCAGAAGTGGTTTTTTACCACTTAGACCGGGAAATGATTATATTATGACATGAGGCAATGACCCTTGGATTTTTTTGTGGGTGACTGGGTGTTTTTGCAAGTATCACCTCATTTAGGGAATCAACATTTTAGAAAGTAGGGGAAACTAGTTCTGTGGTTTGTTGGTTCATTATGGATTATATAATATATTGGTATAGTGGTTACCATTTGGATATTTTTCCATAACATTGAGGTATGTATGTTTTGTTTCATGTGTCGTAGCTCTATAGGTATGATCAAAACTTTTAACATTTTATTGATAGTGTCAATATCAAGTTGAAAAAAGATTCTACATTTAAGAGATGTCGAGAATGGATTATTGAATTATGATAGAATGTACTATGAGAGAAGATGATACCTCTTCTCTAGGTTTTATGGAAACAAGTACAGACCCAAGAAAAGACTTATGTGTGCAAGTAAGATGTGCAGTTGTTGTGGATATATCTATTTGACCAGGAACCCTAGAGATGCTTCTAAGGGATGAGAAGTCCTTAGAGGATAGTTTTTTAATTACCCTAGATTTTCAAGGTGTGTTACTAATTATTTTTTTAAAATCATATATATATATATTACTCATTTATATCCATTTGAGGTGTCGGGGTAACTCTGGACTAAGTTTAAAAGGAACGGGTTGGAATTATAGTTGAGATATATCAAGAAGGATGCATTCACTGTGTGAAAGAAAGATCCAATTTATTAAATGTTATAAAAATAACCTTTGGGGTTCTATCTATAATTATTCATGATGTAGACCATGTGTTCAAGTTGTGGAAGGGTCCTTGGTAAGTTCTTTGAATAGTAACCTAATAATTTCCTCTAGTACCCTTCTTTTACCCTCCCCTCCCTTTCGTCAACCCTATAAAAACACTCGATGTGGGATAAGGCTTCTCGTTGGGGATTTTGGATCTCCCTTACTCATCTCATTGGAGATCCAGGTGTCGTTCATTGCGATAGTCATCTCTTTATAAGTCTAACATTATCTTAGACTTAAAACCATATATCTTCTTCTATCTTATAGTTTCCCATTTATATAACCATAATGTATAAGTGTGGGCCCATTTTTATGTATTTAGTGTGATTTTCTCGGTTAGAGTGATGAATCTTGGTGATTTAGCTATGTTACAATTGAGGCGGGAAGCCTGTGACATTTTATGAATTTTAAATAAATTTGTATGTCTTGGTTTTTATGTGGGTGCACCTACATCCCTATGAGAATTATTCTTATGGTATCAAAGTGATCTGGTATGTATATATATACATCGTAGACCATTTAGAGGGGGAGGTAATTAGTTTTCTTCATGGAATAAGTTGAAATGAAACATTGGTTCATAAGATATGTAGGGGTTTTCCTTCTAGAGAAATGTGACCTTGAGGGATTCATTCATGATCCGTTCGGGTTAATAGGAATTGGATAAATATAATAGGGTATTTAGTGGTGACTTTCTTTACTTGGATTGGATTTTAATGAATATTGATGATTTTTTTATTTCAAATTTAGTTAACCACCCTTGAGTGTGCATTGATGGGTTGATGTGACCTTCCATGAATGTGTGGGGATGGGTTGGTGTGGTTGATATAATGTACCCATAGTATGTGGGGATGGGTTAGTGTACTTGATAGTGACCTACATTGACTGTGTGGGGATGGATTCATGTTCTTAATTTGACTTCCCTCTAATGGGTGGGGGTGGGTCATGTGTTCATGGTGAGTCCATGACCTAAGTAATAAGGTGTTGAATTTTTTATATAATTTCTAATAAGACTCTAACAAATTATTCCATCCAATGTAGATCCAAAGAAAATATGGATGGGGGTCCATGGTATCCTAGTTAGCACATGATGATCCCAAGGGTTTTATTATTTTTTAATCAATTAGTTTTGGTGATGAATATACCTTTATAAACTCTCTACGTTTATTATAAGGGAATATTGGTAGCATTCTACTGGGTTATTCTCACGCACTTCATGGGAATCTCAATGTATATATGGACATCATGACTAGGGATCTAGCCAAAGGAAATGTTTTTATAATAGATTGTTGAGAAGATGTTTGGGGATAGGGATAGAGGTGATATTAGGACATATCATGAGATATTTTATAGTTATTCAGTTTTTTTTCATTATATATAAATTGATCCACCATATGTTGAGATCCATTTTAATTACTTTTTATGATTATGGTATTCTAAACTGATATATCATGGGTTGACATTATCATTCTTTTCCATGTGTTTATTTCTACAATTAATTATTTATTTCTTTTGTTATGTGTGTTTACTATGATGTAAATATGATATAGAGGGAATAGTCTCCCCATGGTATTTTTTAGTCCTTTGCCTCCAGTCAAAAACATCTTGCATATACAGAGGTTAACATGAGTTTATGTATATACTTGGATCATACCTGATGATCTGTTTCAGGTAATCACAATGTAATGCCTCCTACTATTTCATGGGGGTAGTTCTATCCCAAATAATTGAGGAGAAAACACAATATATTTCATATTCCTCAAGAACATTGGATGATACTCAACTTAATTACACAAACACTAAAATGGATTTCTTATATGTTCTTATAGATTTTGAAAACAATTGTTCATACTTTTTGGGAACTAAAGTCATAATCATACTTGATCATGAATCTATAAGGTATTTGATAAAGAAATCAAATAAAAATAAAAGGCTATTTAGGTAGATGTTGTTACACAAATAGTTCAACATATATAAAAATTATAAGAATTAAGATAAAAGCTAATAATCTAATCAACTATGTAGGATACCCAAAATTACTGAGGTAGAAAATTTTGATCGAGAACCAATGGATGACTTCATTCTAGGGGTACAGTTGTACTTAATTACAGGATATGTTCCCTGGTATACATATATGGTCAAATATTTGGTAACTTCTTGGGTACCATCCCATATCAATCCCTAATAATTTCTTAGTACCAAATATGATTCAAAATTTTACATTTGGTAAGATTGATATCTTTATAAAATATATAATTATCAAGTAATAAGTAGATATTTTCCTGAGAGTGGGATAAAATCTCTGTTTTAATTTAGTCACACTCTAGATTGTGGAGGTCAATTTAATCTCAAAGGAATATTGGAAAAGTTTTGGAATCATGGATTTATTGTCCTTATATATTTAAATGTATACATTAATCTTGTAAAATGAGTGAGAAATTTCAATTCATTGGTAAAATCTATAAAAGATAAAAAAATTCCTAAAGACCTAGAAGTTTGTGTGTGATATTTGATGTCTAGAAAATAGACTTTATAAAACCCTTTCCCATGTCATTTGGTAATTCTTAAATTCTAATGGATATTGATTATGTCTCAAATTGGTGTAATACAAATCCACCAAAACTGATGATACTAATTTTTTGTGTCATTTTTTTAGGGATGACATTTTTTTAGGTTTGGTGTTCCAATATACATCATTAGTGATCAATGAAATTTATTTTTTAATAGGATAAAAGAGTCTTTGATGGAGAAATATAGAGTAAACCACAAGTCATCCATACCCTACCATCCATAAAAAAAATGTTCAACATAAAGTATCTATTAGGTAGATCAAAGGAATTATAGGGAAACCCATTAATCCAAATAGGAGAGATTAGATCCATTATTTGGAATAAGGCTTAGAGGATTACATTATAACTTACAAAAACACCCATTTGAATGGGCCCACATAGGTTGATTTATGGGAAGAGATATCACCCGCCCGTGGAATTAGATCCCAAATCATAAGCAAAGAGAGATGAATTTGGGTTTGAAATATACTTGGAAATAGAGGAAAATAAATATGCATGAGTATGAAGAAATTAGAAGATACTATTTTTCAAACTCATAAATTATTTAAGAAATAACTAGATTATCTCATGACAAGAACATTAAAAAAACATTCATCTAGAGGACCAAGTGTTGGTATAAAACTCAAGACTCAAGATAATATTATATAAAATTTGTTCTATATGGGATGGACCACTTATAGTCCCCGATATATATCATTTTGGTATTTTTCATATTCTAAAATATAGAGAGGAAAACCAATTTACTATAAATGGGAACAGGATAAATAAATTCTATAAAAATCAAACCTAATAACTAGTAGATGAGCTCAAACTCTTCCAACCTATCTATCAATGTGACCCATTAGGTTATACATTTCATTAACACTTAATTGATTTAAATTATTCCATAAAAAGTTGTTTTCATTGATGAATATGTTAACATTAATTGAAGATATATCATCATTTAAGTGTGGTGTATGGAACCATTTTAGTTTAGGATTTTCAAATTTGGTTTATCTTTTTTCTAATTCATGGGTTATTTTCAAATTTTTTTTGTTTATTTTTCTGTTTTAGTGTGTTTAAGAACCTATTTAAATCAATTTGGATTCCCTTAAAACTTTTAAAATTGTTCTAATGATGGGAAACTAATTTGAACAATCAAATAACATTATATTAATTCCAAAATTATTATTTTTAAATTATTTGTGATGGGAATTCATAAAAAGACTATTATTTTATAAATTATATGGAATGATTTATTTTATTACATTTTAATAATTTATCAAAGAGGCTTCTAAAAACATATTAAATTATTCATAAAATTCCATTTTCCTTGGTAGAACTAATACATGTTTTAATAACCAAAAATTACTAAGTAATATCTCAAAAACCTAGAAAAAATGAGTACCATGTGCTATAAGTGAGTTAAGAATTATTTTGAAGAAAAATCCCATTTTATAATAAACTCTTTTTTCAAGAATACCTTTAGATTTAACCCTTTCAGACCATAAAATCCATGAATATCTATAATGTGAAGCATAATTACAATCTAAATATTCATATCTACATTTATCTAGAGGTTGACGTGTGATCTAGGTCTAATTAACTAGTGGAGAAGGAAAAGGTGAACTGGAAAACAATAATAGGAAACTTTTACTTAATTTGAAGTGAGGAAGATTTATATCATTTATGTTTTTGGTTTTTAGGAAAAATCATGTTATGAGGGATGTGATGATGGATTATATATCATTAAAATTTTGGAATGGAAATATATAACTATTTTAAGGTAAATTATACCTCTCTTTCTCTCACAAATTTGATTCTGCAAAAAAAATCAAATCTAAGTACATGTTGAAACAATGTTTCAAAAGAAAGGATAGGGAAGAAAAAAATTATACCACTAAAGTTATATAAGATTTCAATACCCAATAAACTTTATAAATATAAAAGAGGAAGGAGTCTACTTTTATAAATTTATTTGGATGAGAAACCTGTAAAGATATTCTACAAATTTATCTAAAATAATTATTTATTTTGTTTGAAGAAATTTCTTAAGAAGAACAAACGATGAATGGACTAAAGGAAAATGTATCTATAAACTAGGTAAAGACATATCAAATGCCTAATTAAGAATCAAAATCACATATCTACATTTAATATCAATACAAATAAAAAATAATGAATTGAAATATTTTGAAGGAAATAGGGAGAAGAGATGTTTTTTACTACTGAAAGGAAAAAAGTGTTGTATAACCATTTGAAATTAAAAGGGGTGATTTTTTTCAAGTAATAGGAATAGAGGGAATATAAAATTCTTGAAGAAACTAAAATTCATGCATTATTTTTCAAAGTATAGAAAACCCCAAAATCTTCCTCAAAAGTCTCTTAATAGAACCTAACAACCCTTAATCCATAAAAACCCTCAAAAATACACATGATATGAACAACCACTTGACTAATTATGTGGAGATAAAAAAATTCATCAATACTATTGTGAACCTTTAATTAATTTGTAATGAGTATATACTTTCTTTAAATTCATACCTAAGTGTTGTAAAAATTAATTCTAGGAAGGTGTGTATAACTGATAATGGTAGGATATAAGGAGTTTAAAATAATTGAATGAACATAATAAAGAATATCAGACTATGAGCATTAAGTAGTAATGATAATATTTAGAAACAAATTGTGGCAAAAAGTAACCCACATTGGCTAGGAATTTGAATCTTGGTTGGGTAATCTTTTTAAAGATCATTTGTTTGGGAGTCCAAGGATTATGTGTGAGGGAATTTACATAGATCATAAATTCATGAAATTTTATCAATACTCAGTTCATTTTATTCCTAAGTATTTATTTATTCATTGAGTTCAAATAAGTTTAGGAATTAAAGTTATAAATCATTTTATTATGTGAATATTTTTTAAAATGTAAAAATTATGAATTTAATTTACTTATTTTATTTTTGGAGTAATGTGAAAGGATCATTGCTAATTATTCTTTATCTATTTTTTCAAAAGTCTTTTATCGTGGAGTTTGACATTAGATTTCACACTTTATAAGTAATATGTAAAAGAGAGTGGTTATATTTGAAATATTTTTAGGTATTTATCCCCCAAAATATATTGAAGAAATGGAAAAGGAATTAATATTGTAAGGATGAATAATGTTGTCTGTAAGCATGATTTTCAGCTTGTGTAAGCATGAATTATGTCTACATCAAAAACATCACAAATATGGAATCATGATTTCCCCTCCCTCTTTGAGCATCATCGGGCACATTTTAAACATCAGGGTGGTGCTCTATAAATGTTATGCATGTTGGGTAAGTATGAATATATCATCTATAAGAATGATTACTATAAGGTTAAAGGGCCTCTATATGCATCATCTCCACACATTTTAAGTATGATTACCATTTTTTAAACATCATTATCATATGCCTATACATCATTCGTTTGTTGGAATAACCAAAAGGGGGTTAACTGAGGTAAGATTATAATAATCATTTGGGATTCAAACCGAAGATTTGTGGAACCACATCTACATTCATGAAATTAATCATATGTGTCCACATGGATTATAATTTTTATAATATCTTCATCAAAATATAGGTAAAACTATAAATTTCATAGAGATCCATAGATTGTGAAGAAGAAGGGAGATCACAAGGAAAAAGAAATATAAAAATATTTTTAAGGAAAAAATATAAGAGGTTAAATTGAGGTTGAATAAGGAAGGATCCACAGGTCTATAAGTGAAAAACACTGATTAAGGAGAAGATATTTTACAACATGGAGTTCAATCAGCATAAATAATACTGCTATTTTTTCAACATTTTATTTTATTTATTTTGCATTATTGTAATTACTTATTCTTATCCTCTAATATTTATTACCCTTTAAATGGATAGGTAAAACTTTGAGTGGTCAGGGAAGGGGAGTAATTCCATCTATAGTGATTAAGTCTCTGAATTCCAAATAAAAAAAGTTATTTCTTTGGTTAAATGATGTTAGTTTGTAGTGAAAGTTATAAATTTAAAATTAAATTTTGTTTTATTTATTTCAAGTTATTTTATACTTCCTTGGTCAGTGATCCATTATCTCCCTCCTCAAAAATTAGTATATATATTATGGGATAAACTAGGTTGATTGGTGTAGTGCATAGTGATTGTTAGAATGTGTGGAAGGTGAATAAGGATATCTTTGATTACTTATAAATAAAAATACCTGATTGGGTATTTCTAGAGTTAAATAGGATTGATTTACTATATAACATACACATATAAGAAGGAGGTTAGACCAATAAGAGATAATTTTTAAGTTTAACCTCGCTATATCTATTCCACTAGGGGTGAGAGTTGAAAAGATTCTGAAATCTTTTTTTCATCAGTTAATATGAATAAAGAGATTAAAATATAAATACCATAATATAATTACATGTTGATGACCAAACCTAACCTAATCACTTATCATCATTTTACTTTCAACCAGTTTGATTTATTTCTTTTACTTTATTTTCAAAACTAAACAAACTAAAGCACCAATTCCCTAACATTAAGTGGAAATAATTTTTTTATAAATCCTTTAAAGAGGTAACCTTAGGTTACCATTATTCCATATTTAACGATGGAAAATATTATCTTTGTCATAACTTGCAACATATTATTTTCTAGATGCTCCTTGAGTTGTCACATTTACTCATTCATTGTAACGAATTAGTAAATGCCTCTGCTTATTTCATGAAACACTTTCATGAATATATTCTATATCCATTGCATCATATAAAATATATCTTGATTAAATCATATGTGGTAAGACTATTTAATAGTTAATTATTAAATTTTGGTTTTATTTTGAGTTAAACTTAGAAACAACATTCATATACAAATCCCTACATCATGACTTAATCATATAAAATGTCATTCCATTAAATTTACTTATGAAACCAAATAAATCATACCATATTATTAATATAGAAAATAGAATTCAGTTATATTTATGTCATATGATATTATTTATATCATATAAAACAATACACCCATAATTCATGAAAATCGTGATTTTCATGCAAGTCGTATACAGTGGCCTGTTATATCATACAATATGATATAGATTATATATTATATATATATAATGGATTTGATAATATATACTACTTTATTTTATAACTCCTCTTCGATATAATTTTTTGGGAATGTACTTCCCAGAAATATTTTTAATCTCTCTTTAGTCGAATTTGATGTGATTTTTGGAAATGGATTGGTTCTCTCTACATAATTCCCATATTAATTACTATGATAGGGAAGTCCAATTTCATATCCCAACTCAACCTATGATCATGTACCTATTTAAGTATGACTATGAACTCCCTATGGAAGTTACTTCCCTTGTATGGGTCTTGATACCCATTTTTTGGTAATATTTATCACAAATAGGTGGGGAGAAACTCAATGTTGAGGATATGGTGATTGTGAATGAATTTGATGTTTTTCCTAAAGATGTATCTACTATTCCCCCATATCATGAGGTTGAGTTTTCCTTATAACTTGTACATTTTTTTATTCCTATATGATAGACTCTTTATAGAATGGTCATGATTGTATCAGAGGAAATGAATAAAAAAACTCTTAAGAGAATCCGGATAAGGATTCTATATTCCAAAGTGCTTCCCCATAGGGTGCACTAGTCCAAATTTTTATGAATAAATATGGATCAATGAATCTATAGATTGATTATCATGAACTTATGATAAACATGATTGAGAAAAAGTATCTGATACCCTATATTGATGAATTATTTGATCAATTTTGAGGGTCCCAATACATCTCAATTATTGACCTTCAATTTGGATATCGTCAATTAAGGGTAAATTGTGGGGATATAACCAAGAAAACCTTTCATATAAAATATAGACACTATGAATTCATACTAATACCATTTGAAAAAAATTCCATTATTATCTTCATAGATCTATGGAATAGATTCTTTGAAGATTACATTGATCAATTTATTGTATCCTTTATAGATGATGTTCTCATATATTCTAAGAGAAAGGAAGATCATGAAGATTATTTTAGGATTTAGATGAATACATTGAGAAGAGAGAAATTATATTCTAAATTTATCATGTTTTAATTATAACTATATAATTTATCATTCTTGGGTTATGTAATCTAAGTGAGGGTATATCTATAGATCCATTAAAGACAAAGGTAATTGAAAAAATTATAATGGCTATAATAAAGATACATAGTTTTCATATATTGGATTAATATTATCAATGATCTATGAAAAATGACTCATAGCTATAAAATACCCTAACCAAGTTAACATAGAAGAGATCCAACATCCTCTAGATAGATGGTTGTGAGGAAAATTTCAAGGAGATCAAAGAAGGTTTCACATTGCATCTGTACACACTATACCATGTAGTGTAAAATTGTTTTCTATATAAAATAATTTATAAAATAATGGATGTAGATGTTACCTTGTAAAAAATAACATAGTGGTATCTAATTCCTTGCTTTAATTAAAGGTCCATGAGAAAAATTACCTAATGCATGATCTGGAGCTAGCAGTGGTAATATTTTCATTAAAGATATGGGGTGATATTTGGAACAAATGGTTATGACATATGAAAATATAAACATATGAATATTATTAATTAAAAGATGATATTTTTTGTCCTATCCAAGATATTAATGTTGGTTTCTCATTATAAATTATATCTCAAGTCATGAGTATGTTAAGAATACCCTCATATGTTTTTATCATCAAGAAAAATTCAAATTGTGATGATGCAATTTATTTATGGAGTGAGAATGTAATATCCCAAATTTAAGTCTAAATTGTATTTCTATATGTTACTTGTTTTATTATTTATAATTTATTGAAACATATGTAGGAAAAAAATCATATAATAAATTAATATAATTAATAATAATTTATACACTCATAATGTATCACTACAACAAAAGTGCCTAACACCATGTATTATATACCATGGATTATTACATACCATTAATGATTACATCCCTTAAAAACTCATAAATTAAAAAGTAAAAATAAATATAAAATAATTATATTTTTACAAATATAAAATCTTATGGATCATATTCCTTTATTAGAATCACTATTAGTAGAACAAAACCAATAATGAGAAAAAAGACATCATCAAATGAGAAATCATTTTATAAAATCCAAAATAAGAAAGATAAAAATGAGAAGTTTTCTTTGTAAAGTTTGAATATAATTAATTTATAGGATGTAATAGGTCTTAAATAGTCATTATATAACTGTTTTTAAAGGGTATATAATCATTGGGTATAATATCAGTAAACAACATACCGGTTTGGAATTGTCAACATATACTTGATATAAATAAAGCTTATTTGGATGTATAAAATATTTATCATTAGAAATTTAATATATATAAAATAAATTATTTTTGAATATAATTAAAAGTTACTAATTCACTTGTGAAAATACCATTTATTTTAAAGAAACTATTTTTATGAATTATACATTTTTATTAAATTTATTACTTCAAAATAATGATATTAATAAAATGTAATGATAAAATTCAAATAATTATTTCTAGAATAATTAATGACATAAAATAAATAATTAAGAAACTATAATGAATAATAATTAAATTATTGATGTCCAAAAAACTTTTTATTCAATGAACATTGTCTTTACTATATATTATACATTTTTATTTAAAAGTTAATTTTCTCATATTTGGGCTATGCAATTTTATGAATTGTATTATTTATATATTAAAAAAACTAATAAACATGAATTGGTTATATTTTATTAATAAAGATAAATACATTTCATTTTAAAAAGATATATCTTCCCAAGAATTATATCTTTATATGTTTTTTTTATTTTAATAAATAAAAATGATCACTATTAATAAATGATTTTAATAAATTTTATTGTTTATATATAATAAAAAATAATTTACATTTATCCAATGATAATTACTTGGTAGTTAATAAGATCAAATTCATTTTTATTCTTTGAAATACATTTTTCTAAATAAATGTATGTGTTATGAGATATTATATTAAAATTCATTGAAACAAATTTTAAAAAAAATCCAATAAAAATGTATTTAATATTTGTAATCATAATTTTCAGATTAATTATAATATGAATCTAATTTTAGGTATTAAAATAATTTACCAAGGTAAAAATGTAGTTACCATGATAAGGGGTTAAATTAGGTAAAGGGGTTAATTTAAGGGGAAATTTCCTAAAATATCTCAATGTTTTGTCACTAAATATATGAATATTGTCATTATCTACCTACCCTTATCCTATCTCCTTTATTTTTTCACTTTGAATCCAATTTTCACGAGGAATTGCATTCTTTATTCATTAAGGAATCGATATTTGTGAAAAATCTACTCAAACTAACTTATAAATGGACACCTCCTCTACCCACCTCAAACAAAACATTTATTCAGTTTAATATTTTTTACCTAGAAAAATTATCTCTTTAATAAGACTCTCCCACTTCTGGGCACCGCAGGTCACAAGAAGGATTCCCAAATCTCTCATTTCTAAGAGGCTCTCTAAAATAAGATTTAAGTCTTTAATGTATGTGTTATTCACTCCTTAATCATTATTATTTATCTTATGTGTTAACATATTATTAAATAATATTTAAAAATTCCATAGAGTATTTTTTAAATCATTAATATTTTATAAAATTTAAACTGTTATTATACAATAATATGTTCTTACTCATTCATTCGTTATAACACATTCTTAATTGGGTCGGTTTTACCACCTACATGAATCATATTATAATATTTACTTCATGAATGAATAAGAAAACATAAATAATAGAAATATTTTTTAAATAATAATTAGTTTAATATGATTTAATAATTTTTTAATGGTAATACACTAAATTCTATTCTTTAATAAATTAAATTCTTTTATTAATTAAATAATCATAGAAAAGAATATTTTTAAGGGTTCCATGAAAACCAACACCATAAGTTCCATGATATATCAATGGTTCTCTA
This sequence comes from Viscum album, assembly GCA_963277665.1. NCBI lineage: Eukaryota > Viridiplantae > Streptophyta > Magnoliopsida > Santalales > Viscaceae > Viscum > Viscum album. Next base: position 1,435,306,696 of record OY728140.1, read on the forward strand.
ATGCTATATAAAACAAATATAATAAATAATTAGGAATATTTTTGAGGTTATAACCCAAGTTCAATGGGAATGGACTAGAACCGCCAATCCAAAGAAAGCATCGAAAAACAGAATAGTTAACACTAAAGTTTTAATTTTAAAAAAAAAATAATATGTGGGTAATAAGTAATTATAAATAAGAATTATTAACTAAAATAAATATGAATAAGGTAATTATAAATATTAGTTATAAACTAAAATTTATAACACATGTATTTATAGTGCATCTGACGACCTGGAAGTCCGAGGTAATGGTTTTTCACCCCAATTTCCATTTTTGAGTCATGATTCATATTATACACATATTTTAATTTCTATGGTATATATACTACCTATTTTAAATATTTTTCATAATTATATTTTTATCAATGGTATTTAAAGTCCAATTTCAAATTTTATCTTTCAAGGTATTTTGATTCAAAAGTTAACAAAGTCGTATGGGTTTCTTTCCAATCTCACTTTGAAATTGAGATTTTTTATGAATAAAGTTTTATTGGTGGAATTTTATGTTCTTTATCCAGAAAACTACATATATTTTCTTATAATATGGTTACTTATATGGTTTAATTTTCTCATTACCATCTTTTGTTCGTAGTCCAATAAAAATGATGTTAATATGTGGAGAAAACCTTATACCTTTTTTTGGTCAGGAATATTTTTTCTCCATATCCATATTATTCATATGATTTTATGCATGTAATTATACCTAATTATATGATTTCATAATGTCATTTTTTATTATGTTTTACTTGATTTAAAATTTACTATAAAAACTTTTTTGAAAACATTTTCTATAGTATTACTTTCTCATGTTGTTTTCTTCAGTTTTTTTTACAATGCTTCCTTTCCAATATTTTATGATTCTAAAAAGTATTTTTCATTTAATTTATTATTATTTTTTAAAAACAATTTTTTATAAATTATTTATTTTCTTATATTTAATTTATCAAAAATTAAATGATATTTTTTCTTATTTTTAAATATTGGTCTAATACTTTTATAAAGTGTTTCTCATCTATGTCAATATCCTTTAAAAATTATTATTCTTCACTGAGGATATGATCTAATGATATAATCCACCTTAACTATTTATATTTTTAATATCATATCTTGTGGATTTTTTCATTAAAATCGTCTCTTTTACATTAGTTAATTAAAAAAATGTAATTATGGTTGTTTTCATGTTAATATAGCACACAAATGTATGGTTTTTCATTATGTGATGGATGGTGATAGAATTATAGTATCATCCATTAAATTGGATAAATAGTTATATCTCATTATATAATAAGGAATGTGGAGTAAACCAAATATGTTATGTGATTAGTGGGCTTAGAATTATATAGCCATCAATTACATTAGGTAAAGATTTATATCTTATAATATGATAAGGAATGGGGAGTAAACCCAACACACTATGTTATGAGTGGGCACAAAATTATATATATCTTCATTCACTAAGGTAAATATTTATATATATTTAGATAATAGGGAATGGAGAGTCAACCAAAACCTCTAAGGGACTTTTTCGGCTATGTGTATTAGAATGGGCAGTAAACACAAACCCGAAGGGACTATGTCCACTATGTATATAGCAATGGGAATTAAACCCAAGATTCTGAGGGACTATATCCACTTTTTTATGGAATGATGAGTGATATCAATCCACTATGGAACTATATACACTATGTGAAGATGGTATTGGTAGTGATCCTTGGCATAATAAATGGTTTTATATACTTATGCATATTCTACATTAATATTATACATCTCTAGGTTATAAAAAAATCATATATTATTAATTCATGGATCTTGATTATTTAATCATGTTTAAATAATACTATTAATCATGTTTTATATTATTCCAAAATCCTTATCTCATGACTCGTGACTTATGATCTATTTTTTATTGGGTATAATTTTCTTTTGTTATGCACCCTGATTATGTTCTCATACCCACATGTTTATCTTATGCCCTCTTATTATATTTTATAAAAAGTTATTATGTTTACATATACTAAGGATTTTACCTCACCCTTTTATTATTTTTCCAATCCCCATGAAATTAAAGGGATTTTTATGTGTGATATGACTATAATTATTTCATGTGTGGAGAAATTTGTGGGAAATGTTGAAGAATTATTGTCAAATAAGAATATACTGTAGTTAATCTTAAATTACACTAAAAATATGTGTTCTATGGTGTGATTTATTGTGAGATGTAATAAATATTCATTTAAAATGATAAAATATGTATGTTTATTAAGTTTATATTGTCTCAATTATCAATAAAATTCATATTATTCTTAGGTTCATTTACTTTCTCAACTAACATGGGTTAATTATTTTTCTTATAATTAATATTTCTCTACTTAAAACCTGGTGGTATTACTTACTTCATACATGGAATGGGATCATTATTGATAAAACTAATACATTAAACTTTTAGGTCCTTTATTCTAATTGATGTGTTTTTAACAGGTGTGTAGTATTTTTCAACTCATTTTGAATAGTTTATTGAATTAACAAATTTATTGGATAAAATTTAAAAAATTATGATCATTTGAACTTATAATTTAACTATATTTATACAATGATGAATATGAAATAATAATTTTATTTTTCATGATATAACCTTGGATTTCAATTTATTTCTTCCTTTTAATATAGGTAATATATTTTCATTAAAATGATAATAAATAGAACATTTTAAATATATATATTATATCATTATTTTAAGATTTTTTTTAATTGAGTAAGACTAGATCAAATATAGATAAATAAAATTATTTTATGTTCCATTTTTCATTATGGTGGTGTTATAAATATAAAACAAACCCAAAGGTTATTAATTGTAAAATATTTGGTCCATGGCCACATGCTAATTTCAAAGGGTAATACTCATAATAAATTGATGGTATTATTTGAACCAATTTTATTTCATGTAAAATTCAATTTCCCCAATTCAAACATGATAATTGTGTTCTCATGAGTAATGGTCTAGAAATGATCTATAAATTACAAATACATGATTTAGAGAGACCATTTTTAGTGGAAAAAGGATAAACAGGAAGTAAAAAATTTATTTTAATCAATATAGAATAATTATTTACATAATGTGATAAATATTTACTAGTATTATTAGGTTAAATATTCCTAATTGTGTAATTAGTGAATTTTACCCTTAATTTTATTATTTGGGAAATCAATTTCACAAACACTAAATAATGAGTTGATAATAAACTTTCACAGAACTATCTAGTAGATGCATCAATGAAAATCATAAGTTAACATGTTGGATGTGTTAGACTACATTATCACCATGAATTCTTCCCAAGAATATAAAGGATTCAAATATATTAATTTATGTTAATATTCTTATAATTATATTTCCTTGAGGATAAGTTATACATGAGAAATCATTTGGTGTGAGAGCCATTTTATCAATTGATGGATATTAATGCATATATTTAATAAAATTTCTCATCCTAATGGATATTGGATATAAAAAATTATCATATAATAAAATTAATGTATCAAGGTTAGTAAAATTACATTTTACCATATTTGATTAAGTTATATATATACATTCACATAGTATAAACTATAATGAAATATTGAATGTTTATCTCAAATAAATATTTTCCCAGTATTAAAATTTATTATATAGATGTATTAAATTCTTTATGTATCTAATGTAATAATATTATGCTCATTTTAACAAATATTGTATAAACATAATAAATTTTATTGATACTTAAGGGAAAAAACTATATTAATTAAGATATGTGTATAACTAAGTAAGGATATATTTATTCTTTTAGAACCTTCAATTAATTTACCACATACAATTGTGGTATTTTCTTTATCACTACACATTTTAAAGTTGATTAAATATATCTCTTAATTAAGTGTTTTATACATTTTGGTGTTTTTAATAAGGAAATTTTTTTCAATATTAGAATTAATCTATATGGGATGATTGATAATATTCATTTATAATGAAATAAAATGATATATGTATATACAGAGTAAAATAAATAAATAATAATTAACATATAATATATAACATTTTTTAAAAACATTGTACAAATCTAAACAATACCCAGTTTGAGAATTTACATTTTATAATCAAGATCAAAACATTCAGTATTTATAAAAAAAATAAAAGATGTATAATTTTTTTATATCTTCATTATGGTTAATGGTCTAATCAACAATATGGGTTTCAATTATTTTACCCTTCCCTTTTATTGATTGTTTATAATGATCAATAATGTGGTTTCATTTATGACATGTAATTTACTTATTTTCTTTCATATCACAACAAAATTACTCATTTTCAAAAAAAAATGTATGTGTTTGTTCATCATTTGAATTTTTAGGAGGTGTTATTTTTTCATTAAATTTATTATTATAACATCCTTGGGTATAAAATTTATCAAAACCTCAACTACAATTATTATTATGATGAACTAGACTATATTTATTCACATTAAATTTAAGAGATATTAAATAGCTAGTAGGTTGAATTTCATGATTCATCATTCGAAAATCATTAAAAGGAAAACATTGTGTGTTTTTTCATGATTTTTTTATAAGAACTTACAGACATTAAATATAGTAAATTTATTTTTTGAAATTCCAACATTTATAATATATTCTCTACTTAATTTTATTTATTAATTTTTTTAACATAATAAAAAAATTGATTATCAACTGAAAATCTTGGAATCATAAATGAATTCATTCACAGTGTTTATTTTTTAGGATTATCAACATCGTATAGGCATAATTTTATTTTTAATTTTTTAAAATGAATAAAGAATTTTGATTTCCTATTTTTTTTAAATATTTGTAGAGATGGTGGTTAATTAATATCATGACTTTAGCATATTATTATATATAATAATTATTACCCACATTCACCTCACTAAGGATATTTTCATCTGGATACATTTCAATATTAAAAATCCATTATTGTTAATTATTTATAAAAACATTGAGATTAAGAAAAATCATGTTTAGAAATATTATATATGGAAAATAATTCTTATAAAACAATAAAAACTTCTTTAGAAAAGGATATTTTGTATTGATAACATATTCTAAAATTAAGATCATAATACCATTTAAAAATGATTGTAAGAAAAATGTTAAGCTCAATGTCTACTGAATTAATGAAAATGTGATAAAAATCACAACATATCATCATAACACTTAAATAAATAAATATAGGGAAAATAATTATATGTAATGTTATAAAAAATATTGTGTTGGAATTCATGAGGTTTCCAAAAGTATTTTGGTAATTTCACAAATGAGTGAAAATAGACATTTTAATGTATTAAATAAAATTATATGAAAATATTTTATCCTTCCTTAGATTCAAGATACATTATTTACCCTTTGGTGAATGTTTGGTGAAATTATAAAAAGTTTATTTCTAAATAATTTTAATTAATTTAAATATTTAATTTTTTAAAAGGCATGGTATTATTACTCAAGTTCAATGAAAAATGAGAATATCTTGTCAATGAGACAAATTGAAATTGCATCAATATCATATTTATCAGGTTTAATGTTTCACTTAGTGGTAATAAAATTTCATTGTGGGATTTGGACCTTTTATAGGCACATTTTTCAATAAATAGTTTATTGAAATAATCACTATGCATTTTCTCATCAATTTAGGAGAAAGATTTTGATAATTTTAGAGGAATCTAAAGAGCTATTATGGTATCCCTAAGGTATGATATTGATCTACTTTTTCAATGTTGTTTATTCACTTTGATCTATCATAGTCAAATTATAAAATATAGTTTAATTATAGTATTAAGATGATATTTATAAAATATATATTAATTACATTCTGTTTTTAATGGTAGTTGGTGATTGAATTCTGATATCAGCCATTGTAGTCATGTCCTTCAATCGTGGGACACTTTCGTCATGGCCCCATATTATTCACATCGATTCTGTCTTTTCGAAAAAAAAACAATCCTTAATAAGTTACATTGGTATTGTCACTATGATATTTCATATCATAATCTCAAGAATATTTTAACTATATTTATTTGTGTGATAGATATTCAGTGGTCATGTAGTTAGGCATAGTAGGAAATTAGATCCATATGGAGTGGCGGTGGTGCTCGAAGTTCATGGTACTGGTATAATGTTGTTAGAAAATATAGAGAAATATGGTTGTGTTCTGAGTCATGAAAAAACTCTATCCTTTAGGATTTAATCTACTCCACACCATTTTTCTGGTTGGAAATATTTATATCTTCAAGTATTCTAAGAAACATAGGACAGAAACAACCTTGATAGCAATTCAGGGTGGTCCCTCACTGTGATGAAGGAAAATAGTTTTGGAGATTTCTCAATTGAGAAAATTTCTCTCAAAAAAATAACCTTTCATCCCATTTTATGGTGAAACTCATTCAAATCAAATATTCCATAATTAAATTATAAGGCTTCCAAAATATGAAGTGATACATTGGTTGAATTAAAAATTCAACAACTTTTAGTATGAAAAGACATGCTTGTTGGGTGGAAAATCACCTTGGAAAGAAACACTGATCAGGTGTATCTTCTATTAAAAAAAATTATTATTTTTTTGTATATATATAATAAAATTTTATAATAATTTCAAAAATAATATCGAAAAAATATTTATTTTATAATTCACTCTACTAAAGGACTTCATTTATAAGGATGTATCTTCACCTCCCACTACCAAAATTCCAATTTTGTAAAGTATAACATTAAAAAAATATTAAATATAGAATTAACCTACTTTGTTTAATATTATACACAATAATGAAATCTCAAAAAAACTAGATGAATTGTTATATATAATATAGGTATATTTGATTAAAACCTATATATAGTGTAAAAATTTCATAGTGATGTCATATTTGAAGTTTAATGAGCATTAAAATAAAAACATTATGTAACAATTGGAGACATCAAACATATAAAAATTTTATATTCATTGTAGAATCAAAAATTCCTCACACAATTATGGTCAACTGATTTGATCCTTTCATGAACTCTCATAGAAGTTAAACCCATAAATTCCCCTAAGAAGTGGCATCATATTTAAGTTCATATAGGTGAAACATTATAATGTGTCCTCATTATTATCCCCACACAAATCTAAGTTTATTAATGTTTCCTTAAGTTATACTAATCAACCTAGAATTATAGTTGGTTAAATTGACATAAAATATATTAATGAAGCTATAAATATAAATATTCACTATAGTAATTTATTTTACCAATCAAACACTTTAATTAAGATCTTCCTAATATTAGTTTTTTGATACCATTACCAAATGATTATTTAGGGTGTTTTATCCCCATTTATCTATAATTTACATTTATAGACTCTCTCTCCATAGATTTTTTAAAAGTTTCAACTATATTCTTTTATGATTTCACATAAACAAATGTAATGGTACCATTTTTTAGTAGTTACCTCACATAATCATCTCTTAAGATGGTGGATCTAGACTTCACATTATACATGTGACTATATGATCTTCATAGTGTGTTATTTTTATCACAATGAATCTAAATAAGAGGCTTTGATTTATTCCAAAAATTAATATCTAATAATATATACCTAATACACTCATCTTATTTCCCACTTATTGCTAAGGAAATAGTAAAATTTGAAATGTATGCGTTTTTCTTACATACCAAAGAAATAAAACCACATCTAATAATGAATAACCCCATAAACGTGTGTTGTTATTTCTACACCTTTTTAATATAACTCACATTGGTGTATCTATATAATATAATAGGGTAACCATTATAGAATAAACAAATATATTTGGTCTTATTCAAGTGTCTAACACTCTATTTTTAAAATTCTAATGATCTATTCTTAAAATACAAGTAAATATATTCAATTTACATAATCGATATGTTGTATCAGTTCAAGTGAAATTCATTTCATAAATAAGTAATCGAATTGTACTAGTATCTTTATTTTTTGTTACTAATCTAACCATATTATAAATTTACTTGACACTCGACTCAAATAGAGTATTCACAATGTTGAAACCAAGATTATTGAATTTATTCAATATTTTATCAATATAATATGACTTATTCAAGGAATATACATTACTATGTTTCTAAATTTTGATTCTAGTTAAAGAACCAAACCATTCATGCCACTACTTTGGAAAATTATTAATACTATAGATATGTTTAACTCATTTATGAACCTTATTCTAATTAACTTGAAAAAAATCACTCTGGTTATTCCATGTAATTTTCTCCAACTAATCCACCATTTATAATGGTTTTCTTATCATATATTTTGTAAATATATATATAGATGATGGATAGAATCTAATGAAAACAAAATCTTTATCAAAGTAATATGATCCATGATAGAATAAGTATCAAAATAATAAGTACCCTCCTATTATTTGAATCCTTTGGCAAGAAATCTCACTTTAAAAACTTGAATGTGTATATGGAAATAATATTTTATCCTAAGCACCCACTTATCCCCCTGAGGATTTAATTATTTTAGAAATTTAGTGATAATACAAGTATGGATAATTATAATGGAATCCATATCATCATTTATCACCCCTTTCTATAAGGTTGAAACTCTAGAAGCTAAATCATCTTGATATGAGTTTAGATCATCCTCTAAGGTTAAAACTATTTAGTGTTTATTTAGAAGAATGTTACTTTGATCACTTTTGATAAGGAAAATTAATGAATTAAGTGATTTAAAATATAGATAAATATATTTATATTTTCTAAGTATGGTACTCTTTTTATACTCAACATGATAGTTAAGATTACTCTCTATATATGCCTTTAAATCTAATTGAGTACCCAAACTAAAAATATATATAACTTCCTCCCCCAAAATATCTTTATCAAATCTATCTTCAATAAATTATATATCATTATTTTTTATAATAACATTATCTTTGATAACCAAAACTCTATATTATTATTTTTTATTATTTTATCAAACAAAGGAGCCTTTAAAATACCTAGGTCCTAACATTGATCAATTGGGATCAGGAAACGTATAATGGTCCAAACACCCCCAAAAATTAAAATATTAAATGTTAGGCTTTCTTTCCCATCCATATTTCATAAGGGGGAACTTATATTTTCATGAATCAATTCTATTGTGAAATAAAAAGCTATAATAAATATTTCAGCCCACAATTTCATTGTAAATTTTGATCAATTAAGCATTAAATTCACTATTTCTACTAATTTCTAATTATTTCTTTTTTCTAAACATTTTTATGTAATGTATGGTGCAGTACACTGATGTAAAATACCATAAAACTCATAAAAAATACTTAATTCATCTATGAAATATTTCCCACCTCTATCATAGTGTATAATTATAATTTTCATATCCAATTGATTTTCTACATTCAACTTATATTTATTAAACATAAAAAGAGATTCATCATTTATTCTAAGTTGATAAAGATATAAGTATTTACTAGAATCATCCACAAAATTAACATAATAACTTTATCACTTGGGTCAACAAACTATTAATCTCATAAATATCCAAATAAATTTAATATAACAAATTTTAATTTCTTTCAACACTTTTTAATAGTTTCTTAGTCATTTTTATTCCAAACATACTTTACATTTATCTAATTCATTTCAAAATTTTATAAGATTCAAATTATTCATTAACATTAATGAATTTGAACTAAATTGTGTTAAATGAACATGCAACTAATTAAAATACTCAACTAAGTAAGAAAAAGAACATTCGATCACATTAATGGATATTTGATACATCTCATTACTTGAATACCATTTCTCAATAGACACGTAACCCTCTAACAAGATAACCTTGTCAGACTCAAATGAAACCTGAAAACCCATTTACATAGGAGGTCAATAGAGAAAAAATTTATTTATATTTCAAGTATAAGTAACACATTCATAATGTTCAGCTTCTTTATAAAAATAAAATCTACTTTCATGCTCCTTTGAAAAGATACAACAATGCATGTATTGTTCTGAAAATGTTCTTTTATGTGATAATACTCACAAAAAACATTTTGAACATTGGAGGACCCTTACACACATGCATCTTGGATTTAGAATCAAGCCACTATATAGTCACTATTGAATTTATTTTAAATTCAAATATCATCATGACTAGATCTTCCTTAGATATAATATTTTCTTATGGTTTGTTTCCTTAATAAAAAGTATATTCCTTAATCTAAATCATTTTTTAATAAAAACAAAACAATCACCCTTCTTCTTTGAATGATTTTCATTCTTATTCAATTTATAACTCTTATTATTGAGGTGTAGGGTATTATTATGAGAATAGTTCCCCTCAATGATATTCAATTTTATAATAAAAAATATCTCCCATGGAAGCTTATCCCACCATAGATTCATCTTTTATTTAAAGTAATTTTCGGTTTTGTTCCAAATAAATATCATTAATTTTCTTAATAAAAGTCTTACCAAATTCATCCAACATAGCTTCAAACTTAAAAATAATTACCGCTACATGGAATACTTATAGTAATCCCTTATATAGGGAACTTGTTTTTTCAAGATATCTTTTAACTCGTGAATTTCTTTGAGTATGGGTTTATTTTCAACCATCTGAAAATTAAATTACTTACAAATCAGAATTTTTTTTACCTTTTATTTCAAATGTGTACATGATTTCCAATACGGTCCATATTTCACACACCATATTTATTTTTTCAAAAATCTAATAAAGTTTATTTGACAGCGTATTAAGAATATGTCATCATCAAAAAAGTTCATATTCATCCTATTGAGTGCTTTAATGCAGATGACTTCCACTTGATTTGGTGGATTGTCAAGTTTACCAATTGGTTTGAGGGGAACAGGTGGATTATTTTGATTGATTAAGTAATTGTTATTCAAAACTATATGTAAGAATATTATATTTTATTTCCCATGGGATAATTGTTTTCAACAAATCAATTGATCTTGACCATATCTTGGTATATCACCTTCAGAAACTCAAAGTCCATCTTCATTGACTAAATCCTTAAGAATATTAGAAAATATAGAGGGAAATTTTTATGTTAAAATTCATACAAGTGCACTATCTTTAGGGATTTTGTCTACCCAACACCATGTTTCTAGTAGGAAATATGGACTTCCTCACAGATTTTGAAAAACACTAAACACAAAATATTTTTTATAGAAAGATAGGGTCGTTTCTCACTAATATTAAGGAAAATTAATTTGGAGATTTCTCGATTTAGTATAAGTGTCTTAAAACTAAATGTTTTTCCCATTTTTTTGTAATAAACCCCATGTATTGAAACACCATATTTAAATGAAAAATGTTCCTTGAATGTGGATGTGGTGGTAAGCCCTTGGTCTGATTTTTAGTATAAAAGAGTAGTGATAGAGATGCACTTGAGATTTAGATGGAACTTGATTGATCTAGTGGTAGGTGGTGGTGAATTATTAGAAAAAAATGATTTTTTAATTAAACTTTATCAGTGATAGTGGTGTTATTTAATATAGGTTGTGGATTATCCATAGTTTCTAGAAAGTATTGGGGTTACAATTCTATGAATGAGTAAAAATTATTTTACTTTTCATTTCCCTAATAAATTTTTTTTTATTTTAAAAGTTTTGAAAATCATGATAAAAAGTAGAGTACATAGTAGTTCTATTATCAATATATATGAACTGTCTTTAGTTGTAATTTTTGAAATTTAATAAAATCTTTCATGTATATTAAATATTTAATAACATAATCTTTTATATGTAAGTAAAGGGATATATGGATGAAGAAATTGGTTGAACTCTTTCATCTCACTATCTATCTTATCAACTCTTCATATCTATGTTATTATTTAATATTAATTTGTTAATAAATATGTTTAATGGAATTGAATTTGAAATATATATATATATATGTAACTAAGATCATGATGGAAAGAAAAATAATTTCTAACCCATTTTAGTAGGTAATTTTTACTCATGGTATAGTCATTGTAGATGACACATAACCCCTTTATACGCATAATTTGAGAAAAATAAAAACTTTCATGCTAATATTTGTTTTTGATGAATAATTAGTTGATTTTATCTTTTTCTCATAGATCATAATGGTGATATCTTTAAGACCATTATATAATGTTTAATATTTTTATTGATAATTTTTCATATTTAGGTAGAAAAATTGATGGCTTCTTAACATGGGAAAATTTTTAAGGTCCATTTTGGTTGTTTTCTAGAGTATAAAACTTGATTACATTCATGGTGTCATATGAATCTCCTATAATGGATAAATTTATGAAATATTAATTTTTATATGTATATGTGAGTAGCGTATAGGAAACAATTATAGTGTTAGTAGGGAATGATGAGATCTAGGTGGGACCCAAGTTCATGGGTGAGACTATGATTATCCTTTGAGCTTAATGATTCAACATTAAAGGAACCCAGGGAATAGAAAAAGCATGAAGTAGGGATAATTTAAAAAATTAGGGTTTATATTCATGTTAAAAACACTGAATCCACAAAAATAATTTCCTAGATTTCATTAAGGATCATGTGTAATTCAATTTAAGGATGAAAAATAAATTCAAACTAATGCATAAACAATACCTAAAGTGTTTGAAGTATCTAGTTTGATTTTCTCACATTTGAAGTGTTTTTTTATCAAAGACATTAAATTAGATGTCCTATAGATCATACACATGTGATCCACAGTTCCCGGATCATTAATATTTGTTTCCCGAGTGCTATCATGGTAAATAGAAGATCTTTATGACGTCCCTTCGATCGCCTGAAGAATGTAGAATCGATCAAGAAAGAAGGATCAATCCAATATTATTCCTCAATATGAATCTCTCCCTAAGAACTTGAGAGGAGAGGATATGATATATTATCTCAAAAAATTTGTTCAAATGTTGGAGCTCAGAATTCAAGAGGCAAAAATGAGATTTTATACTTAGGTTATACTATCCAAAACAATACTTTGGTCCTTTAAAAGTAATAACCTTTATTTTATAACTTTTCCCACATGTATGACTTCATAAATTCATCACAAATGTAAAAAATATTTTATCAATCACTTATAACACTATAAAATGTTATGTGATAAAATAAGAACCATTAAATAGTCCTGTAAGATCTCTATATAATTTAACAAACCTTGAACATCCAATTTTCATTCGAAAAATTATATTTTTCTTGTATTCACATTTATGATAAAATAAATTTGGAATCTTCAGAAATAAATTGTAACACCCCAAATCCAGAAGCTTGGAGACGATGAATTATTACATAACATTGAAATGATGCAACAAATCATGTCCTGAAAGACTTATCAGTTTAGTAGCCTTGGAAGTACTAGATACATACATAAGTTTTACATTACATCATGAAATAAAAAAAACAACATTGTGTCCTCTTTGAACACTCTTGTATCCCTTAGCCTATTTTTGCAGTTTACTTGTAATATAATTCTTTTCATCTTGGGAAAAATAAAACATAAGAAAGGGGTGATCTCAGATGCTCATTAAGGATAACAATATAGCGGAAACTATCATAAATAAGAACAAACATTTAAGGCAATGTATAAGATAATAACACAATCCTTTTAAACATAAACTTCAGCATAAGATGGAAACGATATATAAAAATAATTCCATTTAATTATTCACATTGATATTCTACTAGTCTAATAATCACATGAAATATCAATATCCAATTTCATAATGATGGAATGTATAATGCCAAACATCATAACCACATAGTCCAGGCCTTGTTCCAAGACTAAAAATAATATCTATTCAAGGCCTTGTACCAAGACACTAGTTTGTCTCATGAGACCTACCGATGCATCAAGGAGATATAGTGGGATACACCCATCACTTACTAAGTCCAATTAATTCCTTATATGAAAGTGTGAAATATAATATAAACATTCGTATTAAAACTAGCATACGAAATGTCAATATTTTAACCACAAACGATGAATGGCATAAAAATAGAACATCCGCAGTCAAAAATAACTCATTCAATAAAATATGGTTTATTTTATTATGTTAAATAAACCTCAATAAAGAGTAAAATACACTGAAGGATATTGACATAGATTAAAATATTCATTAAAACTATTTGAGAGAAATATCCCCTTTTTCTTGAAAACATGTATATATCACTCTATTTATCAAAGAATTCATTTAAAATAGATGTATGAATAAAAGTTTCCCATAGAACTTTAAATATTTTAAAGGGAATTTGAATTTTAAAACACTAATTTACTTATAAATAAAACTTTAAAACCATTTTTAAAACATGGACATTAATGAGAATTATTTTTAAGAATAAATTTTTTTAAAACATTTAAAATGATATTTTAATTAGAGTTCCTAACCAAAAAAGAGACGCTTGAATAAAAATGATTATGGTAATAAAAACATTATAATATCATGATAATAAAGGTATTCATGATATAATATGTCAAAATTATAGTATATACACCAAATAAAACTGAATTGGCACATAACAATAAAGAAGTCTCAATGGAATGTAAGTTGAGATGAATTCCTTTATAAAGACCATATCCATAGGTTAAGGATAAATCAATTACATAATTATGTGTGAAAAATATAAATACACTCAATATTATTGGATATTAAGTGTAAATCAATCATAGGACATTCACGCATATTCTTGTAAAAACAACACTAATGACTTGGTTGTTTAACTTAATGAATAGAAATTGAGTTAAAATTACTCTTATCATGTTTATATTGATGTCTTGAGAATTTATCAATGGAGATATTATTTGTATCAAAAGTATATCCACACAAAGGGAAGTTTAAATTACTACATAAGTAAATAAATAGTGATTTTACACATAATCTTGGAGTAAAGTAATCAATGAAGTTTGCGTAAAACCGAACGAGTGGAAATTGAAATTTGAAATTCCCTTACCGAATTGGTATCTTACGAAACATACACCACATGAAAGAAGTATCATCAAATGATGATGTAAATACGCATAAATTAAATTATATTATGAAAACAATACAATCATGGGTAGTAAATACACCACACAAAATTTAATAGTGGAAAATATAGCATGAATCTCACGGGAATAAAAGTGAGATGAAAAGGACTTACCACGTTGAAATCAATCGAGTTTTATGAAAAAAAAGGTAATAACCACAAAATTAATCACAAAATACCATGAATATAAATAGAATCATGATAATATATATCAAATGGCAGAACACAATATAACACATGCAATAAATAAGTGGCGAACAATGGAAATCTCACAGAATTAAAAGTGTGATTAGAAACCCCTTACCTAGTAATTATCCTTAGTATTGGGTAGGTTATACTATTTTATAATGGTAAAATAATTGTTATTAAATTATAAAAGAACCAAATACCTAAATATTATATCATATATGATATTCTAATATATCTTTGTTAATGATATTTCAGTAGTATCATTGTTTTAGTTGTTAACTGATTCATTTTCTTTTACATGTTTTGTTACATATGTTATGTTTGTTATGGATAGTATGTATTTGATTCATATCCATAATGATATTAAGTTATTAAACATTATTTTTAATCAAAAAATGGAAATTATTTTTGAATTATTACATTGGGGAATGAATCTCATCGCGTTCGTGGAGACGGTAAGTCGTACGTACGCACGAGCGACAATGACGTTATATTGATGGTGAAATTGTTTGTAAATGGATTTTATATCATATATAAAGAATAATTAACATGTTATATTTATTATTTACATAATTTATACTCATTATTAAACTCATCCAAATAATTAAGTGTTTTAATAACAAACTACACCATGACATGGAGACGGTAAGCTGTACGTACGCACGTATGGTGACTTTTTCATTTATAAGATGGACAGAATAAATAATATGGTTGTAACATATTTATAATAACATCACAGTATGTAGAAGGTAATGGATTTATTATTTTGGTATGGAAACAACAAAGAAAGAGGAAGTGGATGAAGAAAAGAACTTGAAAGTGGGTTGTGAAATTATTACCTCTTCTTTGGATGTTTCCTTTTGAGTTGATCAAAAGGGCTCCTTAGGTTGGCTTTATGATCAATGTAAGTACTCTAGGTTGATTTGACATAATTTTGGAGCATATTTGGGTAGGGTTTGGTTGATCCAAATGGATTCGGAGGTGTGGTTTTGAGATAAGGGGAAGTGCCCTTTTATAAGAGGGGTGAGGGGATCTTTTGGAAAAGCTTGAAATATTGTTTTATAATAAAATCATTTTCGGTTTCTAATGGCTCCAAAATTATTTATTCAGAGTATAAGGTGTGTATGGGTCTAAAAACTCTCAACCAATGGGTTTTAGATAGGTTTAAGTCACCATATTAGCCTTATCTTTTAGATTTAACTCTTAGTTAAATAGTTTGACATTTACCATGTCTCTTTTTATTTTTATATTTTGTCATTAATAAATGTACTATAACAAGCCAAGAGAACCTCAAGTGGTTCATTAAATACTGGAAAAATGGCCTATACCCATGGTTCGAAACTATGGGTATAGCCCCCAAAACCGTGGTTATAGGCTATACCCATGGTTCTGGGAACCGTGGGCTGGAATGGCGTCGGTATAGGTCCCCAGCCTATACCCACGGTTTTCTAAAACCGTGGGTATAGGTGTTCTGCCACCGTGTCAACGAAACATACCCAATTGCCATGGTGTCAAAGGCTTTTACCCACAGTTTCAAAACTATGGGTATAGATCCTAAAATAATGCAAGCGGTGGGTTTCGATCCCGCAACCTCTTCACTACAAACAACGTGTCTAACCACTACCCTAACATCAGCTATGCGTATATATATTTATATTTAGTTAAATATAATTATATAATCTATGGGTATAGAGGGACGAAACGTGGGTATAGGACTCCCACCAAAAAAAATTCCTTCCCAAGGAAAAAAAAAATTCCCGCGCACAAACGGGAAACCTATACCCACGATTTTTCAAAACCGTGGGTATATGTATTTTAACCTAGACCTATCCCCATGGTTTTGGGGGAAACCATGGGGATAGGTACCCTTATACCCACGTATTTGTAAAACCATGGCTATAGGTTTATTTTTTGGACCTATCCCCATGGTTTTGGAAAATCGTCGGGATAGACCCCCCCCCCCCTATAACCACGGTTTTGGAAAACTGTGGGTATAGGTCTTGAAAATTTACCTATGCCCACTGTTTTAAAAAACTATGGGTATAGGGGTACCTATCCCCACAGTTTTGGGGAAAACCATGGGGATAGGTCCATTTTTCAGTGGTGATTATTAATATATATAACTTTATCTATGTCATTTTACCGAACCTTAGATTTTTAGGAATATTATATCAATTAATAATATAGTATTTGTTTTTAAAAACTCAATTATGTCAATTTTGACACTATTTAGTATTTGATTTTTTTGAAAGCTATAAAAACTTTATCAATTCGAATAAAATTTATTTAATCAATCCTAACATTTCATATTAACCTATAAAATTAGTGGAATTCATCTGAAGTCTCAATTTACATTTATATGTATATTTATAATATCAATTATTTTAATATTTCATTAATAAGGTAATTACTGCATAATCATTATGTTATAAATAAATTAAATTATTTAATGTCTAAAATTTTTAAATAAAATACCATTATATAGGTAATATTTTTATCATTCTAATTAATATTTATAGTCGAATTTATCTTGTGTTTAACCCTATATTAAAAATGGTTTAGTTATTAAACTTTGAATTTAACACTTTTAACTCTTCTTTAAAAATAATAATAATAATAAATGTCTTAATCTAATCCAAGTGGACCAAAGAGGGTCATATTTTATTCCTATTTTTTTGGCCTAATTACACTTTTCCAATTAAGACATGTGTTAGGGTAATTATAATATCATTTTTACCCTTAATTACCATATTTACTTTTAACCGTGGTAAATAAAAGTCAAAACATACTATTCACCAAAAATTATTTTCAACTTATTGAACCAAATTTTACTTACTGATATTAATCATGTCTCTTAGATTTTTTAAATTCAACTCACAGAAGTGATAAAATTAAGTTTTATGAAAATTACTAAATACTCCTAGAAGGTGGGTAAAAGACGGTAAAAAGTTCAATAAAATTTTATATATCTAAACATTTTATAAAATGACTCCAATGTATTAAATTGAACATATATAGGTTTTATGTATATATTTTTACATAAAATAAATTTAAATAGATTAAATAATTTTTAAGATAAAAAGTCAGTTTTAAACAATAACGCAGTGTTTTTCACTATTCATCAAAAGTTGAATGTTTTCAGAAAAATACCAAAAATTCACCCTAAGATAATTTTCATATTCTGAATTAAAAAATTAATTTTATTTTACCAAATTAAAAATATAGAAGTTGC
This sequence comes from Viscum album, assembly GCA_963277665.1. Classification (NCBI taxonomy): domain Eukaryota; kingdom Viridiplantae; phylum Streptophyta; class Magnoliopsida; order Santalales; family Viscaceae; genus Viscum; species Viscum album. The sequence goes on from OY728140.1 coordinate 1,435,325,219, forward strand.
ATTAATTAATTTAAAATTAATTCATGTTGTCAAAACCAAAAAGTGGGTCTTAAAAAAGTAAAAACTATCAAAAGATTGACACGTGTTTATGTCTAATTTAAATGTGAAATTACTTATAATGACCTAAATTGTACTTAATGATAAAAATAAAAAATAATTATACTTACAAAACATTCAAATGGATAATTTAACACTAAAAAGTATTTCAATTAAAAAAGTAGTTTTCAATTAAAATTTATTATTATTCAGTATTCATAAAAATATGAAAGTTATCCGAAAAGTACCCCAAATATTTATCAAAAATAAATTTTTATGTCCTGATTATAAATAAGAAATTTAATTTCATTAAATTTAATATATAAAAGTGTCAAATATTGGTTTTAAAAAAGGTTTTCCATTAAAAAGTAGTAAAATTTCATTTTTTGAAAAATACTTATTTTATCTAAAATATGAATTTGTTCTTATATTATGTCTAAAAAACACATAATATTGATTCAAAAATTTTATGGAGTATATAAAATTCAAAATTTAGTTAATACTATTCATAATCATTTTTTGAATGACTAGTTTGGTAAGTCATGGTGCGCTCAAACTCAGTGTTGCGTGTAGCGCAAGCTATTGAATTACTTTAAATAAAACAACTTAATATGAAATCTTGGGGTGTTATATTCTTCCCCCCTTTTGGAAATTGAATCCTCATAATTTTAATATTTGTCTTAAGAACTTCATTGAAAGTCCCATATTGGAAAAAGATTCAATAAAACTATCACTTTAAAGGAAAGAAAGATAAGTACAAAGGTCACCCGAGATAACCCATACTAGGATTCCATGTTGGAAAACATGGATATGGAAGATAAAATAAGTGTCAAGCTCTGATGGAGAGTGATAGAAAACATGATCAGGAGAAAGTTAACAACAAGAAAACCACAAACTTTTGATGGGATTAACGGTCATTGGTTTCCTAGTAGGGAAAGTAAATAGAAAACGTTTTTTGTTTTAAGTTACATTTCATAAAGTTGAGGAATTTATTTATGATATTGACTAATAAAATAAAGAGATATACTTACTTTTTAAGTATAGTTTTATCCTTTAATAAATTTCTAGCACTAACTCATACTTTTTTTCAAACGATGATTATTCAAGTTGACTTGGTCACACCTGGAGTGCTAGAATCAACTTCTAGTGAATCACAAAATCCACAAAGGATAAATTATATATTTACCTTGTCTTTAGAGATTAACCAAAAACCAAATGGTCATTAAAAGATCAGATGATCCCCAAAAAGGATAATCCTTTAGAGAAAGAAATACTAATCTTAATATCTAAATTAAACCAAAAATATCCAAAGTTCAATTGATACCATTCAATAAAAAATTTTCCTTAAAATACTTCAATATAATCCAAACTAATATTAAAACCCAAAACATAGAAGAATTTTATTATGTAGTATTCCAAGTTAAATTGTATCTTCAAATAACAACAACTACTCTTAAAGTCGCATACTTAAAATTAATTAACCTAATCGCATATTCTCTCTGATAGGTTAATCATTTCCATAAATAACCCAAATCTCTATAAATTCAAAAAAAAAACCATAGATAAAAATCCACCATTACTCCTCAAATGAAATCCTATAGTATTATATTTTCCTTAGGCATATAGTGTTCCCAATAGGTCAAACATCTTCCCAAATAACATTTATCACTTAATCCCCAAATAATTTTCTTATACTAAGGATAACCATTTGATAAGACATAAGATCTCAAATTAACTTGTTATTTATAAATAATATCATTTAACTAAAAAGAATTAGTTACAACAACCAGGTACATCACTTAGTCCAGTGGTATGTAATAAATCCCAATCGCACTCTAGTTGTGGGTTTGATTCTTACAGCTTTTTCTGACGCGACGGGTTGTCACATGGTCTGCATGTTGTCCTTTTTCAAAAACTATATTTTATAACATTTCCAAAATGAGATAAATTGTTCAAAATAACTATAAACTAATTTCAAAACAAATTTTATCTCATACATTGTATTTTCATCCCAAAATTTATAACTTGTAAACCCAAATGGTTATTTCTAACTATATCAACAATAGAAAAGATAATTCTTCCTAAAATAGCATTTTCACATAACAAAATGTAGGGTTACACATACAAGAGAAAAGTCTCCCAAAGTAATCCCATAAAAAAAGTGCACTAATGCTTTTAAACATTTCACCATCCATTTATTTCCACATAGGTTCTTCCTTAACCAAAAGGTTATCCTATAGAATAGGGCATTCACTCGGTAATGCCCAGGTCCCCTAAATTTACAGCAAATTACTATAAATGGATTCTTGGGATCATTTTTATTTTCTTCTATAGTACTCTTCATTTTTTCCTCAATAATTCTTTCCTTAATGTCCTTTTATCCCACACATAAATCATTAATTTGTTCCCTTGAGATACGTTCCTAGGTGTCTTCTTCCACATTTCCTGCATGATGGAAATTGAGCATTCTTTTCTCTATGGTCTCCACTACTGGAGCTATTATCATTCATTGCCTTTCTCTTCTTTGTTGAGTATGGGAGTTTGTAAATATATATGTTGTTCATCATATTTTTGGAAAACTGATTTGGTATGAACATGATATCTTTTATAGATATCAACATTCCATTTCATTGCTCATTTCCACCACTATTTCCAACTTGTACATCATTTTCAATGTTACTATGACTTCCTTGGAATCCAGTTGTTGACTAACACAAGAAATCATAGTGTGAGTCATAAAATCATTTAAAGAATATCATAACACCTTATTTTCAATCTAAAACACCTTAGAATTAACCAAGGGTATTTATTCTCATCTTATATTAAATTACATCAAATTAGTTGGTAAAGAAAATGTGAATTATTCTAAGCATATCTCCCAAGGGTGTCGTAACCAAGAGTGCAGTAAGGCCCGTTGTTGTGTATCAGGATACCCCGGGTCAAGCCCGAAACTCCTTGTTGGAGTTTTCACTCCTAGGTACATCTGTGCCAAAGCTACCTCTACCTGCTCGTATCTAGACATGGATGTATTTCTTGGAAAACCCACATAATATTTACATTACCAAAAATTTTGTATGTTCTTCTATACTAATGCTTAATGTATATCTTAGGGTAGTGTTTCCTAATCAGAATTCTTTTTTAAATCTAGATTCCAAGGCTTGTACTAAAATTCCTCTGATACCAACTATAATGCCCTGACTCTAGAAGCATGGAGCTGATGCATTATTACATAACATTGGCATGATATAAGGAATCATGTCCTGAAAGACCGATTAGTTTAGTAGCCTTAGAAGTACTAGATACATACATAATTTTTACATTATATCAAAAAATAAAAAAAACATTATGTCCTCTTTGAACACTCTTATATCCCTTAGCCTATTCTTGTAGGTTAATCTTAATATACTTATTTTCATCATGGGAAAAATAAAACATAAGAAAGGGGAGAGATCATATACTCAGTAAGGATAACAATATAGTGTAAACTATCATAAATAAGAACAAACATTTAAGGCAATGTATAAGACAACAACACAGGCCTTTTAAACTTAAACATTATCATAATATGGAAAAGATAAATCAAATAATTCTATTTAATTATTATCATGAATATTCTACTAGTCGAATAATCACATTTAATATCAGTATCCAATTTCATAATGATGGAATTAATAATGCCAGACTTCATAACCACATAGTCAAGGTCTTGTGCCAAGACTACAAATAAGATTTTGTCAAGGCCTTCTGCCAAGACACTAGTTTGTCTCCTGAGACCAAATAATTAATTGAGGAGTTATATTGGGCTCCAACATTCACTTACTAAGTCCAATGCATTACCCATATTAGAGGGTGAAACATAATCTAAACATTCGTATTAAAACTAGAATACGAAATGTCAATATTCTAACCATAAACCATGAATGGCATAAAAATAGCACATCAACAGTCAAACATAACTCATTAAATACAATTTGGATGATTATATTATGATAAATAAACCTCAATAAAGAGTAAAATACAATGAAGTATATTGACATAGATGAAAATAGACATTAAAACTATTTGAGATAAATATACCCTTTTTCTTGAAAACATTTAAATGTCGCTCTGTTTATCAAAGAAGTCCTTTAAAATAGATTTTTGAGTCAAAGTGTATCATACCAATTTTAAGCTTTTAAAAGGAATTTAAATTTTAAAACATTAATTTCCATACCAATAAAACCTTAAAACCATTTTTAAAACATGGACATTAATGAGAAATATTTGGAAGAATAATTTTTTTAAAACATTTAAAATGGTATTTTAGTTAGAGCTACTAACCAAATGAGATATGCTTGAATACAAATAATTGAGGTAATAGAATCTTTATAATATCACTATTATAAAGGGATTCATGATATAATATGTCAAAATTACAGTATATACCTTAAATAAAAGTGATTTGACGCATAACAACAAAGAAGTCCCAATGGAATGTAAGTTGAGATAAATTCATTTATAAAGACTGTATCCTTAGGTTAAGGATAAATCAATGACATAATTGTGTGTGGAAAATATAAATGCCCTAAATATCATTGGATATTCAGTTCAAATAAATCATATGACATTCAAACATATTCTTGTAAAAACAACACCAATTACTTGGATGTTTAACTCAATGAACAGAAATTGAGTCAAAATTACTCTTATCATGTTTATATTGATGACTTAAAAATTTATCAATGGATTTATTATGTGTATCAAAAGTATATCCACACAAAGGGGGGTGTAAATTACTACATAAGTAAATAAATAGTTATTTCACACATAATCTTGGAGTAAAGTAATCAATGAAGTTTGCGTAAAACCGAATGAGTGGAAATTGAAATTTGAAATTCCCATACTGAATTGGTAACTTACAAAACATACACCCTAAGAAAGAAGGATCATCCAGTGGTGATTTAAATACCCATAAATTAAATTATATTATGAAAACAATATAATAATGGGAAGTACATACACCACACAAAAGGTAATAGTGGAAAATATAGCATGAATCTCACGGTAATAAAAGTTAGATGAAAACCCCTTACCACGTTGTAATCAATCGAGTCATATGAAAAAAATTTAATAACCACCAAATTAATCACATAATACCATGAATATAAATAGATTCATGATAATATATATCAAATGGTAGTACACAATACACAATATGCAATAAATAAGTGGTGGACAATAGAAATCTCACAGAATTAAAAGTGAGATAACAAACCCATTAACTTGTACTTTTCCATAGTATAGAGTAGGTTAACCTCCTATATAATGGCTAAATCATTGTTTTTAAATTATACAAAAACAAAATAAATAAATATTATATCATAGATGATCTTATAAAATTTCTTTGTTAATGATATTTCAACAGTATCATTGTTTTGGTTGTTAGTTGATTCGTTTTCCTTTATATGTTTTGTTACATAAGTCATGTTCGTTATGTATAGTCTATATTTAATTCATATCCAGAATGATATTAAGTTCTTAAAAATTATTTTTAATAATAAAATGAAAATTATTCTTTAATGATTACGATGGGGAATTAATCTCATCACGTTCGTGGAGACGTTAAGCCGTACGTACACATGAGTGACAATATCATTATATTGATGGTGAAATCATATATAAATGGATGGCATATCATATATACAGAATCATTAAAATTTTATATTTATTATTTACATCAGTTATACTCATTATTATACCCATCCAAATAATGAAGTTTTTGAATAACAAACTACACCATGACATGGAGACGGTAAGCCGTGCGTACGCACGTGTGGTGACTTTGTCATTTATAGGATGGATAGAATAAAGAATATAGTTGTAACATATTTATAATAACATAAAATTATGTAGAAGGTACTGGATTTATTATTTTGTTATGGAAACAACAAATAAAGAGGAAGTTTAAGAAGAAAATAACTTGAAAGAGTGTGATGAAATTATTACATATTCTTCCGGTCTTTCCTTTTGATTTGATCAAAAGGGCTCCATAGGTTGGAATTCTGGTCAATGTAATGACTCTAGGTTGATTTGAGGGAAGTTGAGAGGATATTTGGGCAGGTTTTAGCCCAGCCAAATGGATTTGGAGGTGTGATTTTGAGATAAGGGGAAGTGCCCTTTTATAAGAGGGGTGAGGGGCACTTTAGGAAAATCTTGAAATATTGTTTTATAATAAAATAAGGTTTTGTTTCTAATGGATCCAAAATAATTTATTTAGAGTATAAAGTTGGTATGGGTCGAAAACATCTCAAAAAATAGTGTTTATATAGGTTTTTGTCACCATATTAACCTTATCTTTTAGATTTAACTCTTAGTTAAATAGTTTGACATTTAACATGTCTCTTTGTATTTTTATTTTATGTGGTTAATAAACTTACTATAACAAGCCAATTGAACCCAAATTGGTTCATTATTAATATATATAACCTTATATAAGTCCTTTTTTCTAACATTATATTTTTAGGAATATTATATCAATTAATAATATAGTATTTGTTTTTAAAAACTCAATTGTGTCAATTTTGACACTATTTAGTTTTTGATTTTTTTGAAAGCCATAAAAACTTTATCACTTCAAATAAAATTTATTTAATCAGCCCTAACATGTCATATTAACCTATAAAATTAGTTTAATTCATCATTAGTCTCAATTTACATTTATTTGGATATTTATAATATCAATTATTTTAATTTATCATTAATAAGGTAATTACTGCATCATCATTGTGTCATAAATAAATTAAATTATTTAAAGTCTAAAAATTATAAATAAAATACCATAATGTTTTAAATATTTTTATCTTTCTAATGAGTATTTATAGTCGAATTTATCTTGTGTGTAACCCTATATTAAAAATGGTTTAGTTATTAAACTTTGAATTTGTAACACCCCAAGATTTCATAGTGTGTTATTTCTTCAAAATAATTCAATAACTTGCACTACACGCAACACCGAGTTCAATCACACCATGACTTAAAAAAATAAGCCATTCAAAATCGGTTATGAATAGTATTATCTAAATTTTAAACTTTATATAATCCTTATAATTTTAGAATCCATATTATGAGTTTCTTTGATATAATGCAAGAACAAATTCATTTTCAGTATTGCACTTTTATCAACTTTTAATAGTGAACCCTTTTTAAATACAATATTTTAAACCTTTTGACTAAATGGGGACATCCAAAAAATTTAAAATGAAACATCCCAAGCTTCTACGGTACGCTTTCCTTTGAGTAATACAGTAGCGTGTATTACACACAACTTCGAGTTTTAACACACACCACAACCGATTAAACTAGCCGTTGTGAATAGTAATACCTACTTTTTGAAATCATATATATTTTATATTTCAAAATGGACTTCATTTTTGGATTCGGAATATCGAAATTAACCTAGGGTGAAATTTTGGTACTTTTCGGATAACTTTCATATTTTGATGAATAGTGAAAATTACTAAATTTTAATTAAAAACAACTTTTTTAATCAAAATAATTAATAGTGATAAATTATGAATTTGAGTGGTTTTAAAGTATATTTAGAATATATTTTTACCATTTAATATAATTTTGGTCATTGTACATAATTTTACAATTAAACCGAACATAAACAAGTGTCAATCTTTTGGTAGTTATTATCTCTTAAAAACACGCTTTTTGTTTTGACAGCGGGAATTAATTTTAAATTAATTTCTGCCACTTCTGTGTTTTGAATTTGGAAAAATGGATTACATATTTGGAATCAGGATTTCCAAATTATGTAAATAGGTAACTTTTATTTTTAGACATTTTGAATAATTACTGTGGTAAATATTTTATTTACCATGGTTAAAGGGTAAATCCGGTAAATAAGGGTTAAAAAATAATATTATAATAATACAAAATTACCCTAAAACGTGTCCTAACCTTATTGGTGGACACATACCCGACCATGGGCATCCTTGGGTCAATTTGGGGACCCCTTGGAGCCACTTGTATGTGGTAGGGACACATTATATTAATAAAGTTAAAATAAAAATAAAAATGGCATAAGCTTACATCTTTTAGAAGAACAATTTTTACATAGGGTTATACATGTTGGATTTTCGATTATAAATATTCATTAGAAAGATAACAATATTTCCTACATAATGATATTTTATTTATAATTTTTAGACATCAAATAATTTAAATTATTAATGACACAATAATGATGCAATGTTTACCTCATTAATAAATCATTTAAATAAATAAGATTATAATGATTAAAATATTATCTAAAACCTGTACAATTATTATTGGTTGATGTTATTTAGAATATGAGTCATCTTATCTTCGACCTCAATGATTTTTGGACCATTATAAACCGAATATAATTATATTATAAAGTAATACTTTCACTCTTTCCTAAAGAGCCCCTCTTCTCCCTTATAAAAGGAGACCACTTCTACTCATTCCTCACACCTCTCAAGCCACTTGGCTCGTCCAAACTCTGCCCAACTAAGCTCCCAACATCCCTCTCCTCCTCCTTGAAGCTTCCCCTTAGGCAGAAAGCATTTCAAGAAGTCCTTTGGTTCCAACCAAAGTGAGTTACCTAAATTAAAGGAGGTTAACCTACCCCAACCAAGGAAAAGTACAAGGTAAGGGATTCTCTTATCTCACTTTCAATTCCGTGAGATTTCCATTATTCGCCACTAAATTATTGAAAGTGGTGTATTGTGTATGGACATTTGATATATATTATCATGATTCTCTTTATATTCATGTTATTCTGTAAATCATTTGGTGGTTATTAACTTTTGGCCATACGACTCAGTCGATTAAAGTGGTAAGGGATTTTCTTATCTCACATTCAATTCCGTGAGATTTCCATTATTCACCACTAAATTATTAAAAGTGGTGTATTGTGTACTAGAATTTGATATATATATTATCATGATTATTCTTATATTCATGTTATTCTGTAAATAATTTGGTGGTTATTAACTTTTGGCCATACGACTCAGTTGATTAACGTGGTAAGGGGTTTTCATCTCACTCTTTATTTCCGTGAGATTCATGCCATATTTCCACTATTATCTTTTGTGTGGTGTATGTACTGCCCATAATTGTATTCTTTGTGTAATACACTTTACCTTATGTGTATTTACATTTTCATTGAATGATACCTCTTTCATGGGTTGTATGTTTCATAAGTTACCAAATTGGTAAGGTTTATTTCACAATCTCTTCATTATTCGAGGTTTTTTATACGTAATAATCTACTGGGATCTCTTTATCATCCACATCCATGTTTCTTAAAAATGTATTTCAAAACATTTTTACTATTTACAAGAATATGGGTTAAAGTCATTTATACCCTTGTTTGACTTTTTATAAGAGGTTTATAAAGGAATCTTTCCGTCGTTTTCAAAACAAGGTCCTTTTTAACCTTTTCGACAGAATTGAGGTAAGAATGTTTTTTTTAACTTATACGGCGGGTGCGGTTATTTTTCGCCGTTATAAAATATTCAAAGCTTTCCTTACAAGCTTATAAGAATATTTTCAAGAAAATGTTTTTTTTATATGGCTCTTAAATGATTTCAAAAGTAAAAGGAGATATTTCTTTAAAAAGAATTTTGATTTCATCTATGTCAACATCCTTCATTATTCTTGATTGAGGTCAATGTGATACAATACAATCTTCCATATTGTATCGAATGAGTTATGTTTGACTGTGGATGTGCTATTTTTATATCACTCATGGTTTATGTTTAAAGTGTTGACATTTCAGAAGTTATTTTTAATCCAAATGTTTATGTTATATTTCAAACTTTTCTTCAGATGAATGTGCTGAACAAGTATGTTCCGGGTTGGGGACCGGTAAAATTAAGCCCTCCAGGTTGGGGACTGGTTAATGTAAGCCCTCCAGGTTAGGGACTGGTAAAAGTAAGCCCTCCGGTTTGGTCTCCGGTTATTAGAGGTACTTCGGGTTGGTGTCCGGTTATTAGAGGCACTTCGGGTTGGTGTCCGGTAATTAGAGGCACTCCGGGTTGGGTTCCGATTAGAAGTAACCCCTAGGTCTTGGGATGAGGCCTATACAATGAAATTAACGTTTGACATTATGCATTCCAACATTATGAAAGTGGTTATTGATATTGCATGTGATTATTCGATTAGTAGAATATCCATGTGAACAAGTAAATGGCATTATTTCATTTTACTTTTTCCATAATATGTTGAAGTTCAAGTTTAAAAGGCTTTTGTTTTAGTAATTCATTGCCTTAAATGTTTATGATTATTTTTGAATGTTCCGCTATATTGTTATCCTTACTGGGCATTTGAGCTCACCCCTTTTCTATGTTTTATTTTCCCAGGATGTGAAGATGTAAGTTATGAATGACCTGCAGGGATATTATGAGGGGATTATAGTGTGGACTGTGGAAACATTATGTTGTTGTAGTAGTTTTTCATTTTATGATGTAATGTAAAACTTATGAATATATCTAGTGTTTCCAAGGCTACTAAACCAATCGGTCTTTCGAGATTTGATCTTTCTTGTGATCATGCCAATTTTACGAAGTAATGCACCGACTCTGGGTAGCTGGGGTCGGGGCGTTACAGTTGGTATCAGAGGAAGTTTAGTACAAACCTTGGAAGCTAGATTTAGATAAACTCTGATTAGAGCACGTAGACCTAAGATGAACTTTGAGGATTTGTATAGAAGAACTTCCTAGAATTTTGGTATTGTAGAGATTTTGTGAGTTTTCCGAGCAATACATCCCTGTCTGGATACGAGTAGGTAGAGGCGGCTCTGGCACAGATGTACCTAGGGGTAAAACCCGAACACACCGCTTTGAGCTAGACTCGAACGGGAACTGGTGCACGACAACGGGCCTTGCTGCACTCTTGGTTACGACACTCCCGGGGGATATGCTTAGGATAACTCTCACTTTCTTTACAAATCATTATGAAGGGTTTATGAGTATATACTTCCTCAAAGAAAACATTTTTATGATTATGGATTATATCCATAAATAGTTCAATTTATGTTACGTGTTTTATAAGTATGGGATTATGTATTTTGATTCATAAACTGATCTTGTTTATGCCATTGTTTAGAAATGGCGCCCAGTAGAAGGAATGGGAACTCTAGCAATGCACATGATACAAAGAGAAAGAAGGATCATATATTTTATGGTCTTAAGCCAGAATTTACAAGAGAAATAGTCTCGCATGTATTATCATCATATGAAGAAATAATATCATGTGTTGATAAGATAAGTAAAGAGTTTACTGAGTCCTATGGCTTTGAAGGGAAGCAAGAGAGGAAAAAGATGGAAGAGATGGATATGGATAAAGGGGAGAGGGAAAAGAAGAATTTTCCCATATGTGGTAACTGTGGAAAGAAACACCCTGGAACTTGCCTGAAAGGAATGGGAGTTTGTTATAAGTGTGGAGGAAAAGGGCACAAAGTACATGACTGCAAGGGTAAGAAAATGGATTTAAATGTACAATGCTTCATTTGCAAGGAGTTTGGACACTACGCGAACCTATGTCCCAGTCATCAGACTATGCCGCAAATGATGCTATTGGATAATAATCAAGTTATGATACTACCACAGATGAAGAGGAATGATTAGAGTTCTTATGTTGATTATGTCAATTGAGTGTTGTATCAACAATGTACTTATTATAATAATTATGGAGTATATAAGGATTGTACTGCAGTACTATTCCATTAAGGACTTGAGATTGTGTGGAACAAAGAAAAGTGACTCAATAGCAGGATAAATTTTTGGAAAATCTATGGTTGAGAGAAAGATAAACCATAATATGGTTCTGATACCGAGTTAGTGATTTTAGAATAATACATGATTGATTTGGATAAATTATATATTCCATCATTTTTGGGGTTTAAAACATATTTGGATTGATGAAGTATATCCAGCATTCTATACAGAATAAGGGAGCATGAATGTAATCAATAAGGAATATGGTAATTCAGGATGTTTCAGTGTATTAAAAGAATACAATATGAAGGTATTCATATGCTATTACGGGGTAAAAAGGATCTATATTATGTTTACCTTCCTTATAAATGTTGGACTGTGAGTTTAGACAGAAGTATTTTGGATAGTTCTAGTTTGGATTATTTTGGATTGCCATAAAAGGACAACCCGGAGGTCGGGCGGCAACCCGTCGCGTCCGGCAAGGCTGCGAGACTTGAACCCGCAACCGAAGGGCGACAAGGGTGTATCACCTACCACTGGCCCACGAGATGTCCTGGATTAAATAATGTAGTTCTTTTTAAAAGATCTGGTAGATGAATTATAAATTCATTTATTTTGGAACCCTGTACGAATAGTATAAATAGAAAATTTTTTTAATGTTCTATTATCTTTTAGAGTGAAAGATGAGTTTGTGGTAGAAATTTATTAATGGATAAAACTCTAATTATAAAGTAAGTATATCTCCTTATGATCTTAGCCAATCTCATAAATAAATTCCTCATCATTAAGAAAAGGAACTTAGAACAAAAATGTTGTCCTAGATGGTACCTTAAATCATCACTAATTTATGGCTTTGGGATTGTTGGCTTTTTCATAGCCATGTTCTCTACCACTCTCCATCAGATAATTGATTGTTAGATTTCTCATCCATATCCATATTTTCCTATATGGAACCCTAGTATGTGTTATTTTCGGTAATCTTCATACTTTCCACTCTTTGTTTTAAATAGAGGCCTCATTAATTCATTTTTCGATGTGGGATTTCAACTAAGATATTTTGAAACGTCAAAAATGTGTTATCCCAATACCCTATGTTTTGTTGAACCGATGGTATTTAAAATCATCATAGATTGATGAGTTTAAGGACCTCAATTTTACACTTGTTTGTGATTGATGACCTCAATCACTACCTATAAATATTTACGTTTTTCCTCCAATTATATGTCTCTAATTGCCACCAATGTTCTCCTAATCGAGATCATAATTTGGTGGTGACCCTTTCATTTCTCTTTTCCTCATATTAAGACTAAATTTTAGTAACCCAATTTCCGATGTGGGTTTTCCCACAAATATATTTCCTATCTTCAACCTTTTATTTTTGAATAACAATTTCAAATTGCGAGGACGCAATTTATTGAAGGAGGGGAGAATGTAACACCCCAAGATTTCATAGTGTGTTATTTCTTCAAAATAATTCAATAACTTGCACTACACGCAACACCGAGTTCAATCACACCATGACTTACAAAAATAAGCCATTCAAAAGCGGTTATGAATAGTATTATCTAAATTTTAAACTTTATATAATCCTTATAATTTTAGAATCCATATTATGAGTTTCTTTGATATAATGCAAGAACAAATTCATTTTCAGTATTGCACTTTTATCAACTTTTAATAGTGAACCCTTTTTAAATACAATATTTTAAACATTTTGACTAAATGGGGACATCAAAAAAATTTAAAATGAAACATCCCAAGCTTCTACGGTACGCTTTCCTTTGAGTAATACAGTAGCGTGTATTATACGCAACTTCGAGTTTTAACACACACCACAACCGATTAAACTAGCCGTTGTGAATAGTAATACCTACTTTTTGAAATCATATATATTTTATATTTCAAAATGGACTTCATTTTTGGATTCGGAATATCAAAATTAACCTAGGGTGAAATTTTGGTACTTTTCGAATAACTTTCATATTTTGATGAATAGTGAGAATTACTAAATTTTTATTAAAAACAACTTTTTTAATCAAAATAATTAATAGTGATAAATTATGAATTTGAGTGGTTTTAAAGTATATTTAGAATATATTTTTACCATTTAATATAATTTTGGTCATTGGACATAATTTTACAATTAAACCGAACATAAACAAGTGTCAATCTTTTGGTAGTTATTATCTCTTAAAAACACGCTTTTTGTTTTGACAGCGGGAATTAATTTTAAATTAATTTCTGCCACTTCTGTGTTTTGAATTTGGAAAAATGGATTACATATTTGGAATCAGGATGTCCAAATTATGTAAATAGGTAACTTTTATTTTTAGACATTTTGAATAATTACTGCGGTAAATATTTTATTTACCATGGGTAAAGGGTAAATCCGGTAAATAAGGGTTAAAAAAATAATATTATAATAATACAAAATTACCCTAAAACGTGTCCTAACCTTATTGGTGGACACATACCCGACCATGGGCATCCTTGGGTCAATTTGGGGACCCCTTGGAGCCACTTGTATGTGGTAGGGACACATTATATTAATAAAGTTAAAATAAAAATAAAAATGGCATAAGCTTACATCTTTTAGAAGAAAAATTTTTACATAGGGTTATACATGTTGGATTTTCGATTATAAATATTCATTAGAAATCTAAAAAGATTTCCTACATAATGATATTTTATTTATAATTTTTAGACATCAAATAATTTAAATTATTAATGACACAATAATGATGCAATGTTTACCTCATTAATAAATCATTTAAATAAATAAGATTATAATGATTAAAATATTATCTAAAACCTGTCCAATTCTTATTGGTTGATGTTATTTAGAATATTAGTCATCTTATCTTCGACCTCAATGATTTTTGGACCATTATAAACTGAATATAATTATATTATAAAGTAATATTTTCACTCTTTCCTAAAGAGCCCCTCTTCTCCCTTATAAAAGGAGACCACTTCTACTCATTCCTCACACCTCTCAAGCCACTTGGCTCGTCCAAACTCTGCCCAACTAAGCTCCCCACATCCCTCTCCTCCTCCTTGAAGCTTCCCCTTAGGCAGAAAGCATTTCAAGAAGTCCTTTGGTTCCAACCAAAGTGAGTTACCTAAATTAAAGGAGGTTAACCTACCCCAACCAAGGAAAAGTACAAGGTAAGGGATTCTCTTATCTCACTTTCAATTCCGTGAGATTTCCATTATTCGCCAATAAATTATTGAAAGTGGTGTATTTTGTATGGACATTTGATATATATTATCATGATTCTCTTTATATTCATGTTATTCTGTAAATCATTTGGTGGTTATTAACTTTTGGCCATACAACTCAGTCGATTAACGTGGTAAGGGATTTTCTTATCTCACATTCAATTCCGTGAGATTTCCATTATTCGCCACTAAATTATTAAAAGTGGTGTATTTTGTACTAGCATTTGATATATATATTATCATGATTATCCTTATATTCATGTTATTCTGTAAATAATTTGGTGGTTATTAACTTTTGGCCATACGACTCAGTTGATTAACGCGGTAAGGGGTTTTCATCTCACTCTTTATTTCCGTGAGATTCATGCCATATTTCCACTAATATCTTTTGTGTGGTGTATGTACTGCCCATAATTGTATTCTTTGTGTAATACACTTTACATTATGTGTATTTACATTTTCATTGAATGATACCTCTTTCATGGGTTGTATGTTTCATAAGTTACCAAATTGGTAAGGGTTATTTCACAATCTCTTCATTATTCGAGGTTTTTTATACGTAATAATCTACTGGGATCTCTTTATCATCCACATCCATGTTTCTTAAAAATGTATTTCAAAACATTTTTACTATTTACAAGAATATGGGTTAAAGTCATGTATACCCTTGTTTGACTTTTTATAAGAGGTTTATAAAGGAATCTTTCCGTCGTTTTCAAAACAAGGTCCTTTTTAACCTTTTCGACAGAATTGAGGTAAGAATGTTTTTTTTAACTTATACGGCGGGTGAGGTTATTTTTCGCCGTTATAAAATATTCAAAGCTTTACTTACAAGCTTATAAGAATATTTTCAAGAAAATGTTTTATTTTATATGGCTCTTAAATGATTTCAAAAGTAAAAGGAGATATTTCTTTAAAAAGAATTTTGATTTCATCTATGTCAACATCCTTCATTATTCTTGATTGAGGTCAATGTGATAAAATACAATCTTCCATATTGTATCGAATGAGTTATGTTTGACTGTGGATGTGCTATTTTTATATCACTCATGGTTTATGTTTAAAGTGTTGACATTTCAGAAGTTATTTTTAATCCGAATGTTTATGTTATATTTCAAACTTTTCTTCAGATGAATGTGCTGAACAAGTATGTTCCGGGTTGGGGACCGGTAAAAGTAAGCCCTCTAGGTTGGGGACTGGTTAAAGTAATCCCTCCAGGTTAGGGACTGGTAAAAGTAAGCCCTCCGGTTTGGTCTCCGGTTATTAGAGGTACTCCGGGTTGGTGTCCGGTTATTAGAGGCACTCCGGGTTGGTGTCCGGTTATTAGAGGCACTCCGGGTTGGGTTCCGGTTAGAAGTAACCCCTAGGTATTGGGATGAGGCCTAGACAATGAAATTAACGTTTGACATTATGCATTCCAACATTATGAAAGTGGTTATTGATATTGAATGTGATTATTAGATTAGTAGAATATCCATGTGAACAAGTAAATGGCATTATTTCATTTTACTTTTGCCATAATATGTTGAAGTTCAAGTTTAAAAGGCTTTTGTTTTAGTAATTCATTGCCTTAAATGTTTATGATTATTTTTGAATGTTCCGATATATTGTTATCCTTAATGGGCATTTGAGCTCACCCCTTTTCTATGTTTTATTTTCCCAGGATGTGAAGATGTAAGTTATGAATGACCTGCAGGGATATTATGAGGGGATTATAGTGTGGACTGTGGAAACATTATGTTGTTGTAGTAGTTTTTCATTTTATGATGTAATGTAAAACTTATGAATATATCTAGTGTTTCCAAGGCTACTAAACCAATCGGTCTTTCGAGATTTGATCTTTCTTGTGATCATGCCAATGTTACGAAGTAATGCACCGACTCTGGGTAGCTGGGGCCGGGGCGTTACAAAATTTAACACTTTTAACTCTTCTTTAAATAAAATAATAATAAATATCCTAATCTAATCCAAGTGGACCAAAGAGGATCATATATTATTCCTAAGGTTTTTTTGGTCAAATTACACTTATCCAATTAGGATATGTGTTAAGGTAATTATAATATCATTTTTACCCTTAATTGTCCTATTTACTTTTAACCGTGGTAAATAAAAGTCAAAACTTACTATTCACCAAAAATTATTTTCGTCTTATTGACCCAAATTTTACTTACTGATTTTAACCTTGTCTCTCATATTTTTTAAATTCAATTCATAGAAGCGGTAAAATTATTTTTTATGCAAATTTTCAAATGCTCCTAGAAGGTGGGTAAAAGATGGTAAAAAGTTCAATAAAATTTTATATATCTAAACTTATTATAAAATAACTCCCATGAATTAAATTGAACATATATAGGTATTATTTATCTATTTTGACTAAAAATAAATTTAAATAAAATAAATAATTATTTAAATAAAAACTCGGTTTCAAACAATAACGTAGTGTTTTCACTATTTATCAAAAATTGATTGTTTTCATAAAAAATACCAAAAATTCAACTTAAGATAATTTTGATATTCTTATTTCAAAAATTAATTCTATTTTACGAAATTAAAATCATAGAAGTTGAATTATTAATTTAGAATTAATTCCTGTTGTCAAAACTAAAAAGCGGGTTTTTAAAAAGTAAAAACTATCAAAAGATTGACATGTGTTTATACCAAATTTAAATGTGAAATTACTTATAATTACCTAAATTGTATTAAATGATAAAAATATAATCTAATTATACTTCCAAACCATTCAAATGTATAATTTAACACAACAAATTATTTCGATTAAAAAAGTTGTTTTCAATTAAAATTTAGTATTTTTCAGTATTCGTCAAAATATGAAAGTTATCATAAAAGTACCAAAAATTTATCCAAAATAAAATTTTATGTCCTGATTCTAAATAAGAATTTAATTTCATTAAATTGAATATATAAAAGTGTCAAATATTGGTTTTAAAAAGGGTTTTCCCTTAAAAGGCAGTAAAATAGCATTTTTTGAAAAATACTTCTTTTATCTAAAAAATGAATTTGTTCTTATATTATGTCTAAGAAACACATAATATTGATTCTAAAATTATATGGAGTATATTAAATTCAAAATTCAGTTAATACTATTCATAACCTCTTTTTGAACATCTATTTTGGTAAGTCATGGTGCGCTCGAACTCAGTGTTGCGTGTAACGCAAGCTACTGAATTACTTTAAAGAAAATAACTTACTATGAAATGTTGGGGTGTTATATAAATTCAATCATAATTATTCTAAAATAGAATAATATAATTGAATAAGTTTTCATTTTGATCATTCATACTCATACGTTCACCAGCCCCCACATGTGGGTCCCACTTCATCCTAAATTATTACTCATTAGAATAGGTGGAACTTGTGGATAAACATAGTGTGTGACCCTCTAAGTCTTTATCTAAATAGCAGTGATTCCAACCCATAGAATAAGAGTGGAGTCTTGAATCCTATCATATCCCCTAAGGAGATAAGGAGTTTCATAGCTATGACTTCCTCCTGTGAACACTTACTATGTAATATAATCTATTTGTCTCATTATATCTCATAAAGAAGGATGGAAACATGTGTAATCATCCATTTATATCTTTATATATTTCATGAACTTACTAGAAATACTTTCCTTCTTGTACCATTTCCCTGGATTTATGAAGTTACTACCATCCTAGCTAACCTAGGCCCATGAGATATCTCATTCTCAACTCAGAAGCCACAAAATATATCTTGATCATTAAACCAATGTCATACCACCAATGACGTGCCGAACACAAACTACCTCACCACGATTTAATTATCATGGTTTTCACCTTGAATTGAAGAACATGATCAAATGGCACACAGTGATAAAGATCTCAAGTCTGGAGACCAATACACATGTTTTTAGATAGGAACAACCAATAACAATTAAAAATGTGGTGTTCCTACTGGTGGGTTTGTCCTCTTGATCTCACTACTATATATCACCAAGTTCAATCTTCATGAGAAGAAGTCTCGACGTTTATGATCCCCTATCACCTGAAAGTCAGACATCATATGTGTCCAATTGGTATCATGTATCTATACCATAGGACATATATATTTATGATTACTATCATAGTATCTCGAGGTTCTCATTATAGCTATGAATTGTTATAACCTTTTTATACATAACATAATCTAAGGAAATTACAATTTAAATAGTGGATGAAAAAATATCATCACTATTATGGTAAGAATAAACACATGTATATATCAAACTATATACATGTAATTGTAATCAACATTATATAAATGAGTTGGGTATAGGGTACCCACTAAAAACACTCCCACTTGAACTAGAGCTAACTAATAACAATTCTCAACCTCTTGATCTCACATTAGTATAATGTTTCTTCTATGATATGGCTTTAGTTAGGGGGTCTTCCACGTTATGCTTTATCACTACTATTGTAACTGAGACATCAACTCTCTGAGTAAAATACCTTAAGAGATGAAACTTATGAATCATATGCTTTATCCTCTAGTGTGAGATGGGATCCTTGGAAACCACCACTACCACATTCTTATCATAATATACTATAATAGGATCCACACTACTAGGTACAACACCAATATATAAAACAAATATGCATATCCAAACTACTTCCTTAACTTCATCATAAGCCACTATATACTTGTATTATGCTATAGAATTAGAAGCCATGGACTTCTTCGAACTTGACCATCTCACTTAACCACCATTCAAGAAAAAAACATAGCATAGATACAATTCCAGATCATCATGATATATTTGGAAACTAGAATTAGTGTATCCCCTCATGACTTGATCCCCATCTCTATTATACACCAGGAACATATCCTTTGTACGTCTCAAGTACTAAAGGATATTTTTTGTATCTACCCAAGGTAGATCTACTAGATTGGATTGATATATTTCAATAATTCTTAAGGAAAAGGAAACATAAACCCTAGTACATAACATTGCATACATGATATATACAACTACTAAAGAACAAGGTATTCTACTCATTCTTTAAATCTCCTCATGTTTTTGTGGACACATCTTCTTGGGTAGATTAATGCCATGTTACATGGGAAACATTCCTCGCTTGGATGATTCCATACTAAGCCTTTTATTTACCTTCTCAATGTATGTACTTTGATTTAGACCAAGCATCCTTTGATATCTATCTTAATAGATATTGATCCCTATAATTTAGGTTATTTCACCCAATTCTTTTATGGAGAATCATTTATTTAACAACGTCTTAACTGACTATAAGACTTGTACTTATATTGCCATAATTAATATATCATCAATATAAAATATAAGGAAAATTATTACATTCTCATTAACCTTCTCATAGAAACATCGTTCAACATCATTCTTGAGGAAACCTAATTATCTTATGGCCTCATCAAAATGAATATTCCATGACCATGATGCCTGCTTCAACCTATAAATGGATTTCTATAGCTTTCACACTTTATTGAAAATCATTGACTTAACAAACCCTTCAGGTTGATTCATATAGATATATTCAACCAACTTCCCATTTAGAAAATAAGTTTTTACATCCATTTTCCAAATCTCATAATCATGGAAGGCTCCTATTACAAATAATATTCTAATAAATTTCATCATTACTACTGGTGAGAAGGTTTTATCAAATTCAATTCCAGAATGTTATTTGAAACCCTTCACTACTGGCCTTTCCTTATAGGTATTGACCTTACAATTCATGTTCATCTTTTTCTAGAATTCCCATTTTCAGCCAATGGTTTTTACATCAATTTGAGGGTCTACAAAATTTCAAACATTATTCTGATACATGGACTCTATCTTAGAATTAATGGATTCTTTCCATTTAGTAAAATACTTACCATCTACAACTTCCTTTAATTTCATCATTCTATTTGAGTAATGTTTAACCTAAATTAGTGACAAGAAAAATATATCTATCCAATTATATAACCTCTCAAGTAGACTTGTGCAGCACTTTTGTATCGGGAACATATTTCTCTCTCGATGGCTCTTGTGGATATTGTTCTCGTACTAATTCTTATGCATCTAAAGCATCAAATTCATGAAATTCAGTCATTCTCCCACTATTTTCATCATAAATGTGATATCTTTCTCGAAATGTGTCTTATCTTTCCAAAATCACATTTCAATTAGAAGGTTTATATAGGTAATATAATTTTTATTTTTAGGATAACCTATAAAGATTCACTTTGTGCATAGGGATGCTCATTTTTTACTATGTAACATCTTAAAAAAATATCCACTTTCCATACATGTATGGTTGAAATATTGGGTTTATTTCCACACCGAAATTCATATGGAGTCCCATATGTAGCTTTAGTTGGAACACAGTTAAGGTTATATGTTGTTGTCTATAAGGATTATACCCAAAAGGATAGTGTAATAGTTTCCTAACTCATCATTGATCTGACCATGTCTAGTAGGTTCTAATTTATCCTTTCACTCACACTATTCCACTATGGTGTATTAGGAGGAGTGAATTGGGATATTATCCCACACTCTTTTAAGTGATCAATGATGTATTGGTTAATATACTCTCTACCTTAGTCTAAGAATAATTATTTAATCTTCTTACCAATCAAGTTTTCGGCTTCATGTTTGTAATCCATAAACATAAGAAAGGAATCTGAATTATACCACATAAAGTAGATATATCCATACCTACTAAATTAATTAACAAAATTAATTAAGTATTAAAACCCACCCCTTTCATCTACTATAAAAGGACCACATATTTTAGTATGAATTAATTCTAGCAATTCAGTGGCTCTTTCTTCCTTCCCATAGATGGGTGCTTTGGTTATTTTACCATTTAAACAATCATGAAATACATCCAATGGTTTTAACTCAATTAAGTCTAAATAACCCGGTTGATGTAATTTATATAATCCCTTCTCATTTAGATTACCAAGCCTGAAGTTCCATCGGTGGGATTTATATGATTCATGATTGCTAGTTTTTTCATTGATTTTCATTACTAGGTTTTCGATTTTTGTTATATATAACCCATTTTTAAGATGTGTCGTACCATAACACATTATGTCCTTATAAAAGAGAAAACATTTATTTCAAAAATTGAAACAAAATCCCATTGTTTCCAAACATGACACTAGTATTTTGTTTCTAGTAACTAAAGTAACATAATAACAATTATTCAATAAAAGAATCAAACCACTAGGAAATGTAAGATGACAATATACCACTTCCAAGGCTACTATTCTTGCACCATTTGCAGCTTGGAGATCTACACCACATTTTTAAATTGTATTGAATCTACTTGGTTCCTGTATTTGAATACAAATGTTTCATCCACATGTAGTATTCAATACCCAACTTGTAGAAATAGAAATATTGCATTCAATGAAGAAATACATGAAGTAGAAGTGTTGGATTGATTCTTATTTCCATATCTACATTTCCTCTCCTAGTGGCCTTTCATTACATATAGAAAGAAATTAGCCTCATTCTCATTTCCTTCCCATTGTATCATTAGGTTTTTTAAAGGATGGTGTACCGGGGTCTTTGGGATTGACTTGGCCTCAGACCCCTTTCTCTTTCCCTTCCTCCTCTTATTCACTATAAGGACTGGAGAATTGGTAATCATTATATCCTTATCATCCTGGAGAACTAAATCCAAATTATCTAGGATTTACTAATATGTGTTATTCATATTATAATAAACAATTAAAGTTAAGAAGATATGCATTAAAGAGGAAAGGATGAGATTAGTTGCTATATATTGGTTCAGTTTAAACTAAAGGGACTCAAGTCTATCAATTTACGTGATAAATATTTAGCACATGAAGTCATTATTGATTCCCTTCTAATATCCTGCGCCTATAAATCACACTATAAATCTCATAAATATCTTTCCATGATCTTTCTTGGTATAACTCTTGAAGTTAATATACATTTAGAAAGCATATTTGACCTCATGCATTTTCTAAAACTCACTAAAAATTAAAGACAAAGTGAAACTATAAACATCTAGTTCATCATCCATATAATTCTTGTATTTATCTTTATCTACCTAAATTTCTTCCTTATGGGGATTAGTAGGAAGTGGGGATTATAACACATAAAGCTTCCTCTCCTAGTGCAGTAATATGTTCAAGTGCTTGTACCAATTCTAGAGGTTATGGTCAGTCAGGATATTCTCTTCATCCGATATTGATCATAGACAAAGTCAATTGGTGGCGGTTTCCATTTTAACTAAAACAAAAAAACATAGAATATTATTAATTTATCCTGATTACTATTAGACATTTTCAAATCATTAATTATAAATGTCTCCCAATATTTTATCGAAATATATGAACACTTTGTACAAGAATTAGAATAATCAATATCTTGAGTATTCTAGTGGAAGGGATCCTTGAAAACCCATTTCATAGTATATAAGATTTGGATATGCCACTACATAGAAATTACATGGTTAGAACTAATCTATCCAACCATACTAACTCATGGTTCCTTGGTCTGTTGAGTGGAGTCTCATCTCCTGTAAAGAACTAATTTTTATTGCTCCCCTTTTTTCCTCTAAAGTTTCAAAAATCTGGATTTAGCTACCCATTTGCTGCAAAATTTTGTTAATTTTACCCACCACTCTCATAATAACTCCCTAGTAGTAGGAGATACACTCATCTTTGGATGATTGAGCACCCTGTATACTCAGTTTTTTTTAAAAATTGAGCAACAGAAGGCATTTAATGTCTTAATATTTTCTTTGATGGATTTGGTAATTTAATATCGTAGAATTTAATCCTTTTCTATTCAACATGCTTGTTCTATGTGATGACTCTCACAACATAACCATTATTATAAATAGAAAACATTCCCCACACATGTTCATTCTATCTTAACATGCTTCTTTACTATTATACTATGTGATCGTGCATAATAAATATTCTTTCACATAATAATAAACCATGTGCGTGATAAAATAAAGAAATAATGATTCGATCATGATCCATTAACTATTGGTCAATCCATCGAGTAAATAATGGATTAAATGATACACTAGGTAAATTTTTTAAGTCAATACCTGACTTCAATTGTAGTGCTCGCAACTCCCATGCATTCCACTTGTTTGGTCTATGCCAGCTCTCAACTTGAACCATGTTTCCATGAACTCCTCTGATCATTACAACGAATACTCACACATAGGTGAGGAGAACTCGGGGTGCGAAATTAAATTTTTTGGAACTTATGTTTAGACACACAGACCCTGATACAAATTAAAGATGGAGGTACGATGCTTAGATCATCCAAATAAAATAATTACTACATTTTATAAAACATAAATGAAGTATTTAGAATAAATATATAATAAACCAAGCATGCACAGGTTGGTCTCAGATCATGATCAGTCAACATGAAATTATATTGCATAAGAACAATAAAATTAGTGAAAATTCTACATGAAGGTATTTTAAATATTTTAATGAATCTTAGACAAATAAATTAAATTTCTAAAAAAAATTTAAATTTTTTGGTTTATTTTGACCTATAATTGATCTGTGAAAATTAATTTAGAACTAGTGGATGGTTAAATGGGATATGCTGGTTGGACCCGAACCAAATTGTTCTAGCCCAATATGGGTTATCCATTTAAATAATATATATATATATATATATATATATGCATATATATAATGATAAAAATCATTAAAAAACATTTGTCTCATTTTTAATATATATTTTAAGAAATATTCCATGGGAATCTTTTGAATAAGCTTGCAATGGATGTTTTGTCCTTTTAATTAAGAAAACTTCCAAGGCAGGCTTGTATTGCCAATGGACTACCCCAACCAAATTTTGGTATATAAAATTAACATGAAACATACATAAATCATGATAAATATATATATCTAACTCACGTTTTTCCATTAAAATGAAGTGAAAAATAAATATTTAATTTTCATAGGAACATTTTTCACAAAACTCATCGATCTTCAATTGGACATATCTTGGCTATACAGACTCAGATCGCCATGAAGTCAGTTTCTTTGGGACCATATCGAAACAATATTTCTTAATAATATCATATTTAATAAAATTTAAAATATTTAGACTTAAATAATTACAAACATGCTCTAATACTAATTAAAGGAACTCGGGGTACAACGAAAGCATGAATGAGGCACAATTTAAACTTTTTAGGTATAGATTCATGTTAAAAGCACTGAATCAACAAAAATAATTTCCTATATTTAATTATGGATCATGTGTAATTCAATTTTATCATGAAAAATAAAATCAAACAAATTCTTAAATGGTACCTCGTTGGTTTGAAGTCTCCGATTTGATTTGCTCACCATCAATGTGTCATGTCTGAAAGACACCAAAATAGATATCCTCTATATTATTCACACATTCTTTAAACTTTCAAGATCATGGATCCACATTTATGAGGTGATATCATGGGAAATAAAAGATCTCTACTACATCCATTTGATCTCTTAAAGAATGGGGACTCAATCGAGAAAGTGGGATCGATCTGACCATGTTATTTCTTCAGAATATATCTCTAAGAACTTAAGAGGAGAATAGATGAGATATTATCTCAATAAATTTGTAAAAATGGTGGATCTTAGAACTGAATAGGCTAAAATGATCTTTTATACTTAATTTATACTTTCCAAAATTGCACTTTGGTCCCTAGAAAGTAATAACCATCATTTTAGACCTTTGCGCGCATGTATGAATTAATAAAGTTTCCATAAATGTAAAAAATATTTTATAACTCACTTGTAACACTATAAAATTTTACTTGATAAAATAAGAACCACTAACTCAGCCCATAATCTCTCCAAATAATCTAACAAACCTTGAACATCCAATATTCATTCGAAAATTAGATTTTTATCGTATTCACATTTATGATAAAAAAAATTGTGAATACCTTGAGAAATAAATTCAATCATCCTTATTCTAAACTTGGATAATATAATTGAATGAGTTTTACTTGTGATCATTCATACTTAGATTCTCACCGGCCCCACACGTGGATCCCACTTCATACTAAATTCATATTCATTAGAATAGGTAGAACTTTTGGATACACTTAGTTTGTGACCCTCTAATAAATTATCTGGATAGCAGTGAGTCTAACCCATAGACCAATAGTGGATTCTAGAAACTCATCCTGACCCCTAATGATTTATGGAATATCATAATTATGACTTCCTCCTATGTAAACATACTGTGTAATATAATCTCCTTGTCTCGCAATATCTCATAAAGCAGGATGCACACTTGTTTCATCATCCTTTGGTAGATTTATATATTTTGTGACCATAAAAGATGGACATACCTTCTTATACCATGACCATAGATTTATGAAGGTACTACCATCACTATTGTAAATTTTAGCTTTACCAAAAGTTTAAAATCGTTGGTAAAAACTATACCAACGGTTGTCCAAACCATTGGGTCTTGAGCCATAGGGATAGACATGTCCCAAAAGTTCTATGAGAACCATTAGGATATTTATGAAAAAATTATTATATACCAACTATTTCTGTAAACCATTGGTATAAATGTTTTCCAAAAGCTTTAAACCGTGAGTAATGGCATGAAGGATCCCTCTACTAATGATTGTGTAAACCATTGGTATAGACTTTTACTAACAGTTTTCCACAAACCATTAGTATATATTAATTAAAATTATATATTCCAATAGTTTACAAACCATTGCCATATACTTATACCAACGGTTTACATAAAAATGTTGGAATATGTTCTGGTTTTACACATATGCCAATGTTTGTAAATTGTTGGCATGTCTTTTTTATACCTACTGTAGCAAGCTGGCTTGGTGGCCTCCCCCAATGCAGCTGCATCAATTCCACCAACAAGCCTGAAAAATTCATACACAACAGAATATATGCATAATATACAACAAGTAAAAAAATACACCATTAACAAGTATACCTTCATAATACATACATAATTCTGTATGAATTCATACAGAATTCATCCAACACATAATTCAAACATAAATTTGAATACCTCTAATTCTGTATTTAATTACCCTCTACACACATACTGAATTAACACATAATTCATAAGGTAATTACAGAAATTATACAAATACAAAAACTATACCCATACACCATTAACACATAATTTATAAGTTAATTAAATACATAAAGAATTCAATTCAGAATTTAGGGGTTGGGGGTTGTTCAGGGGTTTGGGGTGGCTGTTCAAGGGGGTGGCGGTGTCCAGAGGGGTGGGGGTGTCTGGGGGGATGCGGGTGTCCAGGGGGGTGGGGGTGGGGGCTATCCAGGGGGTGGGGGATGTCAATGGTAGTGGGGGAAGGTTGTCCATGGGGTTGTCCAGGGGGTGGGGGTTGTCCTGGGAGGTGGGGGATGCCCAGGGGGTGGAGGTGGTCCACGGGGGTGGCGGGGCTATACAGGGGGTTGGGGGTGTCCAGGGGGTGGGTGGGGCTGTCTATAGGGGTGGGAGCTATCCAGGGGGTTAGGGGGTGTCCACGGGGGTGGACAGGGCTGTCAAGGTGGTACGGAGTGTCCAAGGGGTGGGCGGGTTGTCCATGGGGGGTATGGGTGTCCAGGGGGTGGGCGGGCTGTCCACGGGGGTGGGGGGCTGTCCACTGGGGGGAGGGGCTATCCAGGGGGGTGTATGGGGCTGTCCACGGGGTTGGGTGGGGCTCTCTAGGGAGTATGGTGTGTCTAGAGGGTGGGTGGGGCTGTCCAGGGGGTACGGGGTGTCCAGGGGGTGGGGTTGTCCACAAGGGGAGGGGTTGTCCAGGGGGTATGCAGGCTATCCAAGGGCGTGGGGGCTGTCCAGGGGGGTATGGGGTGTCCAGGGGGATGTGGCTCTCCATGGTGGTGGGGTGGGGGGTTTGTCCATGGGGGTGTCTAGGGAGGGTGGGGTATGTCTATCAGGGTGGTGGGGGTGGGGGATTTCGAGGGTGGGGGGGGGGGTAGTCCATGGGGTGTCTAGGGGTTGGGGTGGTGTCTGGGGTGTGGGGTGGTGCCAAGGGGATTGGGGTGGTGTCCAGGGGGTGGGGGGATTTCCAGGGGTGGGGGTGTCAAGGGGTGGGAGTGTCCAAGGGGTGGGTGGGCTATCCACAGGGGTGGGAGGGCCTGTCCAGGGGGGTTATGGGGTGTCCAGGGGGTGGGCAGGCTATCCATAGGGGAGGGCGGGCTATCCATGGGGGTGGTCGGCCTATAAAGGGGGTTAGGGGGTGTCTAGGGGGTGGACGTGTTGTCCGGGGGGTGGGCGGACTGGCCACGGTGGGTAGGGGTGTCCAGGGGGTGGGCGGGCTATCCACAGGGGTGGGAGAGGCTGTCCAGGGGGATATGGGGGTGTCTAGGGGGTGGGGGCTGTCCACAGGGGGAGGGACTGTCCAGGGGGGTGGGTGGGCTATCCACAGTGGTGGGCGGGCCTGTCCTGGGGGGGTACGAGGTGTCCAGGGGGTGTGGGCTGTTCATAGGGGGCAGGGGTGTCCAGGGGGTGGTAGAGCTATCCATGTGGGTGGTCAGGCTGTCCAAGGGGGTAGAGAGTCTTCAGGCGGGGTGGGCGGGCTATCCATGGGGGTGGGCAGGGCTGTCCAGGGGGTACGGTGTGTCCAAGGGTGGGGGTTGTCCACAAGGGGAGGGGTTGTCCAAGGGGGTGGGTGGGTTGTTCATAGGGGTGGGGGGACATCTAGGGGGTAGAGTACCACTGTATCCTTCCAAGTCATTCCATCATTATGGTACCACATTTTACATTAATATAAATAGGTATTTCCAATAAAATTAATAATTTTCCTATCTTTTTCAACTAATACAAAGTGTGGTGGATATTTTTTTCCTTAGAACACTAGCGGTTTTTCGATAATAAATTATTGACCTTGATCTCTTGATTCATAATTTTTTGGTTCCACTACAAGATCAAGAACATGAATGGGTTCATATTCATGTCCCAAATCTTAGATAGCACACAAAACTATCTCAACCACACATCTGTCCACATAGGGGCTATCTTATTGTGGTTAACCAATAACTTCATCATATGGTCTATTAAAATTTCATCTAAAAGGCATGATTCTACTCAATATCAATAAGTCACGAGAAATGAATTAGTAAGGATACAGAGATAAATAACTATAATAGGAGATACATGAATATGAATTTCATGAAAACATAATTAACTATTTTCAATAGAATCGGTTAAAAACATTCCCCAATGATACTTTATCTAAATTCCCAAGGTGACTTATAGCTTGTGAAAATGAGGGACGGTCAAATAAATCACTCATAACAACCTCCCATGTTCCTTAAATTCTATGTCATGTCTACCAAGACAACATAGAATGGATAACGACATCAAGGAGAGACGCATATCCTCATCTATGACAATAATCTACCATAAACCAGTTCGGATTTCAATGTACACTGCTACATGAGTTAGCTCTAACATAGCCAGATGGGAATTCATGAACCCCATAGATTAGTGACCAGAACTATACATAATACAAGAATAATTATGAATTTTTTTCCAAACAAAATAGAGAAAGATAAATAATAAAAGTCTATATTTAAAAACTCTTTATGTAGAAGGTACATGAAATGGATGGGTAAAACAATACCCATAACAACACATCATCAAGTGACACAACATCCAAAAATATTAAAGCTTAGACATATCCCGTATAACATTTTGATCACATATCCAGTGGAAACCTCCATCACTTTAGGTCCTATTGACAAGGAACATCCACCACCTATATGTGTTTCATTCCCGTTAATTTGACCTAGAAATAGATAATCTACCAAAATGTTGATGGAAAAGATAGGGTGTGAACTAAACAACCAAGTAGTGTCTCACCAATTATTCCACAATAAATTCCATAATAATTAAATAATTTTCTATTTAAATTAAAACAAAAAATTTAATGGGATGGTGTTTACATATTTTCAAAAAAAACATGTTTTTTAAAATGATAGACATCTTATAAGAGAGGTACGGATTGGAATTTATATATTTTAATGGGATGGTATTTACATATTTTCTAAGAAAATTCTTTCGAGGTTAAAAAATAATTTCATTATATCAACTTCTAATCAGATCACCAATATTCTAAATTCCACTAAAAAATTATAATTTCATTAAAATATGGGGATTTCACAACATCCATGCTTTTTAAAAAAACATTCATAATATATAGATAATCATTTAAATCATTTAGAATCTCATTTCCTATCAATAATTAAATTTAATGTTCCATTTATGGGGAAAAATATTATGGAACCACCGATGTTTTATCAATGTTCAAATTAACACCCACAAGTGGACAACCCATGAACAGAGGGTGGGGGACTGTCCATGGGGGTTGGGTGGGCTGTCCATGGGGGTGGCGGGGCTATCCAAGGGGTACGGGTTGTCTAAGGGGTGGGGGTGTCCAGGGGGTGGGGGGTTATCTAGAGGAGGGGTTAATTAGTCACAGAAAATCATCGATTCAAGTTTTATTATTTATAGATAAAAAATAAAGATAATGTGACCTACCTAATCACACATATATTCAGGAACAACCAATCAATAAACATCAAAGGTTAGTAATATCAGGAAAAAATGTAATAGATCAATCTGTCCCTCATCACCATCACTATAATCACCATCATCATCACCCTCACCCTCATCTTCATCATCGTCTCCATCATCGTCCATGTCCTCCTCATCCTCGTACTCAACCTCAGCCTCCTCATCTCCCTCCCCCTCCACCTTGACCTCCTCCTCACCCTCCTCCTCTGCCCTGGCCTCTTCCTCACCCTCCTCCTCCTTTACCTCGGCCTCCTCCTCGCCATCATCTCGACCACCACTACAACTTCCACCTGGTGCACCATATATAGAACGTATCGATGACATATATTCATTACAAGTAGTGTTGTCCTCTGGTGGAAGTGTTGGAGGTAAAACTTCCATCAATTTTGTAAATTCAGTGTTTTCCCTAGAAGACTATTCTTCCATCCCTGTGGTCCTATTTTTAGCATGTTCATTATGTTCCTTAACCTACTACAACTCGGTGGCACTACAACTCGTACCTGAGTAGGTCCAATACCTCATCGGAACTATACTCTTCCCAGGTCGGCAGTGTACTCTACCAGGGTGCTCATCTCCCAACACCTGATGTAAGTGATCGTTCGGCCCAAAATTGTCAAGTTCCTCGGCATCAATGGCCTCTAAAGCAGCCTATTACAAATATAAATATATTATTAAGTTAAAAAATAGAGATTAAAACTTTAAATCTACAAAGTAAAACTTATAATATGCTGCTAAGTCGGTTCATTAACTGCACTTCAATCATTCTTCTTTCTACTTGAGAAAAACAGTTTTTCTCGAGGCACACTTCCTTCAATATTCAACTTATTCCTCTACAATTAAATTGAATATAGGAAAACCATAATTAAAAATAGGATTCCAAAAAACAGAAATTGCATAAATAAAATTATATAACAACTTTAGCAGTCGAATAAATTATAGAGGAAGCAATAAAAAGTGCAAGTCGTAAAGAAATATTATAAACTGTCATACCTGATGCCTCTCATGATCTGGAATCATAGTACGTCCCAATGTGTGGATGTATTTCTTAGCATCAATGTTTTTTTATTTCTTCCAGATGAATCCTAAATAAAATTCAAAAATTAGTATTAATGAAAAACAGGAAAATTTTCATTTAAATACCTCTAATTTAATTGATACCATAAATTGGCTATTCATCCCATGGGTAATCATATGTCGGTATTGTTCTAACGGACAATCATCCATGATAGGGACCACCTCTAACTCTTTTCCCACTCTATCACGCCTTACAATGTACAACTCATGCTTATAATATCTCTAAAGCTCACCTAAATCCTTTAGATGTGTTGGTCATGCACCCTCACCATCGGGGAAATTAAACCATAACTAACACCAAAATATTAATTAATATAAATACAAAAAATAATATATTACATTAAATACCACAGATTTTTTTACCCATATCTCTACCCAGGATTTATCCTTGACTTCATTTGGCAGCTTTCTCCATCAGAGCGGGCTGACAGGAATGATGTCAAAGTATTTGGCAAGCATTTCCAAAAAACTATAACATTGCTACCCTAATTTTGCAATCATCTGACTATATTTATTATAGTCAACCTTCAACTACATGCAGCGATTCCACACTGCACACATGCGTGTACACCCCTGCCCCCACCTCCTATCAGTATATATATATGTTATGAAAGAAAAACAAATATTTTAGCAATACATGTTATAATGAAAATTAATAATGGTGTAAAAATTTGTTTTGGTTGTATAAGTATACATGAGGTAGTCTGATCAATGGGCATCACTGGATCCCCAGAAACTAAAGGAACACCATGTACATATGGATTGGGTCTCAATGTATTCTCTTCAAGGATAGACTCTGGCAGAGCAAGAGTCGAAGAATATGGAATATAAAATCTTGGAGAGAAGAAAGAAGAATTAAAAAAAGATGACAGGGATGGCTAGATGAATGCTTGATAGGTAGTGGGAATCATCATTGTATTTGGTACAGACAGGTGAGGAGGCTAATATGTAAATGGTGGTGAAAAAATGGGAGGCCTAAATATCATGTGTGTCCCTAACGACGCACTGGGATCAGCATGTGGGATGGATGGTATGTCAGTGGGAGGGGCAGGGTCTAATCGAGTACACCAACCATATCGTTTAGCTCTCTTACAACCACCACCCCCCTGTACAAACACCCTAAGTAATGGGACCACTACCAGGCTTCTCATCAAATAACTGTTGCCTAAAATATGGATCCTACAAAAATGTTTAAAAAAAATTAATCACATTACCTTATATATTATTTAAATATATATATTGAAAATAAAATACTCATTGCATGCACTTGTGGTAGAATTCCTAGATTAGTCATGCGATGATTGTTGTCCATAATCTGTTTTCGTCACCTCTCTTTAATTGGTTTCATTTCCTGCATTTGAAAAAAAATATGAAATTAAATAGAAAAGGATAACTAATGTGTAACCCAAAAAACAAAATGAATGAGAGGTAATATGTGGATTCACGGATAATTTAACTAACCATTGTTTTTGGTGAGATTAAGCAAATATATAATGAATTCCATAAATCATACAAGATGTAATAAAAAAATTTAATTTTTAGTAGGATGGTTATTTACTAAGTTTCATCAATCTATTAAAATCATGGAACATTGATTCTACCAGATTCATAAGTGGTAAAGCAGTTGTCAAAATTAAGGAAAATTTTATTTTTTTTAGCTCAGGTAGATGATGAAAATTTCAATACATTTTTTGAAGAAGAATACAAACCATCATGTTCATTACCTAGTAAAATGTTAAAGAGAGGTCCTAGAGTCATACAAATTTTATACAAATCACAGTTGAATCATTGAAATGTTCACCAAGTTATAAATGTAGGTTTTGTAGGTTTAAATACAGTTCAGTTCCAAATTAGAAAATGAAATTCAAATACAATTACAACCAATAAACATTGAAAATTCACATAATGGTCAAGTCAGATACAAAATATTTATAATAAAAATTAAATCAATTTGAATAGTACCAACCTTAACATCCCAAGTCTAGGTAAACCAAAAGAATTGAGAACATGAATTGATGATTTTATATATTTTCCACCACAACTTCAGGTTCACAGTAAACTCTACCAATTTAGCTACTAGAGTCATCAAAAGAAATAAATGGATCATTTACAATAGAAATAGGGATGGTGTAAATTCTATCACCACCATCATCAAAAATATGTCTTGGAATTACTTCAATAATGACACCAAATTCAGGTCGAATATGGTCTTTGACATAAAAAAATTTGTTTTTCCGTTGATCCCAATACATAAGGTTCATCGGTAGCAAAAGTGAGAGTCATATCAATTACTCAAAATCCAAAATCATCAATAAATGTGCCCAGCCTCATCATCAAATCAAACCACTTACATTTCATTAGCATGACTCGTCTGTGAGAATAATAATCCAATATTATTATTTTTTCAATGACACCATAATAACCTACATTTTCAAATCGCGGTCTACTATATGATGCACTAGCATAATAGTTTGTTGTGGCAGTAACCATAACACCATCATGTTGTGTTCTCATGTTCTTTTCTTGTTTAGTGATAATAAATCTTTACCCATTGATAATAATTGATTTACAGTCACAAACCACGGTATTAGGACCAAAATACAAATCTTTTATTTCCTCAAACACATAGTCAGTAGGAAAACTCAATACCTGAAATATAAATCAATATTAAACTTAATTAATTATTTTTTTAATTATTTTAAATTGTAATATTATTACCATCAATTTTAACTAATCAGAAAACTCTTTTCTAGGAAAAGTATCCCTTCTTCTCAAAGATAAAGAACGATTCTTTCTATTTATCATCGCATTATTTTACCTAAAGATAAAAATAGGAATAGTTTAATAGATATATATATATAAGATATAAATATACAATTTACTTACAAGATGTAGTCATCGAACAACTCACAGTTGAACAAAACTGTGTGATGTGCCATCTCCCCCTCTTCAAGGCTTAATGTCGTCAATGTATATGATCCAAGAATTCCTCTTGTTTGAGGAAGTGATGGAAAATCGGGTTCAATTTTCTCATATTGTTCTTCTTCGTTTCTCATTGTTTTTTTCATTCTTGTAGTAAGATCAGAGAAATACATAGAGCAGAAATCCATATATTCTTGATCAAAGTAGCCATTCACGATAGAACCTTTGGGATGATTCCTATTATAGGCATAAGTCTTTAATTTGTACATATTTCTTTCAATTGGATACATCCAAAAAAAGAAATAGGTCCTCTGAGAAGTATTTCAGTTGGAATATGGACAGTTAGATACAGAATGCATGTGAAAAATAATGGAGGAAATATTTTCTCTAACTCAAGAAAAGTTAATGGGACATATATCAACATTTTTTACAATAAATTCTTGGAAAACTTCTTAGCACAAAGATCTATAAACAAATGGAACAACTGAATAACACCCACCCTTACATTATTGGAAAAAAGATGACGAATTTCTATTGGAATCAAATCATGTAGAATGATTTGATAATCATGATTCGTTAAATATTTTATCTTCAACTCTCTTTTGTTGACCCATTTGGATATGTTTCTTGAATAGCCATCAATAACTTTAATAGTCTCTAGTACTTCCAGAAATTGTTTCTTTTTCTGTAGGTGTCATCACATAAGAAGCACATGGAAGTTTCCCATTTATTTTCACTGATAGGCACAGGATGCAATTCCAGTCTGATGCCCCAATCCACCAAGTCATACTGAGACCATAAATAATATTTTTTATTTCCCTTAACATTTAGATGAATTGAAAGCAACATTTCACATATATTTTTTTCAATGTAATTTCGTCTAAGAAATGACGTAACAAATTGGTTGACCAATAAAGAAAATCAAAAAAGATAATTCTCTTCTTCCAATTGTATCAAGTTTCAGTGGAAACATTCTTTCTCTTTCTAGATTTCATTTGAACCCTACCAAATGAAAAACTAAAATCTTTCAATTCATTAATCACATCAGTTCTAGACATATGTTAATGTGGATCATCGATCTCCATGGTATTGTCAAATCTTCGACAATTATTTCTATATGGATGTTCTATTGAAAAGAATCATTGATGTCCCATAAAACTAAAACTACAAAGATGTTTCAGTCTTCTAAATCATGTATTCTTTATACAAAGAGGACATGATAGATTTCCCTTCATGCACCATCCATAAATCATTGCATAAGCATGAAAATCATTGATCGTCCACATAACCACATCACACATCTAAAATATGTCTTTCAAACATGCATCGTATGTGCACACACCCACATCCCAAAGAAGTTCCAACTCTTTTATTAAAGGTTTCATGTATACGTCTATATCATTATCGGGATCAGAAGGGCCAGATATGAGTATACTCATGAAAGTGTAAGGTTTTTTCATACACAACCATAGGGGAGGATTATAAATGTGTATAAAAATTGTCCATGTGTTGTGCGACGTAAGAATCTACCTAAAATGATTAAAATCGTCACATGAAAGACCCAACCTCACATTACGCACTTCAACTACAAAATCAGGATATCGATCATCAAATCTCTACCTTTAAAATCCA
The DNA here is from genome assembly GCA_963277665.1 of Viscum album. Lineage (NCBI taxonomy): Eukaryota > Viridiplantae > Streptophyta > Magnoliopsida > Santalales > Viscaceae > Viscum > Viscum album. Next base: position 1,435,361,423 of record OY728140.1, read on the forward strand.
TCTGTAGGGTGAACCAACTCATCATTAGTCTTCTTTCTCTCGATATCATTCCATCACATTTTTATTGATATTTCATCATACATAAAAATATTCTAGTGTATGGGGATCAATGAAAAGTTCCACATTACTTTCTATGGAACATGGGATGGGGTTCCATCATCTTTTGGCTTCCAGTGGGATGTACCACATTTTATACAATCATTTCGTTCAACATTTTCCTCGCAAAATAAACTGCAATCTTTCGGGAAAGCATGGATTTTGTTTCTTTAAAAAAATCAAGTTCCTCAACTAACTTCCCTACCATATATTGGTTTGAAGTAATATCTGCATCATCTGGAAGTAATTCCTTCAAGAAGGTAAAAATTTAATTGATGGCAGTATTAGAAATCCCATACATAGTTTTCCCATTAAACAATTGGATTAAAAATTCCAACTTTTTCATTTTAATTCATTCTCGATATACTGGAGTTGTGGCAGAATCATTCAATTTTTTCACACTTACAACATCATCATTTTAATTAGACACATCATGTGTGCTCATATCAAAATATTCTTGGTTCGGAATCCTTTTTTCATTATGACGAATAAATGGAAACCAGTCATATAACAAATTCTCCAATCTAGTCCTCTCATTTGGATCATCAATAATTTGAGATTTCATTTTCTCCCCATTGTGATACCACATAGAGTATTTTGCATGAAAACTATATTTGGTTATGTAGTAGCTGACTTCCTCATAGATCAACCAAGTTCTTCCAACACACTTGTAATAGGGGCATTGTATGTGACCACTATTTAAAGCATTGTGAAATGAAAAATCTAAAAATCTCTCCAAATTGTATTGTAAATCTCTTGAGATCTGATCGGTTTCATACATCTAACTTCTATCAATTCTACAAAAAAATTGTTATAAGTTAGTTCATCAAAAGCAATTTAATAAGATTAAAGTTTCATCAAAAATATATTTAATTAAAGAAGAATTTTTCACTTTATATGAAACCATAATTGACACACTACTTTATATGAGAATCATAATATAAAGGGCCACAAAATACTATATTTATAACAAAATATCTTTGAATAACTATACATGAGTGTACAAGATCAAGTACACCTATGGAGGAGAATTATTCAGGAGTTGACTAAATTTTAGATCGAAGAAATTTTATATTTTTGTATATTATTTTAGTGATCACATACATTTCCCAAGGGGGTGGGGTTTCCAGGGGGTATGGGATGTCCAATGGGGAGGTGGGGATGTCTAGGGGGTTGGAGGTGTCCAGGGGTTGGCTGATGTCTAGGGGGTCAGGGTGTCCAGGTGGGCGGGCTATCCACGGGGGTGGGGGCTGTCCAGGGGGGTACAGGGTGTCCAGGGGGTGGGAAGGCTGCCCATGGGGGTGGCGAGGCTGTCCAGGCGGGTCAGGGTGTCCAGGGGTGGGTGGGCTGTCCACAGGGGTGGCGGGGCTGTCGAGGGGGGCACGGTGTGTCCAGGGGGTGGGTGGGATGTCCACGAGGGTGGCAGATCTGTCCAGGGGGTATGGGGTGTTTAGGGGGTGGGTGAGCTATCCACGGGGGTGGCGGGTGGTCTAGGGGGTGGGGGTGGTCCAGGGGGTGGGCAGGCTATCCACAAGGGTGGGGGCTGTCTAAGGGGTAGGGGTGTCCATGGGGGTGGGTGGGCTATCCACGGGGGTGGCAGGGATATCCAGGGGTACGCGGTGATCAGGGGGTGGTGGAGCTGTCCACGGGGGGGTGGCGGGGCTATCCAGGGGGGTACGGTGTCTCTAGGGGGTGGGCGGGCTTTCCACAGGGGTAGGGGTGTCCATGGGGGGTGGCGAGGCTGTCCACGGGGGTGATGGGGCTATTCAGGGGGTGGGTGAGCTGTCCACGGGGGTGATGGGGCTATCTAGGGGGTGGGTGATCTGTCCACGGGGTGGAGGGGTTGTCTAAAGGGGAACAGGGGTGTCTAGGGGTGGTTGGGTTGTCCACGGGGGTAAGGGGCTATCCAGGGGTGTACGGGGTGTCCAAGGGGGTGGGAAACCTTTCCATGGGGTTGACGGGACTGTCCAGGGTATAGGGGGGTGTCGAGAGGGTGGGTGGGCTGTCCACGGTGGTAGGAGGTGTCTAGGGGGTAGGGGGGTCTCTAGGTGGTGGGCGGGCTGTCCACAGGGGTGGAGAGGCTATCCATAGGGGTGAGGGTGTCTCGGGGGGTAGGCGGCATGTCCACGTGTGTGGCGGGGCTATACAGGGGGGGTACGGGGCATCCAAGGGGGTGGGAGCACTGTACACAGGGGTGGGGGTGCTATCTAGGGGGGTACGGTGTGTCCATGGGGGTTGGTGGGCTGTCCATGGTGGTGGGGGTGTCCAGGGGGGTAGGGGGTTCATGGGGGGTAGGCGGGGTTTTCCACAGGGGTGGTGGGGTTTTCCATAGGGTGGGGGTGTCTAGGGGGTGGGAATCATGTCCACAGGGGTGGTGGGGTAGTCCATGGGGGCCATGGGGTGTACAGGGGGTGGAGTGTGCTATCCACGGAGGTGGTTGGGCTGTCCAGGGGTACAGTGTGTCCAAGGGGTCGGCGGGCTGTCCGTGGGGGTGGCGGGGATATCCAGGGTGTGCAGTGTGTCCAGGGGCTAGGCAGGCTGTCTATGGGGGTGGGTAGGGCTATCCAGGGGGGTACGGGGTGTCCAGGGGGATGGGGCGGGCTGTCCACGGGGGTAGCGGGGCTGTCTAGGGGGGGTAGGGTATATCCATGGGGGTGGGAGGCTTGTCCACGGGGGTGGTGGGGCTGTCTAGAATGGTAGGGGTGTCTACGGGGGTGGGCGGGTAGCCCACGAGGGTGGGGGGCTATCCAGGGGGTATGGTGTGTCTAGGGGGGTGGGTGGGCTATCCACAGGGTGTGACGGGGCTGTCCAGGGGTGTACAGGTTGTCCAGTGGGGTGTAAAAGCTGTCCACGGGGGGTGTTGGGGCTGTCTAGGGGGTATGGGGTGTCCAAGGGGTGGGTGGGCTGTCCATAGGGGGTCTAAGGGGGTGGGTGGGCTGTCCAATGGGGGTGGCGGGGTTGTCCAGGGGGTACGGGGGTGTCGAGGGGGTGGGGGCGCTTTCCATGGGGTGGTTGGGTTGTCCAGGGTGGTACAAGGTGTCCAGGGGTGGGCGGGCTGTCCATGGGGGTGGAAAGGTTGTCCAGGGGGGTACCGTGTGTCCAGGTGGTGGGCGGAGTTTTCCATAGAGGTGGAGGGGTTGTCCAGGGGGTACGTAGTGTCCAAGGGGGTGGTCGAGCTGTCCACAAGGGTAGAAGGGCTTTTCATGGGGTACAGGGTGTCCAGGGGGTGGGTGCGCTATCCACGGGGGTGGCGGGGCTATTTAGGGGGGGTACAGGTGTCTAGGGGGTGGAAAAAGCTATCCACGGGGGGTGGCGGGGCTGTCCAGGGTGTAGAGGGGTGTCTAGGGGTGGAGGGGGAAATCCACGGTGGGGGGTGTCCAGGGGTATGTGGTGTCTAGGGGGTGGGTGGGCTATCCACAGGGGGTGGCGGGGCTGTCTAGGGGGTAGGGGTGTCCAGGGGGTGGGTGGGTTGTCCACGAAGGTGGGGGATGTCCAGGGGTAGGGGGTGTCCAAGGGGGTGGGCGGGATGTCCACTGGGGTCACAAGGATTTCCTAGGGGTAGGGGGTGTCTAGGGGTGGGCGGGTTGTCCACAGTGTTGGTGGGGCTAGCTTGGGGGGTAGGGGGTGTTTTGGGGGGGTGGGTGGGGTGTCCAATGGGTGGGGTTTCTAGGGGTGGGTGAGCTGTCCACAGATAATTTAACTATCCATTGTTTTAGGTGTGTTTGAATTGATATATAATTAATTCAATAAATCATACAATATTCCATAAAAAAACATTAATTTTTAGTAGTATTGTTATTTACTAAGTGTCGTCGGTCTATTAATATAATGATACATTGATTTTGTGGCATTATTTCACTCAACAACCAAGAGAGAAAGAGAGTATCCTGAATTATGCCTCTAGAAAATTTAGTAAGGTATATATGGGCATCAAGAGTGAGAGCCCACTCCCATTTTAGAGAGCCTGTGATAGTTCAAGTTACATTTTAATCATGTGACTATGGTTTTTAGTTTTTTATTATGGAAATTGGTGCACGAGGTTAATGTGTGATAAGTGAATTAACAAAGTGTGGATAATATATGGGCATCAAGAGTGATGCAGGACTTGTATTAGCATTGAGTTTGATGTGGTATTTTAATAGAATCATGTATGGTGTGATTATGAAATGAGAATATGATGGGATGTGGAAATGATGGTGTGTGATGCTTCTAATATGGGTGTTATGGGATGATGGTTGTTGCGGAACCACCAGGATATTGGTACCTTCGGTCGGAAAGTGATGAGGTAGGTAATTATTATGGGGGGAGTTCCCACAGGAGGGATTGATTAATTATATTGAGTAGTTAGGGGTATTCTAGGAATGTGGGAGTGATACATCTTTATTCAATGTCATATCAAATTTTGGGACAATGAAGATCGAGCAGTTGAGATGGAGGAGAGTTTTGGTCTTTGTATAGCAAAAATGACATAAGGATGAGCTATTATAATTTTTGGGATATGGCAAGGAACATGTATTTTTCATGGATTTAAATGATATGAGCATTGGGAGTGTACATCCCCCAATCGCACTGCACACCCCCCTTATAGCCCCCCACCACCCACTACATACCCCCTATAGCCCCCCCCCACCCCCCGCAGTCCCCCTCCCTCATCTCCCCCTACACTCCCACCCCCCACATTACACACACCCTCACCCCTTGCATCCCCCACCCTACACAGCAACCCCCCCCCCCACTGCACCCCCCCCCCCCCCACACTGCCACTACACACCCCTACAACCCCCCTCCCACTGCACAACACCCCTACAACCCCCTCCCACTGCACAGCCCCACCCACCCACTACACAGACCCACCCTACCATAGCACAGCCCCCCTTATCTCCCAGCCACCCCCTCCCACAGCACAACCCCTCTTGC